>OX438807.1:23368626-24635555 GCA_949316475.1 Hypomecis punctinalis | reverse complement strand
TGTATAGCGCCATCGTCTCACATATATTCTAGTACATTTAAAGGCACAGACGTATCACAGTTTGATGTCTAACTTTAATTAGAATAAAAGTTAATTAACAATTTAAACATTATTTACAAAGACACACGAGAATTTTTAAATGCGGACAGCTTAAAAATCTGTGCGGGAATGTTAACATCACAACGAATAGATGGCGCTGTCGATTTAGTTCCTCTACTCGACGGGAGATGTCGCTAGAAGCCTTGCTTGGCGTCCCTGAAGCGTCGGCCGGTCGAAGGTCGGTCTTCGAGGCAAGGGACTTGGACGAGGTTGAAGTAGATGTGGCCCATGAGATGCGAGGCTGACGTGTTGGTTGACTTGAGGCAGTCGAAGAGCATGTCGTCGCAGACGCAGTGTGACTTGCTGTAGAGCGAGTTGTTGGTGAGGTTGTAGCGGCGCGAGAAGGCGCGCACCTTGGTGGGGCAGAGGTCGTGCGTGCGGCAGCAGCGGTCCAGCCGCCGGTCCGCGCCCAGGTCGTGGTAGTCAGCCGCGATGTCGCCCGTGCCGCACCACTTAGTGCCTGCAACAAATATTATACAACTATTTTAGCTAATACAATCTTACATCACCTCTCATAAGGCAAATAGAATTGTTTTTTCAGCAATAATAAATAATTTCTCCTCGAACAATCTCGACTCGTCTCGACAACTCGAAATCCAGTTCTTCATCGACGGGTTAGAAGCAGTTTGCAACTTGCTTGCTGTCTATAGTTTAGATTCTCTGTCCACCATATCGTTATGGACTGAGCAGTAGCGCTTTTCGCCTTTTCATGTGAACTAGGTATGCTTCCCCTGCAGCAGCATGAGCAGCGTGCCGCCCGTGCCGTACGACTTATCTGTTATGATCCTGTGGCTCACCAGGTATGATCCCCTGCAGCAGCGTGAGCGGCGTGCCGCCCAGCAGCCCCGCGTGCGCGCCGCCCGCGTCCAGCCGCGCGCGCGCCGCCACCGCCCTACCGCGCGCGCCACTCGCTCGCTCCTCGTTCGCTTCTACTCCCTCCACCTGGAAAGATCATTTTAATTATTAATTTACCAATCATCAAATATTTTTAGGGATTCTTAAATAAAAGTTCCCACGAGTCAATCTATCTACCTACAAGGTGGACAGATGATCGAGATATCAAGAACGACGGATCATGCTGAGCTGGAGGTAGGATCAACCGGTCTTACTGGAGATCCATTGGGGAGGCCTATATCTAGCAGTGGACGTCATATGGCTGATGGTAGATGGCTAATGGCTTAGCTATAGGTATAGATTAATTAAATACCTAATTCGTCTATGCTATAGGTAACACTATTACCAAAGAAGATATAATAATACTACGTACCTACTATTACCTAATTTTTGCGGTATTGCAAGTTTGGCTCTAGGGTAGAGAAGGCATGCAGTTTTCTTTAAAATAACGAAAAAACTGTAGGTTGTCGAAATCAAAATAATATCAAATATGCCTTCTCTTACCATACATAATGGTTTGTGAGACTGATTAAAACATGGCTAGTTTTCATATTAGGTACGAGTACGTGATATTTTATAAAAGATCCTGATTTTTATGAAGTATTATTTTATAGCAGTTAGTCATGCAACGACAATTTATCGCTACCGCCTAATCAATAGCATGACACCTTGTACATGAACCCGGTACATGAACACCTATTGAAACCAAACCTTCGAAGCTTTCGTGACAGGATATAATTGATTCCGTAATTATATCTAATAATGTTATCTAGAATTACGAAGTATTGTATCCGTGATAATAATAATCAAATAGGTATCGTAGTGTTATCCATTATCATCACTTCTTCTGGAATACGTGATCATAGGTGGGTACATCAGATACAGACATATAAACAGATATAAGCATCATCCAAATATTTAAATATATTTATATACCTTCTATGTCAGAGGCCTTCGGGCGGCTTAAAAACTCCGACACCAGGGCTAGCTAGCTACCCGGCCTATACGAACTTACTTACTTAATATTAAAAAAAATCGGTTGTAAGAAGCTTACATCCAACGTGACGGTGCTTTTTAGGGTTCCGTACCTCAAACGGAAAAAACGGAACCCTTATAATATCACTTTGTTGTCCGTCTGTCCGTCGGTTTGTATGTCAAGACTCTTTATCTCGGGAACGCGTAAAGATATCGAGTTGAAATTTAAACTGTATATGTATATCTATGGTGTCTCTCAGTTATCGTTTAAAATAGTTAGAGCCGTTTATGTCGTAAAAAACCGCATATTTCGACACTCACAAAAATTTAAAACCTACAGGGTACTTTCCGTTGACATAGAACTATGAAATTTGGCGAGAAGCATTGTCTCAGAGTACACATATAGGAATACATCTGAAAATTGTACATTTTTATTTCAATCACAAAAAATAGGACTTCAAAATTCATAAAATATGGGTTCAAAATCCAAAGTGAGTAAAATGTGAGGAAAGCGTATCATAAGGTATCATATAAAAGAACTTCATTAGCACATGCTAAAACAGGTTTTTAATTATTTTAACAATGTGTAATTTTAGATGTATGGCAAGAAAAATAAAAAACTTTTTTGTCGATGGTTATAGTATAGAGATTAACTTACTTTCCAATTTTGTGATTTTTTCTGGATTTGTACGGAACCCTCGGTGTGCGAGCCTGACTCGCACTTGTCCGGTTTTTTTTTCACTGCTGATCGCACAATCCTGGTATATATATAGCCATACTAACCACCCTGAACCTGAACCACCCTGAGAAAAATTACTGGTTTGCTCAATGTACTCCATCCTTGCGTATTTGCGTTGTACGTCTGTGCGCCGTAGCACACTCCTTGCGTAAAACATTCCGAGCGCAGCGCAGTGCGTCTGATAAGCAAGAATTGTGTCTCTACTATTTTATTTTTTTAGGACTATTTTGTACAGATATGTAGATTTATATTTGTTCTAATTCTAATGTCATCTTGTCAGTATATTTTTACAAATGTGTTTAGATATATACACATACGTCTCTAATTTTAGGGGAAACCCGCACGGTCTATTTACTCTACAAACCCCAAAAGGTACTAATTTTACTAGGAAGAAATAAGTTATAGAATTAACTATATATTTATTATAATACCATCAGGCGAGGTGATGGTCAAGCGCGGACTCATGTAGGTCGAATCATACAACTTGGCGGCTGTGATCTTAGCTGCAAGCTGCGGATAACCCAATCCTCTCGCAGTCAGTCAAGATTGGGCTGTCCGCAACTTTAGCTGACATCACAGCCGCAAGTTGAATGATTTGGACTAAACCTAAGCTCATTTATAGTCTAGCTTGAAAAACTTGCCTCGTGTATCTCGGGCATTAGCATAAAATACCCGTAGCATTTGTCCACCAGCTAGATAATAAATACAAATCATGTTTTTATAACGTGTACTGCGATTTATGGTAATTACTGAAGCCATAGGTGAATACTGATGGAACGATAATATTGATGTCACATGTTGGGCGCGAGTCGTGACATCGAAGGTCATTTGCTGTGACCTGAAGTCATGGTCAGCCTTCGAAAAGGGTTTAGAAATTAAGGTGATTATTTGGCACTAAATAATCAAAGGTTCATCTCTATATTTCCAGTAGATAGTAAGTACTTACAACAAATGAAAATGAAAATAGTAAGTACCTACCTACTTACACAAAATGAAAATTTCAGCGCCTAAGAAAATCGAATGGTTTGTTTTTCGTTCGTTTCCCTGACTGCTCGTTTCAGCTTGAGGTTGTACGAAATTCGGCTGTTTTCTTAATTTCACCAAACTTTCTATTCATAATAATATGTTTTACTTTTGCCCATCCTAGAAACTGGAAAATGACAATACTTTTACGAGGATTGTGTCTATATAGGCTTCCCCTATATTTCCAAAAAACGGTAAATAGTAACGTTATCGAAATGTGCCGTTAATTTTTAGGTAATTAAATATTGGAATATTTAATAGTAGTCTGGAGACTACCTAGTACAGCTAGCTATTGTCCATTCTCCAATAAATGGGTACTTCTTCGAAATTTCATTCTTTGACTGATTCATCTGGCCAAAATTTTATTTCACTTTCAGCTCTGTCGCACATGTTCATATGTAAAAAAGGTAACTAAAGAACATATATTTCAATGAGGGACTTGTTTTTATTATGTAGTTTTTAAGATATCTACGTTCAAATATTTTGTGCCCAGATGAATCAGAATTGATACCAGATGAATCAGAACAGAACTGAAAATGAAAAACTATGTAATTTGGCTGTGTAATAGGGAAATCTATTCATATTTTACATACGTACATAAAATTATAACACTATAGCACGAAAAAAAGTTGACGAATGAACAATATTTCTTGTATTACATTTTAGAAATCTAAAAATTGTAATAAGTACTTAATTATAATTCTTATATTACCTGGGTAAACGAAAACAATTTAAATTGCATAAATGACCTATTACTAATATTTGTTACTGATAAATACGTACATGAAAGTTAATAATTAAGAAAAATGAAACAATGTTTGAAAATATTACCAAAGATTTTCTTATACAAAAAGCATAAGTACCTACTATAGTGTAAAATATTTTATGTGTGACAAAAATTCATTGCGTAACCTGACATGTGACAGAATTTGTAAATGAAAATGTATTCATTCTGTTAGTGTTATTGTTTTATGTTAATTTATATTTATTGTTTACTTTTGACATTCATAAGTGTGCATTATTGTACCTATGTGAGAATAAATGAACTGAACTGAACTAATAGTAAGTATAGTAATTGGTACATTATATTATTATCTCTGTTTATTTTTTTTCCATGTACAATTCACGAATCCTGTTTATTATATAATGAAAAAAATAAGATTAAAGTAAGAAACATGAGATCAACTTCAATTAAATGGAATTTTTGACAGTAATCATCGTTGGTAACTATCACAGAAACATAATTTTTCTTAGTATCGTTAACTATAAATAATGAAGTCACATTTAAGTACCTACTACAAGAAATAAATCTTTAGCTTTTTGCAAGGGCCCGAACTACTTTCAATGTCATCTTTAAAACCTTTTTCTTGTTGACGGGATCTTGATTTTTTAATGGAAGATTGAGTAATCATACCTTCACCAGCAGTGTGAGACTCTTTTGTAAGTTTATTTTATTGAAGATTTTTAAACACAAAAATGCCCTCATCGTTTGAATCTGAACAGTCATCCACGTTTTCCTGAAGAAGGGTCGATAAGACATCTCTGGTGAATTTTGGAGTAATAATTTTTTTCATCGATTGACGAAGTTTCTATCCAAAAACTGTCGTCATCGAGGTCTTGTTGAGCTATATAAGCTATATTCAAAGCTTTTCCAGTATGAATTTTATGATTTATATGGCGCTTTGACCATATGAATCAGGCCAGATGAATCAGGATTTTGCCGTAATACATGCATAACTCATCATACATACTGAATTCAGTATTGTCATTTTTCTACTTGAATCTATAACCCAAAAGCATTACACGAAATACAGATTGAAGTTGTAAAACCATAAAATAAATTTTATAAAACAGGCATTGTAATCATAATGCCACCTGAACTAATCACAGATGAATCAGACATTTATCTTTGTAACTCCGGGATCCAAGCGAACCAGTCGTATATCCACCTTCTGGCTCGTTTGTTGCACGACTGGCTTCCCCCTGCGCGAAAAGTCAGGCTCTCATCATCATCACCCGACCAAGCACGGTCAAGCGCAGCATACGCCACATTAATCAGTATTATATGCCGGACACTTCTTATTAGCCTATTTATAAACATACTAAGGTAGTTATAACTAATACACATTTTTTTTGTAAAAGTGCAATTCATTTCCTTTTGATATAATTATAATTTATAATGATTTACCAAAGGGAAAATGCGATAACGACCATTTTCTTTCGAAAAATGGCAAGCGGACGCGGTATATGAATCAGGAGAACAAACTTCAAATATTTTTAATTTATACTTGGACTGCAATGATTTGAAAAATATCACTTGTCCCAGGTAGAGTTAAAGGTAAACTGTATAGAAAAAAAATTACACACTGTTCTGTTTGTTGGTTTCAGAAAAAAACCCATAGACGTCCAAAATTTTGTCTTCGAAGAAGTACCCAAATAATTAATCGCCTATCGATTTCTAATGGCGGTTCTCGAAATCACCGCGCAAGGTAGTGTGTGACGTGTGTCATGTATGTCTATATTCAGAGTTATTTCTAATCAATTAGTATCCTTTTAGGGGCTTATTCTGTACATCAAAACTAACAACTTATGTTCTGCGACTTTTGTTAAAACTCAAAAAAAATCAGCTGTTCCATACATTTTGTCGAGGGTGAACGATATTTTTCTATGGAACTAAAACTTCTTTTTTGAGATTTGACAAAAGTCGTTGAACAAAAGTTATTAGTTTTTATATACAGAATAAGCCGTTATAAGCCACTAAAAGGATGCTAATTGATTAGGAATAACCCTGTATAGGGCTGGCACTGGCACTTTTTTGATTTTTTTTAATAATAATATAACCGTATTAAAATAGGTCTGGTGGAACGAGAATACGATGTAACTTTACAGGTGTTGCCTAATGTTAGCGTCCCTAAGGCCTACGTGTTTCCATCCCATATTTTCATACTAAATTGCAATTTTACGGAAAAGCTTTTCGTGGAAGAGCACTAAATTTTACATCCCTCAAGCATTTGGATGATCTTTACACCTTCAAGGGTCTATAGGGATGAACCAATTGCTTTTTAACCGAATTCCAAAAAGGAGGAGGTTCTGTATTCGTCTGTATGTATTTTTTGTGTATGTTCATCGATATTTTCTCTAATTGTGAACCGATTTTAAAATTGTTTTTTTTTTTAGTTTAAACGGGTAGGTACCTATACATATACTTCCAAGGTTGTCCCCATTTAAATTTTATCGAAATTGGCTAAGCCGTTTTTTGAAAGATCAGTAAATAATGTGAAAATTGTATATGTACTTCGAATTATGTACATAACTGAAGTCAGTTGTGCCATTTTTTGCGAAAAATAATAATTATCTAATAATAACTTAGTACTTATTGTATATGTCTCTGTAGTTTTAACGTATTTCATTTCTTCATTTTATACTATATATAACGGGACTGAACTCACGTGTGGGGATAGTCGTAACGACTATAGTTTCGGTCGCATTCGGCGACCTTTCTTATTTCTTATTTCATTTCGCTGTAGTTATTAAAAAGCAAATAAACGAAAGTGAAGAGTGACGAACCTGCTCCCGCGAAGTTACCTGCTGACACTGCGCCATGAGCTTCACCATTTGCCCGAAGGAGACCCCCAGCGGCCGGTTGATGCGGCTCAGCTGCTTCAGCAGACGCTCTGTGTCTTCTTCGTCACTGGAAGGAGAAGAGAAGAGGATTATTTTATTTGATCACTTCTACTAATCTGAATGCACATGATTAGAGATCTTCCCTTAATGGCGTCATTGACTTACGATGCACATTGATTCATTTTCCATTGTTATTGACTTTTTTGACAGCTGATTTTTAGTGATTTCTTATTTCACTATTCATGATAAGTCAGATCTGTAAGATGTCCTCTGCTGGACTTAGTTAGGTCTGCCCTATGGATTTCCATTGGACCGGTAGGACGCGTCTTGCATTCAGTGTGTGCGGGTTGTCCACTTTAATAATCTACTTCTTTAAACGATGCAAAACCACAGCCTGTAATTAATTTGATCTACACGAAATATAAAAACTGCATTATTTCTAATCGACTACTTTTTAAAGAGCAAGGGCAAGCATCAAGTCAGACATTCAATAACAAAATAACATGTTCAAGGATTTTAAAATTAATTTGTCTAATGCATTGAAAGTGCAGTACAAGGCGCAATAACAGCAATCTGCCAAATTACAATCGGACAAGACAAGGTCAGAGCCCGTACTATGAGCTCTTAGTACAAGTCTGACTTGGATCGTATACAGGGTTATCCCTAATCAAATAGGGGATAAAAATAATTTATAATAATAATCAAAATAATCCTTTTGAGGGCTTATTCTGTACATCAAAACTAACAACTTTTGTCAAAACTATTAATTCAAATATTATTGTTCCACAGAAAAATATCGTTCACCCGTGACAAAATGTATGGAACAGAACAGTTGTTTTTTTTCAAGTTTTGACAATTGTTGCAGAACAAAAGTTGTTAGTTTTGATGTACAGAATAAGCCCCGAAGAGGAAGCTAAATGATTAGGAATAACCTTGTATACTTTACTCGTACATTTATATAGCTTAGAGAATAAGAGTAAAGCTGAAGCCAAAACGCAGTTCCCAAAAACAAAATGTTTGCAGTTATTTGGTGGCGCACTTATGACAGCAACCTATGGTCTTTCTCCGTTATTATAATATAATATGGAGCTCAGTCGGTTTGAGCAATTTTTTAATGATAATTTACAAAACAAACATACATACATACATAATACTAAACCGTTCCATAAAAGAGTAAAACATTGGAAACGAAACGCCGCTACAGGTATATTTACTGACCCACTTAAAAGTAGAATTAAAACCCAAAGCCATCCAATCCAGGCTCGCACTAAGAGCTGGCGGTACTGTCCCAGTGTAACTTTATTATGTTTATTGACGTTACGTAACACCCGGTCATTGACCTTGAACGTCACTTTCTCTACGACCGCAGATTTAATAACAGTTGTTACGACATGAAAAGTTGAAAGCAGCTTAGTGAAAGACTATGTGAAAGACACAAGTGGTGGTCTGGTGTTTTTGGGAAATTTTAGGTTCGAAAAGTCAATTTCATTTAGTTATTATCATTAAACTGTTATCATTAGATAACATTACAGAACATTATTGTCCAATGTGCTATAATTTGCATTAATTTTGTATAAGTACCAATTAGTTAAGTAGTTAGGTATAATTATTGAGCACCTAGAGTACCTAACTCTAGTCTTGTCGTCGTAATAGTTACTTATAAGTAAGTACAGTCGTATAGGCCGGGTGGCTAGCCCTGGTGTCAGAGTTTTTAGGCCGCCTGAAGGCCTCTGACATGGCTAAACGGTTAAAATAACCAGGAACACAAATGAGATCCACAACTCATTTAATACTACAAAAAACCGTTATTTGGGTAGGTAAATAAAACTAAAAAAAAAATGTGTTGTTCCAATGAAAAATATTGTTCACCCGCGACAAAACAGCTGTTTTTTTTTTAACTTTGACAAAAGTTGCAGAACAAAAGTTGTTAGGTTTAATGTATAGAATAAGCCCCTAAGAGGATGCTAATTGATTAGAAATAACCCTGTATAGTCCGTGGTCTCCACGACGAAAAGAAGATGAGATATCTAGAAGAATTCAAGAAATATCTAGAAGTCACCTGATAATAGGTAGATAAGATATACTTACATATAGGTACCTAAAATCTAGGATCCTTCTATTGGCAATTCATCGTTCAGAATACCTAGTTAGGATCCAATTGACGCATTCACGGATGCTGTGCCCATTGTATGCCTGCGCCCAGCTCGGTTTGGAGCCTAGATTGACGGTTGACATAGACTAGTGCCAGCGGTTCTCAAACTTTTTTGGTGGCGGAACCATTTTAGAAAGTGAAATATTTGACGGAGCCCTAAAATAAACAATGTGTATCGAAGATATTGAAAAATATATTTAGCAGATTGTGGATATTGGCTAATTAAAAAAAACTAATTTAATTAAGTATCATATCAACACATTTCTGAGTCGCTAGAACATTTTTGGCGATTATTTTTCTTGTTTTTTTTTCTCATTAATAGTATTTAAGTAGTAGTATAATAGTACATAAGTATTTTCGTGGAGCCCCACAGGGGCTTTGCGGAACTGTAAGGCTCCGCGGAGCACACTTTGAGAATGACTGGACTAATCTAAGCACATCCCAGCTCACTATATAAGTAGCACCTTTCACCACGATACCACCGAAATCCCAGGTTCGATTTCGGCGGGGCAGATATTTAGTTACGGATAGGGAGCCTGTGGACTCCCTATGACTGAAGCGAGGACGAAGAGATACTCTTATTTGGTTAATGAACTTAAAAATATCTAAAGGCACTGATTGGCCATCGACATAACGTAACGTAAATTGATAATTATGTAGGTATTTTATTTACATTCGTGAATTTCATGTGTATGGAATAATGACATTGAGAGTTTTTAAGCTGCCTGAAAACTTCTGACAAGGCTAAACGAATTTTTTAAAACAACCGAGACTGATAACTGCAGGCTGTGGCTACAGGTTAATCCCACAGATGTTAATCCAAACGTACATGTCATCAATACATGTAATCAACATAAATGTCATTAAAACCAGGGAAACCTTGTTTAGGATTTTACCGATCAAGTAAGTCAAGGTCCGATTGTGTTTTCTATTAGGTACCCGACTGACATAATGACTAGTCATTATGGCGATGTGATCTATTTGTGTCACAGATATTTTAAGTTGTATTGTATATAGATAATAAATAGTAAGTACCTAGGTATTAGTTTGCATTTGGCTTTACATTTGGCTCATAATGAGGAGATTTCTAAAAAAAAAAATTGTGATAAAAGTATCCAATAGATGGCGACAATAGTTTGGCGTCGCATTGTTGTGCATTTGCCAATATCAAGTATTAAGATTGAATAATTTTTAGTAGTATTTTATCAAAATAGTCACGTCATAGTCCAATAAAGTCGCGGTCAAGTCCAAACGTAGTCCAAGTCATACCTCAGTAAAGAATTGGAGACTTTAAAATAGGTTTCTCTCTCACACTCTATTCCAGTTGATAATGACAGATCAATTTATATGACTATTGCGCCATCTAGTAAGTTTTGTGAAACTATTTTTTTTTTGGAAAACGTCTCATTATCATGTGTTAATGCCATTCAATCCGGTATTGCTGCCAACTATCTGTCAACTTGAGTAGGTATTTGGATTATCTCTAGACCGCCTAGCCATTGGCCTCATTTGCGGTTTCAATCCCTAAACTATAACCTCCCACCTGGATACGCCAATGTAGTAGAGACTGACAGACAACAGTGAGAAGAAGATTAAGCTTGAAACATACTATCGGACGCGGCTTACGGACGCAACTGTCAGCTGCGACTGATAGGTATCTAGACAATGAATGTACACTGAACCGTGCACATTATCGGACATAAGTCGCGGACGTCGCCTTGGGCTGACCTTGAGCGCTCGGACGTCCGAGAGAAATCTGACTCGCCGGTAGTTTTGACTGTGCACACTGCCAAGCCGCGGCTGTCAGTCGCGTCCGTCAGCCGCGTCCGATAGTATGTTTCCAGCTTTACACCCAGTAAGATAAAAAATACTTTTGGAAGGGTATGGAGCCTCCACCGTGGAGGATGGCTCAGTAAAATTAATTTTGTTAAGCATATTGGGTACATCACCCATAAAATGTAAAGTCCCGCCAGGAACCTTAAAGATGCACAAAAGGCTGTAGCCGAAATCGGCGAAGAAAGCATTTATAAATTATTCATCCCTCTGTTCAACATATAAGTCTAATACGGCTTAAGCAGTATCGATTTTCTATTTATGAATGAAAACGCGCGTTTGTGGTAACACTAAGCTGTAGTGCAGCCATAGTAATTGAATAACCGCGCGGTAAGTAGTGCAGTGGGTCGCGCTGCCTTCAAGTACCTATGTAAATGTAAGAATGCGACGTAACAGCGACTTCTAACGTAGTAGAGACTTTTTAACACCGGCCCAATACCCTTCGTGGGTAGACCTACATACGTCATGCAGTGGACTACTAGAAAGGCTGGTACAGGAGTCCACTGCAGGACGTAGCCCTACCCACGAAGGGTGATTGGGCCACATCCACCACGCTAGCCCAGTGCGGGTTGGTGGATTCACATACGCCATCGAATTTCTTCTACGGACATAATACAGGTTGCTTCACGATGTTTCCCATCACCGAAAAGCCCGTGGTGTGAAATTCCGTACATACATTCCACGGAATTCATTGGTACGGGACCGAGATTTGAAACCACGACCTCACGATTGTAAGGCGGGTGTCATTACCACTAGATCACCACGGCTTAACGGTTAGGTATAGGTCGAATCAAACATCTTGGCGGCTGTGATGATAAAGATAATTGAAGTAGGTAAATTAAGAATAAGTAACGCTTTAGTATTAAACACTGTCATTTGACTTAGTTCTATATCAATAAAGAATTGAATTGAATGTTAGCTACAAGCTGCGCTCGGACGGACTACACATGCCAGAAATAAAAAAAATAAAATCAATAAACCTTACATATCACTTTAAAACAACACAAAGTAATACACATTACGGTGATATAATGTGTATCTAACCTACAACGTAGCAAGAGTAATGTACATAATGATAAATAAAAACCGGACAAGTGCGAGTCAGGCTCGCACATCGAGGGTTCCGTACAAACATATTGTTAAAATCTGTTTTAGCATGTGCTAATGAAGTTATTTTATATGATACCTTACATGATACGATTTACTCACTTTGAATTTTGAACCCATATTTTGTGAATTTTGAGGCCCTATTTTTATGTGATGTAAATAAAAATGTACAGTTTTCAGATTTATTCCTATATGTGTACTCTGAGACAATGCTTCTCGCCAAATTTCATAGTTCTATGTCAACGGAAAGTACCCTGTAGGTTTTGATTTTTGTGAGTGTCGAAATATGCTGTTTTTTACGACACAAACGACTCTAACTTTTTTTAACGACAACTGAGAAGTTTTTTTTTACACAACAGCAAGAGTTCATTGATATACGTATACAGTTTAAATTTCAACTCGATATCTTTACGCGTTTTTGAGATAAAGAGTCTTGACAGACACACAGACGGACAGACGGACAGACGGACAACAAAGTGATCCTATAAGGGTTCCGTTTTTTCCTTTTGAGGTACGGAACCCTAAAAACAACACATACATAGAATTAGAATTAGATACAAGATGGTGCTTCAATTTCGAATGGAATGAGTATAGATTCTTTTCCAACTTTTATTTTGGGGTCAAACCGGAATTCGAGAAAAAGAATCAGTGGTGCTCATCATATTACCAAAAATATATGTTAGTAAGCTTTCCCGATTTAAAATGTAGCATTAAATAAGTATTACCTCCCCTTCTGGCAAGGAGCCTGGATCCTACGACACAGTTCACCCTAGTGTGGGATACAGTGCACTATGAATGTTTAATTAATTTAAGTTTGTATACTAATACCCTTATACTGAATTTTGTTTTTGGTACCATAAGGAAGAGCCTAGATCTCACGACACAGGTCGCCCTAGTGTTGGATCTAGTGTACAACTTGCTTTGTGTAATTTTTTTTAAGAACAATAAACGTTTTATTAATTTATTATTTATTTATTTAATTTAAATTTGAATTAGGTTAATGATATGACAGGTGTTACGTGAATAAGAACACTTGTTTACATATTATTAATCAAAAATAAAAACCTAACGACGTATTTCAGTGAAATAGCAAATTTTAAATAGTACATTACTAATAAATTTACTATTTCTAGCAGTAGTGGAAGTCCTACGGATGGTTTTCTTTTTTTATTCCATATAGGTTTGCCTTGGACTACATACTGTCAGATATACGGTCTAGGTTGTAGCACGCTTACCTAGAAGATACTCATACTCATTTATTGATAACAATAGAGTTACATGTCAACAAATTTGCAAAAAAGTTAAATTACATAATTTAAAAAAGAGTATACAATAGTCAAACACCAATTAAATGAAATAGTAGTCATCATTAGACAACAATAATTAAAAGTCATAAATTCAATAAATAAATTATAAAAAATTAAATTATTCACATTATTAAAATTAACAAAACAGAGTACATACTATTGTATAGTATATTTATTCTACCTTAGGTAGAAAGTCTTGCACTTTGTAGAATGCTTGCTCGACAAGCCAATTCTTTGCTTTGTTTTTAAATATTTTTATTTTATTTTTGCCGTGAGGGCGCATCTTTTATGAAGTCTGGTAGACGATTATAGACATCCGCTGCCATTTTGATACCTATTTACTCGGTAATTGAAGACCCACGTTGTACTTTAGCGGGAAGACAAACCCAGGTAAAGCGTTCCGTCTAGTACGATAGAAAAAAGGGGCAACTCTTTGGTTGCAAAATCTGGTCCCACCGCTCTCTTCGAAATGTATCCGATAAAAGGCTGATAAACACGTTACCTTAAGTCGATGCTCGGGCCTGCAGCTTCGACTTAGTCAAGGTGTCGTTGTCTAACAGCCTCCTGGATCTCCTCTCAATCGATATTTGGCAGAGCCAACTCAAAGGTGAGAGCAGTATACCATGCAAGACCTGACTTGTGCTTTATAAAGACTAAACAGTTGCTCAGGTGTGAAATAGGGTCGTTTCTGTAAGTTCTGCTATTAGTTCTACTAGTAGAACTACCGGGAAAAATGTCCCGGTAGTCCTACCGTAGAATTTCTGGGACAAAATTATCCCGGTAGTTCGACTGTAGAACATTTCGCTTTCAGGGATCATAAGGTCGAATTAGTTAAAATCTTGAATTTTCATTCCATTGAATATAACTTACGGTCTTAAAATACCGTCTCACGTTAGAGAGAACACCATGTTTTGATGGTAGTAGTGATGACGACCGTCGTAACTACCTAAAGTACCTAATATTTCACTGTTGAAATGGATTTTTTCGGTTATTCTCATTGTTTCCTTGTATAGCTATAAATAATTCAGTTACTCTGTTTACCTTATAGCATATACGAGTAGAAGCGCGTTGATGTCTTTTACAGCGGGCGGTTGACTGAGTAACATATTTTAACTTCTGCCCGCGGCTTCGCCCGCGTGGTATTTTAATTTTTGTTTTATCCCATGAGAAAATGTTATTTTTCTGGTTTACAAAGTATGTCACATTCCGTCTTTCAAACTGTGTCCATACCAAAAATTAAGTCAATCCGTTGCTGCGTGAAAGAGGAACAAACCAAAAAAAAAACACTTTCTAATTTATAATATTGCGTAAGGATTATATTTAGGGTTCCGTACCTCAAAAGGAAAAAACGGAACCCTTATAGGATCACTTTGTTGTCCGTCTGTCCGTCTGTATGTATGTCAAGACTCTTTATCTCGGGAACGCGTAAAGATATCGAGTTGAAATTTAAATTGTATACGTATATCTATGGTGTCTTGCAGTTGTGTAAAAAAAAAGCTTCTCAGTTACCGCCTAAAAAAGTTTGAGCCGTTTATGTTGTAAAAAAACGCATATTTCAACGCTCACAAAAATCAAAACCTACAGGGTACTTTCCGTTGACATATAACTATGAAATTTGGCGAAAAACATTGTCTTAGAGTACACATATAGAAATAAATCTGAAAACTGTATATTTTTATTTAAATCACATAAAATTAGGGCTTCAAAATTCACAAAATGTAGGTTCAAAATTCAAAGTGAGTAAATCGTATCATGTAATGTATCATATAAAATAACTTCATTAGCACATGCTAAAACAGGTTTTTATTAATATGTTTGTACGGAACCCTCGATGTGCGAGCCTGACTCGCACTTGTCCGGTTTTTTGTCAAACACGTTACCACTGACTATTTTGAAGCATGATTATATCGAATGTTGCAAATTGTGAAAGTTTTACACCAAAAACACGAAATAAGTACCTACCTATTGTCAAAAAACCTTTTTACCAACGTATTCTTAGCAAATTAATCGAGGTCCATTTGGAAATTCAGACAATTCTTTTCGTTTGTTTCACTATTTTCGAGTAATTTTTGTTAAGCTGGCACCACTGAAAGCGCTATGCTACAAGAATGCACAAACAAGTCTATTCTCTGCATAAAGTATAGGTAAGTACTTGAAGTCATCATTCCACATATCTACAGGAAATATTTTTGCACCTGTGTCAACGCAAAAGCCAATTTGCATATTCTATGGTAATTAATTATGCGTAGACTTGTTAAGATGACATAAATATTAAAATTCTCAGCGCGGAACGGTATGTCGGTTATTTGCAGACAACGGCACATACTGAACTTCACCTATTATGCACGCACGTAAAAGTACCCCACGATGCTCTAGATAGACTCTAGAATTCTAGATTGAGAATCTAAATCTAATTACTTAAAAAGATGTGACGAAACTAGTAGTATTTTTTGAAATTATTTAATTAAATTTTACCCTATTGCTACTCTACTCAAATGTGTAAGACGTAAGAGGAGCGTGAGTCGGCGGCGCCATCGTCAATATCGCGGGTCGAACCTGGACACGAGTGGCAAAGGACCGAGGCAGGTGGCACTGTAAGAGAGAGGCCTATACCCAGCAGTGGGATAAAAAAGGCTGATAATGATGATGAGGTATCTGATTTTTATATAGACTGATTCAACTTTATGTATTTGTTATACCAGCCCTTAATGTGACAATTTGAAATGGTAAGTTTAAATATTATTGAATAATTTCAAAGTCAAAGTCAAAGAACATTTATTGTTGAACTGTGTTACATTTAGATCTTAATACTAATAACAAAAATATTGAATCAACAGTTAAGTCCAATATGACCATACAATAATATTAGTAATTAGAACATCAAAATCATACAAATTATTATTATTTAATTAATTTCACAGGTTATGCAATTTATCATCTAAAAATTCCCTAATTTTATAATTTATTTATTTGCCACTAAGTGTACGTTAACATTGTACAGATCTTAATTAAAGATAAGAGCTTAAAACTTAGCAGCCCTTGTCGGGCATTGCAAATATATGCTAGGGCGCTATCAAAAGAAAATAAAATTATCGAAACATAGGTACATTGAGGCAGCTGATCGGCGTATAAATATAAACCATATAAATATAGATCTCGTTTTATTTTTTAAAACTGTTAACTTCGAAGTATTCTTCTAAAGAATAGAAGCAGTTCGAACATAGAAATTGTTTTATTTTTTTTTATTAAATTTTGCTAATTTTGGCTTGTTTCGTATGTCTGTTGGTAGTTTATTATAGATTTTAATGGCCATATAATAAGGACTTTCATTCAGCAAAGTTTTAGTAAAGTCTCCACTGCTTTGCTGAGAAGAAGAAGTTGAAAAAAAAGCATTATTTAAGACTTCGACTGAAGGACTCTGTATCCATGGTCATGAGGTTTAATAAAAAAAAAATAAAAAAATCTTATGTCGGGGAGTTTTGGCGGGAACGCGGAAAAATCATGTCGCCTCATTGTATTATTTTGTTAAACTTGTGTTTTTATCAGTGATAATTAGTGTAAAATGGTGGTATTTCGTTGATTATGAGCTGATTTACGTGCATGAGTGTAGGCAAGTGATATAATGTGACGTATCATGTTCTTCCGTGTTGTTACCAAAACTCCATAGACGCCTCTAGTAAAGTCTCCACTGCTTTACTGAGAAGAAGAAGTTGAAAAAAAGCATTATTTGACTTCGACTGAAGGACTCTGTATCCATGGTCATGAGTAGGTTTAATTTAAAAAAAAAAAACTCATGTCGGGTATTTAAATTATGAGTATCTTTTAATAGGCAATGGTTAAAAAATAATAGGTGCGTAAAACGCGCGTTCCTATATTTGAGGCTCATGTCCGGTAGAGATACTCTACCTACTCCGGAATCTAGTCTAATTCTGTCGCGTTTTAGTAAACACAACAAAATTCACTCTTCTCAGATGAACTCAGGAGTAATCTAAGCCTCTCTTCGGCTCTGCTACTAGAATGTGCTGTTGCGATAAAAACAAGCATTCTGCGGATCCGCGTGTTCAATTACAAGTTAGTAAACAGTAATCGGTGGCAGGAACTAGGTGTTGCGCGACTTCCATTGAATTGGCCAACCGGCTTGTGTCGACACGGAGTCACGGACATCTTCACAGTCTTTAACTCTTCACACTATGAAAGCAATAAAAAGATAAACCCGTGAAATTACCTACTCATGTAATTCCCCCTCTGTCGTTAGATTGCACACCAGGCAAAATCCATTGTCTTCGGTAGAAAAAAAATAGCATAAATAGCATGTATAATAGAATTATTTTTTGCAAAAAATAGCATGATCGACTTCACCCGTGTACGGAATTCGCGGATATTTCGCACGGATCGATGTAGCATTTTTCACATTATTGTTGATTTATCAAAAATGGCTTAGCCGATTTCGATAAAATTTAAATGGGACCAATTTCGAAGTATAAATATAAAAAAAGAATTACTGAAATCGGACTACTATGCAAAAGTTATGCGTGGTTATACACAAAATATAAATATATACGTGTCGAATTGAGTTCATAAGTTCGTCGGTCAAAAATGAGCGTGTTTCTTATACGTAAAAAACTTGACCAACGAGCTATTAATATCAAGAGAGTAAATATTGCGCTCTTTGATCAATTATAAATAATACCCGTGGTTATCCATCCGAAGACTGATCGTGCACAACATTTCTTTAGTAAACTACAAGTAAATGGATAACATTAGCTATATACCTACTAGCTATAAGCTACGGTATAGAGTAAAAGTAATGACTAATGATAATCGAGTAATGCCTGGTCACAGTCGCCTTGAAAACCACTGGTTTCCGATCATACCCAACCGTAGGAATTAGACCAAACATCCGCGATTTTGTAACAATAAGTACCTACATAATGTTATAGCTCAATTACCCACCAAGTCACTGCAAATAAACTGCAAAGGCCGGTTAACTAGCTGATTCTATATAGGATTACCTAAACGTTAAATCCATGTAATAGCTGCTAATCAAGGAACACTTTATTTATATACTAAACTAGCCTATCTACCTATATATAAAAAATTGGTTGCCTGTAAAGTCGGTATACGGGCAAAAGTTTTACGTGACAACGACTTTGAGTGGTAAAATAATTTTAATGTGAATATTCATTCGTATAGTAGGAAGAAGGATGAAAATGTCTGTCTCTCTAGCTCTTAGGTGGGCTAACCATGACGCGTGCCTCTCACTCGCTCTCATTGTGAGCGCATAACGTGAGCTGAGCGTAACGCAGTTTCTTGAAGTGTCACCCGGCAAACCAATTTATAAGACGTTGTCACGTCAACAAATGTAGGGAACCATCAATACCACTATAATATACAGGGTTATTGGTAATCAATTAGCATGCTTTTAGGGGCTTATTCTGTACATTTTAGTTAAAACTGAAAAAAAAAAATTGTTGTTCCATAGAAAAATATCGTTCACCCACGACAAAATGTAAAATCAGTTGTTTTTTATTTTTGAGTTTTGACAAAAGTCGTATAAAGTTGTTAGTTTTGATGTACAGAATAAGCTCCTAAAAGGATGCTAATTGATTACCAATAATCCTGTATATCTACTCACTGATAAAACACTTACTTATCTAGGTAGTACCTACATACCTGAACAGAAGCCTAAAATTATATAACTAGGTGTGATAAATCACGTTCGTTGCGGCCTGCGGATATTCGCATAGGCATTTCGTCACGTCTAATGTTCTATCACTGCCGCGAGGTACGTATGGTAGGCACATGTGACTAGCAGTTATTATCTAAAACCGTGAAGAACTGGAAAGCTACACAAAATTAAAAATTGGCCAAGTGCGAGACGTATTCGCGCACGAAGGGTTCTGTGCCGTGTTGGAGCTCCCTTAGTACCATTCCTCTCGCCGTTATTAGTATGGAGCAAAGAAACTCCCGAAAAATCACTTTTTCTGTATGGGACCTCCCCTTAAATTTATTTTATTCTGTTTTTAGTACTTGTTGTTATAGCGGCTACAGAAATACATCTGTGAAAATTTCAGCTATCACGGTTCATGGGATACAGCCTGGTGACAGACAGGCAAACGGACAGGCGGTCATCGCAGTCTTAGTAATAGGGTCCCGTTTTTCCCCTTTGGATACGGAACCGTAAAAACAGCTTAACGTATACGTAAATTTTCACTTGGCCGAGGGGGAGCAGAAGCGAGCTTTGAAAATCTATGGTAGCGGGAGCGGGTGGGCTGGGCCCCACCCGCAGTAGAGGATACGTATACCTGCCTCCATATTTTTTCAGATGAATCAAAAATAAATTTATAGCGTCCCAGTCTCTATGTCGGCCATCGTAGAGTCCGCTGTAAGTTAGTATCGGCCGGATGGCTATATAGCTGGTGTCAGAGTTAGCCGCATGTTGGCCTCTGACACGGCTAAACGATAAAAACGACCGGAGCCTTCAATTTATTTGGTGTCACCAAAACAAAAAAAATGCCAAGTCGATGGTGTCATTCGCGCCATCCGCGCTTGACCATCCGTAGACTGAGCGTGTCGAACGTTACTCGAAAAACTTTTTCTTTTCCTTTTTACCAGGGAATAGTAGATTATGTACCGAGAGCACCATCAAGTGGTGTCTTACGTCACGGGCGACAAATTGGTACCTGAGTGTGGGTGTATAGTGCAGCGAAGGACTCTACAGTTAACTCCCGAGCGCAGCGAGGGTGTTTTAAGGTAATGAAATTATTTAGAGTCCTAGGTGCTCAGAGCAAATAAAAAATCAAGAGGGAACGTCGTTGAACAGTCGAGTGAAGCCGGTTTTTTATACATGTGTGAGTGCGTCGCTGTTGCGCCGCCATAGTTCGTATGACAAGCCAAGGCGTAGTTTCCTTGTACGTTGATGTGTGTGTGAATTGTCTGTACACGGCAAGGAGTAGTTTTGGTTGGCTTCACTTGTTTGTTCACAACATTCTCTCTTGATTTTTTTATTTGCTCTGAGCCTGGGTGTAGCGAGGGGTTCAAATCGCCCAAGACGAAGACAGACTTGGTCCTAGTGGTACATACTCTACTTTTGCATACATTCTGCGAGAAAATAAAACCCCAGGAATATGAGTAATACTTACCTATACGTCATAAACTCACTAAGCGCACTCACTAGCACTTACAAGGCAACTCGGTACTGATCACAATAAAATAAAACAAATTAGAATGTACCTACGAATTTTCATAGAATCGCACACAAATTCGTAATAAAACAGATATAGGCATCAAAGAGGTTTCATTCTTTAGAATCGAATAAAATCTTGTTACAATGCCTGTTGCCGTGCAATCTAAAAAGATTTTATTCAATTTTACAAAATGAAATCTCTTTATGAAGTCCTCAAATTTTCTAAGTAATATTCATACGAATTAGTCATTCCAAATTTGAATCACTTTACTCTTTAGGGAGTTTCATACAACATTATTGACCTGCCATAGCCCTCGAGATTGTGTTAAGATAATAATGACTCGTTTTACCTTGAGATTGTACGACATGTAATGAGTCATTGTCGAGCAGGTGGTATGAAAAATCTTTTATATATACCACCACGCCTTGAGGGCAGGCGGGTGGTTATGTGGGAGTACCGCCGACTGCCCTGCTCCCCAAACAACGGGTCAATTAAAGTAGCCCCGCGCCTGCCACTACGGTTGTAGAGGATAGGGAGAGCGGCCGACGAAATACCGACACTCTTCTTCCCCTGCAGCCTCACCGCCTGCGCCTACACGTTTAGGGCCGCTGGCGGCGTTGGCAGGTAGGGCAGGCAGCGGCTACTCTAAATACCTAAACAAACTACGCCAAGATCACTATCTTTGTGCGAAGTCTGTTTTCTACAATATGATACAATACTACTTTATATGCTAAAACTATTACCAAGCTCAAGCCCACAGCCAGTCTGTTTTCTTATGCTTACCACAAATTATTACACACATCACCGACACCCCCAATTGTTTTATCATCATGATAGAACGCCCACTGTTGCAAGACATTGGCCTGGAATAGATTGTATTAAAACTACCGGCTGAAAGCAGTTTGTGTCCAGTGCGTTCCTGTGATCTTATTTAGGCGTAATCTATCCAATGTACAGGCAAGCAGTCTTTAATTCAGAAAAAGTGGCAGCAGAAAATCACAGCAACGAAGAAGCATCTATATAACTATTAACCTAAGTAACATGCAAAGATTGGTAGGTAAATAGATCGAAATAAAATTAAGCTTCTTGACTCCGTTAGACTAACGCTTATATCCAAAATTTGAATAAAGAAGACTGCGGATGATGATGATGATGATATTGAATTAAGCTTAATTCTATGCTCTAAGCTATGCAGTAAGTATTAGTAAAATTAGAATTTTAGTAGGTAATAACTACATAGCCTAAAGCACCGCTGTAGGATTGTGAGTCTGTGGATTATCAATATCTATAGGATTCATTTAGAAGAATGTGCATCAGAGCGACACGATCTTATCGAGCCATTTATTTTATTTTTTTACTAAGTACAGTACAGGACAAGTAAAAAGATGCTTCACTGGTACACTGTAGATTTTTCTTCGGTAAGTACGTACGAAGCGGTTTATCTCTATTTATCCGCGAATGGAACAAACCGGTTTTCCTGTTTATTGTGATATAATTATAATTTGAAGCTTTTCAATGTCAATGTGAATACTTACGTATACTAAGTCTGCGTGCTTCATCTCCGACGGACTTATTCGTGTATATAATTTAAAAACTGTTGGATATCAAACGGAGGCTGTTAGATGAAGCCACTGCCTGCATCAGTGAATTGCGCCATGCTATCTAGTACAAGGATACCGGCCTTTCAGATCAGCGGCAGCAGGTCAAATGGTTAACCGCACCACCGATGGATCTAGGAATATATTACATCAATTTACTATTTCGTTAACACTTTAATAGACATAATATTTTTAAGCATCTCTATTTTCACTCCAAAAATGGATCTTGTGAGATTGGTTTTTCTTACTAGATTTGTTTATTATTCTAAATGGATATACTGGTAAAAAAATGTATCATTAGATACATCGCCCCGGAATTGGATCTAATGAGAAAAAAATGTTTTACTAGATCTACCGTGGATCTATCGACTGGATCTATAGAGAGTGATCCTTTGATTTTCGGACAAGAAACAGAATCAGAAAACTATATTGTGATTCTTCCTGCAAGTGCCTTTATTAAGACGCTCCAACAGTAAACCTCTAGGTATTTTACAATAATGTCTTGCAGTATACAAATAGAGTCTAAAATCGCCTGTCGTTTGTTTTTAGACGAAACTCGAGATGAGAATTAGATAATTTTTCGCAGTTTTAGTTCGTTTAAAAAGAAATGAAGCCGTGTTTGCAATAAAATATATAGATATGTCTTTAGTTTAGTAAATTTCCTATTTTATGATTACAAAAAATATAGTAGTTATTGATCTAAATATTGAGAAATGCGTAACGAAAGATTTTTTGTCTAAAGCTTGTTTGCAATATTATTGTAAAAGTCTCTCTTGTAAACTTGTGTGCTCTGTGTTTTTTCCAAGTTTATATCAGTAACAGTTACGCCTAACTGGGCGACGAAAAACATGACGTTTTACGGATTTTTGTCTTGGGGCAGCGCCTTAACTACAAAATACAATAAAACTACATACTTAAGGTACTTTACCAGCCTTTTTTTTAATAAGGACACCACGAAGGGTGATTTGGCCATATCCACCACGCTGGCCCAGCGGCGGGTTGGTGGATTCACATACGCCATCGAATGTCTCCTACAGACGTGAGCAGGTTGCCTCACGATGTTTTCCTTCACCGAAAAACCAGTGATGTGAAATTCCGTACATAAATTCCAAAGAACTCATCGGTACGGGACCGGGACCCACGACCTCACGATTGTAAGGCGGGTATCACTACCTCTAGACCACCACAGCTTGTACACTTAAGCTACTACCTTCTAAAGCAATTGGATCATTAGCATACAGTTACAGTTTTACAGTTATCTCGAAATCTAAGAGGAATAGAATGAGAGGAGTGCCAATAATAAAAGCAATCTTTGAGGTAACTTGGGGTGGCAGCTACGCTGTGACAAAGGTAGGTACTAAAATAAAAATTTGGCATGTCAATTTATAGCTAAACAGTCAGAATTCGGTACGTTTACGTAACTGATGAAATCATGAAACAATAGAGTAGGTACTACGCTTGGTAACAGCAGCTGTGTAGAGTCAAATCAATATGGAATTTACACATTAGACATGTCATTAGCTCTACAATATTAAATAAGTACTAGGTATTTTAAAGAATTATAAAATGAATATTTGCTCTTCTGATAACGCATTTTCATAGCAAATAAGTAGTAATGCCACCCAGATATAAAAAAAAATATACCAGTTCAAAACCCTGCACTAGGCTGTTCTCAACATTTTCCACTATCAATAATCATTAACGACTTGAGTTCGAGTCGTCGACCCTAACAACCAATGCCCAAACCATGCTACAGAGCGACAAACTTAACCTCAAAGTCGGTGAAATCGCAGAACTGCTCTACTCTACGGCAGCTCATTGTCACCCTGCTTGGTAAATTGATGGTGGCTTCCTCCTACAACCGTACGATAAAGTTGGTCGCCCTGTAATTCGTCTTGCGAGTCCCGAACTCGGCAGACTCACGTGTCACTACCACTCGTGAGAGCAATTTGCGAATACGATTGTGCAATGAATCCACGCAGGGATAACAATCGCTGTGATTCATGACATGACATTCGGGATAGGAAATTTTGTTTCTAGATTCATATATTTTTCATCCTCACATCCCGGTAAGAGTATTTTTACTCTTCGAAATCTGAATGCAAAAGCCGTTTTTATCCGCTAAAGGGTAAAGTTAAATTGAATTTAGAAAATCGTGTCTAAGTTTGTGAATACAAAACATTAAACCTATTTACTTCTACCTCATGGTGCCGAATTTATCATACAACCTTTTTTAATTTGTTTAAAACTCAGACACCGGAACCTTCTTGCTGTACTTTTTTTAATTCGCTTTACGCGCGCCATTTTTTATCTTGCATGTCGTATTGTTAAAAGTTTTAAAACTTGAAAACAATTGAAAAACCTAAAATGAGCGATTCTAGCGACGGGGAATTTTATTTGATGCGAACAGAATTGACTGCAATTGTTAATAGTGCGCAAATGAGCTTTCTCCCTTTAACAATCACGCGAGAAGTATTTGAAACAGTGCGGTATGTAGACGTCTTCGATCATTTCCTCGCTGAGGTGGACTGATTAGTGCAAAGATTTTTTACCTTATGCTCTTTTGATTCCCTCGCTTATGCTCAGGATTCTAATTGTAGAATCCTTCGCTTGCTCGGTCATCAAAATTGAGCACTTGGTTAAAAATCAACTTTGCACTCTTGTATAACAAATAACTAATTATCAAGTCTGCGTACGACGTAACGTCGTTCGTCTGTTATAGGACGAGCAATGCTGGAGATAGGAGCTCCAATAAGACCGGTTGAAAGCAGCTTCAATACGGCGCATAAGTATATCTGAACCGTTTTGTAAGTGGACGTCCTACGCTGTGCTAGAGTTTGTGCAAAAAGAGACGGGACTTGGTAGACGGGAGTTTACCGATGAAAACCAAATTGGTGTCTACCAAGTATCAAACGCTTTTAGTTGTAGTAGCTTTTAGTTGCATGACAGAGCATTGTTGTCAACGTAACAAACTTAGTAAAACGCTTTACTTTTTGCACAAACTCTAAACGGTATACCGTGCTTACCCCTTCGACCTGTTAGAACATTTCGGCCTCATATTAGATCAAGATCAAGACAGGAGAATCTAGGCGCGTTACTGGTGCATCAGTCTTGTTGGACTAAAAGTAGGTATACATAGATATGGACACAGCACGAATATGTACCTACCTATATTTACATATCTATGGATCATTCCTCTTTCCTTCTTCCTATCTATTCATGTCGCTGCCACTGCCTCAACGAAGTACGTATAAAGACTTACATAGAGTCCACCAGACGCTCATAAAGATTTTTGTAAAACAAGAACCGTCCGGCCCTCCGTCATACAGTTTCCTTTATTTTGACATAGCCAAGGGTATTCATTAACATTTGCGCATTATTAGATCAGCTCATATCGCCAGGGGCTAGATCGCAATCGCGGATGGATACGACATAAGTCCAATAGATACCTACTCTTATAAAATAGTCTCAAACCACGCATCTCACTCAGTTTCCTTACTTGACCGAAGCGAAGCGAGGTCTGCGCTTCCACGCGACGATTTTGCTATCGTCTGTCCGGATGTTGATTTTTGTCTACAGGTCATATTTTTCAAAAAATCTCGACGAAACTTTATATACAGGTTTTATAATGGATTTTTTGTAGTCGGTATTTCCTTCAAAAAGGGTCTGTCGCGCTATTCATGATCTACTTTCGATTATATTGGGCAGCAAGATTGTATAGTATTTAAATCCTAGTATGTAACCAAATCGATCAAGAGCGAGTCGAGATATTATAGGCTTACGGAGATACAGTTAGAGATGAGCCGCGTCGCGAGGTCTACTGCTCGGAAAACTACTAGTTTTGACATAGCCAAGGGTATCGATCGGCATTGGCGCATCAATTAGTGCGGTGGTCACGCATTAGACTGGCTCCCACTCTTCACCTCGCCGGTGCCAGATCGCAATCACGGATGCTCTTGGACAAGAAGGAACCGAGGCCATAAAACTTAATAAGTACTTGCGCGTGAGTAAGATAAGAAAATTTGATCTAGATTGCAATTTTTTCAGTACGAATGTACAAGGAATGGTAATTTAAAGTTATATTTGTTATAAAATTAACAAATTAACTTGGCAATCTTGACAGTGCAAAAAAAATCACCCTCCAACATCTTAAAATGCAGGGTCGTTCCTTGGGTAGGAAAACTTGTAAGATACGTCGATGTGAAGGTCGATTTTTTGCACAAAAAAGATTTGCTCTTCAATCAGGAATCCATGTAGGTGTGGCAAAAATATTGAATTGCTGGTACAGGTAGGTATGTGTAGTAGGTACTTCCCCAGATGAATTTCACAAAGGTCCGACAACAACTTACTTAAACAGGACAGTGGACAGGCCGGAGAAAATTGTAAACAGGAAGGCATATTATTGGACGGACATCAATGAAAAGAAGAAACATTACAAAAGTAAAAGCTACTAATATACTGGATTAACATGGGCGCCGGGAGAGGGTGGTGCAAGGGGGTCGCACCCCCCTGTCAGGAAAAGAAAGTATTGTACCTACATTTAAAAAATGGAGGATGTCGAGGTCCAATTGAAGATGCCAGAGGAACAGCAATTTAGGATTTCGCTGAGATGCAAATGCATCCCCTGAAAATAATTCTGGCAGCACCCATGTGCATAATTACGTCTTCTCATCTTTCAGTCATTTAAAGTCTACATTTAATAAAACAGATGTAAAACAGAAAAGAGAAAATCAGTAATTTCACAGTTTCAATGCGTCACACGTAACATACTTAGCAGATAGGTACAATGAGACACTAATACTAAATCTCGAAGCCAAATAAGGGCTAGCAAGGCTTATCGCAAAGGTTACGGTTGCATAACACAATCCTCAGCTACGAACGTCCTGAAGCATTCTGCATTTTATTTGTTTGTATGTTAGAATTTACGCGTCTCATTCATTACGAAAACAAAAACGTAATATTATACAACACGTTATATCAACAATTATATTCAAAACTAATGACATGTATTGAGGTAAGACGTAATCGGTTTTCTAGTCTAGTCTTGCAAAAAATCTGATGACCCCTTGTTGCATAACGCCGTCAGGCTGGCAATTGGTCAATGATCCAATCAGAATCCCTCCTCCGCCTGTCCTGCGCCGTGAAACTTCTAGAAGTCATAAAAAATCGTACGTTTGGATCAGAACCGAAACGGTAATAGACAACGCAGTTGTTATGGACTCTCTCCAGTTGCTTTTGATCTAAGTAAATGCAGTGCGACTTAGAAGAGTAGACAATTAAATGAATTATTTATTCGGTGGGCCATTTCTGCTCGTACCACGACCCAAGCTATGAGTCATTGTTAATTTTCTTGCATTTTTTTGCTTTGCGATACTTTTTAGATTGTGAATGAACAGAAACACAGTGTCATTATCGACGAAATGATGCAAAATATGCTAATAAAGTGATGATGGCACCCTCATTTTTTTCAATTCTTTTATGTCGCACTGTATGTTTACGAACGAATATGGATGTAACAAAGACAAAGGACAAGTTTCCGTGGACTGTATCAATTGAATAAAAAATACTTTAAATCTAAGATCTAAAACTTCTTTTGTATCATTTCGAAGTTATGAAGTCGAAGAGTTATTTTTGTGATAAACATTTCAAAAATTCGTCGCGGTCGCAGGACTCGAACCTTGCGTCTTCGCAACACTAGCCCGACGCTCTGCCTAACTGAGCTAATCCGCAATACTGCCTACGCGTCGAATTTTATTAACACGAGTTTTATCTAAACTCAAAAAAATGCTGTTCTAAGTATAGAAAAATTACATTCACCCTCGACAAAATGTATGGAACAGCTGTTTTTTTTTGACAAAAGTCACAGAACAAAAGTTGTTAGTTATGATTTACATAATAAGCCCCTAAAAGGAAGCTAATTGATTACCAATAACCCTGTATATGTCTAGTTATTACTAAAAGCTGCAATCCCGGAATAAAAGTCGCAAAGTGTAGGGTATGTGGGCCACATCCAACTCTCTAAAGAGACGACAAAAAGTTGACAATGATTGCAGCCACAAGTAGAAACCTGACACGGGAGAGATCGACACGCCTTGCGCTCGCTGTCAGTCGTCACAATTGGAAATCAACACTGTTTCGGATTAACTAGGTTTTTTAAATTAATACATAACAGGAGAAGCCATTGGCTCCTGACATACAGTCTCTGACTAGTTTGGGAGCCTTTGGAACAATATGTATCTGCACATTTTTATTATTATGCCAAATAAATGATTTATGATTAACTACTACAAAATGCAACAAATTTACCTATTCCTACACTCTACAGGGTTATTTCTAATCAATTAGCACCCTTTTAGGGGCTTATTATGTACTTACATCAAAACTAACAACTTTTGTTCTACAACTTTGGTCAAGGTTAAAAAAAAATGAGCTGTTCAGCTGTTTTGTCGCGGGTGAACAATATTTTTCTATGGAACAACATTTTTTTTTTTAGTTTTACAAAAGTCGAAGTACAAAACTTGCTAGTTTTGATGTACAGAATAAGCCCCTAAGAGGATGCTAATTGATTAGAAATAACCCTGTATAGTCGAAAAGTTCTCGAGTGGAGACCACGTACCGGGAAGCAGCAACGTTGTTTTGGATGACCATACTTATCACTTAGGGGCTTAGGGGTATAAAAATAGCCTACCTATTCAGACTTACGCAATATACTCAAAAACATCATAAAAATCCGTCAAGGTTTTCCAAAGGAATTCCATAACAAACACTGTGATAAGTATTGTACATGATTATTGTATTTTAGATATTGACAGGCGTTATTAAATCATTAATATATCGAAGAGCTGCTGCTTTGTGATGTTGCTCTACGCATTGAAAATAAAAGTAAGCACGGGATTGATCGGGTGTCGGTAAATACTGGTCAATGAGAGAGATCATGAAAGGAAATTACGCACTACCTTAGAAAAAATATGTATTTGATACAGGCCTACTACCTTGTCTTTTATATGGCTGCCAAACATAGGTTATTAGTAGTTGATTTTGCTTACAGCTATTGTTTTAATTTGTTAGTTTTCATTGTTGGAAATATGGACCCCTTTTTGGGTATAGGCCTCCGCCAACTTTTTCCACAGCTCTCTGAACTTAAACAAAAAATCCAATGCACCCAAAGCTCAATGGAGAGGAGCATGTTAAAAATTAGAAAAATACATAAAGTCAGAAAGGAAATGATTAGGCAACAAACTAAAATTATTGACGCCCTAATACATGCCCTCACACTTAAATGGAAGTGGGCAGGGCACATATCACGCTACACAGACAAGAGATGGACCATAGAATCTGTAAGGTGGACAGGGCCCAAAGGAAAAAGAAATGTTGGAAGACCAATAAAACGGTGGGCTGACGACATCAAACAAGTCGCAAGAAATGAGTGGATCACCTTAGGCAAACACAGAGAGCTGTGGAAAAAGTTGGCGGAGGCCTATACCCAAAAAGGGGTCCATATTTCCAACAATGAAAACTAACAAATTAAAACAATAGCTGTAAGCAAAATCAACTACTAATAACTTACTAACAAGCATTTGAAATGTATTTTTTTTATAAGAAATATGGAATAAAAAGGCTTTATTATTATTTTATTAATTAAAAAATCCTACCCGACTTGACTTGGCTAGGCGCCGGGCCACATGGGATAAATGAATTTTTTCATTCAAATAAATGTCCCCGGTCGGGAATCGAACTGGATAACTGAAAGATATAGACCAAATCAAATTTTGTGGCGTCTGTGATCTCTAGGCAAGTCATTGCTTAGCTAATTCGCTGTCAGATGCGCCGAGAAGTGGGGATCTGCGCAGCCTGTAGGTAACTTCACAGACACCATTAAGTTTGGGTCAGCCTTTACTTACATGATGTAATCTCAGCAGCTTTACTCTACCTACAGCAAAATTTTAATATAATTTCAATTCAAGGAACAATGTTAGGTTCCAACTGTAATAATTCTTTCTTTTATCATACTTAATAATTTAATTCATTTCCGTATATTTTTTATGGTGAACACCTAAGCGTTTACGTAATAGTTATTCCAATAAAACAGATGGTTTTTATGTAAGTAAGTATACAAAGAAATATTGACAGGTCAAATACTTACCAAATTAGTTTTAGGTCAATCAATATTTATTTATTATTAACGATAAAGCAAGCAAGCTCGTGTAGGCGAGGTGGCGAGCCCTGGTGTCAATTTTAAGCAGCCTGCAGGACTCAGACATGGCTAATATTAGATAAGTATGTACCTATACGATATAATTGGAATTCAAAGGAAAAGCATTCAATGTAGAAGCTGTATAAAATAAAATAAAAAAACCGGACAAGTGCGAGTCAGGCTCGCACATCGAGGGTTCCGTACAAAAGCAGAAAATTTCACAAAATTGGGAAATAAGTTGTTAAAATCTCTATACTATAACTATCGGCAAAAGTTTTATTTTTAACCTTTCTCGTAATACATCGTTAAAATAATTAAAAACCTGTTTTAACATGTGCTGATGAAGTTCTTTTATAAGATACCTTACATGATATGATTTACTCACTTTGAATTTTGAACCCATATTTTGTGAATTTTGAGACCCTATTTTTTGTGATTTATATAAAAATGTACAGTTTTCAGATTTATTCCTGTATGTGTACTCTGAGACAATGATTCTCGCCAAATTTCATGGTTCTATGTCAACGGGAAGGACCCTGTAGGTTTTGATTTTTGTAAGTGTCGAAATATGCGGTTTTTTACGACACAAACGGCTCTAACTTTTTAAACGATAACTGAGAAGTTTTTCTCCCTCCCAACCCATGGTACACCTCATTCTTTTACATTACTGCAAGAGACCATCAACCAACAACGGGAGTGCCCTCGCGAAACAGCAGGAGCGCATACAATTTTTGCCGTGCGGTAAAAAGTGAGGGAGATATTACTTCCTCTCTACGCCGTGTCGGCGGTCTACCTACTCTCGCTCCGTCCTATGAATTTTCGATCAGGTCACGTGACCTGACGCGATTTTACATTTTTTTACCCATCTTACATTACCCAAAAAGTGCACAACTTCGCTAAAGAAGTTTTCTCTCGAAAAATGCAACAGACGTTCCGACAATAAATAAATATAAATAAATAAATAAATAAGTCCAAGTTGGAATTAAGATAATGACTTTAATATCAGTTCAAAAATGACCGTGTATGCCCAGTTTTAGTTACACACAACACTCTAGATTTTTAAGGTGGGCACACACGGTCAGTTAAACTGATCAGTTCTTCGCGTCACTCCAACTGGGTGCTCATTCAGTTAATGAAAAGGTGGGAATTGGTGGTTCCATATTTGAAGACAGTGGTGCCATGATGTTTCTTCGATAACTTGTGTTATTTCAATTTTACATGAGAAATTATCGGAACCAAAGTTGTTTGAAATTTGATTTTCCACAACTTTGATTCCTATCAACTATTTCTAGGATCGATATTTTTTAATAAGCCGGTGATGCCATGATGTTTCTTCGCGATAACTTGTGTTATTTCAATTTTTCATGAGAAGTTATCGGAACCCAAGTTGTTTGAAATTTGATTTCCTATAACTTTGATTCCCATCAACTTTTTCCAGGATCGATATATTTTTTTAATAAGTTAGTGGTTCCATTTTGTTTCTTCCATAACTTGTTATTTCAATTTTTCATGAGAAATTATCGAAGCCGAAGTTGCTTGAAATTTGATTTCCTACAAATTTGATTCTCATCAACTTTTTCTAGGATCGATATTTTTTTAATAAGTTAGTGGTTCTATTTTGTTTCTTCCATAACTTGTTATTTCAATTTTTCATGAGAAATTATCTAAGCCGAAGTTGCTTGAAATTTGATTTCCTACAACTTTTATTCCAATCAACTTTTTCTAGGATCGATATTTTTTTAATAAGCCAGTAGTGCCATGATGTTTCTTCGATAACTTGTGTTATTTCAATTTCACATGAGTAATTATCGAAACCAAAGTTGTTTGAAATTTGATTTCCTACAACTTTGATTCCCATCAACTTTTTCCAGGATCGATATTTTTTTAATAAGTTAGTGGTTCTATTTTGTTTCTTCCATAACTTGTTATTTCAATTTTTCATGAGAAATTATCGAAGCCGAAGTTGCTTGAAATTTGATTTCCTACAACTTTGATTCTCATCAACTTTTTCTAGGATCGATATTTTTTTAATAAGCCAGTGGTGTCATGATGTTTCTTCGATAACTTGTGTTATTTCAATTTTACATGAGAAATAATCGGAACCAAAGTTGTTTGAAATTTGATTTCCTACAACTTTGATTCCTATCAACTTTTTCCAGGATCGATATTTTTTTAATAAGTTAGTGGTTCTATTTTGTTTCTTCCATAACTTGTTATTTCAATTTTTCATGAGAAATTATCGAAGCCCAAGTTGCTTGAAATTTGATTTCCTACAACTTTGATTCTCATCAACTTTTTCTAGGATCGATATTTTTATAATAAGCCAGTGGTGCCATGATATTTCTTCGATAACTTGTGTTATTTCAATTTTACATGAGAAATTATCGGAACCAAAGTTGTTTGAAATTTGATTTCCTGAAACTTTGTGTCGCATCGACTTTTTGTAGCATCTATATTTTTCGAATAAAATAGTGGTGTCATTTAGTTTCTTCAATTAACTACTTACCAGCAATAGTTATCAACATTAGGCCCCCGCTGCACTGATCTGATGAACAGATGCGACCATAGCATCGTGTGAGGTCAGCTTCAAGTAGTGGTTCAAATCGTGTACCATCAATTCCTACCATTAATTTACTGAATGAGCCCCATTTGGAGTGACGCGAAAAACTGATCAGTTTAACTGACCGTGTATGGCCACCTTTACACTCTACACGTGGAGAAAGCGTCTCACGAGCACGGTCGAATTGGATCGTTAGCGACGCAATGCGATGCGTATGCGCCTCACTGTGCCAATTAGGACTAGACTCCTAAGTGTTACTAGTAAAAGATCATGGTTGTAGGTTAGAAGGTGTGGTACTGAAAGTAAAAAGGCTAGATACCTTAAAATATGGAAATTAGCGTAGCGTACGAAACTTGAAAGATACCCCAATATCTTTTGGTATTAGATACCTCATAGAATTTGTATCAGGATGTTGCGTATATTCGCATTCGTAATTACGGAGCAATAATAATTATTAGCGGAGATTCCAATTTTGTAGGTAATCAAATTACATTGTGATTAGTAAGTTCTTATAGACGTACGTGGAGTCGGAATTTTTTATCCGTCAGCGCCAGGAAGCCTCTGAGATGGCAAAATGGTTAAAACAATCAGCACCCGCGCTCAGTTGTAAAGGCCACCCGCGGCCACTACGCAATGAGCGTTACGATTGTGATTGAGATCGACCAAAATAATATTCTTATTTAGTTTTAATACTTAACTGATAGAATTAAATATCTGTGAGAAAGCAGATGTTTGAAAGAACCACATAAAATAAGTTCAATCTTTGTGGTTGTTGACAAATAAGCTTTTAATGTCACATATTTTGGTTGTGAAAAATTATAAGACATATTTGGCCTGACCTGTCTGTAGTTTCAACCTAGCAACAGTGAGTCTCTAGTAGCAAGGCGTCGCATTTCAAGACCTATTGTGCAGACCGGACACCGACGTGCGGCTGTCGGATGATCTATTCTGTAGGCCAGACTCGCCGACAAACTCAGATTCCAGCGTCTTGAATGAAGATGCCTGATTTCATATCATTCAGCTTCTTCATGCAGTTAGTGACGAAACTAGAAGTAGAAAGAGTTTAACCTCTTGAACTGAATGCCTTGTAGGTCGTACAAATGCGTCTATCGTTTGCTTATTTTGGGGTCAGAAACCGTGTGTAAGAAGTCTCCTAATATTTATTTATTTATATTAATATTTATCATGAGAGCCATTAACCTTCCACATCTGGAGTTTTCCAGTGTTTTCACATTTAGGGATTTCGCCCTATTTTAGGGTGGAAGTGCATGTTTCACGTAGTAATACTTAGGGCGATTTGTATTGAAACAGGGATCTAGGGAATTTTAGGGTAAAATGACTTCTTTTAGGGATTTTAGGGTAAAATGATCCAGGCACTGCACTGCACTGTTCGTGGACCCAGACTTCGCACCGAAACCACCCTAGACCTAGGATTTTTACGAACGCAAATCCCTTTAGGACGAAAAAAAAACAGTGTTTACGTATTTATTTTTTAAAGGATAACCTTTAAAAAATAAATACGTAATTGATCAACATAAATGTTTTTTGGGAGTGTTCTAAACGCACCAGAGCACTAATACTTACTTTTTAATGTATATATTATTGTTCTTATATTGGGATGTGGGATCTCAGTAATCCGAGCAAGGCCAAGGAAAGCCTAATACTTAACCTAACCTATCCTACCGTTATCGGGGTGGGCCGTCGGAAAGCTAGTACCTATTCACAACTCTTGAAAAATCCACATTACTTTCAGATTTCTCGTATAAATCATTTACAGCAGGTGTTTATCTTTTCATGGCTCACGGCCCCACTCGCGCTTCTTTGTTGCCATTTATTATCGCGATTTCTCACTATCTTGGGAATCCATACGAAACTTTCACATTCGCAATGTTTATTATGTAATCGTAGCATTTAAACCGGTTCTTGATAATGAGTGTCAACGAGCTTTGCACTGAAAGGTGATCAAAGGTATCCAATGTCAAGATTAAGGTCGGGAAACGCTCGCATTGTCGGGTAAATGATCTACAATGGAGCATGCGTGCGCGCAGCGCTGCTGTCTCGCTCTGGTTGCCTTCGGATTGATTTAAGATTTTCTTTGAATACGGTGACTTCACTGCATGCCTGTGCTATCACGCGATCTACGATGCTTATTAAAATAAACGAAAAGCTACTCTAACCGTTTTTTTGTGTTAAATCGCTGAACGCCGACTGTACGCACGAAAAAGTATCACGTTCCGCCTGAGTTGAGCGTGCTAGGGAGAGAACACGATCCGCCTTAGAACTCTAAGGCGGATCGTGTTCTCTCGTGAACTGAAACAAACCGAACGCGGTTTGTTTCAGTTCTTGATTCAGCAATGTTTTCTTATGATGTTATGACCTAAAATTATTATCGTCCATAAACCGACTTAACAGAATACCATTTTTTTTTATTTTAAAAGTAGTGTTATGTATTAGCTTATTGGCGGTATTTATAGGAATTGCTTTTTCTGTTTGTACGGTTGACAATGGAGATTCTAGGGCGTGCACCGGCCGACTATGCGAGACGAGCCCGCGCCGCGTGCTAGTACTACAAACTTGAAAAATAATGCCAATGCGGTCAAAACTTGAGTAGTTTTATTACTCAAGTAAGTATACGTGAATAACACCTGTATAATGTACATATATATTCAAATTAGAATGTGTGAAAAACGCGTTAGTTTACATAATCAAGATAATATTTATTACTGGTCAAACCTGACAGGGGCATGTTTTGACAAACAGGCAAGTTTGACTAGATTGTTACAGAGCGTCGTTAACTTGTCACACGTAACGTCTGTCCGAGATTGCTTTCACTTTCTTCATTATTTCATCATTGTGCATAACCATTAGCGTCATTAGCAAGATTTTATCTCTAAGCGTTGTAACACCATAGCCGGTTGCCATTTGCCAAATATGAGATGTTGCTATTTCAGACCATTTTATCTGCAACTTGATAGAATTTGGTAAACACTTCACTAATTTGGCGGCTTCGCCGACAGCGTTATAGCTTAATTGGACAAAGCATCTGGGCCGGAATCCCAGAGAGATGCAGGTACAAATCCTGCAAGCGCGTCAATTTTTGAAATGTTTATCACAAAAAGAAAGTAACTTGATAGAATGATCAGGGAATTGATCTAAGATTCCATAATTCATTGTTTGTTCCTAACGTTAAATGTGTTTGATTTAGATGGTCATGACTCATGGCCCAATCTTCACGTATTTTTGCCACATCTCCTTTGGGACCGGCCTTTTTAAATATTGTTAGAAATAATGCAATAAGTTCCGCACTATGTAATTTTTTTTTATTTCATATAGGCTTGCGTTTGACTACATACTGCCTGATGTTGACAGGTATGTGGTCTAAGGTGTAGCTCGTTTAGTAGCCGTTTTTGTGAAATTGAGTGCTGTAAGATCTTTCTATCGCGATTTTGGGGTTGGTCTCTTTAAAACAAAAATCACCTGTATATAATATACCTACAGGCTACTAGGTTATATATATATATATGCTTAAACTATACTAACCCAAAAGGGGGACACCATCATTACGAAATTCGAGTACTTACCTATAAAAATCAGCTGTTTCAGACATTTTGTCGATTCCGAGTTGCAGATTTGTATGGAACAGCTTTTTTTCTCGAATTCCAGGTTGGCCCCATAGTAAAAATTGTTCATAACGATGGCCTTATTCTCCCTCTTTTGGCTTGGTACAGGGTAACCAATAAACATATAACCCTGTATAAGGCTGTATACCTATACACCTCTGTAGAACCCCTTTAAACAAGACAATCACATTTTCCAACATTCCTGTGCCACATAGTAGGTAGAAGAAACCTTTAATAAGTGCCAAGGTTGGCACTCGCCAGCCAGCAATCAATGAATCGATAGCGCTCCATATTCCTAACCGGTGTCAAGTCCTTCTATTCGGTCGCGCGATGATTTAAAATTTATGGACGAGTCGCCATGTCGGACGCTGAATATGAAATAGTTATTATATGCCGAATCAAACTTCTTGGCGGCTGTGAAGTTTGTTATTATACTCTGCTTAGCGTGGCGAATTCAAGTCAAGCTAATTAGCTAGAGTCAAGTCTGTCGCGCCTTGTCTTACGCCGACGTTACACGCGTCATACGCGAACTTTCTGTGAACCTGTTTTATCTCTTTCTAACAACTGTGCTGATAAGTAATGGAAACCATGCTGCATAAAGGTATATATCCTTTTTTTTTTTTTTTTTTTTTTTGTTGACGGGGGGTAATCTTTAACAGATACCCGGTTATGTTGGGGTGCAACCGGGTTATGTGGACTTTTCCACTAAAACCCCCTCGGTGGCCTCCCTCTGTGCTTATCAAAGGGAACTGGGATCTCCGTGGGAACGCACCAGTGCCCTCCGGCATGTATCTTCACACTCCGTAAGCTTGAAATAATAAATGTAGCTTTCCTGTGTACAGCGGTGCTGGCCACACAGCGCCGTTGTCTTCCCAGAGCTCGTTTGGATGGATAGTTTGGTCCCCAAATACAACCTTCGTCGAGCTCTTAGGGCCCCTTTTAGTCGGCTCTTACGACAGGCAGGGGATACCGAAACCGTATTCTAAGACCCCGGTTCCAGGGTTCAGTGGCCGGGATGTGCATTTCCGTCACCCTGATGCCGTCGTCTTCTTTCGAGTCTAGCTCGCTCGCGTTCTCGCTCGGCTGCTTCTTTCGTTGCCATTACTTTATTGCAGAATTCAATCATTCCCGCCCAAGAAGTTTCACTTGCCAGCATTGAAGAAACAATACTTGACAGGGATAAGTCCGGCCCCACTTTTGCTATTAGAAACTGACGCTCACTGCTCCAAGCTGGGCACTCTTCTAACGTATGCTGTGCAGAGTCCATGGTCGCTTCGCAGTGATAACATTTCGGCGTCAGTTCACGGCCTATTCGGTTCAGGTAAGTCCCAAAACATCCATGCCCGGTAAGGATTTGGGTCAGGTGGAATGTGACACGTTTCTCTCTTTTAAGCCACTCGCTGAAGCTGGGCAGAATGGCACTAACTGCTCGTTGCCGCGAGTTTTGGGGCTCTTGGAGCCTCTGGTGCCATCTTGTTAGTGCGAGTTTTTGTTCCTTCTTCCGCACTTCTGCACCATTTGCCTGCTCTATAACATTAAGGTATATATCCTACTAATATTATAAATGCGAAAGTTTGTGAGGATGGATGGATGTATGGATGTTTGTTACTCTTTCACGCAAAAACTACTGAATGGATTGAGATGAAATTTTGCAATAATATAGCTTATATATCAAAATAACACATAGGCTATAAATTATTATGATATTGCGTCAAAATCAAAATATTATGGCCACCCTTTTATGATGGACATTCCGCGCGTTAGAACAATGCGTTTTGAATCCTCATTCCTCATACGAACAGCCTGAATGTGGAACGCTTTGCCTGGGTCTGTCTTCCCGCTAAAGTATAACGTGGGTGTCTTCAAATCCCGAGTAAATAGGTATCTTCTAGGTAAGCGTGCTACATCCTAGATCGCATATCTGCTCAACATCAGGCAGTATGTAGTCAAACGCAAACCTACAAGGAATAGAAAAAACAAAATATTATGCGGGCGAAGCCGCGGGTAAAAACTAGTACTACCTAAATACAACAGAATTTTGCCACGTTTTATGTTAATGAGTATAACGTCTCTATTTGTGAAAGCTCATTAAGTAAAGTAAAGTAAAGTAAATTTTATTGCTTTAAACTGTGTCATTACAAAGGTGTTAAAAGTACATTATTGGTTTCAACAGTTTGTCCGAGCGGACATGCAATAAGCAATATGGTAGCCACCCTAAGACTCGGACTAGAGTCGTAATAGATGGTTACCTACTATAAGCATTACATACATTAATTCATAATAATAATCAGCTATTTACATCATTATTATTTAAAATATTCGTATGTATGTTTGGGATCAACCGTTTATAAATTATACAATTTATAACAATAATAGCTATCTAATATTAACTTTATCTTATGCTTAAAATATGTTATTCTATAAACCTGAGATCATCCATGAATAAATACAAAATTATTATGGCAGAAATGGATTATCTGATGATTTTTCTTGTATTCTGAGTGGTCCTCATAGTAACAATTGTTAGTGATAATGATCTAATTATATAATCAAAGACTATACACTTTATAAAGGTGTAGTGATGACAATTATATTAATTAGATTTAGTTATAATTATAGTACTTGGAGGCTAGTTTATTTAAATTATGGACTATATCTGTTGTCATTGTATTCAAGAAAATCTTTGATTTTGTAAAAGTTGCGCTCGGCTAACCATTTGAAAAGCTTGACTCGTAGTTTAGAATAAGGAAGTAATCGAAGTGATTCTGGAAGTTTGTTGTAAACTCTTAGAGCCATTATAGAACAGTTACGTCGGTAAAGTTCATTATTACATTGTGGAAATACGAGTTTGTTAGGATATCTTGTGTTATATTTACGATTATCTGACAGCCTATTAAATAGTTCTGGGTGTTTTTTAACAAAGATACACATTTCAAAGATGTACATCGATGGAAGCGGAAGCACCTTCAATTCTTTGAATAATGGCTTGCACGAATCTAAGGGTCCAGCACAACAGATTGCTCGTATGCACCGTTTTTGAGCAATGAAAGTTCTCTCATGTTCAACTGAGTTGCCCCAAATTATCAACCCATATCTTAAAATTGACGCTACATATCCATGGTAAGCCATAAGGGCGGTCTTTCTTGAAGCTACTAAGGACAATCTGCGAAGAGCAAATGCGAAGCTGCTAAGTTTCGAGCAAACTTTTTCTACATGCGCTTTCCAATTACAGTGACTATCTATATTAATACCAAGAAATGTGGCTGTATTTGTTTCTTTTATTTGGTTGCCCTGATACACAATTTTTAGGTTTTGAGGTTTTGTCTTTATATTGTAGAATTGCATAAACTTGGTTTTGTCTATATTAACTTTTAAGTTATTTCTGTTTAACCATTCTACTACAGTTTTGATTGTGTCATTAATGTTGTCCTCGAAATTTATGTTCTTTTGTTTTGGAATTATAATGCATATGTCATCGGCAAAAAGAACGGATTTATGAGGAATAATGTTTGGGAGGTCATTTATATACAATAAAAATAAAAGGGGCCCTAAAACACTGCCCTGGGGCACTCCAGATTCATTGTAATTATAGTCTGAGAAGAAACTATCTAAAAAGTTATGTTTACTAATATTTTTTATCTCTACTCGTTGTTTTCTTTTACTCAGGTAACTCATAATCCAATTATAAGCAAGCCCACGGATTCCACATTTTTCGATTTTTTTAAGCAGTGTTTTGTGGCAAACAAAATCGAATGCTTTACTCATATCGAAGTAAACTACTGCTACTGCGTTTTTCACGTTAATGTGCTCTGTTATGGTTTTAACCAAAGTAAAACTAGCTAATGTAGTTGATTTGTTTTTTTGAAACCCATTTTGTTCTGTTTTTAAAATGTCGTGTTTTGTGATAAAACTGTATAATCTCTTGTGCATGACTTTTTCAAATAATTTTGACAAAATGGGTATTAAAGCTATAGGCCTATAATTATTAATGTCATATTTGTTATTTTTTTTGTGTAGGGGTTTTATAGTAGACATTTTTAAGGCATCTGGAAAGGTACCTTGTTCAAAAGACATGTTTATTAGATAACTAAGAATTATTGCACATTCATTGTTACATAGTTTCAGTATTCGTGTATTTATTTCATCATAACCTACCGAAGTAGTATTATTGAGTGATTTTATGACAGCTACAACTTCGTTTGGACTGGTGGGTTGTAAGAATAGGCTAGAAGGGTTGCTATTAGTGTTCTTATTGGGTGTAAAGCCTATACTTTTACTATCTATAGGGTTATTATTAGTTGTGTCTATAAAGTTTTTGTTGAATATATTCGCAATCTGGACTGGGTCTTCAATTAATTTGTTATCAATTTTAATTTTTTCAATAGTACTAGTTTTTATATACCCATTATTCTTAATTATATCCCATGTAGCTTTACATTTGTTTTTTGATTTGGATATAATCTGTTTGTTTATTTTTTTTGCCAAATTTTCAAATTTTTCATTGCCAAAACCCAATCCCCGCGCAGCTGTTTAGTGAGCTGCAGTCAGGATTGGGTAATGCGCAGCTTGTGGCTAACATCACAGCCGTCAACAAGTTTGATTCAGTTTCATTTTCGAATAAGAAATAGAACTTCCATAGTCTTCAAGTAGACCGTAGTATGAGTATTCGTAGACTCATAGACGAACTTTTTGTCCAATGGATTAGAAAATTGAAATTAATAAAATAAATAATAGTTTATTTGTTCCAAAAAGACGCTTAGGCTAAATTAAGTACGCTGCACTCTGCACTAGGTCTCCGAGGAGCCTGTGTTGCAGAGTACAGTTTCAAACTTTAACATTTAATCCTACATTTTACATGAGGTATTTAATATTTCATTAAAACTACCGTGAGTATTCATCATAACCATAACAGAATACGGCTAAGACCCACGTTATAATTATACGGTCGATCCGCAAGGAATCCAACCAGTTTCAGAGTTTTTAGAACTCCATCCTCAGGGAATACGCGCACCCCCGTCGACCGGACCTGAGTGCGCGCGCGCCGGTGAGTTTTAGCCGTATTCTGTTATAGTTATTTAATATTTTATGTTCATCTAAATGTTGTGTTCTCTCTTACAATACCTACTGTAGTAGTGTGTGTGTGTGTGTGTGTGTGTGTGTGTGTGTGTGTGTGTGTGTGTGTGTGTGTGTGTGTGTGTGTGTGTGTGTGTGTGTGTGTGTGTGTGTGTGTGTGTGTGTGTGTGTGTGTGTGTGTGTGAAAAATTGCAATGGACAAGCACACATATCTATACAGTCACAAAATTCTCGAGGGGAGACCAAGGACCTACGGCATAGGACGTCCACTTATAACAATGAACGATGAACAGATGGCCAGACCATAGGATCGAACTGGATGGAGGTAGGTACTTGAGCCACTTTCAGCGGATGTTATTGGAAATCCACACTATAGGGGCGGCCTATGTCTAACTGTGGTCGTTCGACGGCTGATATGATATTCGACAAAAATAAAAATCATTTTGATGATGACGATACTTTAATGTAGGTATACCTACCAGTTTGACTGAATCAGAATATTAATTAAATTCGTTGTATCGTGGTACGAGTAGCTTTGTACAGCATGCTTGCCTTAAAATCTTATGTCGTTAGTTCAAATTCTGTTCCATACCTATACAGATTTACTGGTAATTTATGCAGATATATGCACAGCCAAGATAAATCAAACTTTTGCTACCTATGCTATTGTCAAAGTCAAAGTATTAGGTACAGTATCTGTCAAACAGTCCAAATAGAAACAAAAATCTTGTATTTTACGTCAACTGTAACCTTTGTGCTTGCATATGATGAGCATGCAAGGTTGCTGTCAAGCGAAAACGTGGGGCCATGAATGCTGTGATGTTATGTCATGCCTAACTTAAAAATAAACTAATATTTTTAGTGTTCGAAGGCAATGGATGAGGCTTGCGAATCACGCGGTTCATGAGATATAGCGTGGTGACAGATGGACGGACGGATAACGGAGTTTTACTAATAGGGTCCCGTTTTTACCTACCCTTTGGGTACGGAACCTTAAAAAGGCTGGTACAAGTAGAGCTCTAATAGATGATAGAAATAAGACAGAATTATCTCAGTAAGGTCTAGTAGCACGTAGAAAAACAATAGAGCATTTCCAGTCAGTAGATAAGTATCAAGTAGGTCCAGTTACAACCGGGCGAGTTATTGGAAATCCATATGGGGAGGCCTATGTCCACCAGTGGACGACTGGACGTTCTACGACTGATAATGATGATGAGTTCCAGTTCCAAGGTTCCCAGCATTAAATGTAGGAAGCCAGGACGAGTGCTGGCCATAGAGTTAATGAAGACCCACGTAGCCCGTAACGAGTCTACAGCTGAGGACGTAATGTTGCGCCGGCGCAGTTATCGTGATTGATGGGGATGCCCTTCCTGCCTGCCACTTTGTGCACTTCGTCTGAGAGTAAGTAACATAAGTACATACAGACGAACATAATACTTTTTCCTTTTGGAAGTCGGTAAAACTAACACACTCAGATAAACATCAAGAAGCAATGAAAAAAAATTAAATGTTATATTTGTGTATCAAATAGTTTTTAATTTTTAATTATCTGACATAAAAATTACTTCAACGACCCCATTTTGGTAATTCTGTAGAACTAGAAGATACATATTCACTTTTGTCTTAAAGATATTAGATTGCGATTGTCAGGAAACAATGACGGAGGTAGAGCATTCCAATCCCTGGCGGTCCACAATAGGCCCAATTATGAAGGCGCCATTATAAATTTAATAGCAACGTAAAAAGTGTTCTCTCTATCGAATGCCTAAAGTGAAAAAGAAACAGAAATATTCTAATTAGCTGTTATAATTATGATGGGGCTATTCATAATTGAGCTATTATGAAGGCAAAAGCGAATCGCTTAGTACGATCAAGTGGTAGACCAACTACATAGGGATGGTATTTAAACGATTTTCGACTTGTGCCACTACTGGCCTATGCACTAATGGATGCAAGCTAATACTGGTTCAATCGAACCTACTAGAAATCTATTGGGGTGGTCTTGGAGAGGCCTGTGTCTAGCAGTACATGCTCTACGAAAGAAAAACGATAAAAAAGTCAATCAGAACTGCATGGCCATGGTCCTCCTATCTATTTATCCTCTCGAAGAGGAAATAAAGTATGAATTGACATTGTTTACTGACATTGAAAGTGGTTAAACCTCAGAGGTTAAACTAATCCCTTTGCTATGCTATGAGTGCTGGATATAAGAACTTGTCCGATTTGGGGTTGAGATTTCCCTCTCAAAAGTGTCAAAACGGAAGACGTGTCGAAGCCAGAGTTCCAGAGCAGTCGTCCGCTCTATTATATACATCGCGTCAGCTTCGCTTTCAATGGAATTGCTCAATCACACGGCCATTTCGTTCTTATATTCTTATCCAATTTGCGAATTATCCTAATAGCTCTTTTATAACGACCAAACCATTACGGTAATCGGTAAATTATAAGATTCGTGACACGAGGAAACCTATCGGTCATATTTCTGACAAATTACATTAATTTAAATTATGACTGATTTCAGTTAAGTGTATGTTATGCAAGCCGTTGCTAACAGATCTTTTGAACATCTATGGAGTATGTGTATTTGTTTCACAAAATGATAAAATATGATCTAGGTATGAGTAGGTACCGGTGGAAGTCCTACAACGTCCTGATTTTCCAGGTTGTTTTTAGGGAAAATTTCTATGTAGTCGAGGTAGAGCAGAACCGCTAAGAACTAGGCGGTACTTAAAATATTTTATTAGTACTTGTATCGATTTTATTATCGGTTTATAACGAATGCGTTTTGGAGAATATAAACTAAAATTGTATACAGGTGAGCAGCGTAGCATAAAGTTAGTGCGCCTATATTCACCATACATTGGCGAATAGCAGATTATTTTCAAATGTAACGTTAGTGGCTCGTAGACTTAATGTTGCATTTTTTTTTAAATAAGCTGTTTTTTTTAGGATGATTCTAGCTAAGATTTTCACACGTTTCAAATATTGAATTCTAATTTCCAAAACTTTCAAACTCTACCTGTTAGAATGCATTCAGTGTTTCCTGGAATGTATGAGACTGTTTTGAAATCTAGAGTAAACAGGTAACCCACACCGACTCGGAACTATCAAATATCAATACCATCCACAATCAAAACGATCAAACTGAGGAACAGAAATTATTTAAATATCCGTTTCTGCAAAGCTATACGAACTTGTTCTGAGGTTGCTGATGTTTCTTCTAGCGATAAGGCCATCGATTTATTAGAACCACTACTATATTAGCTAAAAATAATTCGGTTTATTTTAATTTATTGTGTCCGTGTAAAATTCCGTCTATTAATTGCAAATTAAAATAACCTTCGGTAGAGTCCCATTCCCAGTTGCCTGTTTTTTTAGTATATTAGTTCTAAGCAACAAAATAAAAGAGAAAGCACTCACTAAGTCTCGATGAGTTCGCAGTTGAGCAGCAGCTTCTCCGGCCCCAGCTCGACGACCGCCACGGTCTGGTCGTGGTAGTATATCATCCTGAGGGTGTCGTTGGCGACGCGCCGCCCCGTGTAGGGCTTCACTCCAGCCTGGTCGCGGCGCTCCGAGTCTTCGGCCCGCGCTCCTACCGACCCCACCAGCCCCGCCAGCGACCAGCCAGCAGGGAAGCTGAACGCGAAGGGTTTAGCCGAAGCAGAAGGGGGTGGACACGCCGCTATGCACAATATCACAAATAACGACACCAGAGATTTGAGCAAATGGTCGGCGAGGGGCGCGCCGCGCGTGACCGCCTCCCGGGCCCACCGCACCGCCGACACCAGCCTCCGAAGCGACATTGTTATTTTAAATCAGTCGATGGTCCATGGCGTGCGCGCGACACGAGGCTCCGCTGTGCACTGACAGACTGACAGGCCATACAGCGGCTACTCAGACTTTCTTCGCGTGACGTCACTCGTGAAGACGTTTCACTCGCTTCCTATGCTGCTTCCGTATGGGAGCCGGTTGATATGCCACAGGAAGTTAATGAAAGTAATGGTACTGGTTACATAGTAGGTGGAAAGTTTCATTCATGATCGGGTTGTGCAAGTGATTTCTGGATTTTGTGGTAAAACATTGAGGATGGTCATGATGCGGTTCGATCGTATTTTGTACTATACTTTATAAAATACCTAAGTATATGGAATGTAACAAAAAAATGCCAAGGCGATGTGTCAGACTAGATAATTTAGATCTTTCTGATATTACCAAACCTAAAATAGATACCTATATGTGATAAATAGGTAATATTAAAATAATAGGTTATATTACCCATTATTTAGTATTTCTTAAGCCCCAGTAGTTGGCAGGGCACATAGTTCGTAGAGCGGGTGGCCGATGAAGCCGTAAAGTTATCGAATGGAGAACAAGTACCGGCAAGGCAGCGTAGGACGTCCACTGACAATGTGGACCGATGACCTAATCAAGACCACAGGAAGACGACGCAAGTCAGTCTCAACCGTGCCTTTTGGAAATCCATATCCTATTCCTACCCAGTAGTGGATGTCCTAGGGATGATAATGATAATTTCTAAGGCATTGTGCGCTTTCCTAAACTATTTTATTAGGAGGTTATTTTTATTATGTCTATATCGTGGAAATTGGATACCTATCCATTTTAACTAGCATCGAAAAAATTCTTTGTAAAAACCAGTTTACTTACCTAATTCGGCGTTTATTTGAAATGCTTCTTATGACAGATATTATGCTAGGAGCACACTTCTCTTTATAAACAAATATGACCTGCCTACCAGAACTTGCTCGGTCAGCCTGCTTTCTACCGCGTATTATTCATACCTAGTAGGTATTAATGGCTTTTCAACCGGCCATAGCTGTCTCACTCATTTGTACATTTGAATACATAGGTATTGGATTTTTAAAAACTCTATTAAACATTAATAAATCATAAATGATGTATTTTGTTTTTAAACTTTCGCGATTCGACATTATTATTTTACTAGATGACAACCCGGCTTCGCTCGGGTGAAATATGACTTATAATACTCACACACTCATCATAATTTTACTTGATCACCATCTTTACGAAGAGCTCTTCGCTGCATCAATTTTTTACAATCATGACAATGATTACCAAATGCAAGGAGCATAGATGAAGGGAGGATCGCTTCGCTCTGAGCGAAAACTTATCCTTCATCTATGGCAAGGAGATTAGGCTGATAACAAAATGATGAAGGTCAAACAAAACAATTATGAAAGACATACATTTTAAAAAATAGGTAATTTCGGAATGACGGTTGTAAACAATATCCCAAAGTAATTGCTCAAAACTAAATGAATAAGTACTGAAAATGTATCTATACATTCTGATAAAACCATTGGATAAAACGAAAAGAAAGGCAACGTCAACTTTAAAGATTAGGTATGGCAAGTATTATATTTTCTATGATTATCTATCTATCTATCAGCCGTAGGACGTCCACAGCTGGACATAAGCCTCATAGATTTCCAATAAGGGGGGTTGGTGATATATTATGATGTACTTTATGTAACCTGTATCCTTTGCTTTTCCTGTGGAGTCTGATTACTACATACACAAAATTAATAGCCTACACTCCTGTCCTATTTTATGTTTCGGATCATTGAATACATTAAGTAGGTACCTAACCTTCGGTTAGGTACTACCCTAGTATATTAGATATCTGTGGTACTAACCAAAGGTTGGACCTTAACGTGACTACGACCAGATATCTGTGACTACGACAGTGACTATTTGGATACAATATTATCAAAAATTATTAAAACTTAATACTTGACACTGGCAAATGAACCACAATGCGACGCCAAAACATAAAAGACTTGACTGCTCAAGATCAGTGATGCCAATTTAGCATTTTTATGCTAAATTTAGCATATTTTATCTTGTTTAGCATATTTATTTGCAATTTAGCATACGTCATATTTTTAGCATGTAAAATAATTGTACAATAAGTTTTTCACCATTAAAATTACATGCAGAATTACAGATTTATGTCAGCAATATCGTTTTTAACGCTACCACTTTCAAATGACGAAATTGAACGGGTTTCTTTTAGTCAAATAAATGTATTAAAAATTAACCTACGCAATTGTTTGTCGGTAAAAACTTTAAATACTATTTTATACTTATAAGATTCGACTTGAAAAGGGCAAAGAACGCAGTCTTACGCAGTTCCAGAGAACGCACTGCGCTCTGTAGGTACCAAGGGTAGTTATACAGTCTGAGCAATGACTCAACCTCGTCTTCAAGCTCATTAGTGGTCGATCAAGACCAAGATACTTACATTTTATTTGATAACATAATAATAGGTCATAGTCGATTAAAACACATATTTTGTTAATTAATAATAATTTCATAATTATGTTACGTTTCATTTCATATTGAAAAATGTTATCACAATTTTTAGCATGTTTATTTAGCATTATTTTGTCACAATTTTAACACCATTTTAGCAGATTCTTTATTTGTGGTGTTGGCAACACTTCTCAAGTTATGTCATCCGTCACCCGGTGTCAATATGGACACCGTGTTTTTGTTTGTCAGCACTCAATGGCCAGCACCGTAATAATTTATTAAAATACTCGATAATCCGAATTTTCCGGATATATGTTGTCGACTCGAAATCATTATTTTTTTATGTTTTATCATTCAGATAAAGTTTCAATCGAGTCTACCGTACCCCTTGACGAAATTATTAATATAGATACTACGGGACTAATCGCACACTAGAATGACTAGATTTTTCGACGTTTCGACCGAGTTGCATCGATCGTGGTCACGGGTAGACGAGTCTACCGTCGGGATGATGATTTATTTATCTAGTCATTTTAGTGCACGATTAATCCCGTATGAAATATAAACATATTATGAATTAAAACCACAACCATTTTCACACCACTGGCTTTTCGGTGAAGGAAAACATCGTGAGGCAACCTGCATACGTCCGTAGAAGAGATTCGATGGCGTATGTGAATCTATCAACACGCACTGGGCCAGCGTGATGGATATGGCCCAATCACCCTTCGTGGGTAGGCCTACGTCCTACAGTGGACTATTAAAAAGGCTGATACAGTACAGTACAGTATGTATAAAAAAAAGGTTAAAATTTTGTTGTTATTTTCGGGATTATTTTTATCACTAAAATGTGAAATTTAAAGCAGGTTCACGTTGGATGCAAGCCGCTTCCAACCGGTCTTGAAGATCCCCGGGGATGACTATACCGAGCAGCGGACGTTCTATGGCTGATGGATGGATGGAAAGTGAAATCGCATAAGCGAGATGAAATTCGTCGTATAAAACCCCCTTAAGTAGTATTTCTTCTGCGGTATTGACCCATTGAACCAGCCGTCTGTGGGTGCCCCTGGTCAAGCATTGAGCAAGTCATGTCGTCACTTGCGATGACCCTACACTTACGTAAGAAGATCCTCTTTGCATGCCATCTTCTACGATTAGGGACTTGCGTCAGGCAGTCCACTATCCCACACATATATCTACCTACTTCTTTAAATACCTACTAACACCCTGATAGATGAAAGAAAATTTTGCCAATCCGAAGCAGATACGCTTCACTTGCTCCGTCGTTTAAAGGAGAGTTTGACATTACCGAACCCTTAAAGATAACATGTAGGTACATGTTCTATTTATAAAATAATTGCTATTTCCTTAATCACGGCATCACGTGTGAACGGCTGCACCGGTTTCGCTAATTCTTTTTTTGTTGTATTTGTTATTGTCAGTTCTTTTGAAAGAAAAAATAAGAAACTTGCGTGGAAATTAATAAAAACGTAGGCTTAATTTTCCCCATGCGAAATGAATCCCTACGCGCGTTTTCATGCGGCGCTAAACGCCATCGAAATAAGAATCGTTCGAATTAGTGCAATGAAGGTGATATTAAGTTCACCGGGTCAGTTAGTAGGCCAATAAAAGTCTAGCACCTAGTCTATGGAGTGGCCAAACGCTAAATATTTGAGAATTTAAGAAAGCCATTGGGTTCTGCTACCTCCCTGGCTCATCGATAGGTTGCTGGATAACCATATTTGTTGTCATTGTGTCATATTTTTTTCTCCTGATTAGGAGGAAACCTCCTCACGAGATCTTTCTACACCGTAAAAGCAAGTGGTGTGAATCCGTACTTTAATATCTAAGAACCCTTCGGACAGGACTGGGATTTGAACCCACAAACTGATAAACCGAGAGATTTATATAATGTATACCTACCTGGCTACCTATAAGTAGGTACTTATTTATTGACATATTATTAAGTTCAGATTGCGCAAGTTATGTATACATGTTTATGTTTTGGATGCAGTATCAGCAGAACAATAAGGATTGTTTTACACGAGACAATGCGCGACGATTAGGCTTGTTCAGCCCATACCTAGATATATCACGTATGAGATTATATAGACACTAAGATAATGAATTACCTATGTCATGATTCATTACATAATAACGTTTCATAAAACTGCTAGCTGAGTTATCAATATGTAAAACCAAAATAAAATTCAAGTTTACCTAGAGTTTGTGCATGACATTTGTAAATGACTCTACCTACTAGTGGTGCCATCTATCGCGAAGTAGCTGAATTTTCGAATTGCAAAGTAACATTTTGATATAGGTTTTAATTTTAGGTTGTAGGCACTTTGTTTGGCTTGTAACAAAGCAATGTTAACTGCCTAGTTAACAAAAGGCACAGACCCTGGAGTCTGTGGTTTGTAATTAACCAATAAAAAAAAAAAAAAATACTGCTTAGTAAATTCTTCGTTTGATAGCAGTGACTTTTAGGCTGACCGCAGACGGGCGCTTGACCACAGTCAAAACCGCCGCCCCGTAGGCTTTTCATTTAGTTTCGTAAAAAACCGGTGACAGCGTTTGTCACAGGCGTTTGTGGAGCCTCAGGGGTGTGTTTACAAAGATAAAAATTAGCCTGGCTAAGTCATCCGTCAGGAGAAAAAAACCTCCTGGCTAAAAATGAATCTGCCCCGTTCACGCACTCCAATCGGTATAATTTTTCTCCTGACTAGGCTAAGGTTTATCGAGGTTTTTAGGTAGATAAATTTTATCTAGTCTCTTATTGGTCAGCTAGTTGTCATCGAATCGAATTTGACAGATCGTTCTAAAGTTTGACAGATGTGATTGGTTTGTCGTAGATTTAAGCGCTATGATTGGTCTAGAGCTACGACGCCGTTTACGGACGCCCGTCAGAATAATTTTTATCCAGCATAAAAATTATCTGGAGTGCGTAAACGCACCCAACCGCAACCTTTTTCTCCAAGCTCAGAACAATAACCATGTCAGCGTTTCTGGTTTGTGTGCGCTGATCTTAGATTATAGAGGGAATGATACTTTCATCCGTCATGACATTTAACTGAACTAGTTATTGCCCACGATTACACCCGCATAATAATACGATATTAAGAATTTGAGACTCATGTTGATAATATAATCCGAGCAAAAAATAAGTCGATTGACCGAGGCTCCGCTGCGTGAGAGTAAAAAAACTAGCTTTCATAATTATATTTATTAACTAATAGGTACTTAGTTAAAATTTGCTCGTATATGTACTTCGTTTTTTGTTTCCTCATATTTTTTGTTGTAAATATTCTGGTAATAAGTTGCTATATGTATAATAATATATTTATAAGCTACCCTTATACATTTCGCGACTCCTAAGTAAAACTTATGGAGGTCTGTTTTTAGGTTTCAATAGAGGGTGTATATTGTGTTACTGTACAGGAGCGACTGCTGACGCTCTCCGCTATTGGCATTGTACTACAGATGCGCAGGATACACCGTCATGGTTTTAGTTATTTGACGCGAGTCGTATAACGACGAATCGAACATCTTGGCGGCTGTGAAGTTAGCTAAGCTGCGCGAAACCCAATTCTCGTACAGCTTTTAAATGATCTTGTCTTTTTAAGTCAGGATTACTTTATTTGCAGCTTGTAGCTATACTAAGCGCCACACAAGTTGGCAGATGGGAAGTTATGCGCAGACCGCTGCGCAAAAGCCGAAATGTAGGAGTGCGCGGGAGCCAGAGAGACGAGACGCTGGGGCACATTCGCCCGCCAACCTCATGCCTCCCGCGCGCTTCCTACCACCGTGCATACCACAACAACACGGGGCGTCGGCATTGTGCACACATGCGCAATAATTAGCGAATCACGGCGAAGTGTCATCTGCGGCTAACTTCTCATCCGCCGACTTGTGTGGCGCTTAGTATAATACCACAACTGCCAAGAAGTTAGAAGTTTACGGCCTATATCATAGTATAACTTATTTATATGGAAAACACTACTCAATACTCGGTACAAGAATAACTCGGTTTTCTTAAGAATTCTCACTTTATTTTGGTATAAGGTTATTTCTTCGATTTCACAACCGTCATTCACACAAAACGATATCATAAAGTTAGTGTAAATACATGGACTTGTAAGAAAATAAATGCGCAACTCACTGTAGGTTAAAGTGTACCCAACCAGGCTACTCGGACGCTACTCGTATTGTGTAAACACATAATAGGTATCCGAGTAGCGTCCGAGTCGCCATTTGAGTGCACTCGGTACGAGTGACGCCGCTTTAAAGCCAGTTAATACTACAGATTCGGTTGTTGCTTCGCAAAGTGTACTTTAAGAAGTGTCTATGAACTACTTTTACTATGAGGCTAATAAATAGCTTCTCCATACAAAAAGTTCATACAAAAAAAATTATGGAACAGCATGGTTTCTTTGCGATTTCAGAATTAGTCGCATAACAAAAGTTATTCATAACGACTTAGCAAAACAACACTATATACAGTCATTAAATATTCGCATATTTTAGAAAGATATATAAAATTTCTGAGTAGCTTTATTAAGTAAATATTTTTAAATCAAAATAATTTATATCAAATGATTTAAAGCAACGTTTTCTTATACAACAATAGCAAAATACATCTGTAACACTCGAGACACAACAATCTATAAAACACTGTGAATGATAACAGCACTTCTTATTTACAAATTCGTATTTATAAAGGTAGAAATATGTACAAATAGATACTTACAATTCTAAGATATTTTTGCTAAAATTTGGCTTTAATTTTATAATTGTAAATGGCAACACTATAATTTGTGCACATAAACACTACTATATTTCAGTAACATTGAAATCGAATTTGTATTTAAATGCCTTAGCGTAGTATCGAAATAAATTATTATACAAGAACTATGTACAATTAGTACAACTATGTGTTTATCAATAAATAACTTTGACTTTGTTACAAAATGTACAAGATATATCTATATTCTATAAGCATAAGTAAATAAAAGTTTTTCTACTTTTACTGCGGAATTGTCATAGAATTTACTGTACTTTATATACTCCAAAATATCAGTATACTCACCGTTATAAACATACTTATACTATGGAACCAACTTTGTTTACTACCGACAAGTAACTTGATTTCAGCTTTGAGAAAATGTTTAGAACAGCTGGTTTCCATTCCAAGTTGGCCTCATAGCAAATTTGTTCACAACAATGAGTACAATAACACTGTGGATGACCCGTGTAAAATACTCCAGTCAATCACTAGTAAATAAATAAATATTTAGGGACATAATTATTACACACGGCCTCTGACCCAAAACTAAGCAAAGCTTGTGGTATGGCTGCCAGAGACTGATATATTTAAATACATACTTATATAGATAGTAACTAAATAACACCCAGACACAGAGCAAACAATTATGTTCATCACATAAATATTTGCCCAGGGTGGGGACAGAAACCACGCCTCTTTGACCCAGAAGTTAGGGTCACTAACCACTGAGCCACCGAGGCAGTCATTAATAAATGCATCAAAGTTAGGAGTAAATTAATTAGCCAGCAATAGGGATGCCGGATGTTAACAAATGTTCGGAATTGCTGTCATTTTGAAGATTGACTCTATTTTACCACAAAAACATTAGATTTAAAAAATGTTAGTATTTTCGATGAGAAAATATACAAAAATAGAGTATGAATTTTCCCGCTAAAACACTAACAAGTGTCACGTGACTGAAATGACGTCTTTTAGAAAATGCAGAGAAGTAACAGTCTTTTTGGCGAAATTGTGAAACACCCTCACAGAAGCCACAAACAAGAATTGAATTGAATTGAATTGACAGCTTGTTTTGTGGTTAGTGACGTAATAAGCCAATATTGGTATTTGAACTCATGTGACAACAGATTACAAATATAGCATTTAAAACCATTTTTAATAAATTTATTAAGTTAAGATTTGAAGAATGTGTACTTTATCACAATAGCATTACGAGACATGTTCGTGGAAAAAGAAATCGTTCTCTTCGGGAGAGTATCCGGTAATCAGCGGTAGTCCAGTACCGGCTCTCGCGCGATAATCGATGTATAGCCGTCCGAAGAAGGCGAGTAAGGTGTATTCTTCGACGTACACTCGCTCGCGGAAGAACAGCCATGAGGCCGTGCAGTAGATCACCACACAAACCGGGGTTAAGATTTGACGAATGTGTACTTTATTAAAAAAGCATTACGAGTCATGTTCGTGGAAGAACGCGTCGTTCTCTCCGGGAGAGTATCCGGTAATCAGCGGTAGTCCAGTACCGACTCTCGCGCGGTAATCGATGTATTGCCGTCCGAAGAAGGCGAGTAAGGTGTATTCTTCGGCGTACACTCGCTCGCGGAAGAACAGCCATGAGGCCGCGCAGTAGATCACCACGCACACTGGGTTTAGGAGGGTTATCTGGCCAGAATAAAATAAAACACAGTTAAGGACAACTTGAACTGCTTTCAGATTCGGCCACGATGCTGTTCAAACTAATACATAAAATGTAAATTGTATGTAGCTAACTTAATCAGATATATTCTCTGGAAGAAATTGCTTTTAGTGATAAGACCGCCTTTTGTGCCTTTACTGTCTTTGTTTCTTCTGTTGTGTTTTCCTATGTGTGGGTGTGAATAAAGTGTTGTTGTATTGTAGTGTTCTTTTAATATTGTAGAAGAATAACATAGCTTAAAAATTATACCTATGTTTTAAAAATCCTTTATTTGATCTCACCTGCCCCTAATATTTCTGTAATCAAATCATGCAAAATTCCCAGTTTTCGATATATTTTATTACTATAGAATAAGAACACGCTTATTTTATTTTATCATGTCTCAAAAGTTATGCCAAAGAAGAAGTACTAGCCTAGGGATGGCTAGTTTTTTCAAGTTTGGCAAAAAGGGACTTCTAAGAAACTAATAAAGAATATGCTACAACAGAAGCCTATAAAAAGGTTAATAGAATGTATCTTACTTGGGTGCCAATGGACCAGTAGAACCAGCCCACGTAGCTAGGGTGTCGACACACGCTGTACACGCCGTGGGTCACCAACTGGTGGTCGGGCCTCTTCGTGTATTGGACCTGCAAATTAATTACTTTAGTAAAACACTCATAATAAATGTAAGACTTATGAGCATTAAACAATTATTGATCTATTCATGCGCACGAGCTGGCTCAATGCCCTTAATCCAAGTTTTGCATAGTTTGCTTATACTATCGCGTTCGCGTGTGGCTGCATACATTTTGGTTACCTTTTCGTCGTTTCCACCAGAGGCACTGTGCAAAAATGTATAGAACCATACGGAAACAGCAGTAGTTTTAATTTACGTGTAAACCTGGACTAACACCTCAGCTTGCATATCAATGGTCGAAAAGCTCAATCTGAGCTACTGACAACGCTGCTATTCAAAATCAATATCTAGCAAGTGCCCCTCCTATGATAAACAGAGTATATGACTGGGTAAAAGAAACATTATTGTAATAATTAGTCTGTAAAGATATTGGACACATATTTTTTCTTTTGTCAATGAAACAATAAATAACAAATATAAACCTTGTCAAAGTTTGGAAGTGGGGGATAAGAGGGTTTGGATGCCAGAAATAAAATATTTAGTTAATCGGTTTGAAATATAAATCATTTATTTACTGATGTTTGGTAGGATAGGTGTTTAGTTTTTGTATCATATTCCAACAGGGATTGTGAACAGCTCTTTCATGGGTTAAAAACTTATTCATTAATCTGGTGTCAATGGCTAGACTTTTTTTATTTGTCTTTTTTTTAAACTTATAATGATAGATAGTTCATAACTCACAGTGTGGTTAAAGTTGGTCTTGGCAGTGAACATGGCCGATTTCCTGAACACCTCTCCCGCTATACACATCAGCACTCCAATGTAAGACAACCAGAAGTGACTCTTCATATCTGTGGAGTAGGAAACATAACTTGTATTCTGTATTCATACATTCATTCATGATGTATATATTTAGTAAAATTCTTTGCTGGAGGTGGGCATTGCTATCTGTGGCACAGTCTTCCTGACTACTGCTGGTAGCATCATTCCATTTGTCTATGTAACCTTATGTTGTTGTATGAAATAAAGAATTTTGAATAGCACAAGTCAGAGATGCCTGGACCCAACAGTGTGATAGAGAAGTCTGCAAATGATGATAATCCTGTACATCTTACAGGATTTCTGTATATGAATCATCTACCTGAAATCCTGTAGGATTTACCTAATATTCAGTTTTCACAGCTGTTAAGTAAAATATATTTATTATAAGTATTATTTCAGCCACAGGATGTACACTGGATATAGGCCTTCCCTATCAAAATTTATGAATCTCCTACTTTGTTGACTGGTAACATCTGAAAATGGTGCAGAAAAGATAGAAAAAGGGAGCACTGGCAACTTCTAGAAGAGACCTATCTTTTTAACATCTGAAAAGTCTTGTATCTCACCAGGAAAGTAATAAAACTCCACACCCCACTCAATCCAACTGGCCACGGCAGCCAGACCATACTGTAGACTATGGTTCAATATAAAGGAGTCTATGGTCAGCGTCCGCGGGTTCGTCAGAGCCACGGACATGAACTCAGAGAAATGGAACATGGAGAGCATCATCCCATACAGGCCGAATACTTTCCAGCCATTGTCAAATGTTGACAGGTAGAGGCCGGTTGAAAATGTAGCTCCAAGGAAGAATGAACGCACTAATACCTGAAATGATCATAACAACATATGAAAGATGTAGGCCTTGAAATAGGCATAAATCTGCATAAACTATGCTGCCTGCCCTATACAAATTAATATATTTCACTTTATTTAATACATATTGAAGGGTCAGTTAGGGTCAGGCCCCCGGTTCTTTGATGGGCATCAGTGGTGCGGAAGCCAACACTGAGAGGCCCCTTATAATACATCATTTAGCTATACATATAGTAGGGATGATGGTACAACAAAACCTATTGTGAGTAATGACTTCAAAAAATAATGGGCTATTGTAGTGAGCTTCTGGATGATTTACAAAACCGGTCTATGGAATGAGGTGCGGCACCCGCCAAGTACTTAATGCCTAATTTAATATATTTAACGCAACTGTGTATAAAATAGTTCATAGCTGAACATAGGTAAGCCTACCCATGAGAATAGGCCTTTATTCACTATAAATTAATTTTTGTACAATAATGACAGGACAACTACCTGCTGTGAGCTCAGAAGTTTATCCTAGGCATGCAATATTTTGTTACCTACTGGTATACAATATGCAAAATATTAGCGGAAATTAAATTGTTTTATAATTTTAATACTTAATGCTGGACTAATTAGATAAGTAGACGAAAGTCTTACCTCGTACGTGAAACCCTTATACCACAGAGTGCAAATAAAGTTAAAAAGACAAAAGTACAGGCCCGGTCCCCATAGAGTTAGCAGCCACAGATCCTTGGAATGTCCGAGCACACTGCCAGAGAAGAATGATATCGTAAACAGGCAAACGGAAAATGTAAAACAGGCTACGGCCTGCCTCCCGGCGGGGCATACATTTTTCATTAATATTACATCCATTGTAGAACAGTACGTTAGATATAGACACAAGATGATGAGACTAGGTTGTTTCCTTGTAATGGGATAGATTTAACTATGGTTTTATGTAAAATATCCATGAAAAATAGAAACTAGAATTTTAACGACAGATGAATCAACCAAGAATCAACAATCGAAAATAATTTTAAATTAATGCTACTAGCATTGAGTACGAAAAAGTCCCAATTCCCATAGAAATATTTTTTCCTTTTCAATAAAATTATACTATGTGAAGGCAGGAGAAGAAATGATGCTGAATCTAACTATAACATATAATTTAAATTAATGTATTCATAACAGCTCTAAGTTTAAGTAATAACTATTGATAAGTAATGTCAGGCGGTAGGAGAGCGCGCACGTTGTTTACGTTTAGGTACGCTGGTCTTCTGGTTTTTGTGTTCGATTTTTATGGTGTTTTTTTTGTATCGAAAGACAATAGGCTCTTCCCAAACTTTCATCTTGCTACTCTGTAAACACAATAGTGCTTATTAGATCGAGTAATGTCGCGAATTATCTAGTGAATTCCAGACTGTAATAACGGATATAAATAGTCCGGCCGACCCTTGGGGACTCGCTTCGTTTTCGCTACGATACAAAACACTTAACGTGATTTGTGTCGTAGCGAAAACATCTCGAGTTTAAGTGCAGTTTCTGAGAATATCACTACCAAGTTAAGTGTTTGTGCGAACCAGTTGTGTCCTATAGTCGTATGTATTGTGATTTTGTGCAATAAAGTGCAATTTTAATAATCGACGTTTTAACTGTCTATCTAAGAACCCATCTCGTAACAGTAAGATAAAACTTTTAGAATAACGGTTTTACTACGACAACTGTGAAGTATTGAAATAAAAGTGTCATAATTATATCAAAAAGGTAGAATAACATTAACTTAAAGGATATAGTTATGTCACCCCATTACAAAATATTACAACTAGCAAATCACGTTTTTTTGGAAACAAATGTGTTAATGGTATCGAAGTGTTGAAGTGCTTGTATAATAACGCCACTATCTATGTCGGTTCGAGTACAGGAAGAGAGCTCCAAGGCGATCCCTTTAAAATGATGCGTAAGACAGGGTGACGTAATTTCTCTGAAAGGGTTTACGCCTGCTTTGGAGAACACCTTGAAGCTCCTGGAATGGAAAGGATTCGGCATCAATATCAATGGCGAATACCTCACTCACCTTCGGTTTGCAGACGATATAGTAGTCATGGCAAAATCGATGGAAGAGCTCAAACACGATGCTCGAAGGCCTGAATCGGGTTTCTCAACATGTGGGTCTTAAGGTGAACATCACGTATCATGTGTAATTTCCCATGTTTTACACATTCTGATTTCTGTTGGGAACTCGGTTCTTGAAGTCGTTGACTCAAACGTTTACCTAGGACAAGTAGTCCAGTTAGATATGTCCGACTTCAAGAAAGAGGCCAATCGCCGAATCCAACTCGGCTAGGCAGCGTTAGGAAATTAGCGTGGCGTCTTCTCGTCCGACATACCTCAGTGCCTCAAGTCGAAAGTTTTCAACCAGTTTGTATTGCCAGTGATGACTTATGGTACAGAAACGTGGTCTCTCACTATGGGCCTTACTACTAAGCTTCAAGTAGCTCAACGAGCTGTAGAGAGGGCTACGCTCGAAGTATATCTGCGAGATCGAATCAGCAATGAGGAGATCTGTAGAAGAACCAAAGTTACCGACATAGCCCAACGGATTGGCAAGTTGAAATGGCAATGGGCAGGTCACATAGCGTGGAGAGCTGATAACCGATGGGATCGGAAAGTTCTCGAGTGGAGACCACGTACCGGCAAGCGCAGCGTAGGGCGTCTACCCACAAAGTGGACGGATGACCTCATTAAGACCGCAGGATCGCGCTGGATGCAAGTCGCTTCCAACCGGTCATATTGGAGATCCATAGGGGAGGCCTATGTCTAGCCGTGGAGTTCTTGGATGGATAGATGATGGTATCGATGCCCATAAATGCGACTGAAAACAATCATATTAGAAAAACAACAATTACATTAGAAATTACATCAGTATTTGGTCGTTGGGGTAACGACTTTGGTGAGGGCCGTGATGATGATGATGATGATGATGTCGCACGTCGCCGTCCGTGTCCCAGTCGTACGTCCGTAAATTCCCGTAGTGTACGAACTGGGTGAATCAGTGCACGAACGGCTTCGCTGTTATCTCACGACCTTCACCACTTTAATAAAATGCAGAAGGCGGTGCTACACGGTTTATTGTAGGGCACAAAAGTTCATACAATAATTTAGTGACGCAATGAATCGATTTTTAACCTAGGCAAAGACGCGAACAATGTTTGCGGAAAATAAAGACCGATAAGTGTCGCCTCGAGTGTATCACCGTGACTTGACTATTTTTAACCACTCGCGCAGCGCGCGAGCGAGTCGGCCGGCAGCCAAACTGGTTCCGCGGTTCGAGGTGGGGGCGCGCGCGGCTCGTCGCCGCGGCGCTTGCAGCGTTAACCTACTGTTAAAAGGTGTGGTGCGTTATGAGAAGATTATATTTATTTGTATAGCAAAACTGTATTTGACTAATGTGTTTTATTTATTTGATATTTTATTAGTATTATATATTATTATGTATATATGTATAGTTTTACGTTTGACCACATCTCGCCTGATGGAATATTATAAAATATTAGTAATTAATATATAGATTCGCCACAAGTAAACAATATAACACAGAAATCAGCATCAAAGTGCATTTCAATGATGATAGTTTTAGATCCAATATATTCATATTCCTTTATTCATACAACAGTATAAGTCAAAAATCGAGTACAATAGGATGATAGAAAATTACATTAATTAAATAACAAATGTCATAAGTATTGGAAAGTCAGTAACAGTGATCAATACAACAATAAATTAAATAATGTAGCGCGAATAAAATATTCCCGTTACTGTAGGCAACGGATGTGAGGGGCGAGGGGAGCGGGGCCGTCGCAAAGATACGAGTGCACGGCCAAATAAGGTAAAAAGCGGCGACTCACGCACACCATTGGTTCTCCCCGTCAGGCCGGCAGATCTCTCCCCGCCGTCGCACCCCCGCTAGCTCACCGCGCTTGGGTCCCTGCGCCGGCTCAGACAGTTCGCTTCGCCGAGGTTGCTTCTCGCGAATGCACGCGCAGAGCTTTACAAAACTTCGTCTCCCGACGCGACATCTTCCGCGGCTCTGTCCGCGAGACTACTTATAAAGCCTTGTATTCAACTTTTATGTAATTAAAGACATTTTTAACATAAATACCGGACTTTATAATAATCAATAATAATAAGCATAAGTCAAAAACAAGCCAATCTTAAATACAACAATTAATCTAAAAAATAAAATAAAAACAATATCTATTTACATTAGTTACCCTAATTCTAGTAAAATAATTCATGGTGTTAACACTGAGATACAGATAATCACAGATTAAAAAACATGCTTACAACTTACAACTTTTTACTTACTGTCAGTGACAAATGGCAATCATTTGCAATCACAGAGTTAAGAGCGAAACATATTATCGGACACGGCTTACGGACGCGACCGACAGCCGTGACCTAAACTATGAAAGTACAGTGAGCCGTGCACACTATCGGACATAAGTCGCGGACGTCACCTTCGGACGACCTTGAGCGTCCGGATATCCGAGAGCGAGCTGGCACATCGGATGTTTTAAGACTGTGCACATTGCTAAGTCGCGGCTGTCAGTCGCGTCCGTCAGCAGCGTCCGATAATATGTTTCCGGCTATACAGCTCTGTGTTTGCAATCATTTTAATTGTCATGGCAACACAGATCGTTTGTTTGACACTTTGAAATTCAGGTAGTTCTTAATGTGTAATTGATAAAAACAATTTTAGCAGCTCTCTCATTGGTTTAAAAAAATCCTTTTTTCGTTGAAATGAGCATCATTGGCCTAATGCTTTTCAAGTTTTAATTATTATTTTTTGTTGTGGTCAATGAAAACGGAATACTTTGTTTTCCAAACTTTTCAAATTCTGGATTCCTGTGAAAATAAAATAGTTTCGTACAAAATCAGAAATGTGAATTCAAGGGCCCGGAATGAAATAACACCAATATATTTTAACTCACTCGAAGTTAAAAATTAAATGTTTCCTTAATTTATTACGGGTTGGGCTAAAATGTTTATTAACTGACGTAATCAGCCGTGACACAATCGTTTAAATCGCAATGCAGTCGGCATTTCATAAAATTAATTTTGCTTATGGGTAAATAGTATTTCAGTTATTAATATCTTTGTATGAAGTTGTAGTTGTAGCAAGTGGCTTGCGTGTGAGGTCTACATACAGGACAGACATTGCAAGAGTGTGTTGGGCTGCTTGAACATAGTCGGCACTCGTAGGCCTGACTTCTTTCTGACGCTGATGTAATTACGGAGTGATGGACGACCCGTGGGACGTGAAATCCGTGCGAAAGTCGGGACAGTACATCTCATGTATGAAAATAAATGGGGTACCGCTCCTGCCTCCTGTGGTGAGTATTTATTGGGCTCTCCCAATCAACATCAATTTATATACTTTTGATTGTCTCTATTATTTATATAATTTATATGCGTATGGATTTTATCTATCTAATAAGCCAATATCCACTCGCTCCTGGGTATTCATTCATTCATATTCTTTATATATATATATATATATATGGGTATAGGATCTTTCACCATTATTTCTACTTCTATCCTGTTCTAATTATGTATCCATTGCAAAAAATAATTCTATTATTATCTTTACAACATACTTGAATCCATTTCAATTATTCCAGATTAATGATCCTAAGTTATATAAAACTAGCTGACCCAGCAAACTTTGTTTCACATGATGTCTTTATAAATTATAGCCTATGTGTTATTCTGTTGTAAAAGCATTATTATTGCAAAGTTTCATCTCAATCCATTCAGTAGAGTTTGCGTGAAAGTGTAACAAACATCCATACATCTCACAAACATTCGCATTTATAATATTAGTAGGTAGTTACTCGAAATTCGAATAATTAACTAAAATTCTATGTACTTTAAAGATTTTTTTTCTTGCAACCATTGGAAAAAAGTGTTTTAAATAGCTAGAAAAATAGTGCCTACACCTAATTAAATAATTGTAGGTGTATTGAGGGTGATTTCCCACTCACCCTTAATGATGGTAAAATACCTATTGTCAGGCACTATCCTAGGTGGCTGACCACCTAGAACCTCGGGATTAATGTTCAGAACCTCTTCTAATTAGGCCCCTGAGTGCTTTTCATACCATTTTTATTGGCCTTGTCAGAGACTTATGGGCAGCTTACTGACTAACGACAAAACCTGTCTGTACAGTAAACATCTTTTGTTATATTGAAATCTTAACAGTGATATTAAAAATTATGTCACAACTTAATTCATCACCTAGTATACATATATCATTTCTCTCTAAGCTTTATTCATCTTAATTATTTTTACTTTAATCTTCCTTGTTTAATTTTCGTTAAAGGTGGAAAGCCACGTGGAGCTAAGCAACTTAATCCGCGAGATGGTGCCATCTCTTCGAAACGAATGATTTTTTTTGTATGTTGAAGATATATTTATTGCAACAAACTTAAATAACATTGGAAAAAGTATTATTTACAGCAATCTACATAATTAAAAATGATATTTTATTTATTTTGCATTATTTAGCAAGAGCTCGTCAAGACCAATTGAGCGAGCACATTCTCGATGAGTTTATGTCGTTTAATTAATGAGTTCCTATGGCCACCATCTAGCTCCATCATCAGACCCTGGTTACCATCTAGCACCAAAGTACTCATCATGACAAATCAGACAAGTCCATACTCGATGGAGCTACGACGTTTTATTACTGAGTTTCTAAATCCACCTTTCAGCTTCATCATCAGACCCTAGTTACCATTTAGCACCAAAGTACTTGTCAAGACAAAACAAACGCACCGAGACTCGATGGGGTTGTATCATTTCTTTGCTGAGTTCCAATGACTATCTTCCAGTTTCATCATCAGATCAGAGCCTGATAACCATCTAAAAATAAATTGTTCGCCAACACAAATCAAACGAGCCGAAACTCGGTGGGGTTACGTAGTGTCAATACAGAGTTCATATGACTGCCTGCTCCATCATCAGACCCTGGTTACCATTGTAAAATAAACTACTCATCAAGACAATAATAGTCGTAATTGTATAATATCTTATAATGTTAAATAAAGAATATTTGAAATTGAAAATTGAATTGACACGTCAAGACAATTCAAAAAAGTCAAATTCTATGAGGCGATAAGTTTGTGTCATTTCATTGCGAAGTTCCTTTGACCTCCTTCCAGCACCATCATCAGATCAGCACTATGACATCATAATATTGCATAGTCAGGCGATTTACACATGTATGCAAAATTTCAGCTCAGTCAGTAAGCGGACATCAGGACAGGTGAAACTAAATAATAGCTTGTAAAGAAAACAACTTGGTTTTTGTACTTTTGATTATATGCTAAAAAATGTTTTCACGCGAAGCGGCAACGTCGCGTCGCGTCAACACAGCGATATAGCGCCGTTCTATTCTTGCATTGCACAGTCTGACAACGTCGCTATTAGCATTCAAAATCTACGTCAACTATGATGACGTGCTAGTAAAACTTACACTACTACAAATGTAAAATTAGCCGAATTTATTGGATTGAAATAACGTATTATTGAAATTGCCAATGTAAAAGCCTAGATTAGGTCTATCTTAAGTAATGATATGTTGAAAATCATAGCAGGTTACCTCAAAAGGTCAGCAAAAATTTGTATAAAAATCACTTGTCCTTAACTGTAATTTTTATTTCTTCTACTTTCATGCATAGTCACAGATTACAACAAGTTGTTGAATAGCATGTTTAAGTGCAACCTTTCAAAATCTTAAAATTTGTCCGTAATAAATGTTGAAATATTATAACAAGGTTTTTTTCTCTCAAGGTGACTTTATAACTGACTTTTTGTGCAATTATTCTAGAGTTTGACTGATAAAGTAATTTTCTTCTCAATTTCAGCTGTCGAAAGAGTGTCGATCTGAGATGCAGTACTACAAGCTTCTGGCTCGGGAGGTAGAGAAACGAATATCTGTACTGCAGCCATATGTGGACTCAGATTCCGAAGACAAAACAGACGCCCCAGAACTCACAGATTGCACCCAAGACTACAGTGATAATGAAACTGCTCAAAACACCAGTCACAACATTAAAGAAATCACTGAAGTACAGACAGTTGTACACATTAATGAAACTGTTCATAATAACAACCATTCTGATTCGTACCATTTCACTTCTGACAGCACAGTCGAGACTACAACTCCTCCCCCTTGTTCACTTGTAGACTACAATTTCAATGAAGCATGTAGCAGCATTAATGACGATAAAATTATCCCATCTCAATCCGTGGATATACCTGAACGAGATTACAACTGTGTCAAATCTGGAGATTTGCTAACAGATGTTGAAATAAAAACTATAAAATGTAAGCAACAGCAAGACATGATTATTGAAGAGATTGCTAATTTTAGTATTTCTCTGACTAAAGAGAAGTCATTAGAGAGCTATTTACAACCCACCTTGACTCATGATGGTCCTCCATCTCTTGGTACCAAAAGTTTTACAGGCAGCTTGAATAACTTACATATTCCATCTGAGAGTAATGAATTGAGGCCTCTGGTGAGGCAACACTCTTACACCATACTGAACCCCAGTCCTCAACTTTTGGCACATTTGGAAGTACAGTCTTTGAATTTAGGTGTAGATGTGAGCTGTATATCAATGAGCGAGTCTCTTACTAACCTGAGTAGTCCCGGGAAAAAGCGCAGGAGTTGGGACTTGGAAACAGCCAAAGTCAAATGGTCTAACATGGCCATGGAACTGAAACACAAAAATTTGTCAAAGCCCCATCCGAAGAAAGTGACGGCTAGGGGGGCTGCGAGAACTGTGTCGCCTTCGAGGGCGAAGTGTGTGGCCGCTGCGAGGACTAAGTATTCCGGTTTGTCATTGAAGCATGTGGCCAAGTCAGAGTTCTACAAGCCTAAAGGGAGCAGCCCTCCACGGACGAGCAGCCCGACGAGGGCGCGACCTTCGAGCCCCGTAACAGACACGCCGTCTTCCAGCACAATGACGCTCGAACCACCTACTTCCTTGAACAGTAAAGAATCTAAAATTTCAAAAGAATCTGCAAAGACCAATGAGAAAATCCAACCTCGAAAATCTACACCCCAAGGGCAAAATCTGTCTGAACTGAACAACAATACTCCTAAAAGCAGTAACAAGATCACTGTACCGAAGCATCTATCGATCTCTGAGTCCAACGATCCGGCGGCGAAAGTAAAAGAGCTTTACGAGAAAATCCAGCAACAGCAAAAGACCCAGATGATAAATTTGATGGAAAAGCAGAAAAGAGAGCAAATGTTGCTGCAGCAAGCTTTCGAGGAGCAGAATAATATGCTGTTCAAGCAGTTGAAGACTATCTGTCCGAAGTCACCAGAAAAAGTGAAGAAGGCTTGGGGGGAGAAGAATGGCGAGGCGGACCGAGGTCCCGTGAGCCTGAGTCAGCTGATCAATCCGAAATCGCCTGAAAATATCAGCCCTACATCGTTGCACTTAACAGACGCAAACAACTACATTAATCAGTGTGAAGTCGTGTTAAAAAAGAGCAAAGACATCACGGACAGCATTAACAGTATTGTGAAGTCTTCCAGCCACAATGGCTCTGGAATTTCCAGTACGATTAACCTCGAAGGAAGCCGGACTAGGACGAACTCGCCGAATTGTACGCGGAAAAATACTCCGACATCGCGACGACTGACCTACGACACAAGCGGCTCTGAACGAGATTACGACCCGATATTGACTGATCGAACGAACGACACTTTTGCCGATTTGAACGTAACCTTCCCCTCGGACAGTGAGGACAGTCGCCTCAGCCTTAGGAGGGGTCCTGAGGTGACGGTCATCCACAAGAACACTCCGGTGCGGTCCACGGACTCCGCCATCAAATGCATGGAGCGAACGATTCAGAACTCGATCAATAGCTGCAATGCGCGCGCCCGGAACGTCGTCAATAGCCAGCCGTCTGCCAGGCAGGTAAGGTCCGTCCTTTTCTCTATTTGAGTGATTCTAACTAAAAAAATATAGATTATAATATTCGAGTGTTTGTATCAAACTGGTAAATATAAAAGTCGATACACTCGTAAATTGTACGATTTTGAAAAGATTTCTGAACTCTCTTTGTGTCCATTGTTTGTATGCAATGTTAGTTATCCGTGTTTTATTCTTGTCCATTATGTTACAATCCTGTGACCCTGTGCATATCTTCTGCTACCCCAATTCATTTTCCTACAATCTCTTTCGATGTCCTTTCTAATACCATCGACGTTTCTTCCTCCCACATCTTTTTCCGTCGTCCTATCCTTTTCATCCACTCTACCATTCCATTCTACACTTTCCGTCCTGATTGATCCCTTTTATCCACTACCTGTTTTATTATTTTGATTCCTCGCAATCCAAATCCCACTTCGCACTACTCCTCTACTGAGAGACTCCATCGTTATGTCTGGGCCCGTTGTAGCGAGCAGCAGCGACGAAGATAGTAGCCCACGCGAAGGGTTACCTGGTCCGCAGACTGATGCAGACCGCGCGCGTGCAGTCCACCGTCCAGACCATCAAAGACGCCCTGCTCTGTGCGCTGCAGCTGCACCAGGACCGCGAGGGCATTCGGGGGGCCGATGTGGATTTACATAGGAGATTGATTCAGCAGGTAGGCTTGCTTATCCTTGGAACGTGGTGGTGGTCTCTTTCGATGTTTGTATTTGTGTTTTACCCTTCCTTAAGACTGTATTTTTTGCTTTTCGTGTGTGTATAGAAGTATTATTATATCTTCTTTAGTATAGATGATCGTAAAGGAGCGATTTGTCACATTCACAAACGCTGAAACTAGAAAAAAAGTAACCACTGACAACTACAGTGTGCGATGATTTTATGTGTACCTACTTCATACATATGAATACGCGTTTGTGGCTGATGAAACGCTCATCTTCGATATCTCTAAGATATACCGTCTAAACGTCCTAACTGATTAAATTTGTTCATCTAGGATTTATTTGTTACACTCGGATTTTCGTTTTTTCAAGGCTTGTAACAGATATTTATAGGGATTTTTTCAAACCGGCCTGAACATTAAACTATGTCTGAGAGACTGCATATTATTCTTTTTTTGGGATACGTGATTCTTAAGTGCATTACCGTAACCGTGATGGTTACCTTTATCTTAAGACAACTATCATAATATCATAATATTTCAAGGATGTATGATTTGACAGCAATTTATCTCAACAACTATCCGTCCGTCGATCTCATCTCTGTCTCGCTCTGTTAAATCGAAAGAGCATCGAAACGTTATCGCGAACTGTAATCACGATGTTTCACTCGTATCTGTAACGTGCATTTATTTTATTAGTGATTCGTTTTGAAGCATGATTCACACAGACGCGGTCTGCAACATCACTTAATAGTTCGGCTCAGTGATCATGACCTATCTGGTCTAGCCTCGTTACGACATAACCCAGCAAATCAGCAAATTGAAAAGGCAGAGGGCAAGATACACCATGTGAGTTTGATGGCTGATGGGGCCATAAACTTATCCGTTGGAGTCCACGTACCTTCAAGCGCAGCGTGGCACGCTCACCGAAAATGGCCATTGGTTTCCAACCGGTCCAATTAGAAATCTATAGGGCTTGCGTCTAGCTGATTCCTATAAATCTTAATCAGATCGATTATCCATAAAAGGCGGCCTATATCGAGCAAAGGGCGCCCAATTGCTAAAGTGATGATAATGACAAATCGTAACCCGAATAAAATTAAATCGATCCCGCTGATTGGTCGTCCACTTCTTCTTATTTTCGAGTCAATGTTCATCCATCCATCAGTCATAAGAAGTCCACTGCTGGACATAGGTCTCCCCTATGGATTTCCAATAAGACCGGTTGGAAGCGGCTTGCATCCATCGAGTTAACGTTGCGTGGTAAAAATTATATTCCGGCTTTTGACCAAAAATTAGCCACCTCATTGGGGCTTTCTGTTGCCTCATTTAGGTATGTATGGTGCAAGTTTTAGGGCATGCTGCACAGTTCAGACATTCACACATTTACTCACAGAGACATTTGATCTCGCAGCCGTTTATGTACTCGTATCCCCATTTCGGCGTCCACTAATGATGTACTCTGTAGTAGTATGGGGCAGGCCTAATTGGTTCCGCATGGCGTAAGCCGCACCCACGTGTAGCAGTTATTCAATAACACTTTCCATCAGCGTAATGGAGTGGAAATTATTTTATCGGACAGATCTAGACAGTGCTGTTGCTGCGGATAATTACTCCATTACTCGGCTAGACAAGAAGCTATGCTTTAGTTGAGTTCAGTTCATTATCATATTAGCCGCAGGACCTCTACTGCTGGACATTGGCTTTCCTTCTGAACTTACAATAAGACCGATTGGAAGAGAGAATATTACACATGCAAGAAGTGTCTACCGTGTTTTCGACTTACCTTGTTACTTGAAGTCCTACGATGCGTTTGATGCGCTTGCCGAGGCGTGGTCTCCGTTCGAGAACTTTAAGTCCCCGGCCATGGCTGGACATAATTTACTGACATACAAGTGTTTTATCGGGCACAATATGTGGAATATCGGTTGTCTCATGACGGCGAATAGGGTATTTGACTAGTTTTTGGAAATCGTTTTAAATTATTCGTTAGTCCATAGTAAGCACACTACATTTATATTTCCGAGAGATCTACAGTATTAACAATGAAAATCAGTGTTAAAGAATAGATATTTAAGATCCCACTAAAAACGACATTCTGTAATGGCGCTGGTCTTTGACGTCAGTCACTAGTAAATAAAGTTAGTTAATTCTGGTAAATACGCTAGTTCACATCTAAAAATTGACAAAAAATACTTTAAAAGTAACTCAAAGATCCAATAATATTACTCCGAAATCACAAATTACACAAACAACAGTCAACCTTCAAATTCTCGTTTACTAGCACGTGACGTCACCAGAGTTGCCGCTATTCATAGAGCGTTTACGTCTCAGATAAAAAAATCTAAAAAATATCGTATTTTATTTCGTTCGATTTGCGATAATTAGACATATTTTAGTTTAAATAAAGTGAAATATGTCTTTTTCAGGTTATTATCTGTATGGATTGCCACAATTAATAGAATATATTTAATGTTGTCAAATAGCCTATTGTAGGGTATAGAGCTATAGGCCGAATCAGACTTAACGGGGTCCGTGAAGTTAGCTATAAGCTGCGCAAATCCACACGTACCGCCGCTGACATAAATTTGCTAATGCCCAACGACTCGTCTCGTTTACACTGACGCCAATAACCCTCACAGATATAACCGCAGATCCGGCTTCCGGGATTTTGATTCGGCCTATATATACTAAAGTCCGACCTGTGTGCATCCAGATCACGGCAGCGTGCTACTCGCTGCACGACACGTTCATAACGAGCACGCCGGCCGAGCGCTGCTCGATGATCGCCGCCGACCGCAGCCGACGAGCCTCGCTCGCCTCTCGCCCGCCCCCGAGACACAGGCACTCGTGAGTACTTGCATTTTGTAGGGTCTCTGCGAGTTGCACCAAATTCGATCAGACAAGGCTTTGTAGCGATTAACTTCGCCACATATGGCGCTACGTGCCCGTCTGCCCGCCAATCACATGGCGTATCGCCGCGCCTTAACCAATCAGAAACCGGAGTCTGAATCGCGCAAATGAAACGACCACCAAGTTCATAGCTTTTTTCCCCAGTTTTTCTAAGTATCCGTGTTTCATCTTCGAGAACGTCGCTTAGCATCAGGTGTATTGGTGGTCAAGCGCAGACTTAGTCCCCGTTAAAGAAACTGAGCGCTGAAACACTAGTTGGAAACGCTTCAGTCTTGTAATAATGTGATCGGATTTGGTATAACTCGATCGGAACCAAACATTATATTTTTACTACACTCACGAAGGTGGTGGATCTTAACTCCGGTTCCTCCTAGTTTTACCACGCTACTAAGCGTAATATACATATATTATATTCTTCTACTACATTTCTACCAGAGATCTGCGAGGATGTGTAGAGGGATGTATTTTCAAAAACCAATAGAACCTTCATTTGTCAGCGTAACTCCTGTGGAAACGGTTTAGCGAAGTGAGGCTATGTAAATAAAGCGATTCTATTGATTCTTAGCAAACACATCTCTCGGTACGCATGCAACCTTGCACATCTTTGTTAGAAATGCAGGCATACAAGCCTTTTACACTTACACGAAAGCGTGTTTTGCACCTTATAATCTGTCTCGGGAAGGTTTTTCGACTTATCCACGGAACCAACACGCGGTTGCGGTTCTCTAATGCTTAAAATTTACAGCAGACCCAGCGCTCCACATACCTTTTAGACCTCTAGATCTCTAGATAAGACATGAAAGGAAATATTTTACTGTGTCCTTATTTAAAAAGTTCTTCAGTATTTTCTTTTTCAAAATTTGGTTCAGCCTTCTTGGACAACAAGTAACGACGACTTGCTACACACACACAGTTAAATAGCTCTCTCCGGCGTCGATTCGGGGTTACCAGTCTGTCAATATCAATTATATGTAATTTATTTTATTTTGAAACTCAAGTACGTAGAAGTAACAGAAAATGACGTTGCAATTTTAAAACAGGGACATAATGTCACAAAGCCACAGCGGCGCGTTCCCGCCGCGGCAGAAGCGCCTCTCCGCGCCCCCGACCTCGCTCATGACTCAGTCTAACTATGGTAACACCACGCCTCAGCCAGCTTGCGATGTTTTGTTGCCACACTCAAAAATTTCAAATCATCCAAATTTTTTTCTAGCGCAATCGCTTTCGGCACGGCAGCATGCCGCTTTGCTATTTTTCCGATTAACTTCAAACGAAGACCCATCTCATGTTCTACTTTTCTTTAAATATGTTCTGTCGTCATCTATGGTGTTGTATTTTTGTTTCGCTTTCATTAATTTCCGTTAATTGTATTCATAGCTTGAGAACGCTTAAAATAGATTTGAAATTATTTTATTTCATAGTACATCCCACACTAGGTTTATCTTAAAGAGTCATTTTTGTGATAAACATTTCAAAAATTCGTCGCGAATGCAGGTCTCGAACCTGCGTCTTCGGATCACTAGCCCGACGCTCTACCAACTGACCTAATAATACAAAGGCAATGCGAATTAGCTCAGTTAGTGATCCAAAGACACAAGGTACGAGTGCTGCGTTCGCGACTAATTTTTGAAATGTTTATCACAAAAATAACCCCTTTTTAAAATCGATTTGTTTATTTATTTCTGTTATTTATTTGTAATTTTTTTTGCTTTAGCTTTAAATAACCTAAATGCCGATTGCATGTAATATTTTGATAAAATACTATCATATTTAAGCTTGTGTTTTTCTTATATCTAACCGGTGATTATAGCTACGCCGCACGCAAATTTTCTTAACCTGTTGCAATGTTATTGTCAATTACTAGTCTGGCTAGCGAAAGTTGATACTGACAAAGCCCGGCAAATTTAAAAAAGATCAGTATGGCAGCCCTAAACTGAGAGGGAAACACTTTCTCTCACTCACACGATGTAGCATTGTTACCTTACTGCGATTTTAATTCTTCCAAATCTTTGGGGGAATCGCGAAAAAATAATCTTTTTTTCAAGCTTTAACTTGTCGTGTAGGTGTTTTATATTCATTACGTTAATTATTTTCTGTTTTTTGACGTTATTATTATGCCAAACTGAGGCTTTGCATTGCTCTCCAAATGATTTCAACGCGTACCTAGCTACTTCATTACGATGAAGACTATAATAATATTATGAATCATTTTGTTCAGTTTAGTACATGACATAGGTTTGAAAAATGTTTTTAATACAAGGTAAAATATCCCAATTTAAAGGTAAATCCGCGATGGTAGTAGCACCGTGTGTTGTCATTTAAAAAGTTTGCGAACAATTCCAGTATCAACTTTAGTTAGCCAGACTCAAACACTGTCATTTAAAATGTGAGTGGTTTTGTTACGGTGTGATCTAGGCTCTTTTTCTGCTTACCGATGAAAAAATGTAATCAAATATGACTGTCAGGATGGTGTGATTTCGATTTTCAAAGATCAATTCACCAAACTTGTTAATAATTGTGGACAAGGTAATAAAGCCTCCCATAGACGCGGTCGGCAGTAACAGCCTTGTGTAACTTCTATTACTTTCATAGCACCTATGGATTCTATCTCACTTTGACACCTAGGTGGCGCACCCCCAATAAAAACATTTTATTGTGCAACCAAGCAGACATTAGGTGAGAAACCCACTATATAACTGCATTTTTTTTATTCCTTGTAGGTTTGCGTTTGACTACATACTGCATACATGTCGGTAGCATGACTACGGTAGCACCACCCTGGTGTCTTAATAAGATAGGGCCCTAAGAGGCACCATAAGCCTTGTATTCATTAAAGTTTAGCCGTACATGACCGGTGTGCGAGAAAACCTTCACCAATTCAATCAACTGTTTCATACATTTTTTCGATTTGCAATTTTGTATGGGACAGCTGATTTTTTCCTCAACTTACGGGTTGGCCTCATAGTATTAAAAGTTGTTTATAATGGTGTTCTCAATCACTTCCTGTCGGCTTAGTACAAGACAAGCAGATAACCCTATATAGCCCTATTGGTGATATTTTCCCCGTCCACCGTTCATTTACACTGGAAAGGCGGGTGGAGGAAGATGGCACAAGGCGCGCGCGTCGGCAGTACCCCGTTTGGTTTCAGAGACGTACAGCAGTGAGAAGGCGCGCCGCCGGCCCTGGCGCTGACGCTCGCCGCCGCGCGCCTGCTTGCCGCGCTTCTTCGCGCACTGCTGGCCCAGGCCCGCCTACCTTTAACTCCACAAGCCTACTCTTTTCATCGTCGTCATCGTTTCAGCCATACTGCCCTTCTTATGATAAACAACTTGTGTCTTGCGACGTGATCTGAAATCTGATCAGTCTGATTGGAGTTTTAACGGCACAAGACACATACGCCGTTTGAAGAAGGGCAGCATAGGACGCCAACTGCTGGTCGGAGATTTCCAATGAGACCAGTTGAAAGCGGCCTACATTCAGCGCGATCTATCTTACCTGTCTACATCATTATAAAAGAGAGCGGTCCTGCCTTTGGCTCTAAAACAAGTTATAAAATTTTAGAGGCGCCATATCGTAATTATAATAGCAATTTAGAGTAGCCCTGTTTCTTTTTCACTATATGCATTTGACAGAGAGAACACTATTTTACGTTGCTATTAAATTTACGATGGCTACTTTAAAATTGGGCCCAATATCAGCTTTAAATTATACTATTTGCTTTGTATTGTAAGAATTATTGTCAAATGTTGCTAAGTTGAATTTCTCGATTGTGACTCGTATACGAGTTTTTGAAAAAAACAGCCAAAAACGTGAGATAACTAACTACTCCCATGACTTTAGCTTTAAATATTTTTTGGAGCAGATGTGTCCTTCTTTTGAACTTAAAATTAGAACAGTACACGAAGTCCCAAATTATTTGTAAGTTGTAATAAATCACGAACAAGTATTTTTATAGCATTTAGTCGATATGGTTGTATACATTTTTAATTCCATTTGCTTCCGTGGTTGAGTGCCTGTGAACGCACCTTAGTACTAAAATGCACATAGGAAACTATTATTTAAATCGTCATTCAGTACCGTAGACTAGGGTCCCTAGTATCAATTTATCAAGTTTTTTACGCGTTCGACAGAGTTGGCGTAAACTTCAATTTTAGTAATTCGATAGCGGTGTACAAATCCCATAGAAAACTTTAATCTTTATCACTTTATGTGAAAGCTTAGTTTGAAAAGCTTGTCAAACTATAATAAGGGTACAGATTCTTAGCCCGATCGCACTGTAGCCGTTGGCAAAATACTCTTACAATTTTTTCGTGAACATTTTGAATATCGCTTATATATCCACAGAGTGAGGTTGCGGAGAGATATGATTACTACATCAGGGTTGGAGCTTACTTAGGGATAGGATAATTAGGCCTTCTATGCTAAATGGTGAGTGCCTTTTTCACATAAAATGTGTATATTTCAGAATCAACGAAATCAGATACTTGATTTATTGGATCTTGCAGTGATGTCGCTGTTTGCGCCCTCTGTCCGTTACTTTGTGATTTACTTGTACAACAATGAGGATTGTTTTACTATGAAACCTAAAAGGGGTTCATTTGTTTTAATTTCACTATTTTGTTATTGACTTGACTTGAGTATCAAAAGACTCGGGGCCAGAGGCCAGAACTACACGAAAACTATGTATTTTGTATGGCTATGTATTCCAAAGCACTAATTCATTCGATTTAAGTAAAAACCAATGAGTTCATCGATATTGAGGCCTTCTATTAATAAAAGACAAATTGTAAAGACGCTAGCGTAGTTAGAAATTGTACCTGTAAGCTTTTTATGATTATTCGTAATTTATTCTCGATTTAAGTCTTGCGAAGCTGTAAACTTGACCAAGTTTGGTTTACTTAGCTTGTATGGCGATACATGGCGATGTTGCGAATGAAATCTTGTTATTGATATTTATTCTTTGTGCTTTTTTAAAATACTATAGAATAGCTTTGTAAAGTGCAGGCTTTTTCAGAGGTGTATTTGCTTATCTTTGTGAACAATCTTTACTATGAAGCCATCTGCGGAATCGCAAAAATATCTGCTATTCCTTACAAAAGTTAATTTTAACTCTCAACAAAATGTATGGAGCGGTTGTTTTTTTTCTAGCCATTTTACAGAATGAGACTATTCTCATATTAAAAGTGTTCCTAAAGATAATTCGAAAGTCCCTCTTGTGAAAACAAATTAAATTTGAGATTTTCATACATGCCTACATCTTGACAATGCCGGGTTAGCACCAGTTTTCTATTGCTAGGTGCCAAAGTTAATTTTACAAGGGACAAATGGTCTGTCATGTTATGTGGCATGCACATGTAAGTTAGTTTCTCAATAGCGATCTCCAAATTATGCCGTATTTATATGAGCCATTGTTAAAAAAACGGCTTAAGTTTAAATTTATGATTGTATTTTTATACCATAGCGGATGTATTATCGCTTGATTTTTGTATAGCCTTTTCTAGAAATAAGCTATATCTCGAAATATTGTACAAGTCCAAAGATATCCATAACCTGAGATTATTTTGTATGTTTTATCCCTGTGTACCTTTTCACCACAAATAAAACTAAAGTTTAAATTTGTTTTTATTTATTTTTCCATATACAGACCCATCTGATTTCAACTTTAAAATATCCATATAATTTTGGTGTACAAAAAAAAATTATTTCTTCAGACGAAAATAACCTAGCTTGTCGAATGAGATGAGCAAAATAATTATAACTACCATAAATATTTGAATTTTGAATGAGAAGCGTGTATTACATTTTATTAAGCACAAACGAAAACGTCACACATGTTTATCACTGTACAACCGCGTCCATTGCACCAATTTAGAGACTCCGAGGCACTCGCGAAACTCGCATCACAAAAATACCCTTCTGTAGACCGTCGCGGGCGGCGCCGGCGACTATTATGCTAAATGCGATCACCACGGCGCCGCCGGGACACGACGCGCGGGGCTGTGCTCCGGGTAATGTACTAAGGCAGGGTATACTTGACGTACGGCACTTCTACATCGTCGCCTTCCTCGTTATTACAGCACAGTTCGAACACTAGAGCCTTCACGTGCGGCTCCAATTTCTTCTTAGATACCTTAGTGACTACTTCGGACATGGGCAAGTTGAGGCGCTCCTGGCGCTTCGCTTTGGGCATGAAGAACGAATATAACATGCAGACGCCCTGCGACAGCATCGTGATCTCTAACTTGTGTTCGTTCTTGAAATAATCTAGGAACTCTTGCAGCGTGATCTCTCCCTTGACTTCGAAACGATCCCATAAAGTCCAGTTTTTATCGTAATAAGTGTTGGTGGGGGCTTTGATAGGTTCCGAGAAGCCGAAGAAGGGTAGGGCGAGGTTGACGAATCCGTTTTTGAAGACTTCGAGGCAGTTGTAGCCCTGGGCCAGCTTGTACAGCTCGAGGCAGACGAGGCCGGCGACTACGGAGGTGGTGGTCGCGATGGCGGGGATGATTTTGCCGGCGATGAGTTTGGAGCGGTGCCGGTCGGCCGCCGGGATCTTGTAGTTGGCGGCGCGTAGGTTAGAGGCTGCTACGATGAAGTCCATGTGGAAGTTCGAGTCGTCGTCCTTCTCGAAGTCGAGGGGCGTGATGTCGAGTCCGGCGAGCTTGTTGCGCGGCGCCAACTCGGTGATGATGCTCTTGACGCGGTCCTGGTCCATGTCGTCGTTGCTGGCCTGAAGCTGCGCGTCCGTGATCGCGATCTTGATGCCCGATTTGGGACTGAATTCTGGCACCTGCGGATGAAAAAAGATTTAATAAAGACGAAGTCGGCACTTTCCAACTTTCCTCGAAACGAATTCACTGAATTTCCTAACGTGACATTTTTTATCTATTTGCAACACAAATTTTACGATTTATTATATTATTTGGATATAACACAGCTTGTAGCTCAACTTGTGTGACGTGTCACACAAGTTGGCGGAAATGAAGTTAGCTCTTTTCTTTGATACATGCTGTGGCATGTATCAAAGAAAAGGGGCGCGGGGGTACCGCTTGGACTTGACTAGAAGGGTACAGACCGTTTCACTCATGAAGTCGCGCCCCTCCACAGTAAATTATTGGTTTGCATACGCGTAGACCTCATTTGTACACAACGCCTTAGTGTGCGTGTAGAGGCTTATAGTACAGACAGTAAAAAAAAATATAAAATATGATCACTTACGTTAGAGGATTACACCGTCGTACAACTACATTCAATAAATATGGAGGGGCGCGCCTTCGTGAGTGAACAGATCTATAGTAAAATACAATCTAGCAATACCCACTTCGACTTCATTGGCCCAATCCGCGATACGCTCCCTGTCGACACAACTGGGTAGACCATACACCGCGGCGCGCAGGTTCGCCGCAGCCACGATATAGTCCAGGTGCAGTTCGTCGTTAGTATCGAAGGCGAGCGGCGCGGGGCACCGCTTGGGCCCCGACCAGAAGGGCGCGCCGCTGGTGGTCTGCTGGTCGGGCGGGAAGTTGTACAGCAGCTGTTTGATCTGGTTGGCGTACTGGTTCTCCCAGTGCAGGCGAGCCCAGGTCACACAGTCGGAGAAGTTGGCTGGCCGCTCGTTGATCGCGTTCTGAAATCGTACAGTACATTGTTAACTTTCAATATTGCGATAGAGAAAGGAGTAAATCCTTATTAAGATTCTGGGCCTGATTATCTATCGACACAACGTAACGTAACGCGGTAAGTAAAAATGATAGAACTGTTTAAATGTATTAAACAAGTTACTTGAGATATTGCGAGACAAGTTCGGGCGCCTGTCGGAACAATCCTTCAAAGTCGTCGCGCGCCCGCTGCGGCGTGTGCTCAGGGCAATGTTTCGAGCGATTCATTAAGTCCGCTCGATAGACAGCGGGTTCTTCAGATATTGCGAGACATATTCGGCCGCCTGCCTGTCTCGATTTAACTATCACTGACAGTATCTAAGTGTAATCGCTGTGTAGATCAATTAGTTACAAACTAACCTTGACGCTCTCAAGCGCTTCAATAGGCTGACTACCAGGCAGCTTGAGCGTCCGCTCGATAAACAGCGGGTCCTTCAGATACTGCGAGGCGTGTTCGGCCGCCTGCCGGAACAGCCCCTCGAACTCGTCGCGCGCCCACTGCAGCGTGTGCTCGATGGCGTTGGGGAAGTTCTTCAGAGTACAGATGGGGATGCTCTTCTCTGGGGGGTCTTGGGACGAGCTGTACGACTCGGTCAGGTATGGCACTACCACCTGGAACGTTACATTCATAAAATTAATAATGTAGAAATTTTAATTAATAATTCATTTATTCTGACCACTACGCCTCAATTTTTTGATGTGGTAACGTCTTATAAATCGATGAACGCCGGCTACATGGAAGAAAAAATGTCACGTTCCGCCAGAGCCGAGCATTCAAGCGAGAGCGCGGACCAAGCGATAGAGAGGCTTAACCGTTCGACTTGTTTCAGTTGTTAATTAAATAATGTTTTCTTATGACGTTATCAAGTAAAATTATCGTCCGAAAACCGACTTTACAGATAATCATTTATTTTTTTTGCTTCAATGGAGCCCATTTCTTTGACCACTATAAACATCGTAGCGCCTGGAAGTACATATGCCATAATTAGGTGACTTTAATGGTCAAAAATTAATTGGATAAAGTATGTAGTATTGTTGGCCGATTGGGATGCCAAGCAATCAAGTGTTTTAAAACCAAAAATACCGTTCTTCAAAGGAAGTCGTCCAGCACTTCAAAGCACTGATATTTGTAGATACAGGTTCAAATAAGACATACCTGCGTGTTTCCCTTAGTGCCAAGTGTACCGCTTTCCAACAGGGGTTTGTTATAATACACGCAGCGTCGGTCCATATAGATCCTGGCATCCACATTGTCCAGAGCGTTGGCGACTCCGTCCAGCGCTTCAAAGAACTGGTCATCGTAGACCGACTCCGTCTCCGGACACACTCGGTTCTCTTGCGCTAGCACGTTCACGTCGGGGTTCATGCGTTTGATCGCCTGGAACATCAATGAAGAATATTCAATACTTTGTAAGTGTACATACAACGAAGTAAAGCCATAATAAGACAATGGATGATAAACTCATGCACATTTTAAAAATTGCGAGTGCGCGCGCCTTGATCAGGGTTAGTTCTCACGTCGATAATGTCAATAACAAAGTCTACTCGTATGTCGAATATTTTCCAATACCTTAGTTGAGCCGTTCAATTTAAACCGCTAACAGCAGCAAGCTCTCGATACATAGCAGGAATATGTAGGGATGGTATCTATGCGATTTTCGGCTTAGACGCCAAAATAAATCATCTACATAATTATATAACATCACCGTCAAATCTATGTTTTAAATAAATATTTAGTGTATTTCCGCTATCTTGTTGTAGGCAAATAAGTTTAAGTGTATTAAGGACATTTATGAAAAAAAAACCTTCTTGCGAGCGACCTCGAAGAGTCAACACGTCCTGAAGATGCCTCGTTGAGAGGCGAAACACGTGTCGAACAGAGTGTAGTGCAGTGAGAATAAGGGTGTTATTTATTAGTGAAGTGTTTTCAATATTTTGTCACATAATTTTTAAATATTTTTTTATAATATTTATTTTTTGTTAACGGATTATTAATATAGTATTTAAAAAAATATATAATAAAGTGTAGTGAAAATATCTGATATTTATTATTATTTTATCTATTTTGTAAAATTAAGTTTTTAAATGTATAATTATTGTAATATTAGTAATTGTTTGCAATTTTTTTTCATAAATGTCCTTAATGCCCTTAAACTTATTTGCCTACAACAATATAGCAGATATACACTAAATATTTATTCAAAACATAGATTTGAAGATGAATTTCCGCAAAGTAACGCCTGATTCAATCAACTATCACATCACCGTGTAGCCATATGTATGTATGATCAACGCCACACAAGTCGGCGGATGGGATGTTAGGCGTAGAACGCTGCGCAAAAGGCAAAATATAGGTATGCGCGGGAGCCAGAGAGATTCGTGCCAGGGCACACCCGCCCGCCAATCTCATACCTCCCGCGCGCTCGGGCGAAGTGTCATATGCGGCTAACTTCGCCAACCTCATACCTCCCGCGCGCTCGGGCGAAGTGTCATCTGCGGCTAACTTCTTATCCGCCGACTTGTGTGGCGCGGACTAATATAGGACAGCATACCTTAGCGGCGGTGCTGGACTTGGGTTTCTGCACATCGTGAGGGCGGAAGAGGAACTGCCGGTTGAGGTTGGACTTCTCGATGAGGTCCATGTCGGTGACGGTGATGCGGCCGCTGCCCGCACCCACTCCGACCATCGCGAAGTTCTTCAGAAGCTCGCAACCGATGGCGCCCGCGCCTGGAAATAGATAAACAAATTTAAGAATAACTTATGTATTTATTTGGGATAGGATGCAAAAGCGTGCCCTTAGCCCCGACACATAGAGCAGTGACGGAAACAGCCCAGGTTTTTAGTACACCATCATACCACCGACTAGCGGTGGGGATTTCCACATAACCACCAGTCTCCCCAGGCCTGGTGGTATCAATAAAGGATTTTTTCCTGGGTAAAAAAAAAGGCTTGAGCTTCCTTCCCGCCAGCCACATTCGACTGATTTCTTTAGAAAGAATGCACAAAACCAAAAGGTGGTGATCAGATCAGATTCAGATCTTCAATATGAACGATTTTCCTAAGCGGCCAAACCAAAATTCAAGAAAAAAATTAGCTATCCCATACACAATAGCAAATTGAAATTGATTAAATGTACGAAACAGCAGATTATTTATTCCAAATTCCGGGTTGGCCCCATAGCCAAACAAAAGTAATTATATTTTTAAGGTCTCCGAAGCTCGCACGAATGGCTGCGCAGAACGCATTTTTAGGTATCGGAAGGAAGAGACTTGAACTTTTCAGAACTTAGATATATTTCGATAAAATCTTTTTTTTTTGGCGAATTTATAGGCTGTCTATATCTACATGAGTCTAGGGAAATAGATAACATTTTAGGCATTAACATAATCTTCTTCTTAGTCGTATACACTCCTGACAGACTGGTCGTGGTCATCAGTTCCGGTATTTCTCTCGTATGGACGCCTTTCTCGTGCACATATTGACGCGACCGTTTAGTGCAGCCTTTATTTTAACATATAGGCCGAATCAAACAACTTGGCGACTGTGACGTTAGCTACAAGCTGCAGATAAGATAACCGAAACCTCGCGCAGTTGTTAAGTGAGCGTCGGTCAGGATCGGGTTATCTGAAGCTCGTAGCTAACGTCACAGCCGCCAACTGATTTGATTCGGCCTATAAAAATTGTGTTACGCACGTAAACAAATCTTGATGTCATATACCAACTATTTCTATTTCTCGTTTGTGAAATGAAAATGTCATTGCATGACATTGCAATGTAAATAAAATCTTATTTTAGAATAGACTTTAACACAGCTTCCGTTAATCAGTTTAATGTATTTGTGGACAGCTTTTATGAGGCAATAGAGATACTTGCCTAATGCACATAACATGTATCGATTGAAATAAAAGAAATAGTTTTAATTCTGCCAAATTACATTAAATTAGCGAATTGTATTGTACCAGCCTTTTTAATAGTCCACTGCAGGACGTAGGCCTACCAACGAAGGGTGATTGGGCCATATCCACCACGCTGGCCCAGTGCGGGTTGGTGGATTCACATACGCCATCGAATTTCTTCTATGGACGCATGCAGGTTGCCTCACGATGTTTTCCGTCACCGAAAAGCCCGTGGTGTGAAAATCCGTACATAAATTCCAAGGAATTCATTGGTACGGGACCGGGTTTTGAACCCACGACCTCACGATTGTAAGGCGGGTGTCATTACCACTAGACCACCACGGCTTACAATTACAATTAACGAATGGTACAATCAAATTGTGCTACTGTCTACAAAGTGTGAGTGAGTTATATCTTAAGGTGATAACCATTGATGATCTGCATAGGATTTTGAACTATTATAGGGTTCATAAATCTTATCATTATCAGCCACGTCCTACGGTGCCATAGATCTCTCGAAGGATTATATTTATTTGTTTATAGGCGAGCAGTGTATACTTACTGATGTGAAAAAAAAAATAAAGTTCAAAGTGAGTAAATCGTACCATGTTAGGTATCACATAAAAGAGCTTCATTAGCACACGCTAAAACAGGTTTTTAATTATTTTAACAGTGTGTAATTTTCGATGTATGACGAGAAAAGTAAAAAAAAAAATATTTTTTGTCGATTATTATAGTATAGAGATTTTAACTTTTTTTTTAACGCGAATAAGTCCGCGCTTGACCACCAACTCGCCCAATGGTAAAGTTTTAATTAGATCAGTGGTCCACCTTGTCGGTGGACGTCCTACGCTGCGGTCACCAGTACAAAAATCTGTTATGGCAAAAGGTGCAAATTCGGTGCAGATTGGTATGGCTTCAAACTTGTATAATCTAGTTCCATCATTAACATTGTTGTAATAAATAAGACAGGCGAAAGAAGCTTAATATTACGCCGCATAAAAAGCTGAATGAGCTACAAAATAAGACGACCAAACTAGAGCAATATTCGCATTACAATAATTTTTTTTTTTTTTTTTTTTTTTTTTATTGAAAATTTTTACAAACCACAGACTCCAGGGTCTGTGCCCTTTGTTAACTAAAATTACAATTGGTAGATTATACTGTACAAAGAGAGTTAGTAGGTACTTGAAATTTTAGCCTAAGTTAGTTAGTTGGTGCAATGCGTAAATGCCACGAGCAGACCGGCGACCCGCAAGCAGCACCCGATCACGAGTGTGACACATGTGCCAGCCATCGCTCTCCTCGACCATATTTGAGGGAAGAGAGCGACCCGAAACATGATGCCGCCGCAAGAAGGAGCCCTCGATGGCGAGCATGAATGCTTGGGGCATGCGCGCAATGCTTATTTCTTATAAATTACAAATACACATTTTCCACGTCCTATGCAATTTTTTTTGCCTTCTCCTGGCCCAGAGCCTCCATCACCGCCTCGTTCCGATCCCTGACGGCCATCTGCAGGTTGTATTCGCTGATGGTCTCCGATGACACAGACGACGCTCGCCGTACGAATCGACTGATGGCATCATTTTCGATGTCGTCGGCGTAGTAGATGAAGGTTCCAGTGTGCCGCGATAGTGCAACGACCGCGTGTGAGACGCTCTCGTGTAGTCTCATTTTTGGCTTTGTTTTTATAACGATTACCGATTCGTATGTTAGTCCCTGAGCTTCGTGAATGGTAAGGGTGCGTGATCCTGAGCCTCCCCCATAACCTTGGCTTAAGAGGGTCTCCTTTTCTTCCTGCGTATGCACTAAGAAAAGGGTATTGGGGAGGGTTTTGGATATTTGAGCCCCCTTGAACCTTTTCTGCTCAAGAGACCTAACACGAGGGGCTGAGGAATATATACCTGAGTATATTTCCCTCAACGCATACGCGACATCCATTGGATTTCTGTGTGTGCAGAGCAACTCCTGGGTGATATTTGCAACCAGCGTTGGACGATGGTACCTCATCTCGAAGAGATTTTCTCTGTCGATATAAGGCAACTGATTGACGTCTCCAATGAGGACAAGTTCGCTAGCACCAGACAGCCGGGCAGCCATTATTATGGCTCCAAAATGGTTCATTAAAGCTTCGTCCACCAGAAGGCGACCGAAGCTTTCTTTTCCGAAACCATTGACGAGAGATGAAGCCATGGTTCGCACTCTGGATTTTACCAGATCTCCTATTCGGTGCGATAACTTCTCTCTCAGGTCTTTTGCTGCCTCTGTTGTTGTTGTGATGATAGCGTCTCTGTCCACATCAAAGTGTCTAATCACCCATGTTGTCTTGCCACATCCTGGTACTCCGTTGACCCATTGTATTTTTGGTACCGCCCAGTTTCCCCAGCCTGCCTCAACGTCTGAACTCCGTTCGATGGTTTTAGCCATCTCGAGGATTCTATCGTCTAGCATTATCTTGGTGCACTTAGCGGTGACTACAATTGGGTCGTTCGATGGTATCGCGTATTTTGGTCTTCCTATTCGCTCCGTCTCTGTCTCATTCAGCTCCACAAAACCACTTGCTGCGCTGTAAGCTGCCATATACTGTCCTTTCATGGTCCCTCTGATGACTTGGGAGGTGACGTTATTGTATATGGCTGCTTCTGCCTCCTCGAGTCTTGATTTTAGTAGACTCTCACTTACCGGACCACCCAGCCTAAAGAACTCCAGGATGTTATCACAAATCTTAAGATTGACATTTTTCGTCGCTCTCAATAAGGCTAGGTATTCGATAAAGGCATTTCTCGCGTGGTCTCGTGGCGCCGAGGCCAAGATATAACGGGGCGCATCGACCTGTCCCATGTCGGCTCTCGTTCGGGTTGCCTGAGGTGGTGAAACTACTCTCGAGGTCACCGTTGTCCGTGGAGGTGGTGTTTTAGGCATGAAACGGAATAAGCTCTGCATTGCGATACTGAAGAGACCCGATAAGGCACCATCGCTGCTGCTTGGACGGGAAACGGGTTCCTCAGATGCTGCTATTAGTTCTGCTCTTTCAGAACCAGATTGAACGGCTGAATTCGGGATGGGGCGGCCCCAGCTGTCTGTTGCATTATCAGGATCGTTACAGGGACTCTTCAGAAAACTCAGGTTTTCTCCTCTGTCCTCATACACGATAACCTCATGGTATTCCGAGGCTTTAATACAACCCAGCCGGTCCGCGGCTTCCGCCCTCAACCGTTCAACCACCATCGCGTCCACGCTTATCACCCGGGGAGTGCTGTCCACTTTCTTACTGAGATGTTCAAGCAATGCACTAGCTTGCGCGAAAGGTGACTGGGCGGCCCACTCGACTAGTGCAATCGTTTTGTTCTTCGATCTCACAAGTCGGAATTGGTGGCCGCCTGCCTCGCACACAGGCATAGCGTCGTAGGATTTCCGCTTTAATGTTAATTTGGCGGTGCTCCCGTTGAGTAGACATGCTAGTCCAGGTGACAAGCGGACGCGTTTCTGGGCTCTGACTTGGCAAAAGCTTATTCCGAATCTTTCTCTGTTGTTGTCCATGAAGAGAGCCACACCACGGATACGAATCCCCGGAGTTCCCTTTTCCGCGTTCACTAGAATTTCGTCGATGACTACGCTTTTTGGGAGTAATTTTCGGACGGAAATTGAGCTTTGTGCAACTTCGGCGGACTGTAGGCTCGATTATGGTTGCACCACTTAAAAGTTCTAAAATTTTAGTGACTGTTTAAATTTAAGTTAATTAGTGAGAAACTGCTATTATGAAAACACCACCTAGTTAAAAATTGAATGATGGCTAACTCTGTTTAGTTCACCTAAAGGAAGTTCATAGATAAAAAAATATACTTAAAAATATAATGGAAACACACCATCAAGCGACCGGTTTGACGATGATTTTGTTCATTTTTTTGATGTTATCTGTGGCTACGTCGATTTAAAAAGAAAGAAAGAGGTAGTCAGTGTTACAAGTTAATTACCACTTCCACAAATGTATTATTGCTTAAACAATTTTTATAATAGTATTTATTAGGGCTCTATTTTTAACTTCGAACGTATTAATCGTAGGTATACGGAACTTACACAGATTTTATGAAGAATCCGTAAAGTTAATTCTTCCTCCGTACAAGCCCCCTACCCTACACGTCCGAGTCGTACGAAAGTATAATTTTCGAGTTTCGTACACGACCGTACACGGAACTTGTATGAAAACGGCTAGGACGTATACGCAACTTTACGGATTCTCCATACAATATGGTCAAAATTCCGTATACGTGCGAAGCGTTCTCAACTCAAAAATCATACCCCAGGGGCATCGTTTTTGACTTTCGTATTGGCTTACCATTTTGGCTTACGAAACTTGTATGGAGAAGGCAATGACGTAAACGTAACTTTACAGATTTTTTATACGATCAGCTGTTGAAGTTTCGTATACGTACAAGCCGTTCAAAGAACAGATATAGAGTCTCAGGGACATTATTTTTGACGTAAGTATTTATGAAACTTGTATGGAGAAGGCTAGGTCATAATACCTACGCAATATTGCGGATTTTTCATACTATCTGTCAAAGTTAATCCTTATACATTTGAAAATCAGAAATAGAGCCACTGAAAGCGTTCAGCGTAAGCGCCCAAATGCGGCGCAAATGGTTTTTTTAGTAGAACAACCATCCGTCAATAGGATTTTAGCTCTGGGTAACTTAATGTTGTTGTTAATCAAAAACGTATTAAATGCGTAATTTCAAAAAATATTCATTTCCGCGATATAAAACTTTACGAAGATCGTTTGTATAACGTATTTCATCACATTCAAAACAAAACAACAACGTAAAATACCGGTACAAAAGTAAAGCCGTGTCTTTTTTTTAATTCATATTGTGGCAACACTCGCACTATTATTTTACAAAACAATGGTTTTGTTTTATTTAATATTTCGTTTTGCTACTCAGCTTACGGTAAATAATAGACCTGCCAGCGTAAAACATGAATAAAGAGGAGCTCAAGGCTTTATCACACATATTGCTGTGGCGGACAAGGAATATCTTTATACGAATTAATCGTAATCGATCGTGACAAGACAAGAATGCAGAGCCGTGTACTATACACGGCTTTTTGAGCAGTTTCTAAGCGAAACAGGCTGTAAATAGGCAGCTATTCGCTTATTATTTATGGAAAATTCAGACTCCTATACAACAACAAGTACTCGGACAAACCATGAGAAGGCGAACTCCCTGAATATGTGAAATTGCAGAATATGTGTTAAAACTTCAGACAACCTAACCCTCAGCTGTTATGCAGCAGCTGTTATGTGAGATTGTCAGGATTGGGTTTTTCCCAGCTCCTAGCTAACTTCACAGCAGCTAAGAAGTTTGATTTAGCCTAAAAAAGTCCTTAATTATTGTATAAATAGACCGAGTCATACAACTAGGTAGCTGTTATGTTCGGCTGGTACACTTATCCCTACCAAGCTATGTTAGAGTTATGGATAACCTAAATCCTCACACAGATGCTATGTGAGCTTCAGGATTGGGAGCCTGTAGTTAACATCACATGTGCCAAGTTTTGTGATTCAACATATATGATGCTATACTTTACATTTTATTATTAATAGTAAATAAGTGGTTGTTTTGTTACATTCTACTAATTGATATAAATATATTATAATATAATATTGTAACCTGACTTGTAAATAAGACACAAAATAAATGAATTTGAATATTATCGAAGAAAACATTTTATAATTTACGTGGCCTTCTTGTGATATCTAGTATTAAGATAGGTTCTTAAATCTCTTACTCGACTGTTATTTGTTAAGCTTACTAAAAATACTCAAATATCTTTGTACCTGAATATTAAAATAACTACCTTTGTCAAGTGATAGGTAAAATAAAGCTGATGGGTAATTGAATGACTTTATTTTTGTATTGAATTAAATCTTTTCTTATTTCTTTCTGTTGTTTTGCTCTGCCCTGCCAAGGAAAAATGCAAACTACAATATAATCAATAGTCTATCATATATTTCACCTCGGTTGTAATATGTATCATACATGCACTTGGTGGCAATTTGATATCAACTAGGTAATTTAGCCGATATAACAATCTCATTATGGCTCTTGGTTGAAGTCATGACACGATGATCGAATTAGGGTGATGATTACATAATATTTGGGGCCAACTATTTCCAAGTCTTGTTAGTCATCAAAGGTATCTGAAAATTAAATTAATAGATCAAAATAGACATTTCATAGATATAGATATTTTTGCTTTGTCTGAAACTAGATTTAAAAAAGCTGTGAGAGGTAGCTTTACTAAAATAAAATACTTGGTTTATATTTGTTAAAATATGGTATAATTACTTTCAAAATTATTACTGAAATATATTTATGTATGTACTTAGAAAACCACGCCAGCAAAGACACTTGCTATTTAGTAAATGGTGGATAATGTAGTTGGTGGCACATTTATTAATGTATTTGGTTAATTGTTTTCTTGTAATGTAAATTGTGCTATTGTTTGTTATCCCAAATAATACATGGGTACCGAATAACAACTTATAAAATGCAAGCAATAAATAATGATCATAATACAGTTATTACCCTAGTGCAATATTTCACTATTGTCACTGATAAAGGCTGAATGAAACTTCTTAGCGGCTGTGGATTTAGCTGAAAGCTATGTGAAACCCAATCCTCATGCTGCTTTTAGGCTGACTGAGGTCAGGATTGGGTTTTGGGCTTCTTGTAGCATATTTCACAGCAGCCAAGAAGTTCTAGGGTCCTAGGTATGTTTTAGCAAATAGGGTTTTTAGTTTGTCTAAAGCACATTTCTACTGTCATAGGCAAGTCCACAGAAAAAATATTATTGACATAGGCCTCCCCTAGAGATATCCTAATACTAGATGGAAGTGGCTTACATCTAGTACAATCATGCGGTCTTGATAACATCTGTCCACTTTGACATCCTACTCTGCACTAATGCTCTTGCCGCATTGTGATGTTCATTTGAGAACTTCTTGACTCCGTCAGTTGCTCAACTATCGGCCCTGCCCACAGCTAATTCAACTTGTCAATCCACGGAGCTATATTACTTTGGTTCGCAGATCCTCATTTCTGATTGGATTTCATGGATAGCTTATTATAATTAAATAACTACTACCTATTAATACATTCCATCCATCCATCAGCCATTATAACGTCCACTGCTGGACATAAGTCTCCCCTATGGATCTCCAATAAGATCGATTGGAAGCGGCTTGCATCCAGTGTAATCCTACGGATTATTAAATCGTATGGACAGAAATGTAACTAGGTCAGTATATTACCTTTGCTTACCACAAATGTCTGTCCTTTCTCTGTTTCAACAAAAATGTGGTCGGTAAGATGCGGTGGATTAATTTGAATCGTCAAGTCCAGCATCATTCTAGTTTGTGCTGAAAATAATTATAAGACAGTTTCAACATTTTTTGTGATCGCGACTCACATAAAATCTAACTAATCAATATTTATAGGAACACCATCAGCTATGTTAAATGTAACTAAGTACATTTAATTGGAGAAAAACGCAGCATTTCTTCTTTATAACTTACTTTTGAGCTTAATTATTTTTAAACACCATCTAATTCGGTACTGGTTAAAAACATAACCTCAATTCATTAAAAATCCTAAAGATGACGTATGACAGCTCTAAAATTGTGCTACCATAATACCAAAATCGCCTAATTTTCTAAATGTAGTTAGATTTAGTTGGTTTTCGTTCATTCGATTTAAAATTTGATTTTGACAGTTCTAATTTGGTCTCCCCATAATAGCGTTAGGATTTTTAGAAAATTAGAGGGTTTTAAGTCGGTTAGCTAGTTAGATGGTGACACCATAATCGAGCCTTGTGTGTATGTAGAGTGAATTTGAGTGGGGTCGAGTGTTAGAGTGGAGGGTAGTGTGAATGTGTCAGTTAAAGTGGATTGAATAGTAGAGGTAATGGGGGATGGTATGGTAGTAAGGAATGGTAGGTTATTGAAGGATGGTAAGGTAGTGGGGTGTGTTGCGGCGGGAGTGTATTGTTGGATGGAGTGGCGAGTAGAATTTCTTTTGGCCGCTATTCGGAACGACCTCTCCATGAAAGACAAAAGGTGTTGTCTGTTTTCTGGATCTGTTAGGATATTATGGAGATCCGAGACCACTAGATTTCTGTCTATCATTATTTCGAGGTCGTGTCGTGCGGCCGAGAATCTGGGGCAATCAATGAGCACGTGCCAGACCGTCTCGGAGACATCGGGATCGCACTCGCATCCAGGGCTGTTCTTGATCTTACATCTGTACAGGTATTCAGCTATTCCTCCATGTCCTGTCAAAGCTTGAACTTGAAAAGGAGTCAGTTTCGTGACACTCGTCACCCGATATGCGTTTACGATATCCGGGAAGAACGTCTGAGTGACTTTACCTTTGTCCGAGGTTTCGTATCGGTCCTGCCACTTCTGGACTGACTCCTCGCGAATCTTGCTTTTGACATAGGACAGGGGGATCCCTTCGTAATCTCTTGAGGTTCCAGTGAGTGCCGCTGACTTTGCGAGTTCATCAGCCCTCTCATTACCGGCGGTTCCCACGTGCGCTTTCAGCCAGAAAAGACGAAGAGATCTCCCTTCTGCAGTTATCATTCCAATGTTCTCCTTTATCCTCTTCGCCAAAGGATGACTCGTTTTGGGGTTCCGAAGCAGTTCAAGTGAAGATCGTGAATCACTTAAAATGTTGACTTCAGAATTTCTGCTTGTTGCCACCATTTGAGTCGCTCGGTAAAGAGCATAAATTTCCGATTGGAAGACTGTGCATTCGGAGTGTAGCTTGAATTTTGAATACTTGACTTCCCTGCCGTTTTCCCACCAGGTTAGAGCTGCACCAACTTGACCCTTGATCTTGCTACCATCTGTGAAGATTTGGGGTCCATCGGGCAGGCTTGAGGTGTTTTCCAGAAGCTCGAAGTCCACACATATCTGGGTTGACGGGTGTGGCTGGTCAAGATAACTGACATTTCGTTCGAGCTCCATTTCCGGTGGGAGATATTCTTGGGAGAAGTTTTTCTTCGCTCTGTACAGGCTTGCCGCTTCCTGGATGCGCAGGTCAATAGGGAGTAGACCTGAGAGGGCGAGTGCTGACTTGAGAGAAACAGTACGATATGACTTACAGATTTTTTGGGCAAAACCTCTTTGGAGTGCGTTCAAGTGAGACTTGTTTTCCTCGAGGTCTGCCGCTTGCGCCCATACGTTTGAGGCATACATGATGATGGGTTCCACCACTGCGACGTAAATGGTTCTCGTGATTTCGCTATTCAGTCCCCAGGTCACTTTCGCTGCGCACGCGAGCTGTTTGTAAATGTTCGCCACCTTTTTACACTGGGCGTTTATGTGCGCTTTGAAGTTGAGCCTTCGGTCGATCAACAGGCCTAATAGCTTGACCTCTTCAACAAGATCAAGCTGAACGCCTGACATGACTAAGTGTGGGGGTTCATACTTCAACTTTCTTGTTAACAGCATCGCGTTGGTCTTTTGCGCTGCAAAGTTGAGTTTATTACGTACTCCCCATTCCACAATCATATCTAACGCGTGATTGGCCTGTTGTTCGATGATGGATGATGACTGACTTGTAAACACGAGGACGACGTCGTCCGCGAAGGCTTGACAGTAAACTCCCTCTGCCTCTAGCAGTCGCAGCAATGAGTCTAGAATTACATTCCAAAAGGTGGGTCCACTGATTGAGCCTTGGACACATCCTTTGGTTGTTTCTCTCTCGTATGCCGCTCTAGCATAGTTGACTACGACCTTTCGGTCTAGGAGGTATGAGTTTGCCATCTCATAGAGGTTAGTCGGACACCTCTTCTTCGCTAATTGGTCTTTTAAGGCGGGCCACCATGCATTATCAAAAGCGCCTTCTATGTCCAGGGAGACTAGGAGTACTAAATTTTTGTTGTTCACTCCTGTTTTCATGTGCTCTACCAGGTCATAAAGGGCATCTTCAGTACCCCGCTGGGGCATAAAGCCGTACTGTTTCTGACTGATGGTTGGGAGGAGATGCCATTGGAATCGGGCCACCAAAAGCTTTTCGACGATTTTTCCGGCGACAGGCAAGAGACCTATAGGGCGGTAAGATTTCGGATGTGTGTAATCTGTCTTACCGGGCTTACGTAAAATGACCACATGTGCTACCTTCCACTGCTTAGGGAAATGTCCCAGCGATAAGCACTTGTTTGCGATTGCTAGGAATATTTCTTTCTCAGCCCGGATAGCTGCAGCGCATATGTCAGCAGTGAGCCCATCTATTCCAGGGGCTTTTTTCGGATTCAATGTTCGTAACACTGATTCCAGTTCTGCTGACGTAAATGGAGGGTCATTTTCCGGTAGGTCCTCTGGTGTTTCTCTTGTCCGTCCCCGCAATTCTGCATGGCACGGTAGATCTGTGCTTGCAGAGTCGTCGGGATAGAAAGTTCTGGCGAGTAGTTCTGCAGAGTGCTGTGGGGACAGGGTGTTGCCTTCGGTGTCACGCAGAAGCAAGTCTTCTTGCCTCTCCGAGGTTTTCCGGATCACCCTGTAGATTTTGCCCCACATGCTCTCTTTCTCCTGATTCGTGCAGAGCTCTTTCCAGTTCTCCGTATACGCTTTTTCGGCTTGTTCCTTGTAGTCTTGACGTGCAATTTGATATTGATCGACTACATACTGGATTCTGTCGGGGGCAGCGTTCTTGATCCGTCTCTTTCTTCTAAGAACTTCTTTCTTAAGATCATCGAGTGTTTTTGTATACCACGGGGGAGTTGGATTCCCTTTGCGTGGGCCTATAAGTGGGATGGTGTGTGTACAGGCTTCGTGGATTCTTTCAGTGTAACTCGTGATCATTGACTCTAGTTCATCTGGGCTTCTACATTCTCTTACTGACTCAGGTGACATTTTTTTATTCTCAAGTGAGGTTTTCAGGCATGACATGAAATCCGACCATTTTGCTTTCTTGGTGTTGTACTTGCGTGTAGTGACTGGCCTTATGTATTTAAGGGCCTTCTCTAGACGCAAAGTAAACGTTATTGCATTGTGATCCGATGTTGTGAGATCCCTGTCTACCCGCCAGCCCTCTATTTTCCCCAGAAGTGGCAAGCTGCACGTGGTAACATCTACTATACTCGTGCAGAGTTTACCTCTTCTGACGACTTCAAAGGTTGGTATGTCACCTGTGTTTAGTATGTGTAGGCCCATCTCATCGAAGAAGGAGTGGACGGCTTCTCCTCTGCTGTTTTCCGATGTGCTTCCCCACCTATGGGACCAGGCGTTAACGTCACCGGCAACTATTAGATCTTTGGTCGCTAGTTTTTCGCTAAAAGCCTTGATCCTGTTGAGGTACGGATCAATATGTTGGTCTCCTTCCAAGTAGACAGAAATCAATCCCAGCTTCAGGTTTTCGTTGGCCAGTAAAACAGCTGCTTCCGTCTCAGTAACAAGCTGGGGGTCGTGAATTACCTCCAGCCTGTCACCAAAAACAATTACTGCTGCCTTTACAGGCTTTTTCCTGTTTAAACTGCACTGAATAACGCGGGTTCCAGGATACTGTTTCATAACTCCCTTGTTACCTACATACGGTTCTTGGACTAGGGCGACTGAAACGTTTCTTTCCTTTGCGACTTTCAGGAGTTCGGCTGTTGCGGTCTGTGAGCGATGCAGATTTGCTTGGATGAAACGCAAACCTGGTTTCACTGCTACTCTTTGGTGGACTGAGTTTGGTACCTCTAGAGTGCCCTCAGCAGTACGAGATTCTAGATCTCGCTATAGCATCCCATTTCACTCTTTCAGGACATTCGCTGCTGAATGCATTGTGAGCTACGTCCTTATTAGAGCTGTTGGGATGCGCGGTCGCGCAATTTCTGCATCTCGGTGGCAGGTTATCCTTTCTAGCCTTGCGTTGAGCCCAGCCGGGCTAGGATGCGCGCCACGAATTATTTCGTTCGAAGTGTCAGAACGAGACAGCGTTATGGCAAAGTATATATCTGTCACTTTTTCACACGTCGAAATGAGTTGTTTTCGTGCCTATTCGTGGTCGCATGCTTGACTAGCAGGAATGGGATCTACCGCAGTGACTGCAGAGTTCATCCCTCTCCCGGCAGATCGCTTTTGTGTGTCCGAAGCCTAGACACTTAGTGCACTGCACCAAAGGAGAATGGTCCGTCACTGGCCTCCTCTGGAGTCCAATATAGACTTTACCGGCTTCTATGAGCGATCTATGGATGCGAGGTGAAACCTCCAGCACAGGATGACATTCGTGCGGATTACGCGCCTTTTTCCTATATCTCACCCTGACAGTGCTCTCCTTCAAATCAACGTCTTGCAGCAAGTGTTTATTCTGCGCTAAGATGTTCTCCACTATATCCGAGTCTTTGTGGTAGGACAAGACGTCTCGAATTATTATCAGAGGGTTCCCCGCTTTCGCGGTCTCCACGTTCAGAGATGCGTCTCGCTGAACACGACTACGTACTAGATTTAGGTCTTCCTCCGTTCCGCAACTCAGAATAACTTTTTTATTTCTGGCTTTGCGTACTTGGTCAACCTAGCGTACAATAACAACCTTGCGTACAATAATATTAAAATGTAGCATGGAGTCAATGGTCCAAATTTATTCAAAACATGACAATCACGCGTTCATTGGCATCTGCGCGACCTTCAGAGCACTTCACCCACAACTCTTAACAATGTCTCTATCAAAGAGCAATTAGATAAGGATAAAAAGTAAAATAAATACAAATATCTCTAGAACAAACACAGTTTAGTAAGTTCGTTTCGTATAGCTAGACCGTTCTTAAGCCGCCTGAAGGCCTCTGGCATGGCTATACGGTTAAAACAACCGGCACCTACAATTTAACGTGACATACGAGCCACGGTAGCGCTCACTTGTAAATGCCATCCGCGGTCACTCATCCAAAGACTGACCGTGCCGAACTATGCTTAACTTTGGTGATCGCTGACAAACACCTAGTCAAACTACGCCATGAGCGTTACATCTAAAAGGTCAAATAAACAAGAATAAAAATTACCTAAAAGAAATATAAATATCTCGATAACAAACTAGACAAAGCTACTGTAACATGATACGATAGGCAGGCTAAGTCTTTATACTTGGCATTCAAGGTTTTAGAAAAAATGTAGAAAAATACAGTGACCGTTTCTATTGATGTTCTTTGTGTTAATGTTGGCATAAAATGTCACTAGGAGGCGACACTGGCAGCCTGGCATTGACCTTTTTATGGCGGAAAATTACGCAAATGGTCCATAGTATCACGATATGGGAAAGACTAGGAATATACCACATGCTTCTTTCAAAGGGCGCTTCCTGCAACGCCCAATAGGTTAGATAAGTTCGCATAGGCCGCGTGGCTAGCCCTGGTGTCAGTTTTTAAGTCGCCTTTGGCCTCTGACATAGCGACACGTTTATAACAACAGAACGAATAATAATGTATACTAAGCGCCACACATATCGGCGGATGAGATGTTATCCGCAGATGACACTTCGCCGTGATTGGCTAATTATTGCGCATGTGTGCACAATTCCGAGGCCGCGTGTCGTAGTGAGTAGGGAGCGCGCGGGAGGCATGAGGTAGGCGGGCGGGTGTGCCCCGGCGTCTCGTCTCTCTGGCTCCCGCGTTTACCTATATTTCGGCTTTTGCGCAGTGTTCTGCGCCTAACTTCCCATCCGCCGATTTGTGTGGCGCTTAGTATAATTGATTTTACAGTGTTAAAAGTTCAATAAACAGCTCACTTAACAGCTTTTGTATCGACCTATCTGTCGCTATTAATAATTTAGTAATTTATCTGTCTAGACAATATTTTTCATTCAAGTGTTCCAATTTACATATTAAAATTTTCTTCGATATAGCAAGCCATTTGAATCTTTCCGATCTCTATGAGCAAGAAGTGGAATGGACTGTAATAAGGTCAAGCAGTAATATTCAGTCAATATTCTAATGGCTTTATTAATAAACACAGTTACATTGAAGTAGCGCTCATAGCATAGTTTGACTAGGTGTTTGTCCGCGATCACCGAAGTTAAGCAACGTTCGGCACAATTAGTTTTCGGATCGGTGACCGCGGGTGGCATTTCTAACTGAGCGCTGCCGTGGCTCGGATGACTCGTTAAATTGTTTTAAGCCTGGACACTCCGCGATTCATCAAACAAAATCTGCTTTCTTACACAGACACTACACAAATGCACGATCGCTACACGCGCATTGTGTGCGGAACGTCTATAGCTGTCAAAGATCATCACGACGTGACGACATGCCGCGTGAGTGAGACAGTTGCGGAACAAATTGGAAAAAATGAATAAAGTGCTTAAAAAAGTATAATAACTACTTAATTGGGAAGCACTCTATCAAAAAAGTAACCAATCTACTTTATTTGAAACAAAATAGGTATCAAAAGGAAGTTACCAAATAATGTACCTATAATAAGTTCCTATTATTTTATCCTTATGGAAACATTAAAATTCATTGTTTTGTTACGTATCATTGATATCCAACCAAACAACACAAATCTTCCCTATTGCCTAGGAAGGTATTTTTATTGGAAAAACCACCAGCCATTGCAGCCCGCACGCAGAGTACACGATCGTATCATGAAACGCGGGGTGGAGTGAGGAAGGCTCAAACGGGTGGGGGGTAACGAGTAACCGGTCTATACGTAGAGTATTATTCTTTAAATTATTTTTTCACTATAGAATGGGGACCAAAAAGAGTCTTGGGCGATTCGCCCCGCGGGCCCAACCGCTTGCGGGGCGAAACGCCGCAATACTCGATCTAGCCACCCGACCTATTACTTTGGAATAAGTTAGTCCTTGGATTGTTTTTTTTTTTCGTATAGGTTTGCGTTTGACTACATACTTTTATTTTTTATTTCTTTGACTAGTTTAATTCACTTGGTAAAGAAAAACTTGGACTGTGTACTATAATATAAAGTATAACAGGTCGAATCAAATATCTTGTTGGATGTGATGTTAGCTACAGGCGGCGGATATGCGGATAACCCAATCATCGCACGGCTGTTAAGTGACCTTCAGTCAGGATTGGATAGCTTATAGCTAACATCGAGCCATGGATCGTGCTATGCTCGGCATCACGTTACGTGACCGAATTCGAAATACAGAGATCAGTAGGAGGACAAAGGTGGCAGATATCAGATCCCGTATAATCAATCTCAAGTGGCGTTGGGCTGGACATTTAGCCAGATGTGATGATGGCAGGTGGAGCAGGTCTCTGACTGAATGGTGGCCCCGTGACGGAAAGCGCAGTCCCGGTAGACCCTTACAACGGTGGCGTGATGACATCCAAAAGTATTGTGGCAACATCTGGATGAAACTGGCACAGGACAGGGATAGTTGGCGTAAGGGGGAGGAGGCTTATGCCCTGCAGTGGGCCGAAATAAGCTGATGATGATGATGATGATAGCTAACATCAGACGCCAAGACATTTGATTCGGCTTATAACTGCGTTAATTTATTAAGCTATTGGTTTAAATGCTAATTAATATCTTACCATAGCGTCGCGGTCGCTAGCTAGACGAGTCAGATGCGGGCTTGTCTATATGTATATAATCCCTATTGCTGGACCGATTTCGTCCTAATTCTTTTTTGTTGTGTTTGTTATTGTCAGGAGAAGGTTCTCATAAAAGAAGATATTAAGAAAATTGCGCGGAAGAATATCAATTTAATTTACCCATACAAAATTTTCCTACACGTAAAGTTACCGTATTTGGCCATTGGTAGCGCTAAACGCCAACGAAATTAGAATCGACCAAATTAGACAGATGAAGGTGATATGAAGTTCACCGGGTCAGCTAGAGATAGAAATGAAATGAATATCAAACATACCAACGATGAAGTACTTCAAATCTCCGAGCGTCTTCTGGAAGGCCTTTCCGAAGACGGCCACCTGCCCGTCGTACCGCGACCCCGTCGGCTTGCAGCTCTCTTCCGTCAGCACGGAGCGATCCTGCCAAACATTTGTTTCACTTTTGATGAAATGGGCAAATCTGGGCAACCTATCAGCAAGCATAGCATAGGACATCTACCCATTATTATCAGTGGGTCTACAGATGACTTCATTAAGATTCAAACAGGTTTTATTGACAATAACAATAGACAATTATTATTTATTGGGACAAACACTAAATTATACAAAAACAACAAACAAACAGCACAGCAAAATAGAAGCCTATGTCTTTGGGCTATTGGAAGACTAAGTCCAGCAGTGGACATTTTATGGCTGAAACGAAGGAAGGAAAACAAGGCCATTGAAATAAAACGGAATTCAACGCCGACGCATCATCACGTTAGCTCATATTTTATGCGCATTCTATGATAGTATTTACAACTTATCGAAAGTTAATGATCTCCTCAGACCAATTAAATTTTTATTTGGTCTGATATTATACATATCTAAAATTATTATAGACCAAATCATACAAGTCGGCGGATGTGACGTTAACTACAAGCTGCGCAAAATCCAGTCCTGACTGAAGCTCACAAAAAGCTGAGCCTTGATTGGATATTGCACAGCATTTAGCTAACTTCATATCCACTGACTTGTATGATTCTACCAATAACAACTGTTAAGTGATTAAAGTGGTACATACCTTGGGGAGGCATTCGATGGCGTCCAGGTAGAGCCACTGCATAATGGGGTGGAACTTGCCAGAGCAGGCCTTCATCACCTCCTGGGCCACCACACCTCCGATGCACGCGTTCATGGGGTTCAGCTCACCCGCTGACACCTGTGGAGGAATACAATTTCAAATCAATATACAATAATTCCAAATACATGTCAATAAGAATTCAATGCAATAAAAAATAATCATCAAGATGGTACTTGTCACGGACAAGAAAACATGTCAAAAAAGCCCCTCGCGCACAGACCGTGATTTCAAGTTGTATATATAATGTTCAGAAATCTTCACTCTTTTTTTAGGTTTATCGTCATAGCTTTAGGGAGAGTCCCATTAGAAAAATGTTTATTTTTAAATTTTAAAAACACAATGTAAATCTTTTCATTGCCAGTGTCCATGATTGAACATAGTAGTGTTTAGATTATTTAATTGGAAGTGGTTAGTTCAATAGTTCATCAAATTTAGAAGGCTATTTTGTCAGCCACTTGATCAGACTTTTTAATATTTTATTTATCAATTAGGACATAATTTTAAAAGAAACTTATGTATTTTCTTTATTTACCCAGTATTTCTATGTTAGTGTGGCAAAAAATGTAAAAAAGTATTGAAACAAATTAGGATAATTGATCAATTGTTACTAACCTTGCAGAAGGTCTCCAAAAGCTCAACATTGAGATCATCCTCCACTCCAAGCTCAGTCTTGGTAGTCTTTGCCAACTCTACAAACTTGGTTGCGTCGTCCACACTCCATGGTTTCGGCAGACGTCCCTCCATCTCCTCAAACTTGTGCAATGCAGCAAACCCTACGTGTAACTGCTGAGGATAGTCAAACTTTCCAAAATCGGCTATCAGAAACTCTGGACTCTTGATAGATTCGCTCAGAGGTTTGAAGCTGATTTTTTTGGGCATTTTGACCTGGGCAACGATGCCGCCTCGGACATATTTGGAGAAGGTAGTGGTGTCTCCGATGCTGAATGTGTAAGGGCCTAGAACTTTGATCTTGCGAGGTTCACAGCCGTTCAGTTCAGTCATGCCTTGGACCTGTAGGACAATAAGTGTTACTGATTAGATTTTGGAAACTAGCATGGTTTTTAACAAATTTTGATTAAATTTCGTATAGGAATTAATCCTAATTTACTAAGTAGATAGACGTTACTAAATTTATAGTTTTGATCGCATTTGGCAATTTTTTTCAAGATTGGAGTACTAGCATATGGTATTGTATAGTACTGAACTATACTGATATATGTATTTAGTTAGGAAAGTGTGAGTAATTCCTGTGTTAAATTTATTTATTTATTTGTTTATAGGCAAACAGTGTATACTGATGTGCCTATATCAAGCAGTGTCGAATAAAATTAGTATTTATCTGTCAAGGAAATTTTTTCCTTCTTTATCCAAAGGTCCAGTCTATTCTTAAATGTGTTTATAGTTTTTGCCGAGATAACATCCTCAGGCAACCTATTCCAATTGCATACAACTCTATTGCGGAGGATGTGGTGTGCAGTGTTGGTTTGTGATGGTGTAGGCTGTAAGAGGACTCTATGGCGTCTGCTATCGCGTATATTGTTGATTTAGTTAATTTTTTTTAATAAATTGTTTAAATATAGGCTCAATTTTAACCCCAATGCAAAAACGATTGGATATTATACGTTTGACGTGTCTGTGTGTGTTTGTCTGTGGCATCGCAGCTCCCAAACTGATGAACTGATTTTGTTTTTATTATTCGGAAAGTGAATTAGTTGTGTGTTCGTAGAAATGTTTCATGAAAATGGTTCACGGTTTAGCCATTTCAAATATATCAGCTTTTTTAACCGACTCCCAAAAAGAAAGAGGTTCTATGTTCATCTGTACGTATTTTTTTTTTGTGTATGTTCATCGTTAATTTTGCCAATTGTTAATTGAATAGACAAATTATTTTATAGTTCGAAAGTGTATACTCTCGAGATAGTCCCAATTAAATTTTACAGAAATCGGTTGAGCCGCTTTTGAAAAATCATCAATTATGTAAACAATTCGAGCGAAATATTCGAATTTTGTACGCTGTAGAAGGCTTTGTAGGATTGTGTAGGGGTTTTATAAATTTTGTGAACCATAAATAAAAAAGAATAATGCTGTGACCTTACTGATTCAGTAGTAATTTAGTAATACATATTTATCTATAGATCTTAGGATGAGATATGAGGTTGATTACCTCTGTTGTCTAATTAATTTAGTAAGTCACATCCGGTCAGTATCAGTTGGGAGTGTTGATCTTTTTTTAACATAATCAATAAAGTAAGTAAGTTCGTATAGGCCGGGTGGCTAGCCCTGGTGTCAGAGTTTTTAGGCCGCCGGAAGGCCTCTGACATGGCTAAACGGTTAAAACAACCGGGACCAATAAAAAATATGAATATCAAGAATTAAGTATACACATGTATGTAAAAAAACAACCAAAATAAAATAATTAACAAAATTTTTGAGGCAAGCCATGTTATGAAATGAACTGTTTTTTTATTTACCAACAACAACCACAACCTCCTTTTAACATTTTTTATTTTTGTCCTATAGTTTTTTGTAAGTTATCATGTGTCATGTGAACTCATGAGTTTATTTAACCAATTATATAGTTTGAATCATTGAACTCTGAACAGCTGTTTAGTGAACTTCAGCCATGATTGGGTTATCCGCAGCTTGAATCTAACACCACAGCCGCCAAGTTGTGAGATTCAACTTAAACAACATTTTCATCACATTTTCAAATAATTTTTATAGTTGTAAAATAAATGAGTAATATTATGACTATTAATTGTATCAACTAAGGCATTACAATAATTAAATGAAGAATGAAGATTTTATCAATGGGGTTGAATCAAACAAAAATATTGTAATGCATTAGACCGCGCGGTAATTACGGTAAGTTGTTTACACCCAAGTGCGAGATTTATGGTTTTATGACTCGAGCGGGATCAGTCTTTGTCTGCCGTCTATTGTTTAGTTTTTTGTTTGTGTATTTACGTATTTGAGAACAATAGGGAAGTCTCGAACTTTCAAGTTGTTTACTTGTTAACACAATAGTGTTTATTAGATCGAGTAATGTTGCGAATTATCTCCTAGGTTCGAGACTGTAGGAAATAACGGATATAAATACGCCGGCCGACCCTTGGGGATCACTTTTTCGTTTACCGTCGAAGCGAAAACATCTCGTATTCCAGTGCGGTACCAGTGACTAGTTTGTGTGAATATCAGTGCCAGTGTAAAGTGTTTGTGCAAACCAGTTGTTTCATGTGTATTGTGATTTTGTGCAATAAAGTGCAAAGTGATTAATCTGCGTTTTAACTGATTATCCAAGAACCCATCTCGTAACAATATCCATTTATACTTTTCCTACCTTCATACTAGATTCTGAATAAATAAATAAATATATTTTGGGACATCTTACACATGGCCTCTGACCCCAAACTAAGCAAAGCTTGTGATACGGCCAGAGACTGATATACTACATATACTTACTTATTTTTAAATACGTACTTATATAGATAGTAACTAAAGAACACACAGACACAGAGCAAACACTTATGTTCATTATATAAATATTTGCCCTGGGTGGGGATTGAATGGATATGTGTGGGTAGTATTGCAAGAAAATAACATATCTGTCTCTCCACTAAGGTAGGTACAACATAGGTGTCTTTAAATCTCAAGTAAGTATCTTCTAGAGTGTTCTATACACCCTTGATCAGAGGTTCCCACAGTTGACTGGGCTGTGGCTCATCTAATACAAGTATACAAACTCGGGACCCACCTTTAAGGAATTTAACCATTACCAATATGAAATTGCAGACAGGGCCCACTCAATATTCGCGAGTGACCTACCAGTGGGTCGTGAGCCGCGTGACATTTGGGAAATCCTGCCCTAGACCTTATGACTTTAACATAAGATGGAATGTGGTTCAAATGTAGATTTGCACATTAAATAACAATAGTAAAAAAAACAAAGCATACTGAGAAAATTACCTTGCAACCTGCTTGTCCACACTACAGTCATCGAACTATGAATCATTGTCTTTGTTTGAAAACATGATTCAAGGTTTTTAATGATTAGCTCAAGGTACTAAATAGAACTACAATAAAAAATCTTAGAAATAGAGAATTTGACACATATGAATGTGATATCCTTGCACAATATTGTGCAATGATATTATTAGGTCTACACTTGTCATAGCATGGTATAGAATTTGGCCCTAGATCAACTATGACCGTCTTACCATGAAAGTTATACACATGCTTTAGAGTTTAGACAATGTTAATTGCATGGTTAAACAGTGTTTATCTTTTGTGGTTAGACAGTGTCTGTAGGAATTTTGCCAATATTCAGATTTTTTTGCATATATTATTTACAAAGTTTATGTACTATTTACTGTTAAAATTAGCATGTTGTGATTTCCTAAAAAAAAATACTTTTCATATTTTTTCAATGACTGGTTATTATACCTTGATTGCAGGATTGGTACGCTTATCATTGTTGAAGTTGTAACACCAATATGTTTCAATTCAAGATGAGTTGTAGCTTTTCCTATCATTGCTATTTATCTAGTTAAGTGGTGTTAGAGCTTGAAATATGATAAGCGATATTGTATGTAATAAACTTGTACTGACTAGTGCTTCGGTAAACTTACTAACCTCACTAAATGTAACATAGTCTCCATCCTCCAGTCCATGGCGAGTGTCATCCAAACATGTGACGACAGCTTCATACTCATGTGTAATGTCAGCTATCATGGCAGACACTGGGTTCTCTCCAGTCACGTCCACCACCGTGAACTCTGGCCCGAAGTCACAGAACACCTGGGAGAACAGGCCACGGGTGTCAGCGATCACCAGTGCTATATTGTTGCTGTGAGTGAATGCTGCGATACGCTCCTGCTCCGCGCGTGACGCTCCCGTCAAAACCACAACGCGAAATTTACGCAGAAAATCTTCAGTAAGGGCCCCAGTATGCGCTGTCGTCGGCACATAGTGGTTCAACTCTGACAGCTGCTCGCACGAAGCTAGTGCCCTATTCTGGCCTATAGCACTCTCTGACAGGTAGAACTGTGAAGACAAGTCCGCGACAGTGCATGTCTTCTCATCGTGCAGGGTCACGGATTTCACTCCGCCAAGGATCACGTTCTTCGCGACCTCAACTCCGAGTCCGCCGAGCCCTGAAATCAGTACATCCGAGCTAGCCATGCGACGCATGGCATCGTGCCCCAGCACATACAGCTGCCGCGAGTACAGACTCTCGTCGATTTCATTTTCCACGCGCGTCCCGTTGTTCGCCATTGCCGAGTTGTTGGAACGTGACTCTCCTGTGTACAGTTTCCGCTTTTTCGCCGGGGGGTCAACGGAATTATCGGCGACTTCAGCACTAGACATCGGGCACGAACGCGCACAATTTTGACAGAATTTTGCTTTGCGTTTTCAATTTAGAAGAAATTATCTTCAGATGACGGACAGCGACATTCGCGCTTCGACAAGGGCCGCTTACTCACTGTCTTGAAGTTAGCTACGATCTGCGAACGACGTGGATTATGACCAGCAAAATTGAGTTTAGTTAAGGTTTAATTTGATTTTTTATAGAGACATTGGTATTTAATAGATTTTATATATAATTGTACTAAAATATCACTAAGATTTCATTTCTGAAAGTAAAAAAAAGAATAATAATTAACACAATTTTTCAAAGAAGAATGGCCGGTAATTTATTTATTTATGGAAACATTTTTCTTTTCTATGTTGCCATCATTTAATATTAAATAATAGCTAAATTGTCACCACGCATCTTGTTATTAGAATTAAGCCGGAAACATACCTACTATCGGACGCGGCTGCCGACAGCCGCGACTTAGCAATGTGCACAGTCTTAAAACATCCGGTGTGCCAGATCGCTCTCGGACGTCCAAACGCTCAAGGTCCGCCGCCGCGTCCGTAAGCCGCGTCTGATAGTATGTTTAACTATACTCTATAAAATTTAACTTGATCTCTGCGACAGTAGAAGATTGCCATATTTAGAGTTGGGATAGTGGTGGAAAAAATCGATTTTCAAACAATGTTGTAATGAAATCGAATGAGTAGTTGAAGGTGAGAAATTGGATTTCATTTACTTACTATTATTTGAGATCAAGTATGTAAATAATGTTATGATATTAATTATATACTCATAATAATGTAACGATAGTATTTATCGTCTTTTTCACTATTATCGATGCTAATGTAACATAAAATTGGGTTTAATTTAATTACACATGTAAAAAATGTTATGATATTAAAATATACAATAAAATTAATGATAAATCAAGTTTTATTTAAAATACCGTCAGTATAAACTATCGATATTTTAATTAAAACTCTATCTAAATCTCTGTCTCTGTGTCACGATCATTCGTCGCCCATCACTAATCGTCATGTCCATAAAGTATGACGTTGACAGGTACTGTCTGTACTATTAAGAAATTCAGGACTTCATAGGCGCAATTTTTCTGACAGCTGTCGCAGAGATCAAGTTAAATTTTATAGAGTATAGTAAGTAAGTACCACGATGCGCAGTGAGTAAGTAAGGTAAGTACCAGATAAATAATGAGTCTCACAGACGGCTGCAGCTTGCGGCTGCGGCCGAGTCATCAAGTACCTAGTTTTTTATACTACTATATTAATACTATCGCGCAATAAAACAAGAGATATTTTAATTAAATACCTCTTTTTCTTTTTCATTTTTCTTTTTCTTTTATATAGCAGTATCATGTACTCAAATCACGAAAGTTTAAAAATAACACCTAGTTTGTTCTGTGTCAAGCACTCACAGGACGTATGTATTTAAATATTTCAGCTGCTGTGATTGGTTAAATGCTACCCCGCAGCCGCAAGCCGAAGCTATCTCGGGTATTCTTAATGTTTGATGGTATTATATTTTTTTTTAGCAAAATGAGGATAGCGACGTAATCATCATCATCAGCTTATTTATTATTTTATAACACTGCTGGGCTACTGCCCAGCGGTAATATAAGCTGCTGGGTACTAACACAGTAGTGGTATAAAATAAGCTATTAATGATTAGATCGATAAGAAAACGATCAAGCTTCTAGCAAACCAAATAATACATTCGTTTGTTTCATGGTATCTGCAATCTACATACACAGCCTACATACAATATACTATACAATGTCATAGGCATGAATAGTCAAGACCATAACAATATGATAGTTGTAGTATATTTTTTAATCCTATTAAGGAGATTATTGCGAGTAAGGAAAAGGTTTAGTTGATTATGGACTAGACGTTCAAGGACTTTGGATAGGAATGGAAGAATTGATATAGGGCGATATTCAGAAAAGATTACAGAGTTGGCTTTCTTCGGCAGTGGAATAATTTGGGTTTCTTTCTAAAGGGAAGGGAAATAGCCATTGAAGATGGAGAAATTGAAGATATGGGATTTAACTGGGAGTAGGTATTCTAAGATATCATATTACGACTTATCGGTCGTGTCCAACAGCATTTGAAGTAACACACAATTTGAAACTAGAACAATTTGATTGTAATAAAATTATTCTGCTTCTTTTAAATATTGGCGTCGCATGGAAAATGCATTTGCCAGTGTCAAGTGTAAATTGTATTATGATGTAGTAACTACTATTGTTACATGTAATTATGGTGTTGTTTATTGAAATGTTTCTATTATGATATTATCATTTTAAAATAGTCACAGTAGGCAAAATATCTAGATACAATTGATTATTTTTTGCCAACTATGGCATTTGGCCGACTTCCATCGAGTACGAAATCCAAATAGTTCGCAGGAATTGATGTGGCATCCATGTAGTAATTTTGAACACTATGATTTTACAAGAACGGCTCTGCTGACTTCGATGTCATTTAAATGACACCACTTAGGGTGTACTTGTACACCATTTCATAATTAAAATAAAATATAAAACGGTCCATAATTGGCGAAAATACCGATGAACATATGCAAAAACATACGTTCAGACGAACATAGTAGGTACCTACCTCCACTTTTTGGAAGTAGGTAAAAAGTCACGGTCACATCTAAGTCATGCCTAAGTAGAGCAGTGGCGAATTTACTAATAGCGCCGCCCTTTATGGAGTTTTCGTAACAACACGAAAAAATCACGTTACGCCACATTACATTATTTTGTCTACACTATTGTACGTAATTCAGCTCATAATCTTCGAAATAGCACTAATTTTCACATATTACCACTGATAGAAACACATGTTTTACAAATTAATACAATACGGGGCGTTGACATGATTTTTCAGTGTTTATTCCAAAACTGTCTAAAGAGTAATAAAACTGCACAACCAAATCACCAATCATACACTATGTATACATACAGTTACGTTATCTATAAATTATGCAATATGTATAAAATTACATTATCGATAAAATTAAACTGCACTACTCACTTCGCCCATCACTAGCTAAATGCATAAAGGCTCCTTTACACACAGGCGGTACGAGCGGTATAGCAGACGGGCGGGCATCTGTATTGTACTGGTTGTCTAAGAAGGGCTCACACAGGTCCGGTCGCGGCTCGCGTTTGTAAACAATTGCCCGCGCGACGCGCCCTTACCGCGGACAGACCGCGCGGGGCCATAGCAGGCCTGACGGGTACGCCGGTAGTTGTTCACTCTTTCGGCTGAAGTTTGACGTAACCGAAGTAATTTCATTTTCTCATAGTAGTGAGGAGACGAGAAAAATTGAGATGCGGCATAGTAAAAACTAGTAGGTTTACAGACAGTAGACTACAGAAACACCCACGAAGGACTATAAAGGTGCATTTATTATCAGATATTGTAAGTAACAATACACATTTGAATATGCTTTGAGTAGGTAACTATGGATGAACAAATTATTATTGTCTGATGTACTTACGCCTTCAGAAATAAAACTTCAAGGAATGTCTTGTTTCTATTTATTTAGTTAATAAGAGTAGTTAGTAGGTAGTAAGTATAGAATTATTTTCTTTCTATTCTATGTAAGAGCCATTTTAACATCATCAGCAAATTCTAGAAATAGGTTTAAATACACGAATACCCATGATTAGTAGGAATGAGTATTCGTCGTGAGTCGGAAACATCCGGCTCGCTAGATCACTCTCAGACGTACGAACGCTCAAGGTTAGCCCAAGGTGACGTCCGCGACTAATGTCCGATAGTGTGCACGGCTCAGTGAACATTAATCATCCAGATACCTATCAGTCGCGGCTGTCAGTCGCGTCCATAAGCCGCGTCCGATAGTATGTTTCCAGCTTTACTCACGGTTTTTTACCACAAACAAGAAAATGCTCGCTGCTAGAGACTGAAGACTACATACAGGGCTATCCAGCTGGTGCAAAAGGGAGGTGATTCAGACCATCACTATGAACTTTTATTATGGTGTCAATTCAGAATGCAAAAAAAATCAGCTGTTTCATTACTACTTCCGAGTTACTAATTCCGAGCGGCAAGTATATAAGGAATATCTGATGATTTTTCCTTTTATTCTGAGTGGTCCTCATGGTAACAATTGTCAATAATGATGATGTTACATCAGCGGCTTAGTATTGGACAAGGAGATGATCCTGATCCTGTATAGCTACTAGACTACAGAGAAGTTAGGCTTGTTTCTACTTATGATTAGAAGAAATATAAATAATTGTTTAAATAGAAATAAAAAGGAAAGAGAAAGAAAAGTAGTAAAACGAGTGATGGAATTTCATTTTATCACTGTCACACTGTCCCATCCCTATTAGTACGACCAGCATGGCCCATGGCGCCACTTAGTGTAAAGCGGCAGAACGTTGAAACTGATGAAAGATAGAGCGACATCTAGTGCTCAGTAGCATAACTATGACCGCGCCCGTACCGCCGTACCGGCTGTACCGCGTGGCGACCGCGTGGCGACCGCCTGGTGGTGACCGCCCCGTGACCGCGTGGCGACCGCGTGGCGACCGCCTGGTGGTGACCGCCCCGTGACAGTGATAGAACTCAACAAGATCTATATTTTGGATGACAGCTCTTTAAAGTAATTTATCTCCGTAACTGTCGTTTCTAGAGCGTTACTTTAGGCACAAAATTGATAGAGCTCAACGAGATCTACATTTCGGATGACATTTGTCATGCCACTCTAGTATTAATTCTATATTAATATGCCATATAATGGCAGCTGTCACTTTAAAAGAACAAGTGTCAAGTACTTTATAAGAACAAATATTAGGCTGAGAAGTTTCGGATAACCCTGTACAGGGGATTAGTCCCATAGTAAAAGTTGGTCATAATATACAATGATATTTTAGGACAGAATATTGTAATTATGATTATATTTGCCCGTGCAAGTTGTGCATTTTTGAAAACTGATTACCAGAAAATGTTCACCAAAATGTATACTTGTGAGGTCTACTATTTGGAAAACTACTAGTCAATATATACAGATGTAATAACCGCAGAACAGTAGGTACACACGCCAAGTCTTGTTCCATTTAAAAATAAAGTTCATTTACTCACGACAAAATTACGGGAATGCTGACTTTTTATTCGTCATATTGGGGGGTTAGTCTCATAGTAAATGTTGATCATAACATAAAGATAAGTACAAAGATATCCTAGAACGTATTCGTGGCTTAAAAAAATACCCGGCATAGAATGAAGCACTTTATTTCCTTTTTTCCTTACTCCTGCCTAACCCACGGCGCGGCTCTGGAGCCGGATGACGTCACACGCGTAAATCCGTCGCGAGGTTTTTTGATTTCGTGCGGTCATGTTTAGACATCCATAACTCCGTCATTTATTAAGATATTCGAGTAATTTTTTCACTGTAAGTATCTAATATAATTCTAACGTCTTTAAATGTATATAATTATTTTTAGTTTTTATGATGAAGGAAACTTCCTTATTATAAGGGATTCATCGTAAAAATAGCAACGTAAAAAACATCTCTAAAACCAAACCAAATAAAACTAATTTTTAAAGATTGTACGTCAAACAGCGGCTTTTGCCATTCAAAGTCCATAAATAGAGCCCCTCTGGCGAAAGGACATGTTCACAAAATGTATGGAGGCTGGTATAATAATAATCAAAAAATCTAACCACAAGACTCATTACATTTCGAGAAAGTTCATATTTTTCTGAGTCTATTACATCAATTGAAAACAAAAAAGAGCCCTGCATTTTTTTAAAATTAATTTTGATTTTATTAGGATAAATGAATATATTTGGCTCAATAGGTAGTTTATCTCTAGGAAGTCTGATTAAGTAACCTCCAAATTGTTAAATAAAAGCATTTTTACCAATTAGACACACTCTTTAAGTGATTTTTTGTCACATTGTACCTACTAACTGGTCACACTGGTAGGTTATAATTTTCAATTTTAGCAAATTAAGAGGTAAATGTGGAAGAATCAGCTTTGAATGCAAGTAAAATAACGCTAGAAGCACTTTATTATTGTTAAACTAGAAAAAATAAAAAGCTGCATTATTTTTTTTCAGATAATTTATTTTTCACTTTAAAAAAAGATGCAGGGATAAAAAAATCTAAATTAAATATTTTTCAGAAGCCCATAAAACAAGGACATCACCTTTTCTAATTTAACAGCGACTACAAAATATTGTAAAACGGTGACACTGAAAAACCCCAAATAGCAAACAAGCACAATATACACACAGGGATACCAGACTGGGCGGCCAGGTTTAGAAACTGTGTGACCGTACACTGACTGTAAAAGTTCGTATTCCAGGGAAATATGCATAAGAAAAAATGTACAAAAAGTTTTATGGCATATGTTTATAATTAAAGCAAAACGGGACGCTATCTTCGACTTTTAATGTTTTTTAACTATTGATGGTCTTAAATAATATGAAAAGATTACGAAGCGTTGCGCGATGATGCAAGCAAATGGGAACATTCTTTAATATCTAATCTACAGTGCGACATAAGAGACTAAATGAGGTCGCCACGATCGTTTTGTTAGCATATTTACCATTGTTTTTTGCATAATGATACAGTTTTCCTGTCCACAATCCACAAAATAACACAAAACGAGAAAAATGCTAGGAAGTTAACAATGATTGACAGCTCCGGTTGTGGTTCCAGCAAAAGTGATAATTTAATTTTAGTTCACGAATAATTCATCTCTTTAGTGTCGCACTGTACATTATGGCAAATCTTGTTTTAGGTGATTAATATGTAATGTACTATTATGCTAAAATAAAATAAGGATGTGTATGACCTATTAGTTAAACCTTGAATATTTAAATCACATACTCATTATATATACCAAAATATATAATGGTACCTAATAATACAGCTATAGCACAGCCCGGACACTCCGCGATTCTTCATACAAAATCTGCTGTCTTACGCACACAACAGTACATTTTACTCACAGACACTACACATACGCACGAACGCTACACGGGTATTTGTGTGTAGAACGCCTATGGTTGTCAACGACCCATGTCGACCGTATGAATTGTAATTCTGACTTACCAAGAAGTTTTGTGAGTACTGATACGATGTACTAGCCGCTGCAGGTTTCACATACAATCGTACATACACTTATTTCGATGAAATCACTCATTTACCTACGTAGAACATAACCAAAACACGGCACTGTTACGAAATTCCCTTAATTTTCTCACATATTGTTGAAGTATCCAGTAATATGAACACGCACACACACGATTATGTATATTTGTAAAATCCTCCCATAATTTAAACAAAAGATATACCTAGTAATTAACGATTAAGTAAATCACGCGCTAAACGCACCGACAGATGGCCAACTGAGGGAAGTCCCTAATTTCATATTTCATACACCTACGCTAGTGAGGCCCCTCACCGGTTAAATAGCGGTTGCGGGATCGTTGCTGGTTTTCATAACTGTTTCTGGCAATGTTTCCGAATAATTGCAAAAAAATATTTATAACCCTTGACGCAAAAAGGAGGTTCTAAAAGTTTATCACAATATTCTTAGTAGCTTAACATGTATCAAAGAAGATATAATAATACTACGTACAGTACATGTCTTGTGCCAGTTTGATGAGAATCCAGAATTTTAAACGGTATTTTTTCGGTGTCTCTGTCGACTTTTTAGAATATAATATCAGAATTTTAGGCATATTTGCAGAGGTCGTTTTTTTCAATAAATATTGATATTTTGGGAAAAATCTTAGTAAAAAGATTTTTTGAGAATGTCTAGAAGATTTTTTTGTAAAAGGTATAATTAGCTTGATGACAAAAAAATATAATTAGTCCGTTAGATAGATAATTATTAAATAATATTTGACACGATTTTTTTCTGATGTTAATTAAGTAGCACTAAATATTTATTCAAAACAATGATTTTAAAATTGGTAATGATATAGCTCGTTGAGGTATGATTAAAGACAGGGCGGGCTCAGGACGGGCGCGGACGTGGGCCCGTACAACGCACGTTCCAAACATTTTGTCTTATGTAAATCATCTCCGCGAAAAGCAAAAATAAAAAAGAAAAGTATAACTCCCTACTCCCGAACTTTGACAAGGTTTATCTTTGTCATTTATTGTGAGATTAACAAAATCTAATTCTTTATGTTTTAAAATATATTTAGTATTAGTATTTATGTAGAAAAAATAACTACAAATTATAGGACTGTACATATTAACTCAATTTTATATACATGTTCGTTTATTTACAGAAAATATACAAATACAAATTAGCACTTATCTACTTGGTATGTCTGTGTTAACGCGAAACAATACATTGCATATCGATACCGATATTCTGTAACAGTTGCGTTACGATAATAACTAGTATTTTCACGCCCATGGCAACTCTATCTGTGATCAGCACGACGAGCGAACGAGAGATTATGCGCGCGAGTAGCGGCGCTACGTACGTTATGTTGGTAGCATTACGAATTCTCTATCAGCATTAAATTAGTTCCCAATTTTGGCCGCGCGCAGAATTATCTTGGCGTACTCTACGACCGATCCGCCATACTTTCATGCGGAAGTGAGCTAGATGCGAAATAAATTTACAAAAATGAATATCATTCTAGTGCTTATAAAGTATAATGAATTCATAATAATTTGACAGCACTGTAACTAAAAGTAAGCGATTTATTTTATTTGAAACAAATTATCAAGAGAAAGGAACTAAATTTGAATAACATAATTTTTATAACAATATTATCTACCTACTAAAAGTAAATAAGGTACCTTATTAATTTATCTTTAGGGAAATAATGAAATGATATCTTGTCGCGAATTGTTGTAGAACAGCCATAAACAGCACACGTCTTCCCCATTGTAAGTCTGTATTTTTTGTAGTCAAAATCACCGGCCTGTGCAGCCCGCGCGCAGAGTGAATTTGACGAGTCCTGACGCAGGGTGGAAGTGAGGAAGACTCAAACGGGTCGGGGGTAACGAGTGGCCGTTCTATACGTAGTATTATTATATCTTCTTTGGCTATAGATAGATTTTTGATAGTTATAGTTCATGTTTATAGTTTTTGTTATACTTTTAGGTACCTAACCTAGCTGTAATCACAAGAAAAAAAATCCTTTGATTGGATTGGCAGTTCATTATTAGTAGTACATAGTAATGGGTCCCAAATAATTTGATTTGTATAGGTAAGTATTATGTATCTGGTTGATAATATTATTTACATTTGTATTTAAGTAAAATTTAAATTAGGTCTATAATAATTTCAAACGAAATTTTAGATAAGTTATATTAGAAATAGAAACCTGAATTGTCGTAAATATAAGAGAAGACGCTGGATCCCGTGGTACAAACTCTGGCTAGTTCGGGAACCAGAGGTTTCATTATTTTTCATGTAGGCATCTTATTTTCATTTAGGTATCTTATTAGTACCTAAAATATCATAATTTGTTGTAAATATAGAAGAAGACGCTGGTTCCCGTGGTTCAGCCTCTGGCTAGTTCGGGAACCAGAGGCTTCACTATTTTTCATGTGGGTATCTTATTTTATGTCAATTAAAACCTTTTGATTGATGATGATTGATATTTCTTCACCATACACTAGGTGCGATCGGGTAGCCTATTGATAAAACGTCAATAACTATCACATTCAGCGTTAAGCTAGAAACATACTATCGGACGCGGCTGACGGAAACGACTGACAGCCGCGACTTAGCAATGTGCACAGTCTTAAAACATCCGGTGTGCCAGATCGCTCTCGGACGTCCGAACGCTCAAGGTCGTCCGAAGGTGACGTCCGCGACTTATGTCCGATAGTGTGCACGGCTCAGTGTAATTTCATAGTCTAGGTCGCGGCTGTCAGTCGCGTCCGTAAGCCGCGTCCGATAGTATGTTTCTAGCTTAACGCTGAATGTGATAGTTATTGACGTTTTATCAATAGGCTACCCGATCGCTTGGAAATGTGTAAGCAAAAATTGCAGTTTAAACTGTTTTCATTCACCTTTCGGATAGCTCAAAAACAGCTAAGAATGCCATCGTGAACTGCCACTTTTGACTTTCAATTCGTTGCTATGCATACTAGTTCAACATTCCATTGGAATTTCCATTTGGGACTTCGTTATAAAATGCCTTTTTTACCGTACATACTTACATGGCCGCCTCACAATGTTCAGTGGCAACACTGAACAACACACGTATACCACCCCTACAAGACTGCCTAGTTGGTACGTACTCGGGTATTCCCCGACAAGCGATGTGGTGGGCGCAAGGAAGTGGGACGTATTGAGGATGGACCTTTTTCGTTTGCGAGCGAGGATGGGAATGTGTTCACAGATATGTACCTACTTTAATATAATTATTGTATTACAACATTTTGGTAACTAAATGATATAATGGTCAATGTAGGTACTTATTACTTACTTATTATTAGGATCGTGGAAATCTGAATGCATTGATATATGGCATGAGTTAGAAAGATAGGTACATGAAAAATATCGCGATTCCGTGGCTGTTGTCGAGTTTTTCTTCCGATAGTGTTAATTTTGGGAGTTTTGGCGCGAACGCAGAAAACGGCCACCTTATTGTATTATTTTGTCAAACTTGTGTTTTTATCAGTGATAATTAGTGAAAAATTGTGTGACATTTCAAAATTGGCATCTATTTTGGAATTTAAGATGGCGGACGTTACTTTTATGAAAAAGCCGTCATGGGTGTTGTTTTTAATTTTTTTGAGTTGTAGATTTCAAAAATAGCATCTATTTTAGAATTAAAGATGGCAGACGTGAGTTTTTGCAAAAAGTCGTCATAGGTGTAGTTTGCTAGATTTTTGGTGGTGTAGATTTCAAAAATGACATCGGACGTCACTTTTTTGAATAAGTATAATACATAGCAATTATCATTAGGTATTAAATAAAAATTCCAGAAATGAAAAAAATTCTAAATCAGCTTAGTAGATTGACTACAACTACAGTTCAAAAATTTCATACGTAATTACAACGACTAATTTGTATGGCGACCATGTTTTTTTGTATGGGAGCTATGATTTTTTAAAAGTTTTGAAAAAGTGCCAAAGTAGTACTTAATATGTTGTCAAGAAAGTATTCTCTAAACCCCACCGTTTTTGAGATCCGTTGGGGGCCAATACGAGGAATTGACCTTCCGAAATTTTACCATTTTTTTCCTTAAATTAAAATGCAATTTATATACCAATCTGCAATCAGTTTTTCGTTACTGCTAATAGTTTTCTCAAAACAACTATCTAAAAATGAAAAAGATGCAATGTATGGCGGCCATCTTTAAAAAAAATATATCAAAAACTGATTTCAGATTCGTAATAAGCGACCTCAGAAACTCCCGGATGCAAAATTTCAAGCCCCTAGGACCATTTTGAAAAATGGCGGCCATCTTGGATCCGCCATTTTGAATTTCCGCCATCCCTAGCAGTTGTCCCTATCGATTGGCTACAACTTTTGTTCAAACAGTTCATACCTAAGTATAACAGTTTCGAAGTTATAAGCATGTCAAGTTTGTATGGCGGCTATGTTTTTTTGTATGGGAGCCATGTTTTTTTTTCATTTTTCCAAAAATTACCAAGGTAGTACTCTCTATTTAGTTGAAACAGTATACCCCTAAACCTCACCGTTTCTGAGATCCCTTAGAGGTCTAGGTTGAAGAGTTGAGATTTAAAGATTTTGGGATTTTTCCTACCGATAAATTTTTATTTTTTCCCCACCACTTCTCCATCCCTCTAAACAACTATCTATATGAGTCAGTGAGTGAATGGTAATTTAGCTTTATTTAATACAAAACTAAGTACCTATTTCTTGGACTCTACTACATACTAGTCTCAAGTAGATGTATCACTGTTCACTGTGGACACCTTTCAATCGTCCCACACAAAAATTATACAAAAAAATATGTCCTGAATACGTCCCACTCTGTCGCGCATGCGCGTGGCTTGTCGGGAGGTCGGATATGGGGTGCCGTGACGCGTCAGGTGGATCAGTTCGTCCGCAGTGATGCCAGATATTACAGATTTATTTGTGTAGTACTTGGCTTCTGTCACATGTATAGTTGGAAAAAGTTTAAGATAAAAATGACTTAATTATATCTCCAACTCTCGCCAAGCCCTTAAATTAACACGGGACCACTCAAATACCTATTGCTACTAAGTACCTACTGTTGAGTTATTTTTAAGTTCAATGTACTTATTTTTTTTTAAATGTATCTAATGAGTTAATATAAGAAATATAATTAAATACCTACTACTTCTAGTTACAAACAAAAACAATTTAAGTAAGTAATTTAACTTGTTGGTTTTCTTTCATATCTAAAACTTTGTTTTTCATAGATGAAGTACTTGTACTGCAATAATTTGTGTTTTACGTAGGTACTAAAGATTTTTGGATAAGAATGGATAAGAAATTAATTTTTGACAGTTTTAACAATTCTGGCACGGTAATGTTAACTAACAAATACAGTTTATCATTAGACTCCGTACAAATTATCTACCTACGTTTGATGGCAGTACTACACAAGATATTGGCGAAATTGTGAAATACCAGAAGCCACAAACAAGATTTGAAGTTGAAGTTACAGTATTGCTTATTTTATAGAAGGAAGCAGTATTGTTACTCGGCACCATAGTCAAGTATTATAAATTAAGTACGCCGCACTTTGCACTAGGTCTCCGAGGAGCCCGTCTTGCAGTGTACTAAAAATTCTTTTAAGAGAACATTTCGGCATTACTGACTATAATATGAAAAAATATGGAAGTTGTTTTTTATGCTTAGAAGTAATAGTAAGTGTAAGCTTTTTACAAAATTATGCTCCATAAATATTTATTAATGAAATATTAATTTATTAAGAAATGCAGTTCCACAGAGTCAACAATATTTGAATTATTTTATGATTTAAAAATTGTTCTTCTGAAAGTACTATCGGTTTTATAGAGTACGTGAACAAGTGTTAATATATAGATAGGTACTTAGTATTAGGCACACAAAAAAATTTGATATACCTAGATATAATATGACTAAGATCTATGATTATGATCATCAGGTGGTAAAAATGAAAAGTTGGCTGCAGCACCACAGTTAGGCGCCCAACGTGGGGCCAAACTAGTCCCTACTGCAACACTACAATATGCACTCATTGAAAACCGATAGTTCTTTAAAAATAAATTATTAAATGATGTATTCAATTATTGACTTAAAAAAATTAATTGAGCAATCGTGATTGCAACTACAATGATTAGTTATTAATCAAAATATTTAACTACCTACTCTGATTATTTTATGTAATTTGAAATCGTGATTGCTATTGCTAACTACAATATGTATTTAATCGTAATTAGTAATTAGAAGTTCTTACTTCTAATTTTCATATTGCCCAACTTTGTAATAGGCCAAATCATACAAGTCGGCGGATATGAAGTTAGTTACGAGCTGCGCGAAACCCAATCAACGCGCAGCCATAAGTGAGCTTCAGTCAGGATTGGATATTGCGCAGCTTGTAGCTAACTTTTCATCCTCCGACTTGTATGACTCGGCCAATACCTACACAGATCCTAATAGATACAATATAGCGTGTTTATACACAGTAGGTAGCAATACATACTGTAACTACAAGTGAGGTACATCATTGTAACCTTTGGCTATTTGCCACTATATTTAAAGATTGTAACATTTGAAACGTACAAAATTGTAAGTTAGAATCGACAAAATGTATGAAAAAGCTGATTATTTTTCACGAATTCCAAATTAAAAGTGCCTGCATCAACTGATTTTCACGCTACTTTTTAGTTTAATTATTGGAATAATAGGTAATTATTGGATTGGAATAACTCAAGTTATTGAAGAAATTTGTCTTAAATTAACTATTGGTCTTATAATAATGAAGATTGACTCGCGTCATCTATTATATAAAAGGCTTCCCTGAGTGACTGACTGACAGACAGCCTACAGCCCAAACCGCTAAATATATAACGTTGAAATTTGGAATATAGGTACATTGTACTACGTAATGTAGCACTAAGGACGAAAATTTTGAACTTTCGACCTCTAAGGGGGTAAAACGGGCCCTTTTCGTTTGTATGTAACTTTTTATTCCCTGTTCCGATTGACTTGAAACTTCGTATACATGCTTTTCAAACAAAATAAAAGTTACGTTTTTTCCTGTTTTTCCGAATTTTCCTTATCTAAGGGGTCAAATAAGGTCCTAAAGTTGGTGAAAAAAGCGTCTATTACATCCAACCAGCTGAACGGTTATGGTTGAAATCTGGTATGAAGAAAGCACACAGCAGGTTTCAATACAGGAATTAATAATATCTAGGAAAATCTGTAGGGTTCCTGAGGGATAGCCAATATTAATCAGTTTAGGCTACAGCCCAAGCCATCGATGATATAAACTTGAAATTTAGAATATACGTACATCGTACAACATCATGAAGCATAAAGGATGAAAATTTTGAAAAATCGACCTCTTACGGGGTAATACTTTTCGTTTGCATGTAACTTTTTATTTCCTGTACTGATTAACATGAAACTTTGTAAAGATGCTTTTGATACTAAATAAACAATATGGTTCTTCCTGTTATTCTGAATTTTCCATAAAAAACTTCCTTAGAAGTCAGATAAAGGAATAATAAAGTTGGTGAAAAAGAATCAATTACAGCCAAGGAGCTGAAAGGTTACGAATGGAAACGGGTATGTAGAAAGCACACGACATGTTTTATTACTGGAACTATTATTATCCCGAAAAATTTTCAGGTTTCTTAGGGATAGCCAAAATTAATCAGTTATAATTATAATGAAAAGCTAAGTTAAAATGGTTAAATAAATTCTAACGAAATTTGGAACGAAGCTAGGCAATAACACACATTACCACTTAGGGTACTGCCATCCCGGAAAATTATAATGGGTCCTTCGGGATGTCAATTTCTTAAAAAAACACTAAAAACTGTTTGAAAATCTCAATGAATTCAATTTTATGTTAAAATAGCCACCATTTTAACTAATAAATTACTAACTATTGACGTTCTGGGAAAAGTTGCGTATTCCTTGTGCGCTAGACCAATCGTAACCTTGAATAAGCGTAAAAAATAATCACAAAGTTTTTTTTTTATAATATAGTGAAATATCTAGAATAGAATTAAGATAATAATTTATCTGAATCTGAATGATTTATGAAATATGGGGCAAAATGGGTCCCTAATAGCTGACGATTTTTTTTCTATTTTGTGAGCCAATAATCTTAAGCTTAGGGTACGAGTACATACGAGTCAATATATGTACTTTACTACGGGATCAACCCTAAAAAGCGAAGATTACCTACCTATTCCATAGATGTTGTCGCGTGTCGATGAACTTTTTGTGTTGAACAGTTGATTTTATTTACGTGATTTCGGGGTTGGTGCCATAGTAAAAGTTCGTCAAATGATGAGTATAATAGCATCCTTGAACTGACTGACTGTCTAGATATACACTATGTGTTTCTCGACAGTAATAAAATATATTTTTTCATCTGCCTGGGGTCAGACAACGTTTGAAAGTCCTACAAGTGTCTCGATCACTTTTAACTGGGTGAACGGTTTTGGGCGAGATTGTCACAATATCGATTGTAATAATATAATCGAAATTAAAATTCTAATGACTGAATGAAACATGTCGAATACATATACTGGCCTTAATTAATAGTGCACTACTGAACGTAGGCCTACCCGCGAAGGGTGATTAGGCCATCGGCCATATCCATCACGCCGGCCGAGCGCGGGTTGCGGAACCTGTATACGACATTGATTTTTCTCTACGGATGTACCTATACATGTTGCCTCAATGTTTTCCATCAATAAAAAGCCAATAGTGTGAAATTTTTAACATTGGCACTCATACAATTATTATTAGTATTGAATTAATTACAAAAATTCAGCAATTTATCATTCAAAAATTCACGTACTCCGTAATAAGCTTTAGATACAAGTACGAGTAAATTAAATACGCAAATACTAAGACAATGCTGTTTACGACCAGTGTGTGTTACCATTGGTGACTGATGGCACAGAAACGTGGTCTCTCACTATGGGCCTTATTAGTAAGCTCCAAGTAGCCCACCAACAAATGAGGAGATCTATTACCAAAGTTACCGACATAGCCCAACGGATTGGCAAGTTGAAATGGCAACAGTAAAAGTTATTCAAAATTTGCCATATAATATGTCACCACTTAAGGCTCCGACACCGGTAGACAAACACATTGTATACACGAATATCTATGATTAGCAGGAATGACCATTAGGGGACATCTTACAGACGGTTTCTAAACCCTAACTAAAAATGCTTTTAATATCTCTGCCAGAGACTCATAGACTACAAGCAATCGAGGTAGCTGTGCAAGAAGAAGTGATTCAGACCATCACTATGAACAACTTTTTTTATGGTGCTAATCCGGAATAGAGGAAAAGTTAGCTGTTTTATACATTTTGTTGATTCCGAACGGCAATTATGATTTTTCTCTCGTTTTCTGAGTGGGCTCTGTACTAAAAGTTGTTCATAATGATGGTCTTACGTCACTCCCATTCGGCTTAGTACCTATAGGACAAGCAGATGACCCTGTATAACAACAAAGAAGTTAGATAGTAAGAATATGGCTAGTTTCTACTTAGTAGAACCTAGCATTTTTAAATACTAGAAAAGCTTTTATTTAATTTGCAATGTTTATAAAATTATGGGTATTATCTATGATTTATATCTAAGAAAAACGGTAAGTGAAAGAAACGAGTATAACGAGTGACGAAATTTTGATAAATTGATTACATTCTTAAAACTGTCCCATCACTATTAGTACGACCGGCATGACACCTAGTGCTCAGTAGCATAACTACGCCCGCGCCCGAACCGCCCGCCCGCCGTACCGCTCGTACCGCGTGGCGACCGCGTGGCGACCGGACGGGCGGGCGGACATGCGATCTAGGGTTGCCATTAAATACTGTAAATACGCCACGCGGTACGAGCGGTACGGCGGGCGGGCGGTTCGGGCGCGGGCGTAGTTATGCTACTGAGCACTAGATGTCATGCCGGTAGTACCAATAGTGATGTGACAGTTTTAAGAATGTGAACAATTTATCAAAATTACGTCACTTGTTACACTCGTTTATTTCACTTACAATTTTTTTTAGATATAATTAAAAGATAATACCTATAATTTTATTTATAAGAAAGATTAGATAGTAATTCATACATACATTGCAAATTAAATAAAAGCTTTTAGAAATACTAGTTTCTACTAAGTAGAAACTAGCTGTATTCTTACTATCGAACTTCTTTGTAGTTATACAGATCATTTGCTTGTCCTATACTAAGCCGAATAGCGGTGACGTAAGACAATCATTATAAACAACTTTTAGTATGGAGCCCACTCAGAAAACAAGAAAAAAATCATAATTGCCGTTCGGAATCAACAAAATGTATAAAACAGCTGATTTTTCTTTTTGACTGAAGTTTGACATAACCAAAGAGTTTGGATGGAGCCCCAACAGGTCTATGGTACTATTGCGGTCAATTGTGATTTTATCACAGAACAGCGAACTACTTTGAGCGAACTACTTTAATTAGAAAGGAAATCGATGACAATTTTCAATGAAAACCGCTGTCGCCAAGTATGTATTACCACTGTAAAATATCTGCACAATAACTGTGCAATTTCCACTAGCTTCGGAAATAATTATAGTATGTATAATTATATAAATATAGATTATTATAGCTTCGGAAATAATTATATAAATATAGCGTAGTATAATTTCTGTCACATCACCAAGATACGTTAAGCCCATAACAATATTTTGGTCATAATTTAAATGCCGTGTTTAAGTTATTAAATACACTTTATTTTATTAATGTTACATCACAATGGCAAATGCACCAACATGCCAAGCCAAAAAAAAATAATGGGCCAATCTCGAATTTGAATATGGTATCACAGTTATTTTTTGGCATTTAGATAGTGATGGGCGATGTGATTGTGCAGTTTAATTTTATCGACAACGTGATTTTATACATTTTGCATAATATATGGATTATGTAACTGAATCTATATAGTGTATAATTGATGATAATGATTGTGCAGTTTTATTAGTATTTAGGAAGCTTTGGAATAAACACTGAAAAATCATGTCAACGCGCCGTATTGTATTAATTTATAAAACTTGTGTTTCTATCAGTGGTAATATGTGAAAATTTGTGCTATTTCGAAGATTATGAGCTGAATTACGTACAATAGTGTAGACAAAATAATGTAATGTGTAACGTGATTTTTTGTGTTGTTACAAAAACTCCATAAAGGGCGGCGCTATTAGTAAATTCGCTACTGCTTTACTCAGGCATGACTTAGATGTGACAGTGACTTTTTACCTACTTCCAAAAAGTGAAGGTAGATACCTACTACCTACCAGGGCGAGCCACCCGGCCTATACGAACTTACTTACATACTACCTACTATGTTCGTCTGTATGTATGTTTTTGTATATTTTCAGCGGTATTTTCGCCAATTATGGACCGTTTTATTTTTTATTTTAATTTTGAAATGGTATACAAGTACACCCTAACTGACGTCATTTAAATGATATCGAAGTCAGCTGAATGAAAAAATGTAAAATCAACAATAGTGTTAAAAATTACTACATGGATGCCACATCAATTCCTGCGAACTATTTGGATTTCGTAAACGGTGGAAGTCGGCCAAATGCCATTGTTGGCAAAAAATAATCAATTGTATCTAGATTTTTGTGCTGCCTACGACTGTGACTATTTATAAAATAATAATATCATAATAGAAACATTTTAATAAACAACACCATAATTACATGTAACAATAGTAGTAATTATCATAACATCATAATAGAACTTACACTTGACACTGGCAAATACATATTCCATGCGACGCCAATATTTAAAAGAAGCAGAATAATTTTATTACAATCAAATTGTTCTAGTTTGGAGCTCTATAATTGAATCATTGGATTAGCTGAATGTATACGTAAATGGTTACGTGGCCGAGTGAGAGCGCGTGCTTGTGTGAGCGGGAGATTTTTCGAGGTGATTCGTTTACATCTTTTCAATTTTAGCGTCTCTTAAGTCAATATAATTATAATTATAGATATCTTTTAAAAACGGAACCGTTATACCTAGACATACCAAAAATTTTTATATGAACTATAAAATTGTATTAGGTAGGTACTTCACGGTAGGTACGGCATCCTTCGTGCGCGACTCCCACAAGGCCGATTATGTAAATAAAATCAGATTATATTTTCAAACACGCGTCAAAATAAAATGTAATTTAATTCAAAGGCAAATCACCCCCAAAACAACTCATATTTTAACAAAACACTAAACACGTCTTCCATCAATTCTATTACAGAATATATTATGTGTATACCTTATCATCGAATGTATAATTACGGTTTCTATTTGAGGTATTGAAGGTGGCTTCAGGCATCTTAATTATGTGAGCAATCACTTTTCCAAAAAAAAAATGTAGGAATCCAGTCATGTCGTCCAGCCATTTACTCTTTGTCAGTGCTGGTCCAGCATGCGACCACGAAAAGCCACAAAAAGAAATCTTTCAACGTGTGAAAAAGTGACAGATATATACATCGCCATCACGCTGGCCTAGCCCAGCTGGGAACTTTTATTCATAAGTAGTATAACAGTTAGAATGTGGTGCAAATACAATTATATATTACTAAAAAGTACACCACAATCACAAATATTTTACTAAATATGCAGATAACAATAAATGTCTAATTTCGATAATATTAACTTACTATCAAAATTTATCGATATCGATAATTTTTTTGATTATAATATGCTATAATTACAAAACATTTGAAATTAAAATAATTATATTGACATCGATATTTTTTTTATTCCGACATATTATTAACTTAGTAGCAAAATTTATCGATGTCGATAAAATGTTTGCAAGTTTTGTCACCACCATCAACGAAATTCTAGGCAGTAAAAGATAACGTTTATATAAAAAAATGCCCACAATTAAGACTTGCTATTGGAAGGATATTCCTCCTCTTTGTAAACTAAAGTCTTTGCTCTGTATTCGACACGTTACAATATCGCGAACCGGCATTTTTGGGCAAAAATTACCTCTGAAATCTCTTGAACGACTGTGACGGCAAATGTCACGGTTCACGTATCATGAGTATACACTCGTGATAGTGGCTACAAACCCCCCTCCACATATCCTTTCTATTTCCTTCTCTCTTCTGTGGATTTTATACAATTAACCGCGACCTTTTTTTTAATTTCGTTTTCTCATAGTAAACGGTGAAGAGACGAGAAGAATTGAGTTGCGGCATGGTAATAACTAGTAGTTCTACAGATAGTAGACTGCACAAGCACCCACCAAGGACTATAAAGATGCATTTATGATTAGACATTGTAGTAACAATACACATTTAAATATGCTTTGTGTAACTATGGATAAACAAATTATTATTGTTTGATTTACTTACGCCTTCAGAAATATTAATAAAAATACAATAAATGTCTTGTTTCTATTAATTAATTTATTAAGAGTAATTAGTAGGTAGTATGTATAGATTTATTTTCTTTCTATTCTATGTTAGAGCCATTCTAACATCATAGAATACGAGAAAAACTTAGCTGTTCCACACATAATTGCAATCAACAAAATATATAAAACAGCTGATATTTCCTCTATTCCGGATTAGCACCATAGTAAAAGTTGTTCATATGTGATGATCTGAATCACCTCTTCTTGCACAGCTGGATTGTTTTTAGTTTATCAGTCTCTGGGAGCGGTATGACAAGCATTTTTTAGTTTCGAGTTAGAAACCGTCTGTAAGATGTCCCCCTAATGGACATTCCTGCTAATCATATACATGCGTGTATTTAAATCTATTTCTAGAGTTGCTGATGATTCGAGAATTGCAAAGAAAGCAAATTAAATATTACTACCTACGTGTGTCCACGTAGTAGAAAATTATTTTGTAATTATGTAATTTCGATAACTTTATCATATTCTAAAATCTTGGAAGAGTTATCCTCGGGAATAGAATTCTACGCGCGCACCTCTCTGTCATGGTATGAGAACTATAATTCTTACACGTTTATAAAAACCACTTACCAATCGATATTTCAACAGTCATCTGATTAAATCCGCTGCGCGAAGTGCTCATTGAAAAAATGCCAGCTTGTGCAGTTAGAACGTGTGAAAATAAATCTTATACCTCAAATTTACAAAAAGATGGTGTAACGTTTCACATGTAAGTATTTTTTTGTTTCATTGAAGCTTATTTTTATATAAAAACTTAAAATAGTTCACTCGGACCGGCATCGAATATATCGATTCAGTAATGGAGTCTCCGCCAAAGATCGAGAATCATATCCTCCCATGTTTATGCAACATTCAGCCATATGTCCATACCTTACAATCTATTATTGTCTATTGTGGAGAAGAATTCAGTACGCGTACCATACCGTGGCAGAGGCACGGTATAAGAAAAATTGTGCCTACACGTAAAAGAGACACCGGACATTTTATTACACAATTTTAGACTTAAGCGTTCAAGCAATTAAGGCGAAAATGGATTATCAGCATCTGGGTGCATTGTTCTCGCTCGCTCCCCTCCATAAACCCGTCACCCGTAAACGTTTCGACTTTACACTGATATGTTTAAGGTCGAAATTTCAGTGAACACCTCCTCCCCCGCGCCTCACGTAAAGCTGACAGAATGTAGTGAGTGCGAATGGTAGAGCGTTACTAGTCCGGAGATAAAACGTCCCTGTCTAAAATACTGTCCCATCACTATTAGAACTACCGGCATGACGCCACACGACACAGAACTTTGAAAGGTAGTGCCATCTAGTGCTCAGTAGCAAAACTATGCCCGCGCCCGTACCGCGTGTACCGCGTGGCATCCGGACGCGCGGGCGGACCGCGCCCGCGGCAGTGTGTGCAGGTGCTGCCGTACCGCCGTACCGCCCTTTACCGCTCGTACCGCTCTACCGCTCGTACCGCCTGTGTGTGAAGGAGCCTTAAAAAGAACTGTGATACCATAATCAAATTCGATTTGTGTGGAGTAAACCAAAAAGTCGTATTTTTTTAAGTTGGCAATGTTTTCAAAACTGTCATTTAGTGTCAACTTCAAAAATTGGCAGTCGAGCTGAATCCTTACTGAATAGCAACTAACTTCAGAGCAAACAATTCCATTCATTGGGTAAGGGCAGTCCATTTTGTTTCGTGTTCCGAATTTTCTTTCAAGTAAACGTTGTCGCGCTTTTCCTCGCCGGACGTAACTTGCGTTTTATTTATCTCGTAGTCGTCCGATGTCGGGAGTGAAAGGATCTTGGGCAGCATGAATATTGTGTGAGACGTTGAACTTTATGAGGACAGTTTGATCCTTGTTTTGGTTTTGTTTTGAAATCCATTGACTCCGTGAAAATGGTCCAGGAATACGTTTCCCCTATAAGGGTACACAAGTACCCCTTCGAAATGGTGATGGCTGTGAGTATTTTAAAGTATTTCATCACTGTAGTGCTTAAAATAGTGAAATTGCAGTAGATAGCAAGGTCATGTTGTTGCAAGAGTGGCTTTCAAGGATGTACATAAACACCAAATTCTGTCAGGAATCAATCAGGATTTCCAAATCCATCCTGTTTTTAGAGAATTTCTGAATGATCTACATAATTTTTAATTAGTGAAGTATTTATAACAATGCTCAGGTGTATGTGAGGTGTATGCAATTTTCATTCATCTTACTATATTTTTATTTCCTTCATAAGCATGAATTTTTCCCTACAATGTGTTTAAGGTAGATAGAAAATAAGTATAGCTAGCATGTAGTGTTTAAATAATAATAGTTTTGGTATTGATTTGATACCTGGTGTAAATAATTACCTAACTTCCTGATAATGCTTAATAGTATACCCATTTTCTCAGTACCTTAGCTGTAAATGCATAGGCATGAGCATAATTCACAAATATGTCAATACAATAACGATAAAAATTAAAAAAACAATCATATACCTAATAGACTTAATCAAACAACCTGCCCCTAATTGTTGCCGGGGCAAAGGTTCCCAAGACACAGGCTCCATTACTCCATTGCTTCACATGGTCAAATGCATAGTTTACAATTCTATAAAGGACATTACAGACGTCCATTCATATTATACATTATTTATGTAACATATTTTAGGAAAATTTAGATTTTTTTTTATTTTTGGTATTTTTCGTTTTATTGTTATTATTTTGACATTGTTGTTTTGATGTATTTCGTTTGATTCTATTTCCTAATATGTGTTACATAAATAACTTATCTATATGAATGTTTGTCTGTATGTCCTTTATACATAGAATTGTAAACTATGCATTTGATCATGCAATGATCTTTACCAAAGTTGTTGTGCATGCATGAGCAAAAGGTTTTTGAGTTGGTGAATGGTCAGCTAGTTCACTGTAGAAATAATAACTAATACCAGATATAGAAGTAGGACTAACATAGGACAGAATAGAAATAAGTGGAAATGATTGGGAGACTTTTGTCTAGCAGTAGGATAATACAGGTTCAATAAATAACCAAAAAAAAGAAACTCAGTTATCTTCCTTTTTTAGAATGATCCTAAAACAAAGTTAAAGGAATTAATAATGTGATTGAACATTATTGTGTTCTAATAAAATATAATAACAACAAAAAGCAGTAAAAAATTAGAATCTGTATAATAATCAGTTAAGTACAAGTAGGATTCATGCTCACAGGGTTCTGTACTGTATGGAAGCCCCCCTTAAATACTAATTTTATTCTGTTTTTAGTATTTGTTGTTATGGCGGTAACAGAAATACATCATCTCTGAAAAATTCAGCTTTCTGGCTGTAACGGTTTATGAGATACAGCCTGGAGACAGACAGACGGACAGCGGAGTCTTAGTAATAGGGTCCCGTTTTTACCCTTTGAGTACGGAACCAAAAAAATGAATGTTTTTCTGTATGCCCTTTGAATGTAGAATCGTAAACTATGCATTTGATGATGAGACAATTTTTAGTTGTTGAGAGTTGGTGAATCGAAGTTTGCGGGGTCAGCTAGTAATGTATAATAAAACTACCTACCTATACATAATATAGGTATTGTGCATTGGTCTTGGTTTTCACAATAGCGTCATCTGTACAATAACTACATAAACAAGATGTAAACAATAACTAGGACTAACTAACTTGGGGGATACATTTATTCCTAATCTAAACCCTGACTCAGAATCATAACTTTGCCTTTGGGGCCGTTCATGTATTACGTAAGCAGATTTATTAGGTATATTAAACAAATTAGTAGTACCTAAGCAGCTAGAATGTAAACAAACCATAACGGCTCGATAAACGCGCGCTAGTATGACCTGTTATTAAATTCAATTGATTTTCCTACTCATAAAAGTTATTGTCACGGCATAAGTTGAAGTACAATTTGCTTGCGGTCTGTTTGGACTGAATCTTATTTTGTACTGTGCTCAGTTTGAACTAATTTTAAAATCAACTTTTCCCAAAATGACTGATTTTCAAAATGGCTATTTTCTAGAATGTCAAAATGTAAAATGTCAATCTGAAGTACAATCAGAAACATTATAGCATGAAAACATTTAAATCAGATATGTTTCGCAAATAATAATGCCCCTTCTCATTGTGAGTTGTTTTGATATGTTCTACTAATGAAAATAAACTGTAATAAAAAATAGAAATACAGCTTACTAATTGGACATCCGTCCACCTTGTGAGAGGACGTCGTATGGATGCACTTGCTAGTACTTGTATTTTATAGTAGTAAGTAGTAGTTCATAAGACAGATTTTTTTTTATTCAAAAAAAATTTTAAAGCTGAGGTGGTCTAGAGGTAGTCTAGTCGTAGGTTCAAATCCCGGTCCCGTACCAATGAGTTCTTTGGAATTTATGTACGGAATTTCACACCACTGGCTTTTCGGTGAAGGAAAACATCGTGAGGCAACCTGCATATGTCCGTGGAAGAAATTCAATAGCAAATGTGAATCCATCAACCCGCACTGGGCCAGCGTGATTGATATGGCCCAATCATCCTTCGTGTGTAGGCCTACGTCCTGCAGTGGACTATTCAAAGGCTGATACAGTACAGTACAGTACAAACATATAATATGTTCGTCTATGTCATTACCAACTGACAGATTTCAGGATTGCATTCTCTCATTGGCTGGTCTATACAAGTGCTGCCAAGATATTTTAGCATTTAGATGACATTGACATGAGATGAGAGTTTGGGTGTGCACTATGCAATAAATAATCCTATGTAGCAGCCTCAAAATAAAAACTAATCTCTATGGTGGTTTTTTCACTTTAGTCGCATGTTCCTACGAGCATATTTATATCAATGAGCTAAGAGAAAAGAGCCACGGCTATGTAGTTTGACATTTTACTTGCTTTATAACATGTTCCCGAGCAAATTCAGAGTTCATATGGCAAATAATTATTAAGTATAATGTAAAATAATATTATGCGAAATGTAGATCTCGTCGAGTTCTGTCACTTTTGTGAAGCCTGTAATGATCTAGAATTGACAGTTACGGAGATAAACTACCTTTAAGTTTGACGGATCTCGAAATGTTTCGAAAGGTATTGTTTCTGATTGTACCTGTTCCGTCAGACATTTCAAAAATGGTTCATTCATAAACGATGACAATTAGAAAATCAGACATTTTGGGAAAAGGTGATTTTCAATTTAGTTCATGTAGAATACAGTACAAAATAAAATTCAGTCCAAACAGACCGCAAGCTACAATTTATTGATGTAGGTATGTCCAGTATGACTCACAAAACCGGCTAATTAAGCCCTTCTCACACACAAAGTTTTCAATTTGTTGGAAACGGAACGTAAACTATAAGTTTTGAGGGAATACCTCTAAATCTATCCTAAATACTCGTAAATACCCCTAATTAATCGAAAATCGCCGACGACAATAAAAAACGTAAATATATCTTCGAGCAACTATCTACAGAGCCACAGTCCCTAAGTGAAAGTAGTAAAAAAATGTCCGAGCGCCGTCATACATACTGACTTAGATATTTACATTAAATAATTCACAATGACCCGTTTTCTGGAATCTCGACGTTATGTCACCTAATTAGTGCTCGTAATCGAGCACTCTCACATCGCGCGGCGATGTAGTCGGCTTGCAATCCCCTTACAACTAATTAAAAAGCCTGCCCACTATGTAGCTTGGGTAGAGTTTTGGCTCGGACACTTTTTTTGGACGATTGTGACAATAGATATTTGCTCGTAGAAATATATAGTACCCGTGTAGGTACGAAGTTTCGTCAAGATTCGTTGAAAAATGCGACTTGTAGAAGAGAATCAACATCCGGAGTCCCCGGAGTCTAGACAAGATAAGTCAAATTTGAGACGCTTCGCTCACTTCGTTCTCTCGGTCAACTAGGCTAGAGACTCGATATACCCGACCTGTGATTAAAATAATCGAGGAAGCCGACCGATTTTTACCTTTGTTTTGACAGTTTGACACTAATTTCCATTAAGTGTAGTTTTCGTATAATATTTTATTCGGAATTATGATTATCATCAAACATTAATAGTTTCGACCGTATTTGGCGGCCTTTTTCAAACACCTGTCACTGATTGATGGACTCCGATATTTCAGAACTCAGATTATGTGCCGTATAATACAGATTGTGTGGACATCACAATTAGCATTTTAGGACCCAGTGCAACCCTATCCTTATTAGTCCTATAGACTATTTATAAAGACCTTAATAATAGGTAAATCTAGATCCAGGCTGCAGCAGTACCCTAAACTGCCTAAACATCTTTTAAGCGAGACAAGGCTAAATTGCAATTTGCAACATAATCATTTCAACATCCACAAGGACGTATGTCTTTGTCACGAAAAAAATCTTTTCTACTTTACAATAAGGCCTGTTATTCTCTGTTTTTAATCCACGGCCAGTAGGAGGACGTTTTCTCTTCACTTTGCCATGGGCTGCCCGATTTCATTATGACTCAGAAGGATTGACTTTTCAACTTTCGCTCTTATTTCGTTACGATAGAGTTGTGGTCTTCGAAAGTAGCCAGAATTTCCGATTAGAGTTCAATGGCACCGTGACTGATGGTATAATGGTGTTAAAGTTTAAAGTAACCCTTCCATTGGTGTTCCATAGAAAAGTAAAAAAGTTATTCGGATTGATTCTGTGAAATCCAGCACACACCCTGATCGCGTGGTGGAGAGAAAATGTGTTAAAAATCGAAAAATTCTTGATAACTACTTTATGAAATCCCTCTGGTCTCATAAATGAAACAACGAACTAAAATTTTAATTTTGGAACATTTGGAACATTCATAAAATCCGGATCTATTTGTACCTATAAAGAGATTAGCATCATCTAAACACATCCAACTGATGTAGAGGATACAATACAAAAACAACAGATTGTCTAAAACTTAGCCACTAAAATGAATTGAAAAAGACGCGCCGCAGACATTGAGAAATCTTTACTTTATATCTTTTTACAGCTCTGGATAGGATAACACAATATGTACTGAACCTTAACCATCATCGTATTCATATAGGCCGCCCATTGTCTATTGCAAGACATCCTCTTTTATGTTTTCCAATAAGACCGATAGGAAACCAACATAACGAAAATACGTCCTAAGTTAAATCTCCTTATAACGCTCATTGCGTAGTTTGACCGGGTGTTTGTCAGCGATCACCAAAGTTAAGCAACGTTCGGCACGGTCATTCTTTGGATGGGTGACCGCGGGAGGCATTTCCAAAGCGCAACCGTAGCTCGAATGACACGTTAAATTGTAGGTCTCGCTTATACAGGGTTATTTCTAATCAATTAGCATCCTCTTAGGGGCTTATTCTGTACATCAAAACTAACAACGTTTGTTCTAAGATTTTTGTCAAAACTCAAAAAAATAATCAGCTGTTCCATACATTTTGTCGAGGGTGAATGAAATTATTTGGATGGAACAGAAACTTTTTTTTTGAAAATTTAAAAAAAAGTCGTAGAAGAAAAGTTGTTAGTTTTGATGTACAGAATAAGCCCCTGAAAGGATGCTAATTGATTAGAAATAACCCTGTATTATCCGTTTAGCCATGACAGGTGGCTTAAAAACTCTGACACCAGGATTAGACACTCGACCTATCTATACGAACTCACTTACTCTTATCTATTTTCGTTAATAACCGTGTAACCTTTCGACGCGAGTTAAACCCTTACTTAAACGGTCATCCAGTTCAATCTGACCACCCACGTTCCCAAAGGGCCCTTTCTAATAGCCTCTCACGACTGTCGAGAGACATTGAGGCTGATTCGAATTTCGAAGAGTGATGTCGACTTGACTCGTCCTAAGTAAACGCTACTTTAACACATACTGTTTATTCATGTCGCATACTTCCTTGTGTATTTTGAAATTGTTCATGTATCTCTTTTTTCGTCACTTTTGCGCATCCGTGAAAGAATATTGCTATAGGTCGAATCCAAATTCTTGGCGGCTGTGAAGTTAGCTACAAGCCCTACAAGCTTATCGATACGAGTATGTTAGATAAAATTTGCACGTTCGCTATTTGGTAGCACAGCACTACCTCCATACGTGATCTCGTGCCGCGATTATTTGATCCAACCAAATTGCACGTTTCCTCCAATTGCCCTAAATGAATTCATTAGCTTACACAGCTTTCTTGAACCTGGCTCTATGATTTAGATGTGTAGTCTCATAAAAACTGGTAACAATACATCGCCACCGCAGGTCTCTCATGCTACGTTCACTTTGGTCGAGCTAATTGCATGTTCCCTCCGAGTGCCCTAAATGCTATAGCTTGTGCATCTTTCATCACCAGCTTCTAAGACTTAGATATGTAGTGTCACAGGAACTGGCAACACTACTTCGCCTTCGCACGTGATCTCATGCTGCGTTCACTTGGGTCGAGCTAATTGCACATTTCCTCTGAGTGGCCTAAATACTCTCATTAGCTTGTGCAGCTTTCATCTAGCGGCCTCCGCGTGCTCTGCCCTGGCGTGATTGGTGATATAAGGCCAATTATCGACTTGAACGGTCTTTGATCGACTTAGAGATCTACGCGCCATCGTAAACGAGCGTCAGATCGCCACAGCCAAAAACGCTGCTACCGACGCTTTTCAGACATCTTATAAATGCACCGGATAGGTGACAGTGGCCGCTTCTGTTATACTAAGCGCCACACAAATCGGCGGATGAAATGTTAGCCGCAGATGACACTTCGCCGTGATTGGCTGATTATTGCGTATGTGTGCACAATTCCGACGCCGCGTGTCGTAGTGCGTAGGGAGAGCGCGGGAGGCATGAGGTTGGCGGGCGGGTGTGCCCCGGCATTTCGTCTCTCTGCTCCCGCGTTTACCTATATTTCGGCTTTTGCAGCGTTCTGCACAAGAGCACCTGTATCTATACGTCCCGTTTTTTTTTCATCGAACAACGGACCTAGTTTTTCACCGGATTCGTGGTGGTTGTGTGTGTATGTAGATGCACCGGACATCGATCTGGCGAACAAATCAAACAATCCGATTATTGACGGTCCGTTGTCCGTAGAAAAAAAACACACGTCCGTACACGTGTATACAATAGACTTACACCGACAAGCGCTCTAAGTCTATTCCCTAACATTCAAATATTTAATGAAAATCGCATACCTAATGCCGTTTATGCGCTGCGAATGCAACACGCATTTTTCCATAATATGCTACTAGCTATACGTTTATCTAATTATACTTGCTTTTTATGCGCATCTTCCGGGATAAAAACCTATGACCCTGTCTCTCCGTTGTTGCGTGAACAATTAACAAACAAACCAACAAATACACTTTTAGCTTTATAATATTAGTAAGGATAAGGATCGTGCTAGTTGAGTACCCGTGATCAAAATTGCTTTGATGAAAATCAGTGGTAAAATATTAACATTACTGACTTCCAAAACGGAGGAGTCACTAAGTTCTTCTGTTTGTATTGTTTTTGGTATGTTCATCGATATTTTCGCCAATTGTGTACCGACTTATTTCGAAAAGGTATACACCCGAGGTGGTCCCATTTTAAATGTTAACGAAATTGGCTAAGCCGTTTTTGATAAATCACCTATAATGTACATGGATGTCACATCGATTTATGCAAACTATCCGGATTTTGTAGTACTCGGTAGAAGTCCGTGGTGCCATTTTTTGCGAAAAATAATTATTTATTAATTATTTCCGGGGTTTTAAAAAGAATAACTAATGAACTACAGCTCAAGTTATCTCTACCTCAGTTAATGTTATCAGCTGCGCGCGCGCACGTTGCGGCGCATCCATTCATCGCTGCATCAGACACGTGACCGATACCTATTTGCTTACAATAGCAGTTAGCACGATGTCTACGTGTCTTGTTGGCCAGGCTTCCTTGAACGCTGACCAACGTGACTGACTGGACAGTTATTTCACTGAATGATTGTTCGATTGATCTAATAACTCAGTAAAAATAGAATTTAACTTAGCACTAAATTTGTAATTTAAAAGATCTATCGCGGCCGTTAACTCTTGAAATATCAGGTTAATCAATGAAAACCGATTCATTAAATTGGCCATAAATCATAAACGTCAAGTTTTACAAAATAGTTTACGGGATACAAAAGATGCGAAATTTCATCCTCTACAATAATGGTCTCCATGACTTTTGCCCTAAAGTTCATAAACTTTATTTCAAGATGGCGCTTGAAGATCCAACTGAATCTGTCAGCATTTTGTGATTTTATGCTTATTAAGTGATCCTAAAAACCTTAAAACAAATTCTATCGGAAATTTAGTGCAAAGTTGGCCAAAAAAACGTCTATTTTTACTGACCTATAAGTTATTGTCCTATTTATTTATGTCGATATAAACCCTGCGTTTGTTGGTACAGTTACGTATTTGAATCCACATACATCCACATCCACGCCTTGCGCCATCGTAGTGGTTATGATATGATGTGATCGATATTTGCCAACAATATAGCACGAACTCTCCACGAGGCTTACGAATGTTGTTTGTTAATTGTTAGTTTTCCGGGAACGCTTGCGTGGACCGACTTACTAACATGACCGACTGGACAGCTGGATAATTACTCGATCGATCTGACTATTTTTTATCGGACTATATATACATATGTAGATAGATTCTTTTTTGAATCACACCAGATATTACAATATAAAATTATTCGCAAAAGAAAATATGCATGCATACCTTCATAAATGAAACTCAATATTGGGGGACATCTTATCAATGGACGTAGGTATGTGAATTCACAAACCCCCACTGGGCCAGCGTAGTGGCTATGGCCCAATCGCTGCTCTAGGATTTTACATTTTAATCTAAGCTAACTTTTTATATTGAAGACCAATAACTTCTGTCGCAAACTACGTTAAAATTTTCTTAAAATTGGCTCATAGAATTGGAAAGCGAAATACTTTCAAAGTGTAAATGGGCCAATCTTTCCACTTCCGCGCGTACGCATTCTGAATTATAAAATTGAAATAAGATCAGGGCCACGATAGTCGAAATAAATTAACACACGAGTCAATAAAACTGTGTTTTAAAATACTTTATGTTGTACGAAAATATCTGAGGTGTTTGAAATATTTGCTATTTTCATCCAAACGAGACGGGCAAACACATCTGCAGTGTTGTTAAATTGTTAACAAGGGGTCGTCCATGAAATACGTCAAAGGTAAGGGGGGTGAAGTGTGGCGTCGTGTATAGGCTGAATCAAACATCTTGGCGGCTTTGAAATTAGTTACAAGCTGCTTATCCGCTGGTTATCCGCAGCTTGTAGCTAACACACAGTCGCCAAGATGGTTGATTAGACCTATAACAAGGGGTGGTGGGAGAGTCCTAAGTTTCGTGTCGTCACATTAAAGAAAAATCTAATTTACGAGCTTTTCGCGTTCGAATCGTCAACGAAAAATGTTATAAATAACAACGGCCTTATTGAAAATCCATCGGGGAAGCTTATGTCTAGTAGTGGAAGTCCTACAGCGGATAAGGATGATGATGAATATGTGTCGATATACTAGAGATGGAGAGTTTCACAGCTATAGAGCTCTGACAAAAACGGATGGTTCAATAAATCATGAAAGTAAATTGACCGAAATTAGTTACAAGAATAATTTTAAAAAAAACCTTCTTTTTTATAAAACAAGCTTTTACTGAACAAGTATACTCGCCAAAACGAATCAAACGAGCCGAAACTTGATGGGTTTGCTTCGTTTCGTTACCGAGTTCCTAGGACCACCTTCCAGCTCCATCATCAGACCTTGATTACAATTGAAAGACAAACTACTCGTCAAGACGATTCACATGAACCCAAACTCGATGAGATTGTGTCGTTTCATTGCAAAATTCCTTTGACCACCTTCCATCATCAGATCAGCACCATGTCATCATAATATTGCATTGTCGCGCAATTTACACAATGCCATCTATGCGAAATTTCAGCTCAATCGGAAACCGGGAAGTGAATCAAATTTAACTTACGAGATTTGATTGCAGACCGACAGACAGACAACGGGACAGGTGAAACTAAATAAAGGCTTGTAATTTATAGATGCCCCAACCATCTGATGTTTTGTACAAATGTTTACATTTCCACGTTTAGGGGTCAAACTTTATCTGCGCACTTATCTCTGACTGAACATATTTCGTGTCCGGTTTTGGCCCATATTTACTGTCCCAATAAGACACAGTTTCTCTCGCGCAAATACAATGATAGTTTCCGAATTCGTTTTCCGGCGTGTAACAAGTAACAATGTATTCATAGATCGTTGTTCTCTTTAAAGATCGGAAATTGCGAAAGCATTGGAAAACATGCTCTGTTTATCAGGGAATTGAGATGAAAGTTCTTGTTCATTCAGCTGTAAAGTCAATCTTTGTGAAGCAGGATCGAGGGTTTGATGTAGCTCAGGGCTGACAACTTTTCGACTGGATCAGTTTTCTTTCAAAATTGCACGTTTTAATTTATCACAAATTTATGTGATAAAGTTTGCTCTACGATTCTCCCAATTTCCAGTTTTAAGTTGATTTAGTCAAAGGAGTTGGTAAACTTTTTATATGGGAGGCGGTCCTTAAAAACCGGCAGCGATGCGAGCTATATTAATGTTTAGTGCCATATTTAAGAATATTATTTCACGCAAAAACATATTTTTGTGTATCGCCGTTTTATTATAATATCTCTTTTTTATTTCACTAAGTAGAAAATATTTAGACTGAACTGGTAATACTAAGAGGAGGTCTACGTAGTCTACGTATCAGACAGGAATCTTCAAACAACCAATAGCGGGCTGGTATTTTAGAGTTTGACATTTATTTATTTTTTAAAACATGGCGACCAGCCCTCTATTTGTTGTTCAATATTGACAATGTCATTTCCTTTTGCTGTTTCTTAATGTCACTGTCAAGTTTTTTTTTCAATTTAGGTTTAATGCAGTTATTTGGTGTAGCACATAGTTCATTTTTCTAATGTTTTTAGAACCCATTTGAAAATTAAATGGCGATGAAAAAAATTCTAAAAAATATGTGTTTTAAAAGATAATTATGTAAGCTCTCTATTAGTATAACTTTTGTTTCTGCAAGATTTCAAAACCCGCATCTTTTCCATATCCTTTACTTGGCAGTTTGGTTATAGGACTATAGGCCGGATCAAACTTCTTTTCGTCTGTTAAGTTATGAAGTCTGCATTCGGCAAGCTGCGCAAATGACACAACAAATTTGCTACTACGCAATGACGCCCTTCGTGTACACAGACGCCAAGAACTTTCATTCGGTCTATAGTATACGGTACTACAAGAGGAGAAACGATTACGTAGTAATCTATTGTCCTAACCTAATCTAATCCTTCGTCGCCTAGCCTAAAAGCGCGTTTAGCAATAAGTTCGCAAGTCGTTGCATTAGGCAACTTCACTGGAAAAGTAGCCCGTTAACATAGACCACGAAAAATGGGGAAAATAATACTTTTTTTTAAATTAATGGTGTTGTGAACAATAGTTTTATCAGCCTATCTCGTAAAGATAAGACTCGTCGACAAATCCGATAATAATGAACTATACATTTGCTGTCGATCGTCCCATAATTACAAAAGCAGTCAACCAAATTCCAAACCGTCTAAAAATTGGAAATGTCCCTCGGCCCGTCAAGCGGAGTTAATTTATTCAGTTGATTAATAGGGCGCCTTCGACGGCCGCCCACGCGGAGCCCTAACTGATAGCCTGTCACTTACACGTGCTATAACCGCTTCGGAGAATCATGAGCGCCTGGTAGGTTTTGCCGAATTTTGAGCCTCAATATCATCACTATCATCATTGCTAGAACGCCTTCGACAGCTGCCTACGTTAAGCCTTAACTGATAGCCTGTTACTTACACGTGCTTTACAACCGCTTCGGAGAATCCTGGGCGCCTGGTAGGTTTGGCGAATTTTCCATCTTTATTCAACAACATCTCAGCCGGAGGACGTCTAAAGTTGGACACTTTAATCACTTAGCTATTTAAGCTTTCGACAGCCGCCTTCACAGAGCCGTAAGTGATAGCCTGTGACTTACGCATATTAACACTTACACACAAGTTGCTTCTTGGAATCATAGGCGCCTAGTACTCGTAGGTTTGTCGAATTTTGGCCTTTATGGCGTGCTGGAAATTGTTTATATTTTTGCTCATAAAACAAAGACGATGTTATTATACTTACAAATTTTAATGGACTTCCATAGTGCTATTACTGCGATAGTTTTGTAATTCAAATACTACTTTGCGGGAAATTCTTTACTCAGAAATTCTCAACCTAAAAATTCATGCTTTTCCCTTATCGGATGAGTAATTTCCAGGATTCTTGGTTTTCTACCAATGATTTCACCGCCTCGTACGATATGACATCTAATAATATTATTTCTCTTTCATGTAGTCAAAAATAGCTTCTGATCATCCTTTGTAGAATAGAATAATAATTATTGTTTATTGTTCTAATAATATGACCATTCAAAATTATAATAATTACGCATGACAACTGTTATAACATGCAGATACGGGAATGTTATCAGTGACCCTAAACAACTATCTTTGTTCCCGATGTGGGTCACACAGCTCCTTAACTGATAGTCTAACGCCCGGACTCCACCAAAGCGGTGTTAAGCAGAACTATTCGGTTAAATGCGGAGCTTCATGCGTGCTCCTTAAGCACACTGCAAAAGCCATAATTGATCATCGAAAACAGAAAAGCTCTTCTCTAAAGAGCTCTCGCCATCTCTCGGTCACAAGTCTTAAAACCGAGTGAAAACAGGAGCGAACATATTAGAAAATCTATGTTAGCACTAACAAGGTATCATAGACTTGCGGTTCTAAAAGTCATTACTGTCGGTTTAAAAATTGAGGTCTGATTCCCCTCCTTCGCTGCTGCGTTGTTCTGGCAAATATGCCATTTATATAGGGCATAGACTGCAAGTACTGCAACGCTCCGCTCAGCTTTCTTTTGATAGAGTTTGTGGCATTTGTGCTTTGTGGCTTACAGTACGAACTTAGAATATAGTCCTAAGCTGCATGAGGCTGGGGTTTTCGACCAGCTTGTAGCTAACGTCACAGCCGCCGAGAAGTTTGATTCAGCCTATGCTCCGCCTAGCTTCGCCCCGCTTTAGTGGAGCTTGGGCCTGGTAGAGACTTCTAGATGTCTTCCTACCACTAAGGAACTGCTGCGACTCGGTCCACTAATGTCGGTTTATCTGAGGTCGCCCCGTGCGCAGCTAATCTATACGTAATGATGTTGTAAGGCAACGGGGCCACTGACCCGGGCGTCGCGGGTTCAAATCCCGCGCAATTTTTGAAACATCTTTTAATTCGTCGTTATCCAATGAACTGAATTTTACTGCTGATCACGAGCTTCTTATTACGAGAATAACACTAAAATTGTCTGTTATTCGCGGGTGATTGCTAGGACATACGAGTATTTTATATGACTGGTTCTGAATAAAAATCTGAACCCGAAGGCGAATTATTAAACGCTCATTAGTAATATTTTCACGATGGTTTAATATATAGGATTGTATTAGCGAATTGGAGGTCAAAAGTACACCGCTGACCGAGGACGTCGCTATGTCGATGACATATGGATATGAATATAAATGAGAACCACTTGCGCACGAGTTTACTCTTTGTTTTGTGTTCTTTTCTTAGATTTTCAGTGTAAGGGATATCCCCTTAAAAGTACTAAAACAATAACCTAAATGTACAGGTGGGATTTTTGAGATCTCAATCTTTGTATTAATTACGAGTTACTTTCTAAAACCCAGATGATAGACCGATTTTGATGTTCGTTGTATCGAGATATTCGTCAGAGCAGAATTAGTAAACTACATTTTAAGTAAAAAATATGTAATTATCATTGTAATAATACAGTAATAGTGACTTCAGGATATTTTTCGCGATCTCTAGATTGATTTCTGTAGTACGTATGAAAAATGATTGCTATGAGTACAATAAGGAGTATGATAAATAATAATACAATAATCTCCAAGTAGCCCAACGAGCTATAGAGAGGGCTATGGTCGGTGTCTATCTGCGAGATCGAATCAGGAATGAGGAGATACGTAGAAGAACCAAAGTTACCGATATAGCCCAACGGATCGGCAAGTTGAAATGGCAATGGGCAGGGCACATAGCCCAGAGGACTGATGACCTATGGGGTCGAAAAGTTCTCGAGTGGAGACCACGTACCGGCAAGCGCAGCGTAGGACGTCCACCCACAAGGTGGACGGACCTCATTAGGACCGCAGGATCGCGCTGGATACAAACCGCTACCAACCGTCCTCCCCCATAGATCTCCAATAAGACTATTGGAGATCTATGGGGGAGGCCTATGTCCAGCACTGGACGTCCTATGGCTGATGGATGGAGTACAATGCCGACTCAAAATATTAATAGTATCAAAATTAGGCTGAAAAATTGGAGAGATTATTTATCAAAAACCATGCAAGACAGAAAGTAAAACCGCAGTGCACTGCTAGTATAGAATCATTTGAAAGTAAGATCATAAGTAATAGCTTTTAAATTGGCTCTAGACTTCGTTGTAAGATGTTGCGATATTTTGTTTTGAATAACAGTTTCTTAGTCCGTTATTAGTTTTCTCAGAAACCATTATATTTATTCAAGTCTTTAGTAAGCAGCATTGAAAAAGACAGCATTGAAAGTGATTATATTAAAAACTTTTACCTTCAAACTAAATCGATAATGCGCATAATCTGTCTTTGTACTTGTAGTTTGAATAATATTATGTTATACACAACAACAAAGTAGTATAGTCGTTAAGAAGTATGCTACACTACTTTAGTAATAACCCAACAAGCAAAATAGTCGAATAAGGAAACATTTACTCGACTAAACATCGAATAGTTGTTGAATAGTAGCTACATACGTACAAAATTGTGCAGTAAAAGTGTTTATGTTATGTCTTTTAGTGCAAATCGTATAGAAGTGCCCGTATCTGGTTTATGTCACAAATAAATGCTATACGAGGGCTATAATAGTGTTTGATTTACTATTTAATGTGTATAAAAAGCTTTTATACGACAATTACCTGACATACTTTTTATTCAGCAAATTTGTCGAATACTAGCTACCTGGTGATTAAATAGCAACGTAGTTTCTTTTATAACACGGTAAAAACACAAGTCGAATTATAGTTTTCCAATTACAGTTACAGAACCTCAAGTGTAACAATTTTATTATAGCACTTTTATTCGATAAAATATTGAGTAAAAGAGTTTTTGGTACTTTTATTGCTCATTAGAGCAATAACAGTCGCTAAAACTCTTGAAAATTCGTCAAAAAAGTTTTAACCGTAATAACATATGGTGGTTCTGCTCATAATTTTCTTTTCATATTTTTCCATATTAGATAAACAAGATCCAATCATATAACCCTGTATCAGTTTTATACACGTAACTGACAATCTGTTTGAATAGGATAGTGATGAATCTAAGGACAAATCTGAAATATCTATTAAAACTTCAGAAAATAAAAAATGTGCAATCTGACACTGAACAAAATCAATCTCATTTAATAATAATTGTTGGTTTAAAATAAAAGACCGGTTTTGCAGTTTAGTTTAGCCTTTTAATAATATATTAACTACCTGTTTATTAATGTGTTTTAATGTGGATTTTGTAAAGAACTATCTATTCTATTTTATAAAGCTTTGAAAAAATTAACTAGTGTTTCAAATAAAACCATTAAAAACCATTGAACAAATTATATAGTTTTTAAGAAAGAACCCTAAAATAAAAATAAAAAAACAAAACATGGCTGCATATGAATGCAACGCAGTCACATTTATTCGACGAATAGTCGAGTTAGTATGATATTACAGCAACAAATTTACTAGTGTTCGCGTAATGGCTCCCATAGTAGCATATTAATAAAATTAAATGGAATTTATAACATATATCTACAAAATTATTGCAAAAGACGCGTGGCCCACACATATATGTTAAATAATGCATTACAGTTTATCGACAAAGTTAAATTGCCAGTAATTTTTCCTATATAATTATGTAGATATACATTGAAATATAGAAACTGTATTCTTTTTAATAATTACTAAATGGATGACCTCTGTCTTTTATAATATTTTAAGTGTCAAAAACACAAAGACTGCATGGTGCATTTCCATAACAGCACAGAATACGCAATCGTTCTAATTTAAAATGGAATAACAGTGCAAATTTGGCGTTTAACGAACAAAAATGTCGAATTGTAGCAAATTTGCAGCGTTTACTTCACTTTATTGCTGATTAGTGGCAACGTAAACACTTCAACTCTATCAATAAGCGGTACAGTTGCAGCTATATTGCTTTTACTGTACTAAACTGAGATTGTTTTGCTTTTATTCGATGTCTATTCCACAAATCATTCGTCCTATTTACACAGTTACTGCACTTCTACAGCACTTTTTAGTGCTATAATCTGCGCCTTTTTCGCGTTGTATAAACGTTGACTCGACGTTTATAGCACTAATTATGGGATTTTTATAGAACTAAACAGTAAAACCAAAACGTCGCCGCGACTGTTATAGCACAACCTTTTGCTAGTTGGGAAGTAAGTTAAACTATACGTGTAGGTATTTAGGCCGAATCATGCTTCTTGGCGGCTGTGTTAGCTACAAGTTGCGCAAACCCAATCCTTGCTCCTCAACTGCTATCACTGACTGAGCCGCAGTCAGGATTAAGGCTCCATTACACACAGGCGGTACGAGCGGTATAGCAGACGGGCGGGCATCTGTATTGTACTGGTTATATAAGAAGGGCTCACACAGGTCCGGTCGCGGTACTGCCGTACCGCCGTACCGCCCTTTACCGCTCGTACCGCTCTACCGCTCGTACCGCCTGTGTTTGATGGAGCCTTTAGGGCTTGCGTAGCTTGTAGCCAACTTTAGAGTTAGCCTTGTTGTAGCTTCACATCCGCCAAATAGTTTGATTCGATCTATACTTCTCTTACTCGACTACCCATATAGGAGGAGATGAATGACTTTAGGTGTAGTTACGTATGTTGATTTGAATGTTTGCCTTTTCATAAGTCGTATTCTACCATTTTTACCATTTAATCAGGGACCGATATTGAGGTTATTACTATTTATCACTCGATTGTTTATTTATAGGATAGTTTTTGATCTCTATTTGGTAATTACGATATCATCAAGCGATAAGTCAAAAAAAGTCGTGGTGGTCTAGTGGTAGTGACACCCGCCTTACAATCGTGAGGTCGTGGGTTCAAATCCCGGTCCCGTACCAATGAGTTCTTTGGAATTTATGTACGGCATTTGACACCGCTGGCTTTTCGGTGAAGAAAAACATCGTGAGGCAACCTGCATATGTCAGTAGAAGAAATTCGATGGCGTATGTGAATCCACCAACTCGCACTGGGCCAGCGTGGTGGATATGGCCCAAACACCCTTCGTGGGTAGGCCTACGTCCTGCAGTGGACTATTAAAAAGGCTGATACTGTACTGTACAAGCGATAAGACTACTTCATTTAGGCAACAAATTGTAATGTGTGCTCTGTAAAAGTTGCTTGTTAGTATCTTGCTTGTTTATAAAAACTCGACGGACAAATTTAAAATTAAATTTTCATTTAATGAGCTTATGAGCTATGGCAAAATCAATTACATTATAACTGACTACTAAGATACAACTCCCTTAGATGAGTTTGTCAAGTCTGTACGCTTTATCGAATCAGGAATGAGGAGATGCGTAGAAGAACTAAAGTTACCGACATAGCCCAGCGGATTGGCTAGTTGTAATGGCAGTGGGCAGGGCACATAGCGCGGAGGACTAATGACCGATGGGAAGACCGCAGGATCGCGCTGGATGCAAGCCGCGACCAACCGGTCTTATTGGAGATCCATAGGGGAAACCTATGTCCAGTGGACGTCATATGGCTGATAGATGGATGGATAGATACACTCTCAGTAGAGTTAGCGTAATCTACAATTTTCTGTACTGGGATTTGTACAGATCCCATGGAAAATTATAGTTTACGCTAACTATCGAAAGCGTAAAAACTCGGGAAACCCATATTAGCAGTACTAATTATTGATTACCGCAGTTATAGACCATCTTTATCTTTTGAATTTGTTGTGAGTTTTAACTCAAAATGCGGCATCTATATACTCGTCAGACGGGTAATCCGCGAAAGCCAATAAGGATTGAGCGCTGTTTTTCCGCCTCTTTATCACGCGACATTGCCCGTTATGTACAATTAGCAAGGATGGAGATTGTAATTAGCATTGTTGTTGCTCGTGGATATGACAGGCCTTGTTAGATATAGACAGAATCAAATATCTTGGCGGCTGTTAAGTTAGCTCCAAACTGCGCACTTGGAATAATCCGATCTCTCCCCCGGATCGCACATCCTTTCTGATGCTTCGCTAATACATAAATGTATTGTTACTACACAACGATTCGTCTCGTGTTCACAGACGCCAAAAACGCGTGCAACTCCAACCTTGAAAAAGATCGCCAAATGCGATCGAAACTACATATATTAGCAGTTATCTACTAAAATTAAGCGTGAGTAACACCTCTGCTTTACTTCGAAACTACGCATAGTAGCAGTTATCTACTAAAACTAATTCCCTGTCGGAATCTTCTTAGACCTTAGTCGTGTACTTTCAGAGAAGCACGCATAACGTAGGTTGACTATAATTGTCTTATTAACTGAGGCGCAGAGTCCATGAAATCAGAAGATCCATGTTCACAATGAAGTTGGGAGACTAGAATATAAAACATTTCCAGATCAAACGAATCCTAAAGAATTTTTCTATAGACTCTGTCAGAGTTCAAGACCTACCGAATGCCTCACATGCCAGACAAGCACAAGGGACTTATTAACGCATCACCGACCATGGAAGCTCCCCGTTTAAACGTCCTAGTGGTCACATAACTTGTCAATTTTGGCTGTTGCCCACCTCCATAAATAAAATCCAATATGACGACACCGAGTCACGTTAATCCCTAGGCCCCGCTTTAGGACAATAGAGCCCTTTAGGCCCTGCGTTATTATTATGACTAACTGCGTCATAAAAGCAACAAGCCCACCAAAATTGCGTTGGGAAAATGCCCGACATTGCTGAAGCTTGTTAAAATTAATTTCAGTAATAAGCGTGGCGTTGCGAAGCTATTTTTTTCAACACGAATCGAGTTCGTCGACCGCTCCTTGATTAAGTGTTGAACTGTTAATTTTTGCCAGCCACTTGTTATCGCCCGAGGGCTATTTGGGTTTTAGGGTTGAATTTTTATTAAGTAGGCCAATTTTCTCGAGAAACTTGAGATTTTTGTCAGATTTTAACCGGTTCGCCGTAAGGAATGTTTATTTGGCGTTTCGTGAAATTTGTAATCGTACTGCGATGTTTCTCATTTGTAAATGCTAATTTTATTTCTTATGGATGTTATCGTGACTTACGGCGTTTCAGAGAGCTGCTGAGTAAACAGTTAAATGATATTTTTTTATTATATAGTGTCCAGATTTGGTCCGTTTTGTCACAGACGCCACAGTTTTGGCAAACTAAATGTAAATGCCCAAGACAATAGAATTTCGCGAACCATCAAGCACACTAGGCCCAATTATGAAGGCGCCATCGTAAATTTAATAGCAACGTAAAAAGTGTTCTCTGTATTGAATGCCTAAAGTGAAAATGAAACAGAGATATGCTAATTATTTACCACAATTACGACGGAGGGCCTATTATATGAAATCGGGGCTATCAGCTAAGCATTTTTCTTTTTACAAGACGTCGATATGCGTTTTAAAGGATTACCTATGGTTTGCTTTCATGTAGCTCCCCAGTATCGTATATGTAAAAAGTCAATGTATCGTACCTTATCATATGACATATTCCAAATGATCATCGTCATATCACTATCAATCTTATGATGTCTAACACTGAAAATTGTCCCCTGAAGTGACTGGAATTCGGCAGATAAAACTATCGTTTGAATAATGATCAAAATTTAACCGCATGTCTTCAGACTCCTCAGTAACAGGCGTAACATCTCACTAGCTATGGACTATTTGTTCGTTCTATTGGAATTCAATTTATTCACCCCGTGAGCCTCTCGCCGACGTCCACTTAGCGCGACGTAATGGCACGTGACGTCACTCACCCCCGCTTAGTCCACTTTGATTTTATTTGAAGGACGGTTACGGCTTAGTGATAATAGGAAACTGTTTTGATTTCCAATAGTTATTTGTAAAGGCCGAATAAAACTTGTTGCCGGCTGTGAAGCGCGAAATCCATTCCTCGCGCAGCTGATAAGTGAGCTTTAGTCAGGATTGGGTTTTGCGCAGCTCGTAGTTAACATTACACATAGCCGCCAAGAAGTTTGATTCGGCCTACACCGAAAGGGGACATACGTTCGTTTTAGGACCACAAAAAGAGGCTGGATTTCATTACTTCACCGAAATTCTTCTCCAGACGTAGGTACGCAAGTTTATTTGCCTTCATCGAAAAGCCAGTGGTTTTCAGCCAGGCCAGGTCAGGAAAATTGGCGAGGAAAATACTTAAGTTCCAAACAATTCAGTGGTACGGAATCAGCTTTTGAACCCTTTTGAAATTATGACTTCACGATTGTAAGGCGAGTGTTACTACCTACTAAGCCACTACGATTTCTCTGCTATGACTAAACCACGTTATTGGTATTTAACAGTATTGTGACTAGGCCCTGTCTTTGAAATAAAAATCTACAGCTCCACGTGGCTACTCATAACGTATCACGCGCTAGGGCTGCCTGGTAGGTAAATCGCACGCTCGCACTGATACATATCCACACCACACGTTCGTTCGTCACTGCAGCGCGCCCCTGCGACCATTGAGTAAGGAGTGTATACAGAACTCCGAAGTGCTTAGGTATGATTCGTGTTCCGACCGTTTGTATGAAGACAGAATACTGTTAGATACCATTACCGTGACCAAACCTTTTACAGGCAACCTGTACTGTATCGTTTTGCCGGCCATTTCCTTAATTAGCTTTCGATACGAATTGGCTTAACGCTCAGGAAGGCCATTAGGCGGAATCGATACCTTTTCAGTAGTTAATGTGTGAACTCACTTATTTAGTGCTATTGAGTGGACGGTTTCATAGCCGCATTTGATTGATTGGATTGCGATACGATTTGCACAGGATTCAACATTAGTGTGGAACTATGTTGACGATTTTCCTGGCAGTTTCCTGTTTTTCAACGTCAGAGCGAATAGGTATTTGCTAAGTCTGCGTGCTTCATCTTCGATCTCAAGTTTATTATCAGGCGAGTAAGTGCAGACATATTCGCGATAAAATACGAGTAAGTTCGTAGTACTTCTGACTTGAATGCAGGAAGTACCGAGATCGATTACCAGCTGGGTAAGTAGATATTATTTGGGCAATGATTTTTCGTGTGTTCCGTGGCACCGACTTTCTTTCTACCTGATAACCTTTATCATAGAGCTAAATATTAGGCCCAATTTTGAAAGCGCCATTGTAAATTTAATAGAAACGTAAAACGTGTTCTCTCTATCATTCGAAATATTCTAAATTGCTAATATAGCTACGATGGCGCCTTTATAATTGGGCCTAATACCTAAAATAAACAAGCGCTGTGGATAAAACATTACATCTAAGTGTCTAACTGGCAGCCTAATCGCTAATCGTTGTCTCAAATAAAAATAACCGCCAAATCCATTCCATCTGTTCATCTACGAACAATCCAAATGCCACTGTCGGTCATCCATCTAAAAACAGGTAAATTACACATTTCATTACTTACATTTCAACATTAAAAAGTAGATCTAAAAATATCGAAAAATTCTACTCGTAATACTTCAATATGAAAACGTAAATCTGAAAAAATGTCAGAAAATGTATTCTGAGAACTGGGTTTCATAATTCGCTATTGATTTGACATCCGAACGCGTCCGAAGGCCGCCTGATCGCCATTCGTTCCGTTTAAGAATTTAAATTTTTAAATCTCGAACGATCTTCGAGCTTCGGGATTGGTTGATGAATATTCCATTGTATCAATAATACAATTCGGAGCTGGATTGGATTGGATACTGTATAGTGTATAAATGTTTGTGTACTGAATATTTATGTATGAATAAAATTTTGGCTGTTATTGTCAGTTCTATTTTATTATTGTTTTGAATTGGTCGCCCAAAGCGGCAAAGTATACATTTTGAATGAAAGTTATTTGGTCCAAAACGCAAGTTAGCGGTGTCCAAGTGATCCCTTTGGAAATTCTAATATCATAAATCCGAAAGTGTGTTTCTTAGATTGTTACTGTTTCACGCAACAGAGCAACAGATAAAGTTGATTTTTGGTATGGTTATAGTTTAAAGGTTGAAAAGTACTTTTTATCCCGGGGAAATAAAAGGTTCTTATAGGATAGCACCAAAATCAAAATATCAACCGCGCGCAAAAGCTAATCTAAAATGAACTCTTATAGGTCTTACGACAGATTAATAATAATAACTTACGTATCGTTCGAAGTACTGAAACGATATCATTTATCTGGAGCGTTCCATTATTTATTATTTTGTGGAACGCTTTGCTCGAGTCTGTATTTCCACTAAAGTAGGACGTAGGAAATAGGAATGTTCAAACCTCAAGTAAATATGCATCTTATAGGGAAGCGTACCTAACATAGCTCGGAGAACTGATGGCCGATGGAGTAAAGTTCTCGAATGGAGACTGTTCAGGCGCTAGCCAATCTCTGCAACGATTAGCTAAAGCCTGATGAAATTTCTGTTAGTACAGCCGCCTCACAACCAATGGTTAGGTTCGTGCGACGCCTGACTAACCCACCGACGCAACCGTGGAAGTCCACTACCGTCGCCGTAACGCCTGGCTATACTGTGATAGCAAGCGAAGCTAGGACATGGATTATTCCAACAGCCGTTCGGTCGTCGCGGGGACCTACTCTGTACTCCTACCTCCCTAACGTTCCTAACCTACCGTATGAAGTCAATATATACTTGTATAGATAGGTGCGGGATACCTGGACCGTGAGACCTATCGGCACCAGGCGGAGTGGGAACAGGTATAGGTAACCCGCCCGCCCAGCGGCACATATGCTGGCTACGGCGTCGTCCCCTGCGCTGCAGACCTCTGTATGGGCTCCGTCTGGATCCTCGAAGGTCCGACGGCCGGTCGTCTAGACGACCTGACTGCTGGCGATGGTGGACCCTTGACTCCGAGTGCAGCCGCCCGAAGGTACTCGCCACTGCACCCCTCTAGACTCCGGGTGCAGCCGCCTGAAGGTTCTCGCCACTGCACCCCTCTTGTTGTGAATCAAACAACCATTAGATTGCGATTAATTTTATTACATGCTTAACTACTATTTATACAACAGTCTCTTACATCTAATTGGTCTTGAAGCATGCCTAATTTGATGACCGTGCATATTTGTGTGCCGATGCCTCGCCTAGATGGTTGACGATGTATCTGGGCCGCGACTCTGCAGATTCCGCCGGCTGACGCTATCCGCTATACGGCCCAGTATCGACACGCTGAGCTAAGCATGTTCTTTATGGACAGAGACCACGCACCAGCAAGCGCCTCGTACGACGTCTACCGTCCAGGTGGACCGACGATATTGTTGTACGATATATTTGTTAGACCGCAGGAACGCGCTGGATGCAAGCTGCTCCTAACCGGGCTTATTGGAAATCCATAGGAGAGGCTTATGTCCAGCAGACTACTGTCCTACGGCTGATAATGACGATGAGGATAGGTAAGCGTGCTACACCTAGGACCGCATATCTCCTTACTATCAGGCAGGATGTGGTCAAACACAAACCCATTACAAAAAAAGGCTCTGAATTCTGATATAATAAGAAAACGATGAAAAAAATCTAAACACTAAACAGTTTTGAAATTTCAAACAAAATACCAGCAAAAGCATAAGGCAGCAAAACAACAGCAATGCGAAAAGGTATTTTAAGTGATCGAAGCAATCTCCGCAGTTATCTGACTTGGCACCGGTATGCCGCCGCGCCGTGTCGGAAAATGTTAACCGATTCGAACGAAGCAAAATATTCTGAAGTTTACGATTGTATGAATAACACTTTACGTTAAATATGCCAAGTTTGGTGTGTAGGTACGTTTGCTATTCATGCTGGAACGAAATTCTGTAGGAGACTTGGTTCCGAATAAATTATGGACGAATAATTTTTTTATTTTTTTTTATTTGTGTTTTATACTCTACAGACTCCGGGGCCTGTACCTTTTATTAACAATGATTTGACTTTTTCCTAAGAAGACAATATATTTTACTAAACTACGTTACATATATGCACCGAGCAGTCCTTCCCCCGCCGCACCCGTTCACGAGTTGACGCACGTGCCAGCCGTCGTCCTTGTCGACCACATTTTTGGGAAGGGGGCTCGCCGCCACGCATCGCCGCCGCAAGAAGAGGCGCCTAGGCTAGCCTGAGTGCTCCGGGCATACACGCAATCCTTATGCTAACTTAATCTACTATTAACTATCGTCCATTCGCCTCAAGACCTCCGCAACCGCCGCGTTCCTATCTTTTATGGCCATTTTAAAGTTATAATCTAGGATGTCTTTTGGTGCCGCAGCCGTTGCCCGTCGCACGAAGCGGCCGATAGCGTCATCTACGTCAAATTATGGCTTATGAATGAAGACCTTTCTTCTTGGTTGCTACGCTCTTGACAGAGTTGTCGTTGTCATCACGTAATATCACTGGTATAGGCCGCATCTAACTTCTTGGCGGCTGTGATAGCTACAAGCTGCGGATAATCCAATCCTCGCGCAGCTGTGAAGTGAGCTTCAAACAGGATTGGGTTATCTTCAGTTTGTAGCTAACATCACAACTGTCAATAAGTTTGATTCGGAATAAAGGGCAGATGTAATACGCTTTACGATGTCTCGCTGTCTATCATAAGCGGACTCTATCCTTTACTGTCCATTAATTACAATTTTTAATTGCAGTATCAGTATTCCCTGTGGTCGTAAAACTTGGTGGAATTAAACCTTTGGGCTCAAACTTTTCTCAGCTTATTAAATGACACCGATTGCGTTGTTATAAAAGTCATAACATCTTCTGCTACGAATGATTTTTCGTCAAAAGAAAAAAGGCGGGACAGTTTCCCGCCTTTTTGCTTTTGACGAACATTTACATTCGTTCCAGTTGAATTTTACCCTTTACTAATCGATTCGGACTCCCAGGTTCGCAATACAACCAGAGCGATAAGCAAACGCGTCCATTGAGGCAGACATTTTCCAATACAATGGTTCTCGGTGACAGGTGTCGCCGTCTGCTCGTACCTACTGTTTGGAGAACTACAGGAAACTGTGATGTTATTGTGTGAATATGTGACTGACAAGCAAAGAGTAAGATATCGCTTTATGTAGACGTCATCGTCGTCGTTTCAGTCATAGGACGTCCACAGATGAAACATAAGCCTCCCCTATAGATGTCCAATAAGACCGGTTAGAAGCGGTCTGCATCCAGCGCGATACTTCCGCGTCAATGAGGTCGTCTATCCACCTTGATAAATACTGAATACCAGATAAGTACCGAATAAATAAATCGACTTGTGTTTATATTTAATCTCACAATTTTTTACTGTGGATTGCTCGAGTTTTTATACTTTTAACATGCTATGCATGTTTTTGTTCTATTATTGGATTGGATCTGTATTTTACTATCTTTGTACAATTTAAACCATAAAATTGGTTCTATTCAAAAATGAAATGTTGCTTTTGCGTGGGTGAGGACCAAAGAAAATCTTTTTTTTCTTTTCATATTCGTTTATTACTTTTAAGTGTAAACCAAAAAGTTTCCGCTTGTATTTTTAGCGTGGCCCAGGTAGGCTTAAATAATATGACAGTGACCAAATTGTGGTGGCATTTTTATCATAAGTAAAAATCCATATTTTTACTTATGATAAAAATGCCACCACAATATTAATAGCAATTATCAATAAAAACAGTGTTTTGCTAAAATTTCTTTAAATATAGATAGTAGTAGTAGATGTACGTAAGTAACAAAATATCACTAATTCATGTATGTTAGCTTCTGTGACCTTTGCGAGGTTGTGTGTAACTCCGGAGCGCCGTAAACGATTGTGCGTGATAATGGGATCAACTTCACTGTTATATAACAACTTGATAACATCGTTGGGGAATCAACATTAAAAGAATATGAGTTCCGTCACTTGGCACTTCGGCTTTAATGGTTTTGGGACAAATTAATTAATCTATATAATATAGAGGTTTTTTTGAGTTTTGAGTTCGATAAAGTTTTCCGCTATTGTGCATAGGTCCTCTACGTATTGGTTTATGCATCCAGCGCTTTCCTACGGTCATCACGGTCATTGATGCACGACGCGCTATGGTTTCATAGTATTTACAAATTTACCTATAGTTGCTAATTGCCTATACCTAAATAAAATCATCGTCATCATTGTGTTCCATAGAATGTCGACTCGTAGACATGGGCCTCCTCCATAGATTTTCAATAAGACCAATTGGAATCGACTTGCATCCTGCGTGTTTCTGCGGTTTGATTAGGTCATCAGTCTACTCTAGGAAACAGGTCTTTATCATCATTCAGGTCTTTAAAGATGAGTATAATATCAATAAAACTACTGAGCATGGCGTGAACTTGACAGATGAAATAAATAACTTTGAAATTCTAAAGCAAAAAAGGAAATTGCCATTAAATTGAACATTCTTTGTTAGTGAAGCTCAGAAAACGACAAAGATATAACGCTTAATTTCTCTGAAAATAAAGGACTACTCGTAGCTTTTATTTTTCTTATTCCTAGAAATGTTCCATTCCAATCTCGTAAAGCACTTTTTGTTTTCGATTTTGAAAGGATGACTTTTAAACGATCAGCCGTTAACAGCAATTAGATGTGGACAAACTTTTGGTTAGCAACATTACCCTCTTTTTAGTTTGAAATAGATAATTAGATAAACAACTTACAGTTTGTGTGAGTAAATAAATGAATTATTCTTTACAATTTAAAGCACATTTATCGTAGTTTAATGAAATGTTTTATTATTCTTGCTCTAACAGCTGAGAAATAAGAACAAGTCAATCTAATCCATTTCACGCTCGCACTAAAAGATCCTAATACAGACACCGTTATACAATCTTGAAAGTCTTGTAAGGCAGCAAAAATTGACTTGTTATTAAAACTTTAATTCATTCAAAATAGTCACTAGTTTGAAAGGGAAAATCCTAAGATAAAAACAAACTAAATCTTTTGAGCTAATTAATTCGATGTTGCAGTCAACTATGTCAGTTATTCTGCTGACCACGAGTTACTAAACCACAGTAGATTTCCAGCTAACCATTTTGATAGTTCCCTTTGTTTTCGTTTGATTTCAAAAGGCAATACTTGGCGTACCTCGGGGCGCCTCAGGGCCTCTTATATTATGTATGCGCATAAAATTGTATTTCATGTAGCAAATGAAACGAAAATATTGTCTTCGGATTTGCACTCGCGTGATTAAGTAGGGGTTGGTATTCACTATCATTGACATGGATTTTACCAATTCTCATATACATAGGTACCAAAACGAGAACATACAAAGTGCTGTTTTGCTTAGTGTATGCATATGTACTTATAATTATTATGAATATTTTTTAGTATGAGACCATGAACAACTAAAAATGGGACCAACCCTGAAAGCGCGAATCTTCTTCTTAATTAGTTTTTTTTTTAAAATAGGTTTACAATGATGAACGTACACAAAAAACATATGGACTAACATAGAACATCCTCCTTTTTTGAAGTCGGTTAAAATAAAATTAGTTCGCATAGCACGCGTGAATGCGCTTGAGAAAACACGCATTGAAAGCTTAGGTCGAGGGAGAGCTTACTTTGTGAATTGTGATCGATGCGTGGTGGATTTAGATCATATAGACTGGATTACAGAACGGAATCTGTGTGATGATTATCTGTGGATAAATTATAATCCAAGTAATACATTTTTGTCAGTAAATTCTATATTAGTACTGAATCTTTATTTGATACCGAGTTATGAAACTGAAAAAGTTCTTTTTCGTAACCGGTTATGGTAAATAGTAATCCTTACTAATATTATAAATCTGAATGTGTTTTTGTTGGTTTATTGGTTTGTTTATCTTTCACGCAGCAGCGGAGCAACGGATTGACTTTATTTTTAGTATTCATAAAGTTCATAGATCGGAAAGTGATATAGACTACATTGTGTCCCTAAAAATAAAATAGCATAACACAAAAATTAAATTACCACACGGGCGAAGCCGCGGGCAAAAGGTAGTAACGAATACAGCATAAAAGCTTAAAACATAAATTAGGTGTTGACTTTTAGTCGTAGGTAAGTAATAAATATAAACTATTAATTATGTACAACTTTTAATAATGGAGCAACCCCGAAATCGCTAAAAGAAAACAGCTGTTCTATTAATATTGTCGAGGCTCAATTTATTGTATTTTGTGTATGGAACAGATATTTTTTGCAATTTTGTTAGTATCCCATAGTAAAAGATGTTCATAATTATGAGTATACAGGGTTATCTGCTTACCCTGTATTGAGGCAAAAAGGGGCGATTAAGACCATCATTGTGAACAACTTTTACTTTAGGGCCAACTCAAAATTCGAATGGTAAAATCAGCTGTTCCATACAAAATTGCAACTCGGAACCGACATTATGTATGAAACAGCTGATTTTCTTGTACCTAATTTCCCGGGTTGGCCCCGTAGTAAAAATTGTCCATAATAACTTAGTACTTTAGTTCTAGATAACCCTGGATAATATACCTTTGAAAATCCCTGGACTTAACAAAGCAACACCTTGTTGTACTATTTAATACTTTGTAGGCAATGAGGATAGTACTCTGTGAAACAATGTCGTATGCTACTGAAATTGTGGGAAAACGCTCCGATACCTACACTTTACAGCTAATAAATATCCCTCGGGCGTATCGCACTACGCGTTCAATATTATTGTCTGAACCGTAAAAGCGAATCGTAGAACATACAATGGCTCGTAAAATTGAAAGTTATATCGGCCACGCCAGGCTCTAACTATTCGTAGAGCCATAAATGTATGATTATGGTCGGTATAACCTATAATATTGGGCATGGACTATGACGATGGACAATTGGGCATGTGCGATACGATTGTATTGATCAATGTGAATTGTAAACAACTTTTACTATGAGGCTGACCTTGAATTTGAACCGAATCAGCTGTTCTAAATACAAGTTGTATGTTTTTGGTGTCCTTTATTAACAAGATTAAATTAAAAATTTAAAAATCGCCAACGCAATATCATTCCTATACATAAGAAATAAAAGAACTAATAACTTTGATACGGTTGAACCGATTTTGATGAAACATATCTAAGACTGCCGTGAGTGTTCACGGCAGTTTTACCTTTTTCAAAGAAAAAACAAAATCCAAATCGATTAATCCGTTCGGAAGTTACGATGCCACAGCCAGACACATACAATCATACACGTCAAACTTATAACATACCGTCGTTTTTGCGTCGGAGGTTAAAAAACTAGCTTTTGTTGCTTCTTTTCCCGCGTGATAATTTGGTTTTTGTGCACTATCTTGTAGGAATCTTTTATTTTTTAACCGGGATAAAACGTAGCCTATGACATTCTTTTATGCTATCTCTAAACATGCAAAAAAACAATTTGATCTCTTCCTCCGTTGCTGCGTGAAAGAGTAACAAATAATCCAACAAACAGACTTTAAGATTTATAACATTATTATTATATACTACGGGACTAATCGCGCACTATAATTACGAGACAAATAAATACCTCCTCATCCCGACGTTTCGGCCGAGTTGCATCGACCGTGGTCACGGGTAGACCCACTAGGGTAATAATGTGTTCAAATCGCGAAAGTTTAAAAACAAGATTTATAATATTTGTAAGGATAGCCTAATAACAATCTCGAACACAACAGCTTACAAACAAATAAAACGGCGTCAAAATGGATCCATATACGTTCGGAGATGAGTACCTATTGCATTGATTCACTCATACTCGTTATCATTATCACTGATAGATGAATCAGGATGTAGGTATCACTAGTCTGGACTGAACAGAACCTATCACGTGTCGATCGGCGAGATTTATCTACACGTGAGGCATAAAGAGAATATAAACTTGTGGAGATAATATAACAAACTTTATCTCAAGGTGAAGGTGAAATCTTTATGACTCACGAAAACAGGCGCGCTAAAATACTTTGAGAGAATCCAGACTGACGAATTCCACGTTCTATCTTAGGCGGGGTAATTTTGGCAGATTAGCGAAATTAAGCTACGAAGCGGTTATTTTTCACCTCTTTATTGCTTCTGCTTGTCTAGTCTGCTTACGCATTTAGCCTCATCTAAAAAGTGTGTTATTTTACGTGTGCCACTTATTTTGAGTAAAGTGTAAAGTTTGTGGAGTTGAGCTTGTAAAGTTAGCTCTACATGTGATCTGAAAACTTTTTAATAGTCCGACCGAGCTATATTCGCGTCTTGGTAACATTTGATATGAAATTGCTTTTAGTGGGAATCATACATTTTGTCTATTCCGTCTTGAAATTTCTTCTTCCGAGTTGAGATTTTTTAAGGACTGTCAAAGACTTACTATTCCATGGAAACCTTTTAACCCGGAAAAATAAAAGATTTACATAATATTATAGACGCGGGTAAAATCTAGTATTTCGTTATAATAGCTTGTATCGATTACAAATACAGTTCAATGATATTTTTGGGTTATCCTTTTATAAATTTTTACCTACACCTAATATACAGTCTCATAGGGTCTTATACGATCTCAAGGCAAAGTCAAAGCAATTTACAGACTACTTATAATTTGATCAGAATACACTAAACCAATGACCCAAAATAAAACCCTGTAATCAAGGCAAATTGAATAAAAGACCAGCGTTAAAGAGTCGTAAATTCCTTGTTAATCAATTGTGTGATTAGCATTTTATGATAACTGATTCGTCCCGAACGTCCGGATAATTGGTGTGATCTAATATCCATTGACCCTCGGGATACGGGCATATTCTTCGTAAAGAAGATCTTGTACAAAAGAACACTTCACACGCATCCTTCCGTACTATACAGGGTTATCCAGAACTGGTTTACTAAGCCGAAAGGTTTCATTCAGACCATCATTATGAACTTTTACTATGGGGTCAATCCAGAATTCGACGTTTTTTTGTCGATACAGGATAAAACAAGCAGATAACCCTGTACTGTATCAGCCTTATAAAGTCCACTATTGAATATAGGCCTGCTCTCAACAGGCCATTGGGCCTTGTCCACAAGCCCAGTTGGTGGATTGGTGGATTCGCATACGCCATCGAATTTCTTCCAATTGCTTCACGATATTTGATTTACCAAAAAGTCAGTACTGTGAAATTCCGTACCTACATTTCAGATAAATCATGACACTAAACTGAAATATGAATTCAAGACTTCACGATCGTGAAGCAATAAGCGTTCTTCCATTAGGTTAGGCCACTACAGCTTAATAACCCCCTTTCGGTGATTTTTTTCTGCTTCTTCATGTGCATAGTAATAATGATAATAAATAATAATAATAAATATTAGGGGACATCTTACACACGGTTTCTGATCCCAAACTTAGACAAAGCTTGTGATATGGCTGCCAGAGACTGATATATAATACAGGGTTATTTCTAATCAATGAGCATACTTCTTTAAGAGGCTTATTCTGTACATCAAAACTAACAACTTCTGTCAAAACTCAAAAAAAACATCAGCTGTTTTATACATTTTGTCGCGGGTGAACTATATTTTTCTATGAAATAACAAAATTTTTTTTTTGAGTTTTGATAATAGTCGTAGAACAAAAGTTTTGATGCACAGAATAAGCCCCTAGAAGGATGCTAATTGATTAGAAATAACCCTGTATACATATTTTAGATACATACTTATATAGATAGTACCTAAATAACACCCAAACACAGAGCAAACACCTATGTTCGTCACATAAATGTTTGCCCTGGGTGGGAATCGGACCCACGCTTCTTTGATCCAGAAGTCAGGGTCACTAACCATTGAACCACTGAGGTAGTAATACATATTATTATCAACGACATTAATAAATTATTATAGATAGTGATGATAATGTAATTTTTTTTAATAGATTGATTTGTGATCGAAGAGATTGATTTACAAATAACTCAATTCTGATTTCTGATTCTTAAACCTTTTCTTTTTTCGTGTCGGTTAAAAACACCAAATCAGAGAATTCAAGGAGGTCTAACACAATTACGTTTACAAGGTGAAAGCAAAGGATAAACGGATTCCCTGCCGCGTTTGATTATATCTGCCTTGACGCAGCACCTCGTTTTATTGGATTTCGATCTAGCAACGACAGATTCAGTTCCCGTACTACACTTGAAGGATTCCATTTATTTTTGTTACAATTTATGCAAATAAACGGGAATGGGCGGGCAGGTATCTGCTTTTGAACGTATTTTCTTCGAATGAGATTATTTCTTCGCGCCTTCTAAATTATATTGTGAGATGGAAGCTATTTAAAAACCTGTATCACGATTTTAATAGTAGATTGTATCATATGGGAGCAAAATAATATCTTTACGGCGAGGGCGCTTTTTTGAATCCAAAGCGAAGTGAGGGATTCTAGAGTAGAATCCCTCACTTCGCTCTGGATTCAAAAGAGCGTAGTGAGGGATTCTTTAGTAGAAGCCTGAACGTAGCGAGGGATTCAAAGTACGTCGCCCGAGCCAAAAATATATTTTGCGCCCGAGTGGTACACTCTACTTTTCATCACCTCTATGAGAAAATAAAAGACGCCTCATATTTTATTGTAATATTATTATTTAATAAAACGTAGAGTAACAACTAAATTGAAATTAAATGATATCTAATAATAAAACAAATGAAAACTTATATTTACATTCTTTTCATTCATTTTCTTGGCGCTGAACAACAACTTTACAAATACTTCCAAATTCAAAAAGTGCGCGGCAAAGATCATTCCGGCGCACTTATATGTTCCAAATTCAAAAAGAGCGCGGTAAAGATAATTCCGGCGCACTTATAAAGTTCCTTATAGAAAACACCACCTTTGGGCGCACTTAAAGGCGAACCAAGTAGTCCTTTTCGAATAGGTGTGATGAAAAATTATGTTTTCTTACTTACTGGATTCTTTCCGAGGTTTTCATTTGTTTCTCTCTTTACTTCGGAGCGATAGCTCACGCTAAGTTCACGGGGTAAGTGAAATAATTACGTAAGTCGATATTTTAAAATGGTTTAGTACTGTAATAGCCTAAAATAGGAAGGATAATAGTAGATTGTATCATATGGGAGCAAAATAATATTTTTACGGCGAGGGCGCTTTTTTGAATCCAGAGCGAAGTGAGGGATTCTAGAGTAGAATCCCGAGCGTAGCGAGGGAGTAGAATCCTGAACGTAGCGAGGGATTCAAAGTAAAAAAATATATTTTGCGCCCGAGTGGTACACTCTACTTTTCATTACCTCTATGAGAAAATAAAAGACGCCTCATATTTTATTGTAATATTATTATTTAATAAAACGTAGAGTAACAACTAAATTGAAATTAAATATCTAATAATAAAACAAATGAAAACTTATATTTACATTCTTTTCATTCATTTTCTTGGCACTGAACACTAACATTATAAATACTTCCAAATTCAAAAAGTGCGCGGCAAAGATCATTCCGGCGCACTTATAAAGTTCCTTATAGAAAACACCTCCTTTGGGCGCAAGTAGTTATTTTTGAATAGATGTGATGAAGAAGTGTTTATTTCCTAAACAGTTCACTTTTCTGTTACGCTATGTTCTTGTATTTTATATGTGTGGACAATAAAGAGCCTAAAAACTTATTCGTTCTTACTTCTCGAAATGGCAAAAGCGTTCGGATGTAAAAAAATACCAACCGCGGTCATTCGAAGATTTTTTTAATGTAGAATAGGGCTATATTTGTCCACCGACTCGCCTGATGGAAAGCAAAGTTGTAGCCGGAGTTGGAGTAAGTATGTAGACCTAGAAAATACCTATTCACTCTCGACTTGAAGATATCCAAATTGTAATTGTCAGGAAAAAATGACGAAGGCAGACTGACCAATAAATGCCGTCTCATCGATTAAGAACATCTAGTCGAGCCTGTCGAGCTATGCTACAAGCGTTTTAATGTGTGTGTGGAACGGAACGAAATGACCAATAACTTATTTGACGATCGTGAGAAAACTGTTCAGGCTCCATACGAGTAAATACAGCAACATACTTTGTTGCGAGATATTTTTATTGTAACCAACTAACCAACGACGTGATGGCGAGAGCTTATGGTGGCCTAGTGAGACTTGACTGCCTCGGAGGCTTAGTGTTGTGGTTAGTGACCCTAACTTCTGGGTCAAAAAGGCGTGGGTTCGATCCCCACCAAGGGCACATTTTTATGTGATGAACATAAAGTGTTTGCTCTGTGTTTGAGTGTTATTTAGTTACTTTAAGTAAGTAATTAAAAAAATAAGTGTATGTAGTATATCAGTCTCTGGCAGCCATATCACAAGCTTTGCTTAGTTAAGGGTCAGAGGCCGTGTGTAGAAAAGCAGAAAGATGTCCCAAATTATTTAAAAAAAAAATCACAAGCTCGTTAGTAGAAATACTAGTCTAATGCCAATAAATTATGTGAGATTTTTATTTATTTAAAACTAGCTGACGCGGTGAACTCCATTTCACTATCTGTCAACTGTCAATGACAACTTTTACATGCAGGTACATTTTGTATAGAAAAATTAAATTCACATTATTACTATTTTACTCTCTACATTTTTATATTTTATCACCGTTTAAATCTTACCTTATCTTCCACAGATATTTTAAGACCAAAATTAGCCTAATCTGTTCAGCTGTTCTCGAGTTTTAGCGATACTAATAACAACGATTCATATTTATATCCAGGGTTACAGGCTAAGTCGACCTATTCCCTTTAAGGGTGTGTAGTTTACTTTGTTTCTGACTAATTTGACTATGAAATACACTATACTAAATAAAAAAAATAGATATTTGAAATTGGTATTTATAAAATTCCCAATTTTATAAATACATAAATAAAATAATTATAAATAAATCAGATATTTTGAAACGTGTAAGTCGTATTATTATTTTTATTTGATTTTTACATGTAAAATAATGTTTTATGACCTCACTACCCAATATTGTCCGTAAAATTAACCTTTTCAAAAAAAAAATCAATTCAAATATCTCGAAAACTGTGAGATTTAGGATATGGTTCATAGTCAAATCAGTCAGAAACGTAGTTAACTACACACGCTTAACGGGAATAGGTCGGCTTAGCCTGTAACCCTGTATATAGATTAACGGATAGTTCTTTTCAATGTAGAGAAATTTTGTAAGGAAAACTGTTTACGTTCGGAGTCCTTGGAGACGAAATTCGATGGCACGTGTGATTCCACCAGTAACTTGTATAGCATTTGTTTGATGGTCGTAGCCCAATCGCACTTCGAACTGGTAGCCTAGGCATATGAACAGCAGTGGGCTACTAAAAGCTCGACGTATCACATGACTAGCTCCAAACAATTTAATCTATCCATGTTCGTGTCGCACCCAAGCCGTTTCATATTCAACTTGAAAAACAATTTCATTGATTAGGACTGTAGTCTGCGAGCCTCCCAAATAGTCGTGGGAACTACTTGATTCGTGAGTCTCATACAATACTAAAGAATTCGCTTAACGCGTATCGTCGTTGTCGTTTCAGCCATTGGACGTCCACTACAGGACATAGGCCTACCCTATAAATCTCCAATAAGCCCGGTAGAAGCGGCTCGCATCCAGCCAAACCTGCAGTCTTGATGAGGTCATCCGTCTAACTTGTGGGTGAACGTCCTACGCTGCGCTAGCTGGTACGTGGTATACACTCGAGAACTTTTCGACCCCATCGGTCATTAGTTCTCCGTCCTATGTGCCCTGCCTACAGCCATTTCAACTTGCCAATCCGCTGGGCTATGTCGGTATCTTTGGTTCTTCTACGGATCTCCTCATTTCTGATTCGATCTCGCAGAGAGACTCCGGGCATAGCGTAGCGTTAGGCGTATATAGCCATAAAATTCGGTGTCTCTCGCCCATTTTCGCTCACGCTTGAGTGTGTATTTTGCATCGTTTCACAGTCATAGACATTAACTTTTATTTGCATAGGTATACATAGGAGCACTTTGACTCGTCGGACTTGAGGCAGAGAATGTATAAAAATACTACCTTGAGATTCGTGAAAGGAATGAGTACAGAAACATTATTTTTCTCAATTTTGATTTTACAATTTTATGGAGATGATAGTTATTTGGATACAAAATTACTTAATTATTCTGTTTTCCCCAGATTAAAACAGCATGAAACAAACAAAAACAAATAAAATTTTTACAGCAATGCTTATGACTAACATCTTGCCAAATGTGCTGTTGAGAGAACGCTGTTGCCAAAGGCTAACATTGTTGTACAAAGTTAAATAGAGTTTTGATAATTTCACGGAATAGCCTACTAACTGTGAGTGCTCATAAACATTAAACATGTTTGTAACATTGTCCAAGTTCAACATTGTCGTCACATGATGTCGATGTTATCGAAAGTCTTAAAATTTTTCCTAAAAAAATCTACCAATTATTCACAAGTTCGTATAGGCCCGATGGTTAACCCAGGTGACAGTTTTTATACCGTCTAAAGGCCTCTAACATGCCTAAACGGTCAAAACAACCAAGACCCACAATTTAGCGTGTCTTCTGAGCCACGGTAGCGCTTTGTTGTATATGTCACCCGCGTCCACCCATCCGAAGACTGACCGTGCCGAACGTAGCTTATCTTTGGTGATCATTAAGAAACACCTAGTCAAACTATGCTAGGAGCGCTACCAATTTCTAAAACTGATTGTAATCAATAAGTTCTATTGATTGTAATCATGTGGTTTTCAAAGAGAAGCCGAGATTTCTGCAGTTTTGTTTCAAATAAACGCGAAATCGCGGAGTATTCTCATGAGATCTTTTCAGCCTTTCTGACCTTTACTGCCCTTGTACCCATCGCCTAATATTGCGAATGGATCCGAAGCAGAAATATTTCCCCTCCGGGCTGTTACGCGGCCGTTTCCGCCGACTCTTGATTTACTTTACGGTCCAACACCTCCAACGTGATTTGGAGATATTTCGTCACTTTCTTCCAATTGTTGTTCTAGTTTCATAATAATAGTTGTTTTTGGCTCGTTTCCTGGGCTGATTGCAGACGAGCGTGCCGCCACAAACGCCGACTCTAGAAAAGGCGAGGCCATTAACCGTCACCGTGTGCATAATTATCATTGATTGACAAGATATTTCTTGAAACATTATACATATACAGGGTTATTCAGAACTGGTGTATCAAGCCGAAATGAGGTGATTCAGACCATCTCTATGAAATGGGTTGGCCCCATAGTAAAAATTGTTCATAATGATGGTCTTAATCACCCCATTTCGGCATAGTACTGGGTAAACAGATAACCCTGTATAGTTTTTCATTGTTCAAGTGACAAAATTCCGGAGCAAAATATAAATGTATCGTAAAGTATATTACGTATGGTAGTATGGTAAAGTATATTATATCAGTTCACAGACTAATATTAATAATTTGGCTTAGGTACCTTAGGTAATATGAATATGAAAAAAATATACCTAGTCAGGTCATAAGTATTGTCACACAGTAAAAACTTTTCTTTTAGAATGCTGGCCATAAAAAAGTTTATTGAATTCGAATTTCGAATTGTTCATGAAAATAAAAATGTATGCTTTTTAGAATTTTACTCATTTTTAAATATGGAGTGGACGCTTAAAGAAGACCGTGTTGCAGTTATTGCGTTGCATCGTTGCGGTTACGCGCCAATTCAAATTTTTGACATACTGAAAAATTTGAATATAACCAAAAGATTCGTTTATCGTACCATCAAACGATACAATGAAGACTCTAGTGTAGATGACAGATCAAGAAGTGGTCGCCCTCGGTCTGTTAGGACTCCAGCAGTGATAAAAGCTGTGAAGGCGCGAATTCAAAGAAATGCCAAACGTAAGCAGAAACTGTGGCCCTTCAGATGGGGTTAAGCAGAACCACGGTGAAAAGGGTGTTAAATGAAGACTCAGGGCTTCGGGCATATTGAAGAAAAACAGGACATCGTTTAAATGCTCGTCTAATGGACCTGAGACTGAAGAGGTGCCGCGCTTTGTTAAAGCGGTACGCGGGAAAAAAATATCGGGAAATTGTTTTTTCGGATGAAAAAAAATTTTACCGTAGAAGAGAGCTACAACAAACAAAATGATAAGGTGTACGCACACAGTAGTGAAGAAGCGAGCAACTGTATTCCGCGTGTCCAACGAGGTCATTTTCCATCCTCGCTCATGGTATGTTGGAAGTTTCTTATTGGGGCTTAACAGAGGTACATTTTTGTGAGAAAGGTGTAAAAACGAATGCAGTTGTGTATCAAAATACAGTCCGTCAGGACTACCATGTTCAATAACAGGCACTGGGTATTCCAACAAGATTCGGCGCCAGCTCATAGAGCGAAGAGCACACAAGACTGGCTGGCGGCGCGTGAAATCGACATCATCCGGCACGAAGACTGGCTCTCCTCCAGTCCAGATTTGAGTCCGTTAGATTACAAGATATGGCAACACTTGGAAGAAAAGGCGTGCTCAAATCCTCATCCCAATTTGGAGTCACTCAAGACATCCTTGATTAAGGCAACCCCCGATATTGACATGGACCTCGTTCGTGCTGCGATAGACGACCGGCCGCGCAGATTGAAGGCCTGTATTCAAAATCACGGAGGTCATTTTGAATAAACTTTATTGTCATAAGAATGTTTTGTTAAGTTCATTTTGGTATATAAATGGTTACATAATGAATAAACTTGTTTCAATTATTTTATATTAAACATGTGACAGAATTTATGACCTGACTGTGTATATATACGCATCGAATTGAGCACCTCCCCCGTTTCGTCGGTCATAAACAGTCGCCCGCGTTTTCGTAAAATGTATGTTACTTTGAAAGCACCGGTGCGGTGGTGGAGTTTTTAGCTGTGTCGACGCCGACGCTCTTATCTGCGTAGTCACCAATAGTTATTTTTGGATAGATTTTCTTCCTATCTAAAGTATAGTAACTAAGTACTGGCACACTTACCATTCCATGTTTTATGGAAATGGATCCTCGGCAGGATACTCGCGATAAAATATATTTTATCGCGGTCTTAGGCCTCGGCCTTCGGGATTTATCGCGCTCGTGAGAAATGGGACACTCGCCTCGTCTAGATGTTTAATTTTCCTTTCTTTATTATTCAGACGTTTTTGCTATGTTCCTAGATTACTTTTAGTGGAGCGAGATAAGTTTTAGTGATAATTTTAGGATTTATTCCAATCTTTATAGAGCTTTGTTTCTCATTGGCGGCTGAACAACTTTCACTATTTGATCAACCTTATCAAAAAAAAAAATGAATGCTGTTCCATTGAAAAAGTTCGAGTTCGAGTTTCGGCAAAATGTAAGGATCAGCAGATTTTTTGTGATTTCACAATTGGTCCCAATGGAAAGTACTTTTCATTGCAATAGAATGTTGTTCATATTAATGTATTAAAGTCATCTTTATTATATATGCGTAAGTTGCAAGTAACCGTGTAAATGTGTGTGTAGTAATTGTTCATTTCATTACCATGGCCTGAATTTTTGTGTGTTGGCATCATTTGCTTCGGTGCTTATTCAATTTTGCTTAAAATCAGCTTCTGAAATGTCTATGAATATTATTAAATTAATGCGAAGTTTGTACCAGTTGTGAACGGCGAACCCTTTTAGGCCAAATTGTCGTTTATGAGCCCTAAAAACCTCTTACGCAAATTAAACGAGTATATTGACTTTGTAGCACAAATTAACTACCATGTTATTGCCAATCAAAATATATTGCGTTACTTGATATTTTACATTACAAATTATTTTAGTACTTACACAGATGTTTTTGAAATAATCGTATGTAGGTATTATTTACTTAATTATACAAACTGTTTTATATTCTTGTTAAATTAACAGAGGTGCATATATCTAAATACTTATCGTTGTGAACAACTTTCACGGTGACATCTCTGAAAGCATTTAATGCTGAAAAAATCCGCTGTTACATTGAAAAAGGTTAAAGATTTTTAATAATAGCTGATTCCTTTTTCGAGATTTTATGGTTGATCCCATAGTAAAGTAGCTAATAGCTCAATACACAATATTTTATTGCATAAATAGTGTGATCTTTCATCATATCATGAAGGTTTTAGAGGCATCGTATCACCCAGGTGTAACTATTTATTAAGTCAGCCTGTCTCCACCCACTGCTGGGTTGAGCCCCTCTCTTACTCGCCATTCTTTTCGGCCCTGAGCAAACTTCATCCATTGCTTCTCATCATGTTTGACAAAATTGATAACAATAATTAGGTTTGATAACTTATAGGTATGCTAGCATAAAATATGGAAACACAAGTACAATACAACAACACTTTATTGACACCAACAAATAGGAAAACATAACAAAAGAAACAAAGACACAAAAAAGGCAAGTAATGATCCTTTCGCGTTGTAGTGATTGCATTGTCACGTCTGATCAATTTATCGTTTAAGATGTACAGCTGTGATGATGTTCTCTGAGTCCAAAGCAATTTTCAAAGCATGACATTTGTTTGTTTCAGGCATACGAGCGGCGGTTCCCCAGCTGCCCGCAGATCCCCGTGGTGGTTGACTGCTCCATCACAGACGACAGCTGGTCGGCGGATGACTCGCAACGGCACACCTCGCGCCGCTGCCAGCTCAATGTCGACGCACCTTATCTACTCAAAAAGGTTGGTAACATTACTCGTAGTATGAGTGCGGTCCCCAACTGTCTGCAGGTTCGCGTGGTAGTGGAGTCATCACGGATGGCTTGGTAGCAGCACACCACGCGCCGCTGCCAGCTCAATATCGGCGCACCTTATCTACCCAAAAAGGTTGGTAACATTAGTATGAGTGAGGTCCCCAACTGTCAGCAGGTTCGCGTGCCAGAGGAGTCATCACAGATGGCTTGCAAGCAGCACACCACCCGCCGCTGCCAGCTCAATGTCGACGCACCTTATCTACTCAAAAAGGTTGGTAAAATTAGTATGAGTGCTGTCCCCAACTGTCTGCAGGTTCGCGTGGTAGTGGAGTCATCACGGATGGCTTGCTAGCAGCACACCACGCGCCGCTGCCAGCTCAATGTCGACGCACCTTATCTACTCAAAAAGGTTGGTAACATTAGTATGAATGCGGTCCCCAACTGTCTGCATGTTCGCGTGGCAGTGGAGTCATAACGGATGGCTTTCAGCTGCACATTATCCGTCGCTACCAACTCAACGTCGACGTGCCTTACCTGCGGAGCCGTGAGTGACTCAGCTAACAATATCACAATACGTACAATATCCCTTATTGAGAAAACATCGAACATTTTCACGTGCGTTCGTCGCGCAGTTTTTATGTCATTGTTGTGTATATTTATTTCTATTAACTGATATTGTTTGATTTCATAACTTTTTTAAGTAACAATAGCTCTCAAAGTAAATATATGTACCACCCAAAAGTAATTAGATCTGACATATAACGATCAGAGGATATCGATGTCATCTTCCGGTGCCCCGGCATAAGGGCGAAAGGCACACATACCTGCTACTCAATATTACTATGTTTACTGTGTACAATATGCCTGTACTAGCAAACAGTTGGTCTCACCTTGCAGTCCTTTGTGCTCTTGCGAGTAACCTTGAAGTAGGCAGACATCAGTCACTTATCACCACAACCACAACACAACAAAGAATTTGAAAGTACTATTTATCTGCTAGGAGCAAGTACATTGACATTTAGTGAAAAGCTGATTTTTTTTCGCGATTTTGCAGTATCTCAGTGGTTATATTCATGGCTAAATGTTTTATTTTTTATTTTTGTTGCAACTGGCAAGTTGCTCTGAATGATTCTAATATGTAGAATCGAATAGTTTATTATTTATCTCCTCTTAATGGTTACATTAACAATTCAGTGATAATAATGGCCAGTTCATAATAAATGCTAGTATCAGTTCATTGAATTATGTTATAGGTAACGTACCTAGAATGTAGATAACTTAATTTATTCAGACCACACATTATGAATCAAATCAATACCAAGTAGAGTCGGCATCTTGTTCGCGGTAAAAATGATCCAAAAATGATCGCAAATGATCCATTGAACATTGGCAAGTTGCAAGCAATCTAGTCGTAAAGGAATTGATTTTCATCTATTTATGCCATTTACAATTGAAGGGTCCTTTAAAGCCTTACAACCCTTACAACGATGTAAGTGCCACTGGCACTTGAACCCTTTTAGACTTACAATCGTTCATTTTTTGTTATTGTCACAATACCGTAAAAAAATCGTTTCACGAAGCTTCCGTAAACAGTACAGGTATTTTTAACTGCAAAAAGAACATGTTTGGCCTTTCTAGTACCTGTATGCATTGGATTTACCTGTGCTAGGTCAGTGTGATGGATATAACCCAATCATTCTTTGTGGAGAGATCTATGTTTAGCAGTGGATTATCAAAAGTCAATGTATGGTCTGTAGCTACAGTACAGTACCTAACTTCAAATTTAGAGTAATCAGTGGATATCACGCTAAACCTTCTTTATGTACAGTTCACAGCGATGTATAATCCACTTCACAATTTCAATGATATTTACATAAAAATAAAAGGATATTGTAAATCATCGTCAAACTTTCATGTAAGGCACTTCACTATTTCAATGACATGTATTTACAACGCAAAATAAGATTTGAAAAATCATTGTCAATCTTTCATATCATACACATGCACCTCAGAGTAAGAAGTATCATACCAATATCAGACAGAGCATGACAGGTGCAGTTATAATCACTGCAGTTTCATTGAATGACGTACAAAACTTTATCAGGAGCATTATTGATGGCTCTCTATCGCAGACTAATAAGTAATTCATAACTGATATGGTTAGTATCAATCAAAAATGTAATGTTTGCGATAACTGGTTTGTTTATAGTGTGTAACGTAAAATCGTATAAAAAACCTGTTTCAAAAATCTGAACCCATTTTTTGTTTTGTTGATCATAAAGGATTTTGGCCGACGAATGATTTAGTTAAAACATCAGTCACCATTTAACATCTATCGATGATTATGGCCTATTAGTTAATTTATATTTTTGATGATGTAGGGCATATCTTAGAGTTGAGCGTGTTCTATATTAGATAGCAAGATATGGCCAAACTCAGAATACAATACTATTTTGGACGAAACACGCTGTGAATACCTTTATACTAAACTAGTTTTTACCCGCGGCTTCGCCCGCATGATATTTTGATTTTTGACGCAATATCATTATAATTTATAGTCTATGTGTTATTCTGATATATAAGCTATATTATTGCAAAGTTTCATCTCAATCCGTTCAGTAGTTTTTGCGTGAAAGAGTAACAAACATCCATACATCCATCCTCACAAACTTTCGCGTTTATAATATTAGTAGGAAGTAGGATGTCGAGTGAATACTTTACATTCTCTAAATTGATTTGAATATTATGCCGCACGCGTTTGATACTTTATCAATTAAGTAAGTTCTAGGCCGGGTGGCTAGCAGTGGTCTCGGAGTTTTTAAGCCGTCCGAAGGCCTCTGACATGGCTAAACGGTTAAAACAACCGTATCAATGAACTCGTATAGTCTAAGCCAGTAAATGTGTAATTCAATTCTTCATAATATTTGTCGTCGAGTGTAGCTGCGTAGATTGTATTTTATCATACTGAAGATTGTTTTTACCGCTTATCTGCCATTCAAATATTATTACCTTTCGTGTTCAAAAATCAAAGCAAACAGTACGTGTCGGCGTTTATTACTATAAGATGTTAGCAAATTGAGTCGCTTCTGTGCCGTGAAGGCCGAGTTGCGGGTTAGGATGGTCACACATTAGGAGCATGCGTATAAACGCGCGATTTTAGAAAGAACAATATTGTCAGCTAGTATTATTGTGTGTCTCCATGACACAATTTGTAAAAAAAATGTAATAAACTAAATTTACTCGGTCCGGCTGGGGCCGCTTTTTAGGCCCCAAAAGATGTGGCGTAAGGAACTTGACACCTTTGACAAGAATTGGTATACTAAAGCACATAACCGCCAAATTGTAAAGATCGGGGGGAGGCCTTTGACTATCAATAGGACTCAATAGGCTAACATAATAAACTAAATGTATGAATAACGGATACGGATTATTAATGTTTTTATGAGATTGCCTTATCATACCGGAGTGTATCCCTATGAAAAATAGCGAATATACTTTTTCTAGCCTCTTGAACATAGGGTCCACCATGATTACTCATTACATTAAACACGAATGCTCCAAGTGAGACACCACCTTTATACACATTCGCAACACCTATCTATGTATTAGGGTTCCCGATCTCGGTAACTGTCCTCGTCGCAAGTGTTCCCGGTTGTTTTCTGTTCCGCCTTGCCGAACCAAAGCACGTGCCACTTCTCCCATTCCACATGTTCTGAATGCCCTCAACAATCTTTTGACTGTGACACCCGAATGCGATCTGTTTGCGGATGATTGGAAAGATATTTTGTCTGTGTGTCTGAATTACTGCGAGAAGAAGACGTGTAAGGTGACAGCAGTGGAAGATGAATTTGAATGAAGTATTTTAGGTATGTAAGATTTAGTTCTAATTATGACTGCGCCAAATTGTATCTTTATTCTTATTTGACATTTATTAGATTTGATTATTTGATTATATGTAATTATTAATTTTGTAAGAATTTTCCAACTAATTTGTATAACCTTTGTAATTAATTGATTGTTCGTAACTAATGTAAGTGGTAACTATTGTGCCGTTTTAGTTATTAAAATAAATAAATAAATAAATAAATAACACCTGTAAACACACGCCGCTCTACGTCAGAAGGACATCACCGTACAATCGTCATATTAGGTACAATCTCTTCTGGTTAAAAATCACCTGTCAAAATGGATCATGGATGTATATTTGTACATTTTCAATACAGCCATGCACATAGTACAAAAAATAAAACCGGACAAATGCGAGTCAGGCTCGTACACCGAGGGTTCCGTACAAATCCTGAAAATTGCACATAATTGCATTATTTTTTAATTTAAGTCTTATTTTTTTTTTTGTTGAAAAAAATGTACATTTTTCATATTTATTCCTATATGTGTAACTCTAAGACAATGCTCCTTGCTAAATTTTATAGTTCTATGAAAACGGGGAGTCCTAGGTATTTTAGCTTATAGGTTTTGATTACCTAGCGTGTGTCAAAATATGCCGTTTTTATGACTAAATGGCTCTAACTTTATTCTGCAATAACTACGAAGTTTGATTTTTTCACAACTGCAAGAGACTATTGATATAATGTGTATAATTATTTAATTTCAACTCGTTAACTTTACGCGTTCCTGAGATAAAAGGCCTTGACACACGGACGGACAGACGGACAACAAAGTGATCCAAAGTGACAAGTTTTTACTAGTATGTAAGTTTATGATGTATAATCTAATTTATATTTTATTTAATGCGCACCCCGTCCATTATTTATACGCTTTCTGTCCCCTCCATCCTAAGGTTGCCTGGCAGAGATCGCTATTAGCGATAAGGCCGCCCATTGTTACACTGTTTATGTTTATTTGTTTCTTCTTTGTGTTTATTTCTTGTGGGCAATAATTTATTTATTTTATTTATGAAACAAAAATAAAAAAATGTTTACAAACAATAAAATTAAACTTAACACTACACTAACTAATACACTAACTAAACATTATTTTATTTCTGCGACAAGTCGGCTCCATCTCAGCATAATAATATAAAGAGTTTATCTATCTATCCTTTTGAGGTACGGAACCCTAAAAGACCAGTACGCAAACCAGTATTCAAACAGGCTCAGTACTGACGTAAACGGCTGCGTTTAATGTACCAACGAGTTAATCTAGATAAAGTTAATCTTTTCTGGTTATCCGCCAAATGGCTCGTCGGGTCCATGTTTCGTAGTAATAAACAAATACTACAAGGGCAGTAATTAACAGTTTATCTAAGTGATATATTTGTGGTATTGGGAAGGCAAAGTGGCGATAGGTATACTCTTGGTAAGACAGCGACATATCCTAGACATGATAGAGAGAAAAGGAGATGATAACTAATTGATGTCAAAATTGTCAACATAGCAGGTCGAACTTAGGCCTACTAGAAAGGTGATTGGGCCATATCCGCTACGCTGGACCACTGCGGGCTGATAGATCTAAAACATATTATTTGATGGTAATCCTACACGGCGAGTACTTTACATACAGGGTTATCCAGACCTGGTGTACTAAGCCGAAAGCGAGTAATTCAGACCATCGATTCCGAGTTGCAAGTTTGTAGGGGACAGCTGATTTTTTTCTTAATTATATATTCTTAATTAATTTTGAGCTGGCCCGTAGTAAAAGTTGTTCGCAATTATCGCATATCAATCACCCTTTTGGCTTAATACATGGTAAGCACATAACCCTGTATTTTACCCGTAGGTACTCGTAATAAGACGAGATAAGTCTGTGAGAGATATATCACTCTGATAGCCCAGCTCAGTCTCTAGTCTCTACACAAGCTTGTTCTATCTAATATTGTAACTTTTGTCTTAGCACGGGTATATCCATAAATAAGGGTACCTACGCAATCAGGGGATTGGTTACCGAAATGCCAATGGGTCGATCTCTGTGCTTGAAGAACCGATAACCGCTAGGGTTTGGCTTCTAGACTGAGAAGGTGAGGTTCGTTGGATTAAAGTCTAAAGAAATTTGCTTCCCTTTTTGATTTTTTTTTTAATAAAATGAGACCTATAAACACAATACACGTTTTGGCAAATAATGGCTTTGCTTCTTTGTCATCAAAGAAATAACTGCTTGGAATTATTCGCGATGGTGTCAATCGGGGAATCCTTTTTCTAGAGCTTCCATTCGATTAACTCTGCAAGAAATCCAGTGCATATGGATCAAAGCTATTAGAGCTTTGCATATGGATTGTTTCTGGATTATGTTATGAATACCAAACTACACGAAATTTCTATGGAATGTACACAAAAGATTTGATCCGCCTTCGTTCAGCTTTATAAATGAGTCGTTTATATTGACTGGTTGTATTCAGCAGGGTTGCCAATGTTGATTTATGTTAAATTATAAACAACAGTATCCTTGAAGGTTGGGGAATTTTCCGAATAATATTTGATCCAATCTTTAAACCTGTCACTTTGCATATTTACGGAACAGGCTATCCAGAGTATCCAGCCGTCCAACAAAGGTCATTCTACGGCTTATAGGGTGAAACGGCTTCGGTATTATGAAAAGGACACAATACGGGTCTAGCGCTGCGGTGTAGCATTTCGAATTAGTCCCGTTCAGGGATATCAGGACAAATTCAAAATCATCAGGATAATACTTGCTCCAAAAATGTAGTCGATTCTGAATTTCCGACCTTTTGCCAAAGTTTCGTCTATCTTGCATTTTTTTGCACTAATTCGGGCAGTGCTGCTAACTGAGAAGATTTATTACCACTAGGTTACTTCAAGGGCGACCGAAAAATCGTGATTGGTCGCCATTTAGACTACCTCGGAAAATTAAGTCGCTCATTTTGGCTACTTTTATCAGGCTCTGCTTAAACTAAATTGGGAATCGAGAAAGCGATGGTTGGACTACCTGGATGTACCTACACCAGAAGGACTGGCAAATCGGACAGCTCTGGACAGATAAATGGAAAGATTGTAGAGAGGCTTTTGCCCAGCATCGAGATATGACGGGCTTTTAGTAATAATCACCAAATTGGATAATCCCTTCTGCCTCCAACCGGGCTTATTGAAAATCCATAGGCCTATGGTAGGTATTGTAGGCAGGCAGGTCCAACAGTGGACGTGGACGTTCAGCGACTGATGGATAGTAGTATGGATGGAAAATCCCCACAATTCGGCAGCCCTAGAGTGTAGTCTAAAACTGTACCTGTAAGACAAACATCCTAGAGCAGCGGCGGCGCGCGTGGGTGGCTCATTGCCAAGGATCAGCCGTGTTTGTTATCACAACAGACATATCCATCCAATTACGCGAATGAGCTTTGATCCTACTTTCTGGAAACCGGGATTAGTTGGCGAAATATTTTCGGTTTTTGCAGATGTAATTTTTTGTCTTAGTTTGCTTGTTTTCTTACAGTTACTAGTTTCATGTAGTCAAATTACTGGGACATGTTATGTTAGGTATGTTTCTTGAATTATGTTTTCTTCAGCTTTTCTGTAATGAGATTGCTGAGCTTGGGAATATCTTTTTTCTCGAAAAAGTCCGCGATTGACTATGAAAACAACTGTACAAAGAGACGCTGTGGTTGAAGATAGAACAAACTTACAAGATCCTTATACAGTAGAGCTCATATTTTTCTAAGCGATCACTGATGTTGAGCAACGTCCGGCACGGTCAGTTTTCGGATGTAATCGTGGACGACATTAAAATTGAGCGTTGCCGTTGCTCGAATGAGAGAAATAAAAATAGTTTGCAATATGTAGAAATTTATCAAAACAGCTGAAGCCTATAATTTAACGTCGAGCTACTGCAGCGCTAAGTTATAAATGTCACCTATAGTTACCCATTCGGAAAATTAGCCAAGTCAAACGTTGCTTAACTTCGGTGATCGTCTAGAAACACTTAGTCAAACTATGCCATGAGCGCTACAAATATTAAACTTAGAGGCCCTTAGACTTATTTAACATATCTGGGCTATCACTTCAGCCTATACGATCTTACTTCTAAAGTTCTTCATACTAATTGGCTCAATTTCTACAACCCAGATGATCGGCGTCGACTACGTGTACTTCCTCCAGAAGAACCACCTGGACCTGAAGAACAGAGTCCTGGTGATCGAGGCTACGAACGAGACCTTTGCGTCCAGGGTCTGCGTCGTAGAGAAATGCCGATACTATGTGAGTAGACTTTATGTTTTAAGATTAGATTAGATACTATGTAAACTAAGTATGGCTGAAAAGAAGAAGAAGAAACTAAGACCACCACCCGATGGTCAGATGACATCATCAAACATATCGGAAGGCATTGGATGTAGGCTTGGGCAGGACCGGAAATAATGGCGACAACGAGATGCCTATAGGCAGTGGGTGGAACATGCGGAATAGATAGATATAAATAGACTACATTTTTTTGATGGCGCTGTTCCACCGAAAACATGTTCGCTACATTTGTCGACATGTTGTGCGGAAATCCAACAGTGGGCGAACTTGAGTTGTGGATATTTTCTCTGTCTCCACTGAAAGTGATATCTGTGTGCAACACAATGAGCGTCAGTTATGAAATTTGGCGGAACCGCGCTTTTATATGACGCGCTTTATGTGAACTTCGGTCAGGATTGTGCGCAAGTTGTAGCTAACTTTATTTCCGCCGACTTGTGTGATTCGGCCTATGCGGATTTTTCTACTACTGGGAAATTAGATGGCGCATGACGCCTATTAAAATATCCGTCTTAGCAAATACACTGTGAAATGTTTCTGAAAAATTACAAGAAATATCGTGGAAATTACCCGCACAAAGAAACATTGATTATTTCAATTTATGAATATGTACATACAGATCAATACCTAATTATATCGCTGATATTAATGACAGTATACAACAATTTGTATGAAGCGTCAAACAATGACCGTTTTGTTTATAGATTTCCTTTACAATAGATATCTATATGTGGCTTTCATCACAATTATTGTAATTTATTAATACTGAGCAACTAAGTGGTACATTATAATAATAGACGTGATTTTGATTAGTCCGTAAGTAAGATTATCCAAAAAATGTTGGACACGTATTTTTAACTTTTGTCAATGAAACAAAGAAAAACCTTGTCAAAGTTCAGGAGTGGGGGTCGTGGTCGTTTGACGTCACGCGGAGCTTTCAAAGCGCTTCTTTTAAGGAATCAACTGCGAAGTCACGAAGAAAAAATCACAGTTTCGTAGATGTCCGCATTTGATGTGGTTCATAATGATGAGCTGAAGAAAAAATTTAAACAAAAAAAAACCGGACAAGTGCGAGTCAGGCTCGCACATCGAGGGTTCCGAACAAATCCAGAAAAATTCACAAAATTGGGAAGTAAGTTGTTAAAATCTCTATAATCATCGACAAAAAACGTTTTCTTTTTACTTTTCTCGTCATACATCGAAAATTACACATTGTTAAAATAATTAAAAACCTGTTTTAGCATGTGCTAATGAAGTTCTTTTACATGATACGATTTACTCACTTTGAATTTTGAACTCATATTTTGTGACTGTGAATTTTGAGGCCCTATTTTTTGTGATTTAAATAAAAATGTACAGTGTACTCTGAGACAATGCTTCTCGCCAAATTTCATAGTTCTATGTCAACGGGAAGTACCCTATAGGTTTTGATTTTTGTGATTGTCGAAATATGCCGTTTTTACGACATAAACGGCTCTAACTTTTTAAACGATATCTGAGAAGTTTTTCTTTTACACAACTGCAAGAGTCTATAGATATACGTATACAGTTTAAATTTCAACTTGATATCTTTACGAGTTCCCGAGATCAGTCTTGACATACACAGACGGACAAACGGACAACAAAATGATCCTATAAGGGTTCCGTTTTTTCCGTTTGACGTACGGAACCCTAAAAAACAACAACTTTGCTCAACAACACCTTGTATGTGTGTGTTTACTTTTTGTTTATAATAATTATGTTACGCGATTCGTCCAGCAATCATAAACCGATTTACATGTTCCTTTTACTATTATGTAGTGTAGAGCATTCAGCATACCTTGCATAATGCTCTCATAAAAGTTGCATTAACTTTAACTCAGTAATTTTTAGCTAATTTCAAATTATTTCAATAAGTTCAAATAGTACAAAATGATGTTGTTATTCGCAAGCCCTTGGGTTCACATAGCTCTTTTGAACTACACAACAAAGCAAAAAACTTGTAAAGCAAAGTTGTTAAGATATATTCATAATTAGTCCGCGTGTCAGTAATATTAATTTTAATTAGAGCGTAGCCAGAGTTGGTCGCTCTATGACTTTTTTTCTGGCGCTCACACAGACACTATTGGTAAAGGACGAGAAAGATGGCAATGCAAGAGAGAGGCCTATAATAGCTATACCCAGCAGTGGGATAAAGAAGGCTGCGGTAAATTATGACGCAGGCATAGATACCATTGTCTGAAGTCGGTTTCCAAACAAAAAAAAAATCAATATTTTCCCCTATTTATAATTCATATAAAACACCACCACGTGTGTCAGTTCCCATGCTCATTCACTGTGACTTTTACCAACCCCTAATTATATTGCTCGAGTACAATGTTAGTTGGGGTACACCCCAGAGATATAGACAGAGAGGCATTCTCGTTATCCGGCGACATTTATATCAATCCATCGATCAAAACTTTTTAACACGCTTTTATTAGTTTCACCTGTATGTTTGCTTGCTTGTAACCAAACCCTTTAAGCTCGATTTTGACCTCCTTTGAGCGATCAGATTTTCTTTAAACTTTGCACACCTATCAAAGACCGATGACAATGCATTTATAAAAAAAAAGAAAAAAAAATGATGACTCCTAAGCGTGTTTTTTTAGTTTATTTTTTTTCACTATATTTATATTATTTATGATAATTATAATAAAATAAGGCACAAATAATTAAGTATCTGGTTCCGCAACTAGCCAGAGGCTGTGCCTATAAGAACTAGCGTCGAACAAAAATCATGACAACTTACTTATTGCTTGGCATATGTCATAATCTACACGTTTAAATTTAATACTAGGTAATTAATGACCAAGATTCAAACTACAGATAGGAACTGTGACAAAGACTTGATATACCGCAAAATTCATGTTTACCAAATTAATGAGCGCATATGAATCAGTTATTTGAGTGCTCGGTAAGTAGGTAGTAATTTTCTATTGTCGTAGTGTGTAGTGCTGAGGGTTGCGTTTGAAAAGTCGAGACGACATATCCCACCTCGCGATACCTGATGGTACACTTGTGTTTTTAACTACATACTTAGTTAACTATCATCCTCGATAATTTCTTATGAATTACTAGTTTTTACCCGCGGCTTCGCCCGCATACGCAATATATCATTATAATTTATAGCCTATGTGTTATTCTGGTATATAAACTATATTATTGCAAAGTTTCATCTCAATCCGTTCAGTAGTTTTTGCGTGAAAGAGTAACAAACATCCATACATCCATCCATCCATCCATCCATCCTCACAAACTTTCACGTTTATAATATTATTAGGAATTAGGATTAGGATTAGGATGAATATATTTTTTTGTTTCTAATGTCATGAGAATCACTCAGATGTTCTTTTTACTTCTACGACTTTTAAACGATAAATATGATCGTTTATATGGACAACTGCAATACTTAAAGCGTTAGCAATTTACAGATGGTTTGCTGTTTGTATGAGGCAAGTTTGCATGCGTAAGACCTCTTTGGAAAAGACCGCTATTAAGGTTTTTTTACCATAGATTTTTTTATTGAAAATAAGTACTTTACTGACCTTATCCAACCTGTTGTACATATATCAAGGAGAGGTGTGGTTTATAATAGAGCTGCTTATCTACCACTACATACACAATTAGTAAAATATCTGTAGTAGCAGTATTGCACTAGTTATTATACACTTTAAAAAATATAACAACCTGAAAAACAAACAGACGACGACGTTCCGCTTTAATTTATGTAAAACTAGTTTTTACCCGCAGTTTCGCCCGCATACGCAATATATCATTATAATTTATAGCCTATGTGTTATTCTGATATATAAGCTATATTATTGCAAAGTTTCATCTCAATCCGTTCAGTAGTTTTTGCGTGAAAGAGTAACAAACATCCATACATACATCCATACATACATCCATCCATCCATCCTCACAAACTTTCGCGTTTATAATATTAGTAGGATAATATTGGAATGGCACAGTTACATATCAACATATGATTGTAAATAATATTTTATAAGTGCAATGGAAAATACAATCTGTCTTATAAGCCACAGCGGCCTGAAATGGGTATTGACTTTTGATAATAAGAGCTGCCATCCATCAGATCCTTCTCTTGCCTGAATTCATGTTATTCTTCCATTATACATTTATATAGCAGGTCAATAGTGTAATCATCATACTAATATTATAAATCTGAAAAGTTTGTTGGTTTGTTTGTTTGTTCCTCTTTCACGCAGCAATGGATCAACGGATTGACTTGATTTTTGGCATGGATATAGTTCAAAGGCCGGAAAGTGACATATGCTACTTTATTATTATTTTATACTACGGGATTAATCGCGCACTAAAATTACGAGATAAATAAATACCTTCTCATCCCGACGTTTCGGCCGAGTTTTAGTGCGCGATTAGTCCCGTAGTATAAAATAATAATGTGTTCAAATCGCGAAAGTTTAAAAACAACATATATGCTACTTTTTATCCCGAAAAAATAAAAAAATCCTGTGGGATAGCACAAAAGAGAAAATACCACGCGGGTGGAGCCGCGGGCAAAGGCTAGTATTAAAATATATTATCAATTTGTGTACTAATCCTAAAACAAATATTAAATCACCGTATATCACTACACCTCTTCTAAAATTAGGTGTATTTAGGACTAATTACAAAAGTGAGTTCCATTCCCCGAGAAAACTTTTTATTGAAATCTAAACATGATCTTCGGGAAGATTTAACTTGTTTACATTCTATTTTATTCATGTGTTACCCTTTACTGTGTTTTGTTGGAAGGTTTTGTGGTGTCTGCATTTATTAGAGCTTTTTATAAACGTGAAGATAATTCACTTCAGATCGCCATGACAGAAAGGAAAATTATACTGACTGAATAGCAATAAACACTATCGTACTCTATAGGATATAGCGTGTAACGTTATCAAAGCCGGTTCATAATTTAAGCTTTTTAAACTTTTAGCTTCTGTAAGTTCTTTTAATCGACTCCACAATGAGCCATGTAATATTTTGAGTTGAGTCTGGAGCTCTATTTTAGCACTAAGGTTTTTCTTTCTACTCTCACTCACACAGCAGTTACTATGCCAGCTTTGAAAATTTAAGATAATGAAAACAGGACAGCATAGTTATGCGATTCTAAAAGTTATTTCTGTAGGTTCATTAAAGTTTCTGGGTATAATCTACTAGGAGCTTAGTATATACGAACCTGATTTGGACCAACCGTTAATCACGTAAAAACATCTCATACATTTTATTTCTAAGGCGGAAAAGTGTATAAAATATAAAAATCAGTTCGATTACTCTGTACTTAGTGCAAGGCCCGCTGGCGTCTCTTCTGGCTCAAGCATCTTACCATCATCTGACCTAAACGATGCAATATATCGAACGATACCCGTGGCATCGTTGCACATCGGATATTATCTGTTGCATGATGCAACTAGAAAGTTTGCATGCAGCCAGCAGTTAAGACTGCAGATTATGTTAGTTATTACATTTATTTAAAAAAAAAAAAACAACGCATCAAAGCTTAATGAGAAATGAGGAAACGCATATTCTCAAATAGTATAATGGCTGAAAGTGAAAATACAAATCTCAGTTATAAAAGCAGTTTCAAAAAGAGTAAGAGGCACGCGAAAACATGTCAGGACCTTTCAATGTGAAGATGGAGCAGGAATAATTTATTGACATTCAAGATTTACTCGTTTCTCGATTCTCGTTCACGATAAGACTTCTGCCTAAAAGTGATTGACGATTGCAGTGCAACGATGACGATAAGTGGAAGTGCGAGCCGCGGTGCGACGGTTCGTGGTCGCGCATGCTGATAGTCGAGGGTGGTTGGGTGGTCGCGCGTAACGCCAACAACATATATAAGTAATAAGCAGTAGTAATAATAGTATTTACTTTAATAAAGAGTTACTCGTAGTCCCAGACTATATCTTATAAGTAAAATAACACTTTATTTTGCATATTTTTACGATTTTGGGAATCCTACAATGACGTCGTGCTTGTGTCGCAGAGCTACCTCGTATGCACAATTTGTAAGTGTAAACTTCTTTAGCGGCGTTGTGCACTTATTGGGATGGGTAAAAATGTTAAACTCGCGTCCGGACACGTGACCTGATCGAAAATTCGTAAGACGGAGGGAGAGTAAGTAGACCGCCGAAGCAGCGTAGGAGAGGAACTGTAGGGAATGCAATCCCGGTCGATATTTTCAATCTCGGTATTGGCGGAATTGACCAACCTAATCGACCGGGATCCCGGGTATTACCGGGATCTCGGTCAGTTTGGGTTTTTATTTTAAACATAAGAAAGAGATAATTCAAGCTTTTGGCTTCGGTAAGTAAAGTAAAGTAAAGTAAAGTAAAAATTTATTGCACAAACTGTGTAAAATGGTGGTACAAATTTTCTTAGTAACAACAGTCTATCCTAGCGGACATGCAATTTTTGGTAACATAAATTTTAGAGTTTACCTGTCTAAGTTAAACTATGTTACATTTTCTATTTAAGTTGGCATAGTTAGAGATTATATCACCAATAAACACACATTTTATTTACAACCTATCATAGCCAACATTTGAGATCATTATATTTAAATAAATCTACCTATGTTACACTTACATTCTAAAAACAAAATAAAAAGTTATATATTTCGACCATTCACAACGTCTTAGCATTTTATATTTTTTCTTATTTATATTTAGGTACACTATATTTTCGAGATCGTCTATTTGAGAAGTATATTATTTTAAAATTCCTACTTCTATACAAAATTTTACTTCTATGTACAATAAAAATACTGTGATCAATTTTTCTTGGGTATTTACGACATCAGAAATACGAGTACCTATTTCTTTTTATCTTTCATTATATTCTCGATATCGGCTATTAAGATTGATAATTCCTATTTCTATACAACATTATTATAGTAGCATAGATGTACTAGATACCTTCTTGAGATCATATTTTTACAATTAAAATAATATTATTTTAGAATATCCACTTATCCATATGAAATAATGGCATCATTAATTAATTAGTTTTCTACAAAAAGCATCTGTTTACAAATACTGTTATTTACATAAATTATTATTTTGTGATTGCCATGTCTATATATTTATAGTCTTTTTTTTATATAATTAAATTATTTCAAATAGTATAGGTATGGGCCTGATCCATGAGTACATGCATAAAATTCATTCATATCGTAAAATGCTTTTCCAATTAACCATGTTTTTAGAGAATTTTTAAATCTATATCCATCTAATGCCTTTATTTCAGGTGGTAAATCATTATAAGTGGTAATTGCTGTCATATATGTGCTTTTGTGAAACATTGTGTTGTTAGCCTGCGGCATACTTAAATTATATTTGTGTTTTGAACGTAAACTATGTGACCGCAAAGATTTTTGGTCAGTAAAATTGTTTGGATTATTTTTCACGAACATACAAAGTTCTAGTATAAAAATGCTATTAACAGTTAATAAATTATTTTCCTTAAAAATATTTCGTACTGAATCGGTACTATGTAAATTGTAAATAGATCTAATACAACTTTTTTGCAGTTTGAACGTACTTTGGACATCAACTGAGTTACCCCAAAAGATTATACCGTACGTTAAGTGAGGGTAAACGTTGCCGTAGTATGCATTCTTTGCAATTTCTTCGGAGGAGACATTTCTCAATATCGAAAGAGCATAACGATACTTCGAAAGTTTTGCGTTTGTCTGAGAAACATGCTGTTTCCAATTCATATGACAATCTACAGTTACACCCAAAAATTTAGTTTCATTTACTTCATTCACTTTTGTATTGTTAAAAACAATATTTAGCTGTAGAGGCTGAGTTTTATAATTTCGAAATTGAATTATCTTTGTTTTAGGGATATTTACTTTTAAATTTAGTTTCTAATGCTTCGGCATTTTTTTCTAATGTATGTGTTATTTCATTTTCAAATTCTTTTTGATTTAATTTTTGTTGTGGTATATACACAGTAGCGTCATCAGCAAACATGGTACAATTATGTTTAGTTGCTGAAGGCAGATCATTTACGTAAATCAAAAACAATATTGGCCCAAGAATGCTGCCTTGAGGGATACCTAAATGTATGTTTCGGAAATCTGATTTAATACTTTCGATTGTTTTGGTTTTTCGGTTATAAAAGTTTATACTTGTACATTGTTCTCTGTTTGAAAGGTAGCATTTAATCAGTTCTAGGACTATGCCTCTTATTCCTATGCTCTCGAGTTTATTTATTATTTTGCTATGTGAAAAGCAGTCAAACGCTTTTGACATGTCGAGTAATAAGGCCACACCTTTTTGTTTATTGTTTATATCATCCCATACCTGTTTTAGACACTCAAATATTGCTGATGTTGTGTTTTTGCCTTTTTGGAAGCCAAACTGATTTGTATTTAAGATATTGTTTTCTTCCAAAAACGACATTATTCTGGTGTACAATACTTTTTCAAAAATTTTTGAAAAACAGGGTAATATAGCTATTGGTCTATAGTTTGCCATATCATTTGTAGGTCCTTTTTATGTAAGGGTCGCACTATGGATTTCTTTAATTCACTAGGAAAACGGCCTGTTTCAATTGACAAGTTAATTATGTGTGATAATGGTTCTGCGATAAAATCTATTGTACTTTTTATTGCCTGTATGGGGATGTTGTCATGTCCTGCACTTTGTTTGTTTTTTATCTGTTTAACAATGTTTTTGATTTCTTGAGCACTAACTGGTTTGAGATATATGCTTTTACCATTTTTTTGAATAATCAGGTCTTGTTTTAGATTTTTCACATCATTTTTGGTTATATTGGTAAAGTAGCTGTTAAATGAATTGGCTATATCTAAGGGGTCTGTGATTTCAATGTTGTTGATTTGCAAACAGTCAATAGTTGAGGGAATAGTGTTTGTTTGGGTAGTGTTTTCTTTAATAATTTTCCAGGTAGCCTTGCTTTTATTGTCACTTGCATTAATATAGTTAATGTTAGAATTTTTTTGTGAAACTAAAACAATTTTTTTCATTGTTTTACAATATTTTTTATAGTCATTCAGACGTTGTTTGTTTTTGCTTGTTATACATTTTGGTACATTTTCCTTTTATTTTTACTAGATATTATAATGCCTTTTGTCTTCCAGCTTACTTTCTTTTTGTAAGTTATTTTTGTTTTTTTCAGTGGGTATGCATAAATCGAATATTAGTTTGAACTGTTGAATAAACTCACTGTAGGCAGTTTCAGCGTCCTGATGTTTATATATTTCAAGGAAATTTACTTGTTGGATGTATTTGATAAATATGGGTAAGTATTTTTTAACATTTTGTTTTTCTACATACCAAAATTTTTCTCTGAAGCTCAAAGTAGTTGGTATAGTGAGAATTTGCGCGGTGTGGTCAGAAAAATCTGGTTCGACTGTTATTATTTGTGTTTCGTATTTTTTAATGTTTGTAAATATATTGTCTATACACGTTTGAGATTTTTTGTCTATTCTCGTGGGTGCTTGTATGGCTGGTTGCAAATTTAATGAGCCTAGTGTATTCAGAAACAAGTTGGTTTTATTGTTTTCTTCAAGCGTATTTATATTAAAATCTCCCGCTATGAATATCTTTTTCTTATTGTATCTCTGCCTGAGAGTCATTTTATGTAGCAAGATCTCCAAATGTTTTATGAATAGGTTAAAGTTGCTATTTGGGGATCTATAAACACAAATAATAATGTAATTGAGTTCTTTTATGCTGACGCCACACGCTTCAAAATGTCTTTCTATACTCATTTCACTTACCCAGTCTAATTTTGTATAAGTAATTGAATTTTTTGTGTAAATACATACGCCGCCATTTGCTTGTTTTTTACGGGAAAAGTGAGCTGCTTTTTGGAAACCATCAATTTGTAGTACGTTGGCTTCTTCATCTTTCAGAAAGGTCTCACTTATGCAGCAAATGTCTATATCGTGTTCGTTGGTAAGTAGTTCAAGTTTGTCACCTTTCTTTCTTATACTTCTAGTGTTGAGGTGCATTAGTTTTAAGCTACATTCTCTATTTCTGTTCTTATGAACGAAAAAACTGAGGTGTACTCGTCACGGGATTTTTTTGTGTAATAAGCTGACTTTTTTCGTAGTGAGACGCATTTTTGTTAGGCTGTAAAGTAGTTTCTCCATTGTAGTTCATGTTCGAATTGCCGTTTGGTTTAGCTACGGGGCTAGGGGATAAAATTTGTACTTCGTGTTTTTTAAAATAATACGGTATAGTACCCGGTCTATACGTATAATCGTGTTTTTTTGGAATTGTGGGTAAATTTTGCTGTTTTATTTTATTATCAAAGTTTATCATTTTTGTTATATTTTTGCCTAGATAGCAGTTTTTGTAGTCAGTTAGGTTTATTAGATGATTCAAGGTTTTGCAACTGGTTATTGGCAAGTATTGGCAATTTTCAAAGTTATATGCGATTCTTTTGATACTACGGTTTAGTCTAGCCTCATTTAAGTATGGATTATATCTAACTCCTGATATAACAACTTGGGCTGAGTCCACAATTTTCAATAACAAAGTTAATTCTCTGAGAAATTATGTAAGCGTAAATTATGTAAGCGTAATTATAGAAGCGGTAGCAATGCAAATTTTATCTTATTATCTAAACTAATTCTCAATTTTTCTCAGAATCTTTGTATCAATTTCGTATTTAGCATACCATGAATTCGTGTGCACATCTAAGCATTATGTTTCATCAATGATAGTTTTTCACTGGTTTTCTACATTTAGTCATGTTTTGCTACATTCATTAAAGTTCAATCTCGTAGGCGACTGTACGCAGCAGCAGACAATAGTGTCATCACGAACACAAACGTTGCTATAACTTGCGCGTCAGCAGTCGTAGTTTTACTGTAGACTGATGCTGCCGTATGAAGTTAGCTAGTACCTTTAGACTTAAAATTGTGCATAGATTAATTGACCATTGTAGAAGCCGTCTAATACACTAGATTCCGCGCGAATTGGCTACATTATGTGTAATATCTTTGATTTTCGGTAATCCCGTCAATCACCGGGATCCCGGCTGCTATTACCGGGATTGAATCCCGGTCGAAATCTGACCGGGATCCCGGTGATTGACGAGATTACCGAAAATCAAAGATATTACACATAATGTAGCCAATTCGTGCGGAATCTAGTGTATTAGACGGCTAGTATCCCGGTAATAGCAGCCGGGATCCCGGTATTTCGGGATCCGGGTATCCCGGTATTGCGTTCCCTAAGAGAAAGTAATATCCCCGTCACTTTCTACCCGCGGCGAAAATGTGTGTCTGCTCCTGCTGTTTCGCGGCGCAGGGCGCTTGTGCGAGTGTGCGTGTGTGATATTGTATTTCACCACATATAGGTAAATAAATAATAATACTTTTTAAGTTCAAGTTTTTAATTCTGCCGGCACTCCCGGAGTGCAACCCGTTGTTTTTTTTTTTGAGAGAGAGCCAAGAGCTAGATCACCTCGTCCGAGGACACTGCGGTTGTCGGTATGTGTATGCAAATCTTTCCCAAGCGATCTTATTAGAGTATTCTTATCTTAGTAGTATTATTATATCTTCTTTGCACATTCGAAAGTTTTAGCTAAGACGATGGTTATACATGGCTGTAACTTTTGATTTCAAAACATTTTATAACGTCGGTATAATTATTTCGCTCTGTACCTGCTATAAATTCTGGTAGATTTATGATCTAGACAATAAATTCAAGTCCTGACTGAGATAGAAATCTCGCCAACATATTATTTAAGTCGGGCGAGAGTTCGTCGACACATATTGTCCCCTCAGGACAAACAAACAACTAAGATTGTAAGATTGCTATCTGGAATTCTGGGGAGTATTTCTAACTTTGCCTTTAGAATTGAAAAACTTTGACATTATCTTTGTATCTAATGCTTTGAGATAATCTTCGACTGTTATCGCAATATATTTGTTCCACCATTCCGCACTGGGATATATGGTTCAATCGCCTTTCGTAAGTTGGCCTACGTTCAACAGTGGACTAGTATAGACTTATTTTGTATGTTCGTCAGACTTCTCCTCCAACACAAGTTTGTTTCTCCACAACATAAGTTTGTTGCTGTCGTCTCCGAAGTTAGCAACAAACTCTATTACATCATCTTGCGGTTGATGCAAATGGTCTAGACTCTAGACTAAGGTCGGTATAGTATTTGGTTGTATAAATCTTCATTAGGCCTACCGTAGAAGGCTGAATTTTCAGCGCTAGTCCAGTTGCGGATATATTCACGTACCTACGCTTTCGAAAAAATAAAAAATACTGCTACTCGTATTTAACGAGAGGTATCTGAGTTCTTTCGTCGCCATTTCAGGTCGCCAATTTGTCCTTTTTTTATTTTTTAAATACAGCGATGTGAAGTAGTTATTTCTCGTATACGCAGTACGCACCCGTTCCGGGGCCTTGTTCGCGTATACCACGAAAAATACACGAACACCAATGTTAAGAGATTCTGTTTGCCGAAATACAGGTGCAAACTTATTTCGGCATCTTTAATGTTACTCGAATTTATGTTACTCGTATTTCAGTCCGTCATATTAGTTATAAAGATAAGGCAAAATATATAATATCTATTGGAATAAAACAATATGAGGACCCTGCATCAAATGAGAATAGGGAAAATTCTGTGACTGCAGCATGCATCGCATTCTCATCACGCATTGCTACAATCTCTACCCTAATCTCAAAGGTATAAAGTGTAATATTGTGTGAATACCAGTTGTAATGTAATTATAGTGATTTATTCTAATCGTTTCCGTTAAATACGTAATCGTTGCGTTGCATCGGCTCGTATTTTGTTCGATTCAAGGCCTGAAGTTTCAAATCGATTTCCGATACATTCATGTTTACCTACATATTGAGAAGGTCTATTTTGGGACGCATCTTCGAAGCTTATTAAGTGGTTTGATGTCAATATGTGTGATTGTTTAGTAGAACTTTGTATTTACTCAAGTTAGACTTTATTTTTTGAGTTTAAGTTAGTTTTTTATTGAATTCGGTGTGAAGTACAAATAGTGGAAGCCGTACGGGCTCTACGGCTCACTGTTATGATGACAAGATGAATTTCTACAAAGTTAAGATAAATTGTCGTCATGTTGGTGCGTGGTCTCTATTAGAGAAGTTTACCACCCTCGGCCATCAGTTGACTTTGTTATCTGCTATCTGTTATAATATACATAAAAATAATTATAATTAATTAAAATAATATATAAATAAATAAATAAATTATTCTTAACTGGGTTATAATTATGTTACTTGATTTTGATTCTTCTATGGATCTCCTTATTGTAGTTATCCTCTTTTATGTGTATGTACTTAAAATTTTTAGCATTGAATTTTTGGCATTTAAAGTTAACCAAACATTTATAAGTGTTTGAATGGTGTTACAACACCAATTAGTTTGTAGGTGATCAACATTCCTCTGCACATGCCGCATGCCGTCGCGGCTCCAAGGTCTCAGGGCTGCCTGCTAGTGCCTGCCTATTATATACACCACTTAGCATAATGGTTGCGTTAGCTATAATCACTTATAGCCATAATTGAGAGCACGAGTTTTTCTAGAATAATAAGTATTAATGAAATTAAACCATAAAGTAGTTAAGTTCATATTGGTCGGATAGCTAGCCATGCGGTCAAAGCTTAAGACCTCTGACATGACTGAGTCGTTAACACGATTGAGGCGTTACGAGCTTTTGAGCCATAGACACAAAGATTCGGATACATATAGGTATTATGGTTCCGAATCTTTGTGATCCTGCATCAGCCGCTCGCCCGGTGAGCGGTGACAGGACAGCCACGCGCGGCTACAGCATGCGTCTATCCTAGACTAGCCGTATACATAAACCTGAAGGCTCTGCTTACACAGAAAATGTTCAACAAGCCACACGATTGTTGATACAGCACAGTCAGGTCTCCGATCTCATAATTCTGATTCGGAATTTGATACTAAAATTTCATTCAGAATTCTGAAACCGACCAGTCGTACTCTGAGGTGGCTCAGAGATAGAGTCGATAGATCATACTTGGCTGTGAAGTAGACCCTCCATGAGGATGCCTCTGAAAGTTATACGGACTTTGTGTTTGTTCCAGGTCCACCCAGAGAACTCTGAATGGACGTGCTTCGAACAAAGCGCGCTGCTCGACGTGATTAACTTCTTCGGCCTGGAGAACACCGTCGAGAAGCTCTCTATGAAGCAGTACGCCGCCAATATTGCCAAAGGTAAATACATCTGATCTGATGGGAGTATCTCTGCAGTATGATAAACCAAAAACAAATAAAATCATCAAAATTTGTTTGTAATTGGCGCAGTAATCGCGTAACATATAGACGAATTTATTGATCATCTCTTTTTTCAGTCGGTTATAAAGTTTTAGCGTCAATGTCTCAAATAATTCTAGGGCCCGTTTTTAAACGTAATTCCATGCGTGTGCTTACAAAACGTTTGTAACTTTCAATCAAAATTAATATTTATACGTAACTAGCCTTCGTCCGCGGCTCCGTTCGCGTGGTATTTTGACTTTTGTGCTATCCCACAGGAAACTTTTATTTTTTCGGAATAAAAAGTAGCCTATATCACTTTCCGGTCCTTGAAATATACCTATCCATGCCAAAAATCAAGTCAATCCGTTGCTCCGTTGCTGCGTGAAAGAGGAACAAACCAACAAAATTTTCGGATTTATAATATTAGTATGATATCTAATTTTTGGCATGAATGAATGGTAAGTATTTTAGATCAGCGATGGAAGGAGTTTCATGTGATGTGACAACCGCGTCCAATTTAGCATGAAATATGATCGGTTAGGCTAACCACATTATACTAATAAGTATCCCACAAAAACACTCATGTAAAAATGTTGCCAAAACGAGACAACAGCTCGCACTTATAAAACTTTATCACATCTCATGAAAAGCCAAGCTTCTAACTCTATTCGCCCTAACTCCACAAGCCCTTGTTTCACAAACTCTACGTTTTAGTCAATATAATTATGTGGCTTGGCTGTTTCGATATGCCCAGAAGTTACGATAGAATAAATTATTATTAAAATATAACTTTTTAAATTCAAGCTTTTGAGATCCTGGATATTATATAGCAGCACAGTGCCAGCCAAGACAAGTAAAATGAGCCCAAACACGACGGGTGTATCTTGTTTAGTACAGGAGTTCCTATGACCACCTTCCAACTCCAACGTCAGATCAGCTCCAGGGTACCATAATATTGCATTGTCACGCGATATACATATGCGTGCAAAATTTCAGCTTAATCGAAAACCGGGAAGTTTAACTTGCAAGAGTCCACCCGAATTTACAAAACGAGACAACAGCAACATACATACATTGCAAGTTAAATAAAAGCTTGTAAAAAGTATGTATAGATGATGATTACATCGTTCGAATACTGAGTAAAGAAACTTGGCAAACACGAGCGAACGCAGGTTCTCAATAACGTCTTAGAAAATCGATTTACGAGTACCTACCTACATAAAGATTTGTTTTGATCTCGATAAGGACCATTGTGAACTCGAGAGCTTTTCCTAAAAGCATTGTATCAAGACCTGGTCCTTTCTTCTGAAGAGATTTCCCAGTTCAAGTATTTGCCAATTACTATAATAATGGTGTACTTCTAGTCCTTGAATATAAATATTTTGAAAAGCTAAGTTTGGTAGTTTAATTTTGAAAAAGGAAGTTTTTTCGATAGGTTGTCTAGACTCAAGGTTTTAGGTCAGAAATATGTAGCTTTTACACTCTTGGCATTATTTTGTACATAAATCAAAAATATCGCAAAAATTTCAAGACTCGCGTATGAGCTATTCAAACCGGTTTTGTCAAATTATACGTGCCGGTTCAAGGCCTATTTTTATCGTCTAATGTAAAGTTAAAAAGTAAATCTAACGCCATGAGTTGTTTTGTTGTTCTGATCATTTATTTGAGGTAAAAATGTGAAATGTACATTTTTTTATCCATGTATTTTGAAACTGGAGCTTTTGTCGCCTACCTATTTGTGTACGCCATAGGGTGGCATTGAATTTTATCATTTCTCCTGCTCATGCTGAGACACGTCATCTTATTGTTCCATCCTACTTGCTCATATAGTGGAAGCAAGTATGATCAAGATCACCACTTTTAGACGGTCATTTTCGTGTGAATCCTGTTAATCTTATCAGCTATTTTCCCATAAACGTAGCGTAGGACGTCCACCTACGAGGGAGACGAATGACCTCATTAAGACCGCAGAATCGCGGAGGGTGCAAGCTACTTCCATCCGGCCTTTTTGGAGATCCACAGGAGAGGCCTATGTCCAGCTGTGGACGTCATATAGGTAATGGATGGATGGATCGATGATTATCCCAATATCGTCGACACACGAGCTGGTGGACGACCCACATTTTGTCTACTGTTTCACCGACACTATGCTGTCAATGCTTATGACCACCTGCCGTCACTTTGTCACTCTATAAAGGTCTACCTCTTGTAAAGATCTAGTTCCGAAAAATGCAATGGGAATGTCACTCTAGCAATAGAATTAAAGTTAGCTATATTTCCATGTCTCTCCTCCAGGCAAGGAGTTGATCGAGTCATTCATGGCGGGAGTCCACGGGGACGGCATCAAGGAACTGAAGCCGTGGTCCGAAGCCGACCCGTCCTACAACAAGTACCTTCGGAAGGTCGTCTCCAGAGGCACCGAGCCGCTCTCGCCTAAAGACTTCCCAGAGTCCAGACCGCACGCACAACCAGGTATGTGGAGTTTCTTATTCAATGTCCTGCACTGAAGTCTCCCGTATAGAATGTTTAGTGCCCTCTAGCGTTTACCCGAGCCAGCTCCGTCCCTTGAAGTAACGGAGCGTGGCTCAGGACCGCTGGTATAACTACTTCAGTGGCTTGGAGGAGCTTGGCTTGTGGAGTTGGTTGAAATCTGCTAGAATTTCCTATTGCCTGCTAGTGATTCTAGCAAAGATAATCTCTGAGTCTTACCATGCCAAACAAAATACATTATACCCGGGTAATTTTATTGATTAGCATTTGCGCGAACGTCCTGGAAAATGCCAACATTATCATCTCACAATGCCAATTTTTCCTATCCAGCTTCTATTTTACAGAAATTTATAGATTTCCGCTCAGCGTTAGACTCTTGTTTTGTCCCAAAGTTTCTGAATGCGAAGTCCGATGCCGATGACCAATGTACACTTCGCTGATAAAGACGCTGATAATAATGTAGATATAAAAGGAAATTCAATGTAATAAATTTGATCAAGACCTTTTAGATCTTAGCTAGGCTTTTTATGTGCTGACTCATAAATCCCTCCTCCCGGTAACACGTCACATTTTGTTTGCACTCCTAATCTTATTAGCAAGGATGTTAAATCAGATTTAGTATTTCTGGCAAACGGCCAGCGTTTTCAGGGGCGGCTCGCACTTGGCCGTGGTTCGTAGGTCGTAAGGGCGCGCATAAAACGTACTGAAATAATATGGAACTATCGCAATGGTTTATTTTCTCGTCATTTCAAGATCTTAATTTTATAATACTATCTCTTGAATATTCGATTTTTTATTGTCAGCATTTTTGTTCCAAGTGTATGCTTGGGGCCAATTAATCGTTTATTCTCTGCGCGAAAGATAAAGGCGAATGAAATGTCAGCATTTTATGACTGTGGCTGACGGTTAGACGGTGTGATATTTTGACATTTGACCAGGCGGAAAAACAAATAAGTTACAATTCAGATTCACCTTATGTTCAAGAGAGAGTAATCTAATAAAATTTGTGTAATTAAAACTCTCTTTAAGGCTTATTGCCAATCACACTCGTCGGGCTGCCAGCATTCTGCGCGTCCAGTACAATGACATCTTCAGGATGCTGATGCGGCAGCCTCGCTGGTGCAGCGCATCTCTAATGTTCGTTGAGGCGCGCACGGACGACTTTCATGCTGTTATCCGCAAGAAAGTCGCCTCATTACGACAGCGAGTGCGAGCCAGCCTCAACGGTATCCTGACTATGATCGTTAATAAGCTTGATTGCTCCATACAAAATAAATGGATGAATGTTATTATGGGAGCAAAATTGTGATGTCACTGTAACTGTCTGTGTGTGTTGTCTTATATTATGTATGTGATTTTATTTTTAATTTATATTTGATGACATTTTGAGTTTAATTGTAATTTTAATAATTTTTTGTATGATTTTTAAAACTGAAATAAACTGATTAATAAAAACCTACTTTTCCTGTAAAAAATAAGCCTACCAATACAAAAAAGGCGCAGAAAAAATACACAAAACTTGATTTAAGTAAAGGCAATCCGGATTAAATATAAAAATAAATGTCCATTTTTTTTTCCGGAGTATACATTCGAGACCTAAATAAACATATCTCACGTAATCCTGGATTCTCGGGTCCGCTATAAATATTCATTGAGCCGCGGTTGGGCGTTAGTGCCAGATCGTACGCCACTTAATATTTAGGGTTCGCTGGCGGTGTCGTTTAGCCTCGTTCTAACCTTTGAACACGGAAAAGCCTAGAAGAAATCTCGAGCTGAAATATTGAGTTACCAAAAATAAAATTTTCAAAAAATCTTTTCAAAACTATTTCTAATTAAATAGTTTGAACTGTGCTCGTTTGGTTTCTCGATCGACAACACGCTTCACTCTTTAAACGATACATTAAAGAGTGAAGCGTGTTGTCGATGTCAGTGATGGACACAGAATTTTCATTCAAACGTAGCTACTTCCTTCACGTTTTCACCATCGACGCAAAAAATAAGCTTGACGTGTTTCTCTGCAAACATGATTTCACATAGGCAATTCAAGATTTTCGAGCCCGCTATAAATATTCATAGAACTGCGGTTGGGCGTTAGTGCCAGATCGTATGCCACTTAATATTTTGGGATGGTTGCCGGTGTCGTTTGGCCTCGTTTTAACCTTTGGATACGGAAAACTCAGAAGAAACGTCGCGCTCAAATACGAAAATATCAAAACCTCTCCTACTGAAAAAAAAGGCTTGGTACTACAGAATTTTGTATCGGATTTGTTTCTTGCCGCCTTTCAAATTACAGTGAAGGGTGTTTGTAGATGTCAAGTTTGCATTTTATTCAAATGCAGATAGAGTTCTAGTTTTTCCGTGTTTGATGTTTGTAACCACGACGATCAACGAAAAAGAGCAAAAAAGTTTATAAGTGATAGGCACAAGTACGTCAAGTGCGTGTTTCTGTTTGAATTAAAATTATAAGATATGATAACTATATTGATATTAATAGAACCTAATATTACAAAAATATTGCATAATATTGATTCATTAACATGCTCCTCCAGTTAAACATTTTCTCACATTTTTCTTAATAATGATACTAGATACAGAAATGCAGTGTCATCTAAAATTTTTTATCACAAAATAATATTAAATTCATTGACTAAAATATACATATCGTTAATATGTAAAACCTACCTAAATAATTACAAATAAAAATAGCAGGCTGTATAGAGGCTTACAATTTAAATTAAATCAATAAATTAATATTGGGTAATAATCTATGTAAAAATTCGCTTTATAGGTGCTTCGTCAAATATCTAGCTACAATTAAATATGTGTATCAACAATTTACAAACAATATAAATTTGTGATCTTGCTTAGATAAATAATTATTTTAATGTATTTCACGTAAGTAATTCAGGATTCTCGGGCCCGCTGTAAACATTGATCGGGTCGCGGTTGGGCGTTAGTGCCAGATCGTGTGCCACTTATTATTTACAGATGGTTGACTCTATATTTTAGGTGTCGTTTAGGCCTCGTAACCTTGAACGCGAGGGTTTTTGCTTTTCACCCGCCCTCTGAATATTATGAGGAAGGCTCTATCTTCTGACTGAGGAATTATTATGAGGAAGGCTCTATCTCTATCCTTTGGCTAAAACTCAAAAACTTTCGGCGACTTCTACCTTGTACTAAGGTACGAGATAGTAACATAATATTAATTAACCGAAATTAAATCAAAGTACATATTGAAAAAAAGTTTTGTCTACTTCCGTGAAGTTCCAAGGAAAAGGGCCCAGAAAGTTTTAGCTTCCACAGTAGTATTTTTCCGGGTTGAGAACTTATTAAAAGTTATAAATCACATTTTCGAGTTTCTCCGAAATTAATATCGAGCATTCTGCGCCGCGGACCATTCGTCACCCTTTCCCCGAATCCGACGGGAGTTTTTTTGATTGAATGTATTTTTTAGGGTTCTGTATCAAAAAGGTGAACCAATTAAACTCTGTTGCTAAGGTTCAATTGCCATCTGTTTGTTTATCCGCCGATACGTTTGTCATACGGTTTTATTTTCCGAACCAAAAAATGGTAGACTCCAGAAAACTTTCAACTAAATACCTACAGGAACTTTAAGAGGTGTATAATTGTATAATTATGCTCATCATTATAAACAAACAAACATACAAACATTTACATTGAACCAACTAGGCAATATCGAAAAAAACAGCTGTTATATCATTCATCCACGGAAAATGTATGGAACAGCTGATTTATTATTTCTTAATTTCGCAGTAAAAGTTGTTTATATTGATGATCATATATCTTGTCAAGATCTCTTTGAGCGGTTTCAGATTAGCGTATTTTTCTGCGCGTATATGGTTGTTTCTTCATACGCGCTACGTTACGCGCTCCAAAAAACCATAATCGCGTAAACGGCCATATTTCGGCGTGTTCGCTCAAATTCAAAGTTATTTATTTACTTGAATTCTCTCGCGGCTCGCGAGCTCTGACGAGTTTAGAAGCGCTCATATACGCGGGTATAAAACGCTTGTCTGAAACCTCCCTTGCCATTAAGTTTCTCTTTTGTCCAATTTACAATGAGCCACATTGAAGCGTATTATGTGTCCTTGGACAATTCACACAATATCCACATTTACTCGAAATTCGTAAAACAATGGTTCAGCTCGCCACTGAACACTCAAAGACGACAAATGAACTTGGTACACACCGTAGTGGATAAATTATTACATACGCAGCTTTTAAGGAACAACATGGAGATGTGTACTGTAGCTCTATGATGCAGTACTCAAACTCGTTCTATAATTGTTTTATAAGTAGGTATGTATTTAATTCAGTTTAAGAGTTTTTAAAGCTAGACTAAACAGGTACTTTCTGAAGAACCGAGCTACAGCCTCAACCGCATTTTTTACAATAGGTTCAATGTAGGACAAGACCAATCCCGAAGCTATTGGAAAAAATAAAACAACAGGTTGCACTCCGGGAGTGCTGGCAGAAGTGAAAACTTGAACATCAATATCACACTTCACACTCGCGCAAGCGCTCTTCGCCGTCTTACGAATTTTCGATCAGATCACGTGTCCTGACGCGAGTTTAACATGCCAAAAAGAGCACAACGCAGCTAATGATGTTTTCACTTCAAAAACTAATTTTGGACTTGTGATTATGATTAGGTAAGTACCAAATGGAAAATGTACAAGTCCGGAGAAAAATCCCTTTTTCCATTAAAACTCTTCAGATAAGTCGTGTTTTGTAAACCTTCAAATATCGCACATTCTTCTAGTGGAACCTGAATGATATTGAATGAATGAATAAATCATGATGTGATGTAAAAGTAGGCAACCACTCTGTAGGGACTAAGCTGTATTAACGTACGGTTCCTCCAGGAGTCTAGATTATGTGAAGTGCCTGATTTTTTACGCCGATTTACAACATTTTATTTGTCATATAACTGTAAATACATGTGTAGTATTCATTTGTTTTAGTGGTTGTAAATGAAGAGTGTTGTTCGTCTGTCTGTCTAAATTTACTAAGATTTGACATACTCAGGACTGCGACGCGACGCCGCGTTTTTCTTTCAGGTGGTTTACCAGTCACTGTGTTCAATAGTCTTCTCCACGAAAATACTTGCTCGTTCTATCTCAGTATCATGCAGTACCGTAAGTTCTACTTTAATTCTCAACTGTACTTCGTAAGACCTAAAACATCCAAGCTGTGGCACTGTTTCTCTGTCTACTGTCTGCCCTTCAGCGACGCACCGGGCGTTCAAACCTGCAAGTACGGGAGCACTCAATGAATGCTGTTTATATATTTACGAGCTTTCTTCCCTACCCAGAACGGACCTTTTCTTTTTAACAAAGGATATATTCACATTTTTGTTCTTATTGTCTTTTCCTGTCGTATATTACAGAGTGAATTTTAATTATTTCGGTGTTATTTCATTGTTGTTTTGGGAACGTTGAAATTCGTAGGTAGATAAAAGATTCCATCAGTTTGCTTTTTGTATGTAAATGCTAAGCGTTTTTTCAGGCGCCTAAGGTAAAGCGGGCGTGAGCCAACATATTCCAAGCAGAAAGCAGAGTACGTAAGGCTCAGACTCAGACACAGATAGGATAGGGTGTTGTAGCTCAGTCCTCTACATAAATGTCATATTCGTTTAGCGAGAAGTAAAACAATCTGAGCGCAGTGAAGCTCTTTTTTATTTGCGCTGTAACTTTATATGTATGTATAAGTTTATCATAATGGGCTTACGGACTACAAAGCCCCGATCCGCTCCGCACTATACCGTTCCGGTTTGATAGAGTTCAAGCAAAAAGTAGATAATACTTACTTTCTGCCTTATAGCGACAGTACTCTGAGCGTACATACGTCAAAATAATGGAGGGACATTTTCACTAAGGATTAAAAGATTTACAGTAGTTTCAACTAAATTTTCCGAAGCCGAAGCCGAAGTTTAAAACAACTCCAATAGCGTTTGTTTTAATCTGAGCCGTCGGTTTCGCGAAATCCCATTACAACGCGGCCTCGTCCTCCGCGGCGCAAGGACAGCCTTGGCTGGCTTCGGCCCTTGAACAATTAATCCTGTTTCCCAACAGCCGGCGCGGAGTTATTGTTGGACAATTAATTTATGTTTCGTCAACTTTATGATCTCCTGGTACCTACATAGAATTGATTAGCTAACAAACCCTACGAATACTTTTGCTATGTCAATGCTTGTGTAGCTTTAGTCTCGTCATATCAGTCCTGGGCATTATATGACTTACTTAACCGAAGGACCATTCTTACGTGTACTTCCATAATGGTGGTTGGAGCAGCTTCAGCCCTTGAACAAAATCCTGTTTCCCAACAGCCGGTAGTTATTGTAGGACAATTACTTTATGTTTCGTCAATTTTATGATCTCCTGGTAGACATACATAGAAGTGATTAGCTAACAACGTTACGAGTACATTTGCCATATCTTTGCTTGTGTGTAGTCTCTTAATATCGTCATCATATCAGCCAAAAAAATGTCAAAAATGTACAGTTTTCAGATTTATTCCTATATGTGTACTCTGAGACAATGCTTCTCGCCAAATTTCATAGTTGTATGTCAACGGGAAGTACCCTGTAGGTTTTGATTTTTGTGAGTGTCGAAATATGCGGTTTTTTACGACATAAACGGCTCAAACATTTTTAAACTATAACTGAGAAGTTTTTATTTTACACAACTGCAAGAAACTATAGATATACGTATACTGTTTAAATTTCAACTCGATATCTTTACGCGTTCCTGAGATAAAGAGTCTTGACATACACACAGACGGACAACAAAGTGATCCTATAAGGGTTCCGTTTTTTTCCGTTTGAGGTACGGAACCCTAAAAAATAATTCCAATATCGCCAGTTGGAAGTGGCATGCATGCTGGGTGTTTCCGCGATCTTGAAAAGATCTTCAGTCGACACCTTTTGAGGATCAACACAGCGCTTGGCTTGTGCGTGGTCTCTTTTTGAGAATTTTGCTGCTCTATCTGTCATAGGTTATGTTAACTCTGTGCCTTACCCACTGCCACTTCAACTTACTAATCAGCTGGGCCGTCTAGTGTCAATAGCTAGACTAATATTATGGTGCGGGCTTCTATTTTATTTGTTTGTCACTAACAAATCTTCTCCTTTACCACATAAATTGCCGTATTCTTTCAGAACGACAACGACATGTTTGCTGGTTGATAATAATCTAGAAATCTCTATAGTTACTAAAAATACAGACTGAAATGAAAATGCTTAAATATATTCCGTCATTTGTAGACTTAAGTCCCCGTCTATATTTGTGTAGGCATAGTGTGTAGGTATGAGAGTCGCCACCGGCTTATTACATCAAACGCTCAGTCACACGGGCGCTAAAGTTTGCTCAACTTCTAATGAGAAATGTTCCCAAAACGTGCCTGGTAAGCCGGGCCCTTACCGTAAGACGAATTAGGCCTAAGTTCTTAAAAATGAGCAGTTATTTGCCGAAAACAAGGTCGTTCTTGCCACAAAGTCGCGGTCTTTCATGTTCTACTCGGCTACAAGAAACTCTCAATGCGAATGAATATGATCCTTTTTTTATTAGCTTTATTTTCATATTTATGAACTACGAGTACGGTTTTCTCGGTGCAGGTCACTATTTTCCGCCAGGGCATGATTTCACCTTCCTGTTCGACATGACATTTATAATGAGAAAACTAAAATATCGTGATAATAATTCCCAATGTCCCACAGATCCTTAGGTATACTTCCTGTCCTTATTCCCATCCTAACTCCACATCTTTCGTCCACAGGTACCTCAGCCAGCAGGAAAACTTTAAACTCTACCCAATCTCTCAAGAAACTCATTGCCAAGACAACCCAGAAATTTTCTCCGAAAACATCTAAAAAACTCCTTGGAGCTAAAACCCGCCCAATAGAGATAGAGAAACCCGTACCAAAACTTAACACGGAAGGTGAAAAACCTTACAGACGTTTCTTCAAGAAGCGTAGCACTTCTGCGGATTCCAAAAAGTCTAAAACCAATTCAAGCTCTAAAAATAAAAGCTCGGTTTTGCGAAAAAGTATGACTGAGTTGGACTCTACTAAAGACATTTTAAATTCAGACGCTACAGACGAAGAAACAAAAGCCCAAGAAAAAGGGCATTCGAGTGATGTACTGAAAATACAGCCCACATCTTCCCTAGCAAACTTGGTTGCTCTGAAGAATGAAATAGAGAATCAAAACATAAAGCTGGTAGCAGAAAAGCTGAGAGATATCCGTCCTTGCACGTGCCCGGAAATCCTGAACTTGACATCGCGACCCCTGGACCTCAACAGGTGGGAGGGTCTAGTTACAATTATAGTTCTGGTCATGTTGTTTGTGTGGATACTCTCTTCACCCTTTTCTTATTTCTTTGGTAGGCGAAGACGTAGTTAACGTAAGTTTGTAATTGTATAGTTTTATAAATATAGGTATTGTTTGTTAGTTTTTTTTTGTTTTATTATTTTTTTGTACTTTGATTCGGTTTTGTGCCGAACGGAAGAAGATTGTGTTGTTGATGCCGCAGGAAGGAAGGTCTGATAATGCTTGGTGAGGATTATTTATACTACAATATTATTGTTGTGTTTAGGTATGTCAAGACCAGGAAAATGAATCGTTTACAAAACGCTTAGGACAATTCGGACTATTTATGTTCGTTCAAAACACCATCCATATTATTATATGGTAACGGTTCCCAACCAATTTTGGAAGTGGGTCATGATTCCGATTTCGTAACAAGTAACAACCGGTTCAATAGGTCGCCTAATTGTTTTAAAACTATACAATTTAGATTGCTAGTTAAGATAACTAGTTGTCTCCAATTCTACAGGTACCATATAATTTTCGCCACAATATCAAAAAGCTTAATGTTTTATCAAACTAGGTTATAAGCCACTCCACACCAGAACAGTTACGTTATAATGTCAACATTCAGGCTTGTAGTTATGAATCAGTATTATTTCTGACAATCAAAAATAATAAAACCTATAAAAAGGATTTCTAAACAGATTAGAGCTATTTGAATATAATTTTGCTAACTGAAGGTGGCAATAGTTGCAAATCAAGCTATTTAATTAAAAGTGCTAGCTAACATTGACTTGCGCTATGATTTTTTTACATTGTACTTGGATACTACTTCTACTTACTACTGTAGTATGAGTAAATACTACGACGTCGGAAAAAAGAAAATTCCCTTTCTGATCGAAGCATTTTACTTATTTTTATGCCTAGTACATACAAAAGTATTGTTGTAAGAACTTTTGCTAGGGCCAAAACTTACCATAGCGCCCTGCGGGCGTTCAATTGTTTGAAATTGAACACCTTTGCACTAATGCTCTGTGTAACACGCAATTTCCATGGCACTGTTTGCCTCAAATCATTAGTCATAGTCTGGTAGCTCAAAAACGTGGTCTGGAAGACTACGTTAGGAGTAGCCAATGCCTATATACTCGTACTACTTATATATGTACTACGTAGTTTAAAGATTAACATTCTTCAACAACCAAGTATAAAAGTTAGGGGTAGGAAGAGTTGAGTTGCTAGAAGCTTTTTCTGTGAGATCGAATCCGAAATAAGGAGATCCGTATACGAACTCAAGTTACTTTTATAGGCCAGCGAATTTTTATTCCAAGCTTGCTGAGCCACTTCAACAACAAATCACTTGTGCATGACCATATTCCTAGCGTATTAAAAGCATAAAAATGAATCAGCTGATTTTAAATCTGAGATTCTAGGCGCGAAAACGCAATAAATCCTCATCTAACTAAAGATGTGGCACAAAAACTGTATCCCAGCTGTTTTGCTAACTGGATCGCGCACCAGATAGAGCCAGTATGAACCGAATCACGAGCTGACACCTCGTGGAGAGGGACACGTGAGGCGGACCGGGCATCTGCACGTTTGCGACGCTCAATTGGTTAATAGCTTGTTTTGATACATTGCCACTTCCCTCTAATGATATACAACATAGTATTTCCATAGTAAGTAAGTAAGTTCGTACAAGCCGGGTGACTAGCCCTGGTGTCGAGAGTTTTTAAGCTGCCTGAAAGCCTCTGACATGGTTAAACCAGACCATGGCTTCCATAGTATAAAAGATCTACAACGCATTTATGAAAGTCATTTACTAACGTATACAGTAACCAGATATGACGTACATAATAATGATGAATAATGATTACGTATAGACATATATTTAACAACTTTTACTATGGGCCCAACCGGGAATTAGAGAAAAATAATCAGCTGTTTCATACTTTTTTCGATTACGAGTTTCAATTTTGTAAGGAACAGTTGTTTTTTTCCAATTCCGGATTGGTCGCAATATTACTAGGTACGCTAGGTATGGTTTTATTCATAATCACGTTGTAGATTCCTATAATAATTATTTTTCGATGAAAACGTCATTAACTTCTTACAATCGAGATGTCTTCCCGAACCGAACTCCCTTAGCGATAGAAGCTAGGTGTTTTTGTTATTCGATTGTTTTAAGCGCTGCACTATTCCTCAATTTTCTGGAATTCAAAAACTCAAAATTATTGTAAATTAAATCAACACGTAGGACACAGGATGTGTACTGTTGGGTATATGCGTCTATTACTTACACCTTTATTATTGCTTGGTTTTGGCTTGCATTTTGCGTAATCATGTCGTGAATGTGACATTGTGAGTGGATATTCTACGCTGCGCTGGTCGCTTCCTTCTCTTTACTCGAGAGCTTTACTCAATCGGCCTTCAGTTTCACGTGCTATGTGCCCTGATCACTGTTATTTCAATTTGCTAATTCACTTCTCATGTACATCGGTTCCACCGATAAAGAGCAATCATGCCTCTAGCCGTCAAATACATAAATAACTATACTCTAAATTCATAACACTCTTCCTTTTGCATTAAAAACTAAAACAAGAACACAAAAGGAGCATAAATTTAGACAGAATCTAGGATTAGAGTAACATTTACATAATACCTAAAGCCCTGAAGTCTAGATTGCGATATCTTAGGTTCTAAAAGGATTACATTAGACTTTGCACCAAATCTCCCTTTGCTTAGAGCCTTGAATTGCTCAGTAGATATTTTTGGTAGCAGGTCTACAATGTGTATACGGTTGTCGAAAATAGGATTCTATTCACAACATTAGGTTTAAATGTTTAATGTCAGACATTCCTCTCTGTAATTTAATTCTTGCTCTACTCAAGATTGCTATCTAAGTTTATAAATATTTGAGAGCTAGTTGCTATTCCTCTCAGCACGCATTTTCCTCGGAGAATAGTCTGAAATGAACTTACAGTATAATTTGTCTGATGCGAATTAATTTTTAGTGTTTATAAGTAAACTCTAAAGTACTCGTAGCTCAGTATGCTATTGAGGCTATGCAGAAGGCTATGCTCGGAGTCTCTCTTGCGAAATAGAAACAGGAATGTGGAGATTCGTAGAATCAACGTAGCTAAGCGGATTAGCTAGTTGAAGTAGCAATGGGTAAGGCGCATAGTTCGCAGAACGGATGGTTGATTCCAAGCGTAGCGTGACGCCTACCGACAAGGTGGACCGACGGTCTAATCATGGCCCCAGGAACACACTGGATGCTACAGTCTGAAGCCTGAGTCCTATGTCCGGTAGTGGACGTTCTACATCTCATAGTGATGAGTTGATGATGAATCGTATCGAAAATATGCACTCAACTGAGGCTTCCACATTTTAGTGGATCCCTCGTGAAGCTTCCAACAAAAAAGTTCTTTCAACAAAGCTCGTACATTTTCAGTGATTTATGGAAGAAAATTCAGTGCGTAGGCGTATTCCCACGCAACTATAAATGCAAGCACTTAGGGTCCCCACTGACGATGCTTCCGAATGGAACGCGTCTATTCAATGTAGCCAATTTATTGAAGTTTTAGCGCCATATTTTATAGGAACATTGTTTGAAGATTTAGGTACGTAACCGAAAATGCAATTGTCCACATTTTTGTCGTACATAAATAAGTACAATTGTGCGAAACAAACAAATGTTGACCGTTTGTCTCCTTTATTTCGCTCCACTTAGTGATTTATGAATGAACCTTCCACGCGTAGGCGTGTCCCCACGCTCGACGCTGCAACCACATACAGCCCACGCCACTGGACTTTATGATACATTTATGGCAGTTACATTCAAAAGGGTAGCGTTTTACAAGACAATTAAAATAGAAATACAACAGAAGTATCTAGCCATCGTGTGTATTACATTTTTTGTAATCTGTGGGGTTCTACATGAATGAAAACTAGCATTTTGTGACGCTAAAACATTAGGCGAACGCGAAGCTCCTCTTGTCACACAAATAAAAAATACATACGTTAAACTTATGACGTTCATTTATTCCCTTAGAAAGAGAGGGTTAAATAAATGTGTACGATTGTGCGAAACAACCGTCCGTCGTCGACCGTTTGTCTCTCCCTTATTACGCTTTACTTGGTGATTTATGAAAGAACTTTCAGTGCGTAGGAGGGTACCCACGCTCTACACTGCAAGCACTTATACGTAGCACATCGGTGGACATTACAATACACACTAAAAACGCATAAGTTTTTACTTATAGCTTTTTGGCCCCCGATACAGAAACGACGGATTGTTATAAGTTTGACGTGTCTGTAAAGTCGCATACAGATTTAGCCACTTTAAAACCATATTGCTTATTTACTGTACCATAAAAAATGTGCACTATCATTACTTTTGTGATGCACCGTCAGATTAGCTTATTGCTTTCTTTATTTCGTTGTTGGTCCCATAGAAAAAGTTTTTCAATGATGAGCCATTGTAGGTACATATTTCTGTAAAACCTTGCATTTTGCAAAGCATCAATTTGGTAAAACCTACGACTTCACGATTGTAAGGCAAGCGTTCTTCCATTAAACTACACAGGTACTAAGGACGCGCCTAGTTTATGGAAAAAGCGGAGCCGGCATCCCAAAACGTTAATTAATTAATTTACAGTAATAAACGTCGAATACTGAGAAACCGTATATAAACACAATTATGTAGGTACCTATAATAAACGCCCACATTTTACAATGCAAATAGCTCTATTAATTAAGCTCGAACGTTGTACAATGTCGCCTGAATTTCTGGCGCCCAACGTGGGCGTACCTATACAATGTTAATAACGATTCCATGAATAGAGTCGTTTTGTTTAGTTCGCTACACAGTTTGAACAGTGTTGCAAACCCCAACCAAGACTAAAACTATAACGGAGCTTTGAAATATCTAAAATACTGTAAATTCCAACTCAAGAGACTGTAAATTTACAGTTTTTCTTTTTTGAGACTTAATCTGAAAACTATGGAGATACTTATAGATAAACTGTAGATCTAAGCACAGTTAAAATAGTAGATTTTTGGTTTTTGTAGAATTGTTTGCTACGCTGTTACAGAGAGGAATTCCTCGTGGACCAACTGCTTTCGCACAACTAGTTGTGCGATCAGGAATGTTATTCCCTAGTCCATAGAAAAATAATAATAAATAATATATCTCAAACATAAATAAATAAATAAAATAAACTTTTCGTGCCATTTATCCAAAAAAAAAACTAATCATGGCCTTTACCAGAAAAAAAAGGGAGTGGAAACCCTCCGCGCGGAAGAAGTGAAACTTCGTAACCATTCTCCCTCCCCAGAAGCGATGAACGTTTAACGCAACAGTGCATTCATACTCCCTCCATGGTAGCGTTAAACGCTTAACGCAACCTTCTTGGAAGTCGCATTAGAAGTTTAAAACTATCCTCGCCCTTTAGCCAATCAAAAAAAAAAACTATCCATGCCCTTTAATGGCACCAAAATGCTTTCACTCACGTAGTCGGATCAGCTATGCGGGCGATGTTACAGGCATTTCCCATTTACGGAGTGGCTCCTCGTCTCACCAGGCGCGGATTCGCCTTTATAGGCAATGTGGGCATGCCCATAAAAAAAAAACAAATTATTTTTTGTATTCCTTAATACGGCGCCGGTTCAGAGGAAGGACGGTCATGATCCCACCTGAGCCAGTATGTTAGGTCTGTGTCAAACGTCAACCTTATGTCATGCTTTTTACATCGGTTTTGGCCGTTTGATGTCAAAATTATTGCAAATAGATTATAAACAATGTAACACCATAAATTAATATTGATTGTGCGAATGTCAAAATCTGAAAATTGTATTATTTCAACATTAAAATTGTTTTTACAATCATCGATAATTATTTTTCGCAAAAAATTTACTTCCACCGTGTACAGAATTCGAATAATTTGCGCGAATCGATGTGATATCTGTACATTTTTGTTGATTTATCAACAACGACTCAGCCGATTTCGATAAAATTTAAATAGAAAGTATCCTCTTTCGAACTATAAAAGAATTTATTAAATCAGTTCACAATTGGCGAAAATATCGATGAACATCACAAAAAAATACATGCAGACGAACGAAGACGAATTGATTTTCACCGACTTCCAAAAAGGAGGAGGTGTTCGTTTTGGAAGTCGGTAAAAATAAAAATAGCCAAAAATGACGCTAAGATGGCCACGACCGTGTATCTATCCTAGTTCGGTTCGGCGCACAACAGGCCGAATTTCGGATGGTCGTGCCTATAACCTTTGAGGACTGGATCCGCCCCTGGCCGCGACTTCTCGGGAAATGTTCCATCTTGTTCCAATGTTCCAAGAATGCCCGGAAGAGTGAGGAAAGTTTGTCGGAAAATGTTACGTATTTAGGAACGAGTTAAATAAATTATGCAGAGACACTTCAGCATGAGTAGACTGCTGCTACTGGAATTTATCTTCGGATTATTTTTCGCCAAAAGTGGAATAACCGACTTCAACCGTGTACAGAATTTAAATATTTCGCACGTATCGATGTAGGTATCATCGATGGAGTAATTTTGACATTATTGTTTTCAATAAAGATGAAATGGGACCATCTCTAAAATAATAAATTACCTATCAAAACAAATAAGAAAATTTTAAGTCGGTTAAACTGTGTAGTCACACTCATCTGATCTAGGTGGTATAGCGATGTTAGATGTATGTAAACTACTGGACACCGATTTGCTTGGCTTCAACCAGATCGGAACGTGTATGAGGGCTTTAACTATCTAGTGATGATAGTTACACGTGGACTTGTTTATTAAAATGATAATATTATGTAAATGCCGTGATGGTCTAGTGGTTGTAACGCTGGCTTGTCATTCATGAGGTCGTAGGGTCAAATTCCGGTCCCGTAGCAATGAGTTTCTTTGGGACTTTAGTAAGGAATTTCACACCACTGGCTTTTCGGTGAAGATAAACTTCGTGAGGCAACCTGCATACATACGTCTCTAGAAGAAATTCGATGGCGTATGTGAATCCACCAACCCGCACTGATATTTTTTTGAAAAAAAAAAAAATTAAAAAAATATCTTATCGATATTATAGTACGTTACGTCAAACTCAATCCGATGAAGCGGTATTTATTTCGTAAGGATTCTTCCCCTTCATTACCATATCCCTGCCATATCCTCAAATTCAAGAACCGTCACACCAAACTCCCTCTTGTGTAAGCCAGAAATAACTCCTAAATTGGCATCAAATCATAGCGTATCAACAGCACTCCACCAATCTCGTATTCAAGAAGGATCGTGTAAATCTGGCAGATTGTACGACGCCTCTACAAGTTACAAGGACGTACTCAGAATGTAAGGCTGGTCGCAGACGAGCGTTTTTCCACAGCTACAAACTTCGAAGTTAAAAGAAGCCGCCCCTGTTTATTACTGTGTGTGATTTATAATGATTATCATTGGGTCGATGGCTAAAAATATATATTTTTTCCTCAGAGCAAATAAAAAAATCAAGACAGAACGTCGTTCAGTCAAGTGAGGCTGGTTTTTTTATACATGTGTGAGTGTGTCTGTCTTGCGCCGCCACAGTTCGACTCACAAGCCAAGCGTATTTTCGTTGTACGTGGATGTGTGTATAATAGTCTGTACACGGCCAGGCGTAGTTTTGGTTGGCTTCACTTGTTTGTTCACAACATCTTGTCTTTAGTTTTTTATTTTGTCTAAGACTTTTTCATTTATTTATTTTAAAGAACTCAGTGCCAACGTCTGCGGCTGTGGCGACTCTCTCTTCGTGAAAAATATCCTACATTACTAGAGATTACAAATTACTTGGTAAACAAAGAAAGTCGTGGAAAACTATGTTCAGTAAACAATTTTCATGTTTGCTCACTTAAAACTCTGACACCAGGGCTAGCCACCCGGCCTTTACGAACTTATTACTTTTTATGTTGCACAATAGCCGTGGTGGTCAAGAGGTAGTGACACCCGCCTTACGGTCGTGAGGTCGTGGGTTCAAATCCCTGGTCCCGTACCAATGAGTTCTTTGGAATTTATGTACGGAATTTCACACCACTACTGGCTTTTCGGTGAAGGAAAACATCGTGAGGCAACCTGCATACGTCCGTAGAAGAAATTCGATGGCGTATGTGGATCTACCAACCCGCATTGGGCCAGCGTGATGGATATGGCCCAATCACCCTTCGTGGGTAGGCCTACATCCTGCAGTCGACTATTAAAAAGGCTGGTACAGTACAGTACTTAAGAATTGTATTTGTATAATGACTAAAACATCTCCAATAAATTCATGAGCATATTTCTCTACGCTGACGAAATATGTGAATCAAGGAACGTAATTATTACTCTAATCTTTACCCTTTTCCGAGGCATCCGACGTTAGTGTCGCATGCCGTGACCTTTTTCTATCAGTTTTTTCAGCTTATTTACTTTCCTCATATAAAAAATACTGACTACGCCTCTGCGCTGCAGACTCGAGATAGGGGTAATCGTGGGTGCGAATCCATGGAAGCGCCCACATGTCAGATAAATCGGATAAAATGTGCCGGTTTAGATGGGACTGCAAATGCGATCCGAATACAGCTTGCGTCAATGTTTTTTGTCGCCTACGACCAGTGATATAGTAAGCTATGCCTACGTCCACCAATTTAGTATACGTAGAGTCTATTTCGAAGCATATTATGTTCTTTGAAGCTAAGTGGATTTTGGGCAATTCAACATTTTAAACGTTTTGATGTTTTTAACATTATAAAAATTCATCTTTTTATAGGTAGGAGAACCTTTTATACGGCAACTTAGCTTCGTTTGTATGACTTATATTCACTGAAACCTGACCCAAATGCTCACACATTTTAGGATTTTTTTATTATTATTTGCTCCGAGTTTAGATGACCCTTCTAAACTCAGGCATTCCACTGCAGAGTTTACATTTTAAATAATCCCTTTAAATTGTACCGCACAAGCAAACTTGCCACCAGTTTTGAATGCTCGCACAAATATTGTTCAAAAAGTTTCGGTACGCAAGTATTTAATATTGAGTGTATGAAGATGCTGACTTTCGCTCCGAATTTCATAGAAAATGTATGAAGATCACAAATCCTAACAAAAATCTCAATTTTCATTTATAGCTACGTTTACGCTTGTAGCCGTGGTGGTCTAGTGGTAATGACACCCGTCTTAAAATCGTGAGGTCGTGGATTCAAATCCCGGTCCCGTACTAAAGAATTCCTAAGAATTTACGTACGGAATTTTATACCACTGGATTTTCGGTGAAAGAAAACATCGTGAGGCAACCTGCATACGTCCGTAGAGGAAATTCGATGGCGTACGTGAATCCACCAACCCGCACTGGGCCAGCGTGGTGGATATGGCCCAATCACCCTTAGTGGGTAAGCCGTCCTGCAGTGGACTATTAAAAGGACTATTTAAAGACTATACTGTATACAGTTACGCTTGTAGAGAACGTCATTTTATGCTAGTTCTGCAGGACCGCTGTAATTTTAGGCATCTACGATCTTTATGCCCAATTGTTCTGCTATTACCGTCATAACTCAACAATTAACCAACATAATAGAGCATAACTAAACTAGTTGTTCACATAATTCTTACATATATACCTACACATAATATGCGTCATGCGAGTATTTAAACCGGTACTGAAATGCACAAAAAGTTTGAGCGCCAGCGACCTGCTTCTGACCCGACCTTGACATTTGGAAACCGCTGCTACGACTAGATTCTGAATGAAAACACTATATGTAATGCGTATTTGCTAGCACCCCTAACATGGCAAATAGACAAGTTGTCTTTCCATCAATTTGACTCTAGTTGAGGAAACAAAGTATAAAATAGATAACTTAGATCAAAAGTAGATGAAATGGTTAATACTCTTTGCTATGCAAGGGGCTGATGAGTTGAAATTTGTATAGATAGGTGCGAACAAAAAATCTGCGAAAAAATCTGACATCTGCAGGCCTTACCTACGGAAGCCTCCTCATTTTTCAGCCAATTTTTTCTACTTACCGACATGATGAACATGGACATGATGTCCATGCAACTATGCATTTTATGCTTTTGAAAAAATCTCTGTTAAAAGATCCACAGCTTGAAGCTAACATTACAGTCGCCAAGTTGTTTGATTCGGCCATACCTTCTATTATTTATGCGTTAATTTCGGTAATTGGGCAGCCAGATAAGACCTTAATAAGCATTGAACCATAAAATTAAATAAAGAAAGATATACACGGCTCGAAAAATTCTGCGACCTGGATTTACCGTTCAATAAGCATTCAGTACTCACATACATGTCGTCGTTCCATTGAGAACCGTCTAGAACAGCCCGCTTCACACACCAGGGCACATATCCCCTAAATGTGCCAATAAAACGCGACCTTGTAACGCTCAGCTCTACACCGCTATCTAAACGAAATCTGCAGAACACAAGGTCGAGAACCGCTTGAACCTTGCTGGTAGATACGACGTTTCAGTCGCAAGGATCGTGTAAATCGATTGATGTTTCCTCTGGGAAACGGTGAACGGAACCTGTGCTAGCCCGATCAACACGCGTAGGGAGCAAATATTGACATCTAATAGATTAAATAAAAGGTTTAATTTAGTTTAAAATGTCATGAAGGCTCATTCACTCATATCTATTGGGAAAGGGATTGCTCTTTGCGCGTTTATATCCTCGGATTGATATTGCGAGTAACTATTATTTAATCTAGTCATTAGTCGAGTGGCAATCACTTGTCGTATTCGTATCATATTCAAGTAATAGTCACAGAATAGGCCCTATTTAAGGTCGCTGGTAATAGTAAAATGAATCGCTGTTCCACACAATATTGATGAATTACCTAAACTCAATTAATGCATTACAGGGTGTTATTTCGGCTTAATTTAATATCGAGACATGAGCACAGTTTTCAGGAAAAATATTTTAATAGTGGCCGACTCCAAAAACGTTGCTATATAATTATAAAAAATCTGGAGGCCACCCCCATGAAATAGGGGTATAAAATATATTCAACCTATTATCAGATCTATTAAATATCATAAAATCGATCGTTTGGGAGTTACAATAAATAGTATTAAGTACCGCAAAAAACACACATATACTCAAGTTATAACGCCCCTCGAGGCTCTAAAAAATATCTGGACCAAAAACAGAAACTCAATACTGAATATCAAAAACTCACAACTATAGATATTTCGGTAAGTAACTACTCTATTTAGCTTTATTGGTTTATATATGTATACCTACTTATGTATTTTAGGTTTGATATTATGTAACAAACTGACACGTTTCTCAGATGTATTGTAGGTACTCGTACCTAAAGAAAACAATACGTTTTCCTCCGCTTTCAATACCAAAATAATGACAATACAGTACGCAACAAGCGTTTTTATTGTGCTTGTTTGCGTCGGAGCGCCTTTGTGTGGCGTTTCTGACCTATTTCGAACATTTTCCGAGCCCTGGCGCCCGGCGCCCTTCTAATTCCAGACTTAGTTTTCAACATAATTACCACTGTTTTGTTTCTAAAAGATTTTTATTTCATTCCAAAACATTAACAAACTATGTACTTACATCTCTAGTTCTAGTGTACATTAGATCCAAAAAATAACAATAAATAAATACGTTTGCAAGCTAAAACAATTAACTTATAAAAACTATTAACAAGTAACTAATACCAAATTTTTTTTTTTTTTGGGATATCTTACACTCGGCCTCTGACCCCAAACTAAGCAAAGCTTGTGATATGGCTGCCAGAGACTGATATACTACATATACTTATTTTTAAATACATACTTATGTAGATAGTAACTAAATAACACCCAGACACAGAGCAAACACTTATGTTCATCACATAAATATTTGCCCTGGGTGGGGATCGAACCCACGCCTCTTTGATCCAGAAGTTAGGGTCACTAACCACTGAGCCACCGCGGCAGTCAACTGAACAAGAACTTATTGACATTGAAAAGTGGCGAATTTTATAACATCTTAAGTAGTTAATTCATGCACCTTTTGTGTTATCCGAAAACTGACCGCGTGGAACTTGGCTTAACTTCGGTGATCGCTGATATAAATCTTAATGATCAGTTTTCGAATGAGTGACCGCGGGTGACATTTCTGACTAAGCTCTACCGTAGCTCGGATGACACGTCAAATTGTAGGAAGGTTTTTGCCGTAACAGGCAGAAAGCTATTCTTTTTTCTCTGATAATCTTCGTTCTTCTGCCGTAAAACGTTGCGAGATCCAACAAACACAGCTTACTCTCTTACTGTGTACACTGTACAGTGATACTTGTATTTACAAGAAAATACCCAAAGATTCTACGAATAACTAATTAAGTATGTAAAAGTTTGGTTTGAAAGTTAGACTAGCTAGAGCCTAGACTTAGACTTTCAGATGCCTAAACTTATTCGGAACTTTGAATTTCTTGGAAACGTTAGTATTTTCTAAGACTGACTTCGATCGAGCCCGGGACTCAACAGTATCTAAGAAACGACCAACTTTGGCCATATTCGCAGTTTGTTGAGTACAAAATGTTATAGAACCTTCCTACAAAATGTTATAGAACCTTCCTACAAAATTTTATCGTACCTTCCTACAAAATTTTGTAAAACCTTCCTACAAAATGTTACAGAACCTTCCTACAAATCTTATAGAGACCTGCTGACAAATGGTGCTATAGCAAAATTCTACTTGTATCCGTGTTCACCAAGTAGTTTTGTGAAAAAATACGACGAAGTACGATAAATTAGGTTTCGCTTTTCTGTGGCAGAAACGCGAAGCATCTAACTTCTGAAAATGATTACTGTTTGAAAGTTAGAATTGAATAGTAGGTACGAGTAGCTCTAGTTGTTGAAAAGTTTTATGTTTAAAATTATTAATATATTTTTTACTATGGAAATTAACGTGGTTTTCACACATTTTATACTATATATTATAACGGGACTAAACTCACGTGTACGGATAGTCGTAACGACTATAGTTTCGGTCGCATTCGGCGACCTTTCCCAAGTTGGCGAGTGCTAGCACGCGGAGCCGTCTCGCAATGCACTAAGCGCGTGCTAGCACTCGCCAACTTGAGAAAGGTCGCCAAATGCGACCGAAACTATAGTCGTTACTACTATCCGTACACGTGAGTTTAGTCCCGTTATATGTAGTATAAAATGTTATTAATATATCTCGTCCGGGCGGTAAGCTCTGACCTCGGCTGGAGTCCTGATAGCTAAAAATGTTCTAAAAACTCGAATAATCCTATCCTACTAATATTATAAACGTGAAAGTTTGTGAGGATGGATGGATGGATGGATGTATGGATGGATGGATGGATGTATGGATGTTTGTTACTCTTTCACGCAAAAACTACTAAACGGATTGAGATGAAACTTTGCAACAATATAGCTTATATATCAGAATAACACATAGGCTATAAGTTATAATGATGTGTTGCGTATGCGGGCGAAGCCGCGGGTAAAAACTAGTGAATAATACTTCTGTAGACCGTAATATTATACATACATATATTAAATGTCAATAAAAGAATTTTGATTTTATATTTGAACGCTTGACGAAACACTGAATACTCTGTTAGTATTTTTTATTTGTTTAGCTAGAATGTGTCTAACATATTTTGGAATGTTTTCTTATCTTTCATATTTTCGTTTAGTTATAAACTTTTCTAAATATGATAAAGTTACGTTTGAAGTTAGAAATGTTTAGAATAAGTATATCTACTCTGGCTATAGTTCCTGAAGTTATTTGACTAGACCAAGACTAGACTAGAAGGACTAGTGACACTCTGACACCGAACTAAAAGAGAAAATCTTCAGCGTCTTTTTACCGACAGTTCGGCTCGCAGAAAGAATGCAGATCGTAATATCGGTGAAACATTTTTAACATTATTTCGACGAACCGAGCTGCTGGTAAAAAAGTTAGCAGCTGAAAAATTTCCCTTTGTATCGATGAACGGCGAACAGTGATTTCTACGTAGGTACTTGATATCTACTAAGTAGGTATTTCTACTTGATACCCTTCAAGGGTACAGTGCGGAGCTAGTCCGCAATTATATACCTACTTTTCTTGCATTTTTTTAGTTCATTTTTATAATTATTTACGAACTCCTACCATAACTACATTGAAATGTTTTTCTGTCATATATGTAGATTTTCATTTAGCTTATAGGTATACGGGTCTTGGGTCGATGACATCCACCGGATTTACCGTCGACTAACAAATTAGTCTGCGTGTTCTTCTGACTAGAGATGAAATGAAATATCTCTGGTTTATTCTATTCTGATACTAACGATTACATTTTGGAGAACGGCTTGGGGACAACTACTGATGATATGCGCCCGTGCTTCTTCATTATAAAATTTTGTCAGTATTCTGTAGCGCAACGCAGACACGTATGTGTTAACTTTTCAGAGATATGTTAACGACATTAACATATTTCTTGAAAGTAGCACTCTGTGGGTGTGCGCTACAGAATATAATATTAACTTTTCCGAAATAATGTGTTAATAATGTGTGTTTTTTTAAAGTTATAATCAGTAGCTCTACTCTATCTGGAGCTACCCAGCCGCAAGTTTCATTTTCTCGGAATTATTCGTATTTTCGTGCAAATAAGTCTCGAGCGGTCTGGAGGCCTCTAAGCCCTGACCTCGCTCGAGCACGGGGTAGGCTCCGAAAGCTGTAAGAAGCTCGCAGTAAATCCCGTTTTGTTGGCCCGACACTTGACGTATTTCCGGCAAACACTTTCCTTGTATTTTGTATTGTTTAACTTGATATTTACGTAGGTAAGAAAATCGTATGTTTGATTTTTTCTTCTGTTTATAACAATACTGTTGCGACCAACTTGTAACTTCGAAAGCTTAGAAAACTCTTCCTTTGGATAGAACAAGGGCCAATTTTTTGAAATATTAGTATCATTTGTAACTTTCGCACAGGACCGCACGCCATGCCTTCCTAAGTTCTTGGCCTCTTAAGTGCCCCAGATTAAGCGATCATTTTGATGTTAGAGTTTAGTAAAACGTTACACCTTTACTAAGTGGATGACTGTCTATATTTTACAAAAGTATGAGTACGTGTAGAAATCGTGTCGTCACTCATTGTTATAAATTTAATGCGATTACTACTGCTTCGGCATCGACACAATGTCCACGATAAATAATGACAGGCTCAATATTCTTTTTAAATCTTATAATGTATATTTGTAATTGTTCCAGATCAGTACACACTGGACAGCGAGTACATCCGGCGCTACCTGGGTGAGCTGACGCCCATGCAGGAGTCGCGGCTGCTGCAGCTGCGGAAGTGGATCGCTGACCTGCAGAAGGGCAAGGTAACACTTCACCAACATCGAGATAGAAATCGTTGAAAAAGGTTTCGATATCTGACCTGCAGAAGGCAAGGTAACACTTCACAAGAATCGAAATAGAAATCGTAGAAAAAGGTGTCGATATCTGACCTGCAGAAGGCAAGGTAACACTTCACAAGCATAGAAATAGACCAGACCACATCCGTGAAAATGGGGATTTCTGTACTTGACTGTGTTTTCCGTAAAGTACGACGTAGTCTTCATGTAGAGTAAACACTGATACCTAAGTTATAAGATAGTTGTTAGCTAAGTGGGCCACAATTTTTCATAACTTCAGTCAATATGTTAATATCTCGTCATCAGGTACCGAGTGACACCACCCTACTGCGTTTCCTTCGGGCGCGCGACTTCAACGTAGAAAAGGCTAGAGAGATGCTCTCACAGTCGCTGCTATGGCGTAAGAAGCACCAAGTAGACCGGCTGCTGGCTGACTACGAAGCCCCAGATGTTGTCAAACAGTACTTCCCGGGAGGCTGGCATCATCACGACAAAGGTATAAAGCATTTCAGCAGCCAAGCGTTATAGCCACCACCACAACGTAAAGCCGAATTAAAAATCTTGGCGGCTGTGTTGTTAGCGATACGCTGCGGATAACCCAATCATCGCTCATCTGTTAAGTGAGCTTCAGCCAGGATTGGGCTTTCCGCATCTTGTAGCTAACATCACATCCGCCAAGATGTTTGATTCGCCCTATACGTAGATTACCGACGCCAATTTACGACAAAAAACGTTACGTTTGACATTTCATTGCTTATTTTTTAAGAGAATTCTGTTCACATTTTTCCTAAAGCTACCTACAGCTTTTGCAGAAGATTTTTTGTGGAAGAGCGTTTTAGAACTATTTATAATTTTAATAATGTGACCGACTGCGTAATTTTGCTATGACAATGTGGATATAATTTGGATTTTGTAATGTTAATTTAATTTTGTGTAGATTTGTTTTTGATTTTGTTACGACAATTTATTTTTAATTTTATAATGATAATTAATGAACAATGAACAGTCCTAATATAATAAATAGTTTGCCATACCCTTAAAGGGTCATATATATTTGACAATATTATGTAAACATGTAATTTAAGAACCGCATGTACAAATTATTACATATGTTGCAATAAATAAATAAATTCTGTGTTTATTAATTATGTAGTTCTTAGAAAACGTTATGAATTTCAGATGGTCGTCCGCTTTACGTCCTCCGTCTGGGCCAGATGGACGTGAAAGGGCTGCTCAAATCTATCGGAGAAGACGGTCTTCTCAAGCTGGTGAGGAAATTAGATATTCTTCATGGTTTCGGGTGGTGTTGCCACCTATGTATATTTTACCTGAATCGCTCTATCTGCGTACCTAACTAGATGCTTCTTACTGTGTATCAATGCAACTAGGGCTTAGTCTTTGGAAAGGTGCTCGTGGGGGTCAATAGCACTGCCGTGGCTTTCACAAGTTGATTTAGTCCCCGATTATTACAAAGTTTAGCCTTATCAGATGCGTGCGGGAGACCTAAGTGGCCAGTGCAAAAGTATTTTCTATTTTTTGACCGACGAAAAAACGGAGGAGCTTGGAGCAAGTATGTACTAGAGAAGCTACTAGCGTATAGGGTGTGAGACAAAACATGTTTATGTTTTTATCATATTCAGACTCTAGATAATAGTAAAAACCTGCATAATACTAATATGAGTGATAGAAAATGGATAATAGTTCATAAATATGTTGATTTACTTAAATATGTTGTTTTTTTTGTGTATAACCACGCATAACTTTTTACAGAGTGGTACAATTTCGATAACCCTTATTTTATTGGAAAAGAAAGACAGAAGAAAAAATAAATACTTCGAAAATCATTCCCGTTTAAATTTTATCGAAATCGCTGAACCATTTTTAGTAAATCAACAATCATGTGAAAATTGCTACATCGATCCGTGAACTATTCAAATTATGTACACGGTTGAAGTCGGTTACGCCATGTTTTTGCGAAAATAATTAGGTATATTATATCTTTGTACGAGTATATCTTCATAAAGTCTGGCTAACGAAAGTTGATACTGGAATTTTTCGCAAACTTTTTAAATGACAACCCACGGTGCTACTACCATCGTGGATTTACCTTTAGATTGGGGTATTTTACCTTGTATAAAAAACTTTTTCAAACTTCATGTAATGTATGTTCATGTGAACAAAATTATTCATTATAATATTATAATCTTCATCGTAACGAAGTAGATAGGTACGCGTTGAAATCATTTGGATCATTTGGAGAGCAATGCGAAGCCTCAATTTAACATAATAATAACGTCAAAAAACAAAAAATAATTAACACGACAAGTTAAAGCTTGAAAAAAGATTTTTTTGCGATTCCCCCAAAGATTTGGAAGAATCAAAATCGCAGTATGGTAACAATGCTACATCGTGTGAGTGAGCGAAAGTGTTTTCCTCTCAGTTTAGGGCTGCCATACTGATATTTTTTAAATTTGCCGCGCTTTGTCAGTATCAACTTTCGTTAGCCAGACTCTATGATTAATTGAGTATTATGCTTTTGTTTTTCTCAACATCTCTATTTATTTATTATCTCCGACCTTTCAGACACTTCACGTTTGCGAAGAGGGCCTTAAACTGATAGAAGAAGCCACTCGCGAAGCCGACTCCCCGGTCGCGTCCTGGTGCCTCCTGGTTGACTTAGACGGCCTCAACATGCGGCATCTCTGGCGGCCTGGCGTCAGGGCTCTACTGAGGATTATACAAATCGTAGAAGCTAACTACCCAGAAACTATGGGCAGGGTGCTCATCGTGCGAGCTCCTAGAGTCTTTCCTATACTTTGGACCATCGTTACCACTTTTATAGGTAAGATCCATAAACCTTTTAACTCCTTCAAAAGTCTTATACTGATAGAGAACCAAGTAATTTACGAAGAAGGTAAAAACTACTGGAAGAAATCACTAAATACACATTATTGTCAGCTGATTAATCTGGATGGACTTAACATGCGGCATCTGTGGCGGCCTGGCGTCGGGCTCTGCTGAAGATTATAAAGATCGCAGAGGCCAACATCCAAAAACTATGAGCTTCCCTATTCTGTGGACGATCGTGACCATATTTATAGGTCTATGACCTCTGTTGGTGGGCGTTTTTAGTAACTTAACTTTTGTTGGCAACTTTCAAAGCGAAACCTGAGGTGTTTCTTAACGATCACTGATGTGAAGCAGTGTCCTTAAGGGTCAGTTCGGATGGGGAGCATTCATTTACAACTGAGCGCTGCCATGGCTCGGATGACGTGCAATTTGTCCCCATTCTTTTAACTGTTTAGCCAAGTCAGAAGCATTCGGGCGGCTTACAAACGTCCTAACCAAGGCCGAACCGAAACGGACTTACGTGATATTATTTTTACTATTTTCTAAATGAATGAAACAGGTAGTTCTTTCATTTCAATTCAAATATCATTAATTTCAGATGAAAACACAAGAAGCAAATTCCTATTTTACGGCGGCAAAGATTACCTTCAGCCAGGCGGCCTCCTCGACTATATACCGAAGGATCTCATCCCCGACTTCCTCGGGGGACCCTGCAAGGTAAATTGTTGTAAATACAGTCCTAAATAAATCTTTAGGGAGAAAGGAAATAAAAGGAAACTTATGTAACACAGGGCACCAGAAATTATTAACATTCTAATGAAAAGTAAAAAAGTCGCCGTCGTCAAAAAGAAAAAAAAAATGAGAGCGAATTATAGTTTCTAGTCAGAAATTACATTGATATAATTGATATGTTTGCATTATAAATTACCGAAAAATACCGCATTTTAATTTTTGTAACGGCTGAATTAGCGATTGAAACAAAAAAAAATATGTGACGTATTTTTTGTTTAATTTCATCTTGAACATAAATACAAGAATCGGATGAGTTGGGCTATCGTTAAGGATCTAAATATGATAAAATACATCGCGCATCTGAACAAAGAAAATATAGCAGGCAATAAAATTAATTCTTTATTCTCGTATGTCTAAAACTAAAATTATTATGACCGTAACGAGAGTTCAACTTGCACCGAATTATTTTAGACATATTATTTTTACAATTTTCTTATGTTGTACCTTTTGTTTGGTTTCCATTTGGCAACAGACGGAGATAGTAGAGGCACCGTTACACGTGCCGCAGCAATATTACGATAACGTACGAACTACGGGAGTATCCTTGTTTAGTACATCTGTACTCGATAGTTGTGCTAGTCGCGCCGTGTCTCACACGTTGTCTAGTGGGCGAGCGACAACGACGCGATGCGATGTCGAACATAATAAAATAAAACAAAAATGACCTTGGCGAAGGCCCTCGAGACTGGAGGTTGCTCAACAGAGAAGAGCCGCGCTCTTAAATTCTGAATGAATGGAAACAAATTTCAATGTAGATCTTTTTATAGTATTTTTTTCGTATAGTAGCTAAATTAGACATGTCAAAGTTATTCTTTTGGGATCATCTAGTTTCGGATGTAGGCCTCCTTCAATTCTTGCCATTTTCTCCTGGTTTGGGCGGTACGGGTCCATACACGGATGCGGAACATAGATGTGTCAAAATCCAAAAGTGCAAAACCGAAATGAAAAAGATTCTTATCCAACTTAAAATATCACTATGCTGAAATCAGTAACTTATAATTGTATCAATTATAACCCAGTGAATAATTTATTCATAGTCTTTTATGGATTTAATTCCAATTGAAATTAAGGAACATGTAATATGGAATAAATTTGTTTTCAATTTGAAAGGATTGTTTCTCATAAACTCATGCGTCATGATGTCGCACAAAAGCAACAAGTAAAACATTGAAAATTTATTATCATATCATCATGGATCAAATAAGATTTGTGTATGTAAATTGTAAAGTAATGAATTTTACCTATATCTTCTAAGTAAGCTTGCTACACCCTAGACCGCATATCTGCTCAACATCAGGCAGTATGTAGTCAATCGCAAACCTATACGAAATAAAAAAAAATCCTTGGGTTTACATGACAGACTATGTTACATAGACTTATTGAGTCTCCGCCGTATAGTATCGCATCGCATAGCGTCGCTTTGTCGTGTTCCTCGCTTACGTAGGTCAATGCGTCATCACGAACACTACACAGTTGTGTGTGTAACTGTGTATGTACTATATAAGTGTCTCAATTATATCACAAATTCCATTTTGTACACACTACTTAATCCGTCATTGTATTTTTCGTCAAAGCTACATTTTTTCATATATTTTATGCAAGTTGCCACTTAATTCTTCTAAGATTCTATATGTTCAATTTATCATTAACACATTTTATTGAGCTATATTTAGTCGCCGTAGGTAACTCATGTTAGTTAATCTTGCGCACTGTCAGGGCCTGTAGCAAACTGTAGTTTCGATCAGTTATACACCATCATCGTGTCTAAAACTAAACATTACAATTCTTGTTAGGTTCAAACTGCGCCAAATTGAAGCGAAAATGTGCGGAGATGAACTTAGTGAGTCCGTGATTCCGCTGCATAAAATATCTCATATTTACTTAGTGAGAAACAAAACACAATCTGGACCGAGCGGAGTCTTAAGCAAATAAATTGACATCTCTGAAGTCGTCTTAAATTCTACAACGCATTGTGTAGCTCCGCGCATCTCCGCACCACTTTTATGACGTAGGTGACGTTATCGCTAAAGGCCCATTCACACATCAACGCACAGTTCCATCACAGTACGAAAGAACAAAGAGAACAGTATGACACTGTACCGTCATAGTGAAAAATATTATTTGATACATTACCTATCTATAAATACATCCCCACATATCAGTGTCCGTGTCAGTGCCGACACCGGCAATCACTGAGACTAACAATGCGATCATAGACAGTAGGCCCAATTATGAAGTCGCCATCGTAATTATAATAGCAGTTTAGAATGTTCCTGTTTCTTTTTCACTAAATGCATTCGATAAAGTTACACTTTTTATGTTGCTATTAAATTTACAATGGCGCCTTTATAATTGGGCCTAATGTTTAATAGAATATTTTTCATTGTGCCGGTACAGTGACGGAACTGTGTCGGAATGGTGTCTTGACTGATTGATATGTGTAAATCGGCCTTAAAGCAATAACTGCAGACAATTTTTGAAAATATACTTACTTTATTCGTAACACATAATCAGCACACTTCATACAAACTAGTATACAAGACGTGACTAAACTGTAGCGTTGGTTTTGAAACATATACGTTGTATATTGCAGAGTTTCGTGCACGAAGGAGGGCTGGTGCCGAAGAGTTTGTACGTGAGCGGCGCCTTCACGGAGCGAGAGGGAGACCCTCTGTGTGAAGACAGCATCTATAGGTCTGTCAGCCTGGCGAAAGGACAGGTGGGATTTTTCTTATTTTTTTTTTATTCACTAATAAGTCCCCTCTCGACCGCCAACTCGCCTAATGGCAAGCAAAGTTGTGGTCAAAGATAAAGCACGCAGATTTAGATCAGATAGTTATTCACTCTGACTTTGAAAAGCTTATCATATTTAATTTATTTTTAGACACGAAGTCGAGAACGGTTTGGAAGAGGACTTTGCAAGCATGTGCCATAGTAATTATAATTATCTGCTATCATAACCCAATATAATTATTTTGTCTCAATATTTTTTCTTCTTAATATATATAAGTTACACGTTGTTGGATGGGATCGGCCCATTTGTGGTTTCGTAGATTTACATGCGCCATCGAAGCTCTTCACCAGACGTATGCAGGTTTCCTCACGATATTTCCCTTCACCAAAAAACCACTGGTATGAACCACTGGCAAGAGATTGCCTATGAATGAGCTTATTGGCTCTCTTACTTATTACTCTTCTGGGTTAATTGTATTGCCTACTCTCCTGGATGAATAGAAAAAATACACGTTTAAACGAGGTTTTAAAATATCTTGATAGGTTTATCTAGCCTCCTTTATCTCACAACTGGGTATATGATGTGCCTCTCTTACCATGCCTGAAGACTTTGCCGTTCCTAAAATATTATTTTGTTAATTTCAGTTGCACGAAGTGATAGTCGTGAACAGAGACCCAGGAAGCGTTCTGACGTGGGATTTCGACGTGATTCGACACGATATCGCGTTCTCTGTTCTACGCACCGAGCACGATGTGCGGCCCACTGCTAGTGACGCGTCCACTGGTAAATACCTGTCCTTCTTATGATAAACAGATGTTCTATGCACCGAGCACGACGTGCAGCCCCCTGCTACTGACGCCTTCATTGGTAAATACCTCTACCCTTTTTGTTTATAATAAACAGCACATGTGCATTGCGACGTGACCTGAAAACGCAACCTTCTGAGCTGACTCGTACAAAGTTCGGCTTGACAGAATCTCTGGAACGGCTCATTTTTTTGCGGATCTCGAATCTATAGGCCTAACTTCATTTGTGCCAACTTGTGCGACACGGCCTATACTATGATGAAAGTATTACTATCGTAAAAGTTGAAGGTGTAGAGTGAATACTATCCCTACTGAGGCGATCGGTGGCCTGTGACTGAAACTAGCCTTAAGTATTTGAGCCCAGATGTATTTTTCAAAACTGCACAGTGTCTAATCAATTCAATAGCCTTATTAGATTTTCTCAGGCGGCTGAAAATGGTTTAAGCCTAGCTACTCGTCCTTAATCTGTAGAAAAGCTGACATTTAATAAATGCCATATTAATTTACTGATGCACGATTTTAGGCATTGACTATTTCTTTTCATACTTATACTTCAAATATTCTACCTTGAGACTAGCAAATACACAAAATATGCAACGCCAAAGTGAAATTAAAAAGATGTCTTGTGTGCAGGCGGGAGCGAAGAAGGGACGGTCGTGCAGAAGGGGTGGCGGGAGGGGGAGCATTACCACCGCGTCGAGCCCACGCTGGTCTGCCACGACGGAGAGAGTATACAGGTATGCATTGTTTCTTACCTTTTGCTTATTTTAATAAGGCGGCCTCGGTCAGCGCGCCCATTTAAGCCTATCCATGTTCAGGCCCATTGAACAAATAGGTTATTGGTCTAGTTTCTCCACGATAGTCCACATTCATGAATTTTAATTGCCCACTAAATTATATTGCTTACGTCGACGCTAAAGTATTTGACACAATACCACATGATTCTATCTGAAAAGCTTTAGACAAAAGTATCGTGTACGAAAAAGTCGTGTCAAGCTAGAAACGAAAGCATCAGAAATACTGATACAAAAAGGAGTTCGACAAGGAGATCCTTTCCCCCCAAAATGTTTATCTCGGATCGCAGTGCTATTTAAACAACAATTTTCGATGAATTAAAATGGGAAAGAGAGGGTATCAAAATAAATGGCTATTATCTAAGATCTCTAACGTAAGATTACATGATTTATTATTAGACTAGTAGTTATCCGAATAGTATACCTCGGGAGACACACCTTTTTAACTGAAAATTCATAAGTCTATATCTCGACTCGTTCTTGATAGATTTGATTCATACGCGCAAATCTTGTTAGGATTTAGATACTAAACAATTTGGCTAAATATTATCGAAATCAACTGATAAATTGCGCGACAGCAAATCTCCCTCTTTTTTAGTGAAATAAAATCCCCCAATCAAAAATCGCTGACGACAAAAAAACATTAAAATGTAATACCTGTATACCAAGTTTCGCCGAGATTCGTTGAAAAGTGCGACCTGTTGACAAAAATCGACATCTAGACAGACGAAATCGTGGAGTCAAGTTCTTGGCTTCATTTCATGACTGTATATTTGTAAGACGTGTGTATCGTCTCACAGGGTTCTCACGTGATGGTGTCAGCGGGCAGCTACGTGCTACAATGGCGCAGCGACACGCTGGAGCCCGCACCACGAGCCGCGCAGCTCATGTATTTCCACGAGACGTTGGCCAGCCACCAGTACAAGTAAGATGTCGTATCAGTGCACGTGGCTCCCACGTGATGGTGTCGGCAGCTCATGTAACTCCACGAGACGCTGGCCATCTACCAGTACAAGTAAGATGTGAGTCGGTACACGTGGCTCCCACGTGATGGTGTCGGCAGCTCATGTAATTCCACGAGACGCTGGCCAGCCACCAGTACAAGTAAGATGTGAGTCGGTACACGTGGCTCCCACGTGATGGTGTCGGCAGCTCATGTAATTCCACGAGACGCTGGCCATCTACCAGTACAAGTAAGATGTGAGTCGGTACACGTGGCTCCCACGTGATGGTGTCGGCAGCTCATGTAATTCCACGAGACGCTGGCCAGCCACCAGTACAAGTAAGATGTGAGTCGGTACACGTGGCTCCCACGTGATGGTGTCGGCAGCTCATGTAATTCCACGAGACGCTGGCCAGCCACCAGTACAAGTAAGATGTGAGTCGGTACACGTGGCTCCCACGTGATGGTGTCGGCAGCTCATGTAATTCCACGAGACGCTGGCCAGCCACCAGTACAAGTAAGATGTGAGTCGGTACACGTGGCTCCCACGTGATGGTGTCGGCAGCTCATGTAATTCCACGAGACGCTGGCCAGCCACCAGTACAAGTAAGATGTGAGTCGGTACACGTGGCTCCCACGTGATGGTGTCGGCAGCTCATGTAATTCCACGAGACGCTGGCCAGCCACCAGTACAAGTAAGATGTGAGTCGGTACACGTGGCTCCCACGTGATGGTGTCGGCAGCTCATGTAATTCCACGAGACGCTGGCCATCTACCAGTACAAGTAAGATGTGAGTCGGTACACGTGGCTCCCACGTGATGGTGTCGGCAGCTCATGTAATTCCACGAGACTCTGGCCAGCCACCAGTACAAGTAAGACGTGTGTCGGTACATGTGGATCCCACGTGATTGTGTCGGCGGGCAACTATGGGCACACAAATCTTCGAATTTTTTGATCTCTAATTTTTAATTCGGTAATTTAACTTGTACCCTTAATAAAAGCAAAATATGGAACCGTGGGAAGAATTTTATATGTATACATGTACATTTGTGATTTTTTTAAATAACTACTACTTCACTGCTGACTATTTAGATTATGATAATCGCTATTAAATCTGACGTGATATCTAAAATGTTATATTTGTGTGCAGGGGATCGATGTCGAGCCTGCAGTCCGGCACGTCGGGCTTCTCGTGCCTGTCGGGCGTCTCCTCGTGCCCCTCGCGGTGATGCCCCCCGCCCGCGCCCCGCGCACCACACCCGCTGTGACCTCACGGACTATACTATACGTACATATACAGGTGTGACGTCATCTAAGTGCGGCTACAGTAATAATATGTCAGCGTTATAGTATCGCTGTGATGCCCCTACCCCGCGCCCAGCACACGCTACCCGCTGTGACCTGACGGAGTATACTATACAATACATACTTAGACGAGTGTGACGTCTCGATAGTGCGAGTGTGACGTCATCTTAGTGCGTTGTCGCTAGGTATCTACAGTAATAATAAGTCATCGTTATAGTATCGCGCGGTGATGCCCTCCGCCCGCGGCCCGTGCACACCACCCGCTGTGACGTCACGGACTATACTATACGTACATAGACGACATGTAACATCATGATGGTACGCGTGTGAACTGAGCTGTTGTCTCACTTTCATTAGGACTCTCTACAACTTACCTACAATAACGTTAACTGTAGTTGTCATCTTCATAGTCTTGCAGTTTTCGCTGTGACCGCGTCTATACACTATACGTACATACCTACTACATACTTATAAATGTTATGAACATTGACGTAGCTAGAAATTTACTCTACTCAACTGCCTAGAATTTTTCTGGAGTGGGCACCGCCTATCCGTGCCCCCCACCACTGTGAAATAATAAGCTCAATTATGAAGGCGCCATCGTAAATTTAATAGCAACGTAAAAAGCGTTATCTCTATCGAATGCCTAGAGTGAAAGAGAAATAGTCTAATTAGCTATTATAATTACGATGGTGCCTTCATAATTGGGCCTAATGTGCAGATAAATAATGATAGTGCGAGTGATAACTGCGTTAATGTTGTCTCGCTCCCACCAGGCAATCTACAATAATGTTAGTGCGTAAGACTCAGCGCAGACGGGCGACTATTGGCACCAGTGCGGTGGCGGCCGCACGCTAGCTACAGTAGCGAGTGGCCGCCACCGGCCACACGTGTGCGCCGCGTTTAAGTAGTGTGTAACAAAATTTATGAAAAAAATGAAACACAAATAAGTAATAGTCTTACACTACAAGGTCAGCTGATACGAACCATAGGCGGCGCCATATTGGCCTCGGCTGTTCTGTCGAGCGCCTTTCACTTTACCTATACTCCGACGACAGTCACGCGACATTCAACAGATGGACGAAAAAGTTTGAGGCGATGTAATAAAAGCTTCACTTTAAAAATTATGTGAACTGCTTGTTGATGGCCACTGGCTGCGGTCCGTCTTTGATGAGAGATTAGGTCCGTCTGCGCCGAGCTTAATCTAAAATAAAAACAGTACATAATTAGCTGATTAGTAGCATTAATAGTGAAATAAAAGCGTTGTAAATGTAATACGTAATTTATTTAAATAATTACTATACCAGTGTTGCTGTACGTTAAGTATTTTTTAAAAACGATAAGCAACAAAAAATACAAAAAAAGAACTATTGCAAGTCCAAATCGTAATAAAATTTAGAAAATAAAATACCCATTTAAAGTGGACGCATCGTTCTTAACTCTTTAAATAGAATTAAATACTATTTTCTGTAAGTTGTTAAATATCGTAGCGAATGAAATTTCCTAGTGCAATATATCTTCCCCTATGAGCAAATATATTCAGGATCAAATAGACTTTGAAGTAGTTTTTAAAACAAAATCGACCAAGTGCGTGTTGCATTTAATGGTGGATAAATAACATAGACTTTTTACAGAAAATACTTTCGTATTGTATTTGATGGGCAAGGAAGATTCCGTGACGCTGAGCTGCTTTATCAGATATACAGGGTTATCAGAAACTGGTGTACTAAGTTGAAAGCAGGTGATCATTATGAACAACTTTTACCATGGAGACAACTCGGAATTCGAGAAAAGAATTCCTAATTAATTTTTCAGTTGTTTCATACATTTTGGCGATTCCGATATGCAATTTTGTTTAGCAGATTTTTTTTTCGGATTCCGGGTTGGTCCCATAGTAAAAATTGTTTGTAATAATGGTCCTAATCACTTTCGGTTTAGTACACCTGTTCTCGGTAACCCTGTATAATATATAAATTGGTTATGCATTTGAGCCTCAAATATAGCTGATAGTGCATTGACAATTTTTACAGTCACCAATATGAATGAATGCCAGGTCGATGTATACAGTACTAGCTTCTGCCCTTCTTTTCTGTGCCATCCTATAGGAATCTTATATTTTTTCGGGATAAAATGTAGCCTATGTCACTCCGTCTTTCAAACTAAATGTCTATGCCAAAAATCAAGTCTATCTGTTGCTCCGTTGCTGCGTGAAAGAGGAAGAAACTAACAAACCGAAAACCAACAAATATACTTTCGGTTTAGTACGGAAGGATACTTACGAAAGTATTTTCGATATAAGTTTTGCTAGTTATACAATTTTCTTTGCAATAAACTGACCACCTATGTAACCACAACGCCAGATGCTCTATGTTAACCACTATTTAAGGTTAGACAGAACGGTGATAGTGTGAGTGAAAGAAGCTTTTTGTTCAGTACGCGCGAATAAATAATGGACGTCGGCCTTTGGAAAGAGACAATCGGCTACTTACGGTCGTGAAGAGCGTTATCTCCGTCTCATACCACCATTGTCATGTCACATTTTTGCTGATTATTCCAATGTTGATTCGTGAGACAGAAATAATCTACAAAGCTGGGAAAAGTCGATTATTATCTCTGTTCAGTCTTCTGTCCATTCTTTATTCGCTATAACTGTACTTGCTATTGCGAACATAGCAATTAATTTTCAATTATGGATTAAAATTAGAGTAGAATACAATTCTGCTTTAATCGACAAGTGATGTCTAGTTGTCTACGTAGGAAATGCATAGATTACCCTTCACAGATAGCGCTCTTTATGATCGAGCAATGAGAGAAGCGTATAAAAATCTAAATTGAAATTAAGTATTTTCATTCGTTTCTTTGGTCCTCGATATCTTTCTACGAAATGAACAAAGGAAAGTGACTTTTTGTAAGTTTAAAGCGTTTATTACCTAAATAAATTACGGTACAACTACTTAAAATACTGCTACTTAAAAAGGAACTGGATGATCCGCGGCCGTTGGCGGTCAAGAAATAAACCAAATGTTTAAAACCTACTTGCAGTTGGCAGCATTTCCACGTTTTATTGCAATAAACACTTTAATTTTGGTTACGCCTCGTATTTTTTTCACAAGTACAGAGATATATAAATATTTCATGAAGATATGATACGTAAATATGGCTAAATCATGTGCAGTTTTTCGTATTAAGATGGTTCCGCGGCGGGCCCGCTACAACTTTATTATAAATCACTCATAATAAGAAGTGTGCTACAATAGTGTTTAGTGCGGAATCTATGAGGGTTAATCTGTGAGGAAACGTATCGAACGTAACTCAATATTTGAGAATGTGTGTGTATTTGTCACATGACTTTCGCCAATTTAGATTTCATATGAAAATTGTAAAAAAACTGAATCTATTTTTGAAATGTAAATAAATGTTTGATAGTTATAGAATTGATGTGTGTTGTTTGACGCTTATGATAATGTAAAAATAACGAGCTCCGAAATGTATATGGTATATCCTTGAACGATGTATGAATGTACCATAGCAATCACTGTTTACCGTTCATCGGTAAAAATATTTTTTTTTTACCGAATTCTATACAGAGTTATATGCTTATTATGAACAATTTTTACAAAGAAACCAACCTGGAATTCTGGATAAAAATATCAGCTGTTCCATTCAAAATTGCAACTTGAATTTGACAAAATGTATCAACCAGCTAATTTATCTTTCTATGATTCCGGATTGGCCGAATAGAAAAAGATGTTCATATTGATGGTTAAATATAGTTTAAGTTAATAAAGTTCTGGATAAAAAGTAACCCTGTATACTGTTCGGAGCTCTAAACAGTGCAAAGTAACCAGTAGTAAGAATAGTAAATTAATTACCTTTATTACTATACTAAGCGCCACGCAAGTCGGTGGATGGAAAGTTATGCGTAGAACGCTGCGCAAAAGCTGAAATATAGGTATGCGCGGGAACCAGAGAAACTCGCGCCGGGGCACACCCGTGCGCTCCCTACGCCCGTGCTGTGCACACATGCGCAATAATTAGCGAATCGCGGCGAAGTGTCATCTGCGGCTAACTTCTCATCCGTCGACTTGTGTGGCGCTTAGTATACTGGTAGTAAGATTGGTGGTTAATGCGCGGAGTAACAACTACTACTAGACAAAAATTGTTCAGTTTCATATTGTCATAATAAACATACTTATTATTTAGACAAATTGCTTAGGGTAAGGCTATGTCTATGTATATGGCTATGAAAAAATAAATAGTGCTGGATGTTCATAGTTTCCTTTGACATATTAGGCAGAATAATGTTTTACACCGGATAAGTTATAAATAGTTTAAAATTTGTGATTTAGTATAGGTAAGTATTCTAAAGCATGAGATCGTAATAATATTTTAATGCCTATGTATCCCGAGCCAATAAGAAATATTCTAAGCTAAAATGCTTCGAAATGGTTCTGGTGTAATACATAATATAATAATAGATAATTATGCTGAGTATTGCTGAACATGGTTCAAATATACAGGGTTACTAGTACCTTACGCATAGCGATTCAAGGGCTACTTTAGCACAACAAGATGGACAACATACCTACTACGGGACCTTAAAATCGCTCTCATGATTTTGTAAAAAATTAATGAAGCTTTGTAGCGCTCGTAGCGTAGTTTGACGAGGTGTTTGTCAGCGATCATCAAAATTAAGCAACGTTCCACACGGTCAGTATTTGGATGGGTGACCGCGGGTAGCATTTTCCAACTGAGCGCTACCGTGGCTCGATTGACACGTTACATTCTAGGTTAGCCACCTGGCTTATACTAACTTACTAATGAAGCTTTTGTGTTGAACAGCTGATGTTTTTTTTTCATTTTAGGGTTGGTCCCATAGTAAAAGTTTTTTTTACGTATTAAAGTTGCTATTAAGTGTTGTGCGCAAGTTACCAGTAAACCTGTATGCTTGTCAACATTTGTTTAAAAAAAAGTTAATCCTTTAAAGCGTAATTTCAGCTATCGCAACGTTTGAAACGAGACTTTGGTATAAACGTATTTAAAAACCAGACTTATGAAGTTGTGAAAAAGCTCATTTTACATCGATTTCTAGCGTAATAACGGTGCAAATCAATTATTTTCCAATTAAAAATCCCAACGGGGCTTAGATAAAATTGATTAGGCCTACGCGGCATTCGATTATAAACTCTACGATTATGGTGTTTTGGCATAAAATGAGAAATGGCCAAAGTATTTTTTAAAATAAGGTGAGATCTTACATATGATTGGTAGAATATGTGCTAGGAATTGAATTTTAATACTAAAGTATCTATACAAAAGGGCTATTTAGAAGGGGTGTACTATATCGAAAGAGGGTGATTCACACCATCAGAACAAAGAACACTACAGACTCAAACCAAAATTTGAAAAAAAAAACAGCTCTTTTATACATGTTGTCGATTCAGAGTTGCAATTTTGTTTGGGACAGGTGATTTTTTGTTGAAATTCGGGTTGGTTCCGTAGTAAATGTTGTTCATAATTATGGTCAGAAGGAACCCATTTCAGTTTAGTTACACCCTTTCTGAACAATCCTGTACAAGTTTATCTATTATATTTAGTTGAATATTATAATGTAACTATTTGAACACAGTATAGAGCATCGTTTTGCTCGATTAAAGTTCGTACAAACAGAAAAATGTGAACAATTACGAGTATATTTTATTTTACAACTTTTGTTCTACGACTTTTTTTAATTCATAAAAAAAAAGTTGTTGAATACAAAAATATCATTCACCCTCGACAAAATGTATGGAACAGCTGATTTTTTTTTGAGTTTTGACAAAAGTCGTAATACAAAAGTTGTTAGTTTTGATGTACAGAATAAGCCCCTAAGAGGATGCTAATTGATTAGAAATAACCCTGTATAGGCTATATACAGACTTAATGTCGTTTGCCATGCGAGTCGATGCGCAGAAACAAGTAATTCATATGTCAGCGGCGCAAGGAGTGGGGATTTGCAGACTTCACTACATGGACTTGGCAATTCTATATTGATGCTCCAATAAAATTGATTTGAACTATATTTTATGTTTATAAACTTTTTGTTTAAATGATTGTCTAACAAATGCAATCGATGACTGGAAATCAATTTATTTTTGTAAGTATGGAATTGAAAATGTATTGTAAAAAAATATATGTAGTGAAATGTAATAGTTTTAAGACGATTTAGACTATTTTAGACGTAATTTCAGTGGGACTAAGTATATAAAATTTGGTACAAAAATCCGTCAGTCATAGAACTCATAAATAAAAAATATAACAGTGATTATAAAGTATATTTTTCGCATTTTGCGTTAGATATTGTATTATTTTGTATTTATTTGATGGCAGCCATGTATTCACTGAGTAACAGTGTTTCGGATACACAGTTTCTGAAACATCACATTATGTTTATCGAAACATACCGATAAACACGCAGTGTTTACAGAAACAAAATAATTGTCTCTGAAACGTTATTTTTTGTTTTAGAAACACGTATAACAGTGCGACACAAAAGGGTTAAAATGAATTATTTGGGAACTAAATTATCACTTCAGAACCACAATCTGAGTTGTCAGTTATTGTTAACATCCTAACATTTTTCTAGTTTTACGTTATTTTGTGGATTTTGAACAGGAAAACAGTATCATTATGCAAAAAATTACGCAAAATATGCTAACAAAGCGATGGTGGCGACCTCATTTATTTTGAAGTCTTTTATGTCGCACTGTAGATACTGTTTCTGATACAGTGTTTATAAACAATTGTTGCTCAGTGAATACATGGCTTTATGTCAACATAAAGACTCTGCCACATTGACGCGGATTGTAGTGTCTACCCATCCATCAGCCGTAGGTTGTCTACTGCTGAACACACTTTTATACTCCGCGACGTCAACAGGCTTGATATTTACTACGAAATACCTAACACTAGTTATTTACTGTAACATTTATACTGTTAATCTTCTTAAAATTTGACTTTTCCACTGTATATGTAGCTTTTATTCAAAATCTGTAAAAATACTCGTCTAAATCATCTAAAATATCTTGGGATATAATTTTAAAGCCCTTTATAAACATTTCAGCCTGTACGAGTACCTACGTCAAAAAGTCCCGTAATCTAATATTTTTTGTACATATTAGTTTAAGTTCATTTAGGTTAATAGAAAATTTTAAGAACCCATAAACACTATTTAATTCGAAAAATCTTTTAAAAAAGTTTTTTTTATATTTTTTGGGATTTTTCGTGTGCTTTTGGGTTCTGCAAATAGGTTTAATTTTCAAATAAGATATTTGTAACAAAAAGAAACAAAATCCTGACTGCAAAAAAGTATGTTTTACTTTAAAAAATGTAATTTGACGGAATCGCATTATTGTCACATGTCAATGTTGAATATGTACAAGCAGTTAAGCCTCTGTGAGTTAAGCTGTATGAGTAAATTACGAATTTAAACAAAAATACACCAAAAATGTTGCCTTTTTTGCGCAGTCGGGTAAACAATCGACGCTACTTGACTATGATCGTTAAATAACTTAAGTTTAAGCTACCATCCTGTGTTGTGAATAAACAAACAAAATATCGATAATTTCGTATCATATTTAGTTTTAAGACGCAAAATATAATTATTACTTTATTGATATAAATAATAAATGTGGAGGTCGGTATGAATGTTATTTATTAGATATATCGTTATATAAGTACAATCAAATACCTAGTTGAATTTATTCATTGAATTAAAGAAATATCTAGCATTTATAATTGTTTTTTATTTTGATTTTAAGTCATAAGTCATTTATCTATTAGGTAACTAGTTTTTACCCGCGGCTTCGCCCGCATAATATTTTGATTTTTGACGCAATATCATTATAATTTATAGCCTATGTGTTATTCTGATATATAAGCTATATTATTGCAAAGTTTCATCTCAATCAGTACAGTAGTTTTTGCGTGAAAGAGTAACAAACATCCATACATCCATACATCCATACATCCATACATCCATACATCCATACATCCATCCATCCATCCATCCTCACAAACTTTCGCGTTTATATGCCAATAGTAGGATATACCAATTTACACGTCAAGTTATAAATAGGTAAACAGTAATAATGATAAATCACCAAAAATACTAGATGCCCTCGAAATCTCTTTATTATAAAATCTAACGTGGTTTTGGCACAACACGCTATCAATACCTATGGTATATATAGTGCCACCAATTTTTGGCCACTGCTTGTCTAACCCGGTGGCCGAAAGAGGAACTAACGACGCTATTTTGTCGCTATGACGTCAAAATATTGGCAGCATTTTATACGACAGCAGCGACGCCGGCACCGGGGCAGATAAGCTGGTGGAACTAATAATTTAAATATATTCAAAACAAAATAATACCTACGTGTGGTTTAATTCAGTAGTACGAGTACGTGACACTAAATTAAACTAGAGTATGTGCGAAAAGAGAACTAACAATATTTTTAAGATTTCAATCAACAGCCAAGGTATCGACTACCTACCTACTTGGTAGACGCAAAACCGAATTGGTGTCTACCAAGGACTTTGTATACTATCTGGACTGCGCACAGACGAAATTTGGCTCAAAGTTAGTTTAGGAAAATTCAACCTTAATGCGTTGCAACAAAACATATATTCAGACATATAACAGAGAGGCGTGGGTTCGATTCCCACCAGGGCAAGCATTTTTGTGATAAACATAGGTGTTTGCTCTGTGTCTGGGTGTTATTTAGGTACTATCTATATAAGTATGTATTTAAAATATGTATAAGTAGTATATCAGTCTCTGGCAGCCATATCACAAGCTTTGCTTAGTTTGGGGTCAGAGACCGTGTGTGAGATGTCCCCCAATATTTATTTTTTTATTATTTATTTATTATTTCTTAAACATGCTGGGTGTACAATTGGTGTCATTTTTAATTTATTTGGGTTGTAGATTTCAAAATTGGCATCCATATTGGAATTAAAAACGGCAGACGTCACTTTTTTGAAAAAATCATGGGTGTAGTTTTCGAGGTTTTTTGGGGTGTAGATTTCAAAATTGGCATCCATTTTGGAATTAAAAACGACAGACGTCACTTTTTGCTAAAAGTCGCGATGGGTGTCGCTTTTGAGGTTTTTGGGGGTGTAGATTTCAAAAATGGCATCCATTTTGAAATTAAAGATGGCGGACGTCACTATTTTGAAAAAGTCGTCATGGGTGTCGTTTAATAAATTTTTGGGGGTGTAGATTTCAAAAATGGCATCCATTTTGAAATCAAAGATGGTGGACGTCACTTTTTTGAAAAATCGTCATGGGTGTAGTTTTCGAGGTTTTTGGGGGTGTAGATTTCAAAAATGACATCTATTTTGGAATTAGAGATAGCAGATGTTGTTTTTTTGAAAAAGTCGTCATAAGTGTTATTTTTTGAGAATTCGGGGGTTTATATTTCAAAATTGGCATTCATTTTGGAATTGAAGATGGCGAACATTACTTCAAAATGGAAGCCAATTTTGAAATATACACCCCCAAAAACCTCGAAAACTACACCCATGACGACTTTTTCAAAAAAGTGAGACCGCTATTTTTTATTTCAAAATGGATGCCTTGTTTACTACGGAAGCCTTAAAATTCTGTTAACTACGGAAGTCTATTCGTGGACAAGTTTTCGTGATAAGGTCTATTTGTGACAAAGTTTTCCGTGAAAAAGTTTTTGTGAAAAAAATTTTCGTGGTTAAGTACTGACACGGGTTGCGTGATATGTGTCAAGATTACATCTATGAAATTTATACGTAGTTCAACACCGTAAATATGGATTCCAGACCATTACTGTCGTCACAAAAGTGAAGGAACTCATCGAGATCTACATTTCCGATGACAGATGTCAAACTTAAAAGTGGTATATCTCCGTCATTATCAATTCTAGACCATTGCTGTCTTAACAAAGGTGAAAGAACTCTTCAAGATCTACATTTCCGATAACAGCTGTCAAACTTGGAAACTGAATTATCTCCGTATCTATTAATTCTAGACCATTGTTTTTATGGGGATTGGTTTTATAGAGATCTTCAAGGAAGGCCTATGCCCAGAAGTAGGCGTCTTATTGCTAAAGCGACGACGATGACGAAGGACGACAAGTTAGGGCTAAGATAACTGCGATTCCTGCGTGCAGTAACATTCCAAAGAAAATTTATATCCCAAGATGATCGAAATGTTTTGGTCATCCTACTTGGAAAAGAGACACAATCATCTGATGTGGTATCCTTGTCGGCACGTTTTTCTTTGCCAGTACTCAATCCTGTTTATATGATAAATCCATGATGTCTACCAAGTATCAAATACTTTCAATCGTACTAGCAATGACAGCAATGTTGTCAACGTAATAAAATTAGTAAAATGGCACTCAGGCGACCTAATTTTTTACGACACTTCTCATTTTGCACAAACTAACCTAGTACAATGCGCAACAATTAGATAAGTATATTTTAATAGACAAACAGCTAATAGACCTGCGTCTGCTTTTAAATTATGATACAAATTTATTTTTATTTATTACTTTTGTTCTCATCGTTATAAACAACTTTTACTATTGCACCAAGCTAAACCGGAAATAAAAAAATATGCTATTCATATTTTTTCGATAGACAATGAAGTTTTTTTTTTTTAGTATTTATGTAGGATGTATTTATATAGGTAGGTAGTTAAGAATTAAATTTCAATGTTTTTAAGTTATAAAAATATAGGTATATTTCAGTTTTGTATGATTTACTGATTATTTGGCGATTTCAGGTTTGTTCACACTGTAAAAGTTGGCCATAATGAACAATAAAATGACATATTAGAATGTGTCTGACTGTCCGTCGTATAGAAATACATAAAGTAAAGAAAAGGATAGCAATAACTACTCTATTCAAAATTATTTTACGAGGGTTGGTAACATGAATACAAGGCAAATTATTACATATAGGCCATAAAATAAGTAATACAGATTGCACGTTACACAATTATTACAACAATGGATTGAATAAATATCGGAACGCGTTAAAATTTTATTAGTGTTTCTGTAATAACTGGTTTACTTTTACATTGCGAAATCTGATTTTCTAAATCAATATTGGTATCAAATAGCTTTATGTGTTGCGACATGTATGTTTTCCATATAAGTTACGGGAGTACCCATAACACAGGGTTTAGTCCAGGTTTACTCGTAAATTGAAACTACAGCTGTTTCCGTATACATTTATGTGCAGCGCCCCCGGCGGAAACGAAGAAGAACTAACCAAAATGTATGGAGCCATACGCGAACACGAAAGTTTAAGTAAACTAAGCAAAACCTAGACTAAGGGCTCAGTTCACAAGCCTATTAGTCTAAGTATTAGCCCTATTACAATATCTAATAAATAATTTTCGTCAATAAAGGTACCACGACCGTGCTATAGGAACGTATCAGGCACGGAAAACAACACCGCACGCCCCTACTATATCCACGTACGTTAACAATTTATAGTCGTCGATAATATTTTTCCGGTGCTGAAATAAAACGCTCCGTGCATAGCACTTCGTAGCATAGTGACAGAACAGTCTACTGGACCCACAGTAGACCTGATATAAAATAAACGTACTTACCTACTTTTTAAAATATTTTTCAAGACATTTTTTTACACTTTCCTATCACGGTCGTGGTACCTATGATGCGTTATAGTGGGCAGACACCTCAGAGGCTACTTTATTATTTGTGCACAGGGACGTTTTACTCCTCCAAGTTTGTGCACTATCTGGTTTAGCTCAAGGGTCCAGAGTCGAGACATTTGTATGTTAGGCGCTAATCATTTGCCCCCTCTAGATTTCAGCCTATTCATATTCATTTATTTGCCACTAAGACGTGTTACAAAGGTCTTATATTAAAAAAATGCACTTACAATTTTAACTTAGTCACCTTTTTCGGGAATTGCAAATGTTTTTGCGCTATGGCGCATTTTGACCGATGAACCACCGGAGGAGGTATACAATTCGACGCGTATATATATATATATATATTTATGTTTAACCACGCATAACTTTTTTCATAGTAGTCCGATTACAATAATTATTTTTTTATTGGAAAGAGTATACCTCGAAATTGATCCCCTTTAAAATTTTATCAAAATCGGCTGAGCCATTTTTGATAAATAAACAATAATGTGAAAAATGCTACATTGACCTGTGCGAAATATTCGCGAATTCTATACACGGGTGAAGTCGGTAATGTTATTTTTTGCCAAATATAATTATTAACAATAAGGTAGATAAAATTAAATGTGTCTACTGAACTAACTTAACACTATGGATATAGGGTATCGTAATCTAATATACCTATTAGAAATGAGCGTCTAGGTAAAATTAAATATGTCTACAGTACTAACTTAATACTATGGATACAGGGTGTCGTAATCTTTGCCTACTTGGCCTATTGGTAAATCAGCTACTGTACTGCATACATTCCTATTATAATAATTATAGTTATTTTATGGCTAGGTAAGGTTGTAGTACATAGGCGCATTTACTAGCAGACATAAAACCGATAAGCTGCGCGCACTGCAGCTGCCTTTATCGTTTATACAGGTTCTAGTCGAGCTGCTTTACGGCCAGATAAGAGCCACAATTTAACGCCATGAATAATTTGCTTTTTAATGAAATAGGCAGCGTTATGAATGAGAGAGTTGGGGACAAATTTGGATTGATCCACAGAGCTATTACAGCGCTGTTGTCGCAAGAAGCAATACTCGGCCACAAAATGTGTGGGAAATCTTGCCCAGAGCTGTCAAAACTGACAAATATGTTGATTGGAATTTGACACTACTGAGAGAAAAACACGGCAACTAGCCACTGAATCGAGATATTTTTCTCTTTCTAACTCATGCCATATTAATTGCATCATTGCATCTCTTTCTTTTTTTCGATCAATGACATTATCCCTCTGGTATATCTGTGGATTGATCCTAAGGCATAACAGATACAAAAATCATCAGCATATCAGCTGTGGATTGAGAATTTCAATAGATTTCCCATGGGACTTATTGTAAGCAGCTTGCATCCAATGTGCTCCTTGGTCTTGGTCATATCGTCTGTCCCATTTGTAGCTAAATAACTTCATCACGTTATAAATTTATCATTGTTGGCTTATTTTAACTCACTGCAGTGCAAAACCTTAACTTTTATGCCAAACATTTCAGTTTTGTGCGAATATATTGAAGGACTGGTTTTAATTGCTTATTTTTTCCGGTTTTAGGTACCTAGTGGAGATTCATAGAAGTTTTCCTATAGCCTATAGATCTTCAGTAAGATAATTCCCATTGGAAGTGGATTAGGTTAGTGACATTTTTTGACACGTTGAGTAATAAATCTCAGAAAATTACGTAGGTACCCGCGCAACTAGAGGTGGGGCTCTACCTGTCTTTTAACTTTGAACGTCTTGGACGTATATGGAACTTGCGAAAACTCCTTACAAATTATGTAGGTATACCTACGTCTAATACATTCGAAGTTGAATAATAGAGCCCCTGTTACGCGTAGACTTTTAAAACTAGTACAATTAAGTAGTGGCACCGACCCGCTAAGTATGAGTAGGTACGTAGTATTATTATATCTTCTTTGGTATGAGCCCATGTATTACCTAAGTCAATGTAGCATGAAGCGAGCGCTATAATCTCATCACAAAAGATTATAAAAATACTTTAAATTCGCCGGAAGTTAAACCCATACAGTGGCTAAATTGCTGGCATGTATTGTAAAACACAGTCCACGTCTCAGCGTCCACCAGTTGTGCCAACTTGCCCTACTTACGCACTATCGCTGTTGCCGCGCGGAATTTCAGCAGGCGCCGATAGTGGAAAGCCTCGAGGAAACTGCCTATACCTATACTTACCTACACCTACAACGGCGTAAATATTTATAGGCTTCGGTGCCGGAATTTTGCAGCATTGAATTAGCTTACTAGCGACGATTTTTTGAGATGTTAAGAGTAGTGGAGTAACGTGGACTGATCTCATTTCATGAGCTTTTCGCCTCAATCGCAAACACCGGCCCTACAACCATGCGGCCGCTGCCGCTGGCCAAGTTTTTGTATATTGTGAATCGATGAAATGTATGAAAAATAATATAATCGCTGTAGTGTAGCGATCGACATGCGTCTTCGCGAAGGCTGCCGGCGGCGATGTCGCGCCAGCGACGGTCTTTCTGTAGGTACCCTTATGGAGTTATGGAGACAGTTTTTATTGAGTTTGGTTTTGTAAGTTTCTGTGTGCGCGAGACCCTTCCCTGATAGCTACCTACGCCATTGGTTAGGATCAAACTTCATCAAAGTGGAGCGGAGCGTAGATGGGCGTTGTAGTCCGTCATCTGTGAACATACCTACTTGCTTAGCGAAGAACAAAACTATTCGATTCCGTTCACGTGTGCTGTTTGAGCTATTTCTCGCTAAATAAATATGACATAGATATTACAACCCACTCATGGAATACGACTCTCGAGCAGCTCCACTGTAATGGAGTCAAGATATTACTTATGCTAGGTATAACAGGACTAATAGGTAAAAAATTATCGCAAAAACGAATGGGAATGATTGTTTGTTTAGTGAAATCTTGACAATCCGGTGTTGCTAATATGACGCGAGCCGACTCGAGCCGGGGCGAACAAACTAGCTTGTGTCCATAGTTTGCTCATACCGCTCGGGTCGACTAGCTGTCAAGGTTTCTCGCCATTTGGAATCTTCTCTCTTCGCTTGATGCTGTATCTCTTATCTCTTTCATTGGGGTTTGATTGCTTTGTATATTGCGTTCCTGAATAAAGATACGGCTATTGTAGGCTGCTTTCCTACCTGAGATGAGATGTTTTATTTAGGCCGGTAAAGCTATTAAACCAAATCGGGCCGAATAAAATTTCTTGGTGGCTGTGAAGTTAGCTATAAGCCGTTTCTTGCGCGTCTATGGTATTTAATTTGCAACTGCGCAATGACTCGCCTCGTTTTGATTCGGCCTATAGCGCGTCCAGCGATAAACACATCTTACAGATAGACGATCATAACAATACCTACTAGGTGTATAGGTAAGTAGGTACACACTGTACCGGTGATATTGGAAATCCACATCGGAGACCTATGGCCAGAATTTAATCTTACAGCTGTTACAATTCAATTTCATAATGATAGTCTTCATCTATCAGATATTCAAGTGTTCGTCTACCTCTCCGGATGTAAATGAAATTCATAGCTTCTTCGTACTGATGACCATAATACTTATTTATGTTTTTCCAATCACTTATTTATGAGTTACGTAGGTATCTCATAAATAAATTCATAATTCTCAAGATAAATTGGATAATAAAATGCCTACATACAGTGATATTTTGGGAGTGAATATTCGCGTGTGTCTGTGGAATAAGTGTTAGTTTTTCTGCTTAAGCTCTAGTCTAGACGCTATAAAAACTCGGTACTCTCAGTAGAGCTTTAAAAAAAAGTAGAGAACCTAGTACATTCAATCCATTACAGTATACCTACGAAACTACTTTAAATTATCAAGCCCAGTCCAGCGCCTTTTCAGCGCCACTTGTTTAGTAAATCTACTAACCTGCACTGGGCCAGCATGGTGGCCCAATCGTCATTCGTGGGTTCAAATCCAAGACCCGTACAAAGGAGTGGAATGTGAAAGTGGTGGTAATGTACAGATTTTCACACCACCGGCTATTCGGTGAAGGAAAACATCGTGAAGCAACCTGTTTATACTCGTAATACCTATGGTACTTCCTCAGAAAAAAAGTATAGTTTTTATATGAATCCACACTGGACCAGCGTGGAGGATATGGCGGATCACCGTTCATGACTAAACCTACGCGCCTCATTTCTGAAGTGGACTTGTAAAAAGGCCAGACTATTGCAGTTTAGTAATCCTACATTGGATAATATTTTGTATATAATTTTGTACATAATGTACCTGAAAGTTATATCTATAGATACGTAACTCCATTTTTCTGATTAAGTTAAATTTAAGGGTGTTTCTGTAAACCTGTTTTAGCATGTGCTAATGAAGTTCTTTTATATGATACCTTACATGATACGATTTACTCACTTTGAATTTTGAACCCATATTTTTGTGATTTAAATAAAAATGTACAGTTTTCAGATTTATTTCTATATGTGTACTCTAAGACGATACTTCTCGCCAAGTTTCATAGTTCTATGTCAGCGGGAAGTACCCTGTAGGTTTAGGTTTTTGTGAGTGTCGAAATATGCGGTTTTTTACGACATAAACGGCTCTAACTTTTTTAAACAATTACTGAGAAGTTTTCATTTTACATGACTGCAAGTGACCATAGGTGTACGTAGATAGTTTAAATTTCAACTCGATCTTACGCGTTCCCAAAATAAAAGAGTCTTGACATACAGACAGACGGACAGACGAACAACAAAGTGATCCTAAGGGTTCCGTTTTTTCCTTTTGAGGTACGGAACCCTAAAAATGTATTTCTTATCAGGGGTTTTTCTATTTCTAGCTTGACGTGACGACAATACTTTCAATCGGTTTCAATATCTAACTATCTAGTAACTGTACCAACAATACAATTTATTCTGATTCTAATATTGGTATTGAGCGAAAAACGGCTTTTGGTGATAAGGCCGCCTGTTAAGACATTGTAAGTTACAATACAATACAATACAAAAACACTTTATTGACACCACAAGTAGTAAAACATTACAGAAAAAGAAATAACGACAGAAGAATGGTACAAAAGGCGGTCTTATCGCTAAAAGCGATTTCTTCCAGACAACCTCTACTGTGTGGAAACATGTCATTAGTTTTAAAGTTACATTAGTTAGATTAGATTATTATAGTTACATTAGTTACATTAGTTTTAAAGTTTTTATCATGCTATTTTTACGTCTGGTGTAGACAATAAATCATTTATTTATCAATCAGCGGTGAGAAGAGCCGTAGTGGAAAAGGCACTGCAGAGAGCTTTTCCTGTTCTGTGGGAAAAACGCTCGTCTTACAGGTGTGACGTCATAGGTCAAACACACTCCCGCATATAGGCCGAAATAAATCCGTAGAACTATAGAGTCCGAAGAACTCATTGGTAGAGGCCGAATCATACAAGTCAGCGTATGTGATGTTAGCTACGAACTGCGGGATATCCAATCCTGACTGAAGCTCACATAAAGCTGCGCGATGATTGGGTTTCTCGCAACTTCACACCCGCCGACTTGTATGATTCGGCCGATACCAATGAGTTTGTAACTCTATAGTTGTGCAGATTTTCACAACACTAGCTTTTCAGAGAAGACCAACATGGCGAGGAAACCTGTTTACATCCATAGAAGAAACTCGATGGTTAATGAGATTCTACGAATCCTCACTGGATCAGTGTGTAGGCCTATCCTATACAGTACAGTCGTCATCTATTCAGCTGTAAGGCGTCCACTGCTGCACATAAGCCTCCGGGTATTCATTTTCTATAAGATCGGTTGCGGCTTGCATCCAGCGTGTTTTCTGTTGTCTTGATAGTCTGACGATCAGACTACCATGTCAGACAGTACATATACAGGGTTATTTGCTTGCCCTGTATTAACCCGAAAAGGGGTTATTCAGACCATTATTACGAACAACTTTTACTATGGGGCCAATCCAAAATTCGAGAAAAAGCAGCTGTTTTTTTTCTCGAATTTTTTGTTGGCCCCGTAGAAAAAGTTGTTCGTATTGATGGTCTAATTTTTTTTTATTCCTTGTAGGTTTGCGTTTGACTACATAACGCCAGATGTTGAGCAGATATGCGATCTAGGATGTAGCACGCTTACCTAGAAGATACCTATATTATCTAAATTGCCCCCTTTCGGCTTAGTAGGTGTAAAAGGTAACAAAATAACCCTGTATAAGACTAATCTGAAAATAGCAGTAGTTATAAAGACTAATCCCTTATTCTAAATTAGATATTAAGTTAAGTTCCACAAACAAACAATTTAAAAAAAAATAAGAAATGTTTCCTACCTATCCTTTCCTGAGTAGTCCTTTCAGACAAATAAATACTTTAGAATATTTTGAAAGCTTTGATGATTCTAGTAAACTCTGACATTAGGGACTCTCACTAACACAATAAACTAACGATCTTGAAACATTTTCTACAATTTTACATAATTATTAAATCGAAATACTTACAAATAAAGAAAAATCCACATTTTTCTTGAAGTTTTCTTGAAGCTCTGGTATTAAAAGCTTCAGATTCAGATTTCTTTCAAAGAGTCCAAATTCCATTAAAAATAGTCACTGAAAACTGAATTACTGCGGGAGTTGCGCGCGCGCCGCGGTCGTCAACTGCCTCAAAAACTAATAGTGTTTGCACAAGTGGTTTCTGAAACAATTGTAAGGACTTTTCTACTACTGCTTACTTCTGTGATGTTGCGGGGACATGGGGAAAATCGACGGGAGTAAACTTAGCCGGATTTTGTATTGTCACGGTTATTGTATCGTGTGTACAACACTAAACAAAATGAGCACACATTATTAGTTAATTATATCCATTGTTTTTGTTACAATTCAATAAATTATAGGTATACCTTATGCATTACTTTATTTTATCCATACAATCAAATAAAATTGGAGTGTCTGTTTGTAATATTGAAATCCAACAAAAATATTTTCATGTGAAATGGAGCCAAGACTAAATCTGTGATTTAGTTTTCACACTATCAAAATGTTGTCAGATCTCACGCAAAGCCAAGCTTCTAACTCTACACGCCTTACTCTACAAGTTCTTACATTACAAACTCTACACCTCAGTCAATATATGTGACTTGGCCGGTTCGTTACAACAAGAACTGTTTGTGTAACAGAATTAATGAACAGTTAATAATTATATAATCTTCACTTTACGCCAATGGAAAGTTTGCGCATTTTTACAAGCTTTTATTTAACTTGCAATGGATGTAGGTACCTATATATGTAAGTTCAGATGGAATCTTGCAAGTTAAATTTGACCAAATTTCCGGGTTCCGATTGAGCTGAAATTTGGCACGCATCGCGTGACAATGCAATAATATGGTACCATGGAGCTGATCTGACGATGGAGTCGGAAGGTGGCCATAAAAACTCCTAGTAACCAAGATAGACCCGTTGTGTTTGGGCTCGTTTTATTTGTCTTGGCTAGCACTTAATTGCTGCTACATGATATCCAAAATCTCAAAGTTAATTTTTAAAAAGTTGTATATTTATAATAATTTGTAATTATTTCGTTTTGAAGGTGAAAACTCACTGAGTGAAGTGGAAAGAGGTGAAAATAGGTATCAATGAAATGTCAGGTCGTAATGGTATAAGCGCGAAAAATAATAAATAGAACATAAGTATTAATTATTATATCAACGAAACTTTTTTCTGCGCGTTAGAAACCGTTGGAGATAGCTTTGACTAGCCAATCCCGTTAAAAAGTCAAAATTTGTTGTAAGAGCAAACAGAAAACATTGACGTATTCGACGACCATGTGCTCTGCACTAGCTAGACCAAAGCTGTATACGTTCTTATCTAAGTAATCAGTGTATTATAAGTAAGCTGTTTCGTTGCTTTTTTCCACTTCGTTTTATCCCGTGGGGAATAATACTACATGAAAACGGAAACAAAACAACAGTTCGCACAAACAAAAGACAAAAGTTCGCGACCCCTTGGCGTTCATAAATCTGAACTGTACTGTATCAGCCTTTTAATAGTCCACTGCAGGACGTAGCCTACCCACGAAGAGTGATTGGGCAATATCCACCACGCTGGCTCAGTGCGGGTTGGTGGATTCACATTCGCCATCGAATTTCTTTTACCTGCATACGTAGGTTGCCTCACGAGTTTTCCTTCACCGAAAAGCCAGCGGTGCTAAATTTCGTACATAAACGACCCCACGAATGTCAGGCGGGCGTCATTACCACTAAACCACCACGGCTGCATGAATGTATTGGTGGATATTTTCCAGGCACAGCTTGTGCCCTTCTCACGCGTCCGAAATGTCCGCCGCCGTTTGACCACCAAATCGCGCGATGGTAAGCGACGTTGAATAGATTCGGATTATTATACGTCATACTCTGATTATGAGAGATGACGTAGCCTGGTTCAGTAGGCGGTTGTCGAGGTCTTTAGTTCTTGCTAGCTTACTAGCACCAAGACCCACCCAGCCATTTGGCGAACCTCCCACCCCCCACCAGTGGGCCAGCGACGCTACTCCGCGACCCACATACCTACACTACCACGTACCGCGCTAACTGCCTGCCGCAGGTGAGGTAGTAGTTAGTACTGCCTCACTAGAGCACAGTGTACTGAGAAGCAGTAGTATACCTCTGAAGTTTTCAATACTTACCATCCTGCTGCAAAATCCACGAATAAGCCGAAAACATCTTGGCAGCTGTGATGTTGGCTGCGGATAACCCAATCCTGACTGAAGCTCCCTTAACAGCTGCGCGAAGTGAGCTTTTATATACATCACAACCGCCAAGAAGTATGATTCGGCCTATACCGCGATAAGTGCCAAATGCAGGAGAGGTAGTACCTACTTACATCTGCTGCACAGACGCGCAGTGTACCTACTGAGAAGCAGTAGCCCAACTCTTTACTCAGTACCACCCAACATTGTACTCATAACACATACCTACAACCACACGTACCATGCTAACTACTTGCTACAGGCTACAGGTGGGACAGTAGATAAATATTACTGCTGTGGCAGCGCACAGTGTATTTTTCGCGTAGCAAATCCGTTCTTCATCAGTGGACATAGGTATGCCTTGAACTAAACATGAGGTTTTCAAGGAATTAATCGTTAATTAATGACACACTCGCACGTGTTTCAAGGAAACAGTGCTTTCTATCAAAGATGGTAAAGAAAACCACCTTCACCTGATAAACATCCTTCATCCTGAATACCTGAGGTTATACGCAAACTTCAGTAAGTATATCAAACATTGGACGTCCACAGATAGAAGAAATAGGTAGGATCCACTGCTGGGTATAGGTTTCCTTAAATAAACGCGACCTCCCTCTATAAGAAGAAAACCGCGCCTGTCTGCACCTAGGTCACTGTTTGTGTCTCCACTGCGGTCCACGTATCAGGCAGTTACCTGGGGCTACGAGCGGCCACGATGGCTTATCAAATGTTGATAAAACTAACTGCTCGCGCGGATTATGCGACCCGTGAAATCGACGAGAAACAATAATTAGAAATGGTGGCCTAGTCACCGGTGACCTGCCTACTGCTGCCGCTTCTGGCTTTACTACCACCTGTAATACCTAAATATGTAAGTATTGCACTGTACTGTATCAGCCGTTTAATAGTTCACTGTTGAATCTAGGCCTGCCCACCAACCACCAACCTTCAAGGGTCTGTGGATGATCCAATTGCTTTCTATGTAGTAGTAGTGTTAATAGGTAGTTTTTTTTTTATCTAAAAATTACCTAACCACAGACTCCAGGGTCTGTGACCTTTGTTAACTAAAGATAATTATTAGATTTTACTGTACAAAGAGAGTTGGTACATGGTTAAATCTAAGTCCAAGCTATTCAGTCGATGCATTGCGTGAAAGCCACAAGCAGACCGGCGACCCGCTAGCAGCACCCGATCACGAGTATGACACATGTGCCCGCCATCGCTCTCCTCGACCATATTTGAGGGAAGAGAACGACCCGACACATAATGCCGCCGCAAGAAGTAGCCTTCGATGGCGAGCATGAATGCTTGGGGCTTGCACGCAATGCTTACACTTTTTCAGGTCCTATGGCAATTCTCCTTCTCCTGGCCCAGGGCCTCCATCACCGCTTCGTTCCGATCCCTGACGGCCATCTGTAGGTTGTATTCCTTGATGGTCTCCGATGATGCAGACGATGCTCGCCGCACGAATCGACTAATGGCATCATCTTCGATGTCGTCGGCGTAGTAGATGAAGGTCCCAGTGTGCCGTGATAGTGCAACGACCGCGTGTGAGACACTCTCGTGTAGGTAGTTTTGGCATATAAAGTAGTATTGTATCTTATTGTAGTTAATAAAGGAACTTTTGCCCGAAAAAAACCACCAACCTTAATTGGGCCATATCTACAAAGTTAACTACGGGTGGTGGATTCACACACGACTTCGATTTTTTTCTCTTTTGTAAGTAGAATGACTCACGATGATTTTCTTCACTGAAAAGCTAGTGGTGTGAAATCCATACTTACATATTCTAAAGAACTCATTTTGAACTCGGAATTTTATATCCCACCACTTTTACGAAAGTAGGTATAGTATAATAGTAAGATGACAAGTAAGATGACTGGAGGACAATTTAATATCTACATGTAATATCTATGTGTGCAATAATGTAATAAATAATTACATTTTGATTTTGGCAAGAGGAAGCCAACAACCTTCAACGAAAGAGAACCAACATAAAAAAGCTGTTTGTCTAAAGAACTAGGCATACATTTAATGTTGGCTCCAGCCCACGAACTCTATTCATTTCAGGAAATAAAGAAAGAAGACTTGATTTTGAACAGTTGCTAGTTGAGAAGAATGCCAAATGGATCCAATCAATGCACGCTAAGAACTATATTAGAGAGCTGTAGGTACAGGCCTAGGGACGCACGCACATGATCCAAACCACTTCCAACCGTGTTGGAAATCTATGTCAGCTGGGAAGCTCCTCCGGCTGAGATAATGATGTATTTCGCAGTCTAGTATATAGGTAGTTTGGTCGCGGAAATGTGCGCAAGCGCCCTCGTTATCCCGACGCTCAGACACGTACACCCTAGGGTTTTAGTAAGAAAAGAAAGAAAGAATTTTTTTATTTACGAAAACATGATTAAGTTTACAATTACAATATAATTTCCCTAATAGGTACACAGACTATGAAGGGGCCGCGAAGGAGTGTGGAACCGTGCCCGTAGCCCCGACACATGGCGCAGTGGCGGAAACGCCCCAGGTTTTTAGTGGGTATACCACCGACTTGCGGTGGAGACTCACACATAACCACATGGTGGTGGTATCTATAAAGGATTTTCCTGGGCCAAAAAAAAAGGTACATAGAGAAGTCGGCGCGACTCCCACATTACATTACTACACTACATCTCCGGGGCGCGGCGGTGTCGTACCCATAAGTATGGGTACGACACCCCGCGCCGACTTCTCTATGTACCTTTTTTTTTGGCCCAGGAAAATCCCCATACATAGATTTCCCTGAATAAAACAGCGAGGTCAGCTAGTAATGTTTAATCCAACAAAAACATTTTCATGTGAAATATAGCCAAGACCACAGCTCGTACTTACAAAAAGTTGTCAGATCTTATGTAGCCAAGCTTCTAACTCTACACGCCTTAACTCTACAAGTCCTTACTCCACAAACTCTACATCTTAGTCAATATATGTGACGTGTCCATTTCGTTGCAACAAGAACTATTTGTTTAGCGAAATTCATGAACGCTTAATAAATAATTTTCACTTTACGCCCATGTGCAGTTAGCGAAACAGCCAAAGCCGCATATCTATATTGACTAAGATGTAGAGTTTGTGAAGACTTGTAGACTTAAGGCGTGTAGAGTTAGGAGCTTGGCTCTACATAAGATCTGACAACTTTTTGTAATTGCGAGCTGTGGTCTTGGCTATATTTCACATGAAAATGTTTTTTTTTTTGGATTTCACTTCTTTTTGTAGATTATTTATTACCATAAGTACCTTCTTTAATAGATTTTCAGATCCGTTGCTTCAAAACATGTGGAAGTCTTATACCAACTTTTATCCTCCAGCTTTAAAGTTTGGGGGGTGGTTTACTAAAAATCATGAAGTACGTGTTTTATTATTTAAAACATAGTGTCTTAATAATCAATTTTCAGACATATAGCATCAAAATTTGGGAAAGTCTCATACAAACTTTCATCACCCAGTTTTAGGGGTTGGGGGTAAAAGTTATATGTTTTAGATTTTTTCCTTTGTATATGCGTCATAGTCTACCTAGATGCCAAATGTCAAGTTTCTAGATCATCTGGAAGTGGGTTAAGTTTTTGATCTATACGTCAGTGAGTCAGTGAATCAGTCAATGAAACCTTGGTTTTTAAACGTTAATATATAATTAACTGTTGAAGAAAAAATAACTAAATTTTGTAATCTGGGCTAGCTAAATAACTTTAATAAATAGGCTAAATTTCATATATGTAGGGGCTAATCGTTTTCGAGTTATAAAAGGTCAAAAGTGGCTCGAAATGATTCGTGTAATATTACACACGTCGCGCCGCTAGCTTTTTCTTTGTCTTGGCTGGACACGCTTCCGCGTGTCTCGACATCTGCAAACGTTGTCAAAGATAAGCTGTCAATCTTCTCATCAAAATTCCAAAGCACACTGATTCTGTGACGAGCTTAGAGTAGACTAGATGACTCGGTCTTAGATCAGCAACTATTAAGTTAATCTCGGGAAAATGTAAACACCGTAGAATAGTATCATGAGGATGCGAGTTGCTTCTAATCATTTTTCATAGAAATCTGTAAAAGTACTAACGCCTGTGCAATAGTTCATACTCTACGATGATATGCTGTGCATTTCCGGCAGGCGCTTACAAAGTAACGAAACCGTTGCTATTCTATGTACCTAGGTAATGTAAACGATCATTATGTTTCCTAGATAAATGTACTTAAATGTAATAGACATTCTGTAGTCGTGATCGTAGGTAAAATTATAGGATACTTACCTACATCATTTAGTAGTGCGATACCTATAATGTACTTATGTACCATCGGTGTACTTACTTGCCTAGGTAATTGGTGGATGTCGGATGACCTAGAAGTTGTTGTAACTTGCCTCTCTAGATCTTCAAGATTTTAAGTTATTTTTAGCCAATGCACATCATAGGTAGTTGGTAAAGCCTCATTTAAAAATAGCAGTTACATTTTTTGCAATCATAATAGTGATGTACAATTTTACAATTTTGAAGTGAAAATTTATCGATAGAAGTGAAACAATAAAGTACCTACGCGTACAATAATTTTAAGGCTGAATTATTTATGAATTACTACTTTTCTTTTCAAGAGATGTAATTTTATTTACCTACATACTTTCTTCACAATTGTTAAAATTTAAATATGTTAAATGTATATTAATATAGACAGCTCATTTAAGTAATATTTTATTTATTCATAAAAGTGGTAACTAGGCACCTTTATCGAAATTATTTAAAAAGGATTGTTTTTTTAGAATGTATCTTTAATATTATTATCTAATTTATACTTATGTACTACAAAAATGTTTATTTAGGTGGTTAGACTACTAATCTCTAAAATAAATGGTACAAAAGTTACGCCCTAAAATGAATGAAATACTCTAATAACATAATTTTCATTTCGTATGAAAAAATAGGAGCTATTTTCTTATCAGTCATTGCATCGTGACGGGCCCGAGCAGCGAGCTGATAACGCAATTGCAACAAAGATTTTAAAGTTTTGTAAAATACACTGTGTTTATTGAAAATTTGCATGTTGCTCTCTCTCAAGCGAGGCCGTGCTGAGGTCACTCCAGCCCCAAGTGGTGACCACTGACCAGGCTCGCACTTTATCGCAGCTACACCTCAATACACAAAATCTCAAACGGGAATACCGGATGCCAAAGCGACCTCTACAGAAATAACTTCATCCCGTTCCTTTGTTCGCTCCGGTCTCCGTTACGCACACGCTGTCCCTTTCTCGCTCCGGCCGAAGCCCTATCGTGTTAGCATAGCATAGTTATGCATGTACACACAGCGTTGGTAAACTATTCACTTTTGTGTTGTTTTGCCAAGTTGGTGTCGCTCCGAATTAGACTTGCTACATGTGTTCCGTTGTGCGGGAAATGTCAAAAGTATTGCGACTATTGCGAGCGTAGTCGTATTCATGACTCGGATTGTGCTCAAGTGTGTTTATTTTTGCTTGGGTCGTGAAAATGGTGCGTGGTTGGACGGAGCGGCGGTGGCGCGCGAACGCTGCATTTTTTAGATTCCGATAGACTTGGAAAGTTGTTAGCAACTAGCGTATTAACGATGCAATAGTGTAGTGCAGTGATTTATGGTCACAGTGATTTAATTTTGTGATAAAATAGTGTCTTAGTAAAGATGAAATCGTCAAATTACTTTGATGTAAGTTTTTTTATTTTTAATACTAGATACAGTTACATTTTTTTCTCTTTATACAGTTGGTTGACAGTTATAATATGTTTATTATATGATGACATAAATCTTTAACGTAATTATTGAAGATACTTCCATTATCCTATTTATTTTCCTGTATAGACTGTATTGTCAATTTTCTGAGAAGTGATTCACTACATTGAAAGTACACCTTCCTCAAGCATTTTAAAAATCATCTTTTAAAATTATTCTCAGAACCGATAAAGGTAACGTCGATTCATGTCTAGATTTTATGATTTATCGACGTTTGTTTGAGATTTTATTATTTTTATCCTTACACAATCGTCAATTGTTATCGTAACAATGACAGTCGAAACAAAATTTGGCAAAATACCAAACTCAAATAACCACGAAGGAAAATAGTGAAGAATCCCTAATTACCTATGAAATAAAAGCGTTTTGTAGCGTAACAGTAACGAATATAGAAAAGCAAATATACCTATTATACCTAGTTGAAAATGTTACGAAATGTAGACATAATTGTAGCCTGATGTAGATAAACAAATGCTTTTATTGTATTTAATGAGATATTTATTAATAATTTTCGTGAAATAAATTATAAAAATGAACATGTAGGTAAGTATACCTACATATACATCATCTATTTATTTTAATTTATTGTATCAAACTTTACCATCCATCACATGACTTTTAAATGCTTTTAATTTCATTTACATTTATATCTACAGCGAAGAAATACTTTTTTTACCAAAACATAATTATCGACTAAAACAACACAAACACTTCCTATTGACAGTCCGATAGCAGTTACTAAAATAGAAGGAGGTAATCGGGTCATCCCTACTAGAATGAGATGTTTCTTAACGCATCACATCCTCCTTGTGACCTCGGGCAGTATCTCGGGACAGATTCGCCTAATTTTAATAAACGCTCCTCGCATTTTACATCGCTCGTTGTCCTCAGTGACGATACTAGGTTGTTCACCTGATTTACGTCACTATAGCAATCATCATTAAAGAATTAACAGTATCTGGCTAGTGACCCATATCGATTAAAATTGTTAAAACTCTGTAAAAACTACACTGAGAAAAAAATCGCCACTAAATATTACAAAAGTGCTTTGTATTTGGCGAAAACACTAAATTTTAGTATAATTTAGCAAAGTTTTGCTGTATTTGCAATTTTTATTATTTTTTACTAACAGTTTTGTTTTTGTAATTGTAATTCCTAAAATACGATTTTAGTAAATGCAGATATTGCAAAAGTTTAATATTTATTACAAATTTATAGTAAATATTGTTAGAGTTTTGTAAATTCCGCAAATTCGATTACTATTTTCAAGAAAAGGTAGTTGTGTTTCTAACAGTTTACCTATTTTGTAATTCTAAGTAATACTTTTAATCAATTTTAAAAAACGTTTGTAATTTTAAGAATTTACTATAGTTGATATAACAAAAATATTTAGTTTTACCTTTTTGTAATTCCAAGCAACACGCTTTATTTATTTCAACACGGGTTTGTAATTTTTAGAAAATATAAAATTATTGATACAAGAAAAGATTTAGTTTTTACCTTTTGTAATTCCAAGCATCTCGTTTTATTAATTTCAACACGCATTAGTAATTGTTAGAAAGCACTTTAATTGGTACAACAAAAATATTTTGTTTTACCCTTTTTGTAATTCCAAGTAACATGATTTTTAATTTCAACACGCGTTTGTAAATATTAGAAATAACTGTAATTGGTACAACAAAAATATTTAGTTTTTCCCTTTTTGTAATTCCAAGTAACACGCTTTATTAATTTCAACACTCGTTTGTAATTATTAGAAATAATTTTAATTGGTACAACAATAATATTTAGTTTTCCCCTATTTGTAATTCCAAAGAGCATGCTTTATTAATTTCAATGCACGTTTGTGATTTTTAGAAAGAACTTTAATTGGTACATCAAAAATATTTTGTTTTACCCTTTTTGTAATTACAAGCAACATGCTTTATTAATTTCAACTCCCGTTTGTAAATATAAGAAATAACTTTAATTGGTACAACAAAAATATCTAATATTTCCCTTTTTGTAATAACAAGCAACACGCTTTATTAACTTCAACACTAGTTTGTAATTATTAGAAATAGCTTTAACAGGTACAACAATAATATTTAGTGTTTCTCTTTTTGTAATTCCTAACAACATACTTTATTAATTTCAACACACGTTTGTGATGTTTAGAAAGAACTTTAATTGGTACAACAAAAATATTTAGTATTTCCGTTTTTGTAATTCCAAGCAACATGCCTTATTAATTTCAACACGCGTTTTTAAATATTAGAAATAACTTTAATTGGTACAACAATAATATTTAGTTTTCCCCTTTTTGTAATTCCAAAGAACATGCTTTATTATTTTTTTACACACGTTTGTGAAATTTATAAAGAACTTTGATTGAGTAAAGTTGAGTAAAGAATATTGATACAACATAATTATTTAGTTTTTCCCGTTTTGCAATTCCAAATAACACGCTTATTTAACTTTAACACACGTTTGTAAAATTTAGCAAGAACTTTATTTGGTACAACAAATATAATTAATTTATCCCTTTTTGTAATTCCAAGGAACACGCTTTAATTATTATGAGCTTCTAGTGGCTACGCTCGCGTGGCCTACAGGAATCAAAATATGACATACTGTTTTTTTCAGAAACAAACATTATAAGCGCTCTTACGATAATAATCTCAATTGAAATTACAAGATGACAAAATTCCCAAACAAAGCATTATTGCTTTTCAACAACAAACAAAGTTATAAAATTGACAAAATTAGCCGTAAAACGTAAACTTATCGCCTATAACAATAGCAAATATTAGATCATAAGTAGTAGTAAGTAACAATATTTTTCCCAGAACAAATTATAATAAAATGATTTTACGCTACGGCAAGTCTTGAGTAAAGAGTAAAAAAGATGAAGAATAAGCATAGCTGCTGAATTCTAAACGCTTACAAATAAAAAGCAAATTTTTGGCTTTAAAATTTAATAAGGTATGGTTAAATATATGAAGCTATTAAACGGAAACGGAAAAAAGTTTACGTTTACTATCAAAAGTCATGGTAAGGGCACTGAAGTTACTGGAATAATATACGAGATAAGTTTACACTTTAATACTCGAAAAATCTCAAATTAATACTTATGCATTAATTCTAATTGCATTAATTGGCATTAAGATTTTTTCTGATGCCGCGTTTTCTGTTCCCGCCAACGTCGTTGAAATATTCTTATTTGACGGCTTTGGCTTTGGTTTCAGTAATTCAGTACACTGAGTATCATACGAGTACTTCGCAGGGTTTGACATGCTCATAGGCGATTAGTACTATGTACTTACAAAAAAAAACCACCGCGTTGGTACCTAGATAGGTACTGGTATAGACAAGTATTGGTATCTGATATACCACTGGTTTGGAAGATGAAAAAAAATTGATATACCTTGTTTTGTACTTACAAGCGTGGGTTTAATCATTTTCAAAACACGATTGTCATTTGTATTGAAAGGAAGAAAAATTTCAAACATGAGGCTTTATTAATTTCAAGACACTATTGTAATTTTACTACAATACTTTAGTTAATGCAACAGAAACATTTAGCTTTTGGTCTATTTTGTAAATCCAGCAATAAGCTAAGTAATTTCAACGAAATGTTTTGTTATTTCCAGTAAAGTGTCCGGTGTGTTTTGCTTTATGAATACGATCCCGTCTTTTCAGCAGCCATTTCGTAGTTGCTTGCAGTAGAGTAAACATGGAGAGTGAAGTTCAGTACCAACAAACTGTGTTTTACCAACAGATTTAAACACTGTGAGTGACAATTGACAATCTTACCCAGGAGTCATTGTTATAACAGCTATACAGTCATCTTACTGAGTAATTGGGGTCTCAGTGAATACGATCCCGCCTTTCCAGCAGCCATTTCGTCGTTGCGTGCAGTAGAGTAAACATGGAGAATGAAGCTCAGTGCGTACCACCTAACTGTGTTTAATAGTGTAGTGTCATAAGTACAGATTTAACCAGTGTAAGTGAAAATTGACAATTTTACCCAGAATCTACGGAGTGACTGGGTTTCTCCGTGAATACATTATACTCGCCGGCAATGTAAATTATGTTTTATTGTACATGTGGCTGTTTCGTGTGTTATATTATAAATGTGTAATACTTAATAAATATCTAATATGACTTCACTTGAATCTTTATTTTTATGTTTGCAATTATTATTCACCTTGTAACTTACATTTAGATTTTTTAGTTTATAACCTTAGATTCGTTTTGTAAGATATGTAACTCAAGTAGTTTCAATAGCTTAATTTTGTTTTATCTAGTTGGTTTTTGTAATGTCTAGTTTAGTTCTGTGATATCTACTTAATAAACCCTTTCCATAAAAAAGTTAAAAAACACTTCAAATTGAAATATTTATAACTGTATACTTACAGGTAATTGTTATAAGTAGGTATACAGTTTTTAATATTACAATTTGAAGTGTTTTATAACTTCTTCTTGGATAGGGTTTACTAAATTGATAACACAGAACTAAACTAGACATTACAAAAATCAACTAGATAATACAAAATTAAGCTATTGAAACTACTTACTAGACTTTTACTAGATAATACTGAACTAAACTTTCGAAAGTACTAAGGCTTACTAGATATTACAAAACTAATCTATCAAAATTACTAGATGTTTACTAGATGATACAGAACTAAACTTTTGAAAGTACTAAGACTTGACTAGATATTACAAAACTATTCTATTAGGCTTACTAGATATTACAAAACTAATCTATCAAAATTACTAGGTGTTTACTAGATGATACAGAACTAAACTTTTGAAAGTACTAAGACTTGACTAGATATTACAAAACTATTCTATTAAAATTACTAGGGGTTTATAGATAATACAAAACTAAAATTTCGAAATTACTAGGACTTTACTAGATATTACAAAACTAATCTATTGGATCTACTGGGGCGTTACTACATGTAACAAAACAGGTATTAGTAATTCCTACTAAATATCAATTTGTATTTTTTACAGGGCATTTGTTGTCCTCGGAATTAGTAAAATCTTTAGTATTCTTTACTAAGATTTTACTTTGACTTTGCTAGCTATAACAAAACAGGTATTAGTAATACCTACTAAACATCGATTTGTATTTTTAACAGGGAATTTGTTGTCTTCGGGATTAGTAACATTTTAGTAAAGAGTACTATGGACTTTACTAGATATTACAAAGCTAATCTATTGAAACTACTGGGACCTTACTACATATAACAGAACTGATATTGTAATACCTACTAATTGCATTTACAAAAATCGATTTGTATTTATTACAGGTCATTTGTTGTCCTCGGATTTAGTAAAATTTTAGTAAAGATTACTATTTTTTTGTTAGTTTTTCTCTCAGTGTATGCTTTTCTTCAGTTCAAGAATGAGTTAGGTATACTGAGTTCACGTTTACTTAATTCTAAGTGGATTCATTAAGTTGTATTTATTATAATTTTATCGATTAATATAATGTAAGTACCTAGTCTGTGGCTTAGTGACCATTTTATGACAAAAACACGTGCAAATGATAAATCATAAAAAGAAAGTTGAGATGATCACGTCGTGACTGTGATGTAATTATGAGATAACGTTATTTATCGATAACATAATGCTAAACTATTTTTGGAAACCGCCCTTCACTATTTTTATGGTATATTATACCTACTTAGTACTACTAGGTATTACTTGAGTACTAAAAGGTGTTGTTTGCTTTAATTTGAAGAGAACACATCATTATGAACCTATTTACATTATTTTATTATCATTATAAACAACTTTTAAGATAGGATAGGATCAACCCCAAAATCGCGAAAAACACCATCTGTTTCACACACTTTGTCGATGAACTTTTCGTCTGATACTTAAGTACTCAGTGTTTAGGGTTCCGTACCTCAAAAAGAAAACACAGAACCCTTATAGGATCAGTTTGTTGTCCGTCTGTCCGTATGTCAAGACTCTTTATCTCGGGAACGCGTAATGATATCAAGTTGAAATACTATACACTCTGGTATCTTGTAGTTGTGTTAAAGAAAAACTTGTCAGTTATCGTATAAAATCACTCTCAAAGTACACATATAGGATTAAATCTGTATTTTTTTTATTAAAATCACAAAAAAATAGGACCTAGATTTACAAAATATGGGTTGAAAATTCAAAGTGTACCTATAACTTCGAAAAAGTTAGTTTAAAAGTAAAAAAGTAAGTTAGTACTTCGTTAAATTTCGGAACAATTAACGCAAGTTAACGTTAATCCGTTAATATGTGTAAAATTGCATCTTTATATCGTTGCGTTAGTGAACTTATAAAACATGTTGGTTTAGGTTCTGGAAGTTAACAGGTTAGGATCAAAACAAAATACTTGTATAGTTCAAATGTGTTATTTAATCGTCGGGCCTAAGGTGCATATTCCCCTTCTCAGATGTTATGTCCAGCTATTAATAGTTCCAAAATTGATTTATAATTGCAGCATAACATTAACCTGCTTATTCTAATCTATAAATAACTACTGCTTCTTGTCTTTAACTTCATATTTGTGTAATAGAGACTTTCTTACTTTCTAGTTTAGATGCTCTATAAGACACATATTTCATGCATTTGTCGATTCAGAGTTTTAATTTTGTGTGGAACAGCAAGCAGATAGCCCTGTATACGAGTAAATCAATGTAGTAAACGTAACGTAATTAAAACTTTCAAGTAAAAAAAGCCCCACGGTTTTATGCTATATATAACGGGACTGAACTCACGTGTAGGGATAGTCGTAACGACTATAGTTTCGGTCGCATTCGGCGACCTTTCTCAAGTTGGCGAGTGCTAGCACGCGGAGCCGTCTCGCAATGCACTGAATTAATCCCCACGGTTTTATTATTGGGGTTTTATGTTTTTAGCTTTTTAGTATCTAAAACCGTTTAACTTATTTCAGCAATCATGTTTTAAACAACAAAATATCACTTCAGTTGTCACGGGGTCATCCATGAATAACGCCACATGAATTTCTTCAAAATTCTAAGGTTAAATATAATATCCTATTATAATAATATTATGTGATTTTAAGAAAATGGTTTAAATAAATAGGTATTTGGAAAGAAAAACAGCATTAACTTTAATCTTTATTGGCATGTGAGACGTCTGACGAGTGTGTGCAATGTAGAGACGTAGTTCTGATAAAAATATTAAACACATGTATTTAATTTTAAGCCCTCTTATTTATATTTATTGCAGTCGCATATTATCAGCTATGATGGTTTGAATTATGCCATTTCGTCTTAGTAGGTATGACACGCTTTTTGTAGCAGTAGCATAAATAATATTATTTATATTTCGTTTTTACTTTATTATTTATATCAAGTTAAAAATAGATCACTTACTTTTTTGTTTCTTGCTCCTAAGCTTTGTTTTTAATACAAACAATAAAATTCTCGAAAATTAAATGATGAACAGTTGAAATGTAGATTCTTAGAAGAATAAGTATCTGTCGTAATTCACCACGAACTTGCCCGCATGACTCAATTTGCAAATGTCAAATCAAATCACTACATAGTCACTACATATCACTACATAGTCACTACATATCACTACATAGTATAAAACAAAGTCGCTTCCCTGTCTGTTTGTCCCTATATATGCTTATATCTTTAAAACTAATACCTATAATAATTTACTGCATGACCTGGATATTGACATATTTCATTCTAATGTTCGTTCTATTAGGAAGCAGCTGAGTGACCGTTTTTTTAGTAATGTATGAACAAAATTAAATTGAATAAGAATTATATCTTAATTTATACTGAAATACGAGTGTGACATTGTGTTCCATTATTTAAATTTAAATTTAAGTTTTTTTTTTATTATTATTCTCAAGCGTTTAAAGTTCTCATAATATTTCTATTAGTAGAAACTTATAATTAGCTTATTTGTTATCCTATTTAAGTTTATAAGCTGTAATATAAAAGCTGTTAGTTTCTAAGAATGTAAAAATAAAAATATAATAAATAAATAAATAAAACTACGCAACGGATTTTGATGCGTTTTTTTTAAATAGATAGTGATTCAAGAGGAAGGTTTATATGTATTATGCACCTGTGCGAAGCAGGGGTGGGTCGCTTGTTATTAATAAATCAAATTACGCGTCTAGATTCATCCTAGAGCCTAGCCAGTAGGTAGGTATCGGCCCTCGGTCTATCCGAAGAAATTTCTCATACCTACATAATTATATAATATGAGAAGCTTATATTTATTTATAATAAGTATAGAACATAAAGGTAGCTTTTGAACAAGTTAGGCCGAAATCTTGAGTAAGTAAGTTCGTATAGGCCGGGTGGTTAGCCCTGGTGTCAGAATTTTAAAACCGCCTGAAAGCCTCTGACATGGCTAAAATTCTGAGTGACGACGTTAGATCGAATCAGGAGAGAAGAGATCCGAAGTTACTCGTATTGGCTAGCGGAAAAGCAAGTTAAAATGGCCAGGGCAGTTAGTTCGAACAATTAATGGTAGGTATCTTCGAGCATATACTCGAAGGTGGGTATAGATGCAGTTGGGTCCGTAAAGTTCTGGACTGGAGACAACGTACAGGTAAGTGTAGCGTAGGACATCCGCCGACTAGGTGAACTGACGCAAAAACGTGCTGGATTCAAAACGCTTCAGATCAGTCTCTTTGGAATCCATAGGGGAGCCCTATGTTTGGCAGCAGACGTCCTACGACTGATGGATAGATGTATGGGTAGAGCTCCACATTACTCCACACTACCTGCCAGTTCCGTGGTGGTCTAGAGGTAGTGACACCCGCTTTACAATCGTGAGGTCGTGGGTTCAAATCTTCGGTCCCGTTCCAATGAGTTCTTTGGAATTTATGTACGGAATTTCACACCACTGGCTTTTCAACAAAAGAAGGAAAACATCGTGAGGCAACCTGCATAGGCCAGTAGAAGAAATTCGATGGCTTATGTGAATCCTCCAACCCGCACTGGGCCAGCGTGGTGGATATGGCCTAATCACCCTTCGTGGGTAGGCCTACGTCCTGCAGTGAACTGTTGAAAAGGCTGATACAGTACAGTACAGTACCTGCCAGTTCAAGAGATCTCAATTTAATCTAAGGCTATCCTGGTATATACCTCCAGCCGATTTTATTCAAACACACTTAGGACCGGAACAAACATGTACACTCACACACACTCACACACACAAACACACACACACAGATAAACATTCGCATTTACGAGTAAGTATAATAAGTGTGAGATGTCAGAACCAGTTAACAGTGACAAATTAAATCATATTACTGTACTGTTACATCATTATCATGACAGATAGGGGCTCGTGAGTGCAGCAATTGGTTAATTCAATAGCAACAATTGCCGCGCTGTTGACCGACAGCTCAAATCTGTTAAGTATAGTGTAATAGCATTATAGCGGTGTACCGTTTTAATTGGCCTTTAATTGCTATACCGTTTTGTTGTTATTGCTATAACGTTTTGTTATGCTACTTTTGAGGATTTTGAAACGTGTTAGTGAGATTGATATACTACATATAAATATATTTATTTTTAAATACAAACTTATGTAGATAGTAACTAAATAACACCCAGACACAGTAGGGCAAACACTCATGTTCATACACACATAAATATTTGCCCTGGGTGGGAATCGAACCCACGCCTCTTTGACCCAAATGTTTTTTTTTTTTTTTTTTTTTTTTTTTTTTTTTTTTTTTTTTTTTTTTTTTTTTTTTATGTTAGAGCCACTAACCACCGTGTCATCGAGGCAGTCATAAAATAAATAGAGTAGATAAATATAGTCTAGCTCTAGTCAGTCTAAAATCATAAAATATTGATTGTGATTGTGTAACTGTCAAAGATTCAAAATATCCTTAAAAATATTATTAAACACAAACTTTCTATATGTACATCATTGAAATTTAAAGTGGTAAAAATTTTAACTAAATATGGCCAAAGTCGGTACACCTATCTTATAGGTTTACTAGCTCTACTTGCGGCTTCGCCCGCGAAACAACGACATGGCATTGACATGACACTTTCCATCCTTTAAACTAGGTATATCGTATATTAATACGTGGTTATCGCACAGTCTCTTTTGAAGCAGCGTGTGTACTGGCAGGATCCCCTCCATGGGACTTGGAGGCGGAGCTCTATGCTGACATGTAGAGATGGCGCATGGAGCTCCGACTCCAAGGAGAAGATCCCCCATCAAGGCAAATTGAGCTGTGGAAATTACACGCTCGCATTGCTTTGGTAGCAGAATGGGAGGAACGTCTGGCCCAACCCACGGCCGGAATTCGAACAGTGAAGGCTATGCAGCCGGTACTCGAGAACTGGCTGTATAGGGCCCACGGATCGTTAACCTTCCGGCTTGTTCAGGTGCTTTCTGATCATGGCTGTTTTGGAAAGTACCTATGCCGTGTAGCCGGAAGGGAACCAACGACTGCGTGCCACCACTGCAGCTGCGATGAAGACACGGCACAGCATACACTGGAGAAGTGTCCTGCATGGGCCAGCGAGCGCCGTGACCTCATCGCTACAATAGGGGGTGACCTCTCGCTCGCAGCTTTGATCAATTCAATGCTGGGAAGTGAGACGTCATGGGAGGCGGCAGTTTCCTTCTGTGAGCATGTTATACTCCAGAAGGAAATAGCGGAACGCGAACGGGAGCTTGCAACAGATCTCCCGATGCGCCGCCGGAGAATCGGGCGTCGAAGGAGGCTTCACTCGCTCCTTCAACCCCCATAACAGGGGCCTTGAGCGACGGACTCGGGGGAGTCCGCCGCTCGACAAGTGCAGCCCCCGAGATGGCGCGCGCGGTGTTTCCGCGTGCCTCTCGACGGAAAAAAATGGGTGAAAACCTTGAGACGAGTCCAAGATGGACACCGCTGCCGGGACTGCGGACGAATGCGCAAGCGTACCCGTACCCCAGTGTTAGCGAGTAGTAGGAAACACTCCAGGGTTTTTAGTGGGTATACCGTATAAAATCTTTCTAAAAACATAAAAGCTAAAATAATGAGAAATTAGCCAAATTAAGTAAAAAAAAGGGCATTTAGGACCCATTGTTTGATGAAAGTTCAATGTTGGATGTTATTATCTTGTGAAAAAATCCTACTAATATTATAAACGCGAAAGTTTGTGAGGATGGATGGATGGGTGGATGGATGGATGGATGTATGGATGTTTGTTACTCTTTCACGCAAAAACTACTGAACGGATTGAGATGAAACTTTGCAATAATATAGCTTATATATCAGAATAACACATGGGCTATAAATTATAATGATATTGCGTAATTTTTTTTTAATATAACGGTAAGTATTAAGTAAGATCTGAGAACTCTGAGAAGCTAATCTAGACTGCGCTTCAAGAAATGTCAAAGAAAAAACAACTGTCGAATCGAACAACCGTCAAATCGTTTTTTGTTTTATTTTTTGGATATTCCACTTTCTTCATTAATGGTGAACGGAACGTGACTTCGCTACTTTTTATTCCGGATAAATAAAGGGTTCCCATGGGATAGCACTAAAATCAAAATATCATGCGGGCGAAGCCGCGGGTAAAAACTAGTGCTAAATACTTACGATCAATGATTATGATTAGTTAAGAATCACAATAAAAATAAGCAATTTAGATACTAGATTATTCATATTCAGAGAGTCATTTACATTTGTTTTCTATTAATATCGCTGATATAAAATTAGATACTTTCTTTTGCATTTTAACTTAGTTTTATCCAAAACAAATTGGAATAAGTTAAAAATAGATATCCTGATGACTGCAGTTTTATGACACACTAAATAAAATTTTATGATGTTGAATGATATGTTCTAAAACGCTTTATTGGCTTTTAGAAAAATATTGGGATGCTCATTTCGTATGTTGTATTATTATAATACCAATGTGACTTCTTTTATATTTTATACCTTTACCTTGTTTGTACAAAGTTCTAATCTCGAAAATGACTTAAACGTTTTTGTATTAAAATGGAGTATTTCATTCAAAGTTACGGTAATCTTTAATTTCCAATTTCTAAGTTTATATACCTAATTAGATAGATTTTCCGAAAAAAATATGAATTTAGTTGTTTTAAATTTTTCGTTTTCTAGTTCCATTTTATTTGGTATTCTTAGTTGTTATATGTTTATGACTTTTGATCGTTATTTTAACATTTGTTCAACAAATCGGTTTAAGTTTGCGAAGGTCCTAGAAATAGCAATTTACTTCCCTAATATGTTTACATTACAATCGACAACATATGATATATAAATCTTTTCTATGAAGCTTGTTTAAAAAAACCGGACAAGTGCGAGTCAGGCTCGCACATCGAGGGTTCCGTACAAACATATTGTTAAAATAATTAAAAACCTGTTTTAGCATGTGCTAATGAAGTTATTTTATATGATACCTTACATGATACGATTTACTCACTTTGAATTTTGAACCCATATTTTGTGAATTTTGAGGCCCTATTTTTATGTGTTTTAAAGAAAAATGTACAGTTTTCAGATTTATTCCTATATGTGTACTCTGAGACAATGCTTTTTGCCAAATTTCATAGTTCTATATCAACGGGAAGTACCCTGTAGGTTTTGATTTCTATGAGCGTTGAAATATGCGTTTTTTACGACATAAACGGCTCTAACTTTTTTATACGGTAACTGAGAAGCTTTCATTTTTCACAACTGCAAGAATTCATAGGTTTACGTATATAGTTTAAATTTCAACTCGATATCTTTACGCGTTCCCAAGATAAAGAGTCTTGACATACACACAGACGGACAGACGGAAAACAAAGTGATCCTATAAGGGTTCCGTTTTTTCCTTTTGAGGTACGGAACCCTAAAAAGCTATCTTAACTAGTCCTGAGTCGATCATGATTGATCGGGTCGTTTTGATTGGGTCGTGTCAGTAGTGGGTCGATCGCGACCCGGGTGGTATATAAAACGATTGATCGGCACATCTGTACCAGCCTTTTTAATAGTCCACTGCAGGACGTAGGCCTACCCACGAAGGGTGATTGGGCCATATCCACCACGCTGGCCCAGTGCGGGTTGGTGGATTCACATACGCCATCGAATTTCTTCGACGGACGTATGCAGGTTGCCTCACGATGTTTTCCTTCACCGAAAAGCCAATGATGTGAAATTCCGTACATAAGTTCCAAAGAAACTCATTGGTACGGGCAAGGGATTTGAACCCACGACCTCACGATTGCAGGTCGGGTGTTACTACCACTAGACCACCACGGCTTATTCGGCACATCACTATAGTTCAATATTAATAGTGCAATACTTAACCAGAATTTTGTGCTATAGCAGAGCAAATCGATTCGACGGCATTGCACTCGTCACTCTGAGATAAGTATGAAAATGGAAAATCTTAAAAATACTATTAATATTATATACCTACTATGAAACAAAATTACCTACATAAAAGTATAGATACTCAGGTAAACTCATTTTTATGCGATTTGATATTTATATTTAGGTATTCAAATACTGTGCTCAAATCGCGGAAGTTTAAAAATAAAATAACCAAAAACTGTTGCAATAATTATACACCTACCTACAATTATTGATTAATACGACTCTAAATGATAAATAATTTCTCGAGATTGTGGAATCTTAAAAATTTAACGGCATTCTATAAAAACATTTTACATAAATATGACATTTATACTTAACATTATAAATATTTTATTTTGTCGAATATCATCGTAAAATGTCACGGCCGGCTGAAACAAAAATAGACATCACATAAAAATCTAGAATACTGACGCACGTTTCATCGAAAATAACTTTATCGGATAAAATAAGAAGGAAGCACATCACATAATTATAAAAGATACCTTATGGGCTATTGTTTTATGTTTGAGTAAAATACAATGGTTGTTAACTGTACCGAACAATAGCGCGATTGTACAATACTCATTAATGTACCTACGTTCTATGAAAATATAAGTAGTCTTAAGCAAGACGTCAGTTTTAGAATCATCACACTTGTGTCATGATGAGACGCCCATGACTGTTTGAGACAGTTTTCTACCGTATAAAAATAATATACATATGTAAATAAATTATCAAAGGGCGTGGACTGAAAGTTACATAATATTCATATTTTTATTTGCAAGAATGTAGGGTAAGTACATGGTACTGGTCTTAAAACTACTTATATCTAGTAATCACTAATATCCAACTCTGATAGAGCATGTAAAATACAAAATTATTGCTTCTTAGAAACTATAAACTCATTAAACCATTCAATTAAATATTACAAAATTATCAAAATACAATGTCAATAATAATGTACAAAAATTAAAATTGATGTCAATAAAATCATGATAATAAATACTAATATAATGTTTGAATGATTTAAATCCAATAATGTGTATTGTAATTTGTACTTCACGTAACAATTATACATTTTCTACGACATTATACTACTAAAAGAAAATATAGTAATACTACGTAATACCTATTGATCAATAAAATTTACAAAGGCGTTGGCGTTAGGAGGGAAACTAGCTTAGTTGGAAAAGCGTCGGATTGGTGATCCGAAGATGCAGGTTCAAATCCTGCGTTCCGCCAAGTTTTTGATTCTTTGACTCTTTGACTACATACTTACTTATATTACGATGGGTTAGGTATAAAGTATACCATAGTATGTTACTGGCCCAATATCACATAACCAGCTACTCTACACATTTTTTAGAAATATCTATAAACTTTTTGCATACGGAACAAGAGGTTGTTTATTATTATGAATGATATGAAGTGGTTATTATATGTAAAAATCGGACAAGTGCGAGTCAGGCTCGCACATCTTCATCATCATATAAAAGAACTTCATTAGCATTCAGGTTGTTAATTATTTTAACAATGTGTAATTTTCGATTTATGACAAGAAAAGTGAAAAAAAAAAGTTTTTTGTCGATGGTTATATGATAGAGATTTTAACAACTTATGTACTTCCCAATTCTGTGCAATTTTCTGGATTAGTACGGAACCCTAAAAAAGGAAAATCGCTACTTGGTCAGGATCAAGGAGGATCCAGGAAAGGCCTGGATAACCAGGATCAAACAGTTTATTGAGTCCCTTCTTTACAGAATCATAGAAAGCAAAACATTCGAGGAATATTGTTAATTTCATACGACATTGGGTTTATTTACAAAAGACTGTGGTTCGTTATCTCCACTTGCCAATGCCATTATCTGTATTTGTGTTCTGATTTCTGTTTTAAAAATACCTGCTTGTGTGCTCTTGTAAAATTATATTGTTCCGATTACTAAATCATTATCAGCAGAGAGGTAGAATTTTACGTGAAAGAAAGTTAAGGTGTAAGCCCTACCTAGTATAAATACAGCTATTGAAAGAAATAGCGTTTAAAAATACTATAAATTACACTCAATTTAAACTTATATTACTAGCTGTTGCCCGCGGCTTTGCCTGCGTGATATTTTGGTTTTTGTGATATCCCATAGCAACCTTATTATTTTTCCGAGATAAAAGTAGTTTATGAACTGAAATTGAATGCCATGAAAAAAATCAAGTCGATCCCTTCTTCTGCTTGCTGCTTGAAAAAGTGACAAGCAAGCCAACAAAAACACTATCGAATTTATAATATTAGTGAGGATTTAACGTCATTTAATATTAAATATTGGCTGCATATATTTCCTCGATATTGATTTTTAAATTTTGACTAATTTATTTTCTCAATTAATTAATTTAATGTAATAATGATTCTTTACAATGTTTTGCTCGATATTAATGCATGTTGTCTTCACCTATAATTATTGTGACAAGCTCCTATTTTTTACGTTTATTCTTTTGAAAATTGTTGATGTATACAATGTTGGTGAACTGAAATAAATAAATAAATATATTATTAATTTACTACAAACGAAATTCGCGAAAGTAAAGAAAAATAATAATTAGGGCATAACATTTGAAAGCGTTAATAGTTAAATAGTGACTCTCACATAAGCAATATTTCTAGTGGTTTTCCCACTAGGTATGATTTATTTTGTTATTGGACATTATTATGCGTAATCATAATAAATTACAGGAAGGAAAAATTATAATTAGGGCACCATGTATGGTAGGAGTGTAGGAGGTACTTTCTATCAGTTTATCTAGTTGGTTTTGTTGGCTAGCTATAAATAAAACAAATTAAAATAGGTAAGTATACATATAGCTAACAGTGGCAAATTAAAATAAATATTAGTCACATTTCGTGTCAGCCATAGAACACCTTATGTCTGAAGTAGTTAGAACATAAGCCTCAAACTCAAATCATTTATTACAATATTTGAAATTTACATGCGGAACTTGTTTTGTATATGTAGTTATACATATGACCCTATATGGCAATTTAATTAATTGTATTGGAACGATTTATTATTATGTTAATCGTCTAATGGGAACGTCTAATGGTAATAGCATTTCGATAATAGGATAATTTTTAGTTGTTTTATAAAACAGTTTTCTCTTTCGATATCTTTTAACTTTTCATTTTATTTAATATTTTTATTGCCATAGAATTTGGACTAGAACTGTGCATTCCTAAGTTAGACTTTGGTTCCATGAGTTTAGGTATGTTTATATTGCGATCTAATTTTGTGCGCTTTAATAGACGCTTTGTTAAAATAGTCGGGGTGCTTTATGACAAATTTGCATATTTCAAATATATAAATAGATACCAGGGACATAATTTCAAGTTCTATGAAGTATTGTTTATGGAATTTTGTTTTGGTAATGTCGATGGTTTTTATATTTGCGAAAATACGAATACATGTTTTTGTATTATGAATATTTCATGCGCGTTTACTCTATTAATAATTTAAAAAATGGGGGTACCCATAGAATAATTCCATATTGGAGCCACGAGTACGGTAAGGCGTGATAAGCACTTTTGGCTGTCGGGAAGTCTGTAACAAGTCTGAGTTCTTTTAGGGGGGTAAGTGAAACTACTTAATTTGGTCTTAAATTTAATCTGTGCTTTCCAATGTGTGCCTCTCCCTTATACAATACGGATTGAAAGCGGATTGTATCCAGCGTGATACTGCGGTCTCAATTTTAAGAATTTCTGTTTTAGTTCTTATAGGTATTGTATTCTTACAAGTAAATTAAATACCTGTATTTCTTTATCCGTGAAATTAGCCAACGAACCACAAAATAACTTGGCAACAAAGAGCCTTGAGATCAATCAATAACAGTTAATTTCAAAGGCCACGAAAACAACAAAAAATATTTTTTGTGCTCGTTTGCAGCTAATGTAGAGGGTCTTTGAACCCGCGCTGTAGGTAGCATTTACATTCAGAGTCTTGTTACCTGTCTAGTAACAATTAGGACGCTGGTGAATAAGCTATCCTAAAGGAGCGTCCATAAATTACTCGATGTGATTTTGATGATATTTAAAACGACCTCCTCCTTTACATTACCTATTTATCTCGGTCATTTATTATCATATCGGTGAAATGACGTGAAATCGTTCCATATCTTAGGTGAATTTTACGAGAAACATTTGTATTTATTAGTTAGAGGTTTCTCGTCTTACTATGGAACTCTTAGGTATATTTTTTAAATACATTTGCACATGTTAAGACTGTAAATACGATAATACTTGATTATGTTGGATTTATGTCAACAAAGGTGTTTTTGGCCATAGTTTAAGAAACGAGTTTTGTTTATTTAAACTCAGTTATGTCATCATTTAAATATCATGCGAAAAAAAGAAAATTGTGTTTCAAGACCCCTTCTCCCCAAAACTTCTCATGTAATTAATGGACGGCCCCTCAGTATACACCTCTATTATTAAGTATATTCTGTTGGTAATAGTGGCGCCACGGCAGCGTAGGTAAGTAGGTACCGTCAAAAGTATCGATGTCGATGGGTTACCATGTTAGCTTTCTCTTCACTACCGGCAGTGACAAATTCATTTAAAATAGATAAATAAAAAATAATACATTCTATATTTTTTATTATATTTATTTATCATAGGTTACAGAACCATTACATTCTAGCTAGACTGTCTTTACCTATTTCTATATAATTAGGTATAACGATTTTTAATAAGTATAACTTAGGCCGTCGATGTGTGTTGGCTGTACTCCCAAGCCAACACAGATCAAAAAACTCTTTTTTTTAACCATTTAACTTAAAGCTGTTTTACACATAAGACATAATTAAGGCTATAAACTGGCGGCCTTATAGTCAACTGCGATTTTTTCCAGGCATCCACCGAAACACAGGCAGGACGAATACCTACCTACCTAAGAGACGCGTTTGGCCCAGGCCACCTTTGGCTACTATATTTAGCCTATATTATGGGCCTGTGATCGTACCCTGCATGACGTCCGTCGAAGGGTGCTAAGCAACAACATTACAAGTGGGCAGCAAGAAGTCTGGCTGAGCGTGAATTATGTCCAATTTGTTTGTTCAGGCGTACTTACGGCGCTAGCCTTGTTTGCCGCCATGAAATATGGGGCCCGCCTGCTGTTCTTACCTTGAATTAGTCTTATTTTTGCCATTGTGTTCAGGCAGTATTTTAGCGATCCCAACCACACGCAACGGAACCACAAAACAAAGACAATCTGTCGTTATTCTGTAAATGCCAATGTCTAGGTTGAACCTCCATTCTATGAAGTTGGCTGCAAGCTGCGCAAAACCCAGCTCGTCATCCCCGTTGACGTATGAATTTGCTTCTGCGCAACGACTCTTCTCGTTTTCTATGGCATGCATCAGTAAGTTTGAATCATAATTATTATAGACTAGTAGTCCGCCCCAGACTTGGACTTCGCGCTATTCCTATTTTATATCAATAAAAATGTGATTTAAAAAAAAATGGTATGAAAGAAAAATGAGTTTCTGCCAAAAATTTGCTATTGTTCTGCTAAAATGTTTGAATCATGCTAAATCTGGTCATACTGAAAGGAATCTAAACTCGCAGAAGTCGCATAGCTAATCGGGCTTCATAGACATGCCGATAGAAAACGAGAAGAGTCGTTGCGCAGTAGCAAATTCATACGTCAAATTCATATTTATTACTAAGATATCGTAGCTCTACCTTCATATTTACATAATCTAGTAGTACTAGGTAGGTACCTACTGTACGATAATATACTCAATGATATTAATATTTTATATTACGTACTACGTAGGTAGGTATGTACCTAGTTAAGTATGCTATGGAACATATTATATAGTGATTACATAGCTATTTATATGCTGCACGTGTCAATCCTCGCCGGTAGGTAAATAAAATCTGGTTTATTTTTAGATTGAAAGGAATTCATTAATATATTCAGGCCTATTGTTTTCTTCGGCATTGTTTGTGAGATCAATAGTGTGGCGAAGGCTGTTTGTTTCTACGTGTTTACGGTTATGAAACTGTTGTTTACTGTTTTTGTCTTTTTAACCGACTTCTGAAAAGGGAGGTTCTCTTACAGTTATATAACAATACAAAATAATTATGAAAACAGTTACGCGAGGATTGGATTATCCGAAGCTTGTAGCTAACATTTTTTTTATTCCGTATAGGTTTGCGTTTGACTACACACTGCCTGATGTTGAGCAGGTATGCGGTCTAGGGTGCAACATGCTCCTAGAAGATATAGGTATCTTTACTGGGATTTGAAGACACCCACGATGTACTTTAACGGGAAGACAGACCCAGGCAAAGCGTTCCACATTCTGGCTGTTCGTATGAGGATTCGAAACTCTTGGTTCTAACGCGCGGAATGTCCACCATAAAAGAGTGGCGCTTTGGTCGCGACGTCAGTCATCACAGCCATCAAGATTTGGCCTATACGATGTGTCATATAATGTAGGTTGGTATATATTGCGTGTGTTGCGAAACAAACTTTCTGTACCTATTGTATTTAGAGTTGATGAATGCGTGTGTGATGTGGGCCTGTCTAAGCCGGGCTCATCGTGACATATGACACAAGCCGACTGATAAGATACCAGGAGCCCACCACGCTATTACGTCCTCGTTTGTGAGCCATGTATTATTGTAGTTATCACTACAGGCCTTTGAACAAAATAACTCAGAGCTACATATCCATGTAAATAGCTACAAACTGCGCAAAACCCCACTCCTCACCCCCGCTGACATTTGAGATAGAGACATACGACATTGTAAAAGTCGTTTGTCCAACCCTGGACGAGATCGGCACAAGACCGAGGTGAATGGCGTGAAAGAAGAGAGGCCTATGCTCAACAGTGGGCGATTACAGGCTGAAAATGATGATGATGATACATGTCAATAGGTTAAAACGACAAATAGTTGTGCAAGTAACGCTTGAACGACAAGAACCAAAGTGAGACATGGCACAGCGGATTGGCAAGTTTAAATGGTAATGGGTAGGGTACATGGCACGGAGGACTGATGACCGATGGAGTCAAAAAGTGTTCGGGTACCAAGTCACTACCAAGTACCGACAAGCGCAGTGTAGGACGTCCGCCAACTTGGCGGACCGACGGTATACCTACAGGATTATGTGTCTTACCCTGTCCTAAGTCAAAAGCCAATTAATACCATCTTGTGAACAACTTTTACCAATCCAATATTAAAGAATAGAAATCAGCTGTTCCATACAAAACTGAAACTCGGAATCAACAAAATGTATGAAACAGCTGATTTTTTTTCTCTCGAATTTCTTTTTGGCCCTACAGCAAAAAATGTTCATAATGAGATGATCTAAAGCATCTCCTTTCGGCTTAGTACACCAGTTCCAGTTCAGTTATAATTAAGACCGCAAGAACGCGCTGGAAGCAGGCGGCTTCCAACCGGGCTTAAATCCTATAGGGGAGGCCTATGTCCATCAGTGGACGTCCTACGGCCTATGGATGCGTTGTACGCGTAAACAATGTGTTGGTAATGAAATTATTTTTATCGTGCTTCACACACTAGGTGTAAAAAATAATTTCATTGATTAAGCAATGCGTCATTTCTCGTTAATGGTAAGAAGTTCTAATAATTTCACATTAAGTGACTGACTGGTTTAAAGCAGTTCTCACAAATGGCGCTTCCAACAATGTAGTAGTTGGTATAAATGATAAACATTTTCACTAATTCGGCGCCTTCGCAGAGAGCGTTTTAGCTTAATTGGACAAAGCATCTGGGCCGGAATCCCAGAGGATGCAGGTTCAAATCCTGCGAACGCGTCAATTTTTGAAATGTTTATCACAAAAAGAATGTGTTAGTTGCCTGAATCCGTCCCTGATTGGTGATTATGTGTAAACAAACATGTTTATTGATAATATTGGTTGGAAATTTTAGGCCGGCGCGGCGTATGGAATATTCATAGCTTTTTCATATTGATTAAGAATATTTCAGTTACGTTGTAGAAAATAGGCAGATTCACAGTCAGTCAACAACGGTCTAAAAAATAGCACCTGAGTAGGTTAAAGGGGTGGCTAATTTTTATTGAAAGATATAATTTTATGTGGCCAGGCATGAATGGACATTATTAATGGACTCACTTTTAAATTTTAATTCGTTTGAGAAATACATAAATATAAATATTACGGCATTTAGGACTCCTTTTACAATACAAACGCAATGTCTTATAGCCTATAGGTAGGTGCTTGCCCTGATGCCAGGGCACTAGAATACGGCATCGGTATCCCCTGCCTTTTGTAAGAGCTTACTAAAAGGGGACCCCTGGGCTCGTGGGTGTTGAGTTGGGGCTCTGGCCATGCACTCAAACGGGCCCGAGGAGGACGGCAGCGTGTGTGGCAACGATGTCGTACAGGACCTTACAAGCCTGATTCTACTACTCCAGGCAAGTAAACACACAAAGTGCCGGTAGCACCGGTGCGTTCCTTTTGGAGATCCCGGAGCTCCCAAGAAGGCACAAAAGCTGGCCACCGAGAGGGTTTTAGTGGGTACAATCCCACATAACCCGACTACACCCCAAAGCGGTCGGGAATCTTTGGAAGATTTCCTCCTCAAAAAAAACTGTGCGGAACTTTGAAATTGATGATGATTTAATAAATAAATCAAATCCTACCTACCAAAAATCTTTTAACGCAGTTCGACTTGGACGTTTGGTTCATAAATAAATTCACCGATATCGCAAATCCAACAATAATTTACCCATAAATCACTCCAATGTACCTATTTGGGTTATACGTAAAGTAAGTAGGTACTCCGGATTAAATTTATTTGTTTATTAACAAAGACGTAAGAACATGAAGAGCATTACGTAGATCCATTAGAAAAATAGATTTGAAAGATTGACGTCGATGTAGAGTTCAACAACCAATATTTCGGTTGCCAACTCCAATAAATCGATCAATGTTTACCCATTCACGGGTTGCTTGATGTTCAATATTCAATCAGTTTGTAATAATGCCTATGCCTATCGTGATATGTATACACTATACAGGGTTAATGGAGCAGCACAACTTTTTCGAGGTAGTATCATTATTTTTAACCGACTGCCACCGTGTACAGAATTCACGTGTACAGGTGAAATTTTTGGTCACATTTTGACCATATCTCTCAAAACAAGAGGGTGGGGATTCCGATCTTTCCGGTTTTAGAGCCGAAATACAGGAAGTTCCAGCATTTCCAGTTTGACGTTGAGTTCTGGGACATACTGTATATAAAATGTACGTTTTTTGTATAAAATTCCTAATTGAATTTATTTTACCATTCTGAGAATTGGTCATGCTTAGAAGTAGCCATTGTGAGAATTTGGCATTCCCGGACTACTTGGGCATAATGAGAATAGGCATGATGACTAAATCATCATCATCCGCGTGACGTCACAAGTGCCATACAAATGTATAGACTTCTGTGAGAGAAGTGACGTCACAACCCCCACTCCCAAACTATGATGAGGTTTACCTTTGTCATTTGTTGTTTGATTGCCGAAAGAAAAAATACGTATACAATAATTTTTGATCATCTAACTCACAGACTAATTTTAATCATGATTTTTTTACACAGTCATCGTGCCTATTGGGCATTATGCGCTTAAACCGATTAGTAATTGATGTAACCAATATGTAACCCTGTATACATATTTATCGCGGCGACAGAACGGTAAACAGACCGTGGTATTGAGTCACACCATGTGTTGCGCGCTCTCCATGACTCTAGAATAACAACATTATTTTAAATGGTCTTTTTCAAAAATTCACTACAACTAAGGATGTGTTGGAATCGTGAAGTTATTCATTCTAATCTTGGTACTGTACCGAATGACTCGTTGAACTTACATTCTTAGGACATCGTCGTCGTTTCAGTCCTAGGATGTCATAGGTGACGTCATAGGCCTCCCCTATTAAGTGGTCCAGTCATTTAAGCTTAAATTAGGTAAGAATCTCGGAATTCGAGATACCCAGCTGTAAGTCTGTAAATACTTGTATATTGACACCCTAAAAGTTGTCTCAAAACCTAAATATGGTAGGGTGTACGCAACTATTAGATTTCAAGGTCAAAGGTCACAAAATCGTTATTTGCGCTTTTTTTGTAAATATCTCATTTCTTATGGGTTTTTTGCTACTTGTATATATTTTCAATATTGGAGAATACAAAGTTCTCTATAAATTTTGTTTAAAAAAATTTTTCATACGGTGAACCGTTTTCGAGATAGAGGGCGGAAAGCGCGCGGTCACAGCATCACTTCAGGTCAACCGGTGCCTCGGGTCGAAAACGCGCCATATACAGGGTTATTTCTAATCATATAGCATCATACATACATTTTGTCGCGGGTGAACTACATTTTTCTATGGAACAACAAAATTTTTTTTTTAGTTTTGACGAATGTCGTTGAACAAAAGTTGTTACTTTTGATTTAAGACAGAATAAGCCTCTAGAAGGATGCTTATTGATTAAAAATAACCATGTATAGGTAGTTGATGAATTAACGATAAATCAATGATTATAAATATTTGTCAAGTTTTATTAACTTTTATATTATATTTTATCATTTTTTTCCTGACCTAAGTATCCACTTTTTAATCCACTAATAGATCGATTCAGAGCGGCTTGGATCCAGCGAAATCTTGCTGTCTGAATGAGGTGGTCCGTCCACCTTGTGGGTGGTCTAAAGTAAGTTCGTATAGGCTGGATGGCTAGCCCTAGTGTTCGAGTTTTTAAACCTCTGACGTGGCTAAGCAGCTACAACCGGAGCCTACAATTTCACGAGTCATCCGAGCTAGTGTACCGCTCTTTTGTAAATGCTTCCGAAGACTGAACTGCTGCCGAACGTTGCTTAGCTTGGGTGATCGCTGACAAACACGTAGTTAAACTACGCTATGAGCGTTACATAGTAGATGGTAACTTAGGACATCACAAAATATTACAAATACTTGATATATATAGTTGAAATCAGATGGCAGTAGATAGTTTTTACAAGCTTTTATTTAGTTTCACCTGTCCCTTCGTCTGTCTGTCGGTTTGTAATCAAATATTGCAAGTTTTTGATCCACTTTCCAATTGAACTAAAATTTAGCATAGGTACGTGTGTAAATTGCGTGACATAATATTGTACGTGTGAATATTATGATGACACGGTGCTGATATGATGATGGAGCTGGAAGGTGGCCAAAGGAAATTTGCAATGAAACGACATAACCTCATCGAATTTGGGCTCATTTGAACTCATCTCGACGAGTAGTCTGTCTTTCAATGGTAACTAGGGTCTGATTTTGGAGCTGGAAGGTAGTCCTAAGAACTCTCTAGTTTTGGCTCGTTTGATGAGTACTTGTTCAGTACGGGATAATCCTCCCCACTGCAATCCTTCACTTCTTGATCTTATTCTTGTATCTTCTCCAAGTTATGTTGTCAAGCACGGCCAGTGTGCTGCAGATGATTTCTCTCATCATGACCTTATCTTTCTTTCATATAAAATCCGTCCGCCTAAAGCCAAACCCAAAATTCTTTTGCAACGCAGTTTTGGTAGTATTAACATCGACAGCTTGCGAAGAGATGCGCAGGAGTTGGACTGGTCTGACGTTGTGCATGCAGCTACCGTTGACGGCAAAGTACTAGAGTTCAATCGCATTCTTACAAAACTGTACGACATACATGCCCCAGTTCGTGCTATTAAAATGAAACATGCTCCATCGCCGTGGCTAACTGATGAAATACGCGCCCACATGCATAAAAAAACTGGTGGCCAAAAGTAAGCTAAAGTACCGAGAATCAGATGAAAACAAGGAGAAATATACTAGGTTTCGCAACGTCTGCAATAGGGCATGTAGGGATGCACAACGCCGACATATTCACAATTCTGTAGAAAATGACAACCCAGCTCAAGTCTGGAAATTTCTTAGATCAATGGGAGTAGGTAAATCTCGTCAAGATAACATTCCTAAAAACTTAGACATCAATTTGCTGAATCAGCATTTCTCCTCGTCCTCTAATTTCGAAGGACCGGTAAAAGCTGCTACCCTAAAACATCTTTCTACTCACCCTACTCCTGATTATGAATCCTTTGCATTTAGTCAATTTTCCGCTTGTGATGTTAAGAAGAGTATACAGTCAATATCCTCGAATGCTGTAGGTAGTGATGGCATAAGTCGCAAGATGATCATGCCTATACTCGATGAAGTCGCCCCTGTGATTCAATATCTCCTCAATTTCTCTATATCCTCGAGCACATTTCCAACATCGTGGAAAGAAGCTCAAGTAACACCTCTCCCTAAAAAGCCTAATCCTGACTCGTTCTCTGACTACCGTCCTATCTCCATTCTTCCCTTCTTATCCAAAGTGCTCGAGCGGCTCATTCACCAACAACTTTCATCTTTCCTTATCAAAAACAATCTTCTTAATCCGTTCCAATCCGGCTTTCGTCCTGGTCATAGTACTACGACAGCTCTGACAGCAATCACCGACGACATCAGAGACGGCATTGGTCATTGTCATCTGACTGTGCTATCGCTGCTTGACTTTAGCAATGCCTTCAACAATGTGGATTTTGACGTTTTATTGGCAATTTTGCGGTCTCTTAACATATCTCCAACGGTAATTGATTGGTTTCGTACTTACCTGTTTGGACGCCGGCAGCGAATTCGTATTGACGATTCATATTCAGATTGGTGCTCTATATCTGCTGGTGTTCCACAGGGCGGCGTTTTGTCCCCTCTTCTCTTTGCAATCTTTATAAATTCAATATCAAAACAGTTGACTTCTTCCTACCATCTCTATGTAGACGATTTGCAGATCTATACTCAGGCTCCTCTAGGGCAATTGCATGAGGCCATTGATACTACGAACTCTGACCTTAAACGTATACGGGACTGGAGTAAATCATATGGCCTCTCAGTTAATCCTGCAAAAACCCAGACGATTATAATTGGGAGCTCTCGCTTGATTTCGAAAATTGACTGTTTCAGACTACCCCAGGTTATCTTTGACAATATTCCTATCCCATTTAGTGATACTGTGAAAAACCAGGGAATAATATTCGACAAACAGTTTTCTTGGGGTCCTCAACTGTCTGAAGTCAGTCGAAAAATTTTTGGTTCTGCGGCGTCACTCAGACGTTTGCAGAACTTTCTTCCCATTACTACCAAAACTGCACTTGTAAAATCACTTCTACTCCCCATATTAGATTACGCTGACGCTTGCTATCTGGATTTAACTGAAGAGCAACTCGATAAACTGGAACGTCTTCAAAATTTCTGCATACGGTACATATTCGGATTACGTAAATATGACCACATTTCTCATTTTCGCCAAAAGCTCAACTGGTTACCTATCCGACTTCGCCGTAATTCTCACTCATCTTTCCTTTATAAAATTCTGTTCTTTCCTTCCACTCCTTTGTATCTCAAAGAACGCTTCGAATTTATTCAAGGTCATTCTGGTACTTTGAGACCTTCCCGTGCCTTGAAACTCAAAATCCACTCCTCTTCCCATACCAATCTTTCCTATATGAAATCTTTCTCAGTACAATCTGTCCTGCTTTGGAATGAGCTGCCTGTAGCTATCAGGCAGGCTAAGTCTCTCCATATATTCAATAACCTAGTTTTCAAACACTTTCTTTCATTATGTTAAATAACAACTATACATGATATTTATGGTATATAAATATGTATTGTATTTATTATAATATATTTATGTAATTGTTTATGTATGTATATTTATCTTATTGAAGATGATATTATTATACTTAATATGTAATTATTGTATTTTAGTTTGTAAGTACCTAATTATTTTTTCTTTCCACATTTTACTTATACGTACTCTGATTTTCTGTCCATCCAAAGGTAGCCTGGAAGAAATCGCTTAAGGCGATAAGGCCGCCGTTGTACCACCTAATTTTAAGCAAATTTATACTTTGTTATTTAAGCTGTTTTTCTGGTGTACAATAAAGTTATATTGTATTGTATTGTATTGTACGGGAACCCTACATACCCTATAAACCCTACAAAGAGAAATAATAGGTATATATATATAGCCTTCTCATCTAATAAATATAGGAAGGGAGGGAAAAAACAAAATATGAAATTAAGGACAATCATGGCGGGTATGACAGAAGCCGTTTTTTATTTATTGGCTTGTTATTCAGTTATTGATTAGCTATAAACGTAATTAGATCGGCTTATAAAATTGTTGTCCGAGAAATCTCATCGATCTGGTCACAGCAAGGAGTCAGTCTGAATGTAAATGATGTAATATCCCATATGTGCACTTGTTGTACCTATTAATAGCCTCTTGTGGTGAGCTTCTGCGGCTGTGGGCGGCGGTTGCTGCCGGGATGATGTCCTTGGACTAAAATAACACGCGCCTGATAAATAGCAGTATTGGTCTGTTTGTAATCGTAGTCAACTTATTTATTTATTTCAGACTGTCTCGGTAGCTTAGTGGTTCTACGGGATCAAAGAGGCGTGGGATCGTTTCCCACCCAAATTGTGTGATAAACGTAGGTGTTGCCCTGTCCATCAATTTATTCGCGGTGTTGGCTTCCACCTGATTTTGCGAGAATCTGCTCAAAATACCAATTACGTGAAACGTCAATTATTAATAAGAAAGTACAACAAATCACTACCTAATTCATTTATAATATACTAGTGTATCGCCACGGCTTCGCACAGGTATATTATACATATATATACTTCCTCTTGAACCACTCTATCTATTAAAAAAAAACGCATCAAAATCCGTAGTAGTTGCGTAGTTTTAAAGATAAAGCATACATAGGGACAGACAGACGGGGACTTTGTTTTATACTATATGTAGTGAAAGTGATTAGGCGCTCACATATGACTGCGTTCTACAATGTATGTTTCTCAAACTTCAATTTTGTGGTGTATGTTTTTTTGCTTTATTTATATCTCTCGTACCTACACAGGTAAAGAGACGATTTCTCAGAATTTATTCTTTTTTTTTTCAAGCGTAGACAGTAAACAAAAGTATTTTGCAGAATCGAATTAACATGAGCACAAACAAGTTGACTCTAGACTAGAGCCTAGCAGCTAAAACAGCCATGAAAAAAGAGTTAGTTGGTTTGGTCCTCCCAATCGGACATCGTGCGCGGACACAGCAATTACCTCGTTATTGTGCAATGAGCCACTTCCTTCCAAGGTGGACTCGAAACAACCAGAAGTGAACTTGAGTCCTACTCAGATATTTTCATTGTTTCTTGGAACTCGTTTTAGTGTTCAACTGTTCATTCTCTCTGTTTAATTTAGGGCGACCCTCCAATAGAAAATAGCAATTACATAGCGCAGAACCATTGATTCAGAACTAGAATAGGTACCCTACATTTATGCTTAAAGTCTGTCAATAAGAAAAAAGTTACACACGAAACTGAATAGCAGTGAGCTCTACCATTTTGTCATGTCCTTGGCAACGTAGGTTTCAAAAGCGCGACGACATTCGAATATTCCGTCCTTACTCGAAAATGCACGGTCACAAACCTTTCTGAGACGTATGAGGAAATTCGAGGCAAAATGTCATTATAATTTTTATTTTTGTTTTAACCCTGCAATCCGTGGGTTCCTACCTCTCCAAATACTCATCTTTGCGTAGAACGAGCAATAAAATTCTTTTTGCTTTACACGTTCGACTAAATGCTGAAATACCATAGACCTATGTAACGGTATGTTCTAACAGTAACTAGTACCTATTGCTTATAACTTATAATGATAAGCAAACTAGTTACTATATAGTTAGTTAAGTAGTTGTCATCATCCATTTCCTCTAGAGTTTTCTCTATCTGATTGTTTAGGTTAGCATTTCGGTATCACATAAATATAAAAAAACTAAACTAATATAAATTAACTAAAACAAAATGTCATTAATATTATACATTATAAGAAGGAAAATCAATTTTTAGTAATAGCTCGCCAGGCGCCATTTTTTGGAAACGTGTATTTCCGTCTAGGTATTTATGTTATCAACACCGTTGGCCAGTTAACCTGACCGACGGCGCATCCTTTTACCATTGCACATCTGCGCAAGCCTCTATTGTGCAGGGTGAAAGCGCATCGACGCCCACCCCTTCTTTTGTTTAGATAAGTTTAATGTTAAATAGAATAAGTTTTTGTCAAGCATTAGTTAAGTTACCATGTAAGGGAACAGACTTCCAACTCAGTCTGTTAGGTTAGGATTAGATAATATAAAGTAAATGACTTCCAAATCAGTCGTACTTTTTATTGATAGCTTTAATCAAAAACACCACCGCGACGCTCCCGAATCTTGACTAGGTGCTCATATTTATATTGGCGCGTCATATTTATATTCTCATTTTTATATCCTCAGGTGACAGTATGGGTCCTGGTGGCGTGTCTGAGCCTGTACATCCCCCGCATCGAGATGAGGGTCGAGGAAGGAGCCTTCGACCAGCCCGCCACAAGGGAGGTAGGAAGACAAAGAGTCTATAGCAAGCTTTGCTACTTGTAGAGCCAATTATTTTCCTGTGTGCCGGCTCGCATAAGACTCAGAAGAATATCTTTTCTGAGGCACAAACAAAATATTTTGCACCGGTTCGACCAGAAAAAGTTTTAATTTCATACAGCAGGACAGTTGTTGTTGTTCTGAGGTGTACAAGTTAGTTCCAAAGAAGCATTTAGGTTCATAACTCGTCGGGAAAAAAAGTTGAAGCACTGTCTATTTTTGAAGTGAAACTTTTAATGCGACTTCCAACAACGTTGCGTTAAACGTTTAACGCTACCATGGAGAGGGTATGAAAGCACTGATGCAATCAATTGTGAATTGTAAGCAATGTTAATAAAGTTTGAACCCATGGTACCCATAACAAGTCAGTGTCACCACCTTTATACTACATCACAGCCAACTGCAGCCAATCATTAATCAATTTAATCATTTCAGTTAGCGTATTTTCCCAAGAGAAAGGAAAAGATCATTTAGCAGACGATTTCCCAAAATATCGCTTTATGTCTGGCTGTTCCAGCAACCGCCGACCACAGCGAAGCCGGAGCCGCCGATCGAGCAGTACCTGAAGATGGAGAAGTGTCTCCACGTGTCGCGCGAGCACTGCCCCTCCTCCGGCTGCCACGCCGTCGCCTCCGGCGCGCTGTTCTGCTGCGACATCGACAACCAGAAGATGAAGGAACTGCTTACGCCGATACGTGAGTTTTTATTATTTTTACATTATCTTTACATTTTTCATAGGACATTTGTTGGAAATTTTCTTTAGGTCCAGTTGTCTGCAGTGTGTTAAGTTACATTTAACATTCTATCTGGAGATGGAGCAATATCAATCCGGTCACATTGATGAAGGCACTGCCTTCGTCGATACGTGACTAAGTATATACATTGTTAGAGTAGCTCCAAGGGTTCGGTCGCAAGACGTGTCACGCAACCGCTGTCCCGTCTTCGTCTGTCTCCTGGCTGCCACGCCGACGACGTCTCTGTCCAGCCAGTTGTCTATTTTTGTCCATTGCAAGAATATCATTTTTATGTATTTCTGACTTTCAAGTTTTCTGGGATGAACAAAGAAGTACCTATATGTATTCCTTGGGTGGGCATTGTGCATCTGAGACTCTCCCTTGGTACGAGTATGCCCTTGCGTAAGTCATAAGGTCATAAGTCATAACAATATTACATACTAAACTTACATTAAGTAGTATTAAGTTTTTTTTCTTGAGAGTAAAAATTAGATAAGATAAAGTTTATTGTCAAACTGTGTTACATTATAAGGTCTTAGTTCTAAAAAGTGCCAACAGTTTGGTCCATAATGAACATACAATTTTAAATAGGTTGTTACAAAAAATGTCAATAAAATTTCATTATAAAATGTCGCAAGAATTAACATTATGAAAATCAATAAAATCAACAATTCTTAACTATGCATAATAATCTAACAATAACTTCCAAAATATAATTACTAAAATGTGTCATCCAAAAACTCTTGCACCTTATAATATGCTTTTGATGCTAGTAAACTAAACAGCTTCCTTTTAAATATAGCCACACTAACCGATTCCAATATGATTTTTGGTAAATGATTGTATATTACCGGACCCATACCACAAATGCCCCCACCGAAACATGCAGTTCTCCGAGTTGGTACGCGTATTTTAGCCTTGTGTCTTTCACTCTTAAGATGTTCATACATCTGTACATTGGTCTTGACAAAAACGGCAACCTCGTAAATATAGAGGCATGGATATGTTAATACATTCAATTTTACAAAGTACGGTTTACAAGAATCCGTGGATTTCAAGCGGCAGACTGACTTCAGACACTTCTTTTGAGCTTTAAAAATATATTCTCGCTCTGAACAATTCCCCCAAAATATTATCACTAATAAAGCAACTAGCTATCTACCTATCTATGTATTTATCTACTTATACTAATACCTGTTTATTTCTTGGAATGCATCCATGAAGTGGAAAGTGAAGACGATAATAGCACACGTAAGTACTTGTTTTTAATAAAATTGCAACGAAGTCTTAGAGAAAATTGGGAAAATCTAGACACGCGGCAGCGTGTCCAGCCAAGTCTAAGAAAAAGGCGACGCAGCATCCGTGTGTAATATTACACGGTGCAACACGAACCATTTCGAGCCACTTATGACCCCATCATAACTCGAAAACTATTTCACCTAAATATATGAAATTTAGCTTTTTATTTATTAAAGTTCTTTAGCTTATGTAGAATATAAAATTTCATTAATTTTGCTTAAGTCGCAGACATATATTGACTAAGGTGTAGAATTTGTGAAGTAAGGACTTGTAGAGTAAGGCGTGTAGAGTTAGAATCTTGGCTTTACGTGAGATCTGACAACTTTTTGATAGTGTGAACTGTGACTTAGACTTGGCTTCATTTCACATGAAAATGTTTTTGTTGGATTATGTATTATGGGTGTAAGTTACTATATCCGTGACGTACCTAACCACTCTCTTGTTCTTGGGACCTACTTAATCGGTTAAACATAAAACTTTTGTGCCAATAAACATCGTGCAAAACAAACAGCAAGTTCGACCTTTCCTAGAAAGAGGTTATCGGTTAAAACTGTATCTGTGTTCGACGTTTGATAAAACTTTCCAGTAAAGTGGAATCATGCGCATGCACAAACACAATGTCTATCGTAGATCAACATAGGTCATAGCCCATACCTACACAAATGTCCTGAAAGGGTGTACCTACTCATACTACGCCGTTTACGAACAACCTTTACAAGGAGACCTACCTAGGTACCTGAATGTACTTTGGCACTATTCTGAAAGTAATTAACCGACGAAACAACAGAGGAGCTTCGTCTCAAGTCGACGCGTATATACAATATATACATGGTTATTGGTAGTCGTGGTAGCCGTGGTGGTCTAGTGGTAGTGACACCCGCCTTACAATCGTGAGGTCGTGGGTTCAAATCCCGGTCCCGTACCAATGAGTTCTTTGGAATTTATGTACGGAATTTAACACCGCTGGCTTTTCGGTGAAGGAAAACATCGTGAGGCAACCTGCATATGTCAGTAGAAGAAATTCGATGGCGTATGTGAATCCACCAACCCGCACTGGGCCAGCGTGGTGGATATGGCCCAAACACCCTTCGTGGGTAGGCCTACGTCCTGCAGTGGACTATTAAAAAAGGCTGATACAGTACAGTACAGTATTGGTAGTCAATTAGCATCCTTTTAGGGGCTTATTCTGTACATCAAAACTAACAACTTTTGTTCTGCGACTTTTGTCAAAACTAAAAAAAGACTGCTGTACTTTGTCGAGCGTGAACGATATTTTTCTATGGAATAACATTTTTTTGAGATTTGACAAGTCGCAGAACAAAAGTTGTAAGTTTTGATGTACAGAATAGGCTCCTAAAAAAATACTAATTGATTACCAATAACCCTGTATATATCTTTTTGTTTTATGTATGACCATAACTTTTTAAAGAGCAGTCCGATTTCAATAATTATTTTTTTGTTTGATAGACCATACCTTAGAAGTAGTCGCATTCAAATTTCATAGAAATTGGCTGGGCCAATTTTAATATTCAACAATAGTGTGAAAATTACTACATCGATCCGTGCGAAGTATTCGAATTCTGTACACGGTTTAAGTCGTTTATGTCATTTTTGGTAAAAAATAATAATTATTATCTTAAAACAACATTCTGGGGTTTTACCCACTGGGGTAAATACGCTTAGAGTGATATTTTATCCGAAGAGAGGTTATCAGTGCTAGGGCAGCTTGCGGTCTGTTTGGACTGAATCTTATTTTGTACTGTGCTCAGTATGAACTAATTTTAAAATCAACTTTTCCCAAAATGACTGATTTTCAAAATGGCTATTTTCTAGAATGTCAAAATGAAAAATGTCAATCTGAAGTACAATCAGCAACATTATAGCATGAAAACATTTAAATCAGATATTTTTCGTAAATAATAATGTCCCTTCTCATTGTGATTTGTTTTGATATGTTCTTCTAATGAAAATAAACAAACTGTAATAAATATGAAAACTGTAATGAAAAATAAATTGTATGAAAAATAGAAATACAGCTTACAAATTGGTCATCCGTCCACCTTGTGAGAGGACGTCGTATGGCTGCACTTGCTAGTACTTGTATTTAGTAGTAAGTAGTAGTTCATAAGACAGACTTTATTTTTTTATTTTTATTAAAAAAAATTAAAAGCAGTGGTGGCCTAGAGGTAGTGACACCCGCCTTACAATCGTGAGGTCGTGGGTTCAAATCCCGGACCCGTACCAATGAGTTCTTTGGAATTTATGTACGGAATTTCACACCACTGGCTTTTCAGTGAAGGAAAACATCGTGAGGCAACCTGCATATGACCGTAGAAGAAATTCGATAGCATATGTGAATCCATCAACCCACACTGGGCCAGCATGGTGGATATGGCACATTCACCCTTCGTGGGTAGGCCTACGTCCTGCAGTGGACTATTTAAAGGCTGATACAGTACAGTACAGTACAAACATATAAAATGTTCGTCTATGTCATTACCAACTGACAGATTTCAGGATTGCATTTTCTCATTGGCATTCTATACAAGTGCTGCCAAGATCTTTTAGCATTTAGATGACATTGACATGAGATGAAAGTTACACTATGAGAGATGCACTATGCAATAAATAATCCTACGTAGCAGCCTCAAAATAAAAACTTATCTTTATGGTGTTTTTTTCACTTTAGTCGCATGTTCCTACAAGCATATTTATATCAATGAGCTAAGAGAAAAGAGCCACGGCTATGTAGTTTGACATTTTACTTGCTTTATAACATGTTCCCGAGCAAATTCAGAGTTAATATGGCAAATAATTATTAAGTATATTGTAAAATAATATTATGCGAAATCTCGTCGAGTTCTGTCACTCTTGTGAAGCCTGCAATGGTCTAGAATTGACAGTTACGGAGATAAACTACCTTTAAGTTTGACGGATCTCCAAATGTTTCGAAAGGTATTGTTTCTGATTGTACCTGTTCCGTCAGACATTTCAAAAATGGTTCATTCATGAACAATGACAATTAGAAAATCAGACATTTTGGGAAAAGGTGATTTTCAATTTAGTTCATGTAGAATACAGTACACAATAAAATTCAGTCCAAACAGACCGCAAGCATTATTACTGACAGAACACAAAAAATCACTAATTTCATATGCGTTTATACAACAATATTTCATAATACGTTTACTATTTTGCGGTCATGCGTATTTGTTAAGTACAAGTGTCCCGCACGTGGAGTAGAAGACCTATCTTCAGATCTCTATGGTTGGTAGCTAACTTAGTACCTAGGTACCTACTACATGATTACGCGCGTGCAAATATTCTAGATACATTATATAATTACTGCGGAATTGTATTGCAGAGATAATATGTGCTTAATTATAATAAATGTAGTTGAACCTGATGTCATGCATGTCACACACAGAACGTGGATGTTTGTAATGAGATATGTTAGGTATCTAAAAAGATCTTTACAGATTATGTTTAGTAGATACTATACTTAGCTCTATTAGAGCAATGGTATTTTTGGACTAATGAAGTAATTTCATATAGGACGGGAAGCTAAGTGATGATTTCAAGTTTTAAAAAGTTGCCCGAAAGCTTCGCCATTCGCGGCACAGCAGCGCTTAGTTGTAACACTTCACACTAGATAACCTGTCGTGAATCTTACGGAACACAAACTAAAACAAATATGCCTTAACCCAGGTTTTTTCCGTTCCAGTGGCCAACACGACGATAAAGTACCTGCACGTGCTGAACGCGACGATCGACACGCTGGATGTTTCGGCCGCTATGTTCAAGCGGCTTGCGTCCATGGCTTTCACTGACGGCAGCATTGGCAGGATCTCCGGTAACACGAGCTGAATCTTTAACGATAAATTGTGCTACACACCGAGCCTTTTACGCTATACCATCAGCAGCATCTGCTGCCAGTCACTTATGCAAAAGAAAATATAATAATACTACGTAGATATGACGACATATAACGACGCATAAGGATATGCATCACGATCTGCATAGCGCAAACTAAAATCGCACCGCTTCCCCGCGCACGGAATCACCTGTTACTGAGCACTGTCTAATTAGCCTGGGAAGAGTACTCTTTTGTAAATGGAAAATCCTAATTCCTATTTGTGGACCTCTCCCTCATTTTCCTTAAATCCTTCTACGTACCTACCATGAAACGACCTGCAAAAGAACCAAAGTCACCGACTGAACGTGATCGACATGTTCAAGAGCTCCTAATTCCATATTTTTCTGATAATAATCTGAATCGAATTGAAATTGAATCGTGTTTTGTTGCTTCCAGGGCAGTTTCCCAAGAACTCCGCAATGGCGTGCCTGAACATCTCTAGCAACAACCTGACGAGCGCGCGCCTGCAGCGCTCCAGTCAGCGGCCGTTCGCTTACCTCTTCAACCTCACTGTCCTGGACGCCAGTGCCAACAACCTCACCGAGTTTCCTTTAAGCCTCGTGCACAGCAATCGGAATATCTCTGTCGACCTCTCAGGTGACTTGTGTAGTACTTATAGTGACTAGTACCTAGGTATTAGTGTATTGATCAGCGCTATAGTCAGCGTCCGTTCACTTACCTCTTCAACCTTACTGTCCTGGACGCCAGCGCCAACACCTCACCGAGTTTCCTTTGAGCCTCGTGCACAGCAATCGGAATATCTCTGTCGACCTCTCAGGTGACTTGTGTAGTACTTATAGTGACTAGCACCTCGGTATTAGTGTATTGATCAGCGCTAAAGTCAGCGTCCGTTCGCTTACGTCTTCAACCTTACTGTTCTGGACGCCAGCGCCGACAACCTCACCGAGTTTCCTTTGAGCCTCGTGCACAGCATATGTCTCTGTCGACCTCTCAGGTGACTTGTGTAGTACTTATAGTGACTAGTACCTAGGTATTAGTGTATTGATCAGCGCTATAGTCAGCATCCTTCGCTTACCTCTTCAACCTTACCGCCCTGGACGCTAGTGTCACAATTAGCACATAACAAAAATGTTCATACGCTGCTGCAGTAAAACAGAATTGTCTAAATTCGAGCATAACTTAAAATTTTCTAAATTGGAGGGATCAAAAGTTTCGAATTCTGTGTCATAAGTAGGTAATACCATAAAATTTAGGCACTATCAAATCTTAGAAAAAACAGTCGCCTCTGCTTTGCAGCCAAGTATGGTAAAAGTAGATGTGAAACTGTGAAATAAGAAGTACCTAACTAAATTCATTTACGAATAGCCCTCCAGTTTTCCTCACACAGTTATACCAACATGGTGGTTACTCTCTGCCTGCTGGATACGTAGCCACTCCTTACAAGCGTCGTAAAAATAATAATGAATCAATTGCAGGTAACAACTATCTCCCGTGCAAGCAGTTCCAAACGGCCATGGAGTCGAGCAACATCTCGAAGGTGCACTTCCTCAACTACGAGAACACGTCGTGCGCGCTCGACGTGCGAGTCTCTGACTGGATCCACGACGTCGAGATAGTGCCTATTGACTACCTGAGGGTGCAGAAAGAGGTAAGAGATATTGAAGAGAGTATCAACTTTACGACATAGGTACAGTGTTCATACCGTCAGCAAATACTGTTAGAAATGATTTTAATGTTCCAAAAATTGGGCTGCGGATCGCATATTTCGACGAATATTGACGAAATTTATAGATAGATTAATATTTTGAAGAAATCGAATAACTAATAATTAAAGGATTATAATCAATAATTAAAAGACCGCACAGTCAACCACATTACAGGGGACATAAAAATTACAAATTGGAAATTAAACGGCGGCTTTTTCACTTCAAGCGATTTCTCCTTATCAACCAAGAACGGACAGAAAATAGCAAGTTAACAGCGGCCTTGATAATAAAATAACAAAACAATACCTACACTGGCTTATACAGATTCTGATGTGATTTCCAGCTGAACGTGAGCTGCAGCAAAATCAAGCCGGACAACATCAACTGCTCGTGCGTGCCGGAGCAGCTGGAGACCAACGGGCCGGAGATCACGCGCATGGTGGCCGTGGACTGCTCGCGGCGCCACCTGCGGGAGATGCCCACAGACTTGCCGCCTAACACCATCAAACTCAACGTGTCTTACAACAACGTGAGTGAAAACAGGAGCAACTGGAGATTGAGGCCTAAGATTACTGGATGGTGGCCGTAGACTGCACTCTCTTGATGAAGGACTGGACTTGGATAGTAGGGGGCTATCAATATCAGCTTTCCATGGCTTCAACCCCGAGCTCGTCCGAGAACTACAGGCGCTACTGTTGACTTCTGTCGGGAAGATTCATATTGTTTGGCATTAGACGGCGGGGGGCAGAAAATTAAGAAAAAAAAGGCTGTTCCATTTTTGTCCAAAGTATGGAACAGCTGGTTTTTAATAAGTGTTCCTTTTTTAGTGATTTTAAAAAGAAATTGTAAACGGGTCTTCAAGTAATCAAAAGATTATCCTCCATAGATAACGTCGCTGGAGGCGGTGAGCAGCGACCCGAGCTACGAGCACCTGCGCGAGCTCTACCTCGACTACAACGACATCCCCAACATCCTGGAACTCGAGGGCACCAAGTTCATCGATACCTTCGCGCTCTTTTCCGTCGCGTACAACAAACTGAAGACGGTACGTTGTTGTTCTAGACTAGATGGAAAGAATAACTACAAAATAATATATAAAAAAAACATGTAAATCGAACTCACTCACGAAGACTTCCGAGCCGCATATTTAAACATAGAAACACGAGGCGCGATATCGCAAGCTAACTCGATGCTTAGCGTACACGCGGTGGCAGAACGTTATTTGAGTGAGGTAATAATACAACAGGAAGATGCTAACTAGTGCATTTTCTGCCAGTCATCCCTGTAAAGAAAATCGCATAAGGCGACCTAATTAGTCAATATATTTTTAGCTGCGTTGTGCACTTTTTGGGATGGGTAAAAAATGTTAAGCTCGCGTCAGGACACGTGACCGCAGAAAGAAATGTTCAAGAAATGTTGCATATAACAATAGATTACCCCGTTCAGACTCCCGCTAGTTGTTCTCGACTACAATGACATCTCTAACATCCTGGGCCTCTAAGGCACCAAGTTCATCGCCTCCTTCGCGCTGAAGACGGTACGTTCCAACATAGATCATCGGGTACAGCTTGAATCAAACTCAACGGCGTCTATGAAGTTACTCACATCCCTACCCCTTGTGCACTGACATGTGAATAAATTGAATCAACAAATATATCTCTCTATCAGATCCATACGTACGTGTTGTCCAACCGCTTCGACACCATCTACCCGAAGCTGTCTGTGGCCGGGAATAGCATTCATTGTGACTGCAACACCGAGAAGACGCTAAAGGTAAATATATGTTATACAATATTAATTTACACTGACGCTCCATTCTGAAAGAAAAGTAAACGTTGCTTTTTATCGGTGTACATCCCTATGCCAAAAATTAGTTGTGGATTAGGATCACATAATTATGGAACAAACAAGTGATTATGTACTACGGTCATGTTGAAAAATTGCAGTGCTGATACAACAAGCTCAGCAAAAGATGTCTACTATAATCCACATAGAAGGTATACTGACGATCTCGTTGAAATCGCAGGAACGCGTTGGATGCAAATTGCTTCTGTATTGTACTGTACTGTACCAGCCTTTTTAATAGTCCACTGCAGGATATAGGCCTAACCACAAGGGTGGTTGGGCCATATCCACCATGCTGGCCCTGTGTGGGTTGGTGGATTCACATACGCCATCGAATTTCTTCTACGGACATATGCAGGTTGCCTCACGATGTTTTCCTTCACCGAAAAGCCAGTGGTGTGAAATTCCGTACACAAATTCCAAAGAACTCATTGGTACGAGACCGGGGATTTGAACCCACGCCCTCACGATTGTAAGGCGGGTGTCACTACCTCTTGACCACCACGGCACGGCAATTGCTTCTAACCGGTCTTATTGGAGATCCATAGGGTAGGCCTGTCCTAAGCAGTAGACATCCTATGGCTGATGGATCAATGGATGTATGCAAGCGGCATCTAACTGCTTACGATAAAATCAAATATCAAGTTCTACCATTGAGTTATTACGATTTGACGATCTATTCACCTTACGAAATAACTTTCTTTTACAGCCCTGGTTGTTCGAGTTTTCCAAGAACATCCCCGACTACAAGAAGTTGAAGTGCGACAACATGGGCGCTGTAGTCGACCTCATAGAGTCGCAAGTGTGCCACACGCCGCGGGACTGGACCGACTACATCTACTACATTATAGGACTCGAAGTACTCATCTTAGTGCTTTTAATCAGTAAAGTGTCGTACGACTACTGGGTGTTCAAAACTGCGGGGTACCTGCCTTGGCCGGCGAACAAGATGCCAAGGTTGCCTTGTGATTGGTTGTGCGAGTGAAGTGGTTGAACAGTGGCGGATTTATTTCTCATACGAATAGCCACAATGTGGAAAGTTTTGCCTGGGTCTGTCTTCCCGCTAAAGTACATCAAGGGGTAAAGTCTTCAAATCCCTAGTAAATAGGTAACTTCAAACCTATACGACATACAAAAAAAATTGGTCTTTCCATCACCTTCTTTGAAGTGATGAGTATGGCCTCAATGTTATATTTGATGTGCTATTGCAAAAAGTAGGGGATCAAATTAAAACGATTATTAAACTAAATTATTTTTATAATTCTGCGTATAAGTGAAGATTGCAGTTTTGGCTACATAACTGAGCCAATTTTAGCCAGTTTTACCCCCCTTAAAATCTATATTATTATTTTTTGTTTATTAGTAAATCCGCTACTGTGGTTGTATGAGTGGATATTTGGTTGCATGAGTGGATGTTTAGTTGTATGAGTGGATATTTAGTTGTATGAGTGGATGTTTAGTTGTATGAGTGGATGTTTGGTTGTATGTATGTGTGGCTATTTGGTTGTACGAGTGTATACTGGGTCGGCTGATAATAATATAAAAAATAGAACCTAGTACTCATGATAGGGTAGGTACAGCAGAATACGCATTGATATTAAACAGCCCAGAAAAATAAACCGCTGTCATTCATTGCGAGACGAGTATTTGGATGCTATTTATTTCAGTTACTTTAATAGTCAACTTTTGGATATAGGTCCACCAATATGTTGCTAACCTTAGACCTACACTAGTTTCAGTCAGAAGATTATTGGCAACTGTTAGCAATTATTGCTTTCTTCACTTGAAACTTGGAAGAAAGAGGTTGCATAATGGCTATAGACTAAACTATTCGTTCACTCGCACCAAAATTAAACACTACAGAAATGCGTTATCTATGGGGTATACCTGTGCCTAACTCCCAAATTAAATTTTATTTGGTAAGAAACATGGAATCCGATAGTTATGTTATTAAATTATGGCCTTTTTTACTGAAACATCCTCGGCTGCAACCTCGCTTTCCACCGAGGCGAGTTGGTGACTAAATATAGCCCTATAGTGTTTAGAGGAACAAAAAATAAATAACTACAAGAATGTAATTACGAGACAACCCTATATGGTCGCATACTAAGCTCAAATACTGTGTTTTGGGTACCTCAGGGAAATGTGAGGACAAAACAAAGATTGGTGAAAAACTTTTACGAAAAAAGTTAGAATTTTTGTTATTTTACAGATTCTTGCCACAGACTCGAAGATCGGCCAACCTGGTAGTACAAGTGAATATGGTAGTTTGGATGAATATAACTGAGTGATTAATTAAGTAATTAATATTACATAATTAAGTATATTGCCTGCCTTATACGAGTCCAAATATAACGCATAGTTTTTGAAATGTTTATAAGACAAAGAATAGATAATACATATTGTTAATGGAAACTTACATTTCATATTCGGATCTCTAGGTTTATTTTTATGATAAATAATATTTTTCATGAATTTTTAGATAAGTGGGGAATCTCTTATAATCATGTTTAGTTATTGTATTGTACATTTAATAATATACAGGTTTATTCAGAAAAGCTGTGCTATTCCGAAAGAGGCTGATTTATGAACAACCTTTACTATGGGATCCACATCCAGATTTCAAGAAAAAAAATATGTATGGAAAAGCTGATTATTTTTTCTCGAGATCTGGGTTGGCCCCATAATAAAAGTAGTTCGTGATAATGGTTTAAATCTCCTCCTTTCGGCTTAGTACAACATTTCTGTATGAAAATATCTGTTTTTAGTTTTCGAATACTATAAGGAAATTGAGGCTTAATTGAAATATTTTTTATTAGAATGCGTAAAATAAAAATGGAGGCTTTGGCAGAAGTATTGAAATTAACTATGTTGGCATACCAAAATCTGTTTTTATAAAATAATTAATTATTAAGTACAATGTAGAAAGTAAGAACTTTGATAGTTTAAAATTGGTGGTGAAAAACATTGAAAGATGCCACAGTGAAACTGTGTACAATTTTATGCTTTAAAAAGTGCACTTTCATAGTTATAAATACTTATTGCAAAATTTTACAATTGGACCAACCCCGAATTCGCGAAAAACAATCTGTTGTTTAATGAAAAAAGTTTATTGATTCTCGATGAAAAGTATGGAACTACTGATTATTTTGTCGCGATTGGTCCCGTAGTATCAGTTTTTTTATAATGATGAGAATTATAAGTCCCTGCATTTTGAAAAGGAACACCTTGTATGATATTGACGATTCAATGTTTTTTGGCCATCGTCACGACTAATTATAATGATTTTATAAGGGCGCTATAGCTTAATATACCTTAGTGCTTTAGGAATACAGGGCTATCTGCTTACACTGCACTAAGCCAAAATAGGATATTTAAGACCATCATAATGAACAACTTTTACTATGGTGCCAGCCCAAAATAAAATTAAAAAAACAAATCAGCTGTTTCATACTAAGCTACAACTTGGAATCGAATGAATGAAACAGCTGATTATTTTTTCTCTAATATCGGTTAAGCCCCATAGTAAAAGTTGTTCATAATTATGGTCTGAATCACCTCCTTTCGGCTCAGTACACCAGTTCTGGATAACCCTGTGTAATGTATGTGCGACACAGTATGTTAATAATGTTATACCAAGCAACACAGAATGGTGTCACGTTTTATTTTGTCAAGAATTGTTAATATGAAAATTTCTTACCATACGTATGTATAGGACGCGTCACACAAGTTGGCGGATATGTTGTTACAAGCTAGAAGCTGCGCAATATCCAATCCTGACTAAAGCTCGCACAAAGCCGCGCTTTGAGTTATTGCGCAGCTTGTAGCTAACTTCATTTCCGCCAACTTGTGAGACGCGGCCTATATTAGTCATACAATAATACTTTTAGTACGTATCCTTAACGTGCGTACGTCCGTGGGATAAGGATACGTACTATATATATTATACTCAATAATTCAATATGCAAGTATTGAATGAAAAAATATATCACGCACCATTTTCTTATGCAATCATTTATAAATCAGTATGCGGAGTGTGAGTTTTGTCGTAAACAGGACGCGCTCTTCGGCGAGCGCGTAAGCATGTAATTTGTATGAAGAAATGTACAGCGCCACTAGCGGCGCGTTTTTGAAACAACAAGTTCATACAAATTACATGCTTACGCGCTCGCCGAAGAGCGTGTCATGTTTACGACAAAACTCACACTAAGCATACAGGTGCATTAGATAATTCAATTGTATTTATGTCAATGATTTTTGAAGTTTCATGGTAGCTCCACATACTGACGTACTATTAGCAAGCTTTAGTTGTCTCGATCAGCGCGCCAAAGAATTTCATTCATTTACTTCACAGAAATATGCAATTTTATGCAACTACACTAATGTATGAGAGAATTAAACTTCTTGGAGCTAAGTTCACAGCCACTACGAGGATCTATTTTAACTAGAACAACTAATTCGGCTTATAACTAAAAAAAAACGAGGAACATTTGAAGTTCGCGCGCTGATGGCGGGTTTTAGCTTTTAGCGTTATTTTAGCTCAGAGCAAATAAAAAAATCAAGAGGGAACGTCGTTGAACAGTCAAGTGAGGCCGGTTTTTTATACATGTGTGAGTGCGTCGGTGTTGCGCCGCCATAGTTCGACTGACAAGCCAAGGCGTAATTTCGCTGTACGTGGATGTGTGTAATTATCTGTACACGACGAGGCGTAGTTTTGGTTGGCTTCACTTGTTTGTTCACAACTTTCTCTCTTGATTTTTTATTTGCTCTGAGTATTTTAGTGCCATATTCCGAAATTGGCTAAGTATTTTGTAAGAAAATCAAAGATTTATTATAATTACATTAATTATTGAGTTAGTAATAAAATAATTAGTTACTTGACTGGATTTTGAGCTGACACTTTTTACAACTTTAAGTACGATACAATCCCGTAGCCGACTGTACACGGCAGCATACTACACTGTTATCGGGCGACACGTAGTAAAGCGCTGCGGCAGACTACGTGTCACCTACGGAATGTATTTTGTGGTAGTTGATATTTTCTTAGTACACCGCGCATCTCGTACATTGATACAGTGTGATTATGAACAAACCGGAATTCGAAAAAAAAATGTACTGTTCCACCCAAAATAGGCATGTTAACTGGGTAAAAAAAAAATATTATAATTAGTCCGTAAGTTAGATTATCAAAAGATATTGGACACGTTTCTTTTGACAATCAAACAACAAATGACAAAGATAAACCTTGTTAAAGTTTGGGAGTGGGGGTCGTGACGTCACCCAACAAGCAAAATAGTCGAATAAGGAAACATTTACTCGACTAAACATCGAATAGTTGTTGAATAGTAGCTACATACGTACAAAATTGTGCAGTAAAAGTGTTTATGTTATGTCTTTTAGTGCAAATCGTATAGAAGTGCCCGTATCTGGCTTATGTCACAAATAAATGCTATACGAGGGCTATAATAGTGTTTGATTTACTATTTAATGTGTAAAAAAAGCTTTTATACGACAATTACCTGACATACTTTTATTCAGCAAATTTGTCGAATACTAGCTACCTGGTGATTAAATAGCAATGTAGTTACTTTTATAACACGGTAAAAACACAAGTCGAATTATAGTTTTCCAATTACAGTTACAGAACCTCAAGTGTAACAATTTTATTATAGCACTTTTATTCGACAAAATATTGAGTAAAAGAGTTTTTGGTACTTTTATTGCTCAAAAACCCAAAACATGGCTGCATATGAATGCAACGCAGTCACATTTATTCGACGAATAGTCAAGTTAGTATGATATAACAGCAACAAATTTACTAGTGTTCGCGTAATGGCTCCCTAGTAGCATATTAATAAAATTAAATGGAATTTATAAAATATATCTACAAAATTATTGCAAAAGACGCGTGGCCCACACAAATATGTTAAATAATACATTACAGTTTATCGACAAAGTTAAATTGCCAGTAATTTTCCTATATAATTATGTCGATATACATTTAGATACAGAAACTGTATTCTTTTTAATAATTACTAAATGGACATGACACTTCCCAACAAGCAAAATAGTCGAATAAGGAAACATTTACTCGACTAAACATCGAATAGTTGTTGAATAGTAGCTACATAAGTACAAAATTGTGCAGTAAAAGTGTTTATGATAAGTCTTTTAGTGCAAATCGTATAGACGTGCCCGTATCTGGCTTATGTCACAAATAAATGCTATACGAGGGCTATAATAGTGTTTGATTTACTATTTAATGTGTAAAAAAAGCTTTTATACGACAATTACCTGACATACTTTTTATTCAGCAAATTTGTCGAATACTAGCTACCTGGTGATTAAATAGCAACATTGTTTCTTTTATAACGCGGTAAAAACACAAGTCGAATTATAGGTTTCCAATTACAGTTAGTGAACCTCAAGTGTAACAATTTTATTATAGCACCTTTATTCGATAAAATATTGAGTAAAAGAGTTTTTGGTACTTTTATTGCTCATTAGAGCAATAACAGTCGCTAAAACTCTTGAAAATCCGTCAAAAAAGTTATAACCGTAATAACATATGGTGGTTCTGCTCATATTTTATTTCATATTTTTCCGTATTAGATAAACAAGATCCAATCATATAACCCAGTATCAGTTTTATACACGAAACTGACAATCTGTTTGAATCTAAGGAGAAATCTGAAATATATATTAAAACTTCAGAAAATTAAAAATGTGCAATCTGACACTGAACAAAATCAATCATTTAATAATAATTGTTGGTTTAAAATAAAAGACCGGTTTTGCAGTTCATATCAGCCTTTTAATAATAATATACTAACTACCTATTTATTAATGTGTTTTCATGTGGATTTTATAAAGAACTATCTATTCTATTTTTCGAAAGAACCCTAAAAAAAAAAGAACCCAAAACATGGCTGCATATGAATGCAACGCAGTCACATTTATTCGACGAATAGTCGAGTTAGTATGATATAACCGCAACAAATTTACTAGTGTTCGCGTAATGGCTCCCTAGTAGCATATTAATAAAATTAAATGGAATTTATAACATATATCTACAAAATTATTGCAAAAGACGCGTGGCCCACACATATATGTTAAATAATGCATAACAGTTTATCGACAAAGTTAAATTGCCAGTAATTTTTAATTTTTCATATAATTATGCTTAAATAGAAGCATTTAGATATAAAAACTGTATTCTTTTTAATAATTACTAAATGGATTACCTCTGTCTTTTATAATATTTTAAGTGTCAAACACACAAAGACTGCTGGTGCATTTCCTTAACGGCACAGAATACGCAATCGTTCTAATTTTAAAAAGGAATAACAGTGCAAATTTGGCGTTTAACGAACAAAAATGTCGAATTGTAGCAAATTTGCAGCGTTTACTTCACTTTATTGCTGATTAGTGGCAACGTAAACACTTCAACTCTATCAATAAGCGGTACAGTTGCAGCTATATTGCTTTTACTGCACTAAACTGAGATCGTTTTGCTTTTATTCGATGTTTATTCCACAAATCATTCGTCCTATTTACACAGTTACTGCACTTCTACAGCACTTTTTAGTGCTATAATCTGCGCCTTTTTCGCGTTGTATAAACGTTGACTCGACGTTTATAGCACTAATTATGGGATTTTTATAGAACTAAACAGTAAAACCAAAACGTCGCCGCGACTGTTATAGCACAACTTTTTGCTAGTTGGGTTCTGTCTTTTATAATATTTATTTACACAAAGACTGGTGCATTTCCATAACGGCACAGAATACGCAATCGTTCTAATTTAAAATGGAATAACAGTGCAAATTTGGCGTTTAACGAACAAAAATGTCGAATTGTAGCAAATTAGCAGCGTTTACTTCACTTTATTGCTGATTAGTGGCAACATAAACACTTCAACTCTATCAATAAGGGGTACAGTTGCAGCTATATTGCTTTTACTGCACTAAATTGTGATCGTTTTGCTTTTATTCGATGTTTATTCCACAAATCATTCGTCCTATTTACACATTTACTGCACTTCTACAGCACTTTTTAGTGCTATAATCTGCGCCTTTTTCGCGTTGTATAAACGTTGACTCGACGTTTATAGCACTAATTATGGGATTTTTATAGAACTAAACAGTAAAACCAAAACGTCGCCGCGACTGTTATAGCACAACTTTTTGCTAGTTGGGCATTTCTCTCACAGAAGTCTATACATTTGTATGACGTCACGCGGAACTTTGACGGTCTATATCTTCATTAATTTTTGTTCAACAGATAAAAGAAAAAATATCTGTCCAATATTTTTTGATAGTCTCTCTGCCGGACGCATTGTATTTTTTTAGTCATTCTTAATTTTTTTTTCTCGATTTTCGTGTTGACTCTGTAGTAGAAAGTTATTCACGATGATAGTCAGAATCACCCCTTTCGGCTTAGCTTACGACAGTTCTGGATAACCCTGTAAATATGGTGGCTATGCTATATGCATGTTATACAATGGTTAATTCAGAATGTTGGTTTTTGAAAGCTAATAATCATTACCGTCTTTTTTGTCAGTCGAGTAAAACCCAGTCAACTATCTTATAAATATAGTGCTTTTTATGTTACAGTGCCTACTGTTAGTTAGGTTTTATGACTATAAATAATTTAAAATTTAAGTTTACAGATGTTATTTTTGTACATACTTTTGAAGAAGACTGTATATTTTGTATGGGTTCAATAAAAATTATGATTTATACATGTGGAATTGTAGTAGTTTTATTGATTCTCAAAAAATAAAATCTCTTGCTACATTATTTTTAAGTATTTTCGATTACTTAGTTATAGGCCGAATCGAATTTGATGGCATCTGTGAATTTACCTTGCAAGCTGCGCAAATCCTTTTTTTTTTCCTTTTTAGGGTTCCGTACCTCAAAAGGAAAAAAACGGAACCCTTACAGGATCACTTTGTTGTCCGTCTGTCCGTATGTCAAGGATAACGTGATAAGATATCGAGTTGAAATTTAAACTATATACGTATTTGTATGGTCTCTTGCAGTTGTGTAAAAGAAAAACTTCTCAGGTAGCGTATAAATAAGTTTGAGCCGTTTATGTCGTAAAAAAACGCATATACACACTCACTCACAAAAATCAAAACCTACAGGGTACTTCCCGTTGACATAGAACTATGAAATTTGGCGAGAAGCATTGTCTCAGAGTACACATATAGGAATAAATCTGAAAACTGACCATTTTTATTCAAATTTCACAAAAGAAATTAGGCCCTAGATTCACAAAATATGGGTTAAAAATTTAAAGTGAGTAAATCGTATCATGTCAGGTTATTCTAAGGTATGATATAAAAGAGGTTCATTAGCAATCAAGCACATGCTAAAACAGGTTTTTATTTATTTTAACAATGTGTAATTTTCGATGTATGACGAGAAAAGTGTAAAAAATAAAAATACTTTTTTTGTCGATGATTATAGTATACGAGTACTTAGAGATTTTAACAACTTAACTTTTTTTGTGAAATTGTCTGGATTTGTACGGAACCCTCGGTGTGCGAGCATGACACGCACTTGTCCGGTTTTTTTTTTTAGAAATAAAACGACAATTTTTTTGGACAAATTATTTATTACTTTCCTACTTTTACTTTTGACTTCACATTTTTCACTTTCTTATGAGCAAAAGTTTTCTTCTTACTAAAGTTTTTCTGCTTATTGAAATTTTTATCATTGCTTTGACTATTATTTTTATTTTTATTAAAATTATTTTTCTTTTTGTAATTAGTTTTTCTGTCTTCAGCTTTGTTGTTTTTGAATGGGCTAGTTTTACTTTTACTATTTTCTTTTTGTACTTTTCTATTTTTGATATTTTTACCGCTTTCAACGCCTTCCGTGTCTTTTGTTTTCGTGGAGTCGCCTCCTTCTGTAGTCGGGTCTGCTTTTCTCCTGGAAAGATAAAGAAATAACTCTAATAAGTTACGATGATATTATTTTTACAACCCCCGACACAAAAAGAAGGATGCTATAAATTTAAAAATCATTTGTGTCCGGCATAGTTGGTTCTAAAGGATATAGTTTTTACCCAATTTGGATTTTTTTTTAAACGTTTACTCAATAAAATTTAACTTGATCTCTGCGACAGTGACATATTGACATATTTAGTGACAGTTGAGATAGTGGTGGAAAAACTCGATTTTCAAACAATGTTGTAATGAAATCGAATGAGTAGTTGAAGGTGAGAAATTGGATTTTATTTACTTATTTTATTACTATTATTTAAGATCAAGTATGTACACATGTAAATAATGTTATGATATTAATTAAATAATCATAATAATGTAAAGTACGATAGTATTTATCGACGTTTATCACTATTATCTGCAATATGCAATATGCTGGATTCTAGTCTCTGTGTGGCGCCTGCTTCACGCTATGAGCTTTATATCAATTAGAATAGAGCTTACTTGGTATGTAATTTGGTGGATTCTAGTCTCTGGGCGACGCCTGGTTCACGCTACAACGAACCGTATAACAACTAGCATAAGAGCTTACTTTCTCTGAAATATGGTGGATATCTGGCCTCTCCGAGGCGCCATTTTCATCAGCTACCGCCGTTTGTTGTGGTTTTGCTTCAGTTGCAGCATGTAGTCGGGAACATTGCAGCCCGAGTGCTTCATCACCGACACGCTATAATGTACCGTATAACAACTAGCATAAAAGCTTACTTCCTCTACAATATGGTGGATTCTAGTCTCTGGGCGACGCGTGCTTCACGCTATAATGTGCCGTATAACAACTGTAATAAGAGCTTACTTCCTCTGCAGGATGGTGGATATCTGGTCCCTCCGAGGGGCCTTCTTCATCAGCTGCCGTCGTTTGTTTTGGTTTTGCTTCAGTTGCAGCATGTAGTCAGGAACGTCGCAGCCAGAATGCTTCATCACGGACGCTATACTGGAATCACACATAATCAAGTTTAATTAAAATATAACAATGTAAACTAAGCGCCACACAAGTCGGCGGATAGAAAGTTATGCGCTGAACGCTGCGCAAAAGCCGAAATATAGGTATTCGCGGGAGCTAGAGAGAGACGAGACGCCGGGGCACACCCGCCCGCCAAACTCATGCCACCCGCGCGCTCCCTACGCCCGTGCTCAACACTACGCCACGCGGCGTCCGCATTGTGCACACATGCGCAATAATTAGCGAATCACGGCGAAGTGTCATCTGCGGCTAACTTCTCATCCGCTGATTTGTGTGGCGCTCAAGATACTAGCTGATCCGCCAAACGTTGTTTTGGCACAATATTAAAACATATGACCAATAAAAAATGCGATTATAAATTGAGATCTAAACTATGCAAGTTGGATCAAACTGCAGTGCAGTTTGGCAGTTTGATGAAGTGTACATAATCGTTTAGTCGCAAAATGACAAAAGCGCGAAATGACAACCGGGGCGCAAATTGTACAAAGAGCAAAATGTTCAAAGAGCATTACGTCCAAGGCGCACAATGACTAGAAAGAAAAAATGTGCAAAGCGCACAATGACTAGGAAGCAAAATGTCTATAGCGCAAAACGTCCAAAATTTTATTTATTCTGTTACATCAACTTCCATGACTTGTTTTGGTGTTCGAGTCGAGTTCGAGTAGGTGCTATTTGTATTTTAAAACCTTGTGCGCCATCTATATGAAGCGTAACAGTACCATCTACATACGCGATATGAAACAAGTACTAGTAAAACCATATTTTTTTTCCTGGTATCTTTCATAATAATTATGTTATTCCTTAATTTTTAGGGTTCCGCACCCAAAGGGACCCTATTATTCATATTATTCTATATTAGACTCGGCTGTCCGTCCGTCTGTCTGTCAACAAGCTGTATCTCATGAACTGTTATAGCTAGAACGTTGAAATTTTCACAGATGTATTGCTGTTGCCCCTATAACAACAAATATTAAAAACAGAGAAAAAATATTTAAGGTTAGCTCCCATTTAACAAATCTGAATTTATAGCCGTTTTTCGCTTGATATTAATAATGGTGACAGGTAGTTGCTTGAAATATTCACGAAAAATTGGTCAAATATTCACCGTTAAAATGAAGAATTAAATTAAAATAGATATTTACGGGGGCTCTCATACAAGAAACGTGATTTTTTTGCTCGATATTAATAACAGCACAAAAAGATGCTTTAAATATTCACAGTATATTGAGTTGTATATTTCCTTCAAATATAAATAATTAAATTAAAATAAAATATATTAAGGGGGCTTCCATATGGTACGGGAACCCTTCGTGCGCAAGTCCGACTCGCACTTGGCCGATTATATTATTGCATTATTTATTTAACGGACATGAAATTTGATTGTTTTTCAATGACATGACAAGTTATTGAAAACATTTTAATTTGACGGTGGTGTAATTGAAAAAAATATAATTTGAGGATAGTCGGGTACTTATACTACATTTATATTTTATAGTTACCACACAACTTAGTAAAATCTTTTGTAGTTTTGTTTAAAATATGCTCATTACTGTGTTGACTCACCAAAATAATTTGTATATTATCACAGTTATAACACAATATTAAACCCTAATTTCTAGTATTAATTGGAATTTTGGACGTTGTGCGCTATAGACATTTTTCCTTACTAGTCATTGTGCGCTTTGGACATTTTGCTTCCTAGTCATTGTGCGCCTTGGACGTAATTATTTTTGAACATTTTGCTCTTTGCACAATATGCGCCCCGGTTGTCATTTTGCGCTTCTGTCATTTTGCGACTAAACCGTACATAATTTGGTTAAAATCCACAGAACAATTAAAATCGGTTCAGTAGTTGAGGAGTTCATCGCGGACAAACAACGTGACACGAAATTTAAAATAAAATTAAGAATATAACAAAGAGAAATATTTTGCTACTACGTAGCCGCCACTCTCCTCGTGTTCATACCTTCATGGACGCCAAACAAATAGAATCGGCTAATTTAATTTAGAAGCCTCGGACGGATACATCTTCGTTCCATCTCTCCTCGTCAACCATCGACACTTTTGATAGTACGTCACGAAGACGCAACCAAAAATATTTTTAAGTGATCCTATAAGAGTTCCCTATCGGGAAGTAAGTTGTTAAAATGTAAATAAAGTGTCTGAAGCATGGGTGTACGGCGGAACGAAATGTTTGCGCGTTTTAACGTGGAACAACGCCATCTAGCAAGGAGTTAGGAAACTACACTACAAGAATTTCGGCGGAACGGAATATTTGCGCGTTTTAACATGGAACAACGCCATCTAGGCAAGAAGTTTGGAAACTAAACCGCGAGAATGTTTTGCCTTCTAAAAGCAGTGATTATTTTGATAGTGTTTTTTTTTCCATTATTAGGGATGATTTATATTAAAACTGATCGGGCACGGGGCGTGCCCCGTCCGGGCCGTGGACGGGTCACTAATGTGAAACGTTGCATACATTTCGTATGTAACTATATTTTTATCATATTTCAATAATAATAATGTATAAAATGTATTAAATAAATACATAACTTTAGAATAAATATATGTACTTAAATATAAATACATACATAAACTTTCATTTCAATACATCTTAGATATCTGTGATATCCCCAAATATTTATTTATTTATTTAACATTATACTTAGATATGAAAAAAATATAGGACAGAGACAACATACAGAAATTATATTTGAAAAACCCATTTCTTTTAAAACCAAGCTTTTACTGAACAAACTCGCCAAGACGAATCAAACGAGCCGAAACTCGATGTGTTTCGTCATTTCATTATAGAGTTTCTATGACCACCTTTGAGCTCCATCATCAGACTCTGGTTTCCATTGAAAGACAAACTACTCGTCAAGACGATTCAAATAAGCCTAAACTCGGTGAGATTGTGTCGTTTCATTGCGAAGTTACATTGGTCACCTTCCAGCTCCATCATCAGATCAGATAGAAAGAAAGATAGAAACGCTTTATTGTTCACAATCGACAATATAACAATAAAAGAGTATTAAAATAGTGCGACAATCAGCGGCCTTATCGCTTAAAGCGATTTCTTCCAGGCACCACGACATCGACTGACAGCATATATACAGAGTTATTCCTAATCAATTAGCATCCTTTTTTTCTGTACATCAAAACTAACAACTTTTGTACTGCGACTTTAGTCAAAACTCAAACAAATATCAGTATGGAACACCATACATTTTGCCGACTCCAAGTTTTTTTTTTAAGCTTTTTTTTTAAGTTAAAATTTTTATGGCGGCGTTGTGCAATGGGTAAAAAATATTAAGCTCGCGACACCTTCGAAAATTAGTAAGTTCACCTGTTCAAAATTAAATATTTTGACTTTGTATGTTTGCTTGCTTGTAACCAACCCCTTTGAGCTCGAATTTGCCCTACTTTGAGTGATCAGCTTTTCTTTAAACTTTGCACACTTATCAAAGACCTATGACAATGCATTTAGTCGATTACTAAAAAGTGAAAAATAAATGTATGCAGTTTAAAAAATAACTAAAAAAAAACACGCTTCCATAGCATATCAAACTAAAAAGTGTAATATAATTTTCAATATAGTATAATATGTAAAATGATTTACAATATAATTTATTGTAAAAAAAGCGTAGGGTGCTCGATTTACGAAAGATTAGGACACAAAGCGTCCCACGCTTTTTTTACAATAGTATTAATATTTTTCGTTTATTATTATGTTCTGTCTACATTGAAAATTATTTCACACTTTTTAGTTTGATATGCTATGAAAGCATGTTTTATAGTTTTTTTTAACTAGGTACATTTATTTTTCTCGAATTTTGGGTTGGTCCCATAGTAAAAGTTGTATATAACTATGGTCTTACTTACTCTTTAGGCTTAGTATATAATTATATAACAAATCAACAAGCTACCAACTAACATCAGAAAAGAAACAAGCGAGAACGTTTTTAAAAGAAAGATAAAATAAATTCTTACAGCCAAAAGCTACACAATACAGGACTTCTTAGACGATAAATGTTTCGATACCGCGAATCAGACAAAGTAAATTTTGGGTTGATCCCATAGTAAAAGTTGTTCATAACTATGGTCTTACTTAATCTTTAGGCTTAGTATAGGGTAAGTAGATAACTCTGTATTGTAGGTATTTCTCCAGACTAACTTATATTACGATCTTGAATGTATGGACTTGTTCTGAAAGAAACTACAATTTATTTATATCACTACTAGCTTTTGCCCGAGGCTTCGCCCGCGAGATTTTTGTTTGGTAGATCATACTTCAGAGGTGGCCCCATTTAAATTTTATCGAAATCAGTCGAGTGTTTTTTGAAAAATCAACAGTAAAATATAAAAAAGGCTTACATCGAATCCAGCCAACTATTCAAATTTTGTAAATAGACTACAACAATTGAGGTCGGTTGTGTCATTTTTGACGAAAAACAAATATCTTGTGAGTCAATGAATGTAATGTAAGGCATGTGGTCATTTCATAAAGATATTGATGTTGTGGTACCTCCTCAGGTTGGCGACGTCATCTTGAGTGAAGAACGTGATAGCGCGACCTTTCTGTCCCGCTCTGCCCGCGCGCCCCACCCTGTACACAAAAACATCCATAATAAAATTTCATTGTAAAGTATTGGCCGAATCATACAAGTCGGCGGTTACAGTTTAAAAAATGACGTAAAATAATTATGCATTAACCGCTAAACTAGAACTTGTATGTTCTTAAAAATGAAAAGATGTGCAATAAACGCACTTTTGAAGATAATCAAGTGGGTTACATGCTCGCACTACATTTTTTTAACACCGCTGGCTTTTCGGTGAACCGAAACATCACAGTGAACAGTGTGGCAACCTGCACACGTCCGTAGAAGAAATTGATGGCGTATGTGAATCCACCAACCCGCACTGGGCCAGCGTGGTGGATATGACCCAATCACCCTTTGTGGCCCAGGCCTACGTCCTGCAGTGGACTATTATAAATCTGATACAGTACTACGAGTACATTTGAGTTTATCTCAGGACAAGGAAGACACGTGTCTCTGCATTCTAAAAAAACGCACAAAATTATGACTTTCTGTATTTAGTATTTATTTATTTCTTGCATTATGTACACTAATCTTAATGGCTAGGTACATACCCTGTTAGGGCGTTGCAAACATAGGTACCTACTTAAAGGACTTATACCTAGGAAAATGTATCCTTAGATTAAACTTAAAAATACCACATAACCTTACACAATTATTCATCTAACTACATAATCAAGTGTATTGCCCATAACATTACTAGGTTTTAATCGTTTTGTTTTTGTCGTCAAAGTAGTCTTTCAAACTGTAATAGCATTTGTGGAGCAGGAATTGTTTGAGTTTATTATAAAATATTTTTTCACTGGTTTCGTTTTTTAAATAATTGGGTAAGCAATTATATATTTTGATAATCATATATTCCGGACCTTTTTTTATTATTTCAAGTTTTGGTTCGGGAGCTACAAGTTGGTTGTGTCTTCTGGCGTTTGTGTTGAAAGTGAATAAATTGGAGTGTTTTTTGGCGAACATAGCTGCTTCTAAAATATAAATGCAGGGTAGTGGAAGTATTTTTTGTTTAATAAAATGCGGTATGCAGCTTTCACGTCGTCGGATGTTTACTAGAATGCGAATGCATTTTTTTTGCATGATGAATAATATAGGTCATTGGCGTCTGTACTTCTTGGTCGTTGCTCTCTTGACAGAGCGGTCGTGGTCATCAAGTAGTATTACTATTTGTAGGGGAAGATGTAATGCGCCTCACGATGTCTCGCCATCTCTCTCTATGAGACGTCAATCGGGTACACTCATGCACGGGCCCACCCACAGCAGACTTGATCTGATCGGTCCATCTCATGGGCGACCTTCCGCGTGGCCTTGTGCCCTCAACTTTTCCCTGGACGACAAGACGCTCCAAAGACTGACTACCTCGCCTTGAGATGTGTCCGAAGTAAGCGAGTATGCGAGACTGTACTATGGCTGATAGACGCTGCTTGATGCCGAGTTCTTGTAGTATCGAGACGTTGGTGCGAAATTCAGTCCACGATACCCCAAGCATTTATTTATATCAAATTAGCACGGTAACAGTAACCAATTACACTGTAAGCACACAGTAAGCATTCTTCTCCAGCACCACATTTCTAGAGCATCTACCTTTTTCTTTTCAATATCTCGCAGCGTCCATGTCTCAGAGGCGTACAAAAATATGGGTAAAATTAGTGTTCGCACGAGCCTGGTCTTCGTGGTTTTGGTGATGTTCCTGTTCCTCCATATTTTCTTCATTTTGTCCATGGCGGTTCTAGTGATCGCCATACGCCTCTTAATCTCATCGATACATCCACCCTGACAGGAGATCAAAGCTCCAAGATATGTGTATGATTGGACTACTTCACAATTTGCCATCTGAGTGAGTTCTGGCAAGTTGTCATTTGTTCGGCTCACAATCATCATCTTGGTTTTGCTGCGATTAATCTTTAGCCCGAATGCAAGGCTCACTTGTTCCATCTTAAAAAGCAGCTCTTCCATATGGCGTGCACTAGTTGCAAAAAGTGTGGTATCATCTGCATACCGCAAGTTTGCAATTTTATAGCCACCAACAGTCACCCCATCCGTCCATTCTTCCAGGGTGATGCGCATTATCATTTCGGTGTATATGTTGAACAAGAGAGGTGATATGATGCACCCTTGACGGACCCCAGCACTAGGATGAAAATTACTAGACAGGACGTCATCTGTACGTACCGATGCGGTACCTTCTTCATATAGGCGCCTTAGTAGGTGTACAAGATGCTTTGGTACGCCCATTTCGAGAAGGGTTTTCCACAATATTGGCCATTTTACTGAGTCAAACGCTTTTGAGAAATCAACGAAGCAGATGTAGGTTGGTTTGTTGAATTCTCTAGCCTTCTCAATAATTTGGCGGACAATTAGGATCTGTTCTCTCGTTCCTTTTCCTTTGACAAATCCAGCCTGTTCTGGTGCAATTTCCTTCGATAGATACGCCTTCAGTCGTTCATTCAGAATATGTAGCAAGATCTTGCTAGCATGTGAAATTAGAGCAATAAGGCGATAGTTGCTACATTTCTTCGTGGAACCTTTCTTATGTAGAGGAGTAAATACCGTATGCGTCCACTCTGATGGCCACTCTCCTGTTCGCCACACTTTATTGCAAATGACATGAAAGATTTGTTCACCACGTTCACCTAAAGCCTTTATGGTCTCAATGGGAATACGATCTCTGCCTGTAGCCTTTTTAAGTTTGAGATGTTTAATAGCGGCTCTCACTTCAGACAGAAGAATATCTGGTTCCAGATCATCGTGCTTCGGTTCTGTATTAGGAAAACAGCGTGACTGCGGGTTTTGGTATAGTGATTGACAGTAGCTCTTCCATGTTTCTGAGATCCGATCCAATTCCGTGACCAGTTCGGTACTCTCGTTCTCAATCGCCCAAGCTCTAGAAGTTAGAGTTTTTGTTATGAGACGGATTTTATGATACAGATCTCTGGATTCATGTTTTGCCGCATGCCCTTCGACTTCGTCGCAGATTTTTCGAAGATAAGAATTGTGATCTCTTCTGCAGCTGGCTTGAATTTGGGCAGATAGTCTATTGGTTTCTCTGATATCTGTTCCTTTTGCCTTCTTCTGTCTTCTCTCTTCGACTAAACGTAAAGTACTGTCCGTCATCCAGTGTTGTCGCTTATGGGCTGTAGAAGCTGGCGGCTCTGACTGTGCGACTGCGTTTTGGATGAGATGTTTAGCTTGATTCCACAACATCTCCGGCGTGGCCCTATCATCATTTACGTTAGCCCAATCTGTCCAGTTCTGTTCAATGACCTGAGTGAATTTTTCAGTGTCTTGGACTTCGACTCTCCGTCGGCTGTTGCGTGGTCTCGCAGCTGTCAATTTTAACCTTATCTTCGCAATTAGGAGCTCGTGATCTGATCCACAATCAGCGCCAGGCAAGGTATGGGCGTTTAGGACAGATGTTCGCCATCGAGAGCGTACTAAGATATAATCAATTAGGTTGCGATAGTTACCTCCAGGAGATGTCCAGGTATATAGTCTCCGTGGATGATGTTGAAATTGACTATTTGCAATAATTAAGTTGTTTTCATCTGCAAACTGCATTAGACGTTCCCCTCTTTCATTTCGTGTCCCAAGTCCGAAATTTCCCACACAGTTGCCAAATTGTCGAGAATCCGCTCCAATCTTGGAATTGAAGTCGCCCATAATAAATAGTAGCTCTCTGTTGGGCATTTTTGCGATGGTGGTCTCCAATTCCGGCGTCTGTACTATTACCCCACAATATGATGCCGTATTTTAACCACGCAAAAGCATAAGCGTAATAAGCGCTGGTTGCAGTTTTTAGGTCTGTGTTTGATTTGAGTACTGATAGGGCAAATACAAATTGGGATAGTTTCGTTTTAACATTTGCGATGTGTTCTTTTAAATTAAAATTTGAATCTATGTTGATGCCTAGGAGTGTAAAGTTGTTTATTTCGTCAATATCTAAGGTTTTGGATATGGTTTTTAGGTTCATAGGGTCTTTTTGATAGTTTGACAGGACTTCTTTGTATTTAGTTCTAGATTATTTGATTGCATCCAGGTTTTGACATTTAAGAATGTTTTTTGTATTTGATCTAATGAACTTTTTTTGGGTAAGCATTTGAAGAGTAGTGATATATCTTCAGCGAATAAGATGCACGGGACGTCTAATGCTTTAGGAAGGTCATTTATGTAAATCAAAAATAGGACACAGCCTAATACGCTACCTTGTGGTAGAGACCAGTTTAAAGTGAGTAGTTGTGATTCGACTTTGTGTCTTATATTTGTTTCTTGATTGAAATGGTCTATTTCAACAAGTTGTTGTCTGTTAGATAAGTAGGACCTTAGCCAGTTTAGAACTTTGCCTCGTATGCCTATATCATGCTTATGTGTAAGCGACTGTAGAAGACGGGAAACCATATTTAACGACTGACTCCAAGTCCTCGTACCCCCCACCACCCCGTGCAGTCACCTGTGTATACAACGTGTCACAGAAAGGTCGAACAATACTGAAGGGCATGTATGTGTATCCAATCAAGAATCACCTGTATGAATTTTAAATTTCTAAAGCTATATCGTCTAAAGCTATAAAGTCGTAGTTGACCACCAGGCTGACCCCGAGGAAGTCCATCCCGTGTTCGACGAGCTCGGGTGCAGATCACATGTACCCCCAGCCTCCACCACCCCGCGCACTTACCTGTGTATATAAGCGATGGCGGAGGGTGGGAAGTCGTAGTTGACGACGAGGCTGACCCCGCGGAAGTCCATCCCGCGCCCGACGAGCTCGGTGCAGATCAGCACCCAGATGCGACCCACGCGGAAACTGCGCACTACGTTGTCGCGCTGCCGACACAAACGCAAAATCAACTTTAATTAGTGATCAGACAAAGTCCGAAACGTAACATTGCGTTCCATCATAGGTGTAGTTGATCTTGGCCAAAAAGCTGCTAAATTAAATGGGATTGAACGAGTCATGTGGTTCGTATGCACTTCGAGAGATTGGCTGGGATCACCGTCACAGTGGTACCGGAGGGCAGACGAAGGCTGGGAAGGCCTAACAATGCTGGCGGCGCGGGCGTGACGATCTTGACACTATCCGGGAAGGTTGCCGGGATTTAGCTACAGAACGTGAATGGAAGGAAGTTGGGGGAGACTGTTACCCAGAAGTGGGACAGCATAGGTTGAGAAATTAATGATATTTTTTTCTTTTCAATTGAAAAAAAATCTAAGTAGATACTGGGCTCAATTTTGAAGTCATTTTGACAGGTCTATATATAATTTTAAAGTGTTCCTGTCCTTATGTAATTGATCGCAATGAAAAAGACAGGTATAAGCAGTAAGTTTAAATCTGTCAAGCCGCGTATACCTGCGCTTGCGTCCTGTCGGCGTGTATGACGTCAACGTTGATCCCGTCGTATATGAGTTCTTTGAACAGTTGCTTAGCTCGATCCTTGCTTTGCACGAACACTGAAACACAACACAAACCTAGATAAAATCATATCATATACTACATGTGTTTTTATCAGTGATAATTAGTGAAAAATTGTGTGTGGAGGCAAGTGATATAATGTGACGTATCATGTTGTTTTGTGTTGTTACCAAAACTCCATTAACGCTTCTAGTAAAGTCTCCACTGCTTTACTTAGGTATGACTTGGACTATGTTTGGACTTGACCGCGACTTTATTGGACTATAACATGACTACGACTGACTACTTTGATAAAATATTATCAAAGATTACTAAAACTGTAAACTTGACACTGGCAAATGCACAAAAATTCGACGCCAAAACAAAAAAGAAGAAGAAGAGACAGTTACTTATGTAATAAATTTGGAAAAAATTAAGTTTAAAAAGTATCAAAATTACAAGCGTGATAACAAGAAGTAATTCCTTGCCTGTGCAGAAAAGCCCTGCCTCCGTCATTGTTTCCTGACAATTACAATCTGGATATCTTCAAGTCAAGAGTGAATATGTATCTTCTAGGTCTACAAGCTCCATCTTCGGCTACAACTTCGCTTTCCATCAGGCGAGTTGGTGGCCAAATGTAGTATTTTGCGTAAAAAATGTATTTACCAAGTACAGGCGGTTTGAGTCCTTTCTGCACAAGTTGTCTGAAAGCGATCAGTTTTCCGTTTTCATTGCCGCAGTACAAAAGCTCTTGATCCACTAAATTCGATGCAGCATTTCTGGAACATGGGTTTACTTCATTTCAGACATGAATAGTGTATAGCCAAGACTTCATTTGTTTTTATCTCACAACAGATGGCGCGTGAGCTGTGTTAAACATGGCGTTTCTTCAGCTTAGTGCATTTATATAAAAATCCTTCGACTTATATTAGTAGTCCTATGGCTTATTACATGACATGACTAGCTTATAGCATACCTATGTCCAACAGTGACGTTTATAAGCCCTCACATATTATGTCGGCTCCAATTGGCGACAGAGAGCATTCTGCTTAGTATATTACAATCTTTCCACTTAGTACATGAAAATTCTTAGACTTGTAATCCTATAGCTTAGTACATGACACAGCAAGCCTAAAATCAAGTATAGTCCGAACTAAAAATTCTTGGCGGCTGTGAAGTTAGCCACAAGATGTGCGAAACCCAATCCTCGCGCAGCTGTTAAGTGAGCTACAGTCGATATTGGGTTTTGCGCAGCTTGTAGCTCACATCACAACCGCCAAGATGTTTGATTCAGCCTATACTGTGTACTTACTTTTGTCCAACAGTGACATTGATAAGTCCCCGCATATTGTATCGGCTCCAGAGAGCGTATGAGTGGCACTAAACATGGCGATCCTTCTACTTAGTATATCATAATCTTTCCACTTAGTAATCCTATGACTTAGTAAATGACATGGCGTTATAGCCGTTCTGTGCACAGAGCTATTACAACCAGATAATAAGCCCGATTACAGAGGCGCCAGCGTAAATAAGGCGCCAGCGTAAATTTAATAGCAACGTAAAAAGCGTTCTCTCTATCGAATGCCTAAAGTGAAAAAGAAACAGAACTATGTTATTTAGCTAATATAATTACGATGGCGCCTCTGTAATCGGGCTTAATAATGTGGTCGATCGAGAACATCTGAAGGAGATGCATAGATTTAATATGGCATGAGTTAGAAAGAGACATGAAAAATATCTCAATTCAGTGGCTAGTTGCCGTGTTTTTCTCCCGATAATGTCAAATCCAATTCATATATGACAGTTTTGACCGCTCTGGGCAAGATTTTCCATACATTTTCGTGGATGAAAATTGCCTCAAGCGACGACAGCGCCATCTCTCTGGTTGTATTAGCTCTGTGGTTCTGTGCTTACCTCTGTCCAACAGTAACATTTATAAGCCCGCGCATATTATGTCGGCTCCACTTGGCGAGAGAGGGCGTATGAGTGGCACTAAACATGGCGATCCGTCGGCGTGGGTTGCCGCACGCAGTCATGATCTGGTCTATTTGCTGCCTGAAGTCGGACTGGTCGTCCTTCGAGCCTTCGAACAGCTTGTCCGCCTCGTCGATCACTAGCCAGCGAACCCTGATGAAAATTTAAAAAAAAAAATGTTTATCGCCAAAAATGCCATAACCGTGTACAAAATTCGAATGGTTTGCTCGAATCAACGTAGGTATATAAGTATATATTTTTTTGGATATTTTTGATTTTACAAAAACAGCTCAGCCGATTTCGCTAAAAATGTAAACCACCACCTTGGGAGTAGGTATACACTTTCGGACTAAAAAAGATGTTGATGGTGTTTCGCATTTAGCGAAAATAACGATGAACAAACCTACACATAAAAAAAATGTATATATAAAAATTTAATATAATGATTATGACATTGATTAAATAAAAATAGGAAAATGTAATATTATATAAATTAACGTTGCCACACCCTTATAGGGTCATATGTGTATAGCTTTTAAAACATGTTATTTAAGATCTACATGTAATACCACATATGTTGCAATAAAGATTGATTGATTGATATAGAACTTCCTCCTATTTGCAAGTCGGATAAAAATGGAAAGAAAATCACATTTGAAGCTCCCATTAAAATTATAAGTCACACCAACTTTAATCATGAAAATGTGAAAATGTATTTATTAACATAAACATAAGATACACAAGTGTAAGAGAAGTTTTATTAAGAGAAAACATATGTTTATGGATAGTTTTATACAATGCTAGATAAACAGCGGTTCCCGCACTAGGCTGGGCCTGTATCGCGGGAAACCTGATACGATTTAAAATGTAAGTAATATGAAATAATGTCATGTCTGTGAAGTTAACTACTAAACCTCACTCCTTACTCACGCTTACAATGGGCACTAATTAGATGAGAAGCAAGATCAAAAAAGACTCCCACCAAAAATGACGCAACTCGTGTGCTTAAATAAAATTTATAAATCTCCATTTTAGTATGTGTAATTAAAGGACTTACTTGTCTAGTGAAATGATGACATTATCTCGGTTGAGGAGGTAGCAGATGCGGTTTGGCGTGCTGATAATAATGTCTGAAAAAAAATACAACTCAGTTTTAATTAAACTTGTAATAAATACATTACCATGTCAGTCCCATCGTGACCTGATCTACATTAAACATACTTCTATAAGGTTTATATTCGAAACTTAGGGCAAGTTGTTATTTTTTCGCTAATATCCTGTATTGATGATAGTTACTAATAGCACATAATCCCTGCTGCCGTCAGATGTTATTTATTTGGGAAAATTTTTGAACCATTGAGTACTATTGTCTAAGAACAATAAAAAAATTGCTAACAGCAGTGACATTGGACAAGATAATTAAATAAACATACCACTTTTCCTGAATGTACTCCCTCTCCTTAAGCTTATTTTCAATGATATTCTTCACCACGAAACCCTCTAGTTGTGTAGAAGCAGACTACCTTAGGGCTTCCCAGTGTAAAACCACATACAAATAGGATCACACTGGTTAATTAAATATATCTTACCACTCTTCCTAAAAGTAGACTCTCTCTCCTTAAGTTTATTCTCACTGATATTCTTCAGAACGGAACATCGCAGCTGCGTTGAAGCAGAGAGCCTCAGCGCCTCCCTGTATATTTGATGTGCGAGCTCCCTAGTGGGGCAGAGCACCAGGGCTCGCGGGCCACCCTGCGGAGCGCCTAGGGTATGTAGAAGTGGCACGAGGAAGGCAGCTGTCTTGCCGGACCCTGTCGGGGCGCAGGCTACTATCTGTCGCTCCTGGAAATGGGGTTTTAAACAATATGGTTTGATCAACTAAGATGAGTCTAACTTAAATGTAAATGTAGTTGTAACTTCCATTGCTTCGAACATTGCTGTTGGACTTCCAAATTTGCTTAAAAAGATTTTACAATAATTTGTTATACATTTCTGGCTTATGATACTTGTCAGGATATGGAAAAACTATACTAGTTTTGATAGACCTACAGTTTTGCCTGCAGTTTTTTTTTTTGGTTTTTCTGCCATCCCATGATCCCACATAGATATAGACTGATTCAAACTCTAAGCTAGGATTTAAAAAATGTTGTTTGAGATTTGTTTTGTATGAAATTCGCAAAATTAAATACTTGACAACTTCCGTTAAGTCGATTTGGGGTCAAGGACATGTTTTATTTTGGGCTTTAAGTGAGTAGTGTATGCAGATGTGCCCATTTTTAGTATTTATATGTCAAGGCCATTTTGCTTGTTTATCCAAAGGTAAAAAATAATCGGCCAAGTGCAAGTCACCGCATGAAGGGTTCAGTACCATATGGAACCCCCCATATGGCCATATGGCCCCCCTTAATATATTTTATTTTAATTTTTTTTGAATGGAATATACAACTTGACATTCTGTGAATATTTCAACCATCTTCCTTTTGCCGTTATTAATATCGAGCGAAATAAGGCTGAAAATTCAGGTTTGTTGTATGGGAGCCCCCATTAAATATTTATTTTTTCTGTTTTTAGTATTAGTTGTTATAGCAGCAACAGAAATACATCATATGTGAAAACTTCAACGTTCTAGCTATCACCATTCATGAGATACAGCCTGGTGACAGGCAGACAGATGGACACTGGATACTGGACAGCGGTGTCTTTGGGTACGGAACCCTAAAAACATCTAAAGGCTCATGTGTTACCTTTTTTGAAAAAGTAAATAGCTCAGTCACCTACCTCCAACATACAAGGTATGGCTTGCCGTTGCCCCGGCGTGGGCTCAGAGTACCCACACTGTGTCACCGTGTCCACCAGCTCCTGAGACACACTGTACCGACTCGTCAGGTCTGGGAAGTCAGCCAGAGCAGACGGTATGTGACGCCCCACTGCTTTGATGCCGTGCTCATTGCGGAAACGATTTTGCTGAAAATATTCGGTTCATTCCCAGTAGTAGAAGGTTAAGGTACACATTAGTTTAATAACAGACCTTATTCAAATGTGAGAAATGTATAGATATTTGGATTAAATAGTTCAAATGATTTCTAAAATATATTGTATTTTTAGTATTCAACAGGTGAACATAACCTTCACCAAAACTCAATTCTTTATTCAATTCTTCAGAGCTTAAAATACCAGGGATAAGAAAGTCTAAACATATACTGATTACTCATTGGTTTGGGACCTGATGGGAGTGGTAACACCAACAGTGATTTACCTCTTCTAATTCAAGTTTTTTTTGAAGATCTTCAGACTTTTCTTTCTTCTTCTTTTTCTTTTTTTCTCCGATTTTGACACCTTCCATGAGTTTTATATCTCCATCGTCTGAGTCATTACCTTCAGATTCTGAGTGTGAAGCGCCAGATTCATTGTCAGACTCCTTAGAGTCTGGATTTACTTCTAGATCATTCTCTGTGTCACTAATATTATCTTCCTCTTTTATTTTGACTTCTTTTTTTGGAACTTTAGTGTTTTTCTGATCCTGCAATGTATGAATGAAAGAACTTTAAGAAACAGCTCAAATCAGCTCATAGTTGGTGATTTTTTATGAGAAAAACCATTTCTTAGAGGTTAGGATATTAGGATTATTACTTACAGGATTTTTAACGCCTAAAACTTTGTGCTTGAAAGTCAGCCCTTTAGTTAATTTCTTGAATATGTCATAGGCATCCATTATAACAGCATTTACTAAGAAGTAATCCTTTTAATTCTTAACAGCAACACGCTTCTAGTTTAATTTGTTTTCATTTTTGTTTTTTTTTTACTACCCGTGTTACCAGGTCCGGATTTAAAAATAAAACTTATTAGTTATTAAGTTTTTTTTATGCTATTTATGAGCAGCCCGCGCCGCCGCGCAATTCCCAACAAAAAAAAAATACAAGAAAAATATGACCGTGAGTAGTCAAAAGAGTCAAATACATAGGGAAAGAAGATGTTGCAGAACGGGACCAGCTACAATGTGTACAGTAGCTCAAAAACTTCATTTAAATAATATACATGTTCACAAAATGTATGGAGGCTGGTATAATAATAATCAAAAAATCTAACCACAACACTTGTTTCATTTCGAGAAAGTTTATATTTTTCTGAGTCTATTACATCAGTTCAAATCAAAAAAGAGCCCTGCAATTTTTTTTAAATTAATGTTGTATTTATTATGATAAATAAATATATTTGGCTCCATAGGTATTTTATCTTCATCAATCCTGATTAAGTAATCTCCAAATTGTTAAAATAAAACATTTTTACCAATTAGACACGCTCTTTAAGTGTCTTTTTGTCACGTTGAACCTACGATCACACTGGTTAATTAAATTTTTAATTTTGGCAAATTATGAGATAATTGTGGAAGAATCCGCTACGAATGCAAGTAAAATAACGATTGAAGCACTTTATTATTGTTAAACTAGAAAAAATAAAAACTTATATTATTATTTTTCATACAATTTATTTTTCACATTAAAAAAAACTGCAGGGATGAAAATATCAAAATTAGATATTTTTGAGAAGGCCATAAAACAAGCTTTCAAATGATGGATATATCATCTTGGTTAGATTTTTCTCTGAATTTGTGGACGTCTCCATTTGCTGAATAAAACGACCGCATTGAATGCTAAGGTAATTAAGCAAATAGTTGAATACTGTACAAGGTATTAATGGCCTATGCTCGATATATTTTTGCATTATCAATTTTGACAAGAATTTAACGCTCCGCGACGAAAAATTCGACAGTCTGTGGCCACCGAATCAAGATATTTTGTCCCTTTTTGACCCCTGCACTATTAAATCAATGCATCTCTTTCATATTCAATCTCCTGGACGAATCACAAATTATCTTCATGGCTGGCCAAATCAAACTTAGTAGCGTCTATGAACACGAGGCACGCTGTTGCGCAGTAGCAAAGAGTATTTTAGCCAGCATACAATAACATACATAAAGTAACAGTGTCAAATAAAAGTAACAATATACATAACTTTGGCATATCAGTGGTAGCCCTGGCGGTTACTGTCAGTGTCAGTAAAATGTTGTTGTAACTGTCACTAAATGTTTTTTAATCACAAACTATGGATTAATACTAGGTACGTATTTTTTAATCATTCAATCAACTTCTTTAGCTTATTATTTTAGTCAATCAATGTATTATTTTAAAAAATGGTGTGTTTGTGTAAGTAGGTACTTTATTTAAAATAAATGTGCATCTTTAAAAATATAATTAACAACAAAAACTACTACTTACCTCAAGTCAAGTTCATAATCTTCGAGTCTGTGATTGTTATGATTCTTTACACTCATTCATAATTTATGAATCGCATCTTGTCCAGAAACTATTACAAGTTTACAAATCAAGATACTTACGTACCTAAGTACTTTTCCAAATCTTCCCGGATAGCGGGATAGGTATTTAATTATTTTATACTAAGCGCCACATAAATCGGCGGATGAGAAGTTAGCCGCAATAGCTGCAGATGACACGTCGCCCTGATTCGCTAATTATTGCGCATGTGTGCACAATTCCGACGCTGGGTGTCGTAGCATGAGCACGGGCGTAGGGAGCTCACGGGAGGCATAAGGTTGGTGGGCGGGCGTCCTGTCTCTCTGGCTACCGCGCATACCGCATATCCGCCTTTTTGTGTGGCGCTTAGTTATACCTATTTGATTATTGTATCGACATATTAATTCTCCACTGCTAAACATAGGTCAACAGTCTACTTAATAAGGGCGACTGTGCCATGCCAATCTCGCTTGTAGGTACCCACAATACAAAACCTACAATAAACGTTCATACAGTCCCCGCATTGCCTAAGCGTTTGGTGTTCGGCTTCACTTTTTCTCTCGCTCACTCTTGTAGTGCAAATAACTGGCGCGAGCAGGAAAAAAGCAAAACTGAACGTCAGAATCAGAACGCGTAGACAATACGGCCGCAAGTTAGCTACAACTTGCTTAATACTCCACTGCTTACTCCTGTTGGCATAATTTGCTACTGTGCAACGACCGGCCTCATATTCACAGACGCCATTAAGTTTGAATTCTAAATTCTAATGAATTCTTAACTATCTATTGTCGTTAGTTTCAAACGACGCTACGTCGCTACGGCGTAGCACGGTAGGTTGGTATCTTCTAGCTGGTAGGTAGATCCTACCGATTTATGTAGGATAAATATCATAAAAACTTTCTTTCTTGACAGTTCACATGCTCTCGAAGATTATGGGACGTGTGTCAACTCACATCACTCGTAGGCCGTGCCACACAAGTTGGCGGATGTGAAGTTAACTACAAGCTGCGTAAACTCATAAAAACTCATATATGGAGTTATATAGGCCGTCTTATCCTTTTTACATCACACATGTCGTCGTATCTAATTATTTTAGGTACTGATAGCTGAACCAGAGATTTCTTGCGTAGGTACCCACAGGCTTCTGATAGTAAGCAGTAGTATAGCGGTAATAAGCTTGCATAGCCTAATTTTAACTTGCTCCCGCTACATATTCGCTAGGAGAACGTAAATATTTCCTTTGACTTGATCAAGCAATTTTTTGGAAATCAACAATACGCTACTCTTGCGGGGCATTGGTGATTGACTGAGGGTTCCAGAGCCACTTGTATGTTTTAAGAAATACCGTCCATCCAAGCTGTATACGCCTGGCGATCTCCTTTTTTTGATGCTCTGTGCCAAAAAAAGAGTTTGGCCAAGATACACGTGAGTGTTAACCGACTCTAAAATTTCGCTTCCGAACGTGATTGGTTGCGAAGTCCCAGGGACGTTAGACATCACCTTGGTCTTTGTTATATTCAATTATTCATCCTTAAGCCTACTTATAAAAAGGCATCCGAAACTTCTCGGATCATAATCTGGAGATTGTCCAAATTTTCGACAAACAGCACAAGATCATCAGCATTTTTATGACGTCGTCTTAGACCACGCATAACTTTTTACATAATATATAATTAATCAATTTCAATAGTTCTTTTTGTTTTGGAAAGAACAATTTTTTTCCCATTTAAATTTTATTGAAATCGGCTGAGCCATTTTCATTAATCAACGGTTGCCCTCGATCATGCCATTTTTCGCAAAAAATATTATAATGAGTAGCGTTTATTCAGATTCAGAACCATAATTGTAAACACCTGTAGAAATGCTTTTTATGTTTTGAATGTTAGATTAGTTATTTCACGAGGAATCCTAAAATAATAGTTTAATTCACAGAAGAAAAAATAAGTGTCTAGCATTTTTGTTGGACTAATATTAGACTTGCTGGCGTGGTTTCCACTCGCAAGCTTTTCGACCCTATCGATCATCAGTCCTTCGTACTAAGTGCCACTGCTATTTCAACTTGCCAATCCGTTGGTCTATATCTGTAACCCTGGTTCTTCTATGGATCTCCTGATTCGCATTCGATCTCGCAGAGAGACTCGGAGCATAGCCCTCACCATTGCTCGTTGAGCTACTTGGAGTTTACTAATAAGGCCTATAGTGAGAGCTTATGAAAGATGTAGCGCTCATAGCGCAGCTTTACTTGGTATTCTTTACCGATCACCGAAGTGAAGCAGCAGTTAGTACAGTAAACGTTCGGATGACCTCAGGTGGCATTTAAAATTGAATGCTGCCGTGGCTCGTGTAACCCTACATCGTAGACCCCGGTAGCTTTAACCGTTAAGGTATAATTATGTAGCCTACTGCCTACAGTAGGTAGGTGCCTACATATAATATATGCCTAGCTACAGATTACAGTGTCAATACGACTCTACTGGTTTTTATGAGTTTGTATGAAATATCGCAAATTCCGTAGTTACTGCTTAATTTGCAGCAGTTCCTAATTTTGTGTCGCCTGACAATACTGTAGTCTGCTGCTGCTGTGCACAGTCACCTACGGAATTGTAAAAGCCTTCAGAAGTCTTCAGGTGCTGACGCCAAGACTGCCATCCGGATTATATAAACTAGGTAGAAGTCTTACACAACGTTTCCCTTATGTACCTAGTCGCTGTGGAAGGTGCAAAGGTAAATAAAATCACAACATCAATGGAATCACTGCGAGTTTTAATTCATACTTTTATTACATTCAACTGTCGCATGAGAATTCAACGCTTCGAACATAAACCAATTCATGAAAAGAAGTCAGATTCAAAGATACTTATAGTACTAAGTTTTTCCGACTATTGATATGTACCTACCATTTTCAACCCGAATTGATTCCTTAATTACATTTATCAACAACATCGAAACAAGTAAAGACACCGCTGTTTTTACGAGCACTGAATACATCATTCAATATGTAAAATTTGTTTGTTTGATACAGCAAAAGAAATTTTATAGATCGCAATTTAAAATTCATTTGTACGATATAGCGCACCATTTTGAGACCAACTGTATTTTATAGTACGTATCTATCGAACTTCATATCTGGTTAAGTTCGTTTAGTTTCCATTGTTATGTACTTACATCATACTCTCGATTAAGACATTAAAGAGAGACAAAAAACGTTACTTCGCTAATATATTAGGGGAAATAAAGTGCCATTTTTTTATTTGCTTTAAATTGTTTTCAGTGATCACAAAAACATGCCAACTTTCATTCCGTATCCTACAACAATAGTACTTTAAGTGTCTTCACCGACTGTAAGGGTCTTACAACAATTTCGAAGAGAAGCCTACGGGTCCTCGCGGCCCCACCACATCTAACCTTATTCGATCATATACAATACTATGAAACATCTTCTTTGTACATTCCCCACGGACCCGACCCAAACCTTTAAAAGTATAACAAAACTCTTCAACTAAATGTAGTTCAACACATAGTATCTTTCTTCTTTTATCAACGATGGCAAACTATAACTTTTACACAATAGTAACACAATATTAGTTTAGGCTTAATAAATCACGCTAACGGTACCCGCTCTAGACTCAAATGCATCTAAAATTACCCTTAATTTAATAAATTATTTATTTAGTTTCTGATTAAATTTTAACTACTCAAGAGCGGGTACAATTCGCGCACGCTTAAAAGAAAAAGAAAAAAAATCGATGCTAATAAAACGCAGATCGTGCATACATTAAATTACGAAAAAAGAAAAATCTAATCCTAAGTGTGTCAGCAAAAATATAAGTGCGGTAAAATAAGGATTGTCACTTAACCTTTGACAATAATAAATTGTATTTTTTCGTAAAAAAATATTTCTGTATATAAAATGTGTCAGCCAAGCATAACAAGTTGTAGACGGTGCAATTCTAATAAGATGATTTCGAGTAGTGTTGAATAACTGCTCATTATTTATTCTACAATCATAATAGGAACACCCCTTGCATTGGAAACTGAGCAGCGAGCATCTCAACACTTCAACAAATTTGAGCTTGCGCCAGTAAACTTTCTGACAAACTCGGCTCCAAACGTATTTTTCAGCTGTTCTCAGTAAAATTGCATCGTCACCTTATTTCTGTAGATAAAGTTATAACTAGAATATAATTGTCAGTATATTGTAAGTCATAGTGTGTATATTGTAAATAATTTTCATTTATGAACTGTAGACTTGCTCGACCGGAGATCAAACTAATAAACTACTTATTATAATACTTATTATTTTTTATTTCATTAAAAGTCGTAAGTGCACTTTGAGTTACGGAATTATGTTACTAGGTTATGGTAGGAGACTGCTTTTTTATGTATTGAAGACTGATTAAATTACGCTTTACAGTTTTTTTGTTTTTTTTTTTGTAAGAGCGTACAAATTTCAAAACGCTACGGATTCAAAATTGAGACTTTTGAAAGACGTGAAAATGTCAAAATCTGCTATAATCCCGGGGACTTAAACAACAGTAGGTATGTACGAGTAATACATATATATCTATATTTAGTGAGGTACTATGGCAGATTGGAAACTATTGCTACAAACTGTACTATTATGTATTATTAACTGTATATTACGTGGAAGATGCTGATATATATTAAAGCTATAGACTTAGGAATACATCGACCCATTATTTCGTATCATCATCGAATTTCCCTCATATTCTCAAAGATGCTTGGTAATGTCACAGCCAAGTATTATTAAATAAAAAATATGCCTTATTAATAAACTTAGGATGAGGATTTCGATGCGACTTAATAACAATAAATTAGAAAAATGCAGTCGATATATTCTTAATAACGGAGTCTTCACTGCCAGTCGAGCAAATAAAGATATTTCATAAAAATAACTATTGTAGGTACTTGTGTCACCTGTAATTCAGTACGTTGTCTTGACAACGGCACTAAACTACAGACGACTAACTATTGCATTTTTATATGGATGGATCAACAAAAATAATGTTATGTAGGTATTGCGATAAACTATTCAACAACTGTTATAATCTTGTTTGACATTTACAATATAATAATTCGATAAAAATATAAAAATTATATCTTATTGTATTGACACATTCTGTTTTAATGTTTTACAAATAGGCGTTGTTGCCAACTGCAGTCGGAGGACCGAACAGTTTGCTTGCTATATTAATTAATACATTAAAAATAAATCGTTATTGGAGGTATAATACTTAAAATTATGGAGGTAATACTTATATCATAAAAGCATAAAATTCTTATCAATAGATTTTGTGAATTATTTTGTGAACATGATTGATTAGGTGAGAAGTTTAGTTTGTATAAATGTATGATTAACTTTTCATTACGAAACTACCGTCACGGAAATATTTCTAAGGTCAATTCAGTTTTCACCAAGCAATATGACAAATCTTATAAAAATTGGCAGTTTTTTTGGGTCACAAAACTTGATGATTGCAAACAAAACTGTAAAATATTCGTTAATACTTTAAAATGACTTTAGGCGTTATAAAGGACACGAATACTGTAATATATAATAATATAACTTCTACATAAAGCTATAGAATAAGAGAGCTAGAAAATCTGCATTGGAGTAAAGTATATACTAGTAAAACACTATAAAATATATATACTTAATTCCAATCAGAATAATCATATAACATACTGAAATGTGATGAAATAAACACAGATTATAACAATTTGTGCACCTGATTTGAGACTAATATAAGTATATATTACATTTTAATATATACTGAACACCGAAACGTCATTTTAAAGTATAGTCTTAGATTACCTAAAGTAGGCTATTGATATAGTTGTACTGTAATGAAGGCATTCCGTTACTGATTTATTTGTGCAGTAAGTTAATAACACAGACGGTTTAGTTAAGTAGTTGCTTAACGAACTTAACGTCTTAACTGGCAAAGAAGCAACAAATTATATTGCAATTCAGAAGGGCAATCATTTATAGTTACAAAGATTTTTTACTTTTACCTTAATTTAAAAAATGCAGTATTTTGGTATACATTGCAAAATATATAATTTTCTACATTGTTTCGCTGCTTACTTTATTGAGTTAGTCATTTAGTTTTTTATGAATTTTTACGCTGCTATCATTCTATTTTTTTTGCCGACACATTCCCAAACTTAACATAATATTTCTAGACACGAACTCTAACAACAATCACCAACGGCTGTCTCCGAAATAATTGATGTATTACGCAGCTATCGACTGAGATCATAAATTTAGAACTACAAAAAATGCCAAACGATAAAACATAAAACATGGTGGGTATCAATCCAAAAGTTAACGAAGCAACCAACAATAAGCTAATACAGCCAAACTATGAAATAATTGCACAGCGAAATCAATAAACACAAACATTAAAATACGTTATGAAGACTAAGTCTAAGTTTCACTATCAATAAATCCATTAGTAGAATATATAAAAATCCTTTCCATTAATGATTTTATCTATTCGCTATTTAGTTAATAATATCACGAGGCTCGATCCCAACCGGGACGCCACGATAATTCAATAAAGTATGTGTATTCTAGCTTACAATATTTACAATTGAAACTACCCGCTTGCCTTCTCTCCTAAGCTCCAGCTAACGATGCTACTGATGTTCTCAATGATTCAGATTCTAACAGAATTCTAGTAAACAGCCTGTTGTAACATTTGAATAAAAATTAAAAACAAAATAATATTACTGAGGTACTAGTAAACGGAGGTATACGCGTTGTAACCAAACTTGGATTTAAACATAATAACGTCTATTTCACAATAACGCAACCCGTTGTAGTTATATTAATTCATATTGTATATGAGGACAGCTATTATAACCTATGTATCTATTATCAAATAAATTCCCATTAAATTGTAAGTTGATATCACAAAGTATACATAATATATCCCGAAAAAGAAAAGATAAAAGATCTTATAATAATTCTTAAACCAAGTTACTATAACTTTTAAAATAAATGCAATAACAATCGCTCTTCTGTAAATTGCATTGATGTTGAATTGATATTTAAAGTTATTATTGGGTTTGCATTGATTTTCAAGTTTTATAATGACTGTTAAATGTTTCAAAAACAGTTATCTAGATATCACTTTCAGTGATTATTTTCTGATATGTCCAAAATGTAACGTTTGATTGGATATCGCGCAACACTAAATTCAGTTGTGCATAGGTTGTGTATATTAAATTCATTTTGATGCAATTGATATTATTTTAAATATTATACTGATAATAAATGCAATTATTATCTCCGTTTCCATTCTCTTTGGCTTTGTGATATATCACGGTGTTAAAATACTTTTTATTTCGTGTATTATAATGAGATATAGATTGCGATATGTCGGGTAAGATCGATCCACCGTCCAGTGGTTCCGAAGCTGAGCTGATGATGACCCTGAGATAGATATGTCCTATTTTCGCGATAAAAACGGCTTCTAAGCAATTACCTAAAAAATAAGTAAATAAAAATATTTTTTACAATCTGCGGCCATCTTATGGTTATCCCTAAGAGTTTTTGAGAATAATAATATAATAATAATAATCTAATAAATTTTCAATAACGAGACGTCCGCTACGTTGGTCGACATTAAATTAAGAACCACTATACACTCATAGAGAGAAATCCGAAAATGGATACAGGTTAAATATAATTCTATCGATGAATACCTATATCTACTTATTTTTATACAGAAGAAATGATTATATTTTTGTTTCATGATTTGAAATCATGCACACGTATACGATCGTCGAACCGCTTTTCGAAGACCCACGCTAAGGCTATCCAGCTTCTCTATTCCCTACACTCTGCTCACTCGTAACCCTGTATTCTGGGAATTCTCCAAAGTCTGGCAACATTACAGCATTATCCCTTTTCGAAACGTCATTACTCTTGTTACCGCTATTCGTTCGTCGGCCGGTCCGGCGCCGGCGCGCCACCGCGGCACGCCGGCCGCCCGGCGGTGCCCGGTGCCCGGTGCCCGGTGCCCGGCGCTCGGTGCCCACCCATCCTCTCCTAACACATTCTTTCATGGTATGAAGACGAACGAAGGCACGGCTACTTATACACTGATCATCATAATTATCATTAATTATTGAAGCCAAACGCACATAGAATAGATATTGTTCGATTAGACGTTCAATTTTGTACTTTCGAAATCAGATTCTAAGAAGTCTTTAATTTTTTTTAATCAACATCAACATTTTTCCATTAATCTAAAAATTTTGGTAAATTATTTCCTAAATAATCTGATTCAATTCATTAATTTAGATTTGGCGTTCCGAAAAAGTTTCTTTAAAAAATATTTTCTTTTTTAAAATTACTGTTTTTTAAAATTTGTACGTTTCTCATTTGTACAGTTACCGATTCTAATTTGACACTCGACAATTATCGAAAAGTGATTTTACAAAATGCATTTTTTCTTTAGAATACAGTTGGCATATATATTTGGCAGTACTAGAAATATTATAATACTTTAGTATTGCTCTGAATTACATTGTCATATTGAACACTGTTTGACCATCGTCACTAGAAACGTCTACGACACGCGTTACTAATAACTCACGAAGCGAAGTCCGATCCGAAGCGTACACAGCGCCCTCTACAGGCGCGTGCGACAATACTGTTTATGTAAGTTTAACCTAACGTCAATATTTTACTAATATATAATACGATTAACCATTAAATGCGGCGCATCCTGCATCGTTTTGGCATTGTCCGTTGTATTGCACATATGGGATGTGTTCCGCGAGCGGCGCGGGCGGCGGCGCGGGGCGGGCCGCGGTTCAGGCCGTGGGCTGAGGTCATTGCAGGCCGGGCGGCAGCTGCGGCGCGTGCTCGGGCGCGCCTAGGTCGAACAGGTGGTGCGGCGCCGGCGCCAGCGCGCTGTGCAGCGCCGACGTCTTCAGCAGCCGCTTCAGCATGCCGCTGGAGCCGCGGTGCTGCAGGCTCTTGTGCGTCGTCAGCGAGTTCTTGGTGCGGTACCTCCGGTGGCAGAACTCGCACACGTACAGCGTGTCCGACTGCTCGTGCTTGTCCTGGAAGTGCCGCTTCAGCGAGTAGTAACAGGAGAAGGTGCGCCGGCAGTAGGGGCACTCCTGCGGCTCGTTGATGCCCCCGGCGGTGGGCGGGGGCATGCGCAGCGGCGGCACGGCTGGAACACCAAGTCACACGCTTTACTCTCGGCCGGCGCTCCGCGCGCGTCATCGGGGGCAAGCGCTGTTAGTGGCGACACGTGACTTCGTTAAAATGATTCCACAATTCGAATGAGTTATTATTTTGAAAGTTAAGTTCTTGTAGATATTAGGCACATGTATGAGGTTATAAGTATATAAAGTTATAATACTAATAATAATGCACTGTACACATCGACTAACTACACAGTAATCACGAGATTTTATTATCAAAATTGTAAGGAAATCGTTTCAACCACAATGACACAGAAACACGTGATAACAAAAATGATAGAAGCATGCTCCAAGCAACACAACAACGTCAAAACTGCGAAACCCGCGGGGGAGGGGCCTTGGGATCATAACCGTGAACTAAAAGAACATAAACTTTCTAAAAAATAAATAAAGGGGAAACAATAGAAACATAAAGTGAAAAAAGGACCCTTAACCTATTCTTATAAGTAAGTGTAATCGGGATATAATCATGTTAATGAGAGTTAGCGGCTTATGTCCTAGTGTAGTCGTGTCTAGAAGCGGGTCTAACCTTTGTGGGTGGCGGCAAGGAGTGCGGGCGAGCGGTTGGGCCTGTGCTGGTTCTCTTTGCTAGACGAGCACTGCCGCACGCCGCGCCAACTCCGCCCCAGTAGTCACTAAAAAAACCGGATTTGATCCGTCTCCCCCGGCCTCGACTTGTGGTAGGTGTATATGTGCGTCATCAGGGAGTTCCTCGAACAGTATACCCTTTCGCATATAGTGCACCGATACTCTTCCTGCCTCTCGGCGTGCTTGTCGGCGATGTGCCGCTTCAGCGAGGCCTTCGAGCACAGAACCTTCCCGCATAGTGAACACGAGAATAACTTTTTACCTGGAAACAGATTGAAAAAACAAAAAAACAAATGAGGGCATCCGCCCCGTACGCGTCAACATAAAATAATTTCATCTAACACCTAACTCGGGGGATTGATCCACAATGTGGCAACTTTTGGAATGTCTTTCAAATTCTAATTGAGTATCAAAAATTAAAAAATCAAAAAGTGAAAACTTAAAAAATCAAAAGATAAACTAAAGTGTAAAATGAAAGAAAATTAAAATTAGAAAATGATGGCGAAGCTACAGTGGCCGATGAAGTGGGTGTTACGTAACGAACGGCATGCATGGCTAAATAATATAAAATATATTAGGCAGAATAACTAACATGTGCGAAGCTCGGAAATCAGAAAAAGAAAACAGTGCTTTGTAGGTAGAGGGCGAACTCCTACGTATCTTAGCGACAAGCGTTTAAATAAACAATAACGTAAATAAGTAAAACGAGGTTCGATGCGGATGTCTAATAAAACTGACAATATTTTTGTATATTTGTTTTATTAAAAACGCCATTATCATCAATATTAGGATTTATGAAGTTCTGTTTAACGATTACAAATTACATTTTATGAGTAGTTATTTCAATTATATTTATTTTAAAGTAAAGAAGGAAAAAGAACTATTTACGGAGATAATATATATGTGAATTATTTCGATATACATAATTAAAATAGATGTGCAGCCCATTAGGTATATTATGTCGAATACATATATTTTACCTGGCGCGTTCAGAAACACTGTGTGCATATGTTTTACATTTCAATGGAAGACAATAAAATAAATCGTTTTATAATCATTTGGCACAGTCAGTGGTGAATAAACTGGTAATGGACTGCATTACATGCCAATCGTCAACAAAAGTTAGATTTGTGGAGAGAACAATAATTTAAAGAAAAATAATAATATAAAATTTCAATACAACAACCAATAAATTAATTTAGATTCCTTATAAAATAAGTAAAAATGCCAACAAGAAGTATATAAGAACACATTGGATAAAGTCGACGCGGCTTAGCGGCGCGTGAAAATAAATCACCTTAACATGTTAGAAAGATAAAAACATAAACAGGTCACAGAAACAGTCTTAAACTTGCTAAGGTCCTAACTAGTGTAGTGTAGTTTTGACAGGGATGTGTCCTGCTCCTGGACACGGTGTCTTGCGCCCCCAAACCCACGGGCCTGAGCCCAGAGATCCATAACTTAGCACCTAACCAACCAAAGATCAATCTAATCACATTAATTTCGAGTTCATAATACCAGAATTAATCACGCTTGACTTTTCGCCTTCTGTGCGACTGTTATTTTTCCATTAAGTCATCAATAATTTAGTAAATAACGTACAATTTTATCTATATAATACGCCTAATAGTGTACACCCAAACGCGTCTTAGTCTAGTCAGTCTATAGCGCTTATTAATTTGGCAAATATCCGAACTGGAGTCAATTTTTTTTCTAAATAAATTCATAATTTTTTTCTAGTGCTACTCGCGGCCGTGTAGCGAGATAAACCTACTGCCTTCGCAGCACATCCCTGTAATATTAAATTAAACATGTAGATGCTATTAACTATATGAATTCAGATTACCTTAACTCTAGTTAGTAAACTAACTTAATTCCCAAACCCAAATTAACAAGAAAAACTAACACTAGACTACATAAAAACAACAATCCTACGTTTCACGTCGAAACATTGCAACTTTTGCAAATAAAAACTTAACATTTTCCTCACAAACGGAATGTTGCGAATTTTCAAAAATTTAGATCCTTTTTCGAATTTATCTTCACCTTATTTTTTCCTAATGTCACTCCAAATTAGCACCAAATCACTAGTCTTCCAATTGGACAAAACTATCATAATAAAGCTTACTAATTAATTTTGGGGTCGACACATCACCGAAGTCGGAACACGGTTTTTTATAGCCGGAGCATTTAGGTAATATTTTACTGTACGAATCCATTTAATGAATTATACTGCTGCCGTTTCGTGTGTATTTATTTCTTCACTATCACTATTATCTCTGATAATATCTACCTACTTCCAATCTCAGGCGTGTGGCGGTAGCGTCTACATGGGCTCTACATTTCATTTGACAGAAAGCCCTACTAATAATTGCGAATTGCCCTTTATAAAGAATACTAACACGCAAAGATCGTGTTTCTCCTCGGTCATATATCGGACCCCAATTAAACAATAAAATTGTAATGGCTAAGCGTTACATAACTAGAAATAACAACAGAATCTTAACATAGGTATAGCATTATTTAGGAAGCCTCTCAAAGTTGTTAATTGTAAAGCGTCAATTACGCGGCGTGTTCGGAACACTACCTAACTTCTATATAGAAGCTACGCATTATAATATGTCTTTTTAGAACACAATAAAATTGTATAAAGCAGGCACTAATTACATAAATTGTATATAGTTTTACAATAAATTATGTTAACATTTACACTCGATACTTATTGCTATCAAAAAAATAAGAAATTGTAACAATATCGATATTAATTCGATATATTTGCGTGTGATGTACGAATGAACTAGAAAATTAGTAAATGATGACACAAAGTTTTTAGTTCTTGTGTTATAATAGCACAAATTATATATATAAAACGATCTAAAAGTTGCCTAAAATAGATGCCTTATTTTCAATGTGACATTTCGAAATAACGAGCCTTATTCGTTTTAGTATTTTTTTTGTAAAATAACAGTGCTATGATATCACACGTTTTCATGCTAAATAATGAAATATATTAGTGTATTTAGTTATATTTCATTTCTACTGTTTAGTAACGAATTTATTGTAAAATTACTGTCATCTTATTTTCAGGTAATGTAAACTACTATTATATATTTCATGGCAAGCAAAATAATTATCGTATTAACGACAAATACGAAATTTTTGTATTAAAAAAATTCACGTTGAAATTTAGGAACATTAACACTGAGAATTATTAAAGTTTATACTATTACCTATTATGTATCTATGTGTATAATAATGTGTCATTAAATTACAAATTGTACAAAGAAATACCAACAAGATTGTGTACGATTGTAAATGTGTACAAAATAATAAAAATAGGTACATGAAGCGAAATATGTTTGCAAAAAAACTAAACAAGGCTCAACGAAACAATTATCATATAAAAATAGAAACGAACACAAAGTGAAATAAAACTAATGATTGAAACAATTAAATATCTAACCACGTAAAATAATAAAATTAAAAATAGCCATATTCTTTTATTTTTGTTATAATGGCACCTTGCGATTCACTTTGCAATAGCATCTTGTGCATTGACTTTAGAAAGTGCAATTTTTGACAATAGCAATTGAAATGTTAATATCAAAACTAAAATGAAACCGAAAATAGTCGAAATAAGAAAAATATATTTGATTGGTGTATTTTGTAGTTGTATTTGTGTATATGTCAAGGACGTTATATCCAGTTGGACAGGGTTATATCACAGGTATTTTTTTGAAACAGTAAGTACATCATTTCGAAATGCGGATTCAAAATAATTCTTTAGATAACTCGTTCTAAGTTGACGCAAGTTTATATAAAGAAATAATCTGTACCATTTTAAAAGCAACACCAGTTTAAAATCGAGCGTTGGCACAAAACATCAAGCTGCGTCTTATTTTGTTGTGATGTGTTTGGAACGAAAAGTTCCAACTGCGATATAATTTCCTTGATGTCTATTTGGGATTGTCATGTCGTCAACTTATGATTGTATAATGTATAGTCCAGTTTCAGTAAGTTTTTGGAATAATCCGGTATTATCATGAAGTGCTGCTGCGGGTATTATTTTTTATGAAACTAAATCCAATTTTTCTCTTTCGGTGCTATAGTCTCGAACGTGTCAGTCTTTAATTCAAAGAACAAAAACAAAAACGATCAGTTTGAAAAGCCTCATAAGCCAATTATTATATATGTGTATATAATTTTATATATTTTTTCAGTAATCTCGTATAAATATCTAAGATTGAGATCATGCAGATATATATTACAGAAATAAATAAATTGCCGAAAAATGAACACAACATTGAAAACAATATGCCTCTTTCGTTACTTACACGAACACCGTTCCTTTTATATAAATTTAAGCCTAATATATAAATTTACAGCACCAAGATTTTTCATCTTTTCTCAAAATATTAATTTTTCTCTTCGCCTTATTGTCGCACATTTAACATAGTTTTTTAAAATTGAGGAATAATCATGACCGCAGTATTGCACTCGAGGGCGCGCCCGGGCAGGCTGGCCGTCTCGAACAGTGGAATGTCAAGTCGTAGACTTCAGTACAATCGTCTGTGATGTGAGCGTACCCGAGAACCGTCAGACCTTACAAGTTCAAGGATCGCACGAATAAATATCGTTAAAAATCTAAACATAAACTATATCGTAATCCCTCGAGATTTAAAAAAATAAAGTGTGTGTGGTGTCTTTTGTGGGTTACACGTTGAACTGGTCCTTGAACTTGTAGAAGTCGACGGCGTGGTGCGGGTGCGGGTGGGGGTGGGGATGGGGGTGGGGGTGTAGGGGCGGCTTGTCCGCGGGCGCGGGGCGCGGCGCCGCGGGCGGCGCGGCGGGCGCGGGCGGCGGCAGCGCGCGCTGGCGCCGGTGGTAGATGCTCTTGTGGTTGTTGAGCGAGTTGAGCGTGCGGAAGACCTTGTGGCAGAGCGTACAGCGCGCCGAGTGCAGCGGCTGCAGGTGCTGCTGCTCCGTGTGCCGCTTGAGCGTGAGCCGCGTGGAGAGCAGCTTGCCGCACACCTCGCACCGGTGCCCCGCGCCCAGCGGGCCCACTGCGCCACACATAACAACCAACATTAGCGCATTAGTCCGCCGCGGCGGTCGTCGCGTCGTAGCCAACACCACTCGCATCCGACGGGTCCCGTTATGAAGGAACCAATTGGCACAGTTCGTACCACTGCTCGATTGAAATATAAATGCGTAGAGGCAATTTAGTAATCGATCTGACTAATGCGCTTTGAATCGAAATCGTTGGTGGTTATGTGTGTACCGATCGTAGATGTCCCAATTGGTTCCAAGAGATGAGCCGCGTGCAAGCGTAGCCCGGGCCCGCGCCGCCCCCGGCCTACGCTTGCACGCAGCACGGCGAGCGTTACATCATTCGGTTAAATAGAATAGATACATATAGAGATAAAGTTTGCGATGCGCATGCATAACTATGCTATATACAAATGTTAGGAACATATCGCGTTTCACGTCGTTTGTAAACTTAACAGATATCTAGGGGCAAGAGTATGGCGCGTTTAGTTTAGGTGGTAGGTAATGGCAGCTCGGTTTCTTCGAATGGCAACGAGGCGGTGGGCGGGCAGCGGCGCGAGTCAGTTGACGGGGAAGAAGGGCCCGGGCTGGCCGGCGGGCGGCTGCTGCTTGCGGTGGTAGATGGACTTGTGGTTGCGCAGGCTGTTGAGGCTGGAGTAAACCCGCCGGCAAATGTTACAGACGGGCTCGCGCGACGGGCGCATGTGTACGTTCTGAATGTGCCGTTTGAGCCGCGTGAGCGACGACAGGCTCTTGTTACACGGGTCGCATCTGTAATCTTCCTGGGGGGTGCGGGCGCCACCTGGTCACAACAGAAGCGGTTAGCCCCTCGAAGCTCACGTTTAATGCACTCTCGTCGTAGCCTCAAGCACCGCCACCCCCCGTCGCCCGTGATGCCTCCGCTGCTCGCACAAGCGGTATTAGTATGGTTGTTTAAGGCTGGACTAGGCTCGACTTAGTAAGCGCAGCGATGGGTGATGTTTCGACCGCGCCGTGAGACGCTCGGCTCTCGTTTCTCGAACAAAGCGTTACTGCTCAATGAATTAATTGAAACTCGATTATTATTTTCAAGAAACCGACACCACTTTACCATTGCTAAAATTCCATTGTCCAGCGACACGTCCCGGTTAATTTAACATGTTATGCTTCGTTTCTCAGCGGTATTATGATCGGATGTCATTCGATAGTATTTAGAAATATGCTTAATGAATCATGAGATCCGCTACGCTCCGCAAAATCAAATAAAATTGACACGGCGCTCTTTCCAAGCTTATTGAGTAGTCATTGTTTTTCTCGGAAGTCGGTTACGGAACTCCTGACACAATTTTGATGTTTTCTTTTGGTGTAGTTTTCTTAATTTTACAGCCAATTGGGTACAGTACAATTCGGTAATGAGTACAATTTTTTCTTGTAAACGTACGGATGTTGGATAAAATAAAATGAAAATTTAAGAAAATAAAATGCGAATAGAAAATGAAGAACATAAACCTGATCGGAGATATGGGAGTGAGGGTTCCTAGCACACATGTTTTCAATCACATCTAAGACAAGCTAGCATTTTCTCGTATAGGATACATTAAACTATGTTACATACAATAACATGCACGCCGCATTGCGTTTTGGTTCAATGATCAACATTTCCCAGTTTACAGAACGGTCAAAGCTTATCGCGAACAATAACGGATAATCATAATTGCCTATTTTCGTCCCCATCGAACCATAACACAAAAAGCTAACATTAATTTAGATACAGAACACAGAGCACAAAATGAACATATACAGAGATTAAGAGGATATATATGTTATAATATATACATAAAATAATAAATATATGTCACGTGATAATTGCCTCATACATTTTGTATAAAATATAAAACCTAATAATGATATATAAACCTAATAATGACAGAGCAGAGAGGAAGCGGTGATGGTGGCATACGACAGACAGTGCATTAAAAATATCGTTTGTTTCAATATATGTAGGTAATGCATAAAATAAACTTGTTGCTAAACAAGCCGACACTCACCTTGAGACGTGCTCGCTATGCCGTCGGTCATGGGGCTCTGCAGACCTGGGAACAAACGCAGCTCTGTGAGCGAACGTTTACAAACCCGTTCAATAGTCACAACAAACAACTTAATACTACTGAAAAATATTACACACCACAAACTATACATGCTGTACAGTGTTGTGCAGTACACAAAACAGTGTGATGACGTAGGTGTTCAAAAGCAGCAAACTATCTTTAAATTGTATGTAGGTACTGTTTCGTCATTAATATTTTACAGTTACTAGGAACACAATACTTACCAGACAACGATGGATGTTGGGATATATCCATTGGAAAGTTGTAAGTGTTAGACGGCGTAAAGAGCTTCGTATCCGGGGGCGGTATGAAAGGGGAGTGAGGCGGCAGGTGCGGCGGGGGCGTGCGGTCTTCTGCGTCCGCTGAACTGCCTCGCGACGGCGGTCCGCCTCCCTGCGGGACAATCGTAGTAGGCATTTTAGTCTTAATCAGTCACTTCTGTAGTACGTGATCTTTGTCAAGTTGGAATTTTTATAGCGTGATACGAGTACTAATTTTGGCACTAAGTATTATGTTTATATTTAGGTTTTTCTAGTTGTTATTTTTCCTTATTGGAATTTTGTAGAATACTAACTTTAAGCATATAACTTAATTGTAATATTCTGTGACAGCTTAGTTATTGTTTATCAATTAATAGGTTATTCGTTCTTTTGTTTAATACGCGTATAGATATCTTTAAGATTCTTAGGTATGTAATTACTCTAGAGATATTACATTTGAGAAAGTTTTAGGTAAGTTATATAGACATTTTAATATTAGCGTATTAAATGTATCTTTATGAAATAGGTAGGTACTAAGATTTTTGTTGAAGTTACCAATAGATTAGTTCTATTGGATATTGGGCAAATTCTCTGGTATTACAAAAAGTTTTGCAAGTTGAATTATTCATTTAAATGTTAGACATTTTTACGAAATATAAACTACAAAACAGAACTCATTTCTAAGGAATCAAATTAAAAATGTTGTTATTAGTTAAATCCCGGCACTGAAGGTACTCGGCCACTATTAAAGTTTGTATTCCAATTTAACTTCGGTATAGCCAAAACTTTCTGTATTACCTAAAACATTTTTATTTTGAACAAAAATTATGTTAGAACTCTGATTAGTTTTTTGAGTACTTTATTTTTCTCTAATACAGAGCGATTAAGATGCCTACCTAAGTAAGTATTTATCTAGGTCCACATATTTGTAATGAAATGTAGAGTTATGAATAAAATGTCAAACAATAGCTGTGTTACACGGGTTGTTTCTAGTTTCTTAAGAATGAGAAGTTTTATCGTTCATAGCCATCGACTTGGCATTATTTCTTTTTCGTAGCAGTTTCATATTTAGAAATCGAATTATTTTCCCCCGAAAATAGCTTGACGGACTTTAATTCATAATTCGAATAGTTCGCACGGATCGATGGCTCATCGATGTAGTAATTTTGACATTATTATTGATTTTTGACCGACGAAACGGAGGAGGTAGGTACTTACTCAACTTACTCAATACGACGATATATGTATAACCACGCATAACTTTTTACATAGTAGTCCGATTTCTATAATTCTTTTTTTATTGGAAAGAATATACTTCGAAATTGGTCTTATTTTAATTTTATCGAAATCGGCTGAGCCATTTTTGATAAATGAACAAAAATGTACAAAATGCTACAGTGATCAGTGCAAAATATTCGCGAATTCTGTTCACGGTGCAAGTCGGTCATGACATATTTTGCAAAAAATAATTATTTCAGAATAAATTAGCCGATTTCTATATAATTGCAACGGGGCCTGTTCTAATGTGATCTCAGTACCAAACAACAAGATTATTTTTTGCAAAAATTAGCATGACCGACTTCACCCGTGTACAGAATTTGCGAATATATTGCACGGATCGACGGAGCATTTTTCACATTATTGTTGATTTATCAAAAAATGGCTCAGCCGATTTCGATAAAATTTAAATTGGACCAATTTCGAAGTACACTCTTTCCAATAAAAAAAGAATTTAAGAAACCGGACCACTATGATAAAAATTTTGCGTGGTTACTTATACATAAGAAAAAAAAATGCGTCGAATTGTATATCACCTCCGGTGGTTCGTCGGACAAAAAAATTATCATCAAAATCGGTTCATAACGGCTTTCGGCGGAGTAAACGCGTAACATACAAGTACATACAAAAAAATGTTCAGTCGAATTGATTATCTCATTTTTTGAAGTCGATTAAAAAACGCAACAAAGCCATTTTGGCTTCAATTCTAAGAAAGTTTCTTGTCACAAAATACGGCCTTATCAATACACCAATTTCTGCTGAGAGACAAAAATTCGCCTCTCACATCCTGTGTAACCTAAGACTAGACTAAATAATATCTCGGCTGCCTAAACTAATACTAGACCTTGACATTGAATGCACTGATCTCCTCTGTGTTACTCGTATCAAATAACCGACTAATTATTAATGGATCACATCATTGCTGCGTCACTATGGACGGTGTAAAAACAATTGTTTGGACAGCGAGCAGTGTAATCGAGACATGCGAATGTATCGTCTAATATAGACAGAGTTGCATTAGGGCGATAAAAGAACAAAAAGCGCTTAAATGAGACATAACTCGTTTTGAATAGAAGAAAAGGTGGTATTGTTTTTAAACTTTCGCGATTTGAACACATTATATAATGTACTACGGAACTAATCGCGCCCTAAAATTTCGGGAATTAGACGTCGGGATGATGAGGTATTTATTTATCTCGTAGTTTTAGTGCGCGATTAGTTCCGTAGTTTATAATTATAATTAAAGGTGGTATATCAGTTCTCATATTGTAGTAGAAGGATTTTAATAACTATCAAGTGTTGATTTAATTTAATTTTGAGAAGTCTTGTCCTTGTATTGAAGGCTTTGGTGAAGAATTGTAAAGGAAATGCGATCTTTTAGCATCACATGGATCTAATATGATTTTATTGCGCTTTGTCGGACCAATACCTTGATTCGTGTTATAGTAGAGGAACTGCAGCATATTTGGAATACTAGTTTGTTTATTGTTAATAAATTTATAGAAAAACGGTATAGCTCAGCAAAAAATATGCCAAATGATTAAGAAATCATTACACTTTAATGATGTACCATAACCGCTGAGAACTAGGGTCGCGACGACCTTTGACGAATATATTTACCTAATAGGTTTGCTTTAAAAATATCACTATATTCTGGTTTTAAAAGATAATAAATGCGTGCTGAAAATAGGTAATAATTATGTATTATTTTTACGACTTGTCAGATTTTTCAATAGATTTTCAATTTTCTATAGTCGTTCTGAATCCAGCCCTGAATCCAGGTGACATTGAGATTACCCGGTATACAGATTGGCTACTAGTTGCTATGGCCAGTATCGGTCGACGTCTAGCTGGCTAGAATCTATACACGGAACTCTGCCAGTATCAAATTGCAAACGATTGTTATGCTTCGAATGACGAGTCTGTGCGATAAAGCGTCATTTCGAGCAGTAAAGACAACTTGGGACATTTCCCTTAAAATTAGGGAAAAATTACGCTAATGGCAAATATTTTTCTTTTTAACTTTTTGACCGCTAAAGTGACCTATACTTAAACAGCACTGCCGGGCGTGAACTTCTATAGTAGTGAAAACATTGGGCGTCGTATTATGAGATGGAAAAAATACTTAGGCGTTATAAAAGGAAATGATTAAAAAGTTGTATATACAGGGTTATTTCTAATCAATTAGCATCGTTTTAGGGGCTTATTCTGTACATCAAAACTAACAACATTTGTTCTGCGACTTCTGTCAAAACTAAAAAAAAAATTGGTGTTCCATAGAAAAATAACGTTCATCTGCGACCTAATGTGTAGAACAGCTGTTTTTTTGAGTATTGACAAAAGTCACGGAACAAAATTTGTTAGTTTTGGTGTACATAATAAGCTCCTAAAAGGATGCTACCTAATTGATTAGAAATAACCCTGTATATTTGAATGAAAGTAGCATAGAACAATTTTTTGACCTTAAGAAAGAGGCAAAAGATACGAAAAGTCGAGATTTAAATATTAGGATCAATTCGTTGAGGAAAAGTTGTGCATTTCATAGCACCGCGCTCCATAAGCATGAGGTAATAAATGTGTTTTTTTAATTGTGATGTATGTAAAACCTTAGTTACCTTAGTAAACCCAGAGGCGATAACAAAGTTGCCAAGAAAATCTTTGTCGTATCAAGGGAATTAAATTTACATGTTGGTATCCCGATTTTAACACTGCGTTCCGATCACTGGAGGTCAAATCGATACAGTTGCAAATGTTTTACCACTTTTTATGAGTAATAGTAAGTATCTTTAAGTAACCCGTGGTGGTCTAATTGTAGAATGCTCGCATTACGAATGTAAGGTTGTAGGTTCAAATCCCGGTACCATAGTAATGAGTTGTTTGGAACTCAGTAACGGATTTCCACTCCACTGGCTTTTCGGTGAAGAAAATCTTCGTCAGAAAATCTGGATAGGTCTGTAGAAGAATTCGATGGTATATCGGAATCCACCAACCTCCGCTGGGCCAGTAAGGATTTTTTGTGGGTGTGTGCTACTGCATTAAATTAGGAAAAAAGTTGCTACAGTACAGTAAGTATATACCCACTGAGCGAGGGGAAATTTTGTCATATCAATGAACGTTAATAGTAAATTGCAATGACTAAATAAGTATATTATAATTTAGCATTTATGAACGGAAATAACAAAATATTCTCATGTGCGTCATTCGCCTAAATTAGGAAAAGATAGAAGTAGGAAAATACACAGTATTCTTATTATGGTACTTCCCCTTTTTATATATTTATGTATTTGAGTGCATATATTTTTGCGATTAAATTTTTTTAAATATTCGTATTCACTTTATTATTGCATTGGTGTGCGATAATAAAGTGACGAAATAACGGTCGCTTACGCCAAAACATATAACTAAATACATTTCCTCAGGGGCTATTGATATTAGGAGAGGTTTCGTGAGGATCCAAGCATGACGTCATCATCATCAACATCATTATCAACTGTAGACCGTAGGACGTCTAATTCAGGACATAGGCTTCTCCAAAGTGTGATAAATATATTGTACTAGCTAGGCCTCCACCGAAGAATTCTAATAACAGATTCCTCTTCTGAGAGTTATAGAAAAGACTATTTGAAAGCTGTTTCTTTCCAGAAAATTAAGTAAGTAATTTCATATACCTACTTAGGCCGGGTGGCTAGCCCTAGTGTCAGAGTTTTTAAGGAGCCGAAAAGCGGTTCATTGACATGGCTAAACGGTTAAAACAACCGGGATCTAAAATTAACCGTTTCATCCAAGATACGGTAGCGCTAAAGAAAAAAAAAAGCCACCCGTGATCACCCATCCGAAGACTGCCCGTACCGAACGTTGCTTATTTAAATTACATAAATGATTACAAGTCCTTCTAGCCCGTATTTTGATTGGACAGTAGTAGGAGTATAAGATATTAGATCTTAAAGAACTCACGATAGGTCTGTGCGACTGCGGCGATGTGTCATCCGTGCTCCGGTCGATGTCCTGGTGCGGCGGGCAGATCATGTCCAGCGGTTCATTCTTCACCTCGTCCATCAGCCGCGGCGACGGCGACGAACTGCTGTTAGAGATTCCATTGCCGTTGTTCCCCGGCTCGTGGGCCCTCGTGTTATTCACCAGGGAATGATTCTTAGTGGAAAAGTCGTGGATTTGCGGCTGTTCTGTGTTGTTGTTGTCGTGGCGAGGGCGTTTGATGACGTCTGGAGAGTTGTCCGCCGACCGCGACATTCGGCGCTGGGAGAGCGAGTGGCAGCGGATCATGGGGTGTAGGCTGGAGGATGTGGGCTGCATCAGGGCTTCTTCCAGCTTCTCGGTGTAGCTGGGGGTGTGGGGGTGCGGGGTGTGCGCGGGGTGCGGGGGCGTGTGCGGGGAGGGAGCAGTCGTCGACGCGCGCATCGTCTGCAGCAGGGGCTGTTGACAAAGATATTTAGTTATATTTTGGTTTTTGGTTTGGTGAATATATTGGTCAGAAAGGAACGAGGTAAGCCATCTTTGGTGCACAATCACTTTCTTCTGATATATGAACTGTACTCAAAGAGAGTGAGTGTATACTCACACTAACGCCCTGCGCGTCGTCATTGTGCGTGAGTCCCGAGACGCGCAGCACTTCAGCCGTCTTCAGGAAGGAGGAGAGCCGCCGCTGGTGCACGTTGACCTCCCCGTGGTAGATGAACTCCACCAGCGCGTGCAGATCAGAGAACGCCACGTCTTGGAGCACGATCACTGGGTGCTTGCACGGCGTCGACTGTGGAAGAACAGGATAGCGTAAGTAACTTGTAAGGGCTAAAGATGAAATTCGTGAGAACTTTTTTTTCTAATCTAGGGAAAATTCAAATTCAAGGCATGGGTGGTTATGTGGTAGTTCCGCTGACTGGTTGGTACTAAAGCCCTGGAGTGTTTCACTACAGTGTTTGGTGTCGGGGCTACGGGCACGCTTTCGAACTCTTCGGCGGCCCCGACAGCGCCAGCCCCAGTCGGGTTTCACCTCGCAACATTTTTTTTTTATTTCGAATAGGAACTCCTTGAAGCCTAAAATGTTTTGGATTCTTTAATATTTTAAGAATCATCATATATATTTTTCATACCTACTTTGATCAACCTTCAACCTATCGTCATCAGAGTCTGCAAGTTTTAACCAGTTGCAATTTAGAGATCAACTTATTTTATTACAGAATAAAATATGGTGGTCACTTTACTAGTAGAATTTCAATCGTAATTATGCTTCTGTGATCAATTATTATAATTATCTTCTTTGGCTGAAACAGCGCAGATAAAATTTCAATCATTGTACATCTGATAGTAGTGATAGGGTATTATACAAAATGAATAAATCTATGTATGTATAATACTGATTCTTATTATTTAAAAAATATAACTAGGTTCGAATAATTTTATTTTCTATGCTATATGAAATTACTATTCCTATACCAAATGCGCTATAGCATGGTGCGGGTGACAATTGGTTAATTTGAATTTAATTAGGGTTTAATTTAATTTACTACAGTTATTAATTATTTATTATATTACGAATGTAGTACAGCTGAAATACTAAGTCATACCTAATTTGTAAATCGCGGCAAGTTAAACGCTGATTAAATTTTAAAAAAGCAACTGTCATCCGCACCATGCTACAGCGCAAATAGTATCTACCTATAGCATTGAAATAAGTACGATGTTTGCTCGATTAAACAACTACACGGCCTTGTAACATCAAATTTAAAACGACAAAAATAACATCGAACGTTTCGAAACCAACTGGCTGCAAAAAAAAAACCAAAACATTTACACTATCATTTGAAAATTCGCACAAAAATCCGCGTACTTTCAACCCGTTAAAATTTAATGTTCGAATGAAACCTACAATATAATATCTATTCGGTGACAAACAAAAACTCAATTACCTTTGAAATGAAAATAAAATATTCATAGGAGCGTTCGTTAAAACTACCGTCACAAGTTATGAAACATGCAGAGGTCAAGCTTCATAATCTAAATATTGCGCGCTCGAGTAAACAAGGTTGCGTAGTAATTTAATTCAATTTCATTTTTTTGGTCAATATATTTTTATTTATTGACTGCCTCGGTGGCTCAGTGGTTAGTGACCCTAACTTCTGGATCAAAGAGGCGTGGGTTCAAACCCCACCAGGGCAAATATTTATGTGATGAACATAAGTGTTTGCTCTGTGTCTGGGTGTTATTTAGTTACTATCTATATAAGTATGTATTTAAAAATAAGTATATGTAGAATATCAGTCTCCGGCCGCCATATCACATGCTTTGCTTAGTTTGGGGTCAGAGGCCGTGTGTAAGATGTCCCAAAATATTTATTTATTTATTAGCTTCTTTGATGATTTAAAATCTACTTATGTTTTTTTCTTTTAACATTCTTTATTATAGCGACATAAATAAACTGGACTGCTATGTTCTTTTTTCACATATATTTTTCCTTCCTGATTTGTTAAAACACAGACTCTAAAATTGTTTTATGTTATTCATAATTGTATTGAAAGTGGATATGACCGATTATTTTATTTTTTTAAATTATCAATTTCTAATTTCCAAAATATTAAACTATGTGAAATATTTATGTACCTCAATACACACCGCACACCACTGCCTTTGTAGGTTGACCGTTTTGTGTGAAGCTTGACTTCTGTGCTCTCACTATTTTGTGCGACGGTGGAATAGGCATTTTAATCACCACGGTATTTATTGAGTGGAGATTTCGACCATCCATTTTAAATTTGCCAAAAATCTGATTCATCGAACTAGAAAATTTGTTTCAAAATTTACGAGATCAACTGACTCTTGCAAAGAGTCAATGATTTTGTTTGTTTGTTTGTGTGTGTGTGTCATCATCACCAACATTTAGTATTTGGGCGTCTACTGCTGGACACATGCCTTCCCAAAATTTGCAATCTTAAACATCAATATCTATACATAACATACACAGTATACACATGCAGCATATATACATACTCCTTTAAAGGTATATAATATTTATCTACTATACATATACATAATTAAACCTAATTTTTGGGTAATTACGAAATACTCATTTCATTTATTTTTAATAATACCCACACATTAGCAAAATGGTTTCATATAATTACTTATAGGTAGTCACTAATTTTTTAATTTGTCAGATAAAAATACTATCCATTTTTAGATAAGTAGAATTATAAAAGACGCTGAAATATTAATAATGCTAACTTGATAACTTATGACTTCGACCTTTTAGAAAATAATCAAATAAAATTATGCAACACACACCTATAAAACACATGTTACAATGTCGCGTTTTTGATAAAAATAACAAATACATAGCGATGCTTAATTTCGAGCCTTGCCTCCAAGTCAGGTTGGCCGAGTGGTCTAAGGCGCCAGATTTAAGCTCTGGTTCCCGAGAGGGAGCGTGGGTTCGAACCCCACACCTGACAAACTGTTTCTTTTTGCACCGGTTTCAGATAAAGCATTTCTTTGTGTAATTTTTCAGTTGTAATGACGTTACAATTATGTTGATAATTGATATAGTAGTAGTTACATAGAAATTACATTGAGTTGTTAATGAACGCCGCAAGATGGCGTTCTGTAGTTTGTTTATGTTAAGATCTACACGCGGCGCAAATGTTCTAAAATAGTTAAATAATATAATTACCTATGTAATATACTATGTGCAAAATGCCTGTTAGATCAAACAGATTAATACTTGTAAAAACATTATAATTGACATTTATTGTTTAAATTGACATGTTTTTTAGGAAATTAAAAATTGATGTTTTTTTATCAGTTATAAATAGTTTCAATTTCAATTGATTACCACAAATTGTTAGTAATCATCATCATCAAAAGGATTTTTTATAAGTAATAAAAGAGCTAGTGACCTATTTTCAAGGAAATCTTGAAGGTCACTAAACTCTGCTTAGGTATAACCATATGGCTAGTAAATAAATGATGAGTAATTTTACTTATAATTAAGTTATATTGTGTCACAAGCTTATTTAAAATTTCCTTGAATGTAATATTAATAGAATTTAATAGACAATTTACTATAGATTTCGACATCTCCAAGCGATTCTCTGACAGAAGTATAAATTACACACATGAGCCTTATACGATGTTGCTTTATCACTGTTATCGCACAAAAAACATCTGTTCTTTACAAAACAGCCATCGACTTTCGTTGAAATAAATGAAACAACTGTTTTTTTTCTTTTGCGATTTTAGGGTTGGTTTCATAGTAAAAGTTGTTCATAATGACGAATATGCAGTAGGTATACATCTGCAAACATGTTTGCATTTTTGTTGCACTTTGCAAATCAACTTTTTGAACATAATAATTTATGAGATGATAAAATATATGTGTTAGCCTTATGGTTTTTTGTAACAAGTGGTTGTACCAAACAAAATATCGCCGATAAGACGACCTTGCCGTCGCAAGCCAGCGTCACATCGACGAAGTCCTCGTCGCGTCGTCGCGCAGGTTCTCGAATGCGCTGGTGATCGAAAACTGGTAGTTGTTCCATCACCGGCAAGTGGATAAAACTGCCATAAGAGACTGAAAGCTTTCTCCACCTAGACGCTAGATTAAGTCAAGATGGTTAACTAATAAAGAACATGTCTTACCTTTAACAGCTCCCTGAAATAAGGGCTGCAAGCCAATAAGACGATCCGATGAGCTTACATGATTTTGCCGTCGTAAGCCAGCGTCATATCGACGAAGTCCTCGTTGTCGCGGCCTCGCGAGGGTTGTCTAACGTGCTGGTGGTGGAGGACTAGTAGTTGTTTCATCGCTAGCAAGCGCATGAAACTGCCATAAGAGGCTGAAAGCTTTCACCATGAGACGCTAGATTAATCCAAGCAAATAAGCAATAATTAGCAAATAAAGAAATCATCTCACCTTTAACAGCTCCCTGAAATAAGGGCTGCAAGCAGATAAGACGACCCGATGGGCCTTCAGGCTTTTGCCGTCGCAGGCTAACGTCACATCGACGAAGTCCTCGTCGTCGCGCAGGTTCTCGAACGCGCTGGTGATCGAGGACTGGTAGTTGTTCCATCGCAGACAGTAGTGCTGGGTGTCGTTCATTTTGGATGATGAGGTTCTATTGCGCGCGCTGCCGAGTCATGTGTGAGGCGATCTGGAAAGAGGATTCCGTTTAGAGCTTTTGTAAGATAGATAGGTAGACGAACGTTATTGTTCGCGTCAAAACAATAGTAAAAATACTAATTTGATGTGGAATCTAGACAAATACAATAAAATTATGTAGTTCTAAACAAAATAAAAAAAATACGTTTTAGGAATTAATGACTAATTTATATTTGCGTTTGAGTAATATTTAGTTTCTAGATTCTAAAGATTTATGATTTTTAAAATATTTTAGACCAAGTATTGAAATAATAAGAAGATGACAAAAAATGTAGTAAACATATAACTGCACCGATTATAAAAAAATATTATGAAATAGCGTAACAACAATAACAAAAATATTGTGCTACGTTTCTTTTATACCCATTGGATGTAGTTTTATAACTACTGCACCAAAATTGATGAAATTGAATGTGTTTAAAATGTGACGTCTATTCCTTAAAGCTGTGAAATATTTTTTACCCATTTACGGACTTCCCTCTGCGCTATTCATGATCACAACAAAATTTGCAGCAGCTAAGTACTATATTTTTTGAAAATAGTTGAAGTTCCTGTGCTAGGTATGTCCAGAAAACATTACTCTCCTTAGAGAGTAGGGTAGAAAGAAGGCCAAACGGAGTAAATATTTTCTTAGGCCAAGCACGATAAAGGGAAGACTTATGGCCGATCGAGACATGTTATTATTGCGTGTTTATTTACTTGCCCTATTTTTTCACAATAATTGCAAATTACTTGCAACTGCGCTATTGATTGACAGATGAGTTGCAAATACAGCGCGACACGGATAAAGAACTCTGACACCAGAGCCAGCATCCGGCGTATAAGAACTTATAGCTAACGCGACCTGGACAGGATATTGCACGTTATGACTGTCTAAATCATTTTTGAAGATTTAATAAAGCTTTTGGAAAATAATTCCACGCTGAACGAAAAATAAAGAAAAGGCAATAACAAGTAAACAATGTACAATAAGTACACTTTATTAAAAGTCGAATAACTTTTTGTATTCATCAGTTATTTTTTGTAAATTCTGGGTTGATTATAGTAAAAGTTTCATCGTGACGTAGGTACCTACTAAAGTCACCCTTGACAAGTTGTCCGTAAGTTATCTATAGACCCTTATACCTAAAGTAAATACGCACCTTATTATGCGCAACAAAAATATTTAGTAATAACTTTGTACAAATTTTAGAATTGTTTGTCAAAATTTATAGGGGAAGGATTACCAATGGATTCAAAACAATAATTGTCAAAATGATTTTTTTGGAACAATAAATTAACATCTTACCTTACTTAAATGAAGTAAATTAATGAATAAAATCATATTTTGTGCCTTTATATTATTTAAAATATTGTTATTATAAATTTAAAATATGTACTTTCATCTTTCACTCATTTCATTATGAATCATGTCTCACTGTATTTGATGTTTTGTCTGATTCCGTTTTGACCTTTAGATGACCTAAGTCCATAAATACTGGGAATACCTAAGTAAATAAGTAATAATCAGAGAAAGCTTACATTTTACAAGGTTAGAAGATATGGTGTTAACCTACTGCCAACAAACAGAAATCACTTAATTTGACTGTATTTTTAACCGACTTTTTTTGTATGTTCTAGGCCGAATCATACAAGTTGGCGGATGTGCAGTTACTTACGATTATATCTAGTCCTGACTAAAGCTCACATAAAGTTTTTTTTTTATTTCAAATAGGTTTGCGTTTGACTACACACTGCCTGATGTTAAGCAGATATGCGGTTGATTAGGTTTCCGCAGCTTGTAGCTAACTTCACATCCGCCTACTTGTTTGATTCAGCCTATAGGTACGTCATTATTCCGCTAACTATTATGAATCGCTTTTGATAATTACTATTTTTTGACCGACGAAACGAAAGTACTCAATTCGACGCGTATATTTTTTTATGTAAGTATAACCACGCATAACTTTTTACGTAGTGGTCGGATTTGATAATCCCTTTCTATTGGAAAGAGTATACTTCGAAATTGGTTCCATTTAAAGTTTATCGAAATCGGTTGAGCTATTTTTGATAAATCAACAATAATGTGAAAAATGCTACATCGATCCGTGCGAAATATTAGCGAATTCTGTACACGGTTGAAGTCGGTCATGCCATTTTTTGTAAAAAAATAATTGTTTTGTAGATCATACTTCAGAAGTCTGATTAAAATTTGATTAAAATCAGTTGAGGGTTTCTTTTTAATCAATAATACCTAATCTAAAAATGGAATAGAAACATATATCATCCATTCGAGCGAATTAGTTAACTTTTGTACCATACGGTCGATCGCAACGATTGAAGTGGGTTGTGGCAAAAAATAAAATGATTACTAAGTTTATTATATTTCGTTGCTCTTTGTGGGCCTAGTTAAATGCTTTTTTTTCGACCTCTAGAGGATTTTCGCAACTGGTCCCATAAAAATGGTCTTGACTTTTGTTCAGTAGTATTGAAATAACTGCAAAATAATTTTAAAATTTTATTAAATTAAAAATATTTCTTTGTTATACTTAGTAGCTAATTCAGTGGCAATTCTATATTTAGATTGTTTGAAGTCAGTTGTTACGTTTTTGTTGAATAATAATATTTTTGGAAAAAATATATAGTCGTACCTGAAACAAGCTTTTGTCAAATAAACAATTGTCTATTGTCTACTCAAATATAATGAAGGCTTTAAATGTTTTTTTTCAAACTTCACCAAACTTTATGTTTCAAGTTAATAGCGTACCTATTGTTGTAAAGGGCAGTGAGTTTTAACCTTTAAACCTTCGTAGGTTTCCTCGAGACAATAGTAAGAAAAGTTTTACATACAAACAGCAGTTTCAAAGTTTTAACTTTGAGTTATTTCTCTGGCTTCTTTCAAAAGGACTATTTTGGGACATTCGAGATTTGCTGTCATTGTCTTTTTCCTGGAATAACATTTTTTATTTCAAGATTTTGTGCCTTTCGTCTACGTAAACGTTCTTTTTTCAGTTTCTAAAGAAAGGCGTCAATTTCGTTGGATAAAATTGCCGGTACAACATTACTTCGAATTACTTTATGTTATTTGAAATAAATTATTATAAAAATATAACTTTCTAAATACAAGCTTTTGAGATCCTGGATATCATATAGCAGCAGAGTGCCAGCCAAGACGAGTAAAACGAGCCAAAACACGACGGGTCAATCTTGTTTAGTACAGGAGTTCCTATGGCCACCTAACGTCTCCATCATCAGATCAGCTCCAGGGTACCATAATATTGCATTGTCACGCAATATACATATGCGTGCAAAATTTCAGCTTAATCGAAAACCGGGAAGTTGGTCAAGTTTGACTTGCAAGATTCCACCCGAACTTACATACATACATTGCAAGTTAAATAAAGCTTGTAAAATGTTTATTTTTTCCTTCACACAATAGTAACTGTTCTAGAAAATTCCTTTCCGGAAAATGGGAACGTATGCGTTCAGCACATTGTGCATGTACGTTTACTACTTTACCTACTGTTCTAGGTTTTTAAGCCGTTTAAAAAACATAGGGCCAAAACCAAACTCTGACACTAAGGCTAGCCACCCGGCCAATACGAGCTTAATTATATAAAAGCATATTTTGTAAAACAAAGAAATAACATATGAGTATTGACACGCATGTTTTGTATTTTATAAAAAATATTTCGGTTTAAAATCTAACGCGGTTTTTAGCTTTATTTATATCTGTATACTACTCATTAGGCATTTATCGTTTTCACTATTAGCACCATATTTGCAGTAGGGACTGAGACAGACATCTTGTAAGGATTTTGTTCCTTACACGATCGTGATAGAATGAGGCCTCCAAAGTTTAGGCATTTCAACGGAAGTAGGCAAAGTACAGAATACTTGTAATAAAAAATAAGCTCTTTTGCACGCGCTAGGTGGGTGCTTGGAGAAATTGTTATGGCTTTCCGTTGTTACCTTATTTTTTGTTTTTGTAAACGGCCTGAAAAGCTGAGCTGAAGCGACATCTGTGTCCTAGGTAGTTTATTGGGAGAGTGTTGAAAGCTAATTTTTAAAACTGCTATGAATAAATATAGACTCTACAAAATTGACTCTACAATTCGCCTTAAGATCCTCTCTTATGTAGATCCTTAATAAAGAAGATACTTACTCAACACCATTATTCTTTTTTTCAGCCAAAAAATTTAGATTTAAAGAATAAGGTCTTCTGCTGAACATGGGCCTTCCCAAGACGATGAAGATGTAGAAAAGAAATGCTTTACGCTTGCATTCAGAGCGATCGTCATTTGTCGACTTACAAGTCTGTTGGTACTATACGCGTACCGGAGCGTACTCTGGAAGAGATTGCTTCCAGCGATAAGTGTTACACTAGATTAAGAATTTCTTTGTATTACTGTGCGCTATCTGGTCTTCATAAAGGCCGAATCAAACTTAATGGCGTCCTTGAAGTTACTTATAAGCAGCGCAAATCCCCACTCATTCCTCTCGCTGACACGTTAACTGCGAAATATCAGAGCAACAAGAAATTTTAGATCTAGACAAGCACAATGTGCTGAGCGGGGTTTTAAACGGATATCTATATAATCTAGTTGACGCCGACCCACTCGTATCAAATGGTTTGCTAACATTATGTAATCTTAGTTATAGCCTTTTTCTATAAAAAGATAAAAAATCTAAAAATAAAATAAAAAATTTTGTCTCGTCATTCCATCGCATAAAAAAATTAATAGTTTAAAAACACTAGAAAAACACGCTTTACGTGGCCTTTCTTACAAGTGCAAACACGACTATGATACGATATTCTATCATGGAATGCCAGTGCCTATCTTCCGGCTTCATCATCAGACCTTGAAACCTAATCGTGGTCAAACTTCATTACAAGAATTTTCTAAGAAATCCAAAACAGCTATGATACGATTTTCCATCATAAAGTTCCAGTTTATATCTTCCGGTTCCATCATCAGAACTACACACAGCTGCCAATTTTTATTACGCTACGACTCTTGGAAGATGGTTAAATTAGTTACCTTAGATTCTATTACATAGTTACATACAAGTCGACCTAATAAAAGCGTGTTAAAAAGAGTTCAAATTAATAAGTAGGTGTTTCCTAGTGTCACCGTTTCGTATACCCGTAACCCGATAGCCTAGCATTGTTCTACATTCGATCTTCTTATTGTCTAACTTGTTTGCAAACTCACAACTTATACCAACTAAGCTAAGCACACAAGATAGCTCTATCTCGGGGGGATAAGACGGAGATTTGCTTAACGAAGTTACGGATAAAGTTGTAGATGTGAATGTAAGAAATGTGCTAGTTAAAGCTATAGTTTGTTGAAAAAAACTGTTTCTGGAAAATATGTTAGTACTTATATTTCTGCTTAACAGTACTCAGACTTAACACCGAATTATAGAAATTCGTAATCGTTCTATTCTTAATAAAAACATTTGCAATATACGATTTAAAAATATAAAATATGCACGATCATAAATCAAATAAAATGAAAATGAAAAATTTAAATATCTACCGTATCGAACTATTGATAGATAGGTAAATGAAACTAGTTCAAAATATACTTTAGTTGTTTCGAAACGTTTTGCAAAAAACTCTTAGTCATTAAAAAAATGCAAGTGAGATAGGTGATATAATATTCTGGTTTTAATTGAAAACATTAGACAAATTGACGTATTCACAATTTATCTACCCGAAGGATTATTACCTCGAATTTATTTTATCACCATGCACCAGCGTCGTGGCATGATGTATCTATACACCGCTATACAGCGTGTCCAGAAACTAGTATCTGACACTGTCAGAAACTAGTGTCTGACAGTAGGTGTCGTGGGGACCGCCAATACGATACCGTTCAGTGCGTTTCCTGTGCGGTGCTGGTGTCGCATGTACCACAGAACGCTGGCACTGACGTTCCTCGTCCGACTACTTTTCTGAATGAATTGCGTACGATAGACGCCAGTGGCAGCCATCTTCTTTTTCTAGTCTCACGATTGGCGTTTATCGCTGTGCTCGATTGTGGTCAGTCACAGCAGCTCGACAGTTTTGGAAGTATCACCAATTGCACTTCTAGTACTTTATATGCCTTGGCGCTGCTATAGAATAAGCATCTCAACGTATGTAAATAAATAATGTGGCAGCCCTCATTATTTTCTTAAACAAAATCGTTTAAAAACAGATGACAACAGATACAGTCCTTTAAAAATTGATTACATTAAATTAAAAATACTATTGATACGTCATTTTTAAAGTGAATTGACATTAAAATTATTCAAAAAACATACCGTCAAGCGCTCTGACACCAGCGATCGAACACACTGTATAAACTCTACTTGTATTTTTATGCACTAACGCTAATCATAGGTTCTAAGCCGTTATCAGCTGATAAAACCTCAATTTCCTATCAATACCGCAAATATGCGATTACGTTATTTTTTGGATGCATTTTAGGTGTTGCATAAAAGTATTTGGAGCATATTTTTATCACGCTGGATTGTGGTTTATATGATAGATGATGCTCGTGACTTCGTCCTAGTGGCGCCATCTATTTAAGTTTTTTAGTTTCGTAAATAGATTTGCTATGATGTATGGAAACATTAAATAATCAAAGGGAAACATTTCGCGCAATCCAAAGTACCTTCAACATTTATCTTAGTTCACTAAAAAAGTCTTATTTTTTTAAGATGATATCTAGTTAAGACAAGAAAATAGATAAAAAGAAATAAACGAGCTTAGACCCATTACCTTGTATAGTATTCAATTAATATTTGTTTTGGAAAATGATTTTCCTATTATTTTCTTTCATAAATATCTTCATTTAAAGGAATTTTATGTTTTCGGATCTTATTATCTTTTGACATTGCTTGTAAAATATATGGCGGCGTGCTTAATAATGGCCTTAATCAAATTAAGCATTTCTTACGGTTGTTTTACTCTGTGCATTTATTTACCATATTTAAATGGATATTTTGAGCTACTGTACACAGTCTGGTCCCATTTTGAAAGATCTTCTTTATAATTCGGAAGCCTTAAGTTCGAACCCTGAGGAACTCAACTGTCTTTTCGAAGATAGTACGACTATAATAAAGGAAACTAGGAGAAGAAACATGTCTGAAAGTTCTTTAAACATATGAAGATAAGTCGAGCCTCTGTTACCTACCTCAATTACCTACATGAGAAAAACAATCATAATAATATATGCTGATTTGTTGCGCTCTGTAAGTAATAGTGTTACTCGAGTTTGTAGGTCCCCACTAGACCGAGGTGTCATGGCCATCTCAAGATCAACCTGTGACAAAACCCCTTCTCATAATAAAGAGTTTTTCTTAATAAAATGAGAGATAGTTTATGATTAACAGAACCGGCAATAAACCGAGGCATCTTAAGTAAGAACTGTATATCTATGCTTCTAGGTCAACCCTATAGTAAAATTCGTTCTAAAATTTCGTTCTAATACTATTGGTCACCCCTCGGCCAGTAAAAAACCGTTAAGCAGCATAAAAACACTCAAATACTAAGATGTCTATTAATGTCTATGCTTCAAAAATGGCCGTTTTGCTCCCCATAGTTTAAAACTATTCGTCAATGTCGTTTACAAAATATTTTCATTCATAACACCTTAGGTGTGAGGTTTTTATCTTGTGGCTTTCAAATGTGTTAAAAAGATAAAACTACAAGGAGGGTCCTTTATATCTACCTATCATTCTTTTGATTCGCGAAGACTAAGATAAATACAATAATATAAAACTTTGCAAGTCTAAATAGGCTTTAGTAGATGCGTATATTAGATGTGGAATATACCAAAAAGACTAGTGTAAAATTTACTGTAGTAATAGTTATGTCATTACATTGGAGACGAAAGATAAATGGACACGGAAACGGACGAAATTAAAATGTAAACACTCCTATTCTTCTTTATCACGCGTTTTTATGCACCTATTTTTTCATGTCGTTTTATCACTGAAGAAGTAATGAGAAATAAAATGTGTCTGCTGCCTTATTTTCACTACGCTCAAAATATTAGCCTCAGACCCAATAAAAAATCAAGACAGAACATCGTGCGTCGAGAACAGACAAGTGAGGCCGGTTTTTATACATGTGGTGAGTGCGTCGGTGTTGCGCCGTCATCGTTGACTGACGAGCCTAGGCGTAGTTTAGTTGTACGTGTGATTGTGTCTGTACACGGCGAGACGTAGTTTTGCCGGCCTCAATTGTTTGTTCACAACATTCTGTCTTGATTTTTTTATTTGGTCTGAGTTTACGCCTACATATAAAACTATGTACATCTATGCGTACTTCATATTTTACATTGACAATTGATTTTTGTAGCAAATCAATCTTAATTACTAATGTCAGTCGATTTAGATTAACGATTTTATCTAATCTACTAACTTAGGATGCTATTCGGTAACGAGGACGATGTACTTGATAGGTATAATTCGATAATTTTGTATTTTAATGCGTTTTTTGCTTGTTAGAATTTTTGCAGCTGTGTTGAGAATGGGTAAACATTTTTTATTATTTCGTATAGGTTTGCGTGTGACTACATATGCCTGATGTTAAGCAGTTATACGGTCTAGGGTGTAGCACGCTTACCTAGAAGATAAACATATTTACTCTGGACTTGAAGACACCCACATTGTACTGTTCGTATGAGTAATGAGGATTCGAAACGCTTGGTTCTAACGCGCGGAATGTTCACCATAAAAAGGTGGCGCTTTGGTCGCGTCTGTCTAGCCGTACGATAGAAGAAAGGGGCAGGTGGGACCAGATTGTGCAACTCCTGAGCGCACTCTCCGAAGTGTATCCACTATTCGATACATTTTGAAGAACCTGCATCGACTCTACACGCTCTAGGGTTTAAATGATGAAGATGACAACTATAAAGATTTCGCGGCCACAACTTTGTTGCTGTTTTAGTTTGCTGTGTTCCACTGCTGGGCAAAAGCCTCTGCTCGAGTTTTATATTTTTGGCGGCTTTGTGATCCAGTGTGTAACTTGTTTTTTAATTTCGAACAGGTTCGCATTTGACTACACACTGCCTGATGTTGAGCAGATGTGCGTTCTAGGGTCTAGCACGCTTACCTAGAAGATACCTTTTTACTCGGGATTTGAAGAGACCCACGTTGTACTTTAACGTCACTTATTTTAACAAAGTTGTCAACTTCCTCACGTTACAAGCAATAGGAATTCAAGACTTTTGTTTGAACGCTGGCAATACTCACTTTATAAAGGCACTTTTGTCACTTGTCGTTTTTTAAAAACAACGCATTATCTTATTATATTATTGAGTGTTTCTGGCGTAATCGCTTTTACGAAACTGAAGAAGTGCATATTTATATAACTTCATTTTTAGGGTTCCGTACTTCAAACGGAAAAAACGGAACCCTTATAGGATCACTTTGTTGTCCATCTGTCCGTCTATCCGAATGTGTGTGTGTCAAGACTCTTTATATCGGGAACGCGTAAAGATATCGAGTTGAAATTTATATGGTCTCTTGCAGTTGCATAATAGAGAAACTTCTCAGTTATCGTTTCAAAAAGTTAGAGCCATTTATGTCGTAAAAAACCGCACAGTTCGACACTCACAAAAATTAAAACCTACATGGTACTTCCCGTTGACATAGAACTATTTGTCGAGAAGCATTGTCTTAAAGTAAACATATAGGAATAAATCTGAAAACTGTACATTTTTATTTAAACCACAAAAAATATTTCAAAATTCATAGTGACTAATGTAAGGTATCATATAAAAGAACTTCATAAGCAAATGCTAAAACAGCTTTATAATTATTTTGACAATGTGTAATTTTCGATGTATGTGAGAACGAGAAAAGTTTAAAAAAAAATTGTCGATGGTTATAGTATAGAGATTTTAACAACTTACTGCCCAATTTTGTGAAGTTTTCTGGATTTGTACGGAACCCTCGATGTGCGAGCCTTACTCGCACTTGTCCGGTTTTTAGTTTTGAACTTACTGATAGCATTCGAAGAATTCAACACTCACAGAGCTAATACTGAGAAGATACGAGTAGATTAATATTTTTATGCTTTGATTCGGTATTCCCCAATTGAGAAATTTGTTATGATTTAATAACACTGGAAATACCTTGGAACTGTTTCCTTGTTCGTAAAAAAAAGTATAGTAGCAGTTTTCTAAAATTACGCGTGAGTTATACCTGTGTTTTACTTACTAAAAATGTGCGAAAACCACGCTGGTTTTCATAACGATATATTTAAATAAATGCATTAGAATCACACCAGTATAAGTCAGTAACATTTGGCTACGATCGGCCAGTGTTATCACATTTTTTTGTAAATTTAGCGTTTTATCAAAGACCTAGGCTACTGATAGCTTATCACTGTTAGTTTAGGTTTCAACTATAGCTGCACACCTAGTTATAGTGCGAGTGATAACTATACTTTGCCAACTAAGTATATTGCGATTTATGTGTGTTGAATTGTTTTTTGGTCATTTGGTTCATTATTTCTGATAAGTGGACAATTCGGAGAACGCATATCTAAATTTATTATGACTATAATATAACAGTAGTTGCAGGAATATGCTAGAGAGCGAGGATAAGCTTAGTTGTAGAGTCAACTTGTCAATCTATGGTGATAATGGAATAGAAGGCAACACTTCATTTTTTTTTACTGCCCAGCAACGTTCCGTACGGTCCGTATTCGGATGGGTGACCCCGGGTGGCATTTTCCAACTGAGCGCTACCGTGGCTCGGATGACACGTTAAATTTTAGGTCCCGGTTGTTATAACCATTTAGCCAGGTCAGAGGCCTTCAGGCGGCCTAAAAACTCTAACACCAGGGCTAGCTACCCGGCTTATATGAACTTACTTTACTTACTGCCCAAGGAAATGGCTATTTAAAAATTTGGACACACATTAGGTAGGTACGTGTAGAGAAGTCTTAGAGCAAAAAAGAAAAGAGATGCTCTTAAAGCATACTAAGATATACTGAGCGCCACACAAATCGACGGATGGGAAGTTATGCGCAGAGCTCTGCGCAAAAGCCGAAATATAGGCAATCGCAGGAGCCAGAGAAACGAGACGCCGGGGCACACCCGCCCGCCAACCTCACACCTCCCGCGCGCTCCCTACGCACTACCACACGCAGCTTCTGCATTGTGCACACATGCGCATTAATTAGCCAATCACGGCGAAGTGTCATCTGCGGCTAACATCTCATCTGTCGATTTGTGTGGCGCTCAGTATACCGTTTATAGTAGGTACTTAGGTGTATAACATTCTCGTCATGGGCTATTTTCCAGTTTCAAGCAATAGCATTTTTAAGTTCAAATAAAAACATTTCAGCTTTCAGCTTTATGACAACTTACACTTTTAGACTTTTAATTTCTATTTCTATATCAATAAAGTTTTTTTTCCTTAAACACATAACCCATTAAAACAAAAAGAGTCGGTAGATACCCGCTCCTAGTAGCAGTTTGACCTTGTGGTTCATGATATCTATTTAGTTATTTTATACAAAAAGTGCACTTAACGTTATACAAATAGCTTATATTATCGCAATACCTATCCGTTAGGCGAACAGTACAGAGATTATGCATGGTTATCTGCAAAAAGTCTAAAAATTTAGCTTAGCGACTATCTCACATGACCTGCGTTATCTGCTCTTAATTAACAGTTTTTTTTTGTAAAACAGACATAGTATTATTTGCTAGATTTAGTTATTTCTTTATTCTGTGTTTTATATGATATTTGATGCGAATTCGTAGTAAGTTAGGTCACCCATTTCATCATATTCGAACAGCCAACTGTTTATACAGATTTTTTTCGACGAAGCAAAATATTTTTGAATGTAACTTTTTATACCTAGAATAGCTTTTTTCCGAAACGTTGAAAAAACTTTTGGTATGTAACGTTTTACTTTTACAGCTTTTTTTTCGATATATAGCAATTTTTTTTTGATTTAGTTTTTTTTTTGTGTCGAGGCTTATTCAGTAGTTTTGAAACCATATCACAGGTTAAGAAAGGAACCAATATTATAGGTGCAGAAGCTTCTGATTAAGTTACTTAGAGATAACAATTATATTTTGGTTTAGTGACTACTAGTTCTTCGGCCATCTTTCAAAAATTGATAAAGTCAAAAAAGCTTTAAACGAAGTTTTAAATTTAGAGGTTTTTTACTTAGCAGGTTTTTTTTTTAAATTTTAATATTTACGTGGTTGACTAGATATTTCTTGAAACTTTTTATTTAGAACTTTTAAAAAACTTTCAGAAAGTATTGACTACTATTTTTTTTGAAAACATTTTCTAAAAAGCTTGTATTTGTTTTAGGACGTTAGAATAATAAATAAATATTAGAAAAACGTTAACTGACTTTATGTTTGTCGTGCGCAAAAGATAACTCAGATAGTACCCAAAATGTTTACTTGTTCGTATCGCAAAATTTAAATATATACATGCATTTTAAGAATTACCTAAGCGTTGATTGGTGCATGTGTAGATTAATTTTAGTCGATATGTATTTGACCTAAACCTCGTAATCTGTGGTTCTGCAATGATAGGATGATAGAGGTGTCTCTAGGTCACCTATTGGTTTTAGTGCTTCAAGTTTAACTTAGGTCATGAAATTATCTTTTGTAAAAAAAAAATAAGTTATCATCGCTGATATTTGTGGTTTTGTTTAATTTTTTAATTTAGTATTGATTGGCGTTTGACTACATTTTATTTTTATTTTTTACTAGTTTTTACCCGCGGCTTCGCCCGCATACGCAATATATCATTATAATTTATAGCCTATGTGTTATTCTGATATATAAGCTATATTATTGCAAAGTTTCATCTCAATCCGTTCAGTATTTTTTGCGTGAAAGAGTAACAAACATCCATACACCCATCCATCCATCCATCCTCACAAACTTTCGCGTTTATAATATTAGTAGGATTTTACTTGCCCAGAAGTCTTTCTAGGCAAGCGGGCCACGGACTGTACTACTATACTATATTACTAGGGACTTGAATACACCTGTGTTGTACTTCAGTGGAACGACAGACTCAGGTAAAGCGTTCCACGTTCTGCAATTCAGTAAAATTTCAAGTCAAAAGATTTAACACCTCAACATTATAGCAACCACTAGTTTAGTTATTTTTTGCGGGTGAACTTACTCGTAGGTACTAATTGCAAAAATCTGATCTCATGCTCGTCTATTATAAACGTGAAAGTTTGTGAGGATGGATGGATGGATGGATGGATGTATGTTTGTTACTCTTTCACGCAAAAACTACTGAACGGATTGAGATGAAACTTTGCAATAATATAGCTTATATATCAGATTAACACAAAGGTTATAAATTATAATGATATATTGCGTATGCGGGCGAAGCCGCGGGTAAAAACTAGTATAGAATAAAATTAGGTATTTTACGATTTTAGGACTACTTTAGAAGAAAATGCTGAGTGGTCATATGGTGTTTGTTACTCTAACATCTGTAAAAGAAGATTTTGTATACAATCACTATGTGCTTCATAAGTACGAGTAAGCTTGTATAGGCCGGGTGGCTAGCCCTGGTGTCAAAGTTTTTAAGCCTCCAGAAGGCCTCTGACATGGCTTAACGGTTAAAACGACCGTGACCTACAATTTAAAGTGTCATACGAGCCGCGGTAGCGCTAAGTTATAAATTCCACCCACGGTCAGGCATCCGAAGAGTGACTGTGCTGTACGTTGCTTAACTTCGATGATCGCTAACGAACATCTTGTCAAACTACTAATTGTGCTTCATGCTAGGCAAAGATGTGGTCTTAATTGGTACGTACAAGATTATTTTTTGCAAAAATTAGCATGACCGACTTCACCCGTGTACAGAATTCGCGAATATTTCGCACGGATCGATGGAGCATTTTTCACATTATTGTTGATTTATCAAAAATGGCTCAGTTGATTTCGATAAAATTCATATGAGACCAATTTCGGTGTAAGTATACTATTTCCAATAAAAAAAAATATTGAAATCGGACTACTATAAAAAAGTTATGCGGGGTTATACATAAAAAAAAACAATATACGCGTCGAATTGTATACCTCCTCCGGTGGTTCGGCGGTTAAAAATTAATCACTTTTATGAATGAATGAATGAAATGTATTCATGTACCGCAAACTTACATTTTTATTTTTAACTTTTATCCTTACCTTATGTTGACGCGTTGCCTTCAAATGCCCCGTTGAGTGACCTGAAACCAAACAAGAGTTTGATATTGTTATCTTTGTTTTTAATATTTATACAAAAATCTAGTTCATTAGGAGACATACTTTATTAGTGTGTGTCTAGTTTATTTACTATGAGACATTCGTAATGCTTATTATTATGTGCTTCATATTAGAACTCTATGTCGCTAATAAAATGAGAGCAAAAGGATGCTTGGCACTCAAACACTTCAAATAAGAAAACCGTGGAAACTTATTGTTTATTTTCTATCTATATCTTAACCTCACAAATACCTCCATCTAAGTGTTTTTTATCGATTCCAAATAAAAATAGGCTTATAAAAGTCCCACGCATAAAATCGCTAAGCGATATCCAAGCCTGCAAGTTACTAAGTTATATCTAATCCTTTCGCTCGAACCGCCCTAAACAATATATAAAATCAAAGCTTCTACCTAAACAAACTTCTCCTACATAACCCGATATATTATTTCCGTATACTTCATACATAGGAACACATAACACTAGTCGACCAATCGGGAGAAAGGTCAAAGTTTAACGGACCAATCGCGCGGCGCTATTTGGCATTCCAAATATGTAGGTTTCGCTGAAAGTGAAAGGTGACCAATGACGTGTCGCGTGCGTTAGTAGTCGTGACATGTGTGGATATGTTTTGGTTGTGTGCGTGGGGTTAAGGCTTTGTTTGCTACGTTGTATATAATATCTTTACTGGTTTACTTAAAACTTGCGTTGTTAATGTCGGACTAATTATATTAGGGTGTTTAGCTTGTGGGTTGAAGGCTCTACATTTTGAAGAGTTGTGTGACATTGTTTGGAACTCGAAAGACTTTTTAATCGAAAATATGATATCGAGGAAGAGGGTAATGTTTTGTGTAACGTGTATATTATGTTAAAAAACTTGTATAAAATTTCATGGTATTTAAGAAATTAAAATTATTTGATCATGTATCTGCAAATGTAGCGTAGAATGTCAACCTACAAAAATATAGATGATTTGATTAAAATTTAAGCAATTGTTTTAGGTGCTATTGAAAAACTGTAACGATGTCCTATGATGTGATGAACTATCAGTGGACAATCTACGGCTGAGATGATGATGGTGACAACTCAATAAAAATACTAATTAGAAGCGTCTAAAAACAGCATTATCTCATAACTGCGCTATTTTATAATAGCAATAAACGTACAAGGAGCCTTTATTTTTATATAAAAGTTTTATAGATAACAGTTCAGTCTTCCTTGTTCGAGTTTTTTAACCCCGGGGTCATTTACTCGAGCTCTTGCCTAGGCTTGGACTTCTTTGAGAATAAATAATGGCTCGCATGTTACAATGCGATGAACTTAATAAAAAAAGCAAGTTAGACTGGCGGAGGGCAGGGCACTTTTATGCTAGGTTCTTGCAAGAACGTTGTAAGACGTCCACGAGACAGTGAACGAGCACAAGCTGCTTCCAAGATATCTTATTGGAAATCCATTGTGGGATGTACAAGATTTAAGTTCGTCAGGTAATCCATAAGTAAATCCATTGTGGGATGTACAAGATTTAAGTTCGTCAGGTAATCCATGCGTAAATCTATTGTGGGATGTACAAGATTTAAGTTCGTTAGGTAATCCATGCGTAAATCTATTGTGGGATGTACAAGATTTAAGTTCGTCAGGTAATCCATAAGTAAACTACCGCAATATTCCTAAGCAGTAAAAAAACTTAAAAAAAATATTAAGCGAGTTACTTTGCTTTTACAAAGTTACCATTTCTCATAATCATAAGAGTCCTTTTTAATGCACCTATTCCTATTACATGTGGCTGTATAAAGTAGCTAAGGACGTTCGCAAACGAGCGTATCCACAGCCACAACCGTTGACGCTAGAAAACCGGCCACAAGCGGCTACCGTTTGCGGTGCATTTATAAAATGTATAAATATTTATTTATTTCATTTCCTCATCATACTTACAGCAACACCAAGGCGCATGACGAGTCATTCGGTATTTTACAATTTTCATTTCACTAGTACAGAGATATTATACATGTCAAAATAATCTAAATAAATGTCAAAATAATTTCAATAAACTGTCACAAAGAATAATAAGGCAAAAATGGACACAAACAAACAATATTATGTCGGTGGCGGCATTTAGAGGTGAGACAACCTACTAAGCACAAAAGGGACGTCCACAAATGATATATTATTCAGAGAAAAATCTAACCAAGATGATATATGTATTGTTGGAAAGCTTGCTTAATAAGCTTCTCAAAAATGTTTAATTTATATTTTTTCGTCCCTCCATTTTTTTTAAATGATAATATTTTTACTTTTTTGTAAAACTTACCGTTTACGATTTCTGACAAATTTAATGAAGCGCTTTTATTAATTTACCTAATATTTCAAGAGTTATCGGCAGCGATAGAAAAACCTGCTCATTAAATGGACTATAAATCGTAAACTGTAAGTTTAAAAAAATAGTTACTGAAAACAAAAGATGCAAAATTTTATTTTCTACAATAATGGTCTGCATATTTTTTGCACTAAAGTGCATAGTTTCCGAGATATCGGCCAAAAATGTATTTTTAAAATGGCGCTTGAAGCTCCACCCGGATCTGTCAGCATTTTGTGGTTTTATGCTCAATAAGTGATCTTAAACCTTATATTTAAAAAAAATGGATCGGAAATTTAGTGCAAAGTTGACCAAAAGAAACGTCTATTTTTACTGACCTATAATACCCGGTTCACTCTTTAATATGTTTATGATCCATGTTCGTTTGCGATGTCATTTAGACATTTGTCATCAAGTGAGGACATTACACTTGATCGAAGCAACATTGCAAAATTGCAAATAATAAAAACGCAAGTGGATTACGGCGCTCATGTTTGTCTATCTATGCTGTAAGCAAATATTTATGCGAAGTATTAAAAACGTTAGGCTGCGATAACGGGTGCAGTGATAAGGATGGGACAAGCCTGCAGTGTTTTTGTCGATATGTCGATAAGTAAATTTATTTAACTTGAAAAACATTAAATATATTTCCCTTATAAATATTTAAAGCTAATATAATACTGATAATGAAAGGCCTGTTTTAATATTTTAATAGAATATATTCTAATTTTCGTTTTCTAATAATGAGAAAAAGTATCTTATATTTTTGTATTGTTATTTGATAAAAAGGTTTATAATTATGTCGGCCTTGAAATAATTTTGGTGTAATAAATAGTATGTAAGAAGGTATTCTGTGTCAAGAATCACAAAATAGAAAACATATCAGTCTACAGAAAGCAGCTGCAGAAGTCCTAACAATGCTTTTTATTATCAAAAATATTATTTCAATACCACGTTATATGTCCGGACTATTTAATCCACTTAAATAAACTATAAATCAGTCTAATAGAAAACGATAAATTAATTCATCAACGTCACCTCATAAAAACACAAAAATAAAATCATCGATAACAACATCGACGAATCATCGACACAAGCCCAACACTAGGCTAGGGCAGGGCCACTATCACCTCCAAGAGATTGCGTTGATAGGAGATAGTGCGCTCCGAATTAGACTAGATTACATAAATGCTAGTTTTGGAGGTGCTGCGCGATAAAGCGCAATATTTTTCTATCAGACAGATAAAAAAACGTCAATGTGAATTTTTGCATCGGAAGTACTTATAGCGGTTATGTAACGACTTTTTGACTTTGTTTGTCGATCGCTGAAGTGAAGCAACGAATACAGCGGTCCGCGGGTGGCATTTACAACTGAGTAATATCGTGTCTCACATGATATGATGACTCCGGTTGTTTTAGCTGTTTAGCATTACTTCGCCGTTTCACATGTTTTAGGCGGCTAGAGCTAAAAGCTCTTCCAGACTTTTTTCTCTGTTTGAAAAAAATAATGGCATAATATTTTTTATACTACACCTGCTCGGAAAGTACCTTGATACTTTATCAAATTTACGGTAGAAAGTACGTCATTGCATATCGAACAAATATGCGGCGAGAAAACGCATCTGAGCGGGAGAGAAAAGTGTATGAAAATCCATTTCTTACGTGGTTTTTCTTTTTTAATTTTGGGTAAGACTATGCGCTGGTAACCTAAATATCAAAAGCCAAAAAGTTTTTACAGTGAGTTTTTATCTCCAAGTTCGCAAAATGACACTGGCCACTAGCTGTGTGTTGGATGGTGTCAAACAATTTGAAAAAAGAACATGTGAAAGTTGCAGACGCCATTGGCGCCATTTTCAATTTGTGTGTTGTTTAAAGATTTAGTTTTTTATTTTCCTCGTAGGTGTAGTATAAAGCACTATGTATCACTCGAGAGAAAGTGCGATTCCCGATCTCGGGTGTTTTAAAGCCCTCGCCTACGGCTCGGGCTTCAAACGACACCCTCGACGGTAATCGGTCACTTTCTCCTCTCGGTGAACAATGTACTATTAACTCGATTTTTAAATCAGAATAGGACACATTGTTTATTCTGGATTCAAAAGCTGCGATTCGTTAGAAACATTCCTTGACTTGACGAAAGAACAACTTGAATGTTTTCGGAAAGTACAATGTAGGAGTTTTTAAAACCAGAACAAATAGTAGGTACGAGTGCTAGGTATACCTCAGACCACATTTGTCAAAAGCAAGCAAAAATTTATATAGGTTAGATTAGGTTGTTGTAAATGTTTTTTTTTCTGGACTCAATCGGTCTTACCACATCTCACCTATATACATTTTTGCTTGCTTTTGACAAATGTGGTCTGAGGTATACCTAGCACTCGTACCTACTATTTGTTCTGGTTTTTAAAACTCCTACATTGAACTTTCCGAAAACCATCAAGTTGTTCTGTTGAAACTGTTCGTACAAAAAAGGTAAAGTTGATTTGCTTTTTTTTCGTTTTAAAATATCGAGTAAACATTTTACAAGACGCCCGGACGATAACAACATAACAACATACTCTAGGCATCGATTACAATAAACAAAATAATAATAAACACATTAGGAACAGAGCAGGAAATTTGTCATCCAGTGCACCGACTTTGTTGACCGATTGTTAACCTTCATAATACCTACTATAAAATACCTATCAATTAGTAGTTCTGAAAACGGAAGTTCACGGGCACAATCTTGCTCGGAATTTAGTATCATTTATGTTTAATTTTTGTTTTATAATTACATATATCAGCCGATAAAAGAGCTCGCAACAAACCCTTGTCAAAAGGTTGTTGTTGGTCAAACGCGAGATAATTTCGGAAAAAAACTTCTCTTCTTGTTGAGTTACACCATCCCTTCTCTTCTTCATTTTTTTCTTTATTCCTATCCCCATATTAATTTCAAAATTGCTTGTTGGCTTGTTATAATAATTTTACTAAATTGTAAAGCTAGCAAACACTGGCAGAAGATCGAGAAACGTGGAAGTTGATCCACTGACTAAATACTCGCTCTTAAATTTTGAATCAAACCTTCTTCAAGAATACTAAGTGAAAAACAGGATAATTTACGTGGGACCCAATTCAAAAAAGAAATGAAAATAAACCGGACAGTTGAAAGAATCATTTTCCAATTCTTGTAGAGACGTTTCATTCATCCTGTCTGATATTTTCTAAATGTTAAATTAGCTACTTGTATTATTCATCATATTGTCAATGGCTGAAAATATATAAGTTCCTCTTTTGTATGTATTCAATAATATTTATTTGTTAATATTTCCAGATTTAAAAAGGTGCTAAACTAAAATGGGATTTGGCGGGTTGTGTGGTTTGTATGTACCCCGAGTAATTGGCCAGGAGCGTCACCCAGTGGGTGCCTGAGGGCTGACGAAGGCAGGGAAGGCCTATAAAAAACGCTAGCGTGACGATCTTGACACTCTCCGGGAAGGTTGGCGGGATTTGGCTACAGAACGAGATAAATGGAAGAAAGTTGGGGAGACCTTTGCCCAGCAGTGGGACATCATAGGTTGAGATTTCATTCTAAGCGGCAGAGCGGTTACAGTAGGCTGAATTATTACCAAAGAAATTCCGTCTGTCGTAAATGTATTATTCACAATATGAGTACGAAAATGTGTTATACTTATGTACTTGCAAAAGGAAAATGAGTATAAGAGTCATCGAAAAAACATTCACAATTCATCTAAACAGTTCCTAACCAGGTTAATTGTGTTGGTCAATTTTAACGAGAACCTTACAAAGCGCAATCCTTTACAGTTATTGTAAATGTAAAGCGCGATTCACACTGCGGGTGAACTAATCAAACTTAGTCAGTAGCTCCCGCTGCCAGCCTTAGTATTTGGAGACAAGTGCATTAAAAGTCTATTAAAATACATTGTTAAATTTTTCTCTATATGTATGCTATAAAATTTAAATATATTTTGTATTGTATCTTAACTGTTTAAGAGTGTGGTTTTGCTTAGTTTCAAATTTAAATGTTGATTTCTGTTTAGTTTTGTTTACGTCAATTAATTGAAATTATATCAGCTAACGTAATTAATGTGTGTGTAAATGATAATTATATTATTGACCTATAAAACTGTTTGACAATAGGTATAAATATTATTCTGGAAAAACTATTTTTACAGCTTAGAGTTTTGTTTGCTTACTCGTATGTAGCTACTTTGTACCCCAACTATAACATTCTAAATAAAATTTACATTTTATTCGTGTTGTTTTTTTTAACATTTTGTGTACCCCTGCTAGGCAAAGGCAATTATGGCGTCCAACCATTTTTGTAATATTTCCTGACCTAAATTAACGAAATACTTTAGAGTTTTAGATAATTGTCCAGAGCCGAACATCTTAGCCTATATTTTTTGTTCCAACTGTTTACACTTAGCTAATCGAACTAAGTTAGCTGTGGTGTGAATCGTGCCTATAGCATTTATCATATGACTGTTGCGACAGCTAGCGGGAAAGACACAATGGTGGCCCCGCGTCGACTCAGCTACTTTTGGGATGTGCGCAGATTTCATAGTAGTTCCTTTGGACCAGGCTAACTGGTATTTTTATGCTATACAGAGTTACCCAGAACTAGTATACTAAGCCGAAATGAGGTGATTCAGGCCATTATTATGAACAACTTTTACTATGGGACCAATTCAATTCGAGGAAAAGAAATCAGCTGTTTCACACATTTTGTCGATTCCGAGTTGCAGTTTTGTATAGAGCAGCTGTTTTTACTCGAATTTTGAATTGGTCCCATAGTAACAATGGTTTCTAACGATGGTCTTCATAACCTTTTTTGGATTAGTACAGGGAAGACTCTGTAGATTTCCGTTTGACGGGTATACTAAGCTGAAAGTGGATGACTTAAACCATTATTATAAGCTACTTTTAAAATGGGTCCAACCCGAAACTGTTGAAAACTTTAGCCATTTCATACATTTTGTCGATAACTGTAACCGTAACCCCCACCCCCCTACCGCCTAAGCAATAGCAATCGTAATAGCAATCGTTTATGACTTCATTTTAGTCATTTGGCACCGCCTATGTGACGTTAGTCGTCAATTGCTTTGCGCGGATTGCGAAAGCTATCGTTGAATGACCAACTTTGATGGCTAATGTCACATAGGCGGTGCCAAATGACTAAAATGAAGTCATAAACGATTGCTATTACGATTGCTATTTCTTAGGCGGTCGGGAGGCCGGCCTATAAAGTAAGTAAGTTCGCCTTAAGGCCTCTGACATGTCTAAATGATTAAAGAAACCAAGACCCACAATTTATCGTGGCACCCTATAGCAGCTTTATTTGTTAATGTCACCCGCGGTTACCCATCCGAAGACTGACCGCGCCGAACGTTGCTTAACTTCGGTGATCGTTTACGCTGACTAAAGGCCTCTGACATGGCTAAATGAATAAAACAACCGGAACCCACAATTAAACGTGTCATCCGATCCATGACAGCGCTCAGTTGTAGATGCCACCTACGTTCACCATCCAAAAATTGACTATGCTGAACGTTGCTTAACTTCGGTGATCGTTCAGAAACACCTAGTCAAACTATGAGCGTTATCTACTGAGAAGCACTCATATTTATCATAATGCGGAGAATTACGATAAAACTAAGACTTTATCTAGGAATTCGTAGGTTCCTGCGCTCTTTCGCGATATAAAGTTCAAATTTCTTCGATGTAGGTAAAGAGTTCTATGAAGGTGGAACTTGAGCTTTCCGGCAAGTAACTAGGCTGGTGGTCTCTCCACTTACAGTTTCTTAGAGTTTTGTTTGTTAATATTATAAGAAAGCTAATAATTCTTTGGTGGCATATTATAACCGACTTCAAAAAAAGGTGGTTGGCAATTCGATTGTATGTTTTTTTATTATGTTTGTTACGTGATTACTCGCCAATAATTGTTCACCGATTTTTGGTGATTGTTTATTGTTTGGTAGATCATACCTTAGAGCAGGTCAATTTCAATTTAATCGAAATCGGTTTAGTAGTTTTTGTAACCAATAATAATCTAAAAAATCGCATACTTACGAGTACATCCATTTGCGCGAACTATTCGAATTTTGTACGTAGATTGCATTTGAAGTCGGTTGTGCCAAATGAATTATTTACTGGCGCACTTAGTAATAGCGGTCAATTAGGGCGACTTTAATACATCAATATAATAACTTTTAAGCACTGGTGGCCTAGAGGTAGTAACACCCGCCTTACAATCGTGAGGTCGTGGGTTCAAATCCCGGTCCCGTACCAATGAGTTCTTTGGAATTTATGTACGGAATTTCACACCACTAGATTTTCGGTGAAGGAAAACATCGTGAGGCAACCTGCATATGTCCGTAGAAGAAATTCGAAGGCATATGTGAATCCACCGACCCGCACTGGGCCAGCGTGGTGGATATGGCCCAATCACCCTTCGTGGGTAGGCCTACGTCCTGCAGTGGACTATTCAAAGGCTGATACAGTACAGTACAATAACTTTTATAATAGAACCAACATCACATTAAAAAAAAACAGCTGTCCCACTCCAGTGTGATAATCTACAAAATGTATGGAACGGCCGTTTAATATTCGCGATTTCGGGGTTGGGCTCATAGTAAATGTTGCTCCTCTTGATGTCTACTGAAGTCTCTCTTGACAGGTTATGTGTAAGATACCAGTTACCCTGTATCAAAGGTGTTGTTTTGCGAAGTCTAGGAATTTAATGAGGTTTTACTTACATAATATAAGGTACAGTGGGTGATTAACGCCCACCTAACTTTAATTTCAAATATTTTTGGTATTTCAATAGTTATGGAAGAAAAACACCTTTCTAAATAAATTATGTTTATTTATTCTACATATAATGGCACATTACAGTGAGTTTTACTCATAATACTTATTAATAGCCTGCTTTTTAAAAAACATTTATTTGGGCGTTATTAAAAAGTATGCGTCCATTGACGCCCGTTTTTTAAACTAAGCTTTAATTAAACAACTAGGTTTAAAACAAAAAAAAATTAGGTAACTTACGAAATCTTACTTTGTACTATCGTGATTACACTAAAAATAAACAAATAAAATCAACATTTAATATAGACTTTGCCCAACTTAAGAATACACCTCATAACACGTCGTATCTTTGTATTTAGTCATATTTAAGGAACTTTTTAATAATTTTCAAATAACCTATCGTGAGCACAAGGCGTACTAATCATTTTTAAAGCAGAATTAAGATATTTTTTAAATGTTCATTGGGCGCAATTACATCGTTAGTGGGTAATAACGCCCAATAGTAATAAGTATTAAAAAAAGTCTAGTCAATAGAGTTCGACTACTCTGTCAAAAAAAGTATTAACTGTTTATATAACAATTAAACTAAAATTGCCAGATAATCATAATAAAGTATGTCTTACATAAAATAGTCAGTCTGAAGTTACATTAATCAGTCTTATAGAAACTATACTTTTTTTTAACAATATGGACAAATAAACTCTATATCACATTCGGAGAGGCCTACGCATTCCTCATGGTACCATCTCTTACATACTATGCATTGCGCCATGTCTAACTCCTCTATCTCACCACAAGCATTACAGTACCAGACTTCATCGCTATTCCCGTTCATCTTCTTTTTATTCTTAGTCTTATTTTTAGTGTCTTTCGCTTTGTTTTCTTTTTCACGTCTTTCTTCTAATTTCTTCTCACTTATTTTTTCTTCTCTTTTGTCATTCGTCTTTTGTGTTTTAGAAATGTGTAGCTTTTTCTGCTCTTTCTTAGTTTTCTTCATGCTACTGTAATTTTGTTTATTAGATTTTTTAGTTTCAGTTTTATCATTGAATAAATCCTTAGTGATTCTTTGCCCTTTATAGTTCATCGCTTTCTTACGTGGTTTTGAAGATTTATTTTTTGCATAATTAGGCGTAGGTAGGAATTGTTGAAATTGCGTTTTATTCTCTTGTTGTAAACTGGCTAATGGTACGTTGTCTTCATCTAGGTTGCAAGTTTCATTTTGAATAGGACAGATCATTTGTTTTTTCGGTGTTTTTGTTCCTTTGTTGAGATGACTGTTGTCTTCATCTAGGTTGCAAGTTTCATTTTGAATAGGACAGATCATTTGTTTTTTCGGTGTTTTTGTTCCTTTGTTGAGATGACACTGACTTCCATCTCTTGATGATTCGTCTGATGTGTAGTTATAGATATCATCAGCAACATATTTGGATTGATTGAAAAGAGGCCTAGTAACGAATGAATCCAAATCAGAAATCGTTGAATCAGAACCCGGATCGTCACGTAAAGATTTTTGTAATCCTGAACAGCTGGGAACGGCCAGATCATGTTGTCCTAAATGTTTATCGCCATTGTAGTGTGAGGAATCAAATTGAGAAATACCAATTAAGTTGGTATCTGGTATTAAGGAAGGTGAATCACGATCTTCTTCTATCATAACTTGTGATTTAAGGTTCGGCCAAATTGATGCTATGTCAGAATTATCGGATGACGAGCTGTAATCCACAAGACGGGACTTAACTGGGTTAATATTTTCATTAAGTAAGTCAGATTTTCTCTGAATAGTAGATAACTCAGTAACTAAAGCCAAATGGTGATCATGATCTTCATTAATGTCATCACTATCAGTGCTATCATCTAATGAGTTTAAAATGAGATTCTGCAGAGGTTCCTGGGTTCGCGGGCATGGCATTTCCGACAAAACAGATGGGGCAAATGCTTCCTCTGGTATAACTTGGGGATCGAAGGGAAAGAGACCGGTTGCCTTGAACCCATTGACTATATTGCTGTGCGTCATACACTTGGGCCAAACTCTAGTAAATATTTTATTGAATGTAGCTTTTGTGAGTGTTCTGTCGGCGCTTGCACATAAATAGTTTAAGACTTCTTCGTCCCAATGATGTTCAAAAGACTTGTTTACGGACTTATCCAGAGGCTGTAACTCATGGGTTGTATTTGAAGGAAGGCAGTATAGCACTATGTCATTATTATCAGCTTCTTCGAGTGCTTCAACTGATAAGTGACACTTAGCGCCATCAAAAACAAGTAAACATTTTCCCGCAACTTTGTATTTGGCTAGGTGCTGGATAAATTCTACAAACAAATCGGCAGTCATGGACCCTTTCGGCGCCATTCTTACTAAAGTTCCGGCAGGTAAGTTTTCTGAAAGGTCTGGTCTTTGTCTTTGCCCTTTAAAAAGAATCATGGGAGGAATCGCGGTTCCTATGGCATTAACACACATTGCTATGGTCACATTTTCGGCATGTTCGGGTGCAATAAGATGTACTCTTTTACTTCCTTTCTCCGCAAGTACCGTGTGCTGGTTGTGGACTGTAATTCGGCAACCCTTCTCATCCATGTTGTATAGTCTTTCAGGATGTTGAAGAATATCTAATGGTTCGTATATTTCTTTTACATTCTGAAAATGTTCCCTAACTATTGCTTTGTTAAGTTTTTGAGCTCGCGCTGGGTTTAATATTTGTGGTTTTCGTTTAGTGATCGTTGGGTTTCGCTTTAAAAACTGCCTTAGCCAATCAGCACCCGCAATCCTTTTTGTAGAATTGAAATTATTTTTTATGTCAAATCTCTCGCAAAACATAAAGGCTTGTTTTCTGATAAATTTAGGTGTGAGAGGTATTCCGATTTTTGCAAACCTTTTGATTCTACCACACAAATCATTTTCCTGAGCCTCTGTTAAAATAGGTTTTCGTCCCATACGTTTTACGTCTTGGCCGGTTTTCATATGGTCCCTCAATGTTCGTCGCGGAATGTTATACTTGAGAGATATGGCTCGCTGACTTAATTTCCCTTTTTTAACAGCTCTCAAAGCGGCTTTCAAATCGTCTTCTGACCAAGATTCTCCCCTCTTTTTACGAGGCGACATCTTTATATCTAAAAATATAAAAAATAATGTAATGGAAATATTTCCTTTATATGTCAATATATATCTTATTAAAAATATCTTAAAGCATAAACAATGAAGTATAAGAAAACAATATTTGAGGTTATATTGATCGCGTCGATAATTAATTTAATGTTCAGTATATCAATGTATAGGTACTCATTTTTTTAGTAGTTTCTGAAATTAGAAATGCTCTATCTATGGTTATGGTTATAACGCCCGTGTAGTGTAATAGCGCCCAACCGTTATTTTAACGGGCGTTATTACCCAGCTGGGCGTTATTATCGGACGCTGATTCAAATGGCACGTTTATGGAAAAAAACATAGAAATCTACGCCAAACATTCAGGCAATAGTGAACTAAGTTTATCTTGAAGCAATTAAATCTTAAAAATTAACCCAAAACGCAAAAAAACACATAAAACCACTCACAATTTCGTTCCGGTACTTTTTATAACAGTGTGGTACATGTCCGATCCTGCCGGAACGCGGCGTCACACTGCCGCGGATAATGGCGTGAGCGCGTCGCCGCTTGTTTTGCGGTTTCTTATTGGTTCATTCTAAGTGTGCGTGGAGTAGTAACGGAATATTTTTATATTTAGTATGTTTTCTGCCATCTGGGCGTAAATGCGCAGCGGGCGTTAATCACCCACTGTACCTTAGACAGGAGTTTTTTCTAAGCCTAACTCAGTAATCCAGGAAAAAATCAAATATAAAGTTCCAATTTCTTTGCCGCAACCTTAGCCGAATACGTTTTATCGCACCTATTGGAAAACTATGGAAGAGATCTTTGAGCAAATATCTACAGAGCCACAGTCCCTAAGTGAAAGTAGTAAAAAAATGTCCTAGTGCCGTCAATCGTAATGCATACCTACTTAGATATATACATTGAATAATTCACAATGACCTATTTTCTCGAATCTCAACGTTAAGTCGCCTAATTAGTATTTGTAACCGAGCACTTAGGCATCCCGCGGCGTTGTAGTCGGCTTCAATCACCTTACGACTAACTAAAAAGTCTGCCCATTACGTAGCTTGGGCAAGGTTTTGGCTCCGACACTTTTATTGCACGATTGTGACTCTATAGATACTTGTTTGATGGAACAGACCTATGTCTAGTCAATGGTCCTACCACTAATTTTTTATTGTACATACAAAAACTAAACGAAGAAAGCAAGCGAAACTTATAATGAGTGTAACAACCAGCGGCCTTGTCGCTAATAATCTTTTTCTTTCGCTTGATTATAAAGTTAGTGTTTGGTGGTTTCAACTTATTCAACTTTACAGGAAAATGGACAAACTAAAACCTAACTTTTCTAATAACACATCTATTTACATTATGTATAAGGTAAAATCAGTACGGTGTTGCTTTGCAATGTGCATTTATTTTATTTAAGTTTACAGATAATCCTAATAATTATGATGATTACATTTTACCCATTAAGAAATAAATAATTAATACTATTTATTCCGAGAATTCATTTATTCTTTCGAGGAGAATACTAAATATACTTACTTATAAGTTAATATATTAGAGGAATAGTTATGCAAAAGTACCGATTTTGGTACATATTTGACTTCTGTAGGCGCTGCAATCAACATCAACTTTCTGGTATTGTTTCAATACTACTGAAACAAACTAGGTCAAATTTTGATTGAATCATTTTGCAATGTTTGTATTAGTTGGCATCTATGGATAATAAAAAAAACTCGCGATCAACTTGCAAACAACAGAGAAAGGAGTTAACACCGGAACAAAATAAAATACAGACAAATGGGGAAGACCAAAAAATAGACAATAAAAGACCTCATTTTTTCTCTGAAAACTTGTCCTTATTTACTTGCCCCAAGTTACTTTTTGTTTTCAAATATGTCTATATCCAATATTCTAACTAAGACTACATAAAAAAAACTTAGACTCGGTTTTAATTAACGTCATAATTAACATTAAACACTTTATCCCAAACAAAGTACGCATAAATAAAAAACATACTTTGTATAGTCCGAATCGTTCAAGTCGGCGGATGTGAAGTTAGGTACAAACTGCGCAATATCCAATTTTGACCGAAGCTCAAATAAATTGGAATTCGCGCGGCTTGTAGCTAACTACGACTCGCGGAAGGGCGATTGGGTCATATCTACCACGCTGGCCCAGTGCGGGTTGGTGGATCTTCGTTTGTAGTTGCGCAGAGACGCCCGTTTGCCATCAGTCTAACCTTCAATATAATACCTAACTTGTGTTTTGTTTCAACTATGTCCTGTTAAAATGACGTGATCGAGTCTAGCGCTGATAAATCATGGAGTACAATCGAGCGCAAACGTGTCTGGAACTATTTTAATTATATTAATCAAGTAATTATAATTATTTTACGCCAAAAATAGTATAATCGTCTTCAACCGTTGCAAACCGACATACAAAATTCGAATAGTTCTCTCGTATCGATGTGTGCCATTTTTGACCGACGAACCACCGGAGGAGGTACTCAATTCGACACGTATGTATATATATACTAGTTTTTAGCCGCGGCTTCGCCCGCACACGCAATATATCATTATAATTTATAGCCTATGTGTTATTCTGATATATAAGCTATATTATTGCAAAGTGTCATCTCAATCCGTTCAGTAGTTTTTGCGTGAAACAAATATCCATAAATCCATCCATCCATCCATTCTAACAAACTTTCACGTTTATAATATTAGTAGGATATATATATTTTTATGTAAAACCACGCATAACTTTTTTCATAGTTGTCCTATTTCAATAATTCTTTATTGGAAAGAGTATACTTCGAAATTGGTCCCATTTAAATTTTATCGAAATCGGCTGAAAATGCTACATCGATCCATGCGAAATATTCGCGAATTCTTTACACGGATTTTTTTCGATTCAATTCATAATAATTGGTGAAAATATCGATGTTATCGGTTAAAATGGTTTTTACTGGAATTTCATGGGGAAGAAAGAAGAGGAAGGAAATAGTTGTTATTTAATATTGAATCTCATTTTAATCCCATTTTCAGCCGGAAATGCCGCCCTTCAATCCGTACCAAGGTTAGACGTTTTACGTGAGACCGTTCTCACACGAGAATAACGGCAATGCATGACATTACATGACACTTTCAATTTCATGATTAGTTATCAAGTTTAAAACAAAAAAAAAATGCCAAGTCATTTTTTTCATCTGAGGCGCAACCGGTCTTATATCCTCTGTACACTGTACAAGTACTGCTCTGGCCAGACAACTAAAATTTGCGCGAGAATACAGTAGAAAAGTACGCTGATAGTGGTATATTCGTCCACTGAGGTGTAACAACTGCGCCCCACAAAATATTATAAAACAAAGTCAGTTTTTAACCCACTACCAAAAAAGGGGAGGTTCTATGTTCGTCTGTATATATTTTTGTGTATGTTCATCGATATTTTTGCTTTGTGAACCGATTTAAAAAAAATGATTTTTAGTTTGTTCACTTTCTCTTAGAATATTTGTTTCAGAAGGTTTATAGCTATGATTTATTGGTAGCCGGGCAAAACCGAGACGGGCAACTAGTAATTCATAATTCCTTTATTTATTTTTCACAACAGTACGAAACGGTTAATAATGCTAGGGACGACCACGTATGCTCCCTGATATTTACATTGAACTAGCTAAAGATGCGCATAAAGCGCCATCTTTGTTTTTATTTATTTAGAGCAACCTGTACTTCATTCAAGTTGCCAACCAGTTTAGGTTGCGTTGCCTCGTGTGAGAACAGCCTAACTTCAAAAGTGTATATAGGGACTTCCCCGGTTAAACTCTAGCCAGGATAAACCCAGTTAGGTACAAGATACTTTATCGTACAAAGAAAGTAGGTACGTCGAATGCAATTAGCTATACAGATATCCAAAAATGGAAAATACTTGGAGTCATTGGTATTTCTCCAATTCAAGTTGCATTTTCGTTGAGTATTTTTGTATCAAATTTCCCTATTTTTTAGATAATTTTGCCTTTGACTATACCATGTTTTGACTAGAATTATAACTTTATCGAGCAGGAAAATAGCTATATATAATTGCATGTTTGTAACTATACACCGATTACAATTTGCGACCGTGAATTCATATTTTTACGCACAATTAATTGCATTAGTTATATGCATTTTAATATCACTATGGAAACTAGCGTGGTTTCCGCACATTTTAATTAAGTAAAGCACAGGTGTTACTCACGCTTAATTTTAGTAGAAAACTGCTACTATTATTACAAGCGCATTTGGCGATCTTTCTCAAGGTTGGAGTACTAGCACTCGGACTCGTCTCGCATAGCGCTCAGTACTATTAGTATTATATATATCAGTATTATTTAGGCATAACTATTACCAATGTTATTTTTGAATGTTATCGGACGATTTCAAGTAATATGTAATGTGTCTACAAAATAAAGAGATTTGACTTTTACTTTGACTTTACTAGCACGCGGGCTCGTCTCGCATAGCACTCAGTGCTAAAGTAAGAAACCGCGTGCTAGTACTCCAACCTTGAGAAAGATCGCCAAATGCGATTGAACCTATAGTAGCAGTTTTCTACTAAAATTATGCGTAAGTAACACCTGTGCTTTACTTTGTGCATTTGAATAATTATAATAGTAGGCATACCTTTTAAGTGATGCTTGGCAAAATACATGTTACATATGTAAAATAATATATAGGTATTCTCATCATTTTGATTAAGTTTTACCATTGTACTAATACTGAGATCGGATTCGTCGTGTCATCGAAATCTTAGTTTTACCTAGATAGATAAAAAGCACAGCGTAAGATGTTTAACTCTCTAGACTCTCTAGGTGTGTAAGTAGATGACCTGACTAGAACCTCAAGATCGAGCATTAGAAAGAATATTGCTCCAATAGAGACCACGAACGACCAACTATTGCGTAGGATATCACAACTTATGCCGGTTGCAATCCTGCGTCCACGACATAAAGAAGTTTTTGATATACACCTAATGTGGAAACCTCTTTCAACTAGTAGCTCTCCGACCAATAGGCCTTGCAGCACATCTCTCCTGAAGCTTTCTTATCTCAATTCACTCTTGACCGATTTGGATTGAGATATTAAACAATGTTGCCAAATATTATTGAAATCGGCTGATAAATACCGCAATAGCAAATTTCCCACCTTTTTGAGGGAAATTTCAAAAACAGGCATGATTACTGGGTAAAAAAATCAATAATGTAATTAGTCCGTGAGTTAGATTATCAAAAAATATTGAACACATATTTTTTCTTCTGTCAATCAAACAACAAATGACAAAGATAAACCTCGTCAAAGTTTGGGAGTGGGGGTCGTGACGTCGCTTCTCTTACAGAAGTCTAAACATTTGTATTGCACTTGTGACGTCACGCGTAACTTTGACGAGCTATATCTTCATCAATGTTTGTTTAATTGACCAAAGAAAAAATACGTGTCTTATGTTTTTTGATGGTCTATCTGACGGACTAATTACATTTTTTTGTCATCATGCCCATTATCGGCGATGCTGGAAAGACGAAAGGAAGATCGTCGAGTTAAAGTAAGACTTCCCTCACTTTGTTCGCTTCGGTCAATTAAATATTACTTATAATATTTAAAAGTCGTTTGCAAGCCTCACCTGTTTCCTATTTGTACAATTTTGTATATTATTAATATAGAATATAAATTAAGTAAGATCCTTGGCGGTATGTGAAGAGCAAACACAGGTGGCCTGAACTCTACCTATCTAGCTCTCCTATTCTGAAAAAAACATTTTTAGGTATCTTATTTTGTTATTTAATCATCGGGTTTAGTACAACGGTGGTTTATCCGGAAGGAGCTTACTAAGATTCAGATTTGTTTATTGTAAAACTGTATAATTATACAAAAGTCTTGAATGTGACTTCTTTTACCAACAGTTATTACACTATTTTTTTTCTGAGCAGTAAGCCTAGGCGAGTATAAATTTGTAACTTTTGCTCTATTGTCATTCTATATTATTTGTAATCTATTATTTATCAAAACAACACATTATGTCAAGACTTTTGGATTTTAAACGATCTTGCCAAATATTATCAAAATTGGTCGATAGATGGCGCGACTGAATATAATCTAAAATCTTTTTTACATTCAGTTTCTTAGCCTAAGTTAAAAGTTACTTATATCACTTCCTTTCGGCTAAATCCCGTTCCATGCAACCCCCAATAGATGTATTTACACTTGTAATGTCTAAGGTCGATATTGAATTAGGTGTTTAAATAATGGTGATTAATGTCACATTCAATTTGTAGAACTAATTACAGAATTAACAAGGAAATTATAATACTAGGATTATGAATATGAACGTGAAATAAATGATACGTGATATGAAATAAAACACATCTTATGTCTATATTTTACGATTAAATGATATTCGTAATTATTGTTGTTTTTAACTGTTGGGGTCTATAAGTATGTTTTGATATAGCATTGGTTAATAAGTAAGTAATGAGTTTTTGTCAATACTTAATCATTTGTTGCTACATAATATGTAATTAAGTAAAATGTTCTGTATAGTTAAATATACTACCTTATAGGGGTATGGTGCTTTTAATATTTGTACTGTAATGGTTTATTATATTTTCTAAATTAATAGTAAAAATCGTCAAATAATTTGGTTAATGACTTCGAGCAAATATCAGCTCGAAGGTTAGTATAGTATTTTATAATCTTTTTAATTTTGAACTATAAAACGATTACCTTTATAGAGATCTTTAATTAGATTGTTAATTTTTAAATATTTTTATAGCCATTGAATTTAGGCCAGCACTATATAGTTAAGTAAAACTTTGGTTACCAAGTTCAAGTATGTATTGCGATTTAATTTTGTACGATTTATCTGATGCTTTGTCTTGACCCTATTGTCTTTGTGTGCTGCATGAAACCCCCCAGATACAATCCCAGTGAGGGGGGGGGGCTATGAGTGTAAACAGAGTTCTTATCCTAACTAATATTATAAATCTGATAGTGTATTTTTTGGTTTATTCCTCTTTCGCACAGCAACGGAGCAACGGATTGACTTGATTTTTGGCATGGACATAGTTTGAAAAACGGAAAGTGACATAAGCTACTTTCTATCCCGAAAAAATAAATGGTTCTTATGGGTGAGTACAAAAATCAAAATATCATACGGGCAAAGCCACGGTTTAAAACTAGTTTATCCTACTATCCTACTATATAATATATAATCCTACTAATATTATAAACGCGAAAGTTTGTGAGGATGGATGGATGGATGGATGGATGTTTGTTACTCTTTCACGCAAAAACTACTGAACGGACTGAGATGAAACTTTGCAATAATATAGCTTATATATCAGAATAACACATAGGCTATAAATTATAATGATATTGCGTCAAAAATCAAAATATCATGCGGGCCGCGGGTAAAAACTAGTTGATAATAATTCTATGTTCAACGATTTCTAGTAAAAAACTGTGGGTTATCAACCAAGCACTAGGATGACTAGTTACCTCCTTATCAGGGTTCAATGCCTGCAGATGATAAAAAAACGCGCCAACCGGACAGCCGCCCGTTTCCTCTACAATATAGACTTAGCCTATCTCTCCACTTCAGCTAGATTAAGGGGCTAGCTCTAGAGAAGGATAGCGATTTGTTTGATGTGTGTAGTTAGAACGAGAGATACTGTGAATTGGTTAAGGTGTTGATTGGTTATTGTGAGAAAATAGGATCGTACGAATAACTTAACTAGACTTTTTAGGTAATTTTATGCAATTTAAAGAATGTTAGCGTATGGAAGATAATAAACGTTCTCGATTTCTTGACTAAGTCAGATTGATTGTTCTTCGATAAAGGTATGTGCTACTTCGCTACGCTACGGACGGATTAATGACATTTAAGAAATTTAATTTGGAAGCAGGCCACTTCCGAAAAGCATATTTGAGGAAACCCCATACTGTTCAGTGTTCATTGCCACTTTAGTTTCACAATTCACTAGTATTCTATGTTATAGTTTTTTTACGCCGGGTGCCCTAGTGTTAGTGATAAGCCTTTTGAAGGCCTCTAATATAGGTAAACGATTCGAACAACCGGGACCTACAGCGGTAGCGCAAAGTTGTAAATACTAACTGCGGTCGCCTATCCAAAAAAATAAATTTTATTCATATGACATAAATTCTATTAAAAGTATTTTATACAAATTAAATTACCCAAATTATATAACAACGGACAGGAAGGAAATGGAAGTCTATTTCTATTTATATTTTTTTTTCAAAACAGGCTATTGAAGTTTCCGGTTTTGAAATATTCAATGCATATACAAATTATGATAAACCCCTATAAAGAATATCTGATAGTACATTAGATATTCCTTGTAGGGCTTTATTTCGTAGGAAAAATTCTATTGACGTATGTTACCATACATATCCGGGTTTATCTGGATGCTATTTTTGCTAACTTAACACCACATAACAAATGTAGAGTAGGTAATACTGAAATAGATTTTCCCTTACCTAAAAATAATCTTGATATCTGGCCTATGTAGTACAATATCAGGTAATCCTTACTTATATTATAAATCCAAAAGTATAATATTTTGTTGGTTATTGGTTTGTTTGTTACTTTTTCGCGAAGCAACAGAGACTTGATTTTTGTAAAGATATCTACAATGTGTATGTCTACCGGTAACGGAGCCTTAAGCGGTGACATCTATGGCAAATATTGAACAACTTTTACTATGAGACCAACTCTAAAAACGTAAAAAAAACTGCTTTTCCATACCATTTTTTTAATAGACTTTCGACAAAAAGTATGGAATAGCTGTTTTTTTGCGTTTTCAGAGTTGATCCCACAGTAAAAGTTATTCGAAATTTGCCATTTATGTCACTGTTTAAGGCTCCGACACCGGTATTCAAACACATTATATACAGCTTAAAGGCCGGCAAGTATCATAAACCGCTTTCTATCCCTGAAAAATAAAAGGTTCTCATGAGATATAAAAACCAAAATATTGCGCCGCGGGAAAAACTAGTTCTTTAAGTGCATAACAATCATAAAACAAGAACAAAAGAGCTATTGCAAAATCTCGTAAATAGACCATAAGTTTGGTTTTCGTCACCGAGTACTTATCAAATGGATTTTAAGTAAACAACCTGTAGCCGTGGTGTCCTAGTGAGAAGAAAAGTGTGTCTTAAAATTGCGAAGTCGTGAGACTAAATCCTGGTCTCGTACTAATGAGTTCTATGGAATTTTTGTATGAATTTTCACATTACTGGCTTTTTGGTGGGTGGGTAACATCGTGAGGAAGACGATGGCGTAGATATGTCATTCAATTATAGGTGCTTTGTTCCAGAGAAGCTTATGCCTTATAGTGAGCTATTAAAAAGGTAATACAGTACAGCACAAGTAAGTAAATTTTGACCTTGATGTGAGAGTTAAGTCGCCTCCGTAGAAGCGGTTAAAAAAAACAGGACCTACAATTTGACATGACATCCGAGCCGCGATAGCCTTTGTTCAGGAATAACACCAGCTAACAACCATTTGGTGAATAACTATACCGTACGCTGCTCACGCTGCGTACACTGAACTTCGGTGATTGTTAAGAAACAGTCGAATTACACTATGAGCGCTAGGTTACAGTATTGACATTAATATGAAATACTATAGTCGTAAATAGAGCAAAGGTCTGGTTTTCCTTACCGAGTACTTATCGAATTATTTCTAGGTAAACAAACCTTGGTTCGGTCAATGTCTCGCGGATAAGCCCTGAGGTCCACACTCCACCAAAACGGAGAGAGCGGACCAATGTCAAGTAATTTTAGGCCGAGTGAACCTCATAATTATTTTTCGCAAAAAATCGCAACACCGACTTCCAGCGTGTACAGTATTCGAATAATTTGCACAAATCGATGTGACATCTATGTACATTATTTTTAATTTATCAGAAACGGCTTAGCCTATTTTGATAAAATTTAAATTAGACCACCTTGGAAGTATATCCTTCAAACTATAGTTTTTTTTGAAATCGTTTCCCAATTGGCAAAAATATCGATGAAAATACACAAAAAAATACATAAAGACGAAGATAATTTTCTAATTTCATACAGTCAAACTTAAAATAAAAAACTAAACTCATGCGATCAGATCTGGTGCAAGGCACCCAAAATGCTGGCCGCATGGCCACGCTGTATAGTGATGACCATCATTTGCACCAAATACGAGCCCGAGCGGGTAATTTAACTAAATATTCAGCGAATATTTCAAGTATCTATACCCTTCATCGTAATTAATATCGAGCAAAAAACGTCTAAAACTTTAGATTTGTTGCCCCCCCTAATTTTTTTCTACTTTTTTCAGTATTTGTTGTTATAACGGCTACAGAAATACGTCATGAGTGAAAATTTCAACGTTCTAGCTATTACGGAACATGAAATACAGCCTAGTGACAGACAGATGGACGGACAGCAGAGTCTTAGTAACAGGGTCCCGTTTTTACCCCTTGGTATGGAACCCTAAAAATGATGTATGCAAATAAGATAGCTATTCACTCTGATTTTGAACAGCTTGAAATGAAACAAAAGCTTCTCATTAAGCAAATATTACATTTATTCAGTGCAGTTACGGTCTATAGACCTATGTCTACCCTCTAATATCGCTGCTCCGCTCCATTTTGGCAGAGCCTTGACGAAGCACTGAGTACTAGCGTAAACAATACTACACGGGAGCATTCGCGTCTATTGTAAGGGCACGGTCACACAAGCATGATTTTGTATAGGCGCCTATATTTGCTTATTCGGACGAACACACTGAATAGTTAAATATGCAGACTCCCCTTATTCGCTGGCTTCTGTGGCTGTTTTCTTTATTTATTTGATAAATTACAATGATAGATATGTCAAAAACGTAAATCATCTTGAAAACATTGATTTTAAAACTTAGAATAAAAAGCTCTATCTAAATAACAAATTTCATCAAAATCGTTACAGCCGTTTCCAAGCACCGAATTTTAAATAAAAAAATAATCAAGAATTGTTCATTTAAAGGTAAATGATAAATAAAAGTTACAATGGTGCAATAAATGATTGAATTTGTTGGCTACGAAATCCTAGAGCACATGACAGTGCAAGAACTGCTACAGAAATGCAGCTACGATCCTAGACGTAGCGCTACGGTGCATCCGCGTAGATCCGCTACGCAATAGTGCAACTGATTTTACTATGATAATAATATTAATAGTAATGGTAGAACTGATTTCACTAAGATAATATTATTGCGATAGTAAATTTTGTTGCGTAAGCGTAGTTTGACTAGGTCTTTTATAGCGATTAGCGAAGTTAAGCAACGTTCGGCACGGTCAGTCTTTGGATGGGTGACCGAGGATACCATTTACAACTGAGCGTTGCCATGGCTTGGATGATACGTTAAATTGTAGATCCTAGTTGTTTTAACCGTTTCCATGTCAGAGGTTTTAAGGCCGCTTAAAAGCTCGTAACACTATGATTTTTGATTGTGTACAAAACATTATGACACATGTAGTGACAATATTATTTATTAATAGCTTTTGCCTGCGGCTCCGCCCGCGTGGTATTTTGACTTTTGTGCTATCCCACAGGAACCTCTTTCTTTTTCGAGATAAAAAGTCTCTTTCCGGCCTTTGAACTATATCCATGCCAAAAATCAACTTAATCCGTTGCTCGGTTGGTGCGTGAAAGAGGAACAAACCAACAAACTTTTTGGATTTATAATATTAAGTATGATAACTTACTTAAAGAATAATAATATTATGATTACCTGTTATTTAATCTATTTTTAGTATTTTTTGCCTGATAGTACAGCAGCATCCTAATATTAGGAAGTTGTATTGTGGTTTCTAATTATTTCAGTTTTATTTATGCTTATGTTGTTATTGTTTGTTTTGTTACTTTTGTTGTTGTTGTTTACAACGGGCAAATTTATTGATATAAAACTAAGAAGAATACCAAGCGTAGCGTAGGATGTCTACTCACAAAGTTGATTTGCCCTGATTGTACTGTACTGTAGCAGCCTTTTTAATAGTCCACTGCAGGACGTAGGCCTACCCACGAAGGGTTATTGGGCCATTACACCACTCTGGCTTAGTGCAGGTTGGTGGATTCACAAACGCTATGGAATTTCTTCTATGGACGTATTGCAGGTTGCCTCACGATGTTTTCCTTCACCGAAAAGCCAATGGTGTGAAATTCCGTGCATAAGTTCCAAAGAAACTCATTGGTACGGGATTGGGATTTGAACCCACGACCTCACGATTGAAGATCGGGTGTTACTAACACTAGACCACCCCGGCTTACATGCCCTGATTAAGATCGAAATAATACCTGGTGTTTATTTGGCTCAACGTATAAGTATTACCATTCAGCGCGGCAATGCTGCCAGCATGCTGGATACGCTGCGAACTTGCAGTGGGCTTGAGCATTTAAATTATCTTTAGACCTGCAAGGGTCTGTGGATGATCCAATTGCTTTTTATGTAGTAGTAGTTTATGTAGTTTTAGCCTATGTAAGTAGTGTTGTATTTTTTGTTTTATATAATAAAGGCACTAGCCCTATTATTTAAAAAAAATTAAGACTGAAAGATTGTGCTGAGTTCAAGCCTCTTACGACCAGTCCGATTGAAAACCTATAGACGAAGCCTATGTTCAACAGTAGACGTCTTACAGTAATTATGATGACAAAATACAAATGAGTAATTTTAAAAGACGTTTAGTGTGTACTTAAAATTACTAATAAATGTAGTTGTAATGAAATAATGTGAAATTGGAATAAAAGTTGTCGATTCTGCAAAAAGCACACTCGACGCCATTTTACTAAGAAATAAGGGGAGTCATTGACAATATGCATAATTTCATAAAGTGCATCATGCATGTTCCGGGAAAAGAAAAAGATGCACGAAAATAATAATAAATAGATTACCTAATTATTACCAAAAAAAACAAAGTAGCGCTCATAACGTAATTTGACTGGGTGTTTTTAGCGATCACCGAAGTTAAGCAACGTTCTGCACGGTCAGTCTATGGATGGGTGACCACGTTTGAAATTTATAACTGAGTGCTTCCGTGGCTGGGATGACACTTCGAATTGTGGTTCCCGATTTTTAGGAAGCGAAGTAATCTGGCGGCATAACAACTCTGAGACTAGGGCCAGCTACGCGGCTAATACTACTGACGGCGCAAAAGCGGGAATGAAGAGCCACATGTGCGGGAAAGAGTTCTGTGATAGGTTTTACCGGGAAAGGTTAATATCTAAGTAGCATTAATTTTATTTTCAAAACTTGTGCCTTTTGAAGTCTTAGATATAATTGATGCACCGGTTGTGGCCACTGCCCGGGATGCCATTTGATGTCAAAATTATTGCATACATAGATTATAAGCAATGGATCACCATAAATTTTGTTAGTATGAATGTAAAAGTTAAAAAATTACTTTTAAAATATTATTTTAACTTTAAAAAACAGTCTACACAATCAACAAAACTGTGGCCAAAAACATAAATAACTAAAAAAGAAACCTAAAAACATGAAATATTATGTCAAAAACTACACCTATGAGCAATTTTGAATTCACGTGTTACGATAAGTATTTCGGGATAGTACTCGTATTCTTTAGTCTTAAAGTTCAAGTTTAATTGGCCCTATTGTCTGAGCAAATAGTACCTAGTCATAGAACTAGGTACTTAGTGGTTTTTCCTATAAGTGACACGTCATGCTACAGCTTATTTTGAATGCTATCAGACCTATTGTTATGCTATAACTGTAGTAAACAAGGCCTCTGTCTAGTAGAAAAGTTAGACGATGTTTGAACGTCTGTGGACTTTTACTTGTAAACTTTTTGATTTATTTCATGATACTGAATATGAAAAGAACGAAGAGTATTTGTAAAAGGAGACCACTTAAAAAATTGTAAATACTTAATTCAATACTAAATTCTTGTATTATTATTTTAAATTCAGAAATAGTTATGGTCTAAATATGTTACAGTATTCCCATAGAAAATATGATAATTATTATAAGTAACAGAGTTATTAAATCAAATTAATTGGATTGATACTAATTCCTTTAAAATACTAGTATACAGGGTTATTTCTAATCAATTACCATCCTTCTAGGGGCTTATTCTGTATATCAAAACTAACAACTTTTATTCTACGATCTTTCGTCAAAACTCAAAAAAAAAATTGTTGTTCCATAGAAAAATTTAGTTTACCCGCGACAAAATGTATGGAACATCTGATTTTTTTTGAGTTTTAACGAAAGTCGTAGAACAAAAGTTGTTAGTTTTGATGTACAGAATAAGCTCCTAGAAGGATGCTAATTGATTAGAAATAACCCTGTATATTGTATAATCAAATATGGTAATATAGAGACATAATAAGCGTACAATAGAATAGAGTCATCCCGTAAATAGTAATGCAACTCAAAAAGGAAGTCTTTACAATAATTTTCTAATATAACTTTGAACAATAATGCTATTACTAATAGAAATACTAATACCATGATTTAATAATTTACCCATTTATGTACTATATAGCGTCATTCATTTATTAAAAACACCGGTGAGACACCAAAGATCCGATTTCGCCGGAAAGTTAGTAAAACTAACTCCGTTAGTCTGTAAATATTATTATAATGGATATTTAAGACTAGACTCATTATCGTTCTGTGTTAGATCTAAGAATATTTTTAAAGAATACCAAAATGTACAATTACAATAGTTACATTTTTTATCCATCCGACAGCCATAGTCTAACGGTGGACAAAGCCGCCTCTAATAAGACCGATCGGAAGCGGCTTGCACCCAGCGCGATCCTGCGGTCTTATTGAGGTCATCTCTTTGAAACGTGGGTTGTCATGATACGATAGAACAAAAACACATTTTCTTCTGTAGACTAACTAATCTTTTTTTTATAGAAGTGTTTAAAAACAATTTTTAAACAAACAACATTTTTATTTAGGGACAATATTAATTTACTAAGGGAAATTATGAATTTTTGACAAGTTTAGTAGCAAAAAAACCGTATAAAACTGACTCATATAAGGCCGCTGCGCTGTAAAATTAGGCTATCATTATTTGGATTACTGGCAATGATTCTGGTATAAAAGTGACAACCATTTACAATTAAGAGGTAGGTTAGTTCGTCTGACACTCAATTACATAAGAAAATTAAATTCCAACTACTGACATGCATATATAGCTGATCCAAATCTAATAACTTTAAAAAGTAAGCTATGGAATAAGCATTTGAATATTACTAAGCCTCTTTACTAGTAACTTTTATCATACGATTTGTTTATTTTATCAATGATAGAAAATAACGTAATAAGCTTCATTTTGCTACTTAGTTACTACTTAGAATTCTAAGCAACAATGAGTATGTAAGTAGAGGGCTAAAATTTATGCACAAAACGAAATGAATCCTAGAAGTTTTATAGTAGTAGAAATTAAACTTTTTGCTACTTATACCTACTTAAATTATAGCATTGAAACGGTTAATAACACATTGACTTACCACACATAATTTAGCACTTAATTTAACTCAAAGTTAAGACCCGCCAAAAAGTGATCACGTATTAAATTTTAAAATGGTGGTAATAATTAAACAATTCTGAAATAATGCAACACATTTCACGACACTTACAAACATGAAAATCAGGAAAAACACTTGACAGGTTTTACTTTGATATTAGAAATTATAACTCAAATAAGTTACTTTTCTCAAGTATAAGAGAATCAAACTTTTGTAGCATATAGGAGTTAAATTATAACTCAATAAACAAACATAGACTTGTTATGAACAACACTATTATTGTACAAATAATACAAGAAAGAGACGTACATAGCGTTGCGCACATAGAATGTATCTAACTTGCCGTAGCGTCATGATATTAGATGACGAATAACAAAAAATATCTCTGTCTAATTACTGATAAATAACAAAGTCACGAACACAGTTCTGGCAAACAAAAATCTGTAATTTGAGGCCCTGAATGCCTAGGAAGAAGTTTCAAAAAGTTGAACAAACACGGCCATTTTCGTCCAGAACTTAGAAAAAGTTTGAACGCTACAGCCTACATTTTCAGAATTCTCTAAGAAACAGAACTCCAATTAATTTGAGTTCATACGTATCCTAAATATGATCACAATAGCGCGTTGTAAGAATTGAGGTTATCCGAAACCGTCTAACACATTTTTTTGTGCAAATAATTTTTATCACACAACGACCTTGCTCCCAGCTATCGCGAAATTTTGCTAGTCTATCGATAACTAGGTCTAGAAAACTCACCGCAAAAAACAATGAAAGTAACAATCCTCACACGTCACAGCACTAGGTCACATGTGAATTAAAAAAAATGAAAACTAGATTTTTTGACGCGTCGTGTATGCGAGTCGCGTAAGTGCAATGTCTAGTTTGCGCGGGGCGGGAATGCACATCGCGGTAACGCCGGCGATCGCCGACTGCCGCGGCGCGCACGCAACTTACACTCGCCGAGCGCCCCACCAAAAAAAACAAATGCCGCGAAAATATGGCGGGAGGGAAGGAAACACGCAAAAACTGAAGGGGTGCGCTCGTTTCTCGCGCTGTGAGGCTGTATGCTAATCCATCGTGTGCTCGGCCCTTTTTTCCGGGGTGGGGGTGGGATGCAATTAAAAACCCGCGCGTGCGTGTGGGGGCGCGATTAGGAAGGAGACGGCGCACGGAATGAGTCTGTCACCGTTTTTTACTTTTTTTCTAGTCTGGAGTTCTGTGGAGTGTAGATGTATGGAATCGATGCTCGTCCGTCTGGCTCCCGGTTCCGACTTAGATAATTGCGACCATAAAAATGTAATGTTATCGCTTTTAGGAACTGAAAGATGAGCTAACTAGGTCTCGTTGTTGCAGATAATGGTAACTTAAACAATTTTAATGATTTGCGTCGTACTTCTTACGTCATGATTAGTTGAAGGACGTTTATATATACTTACCTACTTACTAAGTTATATTTAGTTGTGTTACTTCCATATCTATGTTTTATTTTATTTCCTAGGTTGATATGGCAGTTTTAAATTTAGAGCTTGAATTACGCCTCATTTTTTCTATACTTACATTACACACTGATGAGAAATTATGTATCAATACATCTAATACTTATTTCGCACGGAACGCTCAAATTAATTCAATGAAGAATCCACCGATGAATTTCTCACAACGGCACAAATTCAAAACCAGAATTCGAATCTATGCTTTTAGTTTTTTAATGCAACAATAGACAATATTGACAATAGAACTGGCCAGTAGACACCCTTCTAAAGTTTGCAACGACCTCCTTGCAGCAACATTCTGCAGAGCGAAGCATCTCGCCTCCTTGGTCCTTTGCGCGCGCTCGACGAATGTGGAAGCTAGAATAAGTGCGTGCAATACCGCTAATGTGACTAGTGTTGGGACTTGGGATTTTTCGTTAGGAAATATAAATCGATATTTATTAGTGAATCTAATTAGTTTAAAACATTGGCAAATTTAATCTTTATATGGTGATAATTTAATTTGTAAATACCGTTCTACAGGCAGCATATTACAATGTAAGATTGAGTTATGATTTCAACATGACTAAGTAAAGAGGTCTAAGGCGGTATACAAACAGTAGGTTCATTCAGCCTATAGGCGCGTAGGACAGATGTACTCGGCGAAGTTTTTGCTACATTTTGAATTTTTGGGGCGAAGATTAACCATTCGTTGATAAATGTGATAAGATAATGGCCGTGAGTATTATAGCTACTGAATGAGTAGGTGGGGCGTGCAAATACTACAATATGATTTAACTATTTTGCTCCAATTTTACAAATCTAGAGCAGAATAGATATTTGAACATGAATAGTGATTTTTATCTATGTAGGAAACAGGTCATTTGTATTTGCGAATAGGTAATAGGCCAATGTCATTGTAAAGATAAGGAATTTAATCGGCTCGTGCAGAACTATGAGGAAACTATTTTGCACACACTTTAAGAGTTCTATGAATTAACACGAAAATAAATTTACATCATACAGACATACACTAATTATTAAAGTAAAGCTGAAAAAGTTTTTTTTATTAGTTAAAAGATGCGACTATATTTTGTTACAAAAAATAGTTCCATCAATTTGATTCGTACATAATATCTGTAATAATTTATATATTAACAGCTGAATATTGAAATAATGATAGTAAAACTTAAGCAACTACGGCTAAAATGACTATTTATCATAGGAATTCTAATTAAATAATTTTTTTGAAGTTAATAAAGACTTTTACCGAAAAAAGCTATAAAATAATAGTCAATTAAAACAAAATTAATGCTATCGAGAATGAAACCAACTCTACTTTCTTTCGAAATTCAAATCGAAATTCTAACGGCCAGTGAGAGTGCAACATCAATTACTTTTTAATTTTATGCAAGGAGGTGTAAGAGTAGCTCGATCTTGCAAATAGCTCGGATGCACGGCGACACAAGTGGCCAGTACACATTAACATTACAAAACACCGCGAGGCGAGCGCCAGTCTTCACACTGCCTAAATACATTGCTTGTGTCGGGCCAGACTAAGAAGGGGAAAAAAACTAATTGTTTCCGACAAATTAATATTCAAAAGTGTGGATCTTGGAATATATTTAACTGTGTGAAATAGGAATAAATTACAGTGGAATTTAAATTCTTTAATTTTATTTCTTATTTCATTCTTGTTGTCAAAATTTTATATTGTTGTAAAAATGAATAAAGCTTTTGTAGTAGATATAAAGCAAATAAATAAATCAAAATGCGTAAAGACTTACCTTAGTAAAGTTCTCGGCAGCGGCTACTCGTAAAACAACAATAACAGTCAACAAAACATCAACAATGTCACTTTCAGTCAATGTCCGGCAACAGATAAAAAAAGAAACTAAAGCCCGGTTCGTGCCAGAAAAATCCGCCGAATATTGAAAAAAAGTAAAATTCAAATATGGAATGCGAGGGTTTGAAAGCGTTCAGTTGGCGGGACGGTCCGAGCGATCCGTCACGCGAGCGCGCTGCCCACACACGCACCAAACTTTCCCGAAACTTTGCAAACTTCACGCGCCGCGATAGTTTCGACCGCGCGCTATACTTTCAAACTTGGAACGTTCCGGACCCAAAATTCAAATTACTAATTTTAATTGCAAGGGTTAATTTTTGCTTCTTATTTCAAAAAGTTTTTATTTTTAGAGGCGACCACCCGTCCGGTCGGGTCCGGCCGGTCTGCAATATTAACACCGGCCGCGTCCACCTTTTGTAATGAAACGTTCACACATGCTTCCGCATTACCGTCCGATGCCATCAATAATGAAGCCGGGCGGGAAAAAACAAAACGGGCCACCTCTCCCGGCGAGGTGCCCGCCGACACTACAGCCTCCTCGTCAAAGATCAGAATTGCATATCTGGGTTGCGTTAATGAGCGGGGGTGGGGTCGTGGGGGGGTCGAAAAAGTGGCACCGCTCGCGCGCGAATATAAATTCATCGCCAAAAAATCATTACGCGGGGGGTGGTATTACGGGCGCTCGCTGCGCGGGTTCGTTCGTATAGTTTTTAAATCGGGCGCTCATTCGGTGGCGCGGCGCCGCGGCGGGCGGATGCCGCGTCACTGCTGCACCGTGGCCACCTCCCCTCCTGCACCGCTGCATACCCCCAACTAGCACGCATGCACTTCGCAAACCCAACAAACACTAAGATTCCACATGCAAACTTTGAACTGACTGACAGCTCTCCGCGCCAACTCACGCTCGAGCCACTTCCGCATCGAGCTTTCCGTTCGTTCGCACATTCGAATCTGGAATTCTGTCGAATCAGCGCGCGAGAGCCGAATTAAGAAAAATAAATCGGCGGGAAATTAATGCGATCTAGCTCGGGAGATGGATTGATTTTTTTGAGAGAGAAAGGAAAAAGGTTCCACGTGTATGCAAATTCCTCTTTTCGGCGACGATCGTAATCAATTTGTGCGTAGGAAGCGGGTACTTCCGCGCGCACACAGGCGCTCGCACGCACACAGCGGCGGCGTGTGCGACTCAAATTAAATCTAATACAAAATTGCGTTTTATGTTCTCGCTAGTGCGTGTAGGTGTGTGTAGGGGCGCACAATGCGAGCTCGCGCCCTGTACACTCGCGGTCTAATGCTCGAATTAGATAATTGGCTCTAATTATAGGAAAAAAGTAGAGCCAGTTTAGATTTGAAATAATTAGTAAGTATTTTTGGAATTATAATTGGAGATCCATAGGGGAGGCCTATGTCCAGCAATGGACGTTTTATGGCTGACAAATGGATGAACGGATGGAGTAATTATATGATCTTGAGCGAGATATCTTAATACCTAGTTAGTCTAACTAAAATAATAGTAGATAAAATGTCACGTAAAATGAAAGGTACTTAAGTTTAAATTTTTTTTTAAATTTACATTTTAACTTCCTGAATATTGCCTTTATTATTAGCTACTACTTATGGTATTAAAACAGATGCTATTTGACTTGGTAAAATAATTAATGTTTCCATTACAAAGTAAACAATCACAAAAGTAAAGTAACTGAAAAATGCGTCATGTTATAATCAACCTAAGACATTGTGCAAGTCTTATGTCAATTTTTGTACCCACCTTTTTAAAGTTAAATACCTACCTGATTAAAGCTAGAGCTAATGACAGTGTTTATTTGGATGGTCGCAATCTATATTTTTTTTCAGCAATGTACTTCCAGACAAGCAGACTAAACAGATATGTAGAGATGGAATAATTATATTTGATTCAGAATAGTAAAATAACTCGATTCTACACCATAACAATACAATCGAATTAAGCATCTAGACTCCCAGCTAAAAAAGTAAACCCATCTAATTGCAAAATAATCGCGAATTATCTCTGCCTCCGACTGTACTTTAAAAACCCACACAAGCTTAATGTTAAAAATGAATTACCAACACAGTCGTGCGCCTCCCCGCTACACTCATTTTCATTTCGATGTTTTTGGGTTTTTGCGCAGATAGGGGGGCCTCCCAACCCACCCCACAGCCACCCCGCGCCCTATGAAAATAGGATATATTTTTATGTTTTATTTGCCCGGAAGCCTGTAGCTTAGTTGCATGTTTATTAGAAGTTTTTATTAGTAGAAACAATACGTTTTTTTCCGGCCTGCTCGCTTCAGATGATTTGCGGTGACGCGGTTACTGAAAGCAGTCACGGCATTCGTATTTGTATATTCGGATTATGACTAGTTTGTCGTTGGTTTGAGTAGTTTATTGATACTACGGTATTATTGTTTTGTCGTCAAAATACGTTGGTATCGTTTCCGGTACGCATTGAAGGGCGATATTTCAAACTTTTTACTGTGTCACTGGAGTCCGGAATGTAGGTAAATATTCTTGTCGCGTGTCTGGGGTCAATTCTGATGGATAAGAAAAAAATTTAGACGCATTTCCCGATCTGCAATCGAGGATTGCGCGGGAAACTTTATGCGTTACAGCCAGATAAATAGTAACACAAAATTTTAGTGTTGTGCGTAAAATTGTTATAGCCTCCTCACGTTTGTTTACCTTGATTTGTTTTGCGCAGCTAAAAATTTTAGGGTAGCCATTTTTTGAACTACCAAACGTTGCCTACGTAGCAATAAAAAAAGTCGATTTGCATTTTTTGCGCAAACGGCAAGAGCAGGTCACTTGGGTGATGGTAAGTGCTACCCTTACTTGTAAATATCGGTTAAGCGGTACTGCGTTAAGAACTGTCTACTTCAACAGTTCATTCTTTTGCAGAAACGCGCCACAATTGTAGCGTAGATGAGAAAAATATTTTTTGGCTTAAAATTGCACTAAGTTCCATTACTTGTCTTCAATATTGATATTCTGCACTTATCACTCTGTTAAACATATAAGATCAAAAACGTATTATTTACTTACTAAGCTTCCTTTATTATTAATCAAAATTTTCATTACAATAAGTCCCCAAAGTTTAACATGTGACAATTCCTTGAAAATACCTTAGAGATAAAAAATATAGACTGAAAGTGGTGGTTTCAGTCTATATTTTGTAACAATAATGAAAACCACCGATAAATTAACTAAAAAAACAAACATCGCTAAACTTTATTGTTAAAAACGCCTAGATAAATTACGTTATAAGCGCAAAAAAATTTAGGCAAAAAGACATAGAAACTTAAAATAACACTAATATCACGTCCAACAAACCTTTCAAGCTCGTCTAGAGCAAGAAACCCCAAATTTCATGGGAAACTCCCTAATTTCTATGAAAGTTTAGTATTTCACGTAAACATTAGAGTAGTATTTCCACCCCGAGGGACGAAACCTTATCAATCTCCAGCCGTCAAATCTCTGCCCACAGATAGCATCGTGAAATCAAGATCTCTATGATAAAAGCTTTTTGCTCTAACTTCACAGAAATGAGACTAATTTAGTAATAAACTCTACAATATATTATAATATCATGGCGCCATATAGATCTTTAATTTGTGAGCTTACATTTTCCATTGTTTTTGACCGACTTCAAAAAAGGAGGAGTTTCTATGTTCGTCTGTATGTATTTTTTTGTGTACGTTCATTGATAATTCCGTCAATTGAAAACCGAATCGAAAAATTATTTTTTAGTTCGAAAGAATGTATACTATACTCTCTAAGTGGTTCCATTTAAATTTTACATAAATCTGCTGTGCCGTTTATTAAAAAATCAACAATAATGGAAACATTTCGAGCGAAATATTCGAAATTTGTACACGATGGAAAGCGGTTTTGCTATTTTTTACGAAAAATAATTATCAATTATAGTTTACTTACACAATAATTGTAGATTATATACCTAGAGAACGAAGTCGTGTCTTGTATCGGGGGCGACATATTGGACCTTAAGCGTTCTAGAGTTATCTCCCGAGGAAGTAAGTTCGTATAGGCCGTAGCCGCCTAAAAGCTTCTGACATGGCTAAATGGTTAAAACAACCGGGACCTACAATTTTCTCCCGAGTGTAGCGAGGGCATTGAAGAAGTGAGAAGCGGGAGTTATTCAGAGTCCAAAATGAAACGAGGAGTTCAAGTCGCAAGATGAAGGCAGGCTTCGTTCTAGTGGTGCATGCTCTGCATTTTATACCTCCTGCGAGAAATCAAAACCCTGGTGTAAGAGTACAGGTGTACTGGTTAGCCACTGACCTGCTAGCTTAGCATACAAGACCACGACAAGAGTTTTTCGACGTGTGCAAAGGTGACAGATATATGCTTCATCATAATTCTGTCACGCTCTGGCACGTCGATAGTATTCTTTTATGGTCCGTATGCTAAGTCCGCTGGTTGTGGTCGTTTAATGTTAAAATTATTACATTAAATATAAATATCGTTGTAAAAAATTATCACCATAAATATTGTATGTGTGAATCTTAAAGTCAGAAATTTATTTTATAATATTATTTTTAAATTGTCTAATTAATTATTAAAATTCAAAGTGACCACAAATTACATTAAAACTGACTCTCCTCTTCTAAACACCACCATATAAACAACTCTATAAACCCACAGCTTCACAGACACTCAGATATAACCAATACCTTATTTTCACCCTTCTTTTTGTCACGGTTAAAAAACTAGAATTAAAAAATGGTTACGACAATTATATTCTAAAATGGCATAACATGGCTTTTTCCCATTTAACAACCTTTCCAAAGATGTCGTAAGACAGACGCGACGTCTAGACATTACTAGACGCAAGTACTAGAATCCAGGTCGTAGTTTAGTTTTCATAACTTTACAATTAACATAAGTGTATTATCCAATAACAAAGTACGCGTAAATCTAAATCGGTTCATCAACTTACAAATACCATAAAAAACGGTGTTAAAATTGGTTAATCAGCTTGCGAACCACTGTCATACACATAGTTACGTAAATTCAGAAGCTACATAGGTTCTATAAAACCTTTAACTCTCACCCCTTTTTTGTCAAGGCTTACAAACCTGATTTAAACAAATTATTATTTTCTAAAATACCCACAAGGAAGTTTTTTCAACGGCGTAGTATGACATATGCGACGTCGCAACGCTCCCGGCAAAAGGACTGTATATGATCTAGGTTATAGCTTAGCGTTCCTAGCTTTACAATTAATTTAATCCAATTACCAAATAAAATAATTGGCCAAGAGCGAGTCGGTCTCGCGAACGAAGGGTTCCGTACCGTATAGTAGCCCCCCTTAATATATTTTATTTTAATTTAGTTATTTATTTATGAAGGGTATATACAACTTAATATTTTGTGAATATCTCAAGCATCTACCTGTCACCGATATTAATATCAAGCGAAAAAAATAATAAAAATTAAGGTTTGTTGTATGTTTATTTGCCCCCCTTTGATATTTATTTTGTTATGTTTCTAGTGTTTGTTGTTATAGCGGCAACAAAAATACATCATTTGTGAAAATTTCGACGTTCTAGCTATCGCGATACATGAGATACAGCCTGGTGACAGACAAACGGACAGACGGACATCGGAGTCTTAGTAATAGGGTCCCGTTTTTACCCTCTAGGTACGAAACCCTAAAAAGTAAATCAAAATCTTCTCATCTGGCTATTTATGAGTTATGAACTATGGTCCACAGACATGCACGGCTACACAGCTGCATCTCTCACCCCTCTATACAAATAGAGAAGTTTAAAAACTAGATTTAAACAAATAATTATTACAATTATTTTCTAACTAACCCCAAGGGAGTTTTTCAACGGCGTCGTATGACAGACGCGACGTCTAGACATTCCGGGGATAAGGAATAGGATCTAGGTTATAGCTTAGTGTTCCTAGCTTTACAGTTAAGTGCATATAGCTTTAAAGAAACAATTGCCCTAGTTAGCGAATTTTTAAACTTAGATTCGCTTACAAAGTTGAACACCACATTTTTACAAAGTAACAATTTAAGTAGCTACTAATGAAATATTCAAAAAGAAAATTTAAAAACAATAGATATAAGAATTTGAATAGATTCTTTCTAATGAGCTCCTATCTTTAATATAGTATTTAGTATTTTATCTCGAAATATTAAGCCTACAAAAGAGTAAAAACAAAATCCATGTAAAAATAGTGGGAAGAAGATCAATTAAAATAATTTCAGTAACTTCATTCTAGATTTTTACTGCTGTTGTAAAAAACCTATACAATTTTCCCTGTCTGTTTGGAGCTTTTTATGCCTATGATACGAGTACCTGTACTTCTCATACCAGTTCAAAGCTCTGCATTCGTTGAAATAAAAAATAAGGTATCGAATTTCATCATATTTTTATCAGCCATATGACATCAACTGCTGGACTTACATGTATCTCCCTTATAGATTTTCAATAAGACAGGTTAGAAGCGATTTGCATCTAACGTGACTAACTGGAGGCTCTGGAGTCGATTGAGAAACGAGCTAGGAGCCTGAGAGACAAATAAACCTTGATAAGCGGCAGCTGCAAAATCTCGAGCATTGATGTAGGGTGGCGTGTCTATCAGCTTTCTTCGGATACACTTCGGAGAGTATGCCCAGGAGTGGCACTATCTAGTCCCACCTGCCCCTTCCTTCAATCGTACGGCTAGACAGACGCGGCCAAAGCGCCACCTTTTTATGGTGGACATTCCGCACGTTAGAATCAAGCGTTTCGAATTCACTTTCCTCATACAAACAGCCAGATTGTAGAACGCTTTCCCTGAGTCTGTCTTCCCGCTAAAGTACAACGTGGGTGTCTTTAAATCCAGAGTGAATAGGTATCTTCTAGGTAAGCGTGTTACACCCTAGACCGCATATCTGCAGTCTAGGGTGGTATGGTAGGGTGGTGGTATTATAAAAACACAAATATAAGTTAACCTGCGGTCTTGATTAGATCATCGGTCCAACCTTATCGGTGAACATTCTACACTGCGCTAAGACTCGCAGTCTATAAAATTTCACATTTTGATTTTTTCTGAAAACATATTATTCCGAATTAAGTAATAGCTGCATAATACCATTTGGCAGTTGATTAGGTGAAGTATTTCTCAAGAGAGAAATAGATACTAAAACCAACTCTACTACGACTGTTTATTTTATTACGGAACCCTACCAAGAATGCATCTCATCCAAACATACGAAAATCCACAACAATAGCTGCAAATGTAGACTAAGCCGAATCATCAATGTCTGAACACCACCACCCACGCACACACTCTCATCCCTATAAGTATCGAAAATAACGCCCAAATAGCTGCAAAAAAACTGCATTCGACAAAAAACTAATGTCAGAAAGAGACAGGGAATTTCCACATGGGCCTATCCAAAATGAAAAGTAGTCATTTTTCCACCAATAGGGGTATTACTGAAAAACTACAGCAAATGAATTTATTATACCCCACCGGGGGTGGCAGCCACCCCCTTCGACAACAATAATATTTTATTTTTAATAAGGGAATACTTTAATGCGTGTGATTGATTCGCAGTTTGAGCTTTTGTTAATTTTGTGTTGGAATGAAGCATTGCTTGATGCGAAATTAGTATTTAGATGCTATTGTTATCGAACCTATAAATATCGGTACTAAAATGTATACCACTAAATTACGTAAGTTCCTTTGGGCTGGATGGCTAGGTTTTACGCTGACTAAAGGCCTCTGACATGGCTAAATGGTTAAAGCAACTAGGACCCACAGTTTAACTTGTCATCCGAGCCAAGGTAGAGCTCACTTCTAAATGCTACTCGGGGTCACCCATCTGATGAATTACCATTTCGAACATTGCTTAACTTCAGTGATCGCTAAGAAACACCTAGTCAAGCTACCCTCAAGACAGTCTACGACAGACGAGTCTACCCGTGACCACGGTCGATGCAACTCGGCCGAAACGTCGGGATGGTGAGGTATTTATTTATCTCGTAATTTTAATGCTGGATTAGTCCCGTGGTATATAATAATAATGTGTTCAAATCGCGAAAGTTTAAAAACAACATAAATCAATGTAACTTTTGTTGACACAAAAAATTACCCTAGAAGGCTGGCTGGCTGAGTAGAAGAAAAACTTTTGAAGCTACGAGTATAAGTAGGACATTTTCTTTCCCAGTTATTTAACCGCCAAGCAATATATTGCTTGGCTTGAAATAGATTTCAAACTGTCGCCTCGAATATCTATCCAGAAAAGATATAATAGACAATTTTTTTAAAATCTTATCACTTCTATGAGGACAACGGAGATAAAATAAAAAATAGAAATATAGGTAATAACCTAAACTAACGTACCAGTTACTTTATATTACTATGTAGTAGCAGTTAATAAAATGGCACTTGCCCGTTAAAAAAACTACTTAAAAAGAAATGAAAAATACTTTTTTTTACATCGATGATTGACGCTAGCCATTTCTATGTATTCGTAAAGTTTATTATGTTGAAATTCCTTTCATAAAAAAGGCATTTTATAAGAAAGAGATGTGTGCATGTATTTAAAAAAAAATGAAACATTCTCTATCCCACTAATACGAAAAAGTGACAATTTAGACTAAGATATTTTAAAACTAATGCATTAAAAACTAAAAAAGCATTTTTAGGTACCTACACATCTTATAAATTCTCTTTCATATGTTAATTTAGTTCTAAACGACGGAATAGATTAAAAAAGTGAAATAAGTTTTTTTAAATAAAAATATAACAACTTACGTTTGTGAAAGTGTCTGCAGTAACTGCCTCTGTAACAAATAATAAAATCATAAAGACAATGTTACCAATAAAATACTTAGGCACAGATTAAAATACATCAACTAAACTTGACTATTTTTTGCGTAACACAAAACTAAACTGATAAACGTTGTTATGTTTTCTAAATGACTAGATAACCTACTAGATTGTACTCGTATAGTTCACCACAACGACGCAAAATAAAATGAGATAATTTAACGAATTACCTAATATAATAAACTTTGTAAATCTAATTTATCTTTATGTACTAGACCGAGACACTACCTACTTATAGAAAAATCGACAATGAAATCAAAAAGAACTGAAATTCGTATCGATAAAATTTGCGAATTGCGAAAATGCGATATTACCCACTTGTCCAAATAAAATATAATTACAAATAGATGTAATATTTCTTACGACTGCATTGTGAAACAGTTTAGTACTGTTAGATCGCCATCTGTTTATACTTAGACAGTATTTGAGTTCTGTCTGTGTTGAACAAATTCGTTTTAATGAGCTCGAGTTAAATCTAGATTATTGTGGAATTTGTGGCTTTATAAAATACTGAGTCATGGATATAAATGTAATAAACTTATTTCCATTTTTTTCAAAAGACTATGTGTTTTAATTGTACCATTCTTACTGAAATGTATCAATATCAATATTCTTTGTAATATAACTTTTCTAGATAGTTTATTAATTAATGTTTGCGTTTTTGCAAGGAGACCAACGTAGGCGGTCCCTTAAATTTAAACTACCTTATTAATAACCGTAGAGTTACTCGGAGTAATTGGTCCGTATTTTGTCTCCCACAACTTAATTAGAATTGTTAAAGAAAGAAAAAGATAAAACACGGAGTAACTACTTTGAAGTAACTATTTATTTATATAGGTAGAAACTGATTATTTTCGTTAAATTGTAGGCCCCGGTTGTTTTACCCATTTAGCCTTCAGGCGGCTTAAAATCTCTCACACTAGGACTAGCCACCCTATACAAACTTATTTTCGCTGTTTAGCCCTGCCAGAGGCTTTTAGATAGCTTGAAGACTTTATGCCACACAATCTATACGAACTTGCTTTAGTACAACTTTTTAACTAGTTCAATGTTGACACAGTAATCTAAACTTTTCATGGCGTAGTTGCCAAAGGTGTTCGTTAGTGATCATCGAAGTAAAGCAACGGTCAGCACGGTCAGTTTTCGGATAGGTGACCGCGAATGGTATTTACATCAGAGCGCTACCGTGGCTTGATATTGTAGATCCTGGTTGCTTTAACCGTTAAGTCATGTCAGAGGCCTTTAGGAGGTTTTAAAACTCTGACACCAAGGCTAGACACCCGGCCTATACGAATTTATATATTAAATGTAAATATAATATATGAATAAATATGTAAACTTTTACATATTTTATTAGGTTGTTTATTTTTATCAGCTTGTTGATAAAGTAAGTCTTTAACTATAGGTAAATTATTCAACGTTTCCGATACGTATAGCCAGAGAATGGAACAGACTACTTTTCTTGTTTCCGCAAAGGTATAAACTAAAGCTTTTCAAAATCAGAGTCAATAGATATCTTCTAAGTCTGTTTTATTAGTCTTAGACAACGACGTCGCTTGCTATTTGGCGAGTTGATGGTTAAATGAGGACTAATTTACGATAAAAAAAACCGGACAAGTGCAAGTCAGGCTCGCACACCGAGGGTTCCGTACAAATCCAGAATTTTTCACAAAATTGGGAAGTACGTAGTTAAAATCCTTATACTCATCATCATCGACAAACATTTTTTTTCGTTACTTTTTCTCGTCAATTATCGAAAATTGTTAATATGATTAAAATCCTGTTTTAGCATGTGCTTATGAAGCTCTTTTATATGATACCTTACATGATACGATTTACTCACTTTGAACCCATATTTTGTGAATTTTGAGGCCCTATTTTTTTGTGATGTAAATAAAAATGTACAGCTTTCAGATTTATTCCTATATGTGTACTCTAAGACAATGCTTCTCGCCAAATTTCATGTTCTATGTCTATGGGAAGTACCCTGTAGGTTTTGATTTTTGCGAGTGTCGAAATATGCAGTTTTTTACGACATAAACGACTCTAACTTTTTTAAACGACAACTGAGAAGTTTTTCTTTTACACAACTACAAGAGTTCATCGATATACGTATACAGTTTAAATTTCAACTCGATATCTTTACGCGTTTTTGAGATAAAGAGTCTTGACATACACACAGACGGACAGACGGACAACAAAGTGATCCTATAAGGGTTCCGTTTTTTCCTTTTGAGGTACGGAACCCTAAAAAAGAGTGCTAATATCATTTTGCAACTTCTTTCATTCATTCATTGATCAAGTGTCAATGGCTAGACTTTTTTTTTAAACTTTCGCGATTTGAACACATTATTATTATATACTACGGGACTAATCGCGCACTAAAATTACGAGATAAATAAATACCTCCTCATCCCGACGTTTCGGCCGAGTTGCATCGACCGTGGTCACGGGTAGACTCAGTCTACCCGTCAATGCGACTCGGGATGAGGAGGTATTTATTTAGCTCGTAATTTTAGTGCGCGATTAGTCCCGTAGTATATAATAATAATGGCTAGAGCATTTTTATTTATTTTATTATTGTGTTTTTCTTTTTTATTTATGTATTTTTAAGATAATTTTTTTTATAACTTGTATTCCAGAAGACACGCCGGCAGAAGTCGGTTGAAACTAGAAGAAAATGTACCGTCAATAATTTGCTATTTCAAAGCGAAAAAAAAAGAATTTAATGTCCGCCTGTGTAAACAGTGTTACACATCGTAATATATAGCCGAAACCAAACAATAAATTTAGCATACCTAAGTTTTGTGTACAGAAACAATAAGAACATATTAGCAACGAAAAGCACATGCGTTGCTATATTTTACTTATACAGAGTTATTGATAATCATTTAGCATCCTTTTAGGGGCTTATACTGTACATCAAAACTAACAACTTTAAACAGCGACTAATTGTCGACACTCAAAAATAAACAGCTGAAATAGTATTTGTTTTGAGATTTCATAAAAGTCGTTTAACAAAAGTTATTATTTTGGTGTACAGAATAAGTCTCTAAAAGGATGCTAATTGACTACCTATAACCCTGTATAACACTAGCTGTATGTCCCAGCTTCGCCAAATTTAAATGAATTTTAATATCTAAACCGTTCGGAAGAAATATTCTAAAACTGGTTGAAAATTTTTATTTTATTTATTCAACAGCACAAAAAATAAAATAGTTTAAATGATCTTCAGACAGATACAAAAAGACGACTTTGCTATACAGGGTGGAGAGATTACGCCGATATTAATTTGTACACGAGTAGTAGTAGTACTAGTAGGTAACCAGTAATCCTAAAAGCGGCAAGAAAAAATACTTAAGTTGAAAAATAATTCAAACAATCTAAATATAAATAAATGAATGAAGTAATCATCATGCTTTCATGGCATCATGCTTTAGACGGAACTCATTCATACTATTTTGACATTAGACTAATCAAAATAGCTCGAATTGCTGTTTAGCTACAGATTGCTCCAAACATTGAAGTATAATACACGAGAACTGAAGATTGTTGTCTATGACGACGTCAGCCAACTGCCGGCGTACGCCGGCGATGCGCGCCGACCGGCCTTAGTCGCGATTAAACAAAATGGTTGAATATATCAGACGTCAAAATATTATTTAAAAAATTAAAAATGGGGAAATGTGTAGTCAAAACCTTTTAATCCCGTTCCCAATTTCTTCATAAAGCTTCTGGAATTTATTTCCACAAGTAAATACGGTTTACACTATTCGTATTAATTGAAACTATCACATAAAATATCATGATTTTAAAAGTAAATAATTTTACAGTTGGTGATGCCAGATATATTATAACTTTATTCATAATTACATCATATTATATTTGATTTTAATTAATGACTCAAATTCATAATGTTATTACTAAAATGTTGGTTATTAAAAATATCGGTTTGTATCACTGACATTGAGAAGATATCGTAACATTTTGGGGAAATTTCAATCTAATGAACTGGCACCCTAAGTAGGCATTGTCCGACTAAATTTAAAAATGTTGCTATTCCTGTCATTTTCAACGTCTTACCGTACTTTAGCAACTAGTGTAACAGGGATAGAGATATGATTCTTTGATTACCTACCAACGATATTCGGGCGGTTAATGTGTCGCCATGCCTAGCAACGCAGTTGTTTGAGTCTGCTTATCTAGACATTAAACATCATTGGCTCCAAATTGATGTTGTTTTTAAACTTTCTCGATTTAAACACATTATTGATCATGAGTCTACCCGTGACCATGGTCGATACAACTCGGCCGAAACGTCGGGATGATGAGGTATTTATTTATCTTGAAATTTTTGTGCGCGATTAGTCTCGTAGTACACATATATAATAATAATGGGCTCCAAATTGATGTTTTAGAAAATTGTACATAACTGAGTGAATAGCTTTATTTACTGAATGCTAAATATGTCGAAGGCTTTAAAACAGAAGGCGAAATATACTCAAGCCCACTGCCAGTTGGCAGCGTGCCCACCATGCTGGCAGCATTGCCACGCTGAATAGCAATGCTTATACATTGAGCCAAATAAATACCAGCATTACTATAATGTTGATGCTGTGACTTTTATTTCTTAAGGATATTCTTAAGGATACGTTTCCAAAAGTATAAAAGTGAAAGTATACATCTATTTTAATATTGCATAGTTGCGTAAGTAGTTTCGGTGGACGTTCTGCGCTGCACTTGCCGGTACGTGTTCTCCATTCGAGAACTTTACAGCCTATTGCTATAAGATCTGATTAGAATCAAGACCGCTAGAAAACGTTAGGTCTTCCGACCACTTTGTGAATGGATGTGCTATTCTATGCTTACCAGTACGTGTTCTTCACTCGAGAACTTTGTTACCTCATAAATCATCAGTCCTACGTTCTATGTGCCAATACCTAAGTACAATTACATTATCTACATAAGTACAATTTGCAATAACTTTCCACACGTAATGCCTAGTCAAAATGTTTGTCACTTTCGAAAACCACCCCCCATCTCGAAAAAGTAAAACGACCCCTATATTAAAAAGTTAAGTACGCCTCCCAAAATGGAATAAGAGAAAAATCATATGGAGACAATATGAAGACTCCGCCGTTCGAAGTGGAATTTAAATATGTAAGGAATTAGGAGAGGAAGGCTGCCCCCCCTCTGGCGTGGGAGGGGGAGGGGTGGGGCAGGGGTTTTTCAAAACTAGAAAGAGATGAACACGCGTTAGTATCGCGATCTGCGCGCAACCGTTTTTTGACGCACACGAGGTTGGGGTTAGATGGATATGTCTTGAGACGTGTCGATTAGATTTGAAAAGTGGGAAGATATTGGTCAGAGATACGGAAAATTTGCAATGAGTCATATAAAGTGAAAAATCTGATACGAAAATTCCTTTCATCAGAGTCCTTTACGAACAAACTGTGGTTTTGCCTTGTGAACATCTTTAATATGGAACAATCCTAAAATCGTACAATTAAACACGGTTGATCCTGTAGTAAAAGGCGTTCTTAATGATATGTATATTTAAATTAGAAAACATGACAAAGATGCAAAACCACAGCTTGTACTTAAAATATTACAAATATTTGCACAAACTAAGGCTGACCGCATACTAAAGCTCGACGACAGTCATAAATGTCGCCACTAACGTTTTCCATACCATTCCGCATATATTAGTGGTCAGTGGCGGCGTTAGTGGCACGCGTGCGATGACACTAACGCCCCGATAATAATCGGCCAAGTGCGAGTCGGACTCGCGCACGAAGGGTCCCATCTGTATGGAGCGCCAAGATTTTTGAAGTAAATATTTAATTAAATATTCTGTAAATAATTCAAGAGTCTTCCTGTTATCAACATTAAAAACAGCTAAAAATCAGGTTTGTTGTTTAGGAATATTTATTTTAAGCATTCATTTTATTCTATTTTCTGTATTTTTTGTTATAGCGGCAATATATTTATATCATCTTTTACCTTTTGAGTACGGAACCCTAAAAATGATGATAAAAACGCCATTCACAGGCGGCTGTGAATGGCGTTTTTAGCTGCAGTGGCCGTAACTCATACACGTGTATGACTGATACAGATAGAAGTAACACTAGCAGGAGTATGCTATTAGCAGTTGCGCGGTATCAAAGCTACCGCGGCAGGTGGTGGTAGTGCCGTGATAGTCACCGTGGCTCGCCATCAGTGGCAACAAATTAAGTGAATAAAGCCTCTTATGTCTTTTTGCAAAGGAGATAATCCTTTATCATCTTTTCTCTCGAGTTCCTGCCGGGCCTTTGTTTAGCCTAACCAATTAGGATATAACTAACACGTGCTTCTTTTTTAGATTTCTAATAGGATTGATCGTGGGTGGTTTAATCAGGTCATCTGTTTACTTTGTAAGTTGACGATTTGCAAAGTCAATTCTCACCACGCCGAAAATAATGCAGAACAGACCAAAAAAAGGTCCTCCTTTCAATCAGTAGGAAGTGCCGTGGTAAGTTTGACGTCTCAAGTAAATATCTTCACATTAATCTCGTATCTTGTGTCTCCGTGTGTACCCCACGCACGCGCCGTAATGAGCGCGCGCGGGGTGGCGGGTAGTTAGACAATTTTACAACTGCGCCGCGCCGTTTTTTGGGAGTCGCGGAGCTAGGTGTGCGGTCATAGATTATTGGACAGATAAGACGTTCTGACTACTTTTGTAACTGAGTTACACAGCCGGTTGTGAATAATGAAGAAACTGCCTTCAGCAGAGCTAGATGTGGGGGTATAGATTATATTACTTGACCCATAAGAGGAAGTTGACTGCTTTGGTAACTAAGTTTCAGAAAATTGCGGAACTGCGTGCGTGGCCATTATTTTTGGACAGATAAGGTGGTTTTCACTACTTGGTTAACTAAGTTTTACAACTGGTGGTCAAAGATTTGCGGAGATAAGTGTAACGTACATAAATTTTATTAAAGAAATAAAATGGTTATGGCTGGTTTGGTAACTGAGTCGACAAATAGTTGTCAAGGATTCAAGGAACCAGGTATGCAGGTATAGTTTAAAGTACAGATGAGCTTGTTCTGACTGCTTTGGTAACTGAGTTTCTCAACTGGTTGTCATTTAAGAAGCGGCAGAGCTTAGCTAGGTGTCTGAGCTGATGTTAGCAAAGAGATAAGACAATTTAGAGATGTGGAAGCTATATGTCACCACTATTTGTCCAGTAGTCCCCGAGCTAGGTGCGAGTGTTTTGATTTTTGAACTGTTAAAGTAAGAGATAGTTGGCAAGAAATTGTAGAGAGTAATGATAGATCGAGCTCAGAATAATGAAAAACAGTAGAAGTAACATAAACAACAATAATGGTGGACAAACTTCAAACGTCTCTTAGGCGGACTTTTATTTTGAATTCTAAAGTATAATGAATAATGCCATATCAATTCAAACACCGCCCCTATGAATGATAGAGACTAGATATGCAAGTAAGAATTATTTGAGTTTCGGAAATGGCTGTCAATGAAAAAACAAAGTCCCGTATAAAACAATCCGCTTGAAAACATGCCTTTATTTTGTTCTATATATAAGGATCTGTTGTAAGAACCCTATGTCTAAAAAGATAGCAAGAATGCACGATTGCACGCCCTTTTCAACCGACTTTATTAGAAATCCATAGGACTATGTCCAGCAGTGGTTGTCCTACGGCTGATGTATGGATGCATGGATCTTGTTCTCTCAACTAACCATGCCTATCTACATCACCTAATCTTTGCCAACATCTGTAGGTGCGCGCAAATTTGCATATGTCGAAATAATTTAGGGGGTGACTCCACACATCCATACCACGCTAATGTACGCACTCTGTATCGAAGGAGAGTAAACATCGGCTGACGTACAGATGAGACAGATGATTTGGGTACAAAAAAATAGGCAATGCAAAATGAGAGCCACACACAGAGAGTCACAAAAATTGTTTGAATTATCTTTCGAAGGGCACATAAAATGCCAAAATATAGTTTGTTGACTTCGAGCAAATATCTAGAGTTACAATTGTGCAAAAAAAGTGTCCGAGCCAAAACCCTGCCGTAGCTACGTAGTGGGCAAGCTTTTTAGTTAGTCGTAAGGCGATTGCAAGCCGACTACAACACCACGCGATGCCAAAGCGTTCGGTTACAAGCAGTAATAAGGTGACATAACGTCGAGATTCGAAAACGGGTCATTGTGAATTAATGTAAATATCTAAGATGGTATGTATGACGGCGCTCGGACATTTTTTACTACTTTCACTTAGAGACTGTGGCTCTGTAGATATTTGCTCGAAGTTTGTTGATTATAGATTGACTTATAGAACTCATGAGCTTTAGAAAATATAGAACGATTATGAAACATAGCCTTACAGTTTACGCATATAGAATTTATATATGTTATCAAATTTACTGAATACTGACATATAAGTTTTTAGTTATTCACATGAAGTTATTTTTCATCTCCATAAATGTGTGTTATTCCCTATTCTGACTGAACGCTGAACTTTTTGGTACATGACCCCCATTCGAGAACTTTGCGATCCCATCGCTCTCCAGTCCATCCTATATACAGCTTTTGAATTCAGTAATAGGTACATAACTCTAAAATGCACTACCATAAATCACAAAAGCCCTATCTGTATCATTTATTTATTCTAACTCGAGATTGGAGGAAAATTTTCACTCATATTCAGAAAATATCGCACGAGGGGGCGTGTTTTAGTAATTTGTCGATACTTTGCTTGCGAACCCCATTTCTTATACACCTTATACTTGTGTTAGCGGGAGAAGCACTTTTCTAAGAAACTCGATATTATGTTACTCAGTTCCTTAATTTACCGTTATTTAACTTTTTGGCTTAAGTAAGACGTAATGTTCGTGTGTTCATTGAAATGTTTGTGAAAGGAATTAGTACAAGGAGGTTTGACTAGGTTATTTTGATTTGTATTAGAAATTGAGGCTTTAAGGCTATTGAAGAGATTATTTGTGTGAACTAGTAGTCTGCTTTGACTTGGCGCGGAAAAATAGTATATTTCATTTTTATGGGACGATATTTTCCTTCACCAAAAATCCAGTGGTGGGGAAATCTCTACATAGATTCGAGTTTTAAACCACGCGTAAGGCGAGCGTTCTATCACTAGTCCACAACAGCTACATGGTTACAGAAGAGTAAAAAAATATCAGTGTAGTAGACGTGGCCCAATAGCTCTTGAAATCCCTTGAATTAAATCCACACACTTGGCCAAAGTAGAACATTGAAAATGAACTAAAATATTTCGTGAAGATTAACAGACATATACAGGGTTATTTCTAATCAACTAGCATCCTTTTAGGGGCTTATTCTGTGCATCAAAACTAACTAACTAATAAACTAACTAATTAAATAAAAATATAGTTCACCCGCGGTAAAAAGTATCGAACAGCTGTTTTTTTTTAGTTTTGACGAAAGTCATAGAACAAAAGTTGTTAGTTTTTATGTACAGAATAAGTCCCTAGAAATAATTGATTTGAAATAACCCTGTATACATACAGATAAATTTTGACATCTATTATATATTTATATTGAACATAAACCTTACCCGTGGCATCCCACAGAACCTTTTGTTTTTTCCGGGATGACAAATAACATATGCCACTTTCCAAACTTTGCACCATATTTATGCTAAAATAAATCAAATCGATCTGTTCTCCGTTATTGCGTGAAAGAGTAACCAGCAATCATTTTCGTTTTTATAAAATTAGTAAGAATAAGTATTTAGAGACTCCGCTTGTTTTTGTCTGAGCCTTGCACCTACAAGATTTCTAAAAAAAATGCTAAGTACTACTGCAATGAAACACAAATCAATATCAATCTTCACCTTTATCTATTCAATCGTTTTTGTTTGTTGTAAGTAGTCACCTCACCATTCATAGAGCCCTACAGGAAGGAGGTGGAGTTGGCTAGATAACTGAAAAATATAAGAAGTTCGTCATTAGGTTATCAATAATTATTTTCCGCAAAAAATGCCATGACCGACTTCAACCGTGTACAGAATTAGTGAAAATTTCGCACGGATCGATGTGGCATTTTTCACATTATTGTTGATTTATCAAAAATAGCTTAGCTTTTTCTCTTTTCTATAAAAAAAGAATTATTGAAATCGGACTACTACGAAAAAAGTTATGCTTGGTTAAACAAAAAAAAAAAACAAATATACTTGTCGAATAGAGTACTTCCTCCGTTTCATCCAATGGTTTCATCGGTAAAAAATATAAATAACATTATTATTTTTAGAATCCCGAGTGACGTCACGCTTCTACTCTTTTGCCATAGAAGTGACGTCGCCAGCCCCGACTTTCAAACATTGACGCGATTTTCCTAAGTTTGTTTCATTGACAAAAGAAAAAATACGCATCTAGTCTTTTGTTCAGTCATCATGTCTTTTACCTTGAGTCTACTCCGCTCATGATTGAGTTTGGTTTCTCGAGTAGGGCATTTTTGCATTGAAATTATAGTCTACAACCCCCTATCTTGATTTCAGTCCGTTTTGGTGAAGCATTTACCCTAATCGCCTTGAGTATTAATAAACGCAGTGCCAAATGAACTGAACTTCAGACCTTCAAGGGTCTGTGGATGATCCGATTGCTTGTTATATAGTGGTAGTTTAAGTAGATTTAGATTACGTAAGTCTTGTATTTAGTGTTAGTTAATAAAGACACTTGCCCCATAAAAAAAAAAAAACCCAGATATACTTCCGGGTTACTTCGGAGTAGATAGTCCGTCCATCTTTTGTCTTTTACAAGTGAATTAAAATTGCAAAAGAAAGTAAATGACATACTCGTAACACGTACTAACTACTCCGAAGTAACTTTGCTTTTATTAATAGGGCCCTGAGTGCCACGCTTTTCAACCTGAGACTTTGACTTGTAAAATCTTTTTTTCTCCGAAACTGATACGTAACAGTAACGTTTATTCGCTACGAATAAGTAGGTTCTTTGTGATGTATTTAGTAAGTGCTTGTTATTTACTAGGCTGTGGAAAAGCTTTACCTGCGAGGCTTTTCAGCTTTTTCTCTAAAACACAAAACATTTCACCATTTTCCAATCTCGTATAGTTCTAGGAATCCTAAAAACCGTTTGCGAACTGAATGAAAGTGATTTGCTTTATTTTTTATTGAAAGTGAGAGGCAAAGGTCGCGTGCGCTAAAAAAAGGCAAAAAAATTGGAAAAAACGTGAGTTGTTTACGATGTGTACGTTCGTCAAATGTTGGATTTTTTCGGGAATTCGGTTTATGAATGGCAGTGAACTGTTTTGAGCCGTTGAACCGTTCAGCCGATTTTAGTTAACGAATTTCGATGAAGTGGACAGTTCTGACGAGTCTAACCTCAAAAATTATTTTCTGCAAAAATTGCATGACCGACTTCACCCGTGCACAGAATTCGCGTATCTTTCACACAGATCGATGAAGTATTTTTGTTGTTGATTTATCAAATTTTGAATGGGACCAATTTCGAAGTATGCTCTTTCGAATAAAAAATATAATAAAATCAGACTACTATGAAAAACGTTATGCGTGGTTATACATAAAAATATAATTATACGCGTCCAATTGAGTACCTCCTCCGGTTGGTTCGTCGGTCAAAAAGATCGTAAAGTTAAAGCTCGAGTCCTGCAACACACTAAATAACTCTTAGGAGTTAAAATATTGATACGATTTATTATAATAATAGTAGAATTTTAATTGCCCAGTTATTGTTTTTGCTGAATCAGCCAAACAACATAAACCTTCCCTGTAGATCACTAAATATTGTAAAGTCTCCTTTTTTGTGTGACTATCTCGTTAAATATTAAATTTTAATTGATAAGCCATTCTTCATATCGTTAGTTCTTAGTGCTCATTCATTCGTAGCCCAGAGAAACCTGAACGGGTAGTCTAGTCTTCAGTTAGACCGGTAGAATGAGGCTTAAATCTAGCGTATTATTGCGGTTTTGGTAAGTTTTTAAAGATTTTGATGTAGAAGGGATGGTTAACCTTGTAGCCTGATTTGGACATCCTCTAAATTTTAATTCAAGAATTTGAGAATCGAATATCAATACACTGTTATCTTTTTGAAGTTACTCTATATTATGCATGCATATTATTAATTTCCATTAGTATTAAATATTAAGATAATAATCGAAATGCAGATTATGTCTGAAATTTCTTCATGTGCTCGAAGATGACTGAGTAGCCTGAATAAGACTGCGTTTTTAATGCGCTAAAATTATTTTGTTTCATTTTTTGACTGATGAAAATTTATGGTTCCTACTGGTTTGTATTAAAATATTTTCAATCATCACTTGTTAAGGCTGATTTGTTTTTGAAGCAATTCGGAGGGCAAAACTTCCGAGAACTATCATTTGGGAACGGCGTTTGTTTCTAAGATTTAACAATCAAGTCAGGAGACAGTACACCGTTTAGTAATTAAAGCTTCTGTATTGTATTTTAAAAAATGAATCCTCCGAGTGAACTAACTATGTCTCCGTTTTAACTTTATAATTTTGATTTCGTCTAGATATATAACTTTTCAGCCATGGACCGTGCCATGCTAGGCATCACGTTACTCGATCGAGTTTGATATACGCAGATCTGTAGGAAGACTAAGGTGGCTGATTTGGATCCCATATAATCAAGCTCAAATTGCGTTGGGCATGGTACTTAACCAGTAATGTTCATGATAGATGGAGTAGGTCTCTGACTGCGTAGTCCTACTCTGACGGAAACCGCAGTTTCGGTAGACCCAATGGTAGACCATTCAGTAGTACAACGATGACGTGATGATATCTAAAAGTTATGCGGCAACATTTTTTGTTGTTGATGACGGCAACATCTGGATGATACTAGCACAAGACAGAGGATAGTTGGTGAAAGAGGAAGGAAGGAGGCTTATGCTCTACAGTGGGCTTAAATACGCTGATGGTGATGAATTAATTAGACACATTCAGACCGTTCATTTTATCCTATGTAGAGATAAATGTTACCTCATCATCAATATATTAATATTCATAACTTCTTACATATTTTTTCTACCAAAAATAAAAACTCGCATCCTGCGTACGAGTACTTTACCCATGACTCGCATGTCCTAAGTACAATACAGCAAAAAATCACTTAATCGACAAGTACATTATATTTTACGACTCTATCAGTACAATTCACAATCAGCCCGTTCTAACTGATCATACATTTCCGCGTACCAACACACACGACACCGTTGTAATAAAAATTATATGTTCCAATTTACGACGAGGGGGGGCAGGGGGCCGAAAAATACCCCTCCCGCCCCCCTGATTGCGGATCGGATCTCACTAAGCGGACGGGCGAAAAATTTCGCGGGTGCCCCCCCCTTCCCCCTGGTACGCGATACATTTTTACCATTATCCTTTTCTAACTATGAGAGCGGAATTCAGTAATTATTAATTTTCGGCAAATGCTTGGGATTTATGATTTTGGGGGTAATGTTTCGTGCAGGTTTTAGTTTGCTGTTTTTTTGTGTTTGGAAAAGGGTTTAGAAGCTATTTTATAAATGAGGTAGAATTTGTAGTAGGTAATGTAAGGGACGTGGGCGTGGTACCTCTTCTTAACATCACTCATCAATGTTCTATTTAGCGCGTCTCCAGTCTTGTATCAATGAGTATTTTAGAATGTCAGTAGGGATTTTCGTATCAATAACTTTACTATGAAGGAGACGCCGGAGACGGATACGCCCGGAGAAGGGATTATATAGAGTCTAAGTGAACCCGCGATCCGCAATTAAACGAATGCACTCCATTGAGAGTAGGTCTGTGTTCAACAGTAGCTTGTAAATTCAAGCGGATCAATGTAATCATTGATTGAATGATTGTGGATTGACAAGTCACTTACTGAAAAATTAAAAGAGAGACTTTTGAGACCGTTACAGTCGATAATGAATCTATGCAAAATTTATTAAAATAAATAAATTCAGGAAAATTTATTAATTATTTTTATTTTGGAGTTAAACTCAATTTCACCTATTAAATTTTAATATTTTTTTTATTTATTTTAAAGTTTATTAAAGTCTGTTTGTCAAATATCTGTTGTGCGATCTGGCGATGAATACAAAGAACACACTGAGTGCAAGGCGCTTCCAGTCTTACTGAAATATTAAAAGACTTTTGAGACCGTAACAGCTTATAATCAACTATGCAAAACTTATTAAAATAAATAAATTCAGGAAAATATTCTAAATTAACTGTTTTTATTTTGGTGTTAACCTCAAATTCCCCTATTAAATGTTAATATTTTTTTTATTTTAACGTTCATTAACGTTGTAAGTTTTTTGGATAAAAATATAAAACACAAAATTTCTCAGTCTCCTTCACGAGTGGCTCCCACAATCTCCCTAAATCACCTTTTTACATCCTAATTAGCATAATAACATCAAAACGTAACAATAGACGTGACCCTTGAAAATCGATATAACGCCCTGAAGATTTCCGTTAATGCGCCATCTCCACGTGCGACTTGACGCGGAACAATAACAAAAAGTACAAAGATAGACCAATATTGGATTTTCTGATTCTTCTTACTATCTTTGTAAAGTCATTAATATTCAAGTAAAAAAAACTAACCAAAAATTGTTAGTCTGCAAAGTCAGTTTAAAGACGATAAATTTACGTGATTAAGTCATAAAAAACATTGTCGGATCAACAACTGAAACAAGTCGAACGCTTACGCCGATCGTGCCTCTCTATCCCTTGGTACCGCGCTCTCGCTTGGAGGCTCGGTTCAGGCGGAAAGTGACACTTTTACATGCGTGCAGTGTCAGCGTATACTACGTTACATGTTAAAATTATATTGGGAGCTGTGATGTCACTGACAGATACTTTTTATACACTAAAAAATAACTCTCCTTTTTGACCGAAGAACCACCGAGGAGGTATACAATTCGACGCGTATATGTGTTTTAATGTGTAACCATAACCACAACGCATAACTTTTTTCATAGTGGTCCGATTTCAAAAATTCTTTTTTTATTGAAAAGAATATACTTTAAAATTAGTACTGTTTAAATTTTATCGAAATCGGCTGTGCTGTTTTTGATAAATCAACAATAATGTGAAAAATGCTACATCGATCCGTGCATAATATTTGCGTTCTAGCGATGCGCCCCGGCTTCGCACAGGTGTATTATAAGAGTTACTCTATCTATTAAAACAAACTGCATTAAAATCTATTCCGTAGTTTTAAAGATATAAGCATACATGAGGACAGACAGCGGAAAGCGACATTGTTTTATACTATGTAATGATGATTCTGGGTGAAGTCGGTCATGCTATCTTTTGCAAAAAATAATTATTGAGTCGGATGTTAATTGAATTTTAACCTAGCATATAAACATAATACACATTGTAATGCCGTTTTCAAAATATTCTTAGGCTTATGTATTAATAAAAAAGTTATTACATTTATTCTCAACATAGATACCATTGTGTATACTTGTGAATGTCCAAAAAAATACATTAAAAATTACAATGAAAATAAAACTGAATAAATATAAAATTACAGTACCCATTGAACAACAAATGTTCAATAATACCTTACTAATATTATAAAATCGAAACTGTGTTTGATCAGTTGTTAGGTATTCTTTGACGCAACAACGAAAGAACTACTACTAAATTTCTAGGCTACTTTTTATCTCGAAAAAATTAAAAAGGTATAGGACGAATCTTACAATTCGGCGGATATGAAGTTAGCAAGAAGTTGCGCGAAACCCAATCAACTCGCATCTTTATGTGAGTCTTAGTCAGGATTAGATATTGCGCAGCTTGTAGCTAACTTCACATCCGCCAACTTGTATGATTCCACATAGACCTAAGCGCAAAAATCAAAATATTGTATTTTGCTTCTTTTTTCCAACGTTGAATTGTTTGGCGTAACGAAACTTGTTGTATCAGTAATATACCACAAATTACTTTTTTCATTCTAAACAGAAATTAAAGCAAAGTATAGCTAAATTAAATTCTTACATTCATGTTTCAAAATAAATGTATTTTTTTTTACCATTTCAGTTGTGAAAACGGTTGTTTCCTTTCAACCTTCAGTTGTGACAATTAAAACAAATCACAATCGATATTTTAATAGTCTATGGATGCTGGAAGGCTTCAAAATACTACTTTTTCAACAAGTACGACGTCACAAGAGTTTTTAATGCCACAATATTTTCGCCCGTGAAAATCGTACCTAAGAAAATGAAAAGAAAAAAGCCAGCTACGAGCTACGATCCGTAGCGTAGTACTACGCCGTAGCGGCCTACGCTACATCAATATTTTGCTTCAACACTCATTATTTTTGACACTGAATGAATGAATTTTAGATTTGAAGCATTTTCTTTGATGTTTTTAAGTTGTTTGTTTTTTGAACACACACAAATTATGTATTTATTTAAACACACAGATTACACAGGAATTTTCAATATAACCGTTTTTATTGTTGTTTGTATTTTCTGAGGATATTTTTGGAGGGATTATCATTTTTATAAATATACATAAATCTATTATTAAAATAGTCAGCCGATAGTTATACCACAAACATTCCTGAAGTAATATTTTTTAATTACTAACAATAAATTACTTTAATATAAAGCTCTTAAAATTATTTAACTTACTGATGATATAAAATGATGTACAGTTTTGGCAATGAATTGGCTTTTAATCATTGTATAAGTTCTAAAGACTCTTAGTGCAATATTATATAAGTCATTTCTAATAGATTAAAAAATATAGAAGCACGGCTGAATCATAATACAATCAAGAAAATAGTTCCGTTTTTCAAAAACATCTAAATTTTACATTATTTTCGGTGAAACAATGACACACACAGATATTGAGACAAAAAATATCGAAGTCTACATTTTCTGTTATGTGTGTACTGTACCAGCCTTTCTAATAGTTCACTGCTGGACGTAGACCTACCCATGAAGGATACCCCACGGTATATTAGTTAGCTATAAAATACCCCTTTTTCAAAACAATATATTAGTTCATTTTAATTATTTTAGTTAACTTTAGAAACATTATTTTATATTACTCTGTATTTTACCAAAAAACAACTCAAGAGGGAATAAACGTTACATTTCTTCTTACGATAGCATACAAAAATCCAGGCGATACAAAAATCTCGAGACGTCAAAGCTTAAAGAAAATAGGAATGATGACTAAAAAAAAACCGGACAAGTGCAAGTCCGGCTCGCACACCGAGGGTTCTGTACAAATCCTGGAAATTTCACAAAATTGTGACGTTGAAACCAATTTTGTGATTTAACTAAATATGTACAGTTTTCAGATTTATTCCTATATGTACTCTAAAACAATGCTTCTTACCAAATCTCATAGTTCTAGGTCAACTGGAATTTTCCTATAGGTTTTGATTCCCTTGTGAGTGTCAAAATATGCAGTTTTTTATGACATAAACGGCTCTAAATTTTTTCTATGGTAACTGAAAAGTTTATTTTTCCACAGTTGTAAGAAACCATAAATATACGTATATGGTTTAAATTTCAACTCGTTAACTTTACGCGTTCTTGAGATAAAAGGTCTTGACATACGGACAGACGGACAACAAATTGATTCTATAAGGGTTCCGTTTTTTCCTTTTGAGTTACGGCACCCTAAAAATATAATTTGACTGTCAGATAGATTGTCAAATAATGTGAGACACGTTTATTTCTTTTTACAATTAAACAAAAATTGATAAAGATTCAGCCCGTTAAAGTTCCGCGTATCGTCACGAATAGACAAAAGAATATACAAAAGTATAGACTTTTGACAGAGAAGTGACGTCACAAGCCCCCACTCCCAAAGTTTGACAAGGTTTATCTTTCGCATTTATTGTTTGATTTACTAAATAAAAAAACCGGACAAGTGCAAGTCAGGCTCGCACACCGAGGGCTCCGTACGAATCCAGAAAATTTCACAAAATTGGGAAGTACGTTGTTAAAATCTCTATACTCATCATCATCATCGATAAAAGTTTTTTTTTTGACTTCTCATCATTCATTGAAAATTGTTAAATAATTAAAAACCTGTTTTAGCATGTGCTAATGAAGTTCTTTTATATGATACCTTACATGATACGATTTACTCACTATGAATTTTGAACCCATATTTTGTGAATGTTGAGGCTATAATTTTTGTGATTTAATTAAAAATGTACAGTTTTCAGTTTTATTCCTATATGTGTACTCTGAGACAATGCTTCTCGCCAAATTTCATAGTTCTACGTCAACGGGAATTACCCTGTAGGTTTTGATTTTTGTGAGTGCGAAATATGCAGTTTTTTACAACATAAACGGCTCTAACTTTTTTAAACGATAACTGAAAAGTTTTTCTTTTTTCACAACTGCAAGACATCATAGATATACGTATACAGTTTAAATTTCAACTCGATATCTTTACTCGTTCCCGAGATAAAGAGTCTTGACATACACACAGACGGACAGACGGACAGACGGCCCGACAGACAACAAAGTGATCCTATAAGGGTTCCATTTTTTCCGTTTGAGTTACGGAACCCTAAAAATACATGTTCAATATTTTTTGACAATGTAACTAACATACTAATTATAACAATGATTTTTTTACTCAGTCATCATGGCTATTCAAATCTTCCACAGCTTAGTACCCAATGAAGTGCCCAGTTGATAAAAGTATTATCAAGATTGTATATCATTGAAGTGTAAGATTAAATAGAGGCGTGAATCTACAGCTTCCTTGACCGATTTTCATGACCCAATTTTACTGAAATCCTGGTTCTTTCCGCGCACTTCCCGTTGTAACTTTGAAACATGTGCTGCTTAATTATTTAATTTTAATGTTTCAAGCGTTTTTTTGATATGTTAATATTTTAATTTTGTATTTTCGTACTTTGCATAGGATTCGACCTTTATTTTTCCGCACAAATAGAACAGTGAAATTTCTGATGCGTTGTTATAAGTAATTCGTTTTTATTTTTTGTTAATTATTTATTTACATGATTATTGAAATTAAGATGCAATTAATATTCGTTCCTACGAGCATTTTTGCCTCTTAGATAGTGATTTTGAATTTAGATTTTTCTTGAATACATACAAAACAGAAGGATAAAATTCGTTGCATTTTTTTGTATTTCTAACCAAACAATGGTTTAGGTACAAGATGGGAGACCTATACTCAGCAGTGAGCAATAATAGGTCAAAAATTATGATGATGAATTAAAAATCATAGTCAAATTTCAATCAATTGTGTAGTGTATTCAGCATGTCTCTACAACTTGTTTACATATTTCTTTTTTCATAAAAAGAGTTCCAGTGTATATTACCAAAGGCATTTTAGCTAAGTGTCCTAGATTCTGTATAACTGTGTTAAGTCATACTAGTTTTTAATAGTCCACTGCTGAACTTAAGCCTGCTTCCGAAGGGTGATTAGGCTATATTAACCACGCTGGCTCTTTTGATTGATTAACAAACTAATTAAGTTTCTAGTCAGCATCACAGGTACGTTAAACGCATCAATATAGAATCGTATTCAGCATATTAAACCTTATTTCTATACTAATTTCACATACCCAAAGAATCCAGCATAAGTAAAACAGATGTTTCAACATTCATAGATTTAGAAAATGCCAACATATTTCATTTTATTCAGCATAAATCCGAATAAGATACAGTAATTTCGCTTTAATCCCACAGCCTCCATAAATCGGTAGGCTTGAACCCTCTACCTATCAGCTATAAGTATGTAGTTACCAAAAAAACCCAATCAACTCACACACAAGCAATTGTAATCGTATTTTAAACATATACATTATGTGTAGCTGTGTGCAGGGATGTAGGCGTCACAATACTCCTGATTAAAAATCATGACATGCGCAGAGTAATTTTAAAAACTACAGGAGGCAGGGTTAATTTTTAAGTATTGATCAAAAATTGCGTATAGAACATATATGGTCGCGTATGTAGGGGTGGGGTGGGGTGGGTGGTGGTGGGAGCCTCCCTCGTGCGTGAATTAGAATTTTTTAGGGAAATTGTCATTAGAGAGCGTGCCCTGTTTCTCTCGGATGTTTTAGAGTTTTGAATATGGTAGTGGAGGTAGTTGCTTTTCAGTTTTTGGGGCTGCGTTTGGAGCTTTTTTAGCTGAGATTTAAGGTGAGAGGCGTAATTATAGCGTTATTTAGAGAATAAATTTGGTAGCTACTTTTTACCGGTTACTGTTTTTTTCGACGAGGTGGTTACATCAGACTATCTTAAATATATATTTTTTACGTTTGTTTATAGTTTTAAAATATACAAAATCTATTGTTCATAAGAAAAAAAAACATAGTTTAATAAGAATAATAAATTTCATTGGCACTTTATCGAAAAATTATCGACTGTGCTTTTTAATTATATTATAGATTATACTTATCAGCACATGAAAAGTACATGTTTCTCATAATCTTTATTATCAGCTATAGAACGTCCACTGCTGGAAATAGGCTTCCCTACGAATATCCAGGTTGGAAGTGGATTGCATCCAGCATATTCCTACGGTCTTGATTAGATCATCCGTCCACCTTACCGGTGGATGTCTTACGCTGCGCTTGCCATCAGTTCTACAAATTATGAGTAGTTAATAAGAAATAATAAACTAAAACCAGTAATAATACCTAAAAACTCTCTCGTTATAGAATTTATTTCAAAAAAATGTAACAAAAAATATCACAAATAGATAACAGCCTTATTGCCAAACTTGTTAAAGTCCAAAGTCTTAATTACTATAGTCGTAAATAACCAAAAATATCTGTGGTATAATATTTTGATTTATTAGTGATATCGTAAATAACGCCTTGTTATGAGTTATGGCAACATTGGCTACGTGAAACCTAACAATTGTCTAGTAAATAGGAATAAAAAGCCTTGGAAACTTTTCTTCTTGGAAACGAGAACAGAAAGTCTGATGGATTTTGTGAAGATTTGTGAAACATTGGAAGTTGTTGTATAGATTACGTACATTTGCTTAGTTTAAGTCTAGGTTTTGTCAGAAAAAAAGATTTAATGAATATGTAGGTTTCAGGAGTTTGTTGTTTGCTAGTTATGTTTGAAAAAGTATATTTACATTTTAAGAAAATAAATATCAAAAATATGTTAAACGTAGCAAAAGTGTGATGCTGCTGCACTAATTTTGGGATTTTTGGTCTAATTTATTTTCAAAATCTTTAATGTTTGCTTGCAAATTAAAATTAAACTTTATGCAGTATTTTGCTAAATCCTTGTGAAGCATTTGTGAAGTCATTTTGTACGCGATATGTTTACATTTTTCTATAGTTTCGTGGCTTTAACTTCTTAGCATGGGTAAATAACTTTGCATACTTAATAACCTCAATTTATTCAATCAAACTTCTTCATTATCACCAGGTAACATGGCATTTTAAAACCTAATCTTCCGAATCAAACCAATTTCATCAGAACAAAACAATTAAAACCTAAAACCTACCTATACATATACAGTATAATTTATTCTCCTGCCAAAAAAATCAATACTTACACCATAAGTAGTCAACTAAGCACACCCACACAGGCGCACATCTAACACTAACCAACCCTCGAAAAAACGAAATAAAAGCAGAAGTATTTTCATTATCCTAACCCGCTGTGACGCAGCCTCCCAAAAACCCGTACCTACTCGTATATTCATTTCCGTTCTGTTAATACCGCATACTTTTAACTGTCTAACTAGGTGGCCCCCCCTGGGGGTGTACCCCCTACCTCACACCCCCACTACTTACACGCGGTAGGCGCAACTTTTATAATACTACGTACTCTGAAGCTTTTTAACGAACCCCCTTTGGGGGTGCGCGCCACCTGCCACGCATACCGAAAAATACGCAAAACGAGGGGGGCCACCCCCCGGTTAGAAGTGAAGTGGCCGTATTTTGCGTATTTTTAAATTATTCCCTACATGCGGGCGTGGGCTGTGTTTAGTTCGTTTTAGAAGGTTTTACGGATGCTGCGTGCGACGCGAGTGTTTCGGAACTTGGCGTTTTAGTTTTTTTTATGAATATTTATTGGATGACTTGGGGCTGTTGGCTGCAAGAATTGTATAATCGGGTTGGGAATTACGATGCTTGTAGAGTTAAAAGTTGATGCATGCACTGATTGTAAATGTAGCACTCTTTTTGGGTAGTCGTACAATCTTTCGGAATCAGAAATTAAAATGTTACAATAAAATTACAATGCTTTTAAGTGCACATATTCTATGATTTACAACTAGAGCGAAATCCGCGTATTTTTTTAGCCCACGTTTGATACACGAATTCCGGAAGCTTTCACTAAAAGCTATCATTTTAAAATATTGGACAATGGAAATTCTAACTGTTATTTATCATGTGAGCGACATAAATGCCTTGAATCATAAAATAAATTCTTTGAAAATATACTTATGTAGAGCCAGATTTATATTGATATGTTAAATATTTAATCAATTCTGGTCAGTTATTCAACCTAAAATTTTCGTACAAATTACAACATTTAGCTGTTCATTCTTTCGTAAATTTGATCAGCTATTGTACTACAGATATTTTTAAATATTAAAACGCTATTCAAACCGTTTTAGCGGAAACTGAATACGATTCCCGGAAGTGGTGCTGTTATGAGATATAATGAATCGAATATTTCTAAATATAGCAGGGCAAGAGAATACAATGGTACAGAAAGTAAGTTTGTATAGGCCGGGTGGCTAGCCCTGGAGAAAAAAGAAGACTCATTTCGGCTATTGCGGTCTTCAGCAATTGCAAAATTAAAACTTTATCGGGAACTTGAAATAAATTAAACCTCGGAAAGAACCTCGTGAAGAAACTATATTTTTAGAGGTTAATTATACTATAGTCAGAATAATATTTTTTTTTTAGACTGACGATATCTTTTTGAAAAATAAATACAATCATCATCATTATTAGCCGTAGAACGTCCACTGCTGCACATACGCCTCCTCTTTGGATTTCTAATAAGAAATTTGGTTGAACTTAGACTTTTATTCTGTGTTGTAGGTCCCGTATAAACAGGGCTTCACTACTGTGGTTACAGTGGTTACTGTGGTACAGCCAAATGTGGTTTGGCAGACGTTACATAGCTCCTAGAATATTTTTTTTTAGATATTATGAATATTTATTTCCTTACGACCTTGTCCTTTCCCGCACCGATTGGGACTCGCAGCAATTATACATACAACTTAAAAAAGATAGAGAGGTAGGTGTCAAGTGGGAGAACTACAAGGATAGCCTACAAGGGTAGCCTTACAAGGATAAGGCGCATATTCAAATCTAGCCTATAAACCTAGGGATTAGCACATCACTGACTTTCAGTATATTTATTTAGGTAACCTGTATAAGAGCATACTTTGGTAAAAAAAATTCGTTAAAGTATGGAAATCCAATAATCCAAACTGAGGCGGTATAGTGGATATAGCCCAATTTAGCCATTTATAGGTAGACACTAGGCCCAAACTATGAAGGCGCCATCGTAAATTTTAATAGTAACGTATAAAAAGTGTTATATCTATCGAAAGCCTAAAGTTAAAAAGAAACAATATTCTAATTAGCTATTATAATTACGATGGCGCCTTCACAATTGGGCATTTTAGGCTCAAATATGAATGCTTAACTTCACATGTTTTAATTACTAAAACTGTCCTTTTCATCACAACCTAATAGACGAGGAGAGCAACACTTTTTAGAGCTGTCAGATAGACTTCAGAATTGAGCAAGCAGTAGGTAAGTACTGTTATTTACCAGCCGGGCTAGCATACGGACCATAAAATAATTCTATCGACGTGTCAGAACGTGACAGAGTTATGATGAAGCATATATCTGTCACCTTTGCACACGTCGACAAACTCTCGTCGTGGTCTTGTATGCTAAGCTAGCAGAAGACCATAGTATAGAGGTACCTCGGACTTCGAAATAAATTTCCTATCATTCCAACATAGGCCAGACAAAATATTTCGCAGCCAGATAATAAAATACCCTCTTCATCTATCGATCACTCACTTACGCCGAAAAAACCATCTCCAAATCTATAATCCGGTATAGGAAAACTACTTATAGCCCGTAAATATTCTAAAGCATACCATCCTACCCAAACTCACAATATTATTACAGCTATGAGTGGGCAAATATAACGGATAAATAAAAATAGTTTCTTTCCCCTTACAGAAAAAAATATAGACGAATGAAAAAGAAAACGTATCCTTCCCTACGTTAGGGTAGAATTTTCTTTGCTGGCAACTTCGTGTGTATGCAAAAATATTTTTTTAGTACATCGTAACGTAACCGCTTCTGAACCGCGAGCTCGTTTGATGGAACACTATGACATGACAGTTCTTAATGCAACAAGTTTCGTTTTCCTCTGGAGTAGAACCTTATTTTTGTGACACATGTCCTTTGTGATGCGTTTTGACTTTGAACGATTCTGTTAGAGAAGGTTTTAATAGGTTATTAATGTTGTAAAGGTAAGTGCAAAGTTAGTGGTTTTAAACTTAAATGATATAAATAGGTTCAGCATATTTCTAATATTCAAAATTGTACTGTTACAAGTGGATTTTTGGGTGACTTCAAAATCATCATCATCCTGCCCTTATCCCACTAGGTGGGGTCGGCACAGCACGTTTCCTTTCGCCATCTCACTCTATCATACGTCATCTCATCATCAACTCCTTTCTCTCGCACGTCATCTAATAAAATATGTGGATTTTTGGGTGACTTCAAAATATGAGCAAGTATTCTATACAAATCTACTTACAAATTTGCACTTGGCCGCGTGGTTGATAATATGACCATATCGCTCTTCGCGGGTAGGCTTATGTTCGGCCGTAAACAATTAAAACGAACGGTACAGTAATTTATTTGATTGATATCGTAATATTATTCTCTCTAGATATATCTAGATAAATTTATGTTCTTTTATTTTCAAACATGCGAATTTTGCAAATTTGGTTCAGTACCCGAAATTTAAAAGCAGAAAAAAGTTTAGCAGAAATGTTATAGCATAAAATCACTAGTTTTTTAAGCAGTTTGGTTTTGTGTCATCCTAGAGGTATTGGTTACGAGAATAATTGTTTTCTAATTGCTTATCACGTTTTCATCAAACATAATTATTAGATGTCTGTTAAAATCTTGATAATCAAAATACCCTATGTTGCGAACTAAACAAATATAGTCTTACGATTTAAGTACCTAAAGTTCTGTGAATAAAAATATAAATAAGCAACGGGGCATGTTCTATAGACACAAATACATACTAAAAATGAGTATCAATAAAGATTTTAAACAACGCAAGGAACTCCTGAGAATATTCCAAAGGTCATCAACTCTTAAATCTACTTATTTGTGGCTGTTTTGGCAAACATTTTAGGAAGTCAAAGTATATTTTTCACTAGTAGGCAGCTCGTTCTCAGAATCACTTTGGTATTTTGCGAAAATATTATTATTTGTTGACACCGCGACTGTTTCTCCAAAACAAGCGGCTTAGGTGTTTTATAAATGTGCCATGTAGGCAGTACAAGGTGTTTCTTTCCTTTGTAAGAATTTCAGAGAATTTTATTTAGGTACCACACAACCCGAAAATCGCTAAATAAAGATCGGCTAACATATGGTTTTGTTCAAATATTGCGTTCAAATAATTATTTTTTGCAAAAATTAGCATGACCGACTTCACCCGTGTACAGAATTCGCGAATATCCCGCACGGATCGATACAGCATTTTTCACATTATTGTTGATTTATCAAAAATCTCTCAACCGATTTCAATAAAATTTAAATGGGACCAATTTCAAAGTATACTCATTCTAATAAAAATAATTATTGAAATCGGACTACTAGGAAAAAAGTTATGCGTGATTATACATAAAAAATATACGCGTCGAATTGAGTACCTCCTCCGATTGGTTCGTCGGTCAAAAAGCTTGAATGATAAAAAGAAAGCCCTTCTGTAATAAATTAATTTAGATTAGCAAAAATATAGCTGTAGAATAAAACCAAAATATCTAATACATCAATAAAACATAATTAATTAAATAAGAAATCATCATCATCAGGCTGTATCGACCCACTGCTGGATGTAGGCCTTCTCTCCCTTGTGCCAGTTTCCTTTAGCACAATTAAATAAAAAGATGTTATATTTAACGAAAAACCTACTTTATTTAAATTTCTGTTAAAACATTTCAAGTTCGAATGCATTTAACTTTACAATTATTATATTATTAATTGCATATTTCTTATTATGGACCTAAACTGACTTGCGGTATATGACTGACTTCTAATAAATTATCTATAATAATTTATTTAATTTATTTTAATTTTAAGTTTTTGAAAATTAAAATAATGGCTTTAAAAAATATTTTTTTACTTTCTCACCTCAAATTCACTATTGAGGTTCGAATTTACCCTCATTGTCAATAAAGAAAAAATGCCAAGTCTATGAGGTAGAGCCAAGGCCAAGCGCAACTCGTCTCGCTAACATCGATTAACGAGCCTTTGAAAACATCGAAGCAAGCCGCGACGGTAGCGCGAGGTATTGCGATTGCAATTGTGCAAGGCGCTAACTGCAAGCGTGTGCCGCGAGCGCCGAGCGGTAGACATGTGGTTTGCTTTAGTTTTGTTCACTCATGTTGCTTGCATTGTTTTGCTTTTGTCTACATTGTGCTGAAAGCAGAGATACAAGCTTACCTAAAAGTGATTTCCATTCAATTTAAAATGTGGAATTTGAAGTTCGAGCGTGTGACGCGAGCGCCGCGCCGTGCGGTACTTAGAAATGTAGTTGGCTTTAGTATTGTTCAACTCATGATGCGTGTACTGTTTTTTTAATAGATTTGCTTTTGACCACAATTTTTAAATGTTAAGCAGAGGATTGAAATATAATATTATTTTATTCTTTGTAAATTCTAAATATTATATAATTACTTGGCAGAGATACTGTCTATATGTAGCACGCTTACTTGGAGGATATTTCAATTCTTTTTAAAATGTGCAATTTGATTCCAATTGTGCAATGAGCTTATTTTAAATGTTTGCTTCGAGCTGCGCGTGTTGATTATTTTTTACTTTGAATTCCCTTAATCCCATTGCTTTTGGCCACAGTCAGTCATAGCATAGACAAACCTACGTTATAGTTAGCGCCACACAAGTCGGCGGATGAAAAGTTAGCCGCAGATGACACTTCGCCGTGATTCGCTAATTATTGCGCATGTGTGCACAATACCGACACAAGTGTAGAGGTGTTGAGCATGGGCGTAGGGAGCGCGCGGGAGGCATGAGGTTGGCGGGCGGGTTTCACTGGCTCCCGCGCATACCTATATTTCGGCTTTTGCGCAGCGCTCTGCGCATAAATTCCCATCCGCCGACTTGCGTGGGGCGGATTATAATAAGAGATGCTGTATTTGGTGTACCATGATTACTTAGATGTAAATACAGCCTTACTTTAGGGCTTATCAAACTTAATGGCGTCCGTAAAGACGAGGCGAATAGTACGAAAATTTCAATAGTATTAAAAAATCTCTCCCTTCCAAGTTATAATTTTTGCTTCCAGCTACTGCGGCTTTACCTACTTATGTTGCTGCTCTGTCGGAACCCAGGGCACCTAATACACTTTATTTTATTAACTGCCCACCCAGAATAAGGGGTGTTAAGTTTAACATATATGTCTAATTGTCTATGTAGTATGTATTTGTGGCATGTAGTCTCCTCAACGAACTAACCTACCTTTGTTGACGCGATTTTTTTCGTTTCCTTCAAAAGCTGGTATAGGTAATGAAGATGTATAAGCTATACTGGTAGTATGAAGTTCCGGAATCTTAGAGGTACCATTGTGAACAGTTTTTACTTTTAAACTAACCCGGAAATTGCAAAAAGATATCTGTTTCATGTTTCATATATTTTGTTGGAGGTTATTGGATGTTTTGTACAGAACAGATTATTTTTTCAAGAGAGAAAATCTTTTGACGAAATACCACACCTGTATTCACATATATTTACATCAAACTTTTTAACACTTCATCCATCATCCATTGGACACCTACTGTTGAACATAGGCTTCTATATGAGTCTTCAATAGAACCGATTGGAAGCGGCTTGCATCCAGTGCGATCCTGAGGTCTTGATAAGACAATCTGTCCACCTCGACTGTAGGTTGCCGGTACCTATGTGGTCTTCATTCGAGAACTTTTCGACTCCATCGGTCATCAGTCCTCCATGCTATGTGCCTTGCCCACTGTCATTACAACTTGTCAATCCTTTAGGCTATGCCAGTAATTTTGGTTCTTGTACAGGTATCCTCATTCTGATTAGATTTCGATTTAGCAGTAAAATAACAGCAGGTAATTAGTAGATAGGCTAATGGTAATCAACTCCTCGTGGTATCGTTCCGTACCTACAACCCTGTGTGAAGTCACACTCGAACCTCCACACACGCAGATGCTATTACCGCAAGTTGGCAGGCCAAGCTGCAGTTTTTTATAACCACGGAAGCTGTAACAAACCAAATCTAAAAATACCTTCATGCAACTCTCCCGGCAACCTGAGAACGTAAATAAAACGACCCAGCGTCACGCAAACATTTAACTAAAACAATTTATTACAAAATGTAAACAGGAACAACCGTATTTTCATTTAGAATACGATTTCTCGATGCTCCCCTCCCCTCGCCCCCCTTCTCCGCGAATAGACGAAAATACTTGGTTATGATTAATTCCGAATGCGCCCCGCATTGATCAAGAAACCAGCTTTTTACTTCAAACTACCCATCTCTTACCCCCCACCCCCCACCCTGAGCGAGCGAGACTAATGCACCATCCCCCATCTCTCTCTAAAACAAAGATGCTAAAACTTCTTTCGCTAGTATGAAGATTTTAATTTCATATTTTTGACGAAACGGTTCTAATTTTGCGGAACCCGCAACCCGAAATTCGACCTTGCGTTGGTTGAATAAGATGCACAAATCTTTGTCTTTCGCGAGCACTTGTTGCCATTTTCTAATTCAGAATTAGTTTTCGAAGTGAAGAGATACAGTCCCAAGACTGTGTGCGTTGCGAAACGCGGTATGAACTCTATCTTTCCGAATTAGGGCATAAAATCGCGTGTAGGTTAGTTGGCAAGGAATAATTCTTCAGTTGTACCCCGAAATTAGTCGAATGGGGAGAAGGGGTTCATACGACGGGTGGTTTAAAAGAAGCGGGCAAAAAGGTGGGGATAGAAAGATGCGCAAAGACTTAGTTGGCGCGGGGGCGGGCGGGGAGGCAGGCGTTATAAAATATATAATTCTATACTTACAATACTTGTAAATACGGCACGCGGAAGTACTTCACTCGGGGAGATTTGATACTTTGGTTTCTATTTGGCATAACTATACCCCGGTTACTGGGTCCTTGCTCTTTGTCAATCTTCGCGTAAGTTTAAGATATTTTATATTATGATAAGACATAAACAGAGGTTTATTTTGACTTTTTTTGTACAAGCTTCGATATTTGCTGCCCTATAATATTTTGTTAGCAAATTGCGTGAGAAATTAACCTGTTTACGTTCAGTTTTTCGGTAAATTAGTGCAATTAACTAAAAACTTCCCGCTATGTGCAATTAACAAATATATCATCATTTTACAAATGGCTAAATATCCCTTCTTCCTCTTCTACTCTTGCGTTAGTCTATATCTAAAACTTGAGATTAACTTTATTATTTACAAAAATTAGTAACAAAATATATAAATCCTCCTATAAAACTTCGTATTTAATCCAAAATATAACAAAATAAGGTAAAGTTCACACTAACAATTGGTAAGATGGCTATAACAGTGCGTATAAGGCGCAATTATGAAGGGGTGCCTATCGTAATTAAAATAGCTAATTACACTATTTCTGTTTCTTTTCCTCTTTAGGCATTCGACAGAGAACACTGTTTGTGTTGTTATTAAATTTACGATGGCGCCTTCATAATTGGGCCTACAGTCATACTTGAATACACCTAAACATATTTATTTCATAAAAAAATATTACAAGCTTGAAATTTTCTCAGAAGTACCAAGACGTGTCGGTCGCAGTTCGCAGCTACATTCGCTGATATTTAGTCGCGAAACTGGATGTATTATAAAGGCGGTAGTTGTTTAAAATAAGAGCGCGCGGACTTAGTGGCTGTGTGGTTGTGTAGATGCAGGGCGTGGGTTCGATTCTCGAACAGGAATTTTACGTTTTTAGTGACGAATGATGTATGTATAGAATAGGATGCATAAAGGCGGTAATATCTTAAAATAGAGGTGTGCATACTTAGCGGCTGTGCGCTTGTGCGGGTCGTGGGTTCTTAGTGACTAAAGTAAAGATGTATGAGTAGGTTCGGTTGTATGAACGCAGAAGTTCTGTAAAAAAGAGCGCGCAGACTTAGTGATTGTGTTGTTGTGTAGGTGCAGGTTGTGGGTACGATTCTCGAACAGGAATTTTACGTTTTTAGTACAGTTAGTAAGTTCGTCTAGGCCGGGGGACTAACTCTGGTGTCAGAGTTTCAAAGCCGCCTGAAGACCTATGGCATGAACGGTTAAACAACCGAAACCTACAATTTAACGTGTCATCCGAGTCACGGTAGCGCTCAGCTGTCAATGCCAACCGCGGTCACCCATCCGATGACTGATCGTGCTGAACGTTGCTCTATGAAAGATGTATGTATAGAATGGGATGTACTAAGGCTGTAGTCTAAAATGAAATGGCGCAGACTTAGCGGCTGTGTGAGCACAATTGGTGAGTTTGATTCTCGAACAGGAATTTTACATTTTTAGCAACGAAATAATTATTTATTATTGTATAGGATAGAAAGTAAAGACGGTAGTTTCAAATAACAGCGCGTGGATTTAACGGTTGTGAAAAGTACACAACCGTAAGCCGTAAGCTTGTAACATTCTTTTGGTAAAGCAACTGTGTGTTGTAATAAATTCAAATTTAATTTAATTAAACTATTACTTGACAAATGCTATTACACAATTGACAAATTCCTAACAGACAAAAATCTTGACATTTCAAATAAATAATAACATTGAATTAATCACATGACATTTCTTAATAATTATTGACATTTCTTAATAATTATTGACATTTCTTAATAATATTATATTATTGATTAGGTATATAACAATGTTTAATATTGTATGCCCAAGAGGGTAGCTGTTGACACTTCTTTGAAAAATAGACCACCATGTATGTAAACACAGCTGACAATAAATGATCTTGATTTCTTGATTTCTTGATTTCAACTAAATAGCTGTTTAAATTGTTTAGTTCCATGCAGTACTATTTAGAGATTCAGAGTTAACCAAACACTCTTGGCTTCATTGGGAGTACTATTGCCATCAATGCAGGGGCTCCAAGGTTCAATTCCTGGACGAGTAGATATTTAGACGATCAACAATATCTGTTTTAGCTGCCAGTTGTCTCCCGACTCATGACTTAGGAAGTCCTAACGGGGGCTAAAAATAGCATATGATTTGGTTAACTTGTGTTGAATCGTTAGCCAGGTCATCATTTTATACAGATACTAATCCCGATTACAGAGGCGCCATCGTAATTATAATAGCTAAATAGCTTAGTTCTGTTTCTTTTTCACTTTAGGCATTCGATAGAGAGAACCCTTTTTACGTTGCCATTAAAATTTACGCTGGCGCCTCTATAATCGGGCTTATTATGTTTTTATAAACTTATCAAGCTCGTTGATTTTTTTATTTGATGTCACAAAACAGAAATTGTTAGCCTGAGTAGGACATGGCTGCTTCTTTCTGTCTCTTTTTTTTTTCGAATTGAAAGAATGAGATGAAATTCGACACGATCCAGTTTCAGTAAGTAACTTAGATAAGAGCTTGTAGTGCGGATACAGATAGAGCAAAGCTTATTATTGTTTAGACAATTATTTATTGAGACAATATACACATTCTTCTTCAGTCTTTATTTTTTTTGAAACTTTCTTTTATAAAAATCAAAAACACATTATCAAAACAATACGATATCCTCCCATGTCAAAAAAAGATTAACAAAAACGAAATTGATATGTAACTAAATAGTTTTTTAGTAACAAGTGAAGCTACCTATGTTTTATCCACTCATTTCGCGTGGTTCTTAGTAAAAAGTTGTATAAGAGGGAGGGGGCGCCACTAGCGCCTACGCCGTAGCCGCTACGAGGCGTAGGCTTGCTACGGCGTAGCAGGGCTGGTATACAAATCGACTTAATTAAGGTTTTCTTTTATTTAAATGCCACGTTTTGTTCGACGCACTCAAGAAAATATTATATTTATTAATGTGAAGGGGGTTTAAGGGTCGTACTCGTATTTATAAGACGGTCTCTTATGTTAGCAATTACAGAGTTATATTTTAAGAAGCGGAATCAAGTAGTTGCTAAAAAGTACGTGGACTTTGTAGCTTGATTTATGCTGGATTGAGTTTCTTAGAGTTAAAGTTACTGCGTCTAATATTTTATAAAAGTGTAAGGCAGTAAGTACAAACTAGTAGTATGAGTGTGCTTTTTAAAAATAAAATATATACATCGTTTCTTTCTACTTTCCATTTTTAGATGTTAATTTTTAAGTAAATGAAATTGCTGATGAAATTGTAGAGATTATGTACGAAAACTTAGTTTTTGATTTGACATTAAATATCACAAAAATAACTCAGTGATTATTAATTAGATTCATTTCTTCGTGAAATTAATATGACATATATTTGGGAAAGTGTGCAGCTTTCAAACTATCGTCTCTAAAACAGCCCAAAACTATGCAGCCCTTTAAAATAAAAGCCATAACACGTCCCTAAGACGTTGCTTTACAGCTGGGCGCCCGCCAAGCTCCCTCAGCAAACATCGCCAAAATCTTACATGCATACTAAATCAACGGGCCCCTAAGAAACCCCCTAAAAACTTAAAAGTTCATTAGCCCTGACAACCCTATTGCTTACTATCTTGCACGTTCCTAAGATCCCCCCGAGGGTGCCAAGGGGGAGGGGGGACACGGAAATATGAAGGGAGCTCTCATTTATCAATACAGAGAGACTGTTTCTTTCGCTAAGAATTGATTATATTCTACTAAGAATATTGATGGGGCCGAGGGGGGGTGCTTGAAAGTTTTCCAGCTTAATGGGGTGGTGGGGGTCGTTATGTTTTTGATTAGAGTTTTTGATGTTTCGCCTCGCGTGCGATGTTGCCGCTTTATATGTATATGTTTTATGTTAAGTTGTAAAATGCTTATGTTTTGTGTCGTATAGGCGTAGTAAAGTATTATTGCGTGCGTGTTTCTTGAGATGGGTTAGTTTTTTATATGTACTCCTTGCTCCTTTATGGTCGAGTTTTGAGGAAGGCTTGTTTGTTTATCTGATTTGAGGATGTTTTTAGAGTAGTTATATCAAGATGCGAATGTGTCTGAAATGTTACCGATTTTTGAAAATTTACAATAAAATTAGTGGTTTATCAAGACGAGGGGCTGGATTTTTTCATGGAATTGCAAACGTCGTGTTAAGTTTCTTTTTATCAAGCAAAGAGTATTTATATTAGTAACTTTGAGTAATAATTAGAACCAAAATATGCAGGCCGTTGCATTGTAAAATACAGAGGCAAAAAAAGGTGTTTATATTCATCATTATGAACAACTGTTACCATAGGACTAACTCCAAAATCGTGAAAACACTCGTAATGAGCCGTCCCATACATTTTCTCGAGCATGTATGAACTTTTTGTATGTAACAGCGAATTTTTTGGAGTTGGTCCCACAGTAGAAGTTTATTATAATAAACCTCTGAAAGTTCTGAAAGCTAAGTAAGCAAAACTTTAACTCGTACTGTACCAGCCTTTTTAATAGTCCACTTCAGGACGTAGGGCTATCCTTGAAGGGTGATAGCTGTAATTACACCAATCCCAGATTTATATTTTAGACAATTTACAACAAAATAACAAGATAAGTTTCTGGTTGAAGAAACGTGCTTAGTTTACCTATTCGTTGTCTCAACAGCTGCACTTCAGAGTTGATACCCACCCTTATTTAGTTTATTTTTGGTTTTAGTTTATTGTTTATAATAGCAAAATAAAAATGGCTAGTGTTTCAATGGGTGACCATGACTAGCATTTGTAACTAAGCGCTACTATGACATAGATTATACTTTACCTAAATTAAAATATCTGTTTTTTTAACCAAATAAGCATATCCGTAGGCCCAATTTTAAAGGCGCCATCGCAAATTTAATAGCAACATAAAATAGTGTTCTCTCTATCAAATAAATATAGTGAAACAGAAACAGGGCTACTCTAAATTGCTATTATAATTTCGATATCCATCCATCCATCCATCAGCCAATAGACATCCACTGCTGGACATAGGCCTCCCCTATGGATCTCCAATAAGACCGGTTGATAGCGGCTTGCATCCAGCGCGATCCTGCGGCCTTAATGAGGTCATCTGTCCACCTTCTGGGTGGACGTCCTACGCTGCGCTTGCCGGTACGTGGTCTCCACTCGAGAACTTTTCGACTCCACCGGTCATCAGTCCTCCGCGCTATGTGCCCTGCCCATTGCCATTTCAACTTGCTAATCCGTTGGGCTATGTCGGTAACTTTGGTTCTTCTACGGATCTCCTCATTTCTGATTCGATCACGCAGAGAGACTCCGAGCATAGCCCTCTCCATAGCTCGTTGGGCTACTTGGAGCTTACTAATAAGGCCCATAGTAAGAGACCACGTTTCTGTGCCATAAGTCATCACTGGCAACACACACTGGTCGAAAACTTTCGACTTGAGGCACTGAGGTATGTCGGACGAGAAGACACTACGCAATTTTCCGAACGCTGCCCAGCCGAGTTGGATTCGGCGATTGGCCTCTTTGTTGAAGTCGGACCTACCTAACTGGACTACTTGTCCCAGGTAGACGTACGAATCAACGAATAATTTCGATAGCGCCTCTATAATTGGGCCTATAATTGAGTTAATTTGGCTAGCTCTCCGCTTATACGAACTTACTTGTAAGGAGATAATTTACCAATTTAATTCATGTAATTATATATTTCAATTCATAATAACACAAATTATATTACAATTTACGAAAATAATAAGTTACATGTAATTAGTAAAACCTGTTCATGTAATAGTTTATTTTTAGTTCCACCGCCATATTAGTACATTCTTGTTTTATTTAACCATGTACTTAATTTTAATAAATCATCATCAAATCAAGTTGATTTATTGACATTGATCACCTTTAACCTTGACACCAGGGCTAGCCACGTGGTTTATATGGACTTTACTTACTATTACAATACAAAACATCTATATTAACGTACCGAATATCCATACATAAAAGTACACAAAAATAAACATATAAACAGTCTGGTAGAATACCGGGCGGCTTTATCGCCTACAGCAATTTCTCCAGGCAACCTAAATAGAGTAGATTTAAAGATAAGTTAACCTTATTGATAGTAATAGAACTTAATATTACAAAAAAAATATTGCATAATATTGATTCATTATCATGCTCAATTCAATTCATTCAATATTGGTTTAATAATTTTTACTAATATTGAGAAGATACAGAAATCCAGTATTAACAAAAAAAATGTTCACATAAAAATATTAAATTCATTGACAAAATACGCATTATGTTATTAATAATGTCAATCAAATAATTCCAATAAATATAAATTCGCAAGCTGTTGAGCGGCTTACAATTTAAAAATAAAATAAAAAGATTAAAATTAGGTAATAACCAATGTAAAAAAAAATCGCAGACACGAAGAAATAAAGAAAAACAATGTTGATGAAACTATTATCAGTTATTTAGTTTAAACCTTTCATAGAATTTTCGACTTAAGTCTCTTTGAATAAGTTAATTCTAGAATTCCAGCATTCAGTTCAGTTCTTAGTGTTCAGTAACCATTCAAATTCTATACTCTCATGACTCAATCTAGAGAGAGATATCTTCAGAAATCACTTTCAATGAACGTATTCCATTCTGGACAGTATCTCTGTATAGAACGAGACTACTGCTGCCTGTTTTTTTCGTAGGTGGGCGTCTAACTCTAACCTGTTCCAAATATAAACAAACAAAGTATCTAGTACTTAACTAGTATACTCCTTGTAATATCTACGCTAATACAAGTACAGAATCATTTAAAACCTCTTCACTGTAACCGGAAGTACGTCTACATTCCCTCTGCACAAAAACTACGCGAAAAATCGTTGTAATTCAAAGCCGAGCGCGGAATCTGTAGCGCCAACATTTAGGTTAAAATATAAGGATCTTGCATAAGAAAACGAGGGGTGAGCCACCCCCTGTATCTCCGTTTTTAGTATTTTAGTAAGTTCGGGGGAATTACCCCTGGGGGGTCGGGCGGCGCGAGGGGGCAAGATGTTGATGTTTCTTAGTTTTATATTACTGCTCGTTCTTTATTACTTATTTGTGCTAGTGTGCCGATTCAAGCTGTGTGAGTGTCGGGGAGGACGTGACGCGCTTAGTAGTAGCGTCTATGCAGATGCTTTTATGTTATCTTTTTTCTCCCATTTTATAGATCTAAGTTAAGGGCGGTAGTTAAGATTTAAGGGCTTATTTTAGTGTTTGGTTTTGACGGCGCGGCGGTCTGGAGGCGTTCGTAGTTAATCGTAAATTTGATGACTTCTATAAAGATAGGAAATAGATTTTTTATGTTGCACCTTTGGAGGGTGCGTAAAATGTCGGTAGTGTTTATGAAAAAGATGATGGATCGATAGTCTTTATTTTTCACACCTGGTACTAAGAACAAAAGGTTTTTGTAGTGGCAGAGCTGATTTGAAAAAATCCTCTTCTCATTACTACTTACTACTACAACGTAACTTCGATTGCAAACAGTTCGCATAGAAAGCCAAAACTGGCTTTCAAAACTGAAAGATTAACTTTCAGTTTTTAAGCCACTTAGCCTTTGTGGGGGGGATTTAACTTGTCATCCAAATCATGGCAGCGCTCAGCCTAGCGTTTAGTTGTAAATGATATCCGTAGATATACATATACCCCATCAGAAGACAAAACCTACTGGCTGATCTTTCGCTTCGGTGATCGATCAGAAACCTAACCAAGTTACGCTATGAACGCTCCAGATCCAGTGGTGTTCAATCTTCTTTACCAAGAACTTCTTCTCCTGCTATTTCACTATAGATTTGTCGTCTTAGTGATTTCCACTTTTTGCTTTAGGTTGCCTGACAGAGATAACTTCGAGAAATAATGCTACCGTTTGTAACACTTTGTAAGTTCCTGTTGTCTTATTGTTTCCTCCTGGTGCATTTCTGTATCCAATAACTTTAATGGTTTCATAATTTTAGTTTTGATTATTGGTGGTAATCAAGTTAAAAGTTTACTTTAGGTTTGAATAATTACTAAACCGGATATATCAAGAACAAAATCAGTTTAAAAAACATTCGTTCTCAATTTAAATATTTTTTCTTCGCATATATATTTTTGTAAATTTTAGCAACCCAATAAAATGCACATTCAAAATCCCAATATTAGTCTGACAAACTCCCGCATATAATAGCTAAAGTTGCCATAAAAAATAAACAAAAAATCTGTCAATCGTCGTATCACGCACGCTGCCTAAATTGAAATAGGCTGAATGGAAAAATAAAAAAGAATGACCCTGAAACGCCGCCGCAAAAAATTCCGAACGAGTTTTTACCGATCTTTATTTGCTTTTTACGAGCACTATCGAAAGTGAAACTGAAAAAAAATACGTCACTATTTCTATCCGGCGGGCGAAAAAAGAATCACGTGAAAAAAGTAAAAAAAGAAGATATAACTGGCCGGTGAGAGCGAGAGTCCTATTTTGGGATTGACCGAGCTACTTTTTTTATTTTTTTCCAAAGGATTTCACGTACAAAGCGGGTCAGTGCATTTTTTTATATGAATACGGCTGTTTTTCAGGTCGCTGACTGCTTGTTATTTCGTGTTCATGCTGTTGTTTTTTTTTCCTTACAGGAATGTTCGCGTCGCACCTCTATGCGAATTATTAGTTTTTTTTATACCTATAATATGGTCATTTAATTTTTCTTTAGGGTTTTTATACAAAGCATTGCTATGTTTATTGAAAGTTTTCTACTTCACTTACTTAGAAAATCAGTGTAAGGGTGTCTATTCCATAATACTATGGTTTTTCTGGTTTTAAGTAGGTAAGGTACGATTTATGTGACAGAAAAAATTGTCAATTCTGAAAAAAATGGATTTATTAAATTTTTTACAGTTTACAGTTTTAATATGCCACAACGTGGTTTGTTATACGAGTACATGTATAAATTCTAAACTTTTTTAATTGCATAATGCACTTGTAAAATCCAACATCAAAAATATTATAGCGTCATTAAACTTAAAATTAGGATCTACACAATCCTACTTAACAAAAACTTTTTTTTTAAATAAAGCGTCCTTTATACACTTTTGTAAGCTTTTCATTGGTGCATCTGTGTTCTGATTTTAAAAATAGATGCGCTTTTGTTTGTCAGTCGTTTTAAAAATGGAGCGAAGGAAATATGTCAAGGAATTTGTTTATCTCAATATTGTTTCATGAATACAATATCACAGCGACACCGCATGTAGCAAGTATAAAAAATTATATTTCTATAACAGCCTCTTGATTTAGTACCGTACAGTATTTAGTAGTATGACAGAAAATACTTTTTTTTCTTTAAGCACACCTATATGTACGTTTAAATATAATTATTTTGACCCTACTAACTCTCTTTGTACAGTTTAATTAAACAATTGTAATTTTAATTAACAAAGCGCACAGATCCTAGAGTCTGTGGTTAGTAAATTTTTCAATTAAAAATATAATTATTTTATTTGATCTTATGCATCATTGTGTTCTGGGATGTAGCACGTTCGTGAAAAATCTTTGGACACCCGTAGGCTTTTGCTACATTACTGTATCACACTTATACTACCGTACTGTAGTGCTTATAGTTTAGCTTTTTACCGACTTCCAAAAAGGAGGAGGTACGAGTACTATGTTGGTCAGTATGTATTTTTTCGTTAAAATCTTTTTTACTTCCAAAGAGTATACACTTTCGAGGAATGAGACCACCCATTTAAATTTTATAGAAATCTGCTGAGACGTTTTTGATAAATCAACAAAAATATACTTGGACGCCACATCGATTCGTGCAAATTATTCCAATTCTGTACACGGTGGAAGCCGGTGTTGCGATTTTTTGCGAAACACTATTAGGTATTCCTAATCAATCACTGTCTTTATTATTGTAGTATCAAGCAACGGTCGATACGGTCGGTATGAAATGGGTGACCGCGGGTGGCAATTAAAACTGAACGCTACCACCGCTTTGGTTGGAACGTCACATTGCAGGACGGACATACACATTTTAGCCGTTTCGTCATTTCTGATGCCTTCAGAAGGCTGAAAAATACTGATACCAGAGCTAGTCTATCCTATACAAACTTACTCGTACTATTGCCTCGGTGCTTTTAAAATGAAACACAAAAAGCATTTTAAATATTCGGCTTCGGCCATAAATTACTGGGCAGCGTGAACAATAATTATATACAATACAACTATATGCATAAAAGGGTATACAACAATATGCATAAAAAGTGTGCGCGTCTGCCTGAAACAAAGTGCGACCGCAAAAACGAATATAATAAATATATAATGAATGAGTGCATTTAGTTAAAATCGTCGACAAAAAACGGTGAACAGTTGCACTAGTAGGCGAGAACTGGGTTTGCGTGTATTTTGTATCTTTTTTCCAAAACAAGCTATACGATTTGTTCTTTAAAAAATGTAGACGCGACCGTAATAACAAAATATATTTTACGAATATTTTTGTTTTCTATCTACTTTCTATTTGAAATAATTGTAAAATAACGGTGGCATTTACGTGTTAAAAATTATGTATAAATGTAAGGAATAAGTTGACTCTATACTAGAATCATATATATGAAAAAGAATTCATAGAAGTAGCAAGACGGCTGAAACTTATTTTTGTACTCTTATAACCCTAGCAGTTAGAAATAGCTACGAGTAAAGGCTAAAAATTCTTATTGTCCTAGCAGTTAAAACAGTTCAAATGGCCCACATGGCCCCTCATACCAATTTAGAGCTCGCCAAAAAATTCAAATACTAAATCAAACGTCAGATAAATCAACCACTAAACCAATTCCAAACATGAATTTGGCACAATGACACAATGCACCAACCTCAGAAGCCAAATGATAAAAAAATACCAACGTAGATAGACAATACAGACAGACAGTCCTACTGCGATTCATTACTTCAAACTGATGCAAATGAGCACTATGTACTGTATATACAGATTAAACTGTACATAGAAAAAAGTAAATAGTGATAAAAAAACCACATTTTATTATGAACCGATCAGATGAGAGAGGAAATTTCGTGCGTGTTTGTGCACCAATCGTATACAGGATGTATGCATTTTTATATTTTAAAAATAAAATAAGAAGGTAAGAACATAATGGTAACATAACAGCAAGGTAACATAGTACTTAAGTGCCCTAAGAATTGGTACCTACGGAAAGGACAATGTAATTATGTTTATGCATTATTGTTATAAAATATTTGTGTAATTTGTTTTTTTTTTTATTTTTATGATTAGGGCGCATCTTTGCATGAAGCGTATGGTTTGTTGTTTTAATTTAGGCGCATAAACAAAACATAATACTTTGATATTATGTAAGTGATTTTCAGACAGAATAAATATGGATTCGTACAAAATATTGAGACTTTAAAATGTACTCGTACATACGCTTTACCCACTGGATTGCAAAAGTAAAATAATGAACCTCATTAATTAAACCATTAATCGATGAATCGGAAGAAATGGAATAAAAAGGGCAATAAACATAAAATACTTACTCAAAACAAGTCCATAAATAAATCAGATTGTTTTTACAACACGCGACATTAAACAAACTCGTACTGAAAAATAAAATATTAATTAAAAACGAATTAACTTGCACATTATCTTGGTGGATGTTAACAAATAAAATACGAGGTTTTATTTTGATTTGATAACAATAAAAGGTAACAATAAAAAATAATTTGTCTGAAATTCGGACAGCCTGTAGATGATTTTGTCTTTGTGTGTGTCCACGCACACTTATCAGTGAATGAGTGAGTGCATTTTTTGCATGTGTGTATCGAGGTCACTGTGCACCTACAGAAGCGAATGTGACGCAACAAAAAAAATGACTGCCTACTGAGAATTTGGAAAGTAGGTTCTGTGATTTCTTTGAAGGTGTGTTTTATTAGTTATAAAACGAGAATGTGAAAGTAGGGCCGCAGATTTAATACTAGTTACTATGCAAAGGATACTTTGTAAGCGCGGGTCTTTTGATGCTGCATATTGTTTTTTTTTAGTTTATTTTTGACATGAAAACAAAGTTATATAACACAACGATCACAATATTTTCAATGGAACAGACATTAATTACGTTTGTTACTCGTGTAGTGTAAAAAAGAGAATTTTATGGACTTTTAAATTAATAAAAATCTTTACTCTCTTATTGGTTCAATTTATGAAGTGTAAAAAAGAGCGAGCCAATCGGAACGCGTAAAATTAATTATGCCATTATTTTGCATAATACTTGTATTGGAGTATGATTCTGCCATTTACTTTGTTCTGCAGTGCTTTTTGATATAGCTAGTCAAACAAAAAAAATAGTAACACTTTGTTTGAAGCTACGCTGCCAACAACAACAAAGCAAAAGAGAGGTCTATGGTCGTCGTCGTTGTCGTTTTAGCTTTACGACATCCACTTGACATAGGCCTTCCTTATAGATCTTCAATTAGATCCAAACAAAAAAAGAAACTATTAAAAATAACACTGAATTAAACCAGTTAGAAGCGGCTTGCTTCTAGCGGTCTTAATAACTTTAACCTAAAGTATTTGATAAACTTTTTCATATCACTTGCTTTTCGGTGAAGGAAACATCGTGAGGCAACCGTAGAAAAAAATCGATGGCGTCTGTGAATTTATCAAGCCGCAGTGAGCTAGCGATCACGCTATAATAAGGCTCAATTACCTTTCGTGCGTCTTTCTTGAGTAGGACTACGTCCTGCAGTGGACTATCAAAAAAAGGCTGGTACAGTTCCCTTCGTGCGTAAGTCTGTCCACAGTAGCCAGCACGGCTAAGTATTTGAACTGACTATTTTGAACCCAGAGTCTTCAACGTCTGAACGAAGCACTCTAACCACTGAGCTTGACTGCCTCGGTGGCTCAGTGGTTAGTGACACTGACTACTGGGTCAAAGAGGCGTAGGTTTGATTCCCACCTAGGGCAAGAATTTGTGTGATGAATATTGGTGTTTGCTGTGTCTGGTTGTTATTAGTAATTATGGTAATAAGTAATATTATAACTATCTAAGTATGCATTTAAAAAAATATGTATATGTAGTGTAACCGTCTCTGGCAGCCATATGACGAGCTTAGCTTAGTTTGGGGTCAGAAACCATATGTAATATATTTCCTTTATATTTATTATTAATATTTATTAGCTATTGAAAAAACATTCACAATTTACACATTACACAGATGCGTGTTTGTCTGTGCCACTTTCTGTTTGGGCGCTGAGAGATTTGGGTCAAAGACTTTTAAAGTGTTTGCTGTCGGACTGAGATGTACTTGATGCATTTAGGGCGATCGTCGTTAAGCTATAGGCTGATGTTTTATCGATCATGTAATGCACTACGCAGTTCACGTGTAACTTTGGGTACGTAACTTACTTATTTGAATGTGCTATTGTATAGTAGGATAAATTTCGGAGAGTGTGCATCTGAGCTGCACGACCTTATCCTTCCATCCCCTTTTTACTACAGGACAAGTAGGAGGACGCCACATTGGCACCCCTACACTGTCGATTTTCCTTCGTGACGTACGAAGCGGTTTGACTCAACATTTCTGATTCGTATCGCCTGGTAATGAAACAGTCTTCCTACTTTCCTGTTTCCTAAGAGATATAATCTAAAGCTTTTCAAGGTCAGAGTGAATAGGTATCTTCTAGGTCTACGTCCTCATCTTCGACCATAATGTCGCTTACCATCAGGCGAGTTGGTGGTCAAGCGCGGACTTATTCGCATAATGTAAAAGTCGCAAAATGACAGCTAAAAAATAAGCTCCAAAATGCTAGTTTTCTCAAAGATAATTTTGTGGCAAATAAACATATGTAAAATAGCTAAATCTAGGTCTAAACATCTCCTAGCGTGATACTGATGTAGTATTTCGTAGAATAGACAGAGTAAACGTAGACACGGCTACGATGGCGCGTAGACTTGTCTACGACTAGACGTAGCACATCTACGCTAGTTAGATAGTTTCAAACGCTCATTGAATTTTAAGGTACGAAATATGCATGAAAAATTTTGTAGTTTACTAGAAATATCATGTTTTTGTATCTAATATAATGTATTCTCACGCGAGTTTTAATGAAGTGATATCATGTTTTTGTCAGTTATTTAGCAATAGCATGCAAACAACTGTGAGTTTAGATGAAAAAAAAGGATTGGTAATTAAATTTAACTATTGGTAATCGTAATTTAATATTTGGATATGAAGTTGTATAGAAAATTTTAGATAAATAGTCAATACTATCAGATTTAGCATACGCGATACGTATTAAGATGCTCAATATAAAAGGCTTTAAACTGGTGAAGCAATTGGCGGACTTATCGCTTAATCTTCGAACAGAGAGAGGATGTATTTGGTCCTTATTTGTGTTTTTAAGCAAATGTATTTGCAGTACGTTTGTTAAAAGCTTCTTAATTTACACGTTATAGGAGATTCAGGTCGCGGCAATAAAGTTTACTGTTAACCAAACACCAGGTGCTAATATTTTTGATACAGTAAAACATTACGTTATCTCTCTTTATAAATAAAATGATTTTTCGTTTAGGTAAAATTCGTTAAGAGTCCACACCACAAAAAGTTATGATAAGTATAAGACGAATTATAGAAGTCGGCAGATGTAAAGTTATTTTGTAATTTATGTTAGTTTTAATAAACTACGTAAAACAAGTGGTCATTTACTATGGGCCAAATTGATAAGCCCAACGATCTATGGAGAGGGCTATGCTCAGAGTCTCTCTACGAGACCGAATCAGATATGAAAAAGAGCAAACGTCCTAAGACTGATGATGATGATAATGAGGTACGTAATACAGTTAGGTTACAATAAAAACAAATTAGGGCCGAATCAATCTTATTGGCGGCTGTGAAGTTAACTACGAGCTGCGTAAAACCCAATCGTGACTGAAGCTCACATAATAGCTGCGTTTGCACAGCTTGTAGCTGAATCCACAGCCGCCATCAAGTTTGATTCGGCCTATAACCAACCAAAAAACAAACTTTCGTATTAACACCATTAATATGAAATTAATGCAACATTAACAACTATTAAAAAGTATTAAAAAAATATTTTTGCTAATTAGATCGAATAAGTTTGTAACATAATATCTACAAACTAATTTGTACCTAATTACCACATTTAATATTATATGCTTAATTGCAGTGTTTGCTAATGTATTTGACCTTACATAACAACATTCACTACAGACATTATGCTTTAGAACGGCAAAAATATTCTAACTTAACCTCAACATTGTGTAAACTGACTATTGAGAATAGTGGTTTACGACACAACGGCAGTGACTTGGTCTTACTCTGATTTTACAAAGTTACGATATTTGTCTGAGTAGGTATTACTCAAAAAAAAAAACATCCCTGTTGATGAGCGCAGTGCGTAGAGTTTTACACTGATATTTTCCATGACAAGTGTATACATACATTTGTAGAAAATATTTTCCGATCGTGTTTATTTAGACTAGTGTGCCAACTTGTCAATACAAAATTATTTTCAAATAATAGCATGACCGACTTTACCCGTGAAGAGAATCATTACATAGTATAAAACAAAGTCGCTTTCCGCTGTCTGTCCCCATATATGCTTATATCTTTAAAACTATGCTACAGATTTTGATGCAGTTTGTATATTATATAGATATAGATATAGATAGATTAATTTGAGAGAAATGTTTATATGTATAATACACCTGTGCGAAGCCGGGGCGCATCGCTAGAACGCAAATATTATGCACGGATCGATGTAGCATTTTTCAAATTATTGTTGATTTATCAAAAATGGCTCAACCGATTTCGATAAAATTTAAATGAGACCAATTTCGAAGTATATTCTTTCCAATAATAAAAAAATATTGTAATCGGACTACTATAAAACAAGTTATGTGTGGTTATACATAAATATATATATATACTCGTACGCGTCGAATTGTATACCTCCTCTGGTGGTTCGTCGGTCAAAAAACAATAAACTGTTATCTACCTCTAAATATTATCCGACTTGAGTGTTTTTTTTTTCATGTAATCAGCACTTCAATTAATCGCCAGGTTTATAAGTCTTAGTTTTTACAGTTTTTAAATGACATTAAAGTTATAAGCCTAGAGGCTTATAACTTTAAAGTCATATTTTTACGTAAAAGTTTGACTGAAAAGTATAGAGCAACTAAAAACTTTTTTGAAAAAAAAATCGCATTGAGACGCCATATTTTTTACTCTAGCGAATGACACCAAAAACATAACATTTTGTTACAATTCAAGGGGTGAAAAGAGTTTTGTCCCGGAACGTAAATTTTATCAAAAATGTACTGAAAATTTTCTTGATGGTATACTGAAAACTGTGGCCTGTGAAGACTTTGGCCGTGTTGGTCAAGAGGTAGTGACACCCGCCTTACAATCGTGAGGTCGTGGGTTCAAATCCCCGGTCCCGTACCAATGAGTTCTTTGGAATTTATGTACGGAATTTCACACCACTGGATTTTCGGTGAAGGAAAACATCGTGAGGCAACTTGCATACGTCCGTAGAAGAAATTCGATGGCGTATGTGAATCCACCAACCCGCACTGGGCCAGCGTAGTGGATATGGCCCAATCACCCTTCGTGGGTAGGCCTACGTCCTGCAGTGGACTATTAAAAAGGCTGGTACAGTACAGTACAGTACAGTACCAGTAAAGTACAGTACAGTACAGTACAGTATACTGTAAAACGCAAAAAGAGTGGTGACATCACAAACCTCTTAAGACACTGCTTGAAAAATATGGCGGCCATAGAAACAAAATTCAATTTAGGAAATAAAATTTTCTATATATTAAATAAGCATTAATTGCTGATTTAAGGCAGACCATTTGTTTGCGATTCTTTACACTACATTTTGAAGCTTGGTACACAATCTGGTCGGTGATAAATCTCCTTTAAGCCACGTGTCATTAGCATGTTAAGGATTGCAAACTGTTTTAAAGAGAGTTAAAAAAATCTAAGAAATACTTGAGTCTGCTCAAACATTTCCGTTCAGTGTACAGCCAAATGTGCAATATACTCTACATCCTTACTAACATGACTTCCTCACACATTTTTTCATAATTAAAATAAACTGTGAGAGCATTAATGCACTCTTATATACTGTTAATAAAGACCACAATCAAACTGTCAAATCAAAAAATCCTCAAAACTCAAATCTTCCGTATCTCGCCTTAATAAGGAATTATCTTGTCCGAAATCTCGATTAAGCTTTCGATACAAGCAATCGAACGTATTTTAAAATAAAACTGACCCTATGAGAGAACAAAATTGACCGTATTTTAAAAAAATACTGTACCTGGGGTTTAATAATAACATATTTTAGCGAAAAAACTACGTTCGTAAGTAATGAGCCGACATATTGCGCAAACGCGATCCAATCGCGATTACGGGTCGTTTTGACATTCTCGAGAATACTCGTATCTTAGTCACTTTCGCTCACACGGAAATTACAGTAAGTGAGACAGAGATGGAAATAATATCGAGCGGGCGAGAATAACGAACCTGTTTATATCGACCTTTGTTTTAAACTTTTTACATGCCGATATGTAGTGAAGCGATGACAAGGTACAAGCGCACTTAGAGCAAGTCGAAAGCGAAGCTAGTTAAAATAGTGTTTATATTTTTACAGTTCCGGAAAAAAACTAAGTTACGTTTTTAAATCCTTTTATCAATGGCCCGCGTGATTTTTTGGTTTACGTGCCATAGGAACATTCAATTTTTTCGGGATGGAAAATAATAATTATTCCGATCTTTATACTATCCATACAAAAATTCCGTTTCTCCGTTGCTGCATGAAATAGCAACAAACAAGCCAAGAAACACACTTTCGGATTATAATATTCGTAACGATAATTATCATAATGTTTCTATAATTAAAAGCTCTACCAAATTTGTTAGGTACGTTAAGAATTTGATCAATACTTCACACCCAAATCTTTACATTCGAGTTGCCTGTATTGGGTATGCTACGATACCAAACACACACAAGCAGGTGCCCCGGTTGTGGTCACTGACCCGGTTGTGGCTATTTCGGTGTCAAAATTATTGCCTAAATAGTAATTATAAAGAATGAAACAACATAAATATTGTTTATGTGAATCATAAATTGTAATATTTTTTTTAAAATATTATTTGAAGATTAAATTATCTTATTAATCGTTAAAAAATCAAAGTGGCCACAAATGATACTAATTTGGCCACGACCGGGGCACCTGCCATACAAGGAATATCATTAATATTTACTTCCACTCCACGTTACAGAATCTACGTGGAACTCCTACTTAACAAAGCTCGTCCTAATACATCAAAAATAAATTTCCTTGAGTATCGCTTTCAGTGAGGTACAGTCATAAATTTTTGCATCGACGATTGCCGTGTAAAGAAATTAAGTACATCTTGTCAAAATACATGAGGTCGCTTGCGATATGTCGAATAGATGGCCGTTGTATGGCAAAAGTCAAGGGAACGACCGGATTTCCTACATAATTTGTAAATTAAAGCCATATTGAAGCTTTTGTAATGATTTCGCGGGTCATTTCGCGAAGAAATTTGCAAATTAAATTTTATTGTAGAGGTAGCGGTTGGTCTGGCTTTGCTTAATAATAAGCACGATGCCTGGATAAATAAGGCAAAGTAAAAAGCGCGTCAAAGTCGTTTCGGAAGTCGTGACATCATGTCGTAGTAAAAAGTGTAACACGGCGTGACGTTACTCGAAACCTTTTTTTTAACGCGTAACCAACTCGCGTAACCAACTCGCTTAATGGTAAGCGACGTTGTTGTCGAAGATGAAACACGCAGACTTAGAAGATACCAATTCACTCTGATCTTGAAAAGCTTTAGATTATATCTCATAGGAAACAGGAAAGTTGTTTCATCCCCTGGCGGTACGAATCAGAAATGTTGTTGGAAAAAGTTTACCGGCTATCTTCTAATAGTAAGTTTAATTAAAATAAAAAATACCTGTTCGAAATTTTTTGACTAACTCAAGGACTTAATGTGTTTTGAAAAACTAGCATATTATTATCTATTTTTTTTTTCTAAGTTAAGAGTTTTTTGGTACTGCTACTCCGTTTTATTGCCATTTTTCATGGTAGTAAAGAATTACATGTAAAATAATTGTCTTTCATAAATAAATAATTAATTATGCATTATTTAGTGCCTATATTGTGTTATCCTAAGTCTATCTAAAATAGTGTGATACCTACGCAAATCGTGAGATATTTTTTAATCGTTCTGTGGACTACCTGAAACTTCAAACTTACAACACAGGCGTAAACGATACTGTTGCATTTTTGAGTTGCAAAATTACGTTTTAATAAAATTAAAATGTACTTTAATATAGATGTAACTAAATCCCTTTGATCACGAAACTCTAAAAAAAGAAACATAGAGAGCCGAAGTCAATTCCGCATGTCATATAATACCAGTAACATAACTGGTAATACAACTTCTGGTAGTTCTAGCCACAAATATTAAACTACCTGTTTTCAATAAACTTTCAAGGATTGCATTGAATTATAAATTCTATCAAAACAACATTAAAGTCATTATTTAAGTGTATAAGTGTCAGCTCCCTTCGAAAACGATATCCAGTCTGCATGACCTTTAGATTGTTGTATAACATTCAATAGATACTCTTTCTGATGCAATGACACTTCAAATTTCAATCGTTTCGCAACCAAATACATAATGAGTAAAAATTCTGGCTTTCGTCTGATCTGTTTTTGGTAAGTATGTGTAATCATTTTAAGAATAATACGATGCCAATATTTCATAAATTAAAATGTGAAAAGAGGATTTTATTTGAAAGTGTTTCTCTGTAAAGATAGATTTAAGGTACTAAATCAAAAGATATGTAGTAATTTCATATTTGCGCCGCTTGTGCTGCTCAGCCGAATTGGCCGCCGCTCCAGCCCTACTCTGAGTCTCAGGAAGATGCGACGGTGCCAAAGCATCGACGCAAGTTGCGTCCCAAGCGGCGCAAATATGCTAACCTTGGTAGTGGTTACATATTTGAGCCATTTGGAGTTGAGACTTTGGGTCCGTGAGAGCTCATCTCGTTTTCAAAAGTCTTTCTGTGCGTATGGTGGACGTGACGCGTGACCAAAATGCTGGTGTTTATTTGGCTCAACGTATAAGTATTGCCATTCAGCGTGGCAATGCTGCCAGCATGCTGGGCACGCTGCCAACTGGCAGTGGGCTTGAGCACTTGGATTATCTTTAGACCTTCAAGGGTCAGTAGATGGTCCAATTGCTTTCTATGTAGTAGTAGTAGTGTAGGAAGTTTATAAAGATAATAAAAAAAGAAAAGTAATTTCATTACTACAATTTGTTTAATTTTCGTCACATTATCATCGTAAAACAAAAAATAAATACTCATAGCTGACCAAAACTGATAAAATTCTTTATTTAAGCGCTAATTTGTTTCTTTTTAGTTAAGTCCTAGTTTTTCAATCCGAATCCACTATCTCCAGCGGTAGCAGAATCCCACGTGGTATTTTATATGAAGTTCAATAGATAGAGCAAAACGTATAGGATTGTGGTACTATAGCGTACACCTACAGAGTCAGATTTCACTATCGCTACTGGCAGCAAATAACATTCAGGAGCCCAAATTTTTATACATTAGAAGCCAAGAATCAGAGAATCGCTCGCTACGTCCTCCCGCTCACACAAGCACAGATTTTCAATGTTTTACGCAATACAATATCTACGCATACGTTCAGTTTAGTATGATTCAATTATAGAGCCTCACGTCGGAAGAGGTTTTAAAGAGAAAGCAGGCCGATAATATAATGAGTTCTTAACTATTTTCCTATATTTTGGAAAATATTGTATAGTTTGATAGTCTACTTTCGAGCATTTAAAAAAAATCTATACTTAACAGACTTTTATTAGTTTTACCTGTGTGTTTGCTTGTTTGCTTGTAACCAACCCCTTCGAGCTCGATTTTGACCTACTTTGAGTGATCATATTATCTTCAAACTTTGCATACCTATCAAACACCGATGACAATGCATTATTAAAAAAAGAAATTGGATGACTCCTAAGCGTGTTTTTTAGTTTTTTTCTAAACTATATTTATATTACTACTCTATGGCTTCATCACACTATTTAAACTTGATAACTGCAACTGCACAAAAGAACCAAGCCAACGCAAGGTTCTTCAATAAATTATAAATGTACAATGCCGGAAAAGAAGTCATTACGGATACAATAACCTATTATTACCCTTTATATGGGAACTACAAGAATATATCGACATTACAAACTGCTGGCTATTATAAAATGAATGTCGTGTACTAAAATTTACGAGTGAGCCTTTTTGGGACATCTATGTATGTGAATCAAAACCTGAATGATTAATAATATACATTTTAACGCAATGCCTAAATGGTTTAGACCTAGATATTTAATACTTCGGCGAAACTTTACTTAACTGTTTCATTAGTTTAAGAGATGATATTGGTTCTGAAAGAAAATGAACACGTTTTGGAAGAAAAAAGAAAGAAATAGACAAATTGCAAACAAAATAGATCGAATGTTATCGACCTAATAATACATGTAACAATAATTAAGTACTTAACATAAGCAATGTTTACAATGGGTACGTCAAAATTATATGTTAATTTAATGAAAAAAAAAAGAAATTTAGCAACAATATGTAAGTAAAAGCTTTGTTTCCAATAATGTTGTATTGATAAATCATTAATAATAATGTCGAAGATACTTGTTTGATTGAGTGAAATTTATTAATTTGTAGAGACATAAAATGTAGAGAGGATAATATTCTCGAAAATATACGAAATAATATACGAAATTTGTGCCTTTGCATTTGACCAGCCTGGTAAACTATGATCTAATCTATCTTGCTAGATAGAGTACCTAACAAACGTAACATCAACCTGGCATTTTATTCTGTTCCATATTGATGCTAACAAAATATTTTTATAAAGTTGATAAGTAAAGATGCGACGGTGTCGCTCCTAATTTTCAACTCTAAAATAAGTTGGTTGCGAGACGCATGTTGCGGCGCCTAAAGCACAACAAAAATAAAAAGGAAAGACAAGAGAGTAATGTTTCTCTCTCAAAAAAAGCAACGGCCGATGCGTTTATATCAGCAATTGACCTAAATACGTTAGTTGCACATGGCCACACTGTCTTCACGCATACGATTGATGTACAATACATGGGTATGAATACTTTTGTCGCGGTGTGCGTACGAGTTTTTGTACGGTTGGCAGAATCGGCATGTATTGATTAAGCAGTTGCATTGGGAATAATTAATGATTCTGTAGTTTTTTGCTGTGAACAAAATGTTATGTAGAGGTGATGCAATTTTTATGTTGTTTTATGGACATCCAAGCAAAAGTTTACAGGTTTTATAATCATGCAATGTATTTTATAAGTAAATAATTCGTATTCTAAGCCTACATTAAACAAATGAACAAACCTAAATCTTATAATTAATAATATGATACAGGATTTAAAATGCTGAATAAATGTCTGAAAATAAGTTGTTACGATTTTAATTTACCTTAATTAAAATAATTAAAAAAGGATAAACTCTATTTTAATATGCGCTAATTAGTAACTAATTTGCATCAGGAAACACTATTAAAGTTTTTTTCTGACGTTACGACCAATGACAAGCGATATTGAATTGTGGTGTGCAGTGCGCTTGTGTGCGTGACTCCTTCACACATTTTTGGTCAGAACATTTTTACTTGCATTTTTTGCGTGTGTGTATTTAGTTGCGTGTACGCGTACGTACGTTTGTGCGCACTAATTGCGATGCTTCATTTAAATTTCGAATATCGCTCGTTTGGTCAGAGTGATAGGTAAGTACGAATTTACGGTTTTTCAGATGGCCAGTATTTTTTTATCTTTTTCGAAAATATGGTTTGGGATTTAAAATTCAGTGAATTTTAGAAAAGGTGGTAGATTTATGTATATTGTTTCGCAAAAAACAGCACAATGTGTTATTTTTCTTGTACACACTTGTATATTCCATTTAAATTAAAAAATAATACATTCTCCAAATCATATTCATAAGGGTAAATGGATACAGACTAAAAACGTCAAAATGACGTATTCAGGGTAATTTCTAATCAATAAGCATCCTTTTAGGGATTTATTCTGCATATCAAAATTAACAACTTTTGTTCTACGATTTTTGTTTAAACTAAAAAAAAATCAGCTGTTCCATGCATTTTATCGATAGTTTTCTATTATATTAGAAAGAGCCCTGTATATATATATTTTAATTAAATTATTCATGTCAACACAATAATGTCACATTAAAATAAATTATACAACACACTAAATCATTTACACATTTAGTATAAAAAATGTACTTTTAAAAAATATCCAAAACGTATTGAAAAGTAATCGTCCCTATCAAGGTACAATTGATTACCATTTCTCTTTACATTTAATGATTATACGGTTCTAGGAAACAGTTTCCCAAGGCAATCAGTCGACATGCCTTCTGCAGGCCACCAATAAATAAATAAAAAAAGTCTATAGAGGTAGTAAGTACTGCATTAGTCATTGCTAGACACCTGCTTGGCAGGCGCAGGCTGGGCGACCTTCGGCTCAAAATGCCAGGATTTTTCTAGAACTTCGCTGCCGTAAATAAGGGCGCGTATGGGAAGCTACTTAAAATATTTACCTTTAGTTTTATTACGTTTCTATCACATTTTGCTTTTAACCTTTAGCAAAAATTGCTCGCATTAGTCGATTTTATGGAACATAATAGAAACGGCAATGGGCAATTGATCGTCGTAATTTATAAAAGAAATCGAGGAAGGTTTTTTTTTTTTTTTTTTTATTTCGAATAGGTTTGCGTTTGACTACACACTGCCTGATGTTAAGCAGATGTGCGGTCTAGGGTGTAGCACGCTTACCTAGAAGATACCTATTTACTCGGGATTTGAAGACACTCACGTTGTACTTTAACGGAAAGACAGATTCAGGCAAAGCATTCCACATTCCGGCTGTTCGTATGAGGAATGAGGATTCGAAACGCTTGGTTCTAACGCGCGGAATGTCCACCATAAAAAGGTGGCGCTTTGGTCGCGTCCGTCTAGCCGTACGATAGAAGAAAGGGGCAGGGGGGACCAGATTGTGCAACTTCTGGGCGCACTCTCCGAAGTGTATCCGGTAAAAGACCGACAAACACGCTACCTTGCGACGATGCTCAAGACTTTGCAGCTGCGTCTTAGTCAAGGTGCCGTTGTCAATCAGCCTCCTGGCTCGCCTCTCAATCGACTCCAGAGCCTCCAGTTGATATTTGGCAGAGCCATCCCAAAGGTGAGAGCAGTATTCCATGCAAGACCTGACTTGTGCTTTATAAAGACTAAGCAGTTGCTCAGGTGTGAAATACCGTCTCACCTTCGAGAGAACACCAAGTTTTTTGGAGGCTAATTGGGCTTTGGACTCTATGTAAGAGCCAAAGTTAAGAGAAGATGAGAGTGAAACGCCTAATAGTTCCAAGCTGTCAGTTACCGGAACGGAGACACCACGGAAAGCGGGAGACAATTGAAAGGGTCTCTTTTTGGCCGAAAACAGACAGCCCTGAGTCTTTGTGGCATTAAACTTGACCAGGTTAGCATCACCCCAGTCAGATACCGCCTGCAGACTCAAGTTGAGCCGTTCAACCATAGCCTCTCTGTATAACTCGATCTGTGGCCCGCTGGTTCTTGCATCGGATGTGTAGCTCTCCACGACTGTACTGTCATCTGCGTACCCAAAGATCCCGGGCTTAAGCAGATCGTTGATATGCAGTAGGAAGAGTGTCGCAGAGAGCACGGACCCCTGAGGAACACCGGCATTGATAGCCATTTGGTCTGACGAGCAGCCATCAACGACAACTCGTATCGACCGATTCCTCAAGAAATCTGATAACCACGTGCAGAAATCAGCAGGCAGGCCGTAAGATGGAAGCTTGCCAATAAGGCTCTCGTGCCAGACCCTATCAAAAGCTTTGGAAATGTCCAAGGAGACAGCCAACGCCTCCCCGTGCTTCTCCATGACCTCACTCCAGATGTGTGTGACGTACGCTAGAAGGTCCCCAGTAGACCGGTTTCGGCGAATATCGGTTTCGGCGGAGGTATTAATTAGCTTAAAATGAGGTACTTAATTACAAATAAGAGAGCCTGGTTTTTAGAACAAGCCAAAATAGATGCAGGAGGCTTTAACTCTTGCATCTAGGTTGCCTCGTTGAGTGTCGAAAAATACACCCACTTTTTTTTAATAATTGCATTTAAGAAATTTGAAATAACTGCAACCAATCCATTCCATTTAAATTGCAACTTAACGCAACTTAATAAATTAGGTTACAAATCTTTACTTTTTGGTTAAAGTTGTCAATATATTCATTAATATTACGTAAAAATGAAAATTATCGACGATTTACAATAAACAAAAATTAAGATGCGAATTATGTTGAGCAAAAACCAGATCTTTGCTAAATATTCGAAACTTTCGACTTTGTTGCGCACGCGCCGCTATTCGATTTTTTATTATATGTGTTTTGAGAAAGGAGGTTTATGAATTTAAGAATTAAATTTGTTACGCTAACTTTTTTGTAGCTCATAAAATGCAAATATTGTAAGTAGTTCGTACATACGTATGCCTTGCCTTCAAATAATAATATGTTCTGGCTTCTGCCTTGCTTTATTTTGTTTTACATTCGTAAAATACGTACTTAAAATTGTAAAATGGGCATCCAAAACTTGAAAAAAAATATAGCATTCCTATTTTTACTTTCTGTCGTCACCTAACTGCGATATTTTCCTTAAAGATCCAGCAAAGAGACCATGGTTAGGTAATAATATAAAATATTATTTAAAAGTAGAGATACCATTCTTTTACCATACGTTCTAATCCTTAAATTGATACTTATGTACTTATAATTCATAGTATAATTTAAGTACTAGTAAAAAATAATAATATTGATAATGCTTATCATTTCGTTAACTTTTTTTAAATAGCACTTTATGCCCATTTCCGCTCGTGCCGTACACCCGATAAACGATCCGCCGGACATTACGGCCTCATTTTTATTTGGCACATAGACAAAAACGCCCTTTTTTACACACACACGCTCATTCCCGCCAAAAGCTCATTCCATTTTTAAATATCCTACTAACGTGATCAGTTGTTTTGTACGTAAGTTTGTTTAAATGCTAAAAGTATGCAGAGCAATAGGAAATACAATGAGTCAAGTAAATGATAGTAAACGTTATGCTTCTAGTAAATAACTTTGCTACTAGTGCCACGACTAAGTACTTCAAGTTTCTTAGAATTTAAGCATTTACCTACGTTAGCTACTACAATCTTAGGTCAAAGTATTCAATATTTTTTGTTTTATGTTATTTTCTTATTGGGGCTTTTATGCAAAATTCTTTTTACAACATAGGCACAAACTACTGATGAAAAATATTAGGTACCACGAAATTTTGAGTGGACATAATTTTTTTACTAAATTTAAAATTATGTCCCTTGTGACTATGTATATATGTATTCGAATTATGTAAATTTGTCAAAAAGCACCCTGCGTATTTTAACAAAGCGTCTGATAAATCGCACAAAATTAGATCACAATACAGACATAAACTCGTAGGATCAAAGTCCAACTTAGCAATGCAAAGTTCCAGCCCGCATTCTATGGTTTTAAAAATATTTAGTAAACTGCCAAATAATCTAAGAGATATTGAAAACGAAATCTGTTTCATAAAACAACTAAAAATATTCTATTATCCAAATGTGTTATCTGTTGTGGACGCACATATTAAATATGGGCCTATGTGGTCTGATCACCTACCTCTAATAATAAGATGTAAATTACATTTAATTAAACCAAAAGCGTTGCATAATAACACATTTAATCAATGTAAAAAGATTCAGTTGGGAGATAGAAATACAGAACAAATTAATTTCTATAGTAAATTATGTAATGAGCAATTTAGACAACTGCACTTGCCGACTGAGCTGATTGACTGTTGTGACAAACAATGTAACTTGATGGAACATGTGCAGATTATCGATATGATGTATCAGGACAATATTATAACTGTTCTAAGTAAAGCGGCCTCAGACAGCCACTCATTTAGTGAACAGAAAAAGAGGAAGCCAGTGGTTGGTTGGAATAGGCATGTGCGAGAGGCTCACAGGGTGGCCAGATGTGAATTTAAGTGGTGGGTTTCTAGCGGTAAACCGAATGAGGGTCGTGCTTGGGATGAGATGCGGGAAAGTCGGAGAATCTTTAAGGCACGTTTGAAGTGGTGTCAGAACAACAGTGAACAGATAAAGATGGACATTCTCGCATCACAACACGCAAAGCATGACTTTCGCGGCTTCTGGAGGACCACGAATAAGTTGAACGCCAAACCGGGTCTCCCTGTTAGTGTCAATGGTGTTAGTGACTCGAAGGGCATAGCAAACTTATTTAAAGATCACTTTACTGTTAAATCACCCTTGGGGCAGTCACAGTCAATTGCTATGGGTTGGTCTCACGGGCAGGAGATTAATACGAGATTCAATGCTAAAGACGTGCGAAAAGTCATTGATTCAATGTCGAGGGGGAAATCTCCCGGCCATGATGCCCTGAGCATTGAACACATTAAATATGCCGGGGTCCATTTGCCCAGGATTCTCTCGATGTTTTATACACTCTGTATGGGACACGGTTATTTGCCAGCTGATATGATGAAGACAGTGGTAGTCCCCATTGTGAAAAGTAAAACCGGAGATATTTGTAGTAAGGAGAACTATAGGCCGATTTCCTTGGCTACTATATTGGCGAAGGTGCTTGACAGTCTGCTCAACATACAACTAGACAAATACATAAAAATACATGATAATCAGTTTGGTTTCAAAGCGGGTCTCTCCACAGAGTCAGCTATTTTATGCCTGAAGCAGACTGTCAGGTACTACGCCGATAGAAGTACGCCAATCTATGCTTGCTTCCTCGACCTCTCGAAGGCGTTTGACCTGGTCTGCTATGATATATTGTGGAAAAAATTGACAGAAACCACGATGCCTTCAGAACTAGTGGAAATTTTCAAGTACTGGTACTTGAACCAGGTCAACGTTGTTCGGTGGTCTACAGCTTTATCGGAGCCGTATAGGTTGGAGTGCGGGGTAAGGCAGGGGGGGCTGACTTCGCCCAAGCTCTTCAACCTGTACGTGAATGCCCTAATCGAGGAGCTCAGCAGCACCCGTGTCGGCTGCCATATTGACGGGACCTGTGTCAATAATATCAGCTATGCGGACGACATGGTGCTGCTGAGCGCGTCGGTCTGTGGGTTGTCTAGGCTGTTGAGTATTTGTGAAAGATATTCACTTAGTCACGGTTTGCTATACAATGCAAAGAAAAGTGAATGCATGGTCTTTCGGGCCAGAGGTGGCAGGTGCCCTGATACTGTTCCGCCTATAAGACTAAACGGGATAGAATTAAACAGAGTTCAGCAGTTCCGGTATCTGGGGCATGTGGTGACCTCTGATCTGCGAGACGATGCGGATATCGAGAGGGAGCGGAGAGCGTTATCTGTCAGAGCCAATATGATAGCCCGCAGGTTTGCGCGGTGTTCGAGGGACGTCAAAATTACGCTGTTTCGGGCATTTTGTACGTCATTCTATACTTGCGGCCTGTGGGTGTCGTTCACGCAGAAACAGTACGGCGCTCTTCGTGTCCAGTACATTAATGCGTTTAGGATTCTGATGGGGCTGCCTCGATATTGTAGTGCGTCAGGGATGTTTGCTGAAGGGCGTGTCGATTGCTTTTACACGACGATGCGGAAGAGGTGTACATCCTTGGCGCGAAGGATCCGGGCCAGCCCCAACAGAGTCCTAAGCGTATTTGCGAATCGCTTTGACTGTCAATACATGAACCATTGTCTGATGGTTCATGTATTGACTAACAAGGATATGTCGAGAGGCATATTTTAAGATGTGTAAAATTTTTCAAAAGTGTATGTCTGTATTGTGATTCTGTAATTTTTATTTGATTATGTCTGACATCTTTTAAATGATTTGTTTTTGTATGCTGAATTATGACTCAATGATTGGTCGAAATAAATGATTTTTGATTTTTGATTTGATTTGAAATGCTATTACGCATTAGACGAACTTTTTAACGATAATCTAGAAAATATAATAATAAACCTTTCCAATACAAATAATAAAATTGCCATAAGTACCGTTATAGGATCGTTATTATGTATAACTATACAAAACATTTGTTCATATGTTGCAATTACATGATTGAGTTTGAGTTTGGAACAATTTTGGCCAAAACGTGTATATTGTTCTAGCGAGTGAAACCGACGGGCATAAATAGTAAAATCGTATTATAGGTACTGTCAACACAACACATAGGTTTCATAGGCGACGCTCAATAATTAGCAATGTTTTTAAACGAATTCGATATTTGAAATGAAGTTTTTATTTCGTCTGATTGCGTTTTTCAATTTGAAATTGGAATGAGTTTTTTAATGTAAATTCGCTGCTTTGTTCCCGATGTCGTTGTTTCGGGATTCTGATTGTGCTCGTAGTTTACTCGTATTCTCATTTTAAAATGCTTTGCTTATTGTGTTTTTTTTTTTAATTTTAATTCATTTTATAACGCCCATTTCATAAATTTTGACGGACGTACTTCGAAGAGGGATTCAGGAGATGATTAAGACCGCAATTTTGGGTCCTGGCCGCGTCCAACCCAGTCTTATCGAAAGCCTATAAGAGAAAGACCTATGAACAGCAGTGGGTGATGATGATACAATATGATTTGACGTCAATGAGGTAATTCTATCATCCTGCCCAAATAACAAATCCTCCTTCCTGCTCTCGGCTAAAAGCAATATAAAATACCGAAACAATATGAAACTAAGAGAATCCACTTTAGGTCAGCAAAGGGCGAATCACTTCGTCCTACAAGTATACTTACCTTACGAAAGTAACTTGGCCATTATAGCTTGGTCCCCTCCTCCCGTCGCCTCTCCGTACTTGAGTATAACCTTTAAGGATTTCTTTAGAGATTGTGAGGCCAGGTTATGTTGGACGGTAGTTTTATAAAAAGGGCCAAGGGCTTAAAGGACTGTTGAGCTAGAGCGAAGGACAGTGGGTCGAAAAACTGGATTGCAGATATTGTTTTTTTGTGTCTATGTTTGGAGTTTTGGTAAGTTAGATCTGCTTGGCAACAGTGATAGATTGGAAATAATGAGTGAGATGAAGCGCTCATAGCGTAGTTTGACTAGGTATTTGTCAGCGATCACCAAAGTTAAGCAACGTTCGGCACGGTCAGTTTTGGGATGGGTGACAGCGGGTGGTATTTAAGCGCTACCGTGGCTCGGATGACACGTTAAATTGTAGGTCTCAGCTGTTTTACCACTTCAGCTATGTCAGAACACGATAAATGGAAGGAAGTGGGTACCAGAAGTGGGACAGCATAGGTTGAGAAAATTTAAAAAAAGCCATGTCAAAGGCCTTTAGGCTGCTTAAAAACTCTAACACCAGGGCTAGTCACCCGGCTTGTACCAACTTACTTAATAATGATTTACTCTAATACATTACTGACGAAAAATTAGTAAAGAGTATTTAATAGTAGGTACGTAGCAGGAGTGGTAGTGAAAATTTGAAGTAGAAATTAAATTTTTAACAACGATGGCCTTGTTAAAAATTTATTTTTTTTCTAGGAAAAAAAAAATAAACGAGGTAATATGTAATGCTATATCATTTAAAATATCAGCACAATAGTTCAATTTAGATATCTCAAGTCTTTTTATACGCTATAGTTTGTCTACAAAGCTATTCTTTTTATACATAGGTACCGCTGTTTTTATATTTCTACATTGTAAAAGGGCCTCTCAATGTTGGCTTAGGCTTCATTGATGCCTAGTAGAGGACTAAGCCTAGCCTATGAATTTATTTTTATAATAATAATATACAATTCTTTATTGTTTCACACCAAAAATAGAAAAAAAGAAGAACAATAAAATTATCACCTAACCTAGTTAAAACAAACGGCTGCCTTATCGCTGAAAGCGATTTCATCCAGAATATAATATTGGTTACCATTTTATATTCGGCCGAGGCCGAATCAAACTTCTTGGCGTCTGTGAACACGAGGCCAGTCATTGCGCAGTAGAAAATTAATTACGTCAGCTACGCGAGGGGAGGGGATTTGCGCAGCTTAAGCTTAGCTAACGTCACAAACGCCAACAAGTGTGATTCGGCCCATAACGTCATTTTTTTAAAACTACCGCAACCAAAAGAGTTAATTGTATTGTAATTTAACTATCAAAATAAACAAAACAAATCATGCAGAACCATCATTTCAATCTCAAAACCATAATAGCACCAAACATTCCCAAACCAAATTGAAAGCGAAACCAAAACACGGATCCGATCGAACCATCGAGAAATTCCGCTGAAATCCCGCAGAATTCCTCTAAACGCACACAAACAACAATAGCTAGTTGCACGCCCATGTGTGCGTCACATGTGAGCGTGTGCGTCTATCCTTTCTTGACCTAGAGACGATAGTCTCTGTCGCTAGTTCAGGACCACTACTTACTATACGGGACGTCAAATATACATTGACCTGCCGCAACTAAGTTTATAAACTCGTGCACGGTTCATCGTACACTGGATGCAGAAACCGTAGATTAAAATAATAGTTTCTATCTGACTACTTACTACACGACGTCCAATATTTCTTGACCTATCATACGCTGTTACTTATTCTATTTCATAGCTCCAACTATACAAGTCGTATGTCGAAAACTAGACGTCGCGACCAAAATACGTTGAGCTATGTTATTAAGTTTTTAGTTCTTTTTGTGGTTTCAAGTTAGGTTGGATGTGCATCAGGCTAGACGCGTCGTAGACGGCTGCGGTTGGCGGGAGTTTGCGGTTCGAAATGCGAATTTTGGCGGGATTAGTTTGGGATATGTTGTCTATGGTTTGGGAAAGGGTTATATTGTCTGTGGGTACAATTAGGAGTTTAGTTTTAATTGAGTGGCGGGATTGTAAATTGTTAACCGCTATTAACATCCAACTCCATTAAGTAAACCGCCATATACTAAATTTAATTATTTGATTGAAATAGCTAATAAAGCGTTGAATGTTGAATAGTAATTCTATTATAATGTTTAATTTGAAATTATTCATATTTTTGTTTACAAGAAAGTTTGATTCGGTATCGTAGTTACATACATACTCGTAGTTCTGTAGAGTCTGTAGGTACTGTTGGTACAAATTCTGTGGAAAGATCTTTTGATCATTTTACGTATTACATTTATATTTTACATTATCCTTAGTGGCGAAAATTTAACGTACCATTTGGACCACGGTTGAGGCCAGTTGTACTCTTTACCGACTTCCTAAAAAGAGGAAGTAGGTGCTATGATCGCCTGTATGTATTTTTTGTGCACGTTCATCGATATTTTCTCCAATTGTGAACCGATTTAAAAAATCTTTTTTATTTCGAAAGGGAACAAGAAGGGAAGAACAACCTTAAAAAAATATCGAAATCGGTTGAGCCGTTTTCAAATCAACGGTAATGTACATGGATATCATATCGATTCGTGCAAACGATTAGAATTACTTACACAGTGGAAGTCCGTGGTGCCATTTTTTACGAAAAATAATTATAGTTATGAGTAGGTAAGTATCTACCTACATTTAATTTTATTATCCTTATTGCCTTTTTGTTTCGTTATGGCAATAGTATATTCTGTAGACAATTTATTAAAAACACCCATATTTTTTCACTAACATAAATGTTGGCTTTGTTTAGTTAAAAGGCTCTATCAGAATATATACATATATATAACACTTATTAACTAAATATTTTTTATTTGTAATATCTACATAATTTTCAGGAATTTGCTAAGCAATATTTTAATACATCTACCTAAGTATGCAGGAAGTTAAGAAAATAATCGACTAAAAAGCTCGAGACAATGATTCATCGAGATAACAATCGTCCTTCAACCTCAATTCATTTATCTACATCACTACACGACTGCAGACGCAATTGTTATTGTTTTAAGAAAACCTTCCAAATTCAAAATTATTCGTTTACTTAAAACGTGACGTCACTCTCCTCCATATTAATAGGTTTGCGTGTGAATATACGAGACAATGGACAAGGCAGCCATCATAAAGAAGTTGAGCTGCAAGTCTGTAGGTTCCTTTAAAAACTATTTTGTTGCAATTTATTTACGAATATAGCGTTGGAAAAATGTTAGTTTTAATCTTTGATTATATATCTGTCTAGATACCGAATTGGCTGAGCAAGACGGCATTAAAATATGGTCCATATATGGTGCCTATCCATACAAATTTTGACAGGTTTAACATATTAAGTACGCGCTCATTGTCAAAGATATGGGCCGTTTTCTTTGTGATTAATGTATATATTGGCCATCATAATCATAATGTTAAAGTGTCATTGTAGCGCTCATTGCGTAGTTTGACTAGGTGTTCGTTAGCTACCATCGAAGTTAAGCAACGTTCAGCACGGTCAGTCTTCAGATGAGTAACCGCGGGTAGCATCTACAACTGAGCACTATCGTGGCTCGAATGACAAGTTAAATTGTAGAACCCGGTTGTTTTAACTGTTTAGCCATATCAGAGGCCTTCAGGCGGCTTAAAAACGTTGACACCAGTCTAACACACTCGGCCTATATGAACTTACTTATTGTTTTGAAAACACGTTTACCACGTTTGCTATGAAAAATAAACTGTGTGCTAAGAATTAAATCTAATTCCAATACGAAGAATGTGAATCTCATATTGAAAAACCTCATTAAGATCGTAGGATCGCAGTGGATGGTACCCTCTGCTAACCGGTTTTATTAGGGATTTGAACGATTTTATTTTAAACTCTACAAACACATAAAATTAATAGTTCTTTTGTTTCATTCACTGCATTTTGGTTTTAAGTAACATGATTTTACAAATTGCGCTGAGTGAGTAATTTTACTTTTAGCATATTTAAGTTTTGCTAAATACATAGTAAACTTTGATTATGAATCTATCTAGGTGGACAAATATAAATATCAATCACAAACAAAACGGTCCAGTTCTTTGACATTATGCGTACATATTGTGTCTAAACTGTCAAAATTCGTATGCTTGTTGTCGATATATAGGTAATATTTTTTGGGCCGTTTTGCTCAGCCAATTCGGTAACTTGACAAATACATAATCAAAGATTGGTACATTAAAGAAAAGTAAAGTCACCATGTCGTGGTGGTTTATTATTGGTTTAGTGACACCCGCCTTACAGTCGTGAGGTCGTGGGTTCAAATCCCCGGTCCCGTACCAATGAGTTCTTTGGAATTTATGTACGGAATTTCACACCACTGGCTTTTCGGTGAAGGAAAACATCGTGAGGCAACCTGCATACGTCCGTAAAAGAAATTCGATGGCGTATGTGAATCCACCAACCCGCACTGGGCCAGCGTGGTGGATATAGCCCAATCACCCTCCGTGGGTAGGCCTACGTCCTGCAGTGGACTATAAAAAAGGCTGGTACAGTAGAGTACAGTAAAGTCACTATAAAGAGTTCACGCATTGGTTAGGAAACTAAAAGTGTCAGGAAATACCGTTGAACGTGGAAACTTTCCGTTCCAGTTGTTTGCGAATACCAACATAGAAAATCGAAATATTATATTACAACGTAGGAGTATATCCAATGTGCCAAAGTCAAGGGTTGGCCAGAAATGCATCGGGGTGAACGACCGCCGAAACGCAGCGAGCAACAAGGTCACACACACTAGCGCGCCACACACACATAGACAGCGGCCGTGAAATTAGAAATAGTAGTGTTGGGCAGACGTCGGACGCTGAAGGGCGGTGTCGATATTCTTCTATCGAAGTTTATCGACCAATTTTTCGATAATTTTTGTTACCAATGAAATACACTAAATTCATTACTAAGCTACAAAAATCAATTAGGTACGTCGTCGAACAGCTGTATTCACAAACCATTTATAAATTAATCATCGTATAGTATGTAAAACTATTCGATTACTAATTAGTGTCAGCTATGTGGATTCAAAAGTGACCCGGTAATGGACGTAATTAAAATACAGCATATAAAATATGTATCCAGACTAAAATTCAAATATTCGAATAAAACACAATGTGTTTAAAAATATCATGACCTGTTGTTTGATCATTATAATACAAAATAGATTGGTAATTTTATTAATTATCCAAACGGGGTAGCCGACCTAAACCAAAAAATTACCTGCAATTGAACTTAAAATTGTAAATAGGTTCATTGTCCATATAAATTATACTGTTGAAACAAAAATACTTACGTACTATTCAATGCAGTTTCGTTATATTCAGACGTGGATTAGTGATAGGCGTCTGTGGAATTTTAAAACGTTCGTTGCATGAATTTGTAATGACTATAGGTATTTTTCAAATAAACTTCATTACAACACACAAACACATACGAATAATAATTCGTAATTTTATTTTACTTATTCACGAATAACAAAAAGTTTTATTTTCCAGGATGTTAGAACACAGTCATACCTAACTAAATACGTGATTTCTCAATTGAAATATTACGAAAGTATATGCCTAGTTTTACTGCCACATCTCTGCTAAGAAAAATACACATTGTACACAAATAAATTGTAAATTTCAGTTCTTAATGGAGCCTTATTTAGCATTCTATGCCAACGTTCTGTGTCGGTCAGATAGCATGAAAACAAAATCGTTTCCTGCACCAAACAATATGTTGCACATGCTAATTTGGCAATATTACTGGCTTAGCGCCGATGCTAGAATGATAAAAGCGGCAACTTTATTCAAAGCACGTTTAAGATTGAACGACTGATATAAATAAAACGTAGTTGAAAATTTACTTAGGTACAAGTCAATTCGAAATAACTTTTGTTTTAATTTTTGATAGTTGTAAGTGAATTACTAGCTCGAAAGAATCAACTAGGAAAAAAAACTAAACTACTAATGTACTTAATTATTTTAATTTAATTGTAATTTTAATATTTTTCTGTATGGTTTTTAAAACTGAAATAAACTGATTAATAATAATAATTATTAATGTAATTAAGTTTCAAATAGATTTCAATTCACCAACATTAATTGTGAATGGAAACTTAAGAAACTCGACAAAAATACATCAATAATATTATTTCTTAAAGTCATTGCTTTCCATATTGTCTTATCGACTACCTATGTAATCACATAATTTGTTGTTCAGGGCCACAAAAAGAAAACGGAAAGAGAGGAGGTCTAAACCCAGTAGATGGGGAATCAAGCAGTTGAAATAGATTCCATTCTTCATTATTTATCGATATCTGAGCACATTACTCCATCACTATGCCTCTAGAGTGGTTGCACTAACACAGCTTGCATCGAGCACCTATTAGTGCGTGCTACGTAGTGATGACTAACTTCAGTTTCACTATTTGTGTCGACCATTGTTATCGATATTTTACGTTGCAGTCAACACGTGACTATAAATCTACATCTCTATGCTAGAGTTGTTGTGCTTATAAACATTTTCTTTTAAATGTGTTTTTTATAGTTTTAGAAAACCAAAACTGGCGGATTTTTATTGCATGCGGACTCGTTTTTCTTAGCACATAAACATATACAAATCTCAATACACATAAAAGTAAAAGTAAAATTATATAGGAGTAAATACAGCTTAGAATATTCTCTAGAAAATTACACAGAAACGATTTAATTAAAACCTTAAGATCCCGCGATGCAAAAAATCAAATCATTTATTGATGCTAAAATCAAAATATAAGAAAACGTTATTTAAGTACTATTCAAGCTCGTTAAAACCAATTTTATTAGTAATTAATAGAATTTTTTTAATGATTATGGAAAAATGCATTATGAAAAGCTTACAGAAGCGACTTCTTTCAGGAAACGAATTTAAAGGCAATGTAGGTATGTTTTTCAGTATTTCCTTAATAAATTTGTTTATTTATAGTGCAGAACGTCCACAAATAGTACGATGCTCCTGCTGCGTCACACGAGTGGAGCTCGGCACAGGAATAGATCTTCTACACACTATATCTACACTGGACTGGAATGTGGATACCGGAACAGAGTTTAAAGGATATTTGTAGCGCTCATAGCGTAGTTTGAGTAGGTGCTTGTTGACGATCACCAGAGTTCACTCTTAATTTGTCAATTTACCATCAAAAGAGCAACGTTTAACACAACCAGTCTTTGAATAGGTGACAGAGGGTGGTATTTTCAACTGAGCGCTACCGTGGCTCAGACGACACGTTAAAATGTAGATCCCGGTTGTTCTAACCGATCCTTCAGGCGGCTTAAAAGCTCTGACACCAGGGCTAACCACTTAACCTATAGGTACGGACTCGCTTTACCGTCCCGGCCTTTTAATAGTCCACTGCTGAACATAAGCCTAACCACGAAAAGTAATTGGACCATTTGTATCATGCTGGCTCAGTGTGGTGATGGATTCACATACGCCATCGAATTTCTTCTACGGACATACGAAGGTTGCTTTGCGATGTTTTCCTTCACCTAAAAGGTAGTGGTGTAAAATTCCGTACGTAATATCATAGAAGAATATACAAGCAGTGCTTTATTTTTACTGAGTACCTACGAGGTATGAGTTATAAACAACTGAACGGAATGGCAAGTTGAAATCGCAGTGGACAGGCTACATGATACGTAGGATTGATGATTGATGCAGTTGAAAAGTCTTTGAGTGAAGATCACGTGGTGGCAAGCGCATCGTAAAATGTTCACCTTCAAGGTGGACAGATAACCTTTTTAAGACTTCAGGAGGAAGGACAGGATGTGTGCGAGGTGTACAAAGTACAGTCTTGTAGGAAATGTTTAGGTACAATCTAAAATAAATTAATAATTATTATTTTTTGCAAAAAATAGCATGACCGACTTCACCCGTGTACAGAATCATTACATAGAATAAAACAAAGTCGCTTTCCGCTGTCTGTCCCCATGTATGCTTATATCTTTAAAACTACGCAACGGATTTTGATGCAGTTTGTTTTAATAGAAGAGTAATTCAAGAGAAATATTTATATGCCTAATTCACTTGTGCGAAGCCGAGGCGCATCGCTAGAACGCAAATATTATGCACGGATCGATGTATAATTTTTCACATTATTGTTGATTTATCAACAATGGCTCAGCCAATTTCGATAAAATTTAAATGGGACCAATTTCAAAGTATATTCTTTTCAATAAAAAAAAATATTGAAATTGAACTACTATAAAAAAAGATATGATAAAGATATGCGTGGTTATAAATAAATAAAAAATATACGCGTCGAATTGTATACCTCCTCTCGTGGTTCGTCGGTCAAAAAGAAGATCGTGTACTTACTGGCAAACGCAGCATAGAACGTCCATGGGGAAAGTACGAGTAGATGATCTGATTAAGACAGCAGCATCGCGTTACATACAAAATTTTACTAAGTAGTCCTTTTTCAAATCTATAGGAGAGGTTTATGTCCAGCAGTGGACCTTTGATGATGTTGCTAGTGACGTGATGTATGTTTAAATGACCGAAATATTATAGGTTTTCTAGAATATCAATGTATATAGTCATCATTACAACTTTTACCACGGGGCCAACTCTAAAACTGTGGTCTAAATTACACAATTCCTACTTGTTTCGAAAGAATTATTTGTTTTTCTGTTAACGATGAGGATACCTGTCTATGTACTTATTTGTCTCTTGGCTAGATTTCCGATGTCGCTTTAAATTCCTTACAGACTGTATTTATTTTGTACCTTGTACAAAAGAAAATAAGAACATTTTTAGTTGAAAATTGGTGCTTTTTAAATGCACTAAGACACGTGTATGTCAGTTATTTTAGTTTTAATAACTGTATCTTAAAGTTATCTTGTGATCAAATTTAGCACATATTATTATTATGGTTAACAACTTAAAATTAATAACTTATTATTTTAGCTTTGTAATATTTAAATTTACATTGACATGGCACCATGAAAATACTGTATGTATGTAATTAAACAATATTTAGAATATTTTAAATTAATTAATTCAAGATTTGTTATTTAAATTAAAATTATAGTAATCTTACCAACAAACGGACTTCAATTTTATACCCCTTATGCAATCTACGTCGTAGCTAGATTAGTCTACGAAACGCTACGTCAATCTATTGCGCTACGATAGCGTAGCCTCTACAGTTTTTATACATTGATGTTCTTTCACCTTTCTTTAAGAAAACTAAAGTTATGTTTCCTTTATGAAGTATATTGATAAAAAAATACCCGTATTTTGTTGTTAATTGACCACGGTTTATTAGGGCAAAATCATCAGCAAATACATTGGGCCGTTGATAATTTCTGTTGAAATAAAACTAATGCATTTTTTTTTCAATATTATGAACAGTTAAAAATATTGAAAATAAAAGACCTCTCCAACGATATATTTATAAGAGCACTACACTAAACCATAGTTTTAACATTTAAACCAGCCAAAAACATTCATTCTTTACAACACTATAAAAATTCAGGTCTCTAAATTGGGCAGATGTTATCCAAAATTCAAATACAAACCGACCATGCCTAGCATCACCTTTAAATTACTACTACATCCTCTAAAGAAATCGAATAATCGATTTTAAACTCAAAATTTATGCAGCTAAGCCCTAAAATTTATTATCAGGCCGTAAGAGATAAAAATTAAATAAAATACAATTGCCAGACTTAACTCGAGCGCTGAGAGCCGAAAATCATTTGAATGCAAGAACACAACCGGTCTCAATGTAGTTCTGTGGTGAACTAAGCAAAAATCGACTTTAGAACAATAATATACAGTCTAAGTTGGTTTTTTTGGCCTCAGCCGTGGTTAATGCATTTCGATTTGTGTGAGAAACCGCCAAAATGCATCGGAAGGTCGTTGAACTCGGCCAGCCAAGGACAGTGCATTCCATTTTTAAATTTAAAGCTAGCGCGCCAATAGAAGGCAGAATCTAAATAGGGCCGCCATCTTGCGGCGTCAGTTTGCGCGGGAAGCATATTGGGGTACCGCGAGAAAGTTCAAGAAGAACCCTTTGGTATTAAAAATCTACCACTTTTCTATCCTACCTACTTTATTTGGCCACACAAGTTCACCAACCATGGTTTCATGGGGGAAATTTTGTCACCGAACTGAAATTGTTGTAAATAACTAAAAATTACGATTATTTTTCAACACAGATTAGATACATGATAATTTCTTTATGCTAGTGAAAAAAATATCATATTCGACAATTTAATTTTATCTCTAAATCATTAAACACACCATAAAAACTTTTATTTGAAGCTCTTTTTACAGTTATTTAGTAATAAAGTTGTTTTTGTCATTATATTTGAAAGCATGAATTTTCTTATAAAAACGGTGTACATGATCAACCTGGCACACTACCACTAAATTAGAATATCCACTAATTGAAAAATAGAAAGCATCTTGTACTACTTACTTATCTCATTTTCTCGTTAGGTACGAGTACAACTAAATCTCTTTATACAAATCCATTAGCGCTCAGAATAAGCAACAAAATGTAACATTTTAGTAGCTTTCTAAAGTACTATGCAAATTCAGAGGTCTTAGAATGCGGAACCTCTCCTTTCACCGCGGCACGCGCTTGTTCCTTTTTTTAATTGCACCATTTTGAATTTTGGAGTTTTGTAAAAGGTTTTTTTTTGGCAAACAATGGGGTTCCACGTATTATTTGCCGTAATTAGGGAGCGGTAACGAGCCTTCGTTAGTTTTGGCAAATGAAAGGTGCTCTACGTTTGACAGGTAAGCTTTTTTTGTACTGGCAACTGTCTTTTTTCAACATGGCTGAAAACAGTAAAAACAAAGAAAAAGCATTAATGAAAATCACAGAGCTGAAAATGATGTGATGCGTCTATGGAGTTTTGGTAACAACACGGAACAACACGATATACCACATAATTGGACTTGCCTACACCCATGCTCGTAATTCAGCTAATAATTAACTAAATACAACAATTTTCACAAATTACTACTGACACAAACACAAGTTTAACAAAATAATAAAATGTAGCGACATGATTTTTCCGCAATCCCGCCAAAAACCTGAGGCATAATTAGACTTGTCTGGTTTGGACTTGGACTACCTATGATTGTGACTTCCAAGACAAAACGAAGTAACGACTAAAATGACTAGAATCCAGGTCGGTATGACTAACTATAAAAAGAGACTATAATACTTTTGAAAAAAGTAGGAAAGCAAATGCAAATCTGTATAAAGATTCTAAATTCTATTCAAATCTGATAGATATAGAATCTCGTGGTCGCAAGAAGTTACTATCGTCATTCCACCTTCTATCTGCCGTTTTAGGTAAAAATCCTATTTAAAGTTGAGGCAATGACGTTAATAAACGGGAAAATAGTTGTACAATGTCTATTATTCATTTGATAAGCACGTTTTCCGCAGCATGTGTCTTTCCATTTATATTTAGACATCATGCGTATAGACGTATAGACACTCGGTGTGACCATGTGTGTGTTGACGTCATTGCCGTTTAGTGTGTGGGTGTGTTGAGAACTTTCGTCATAAGTTGTTTTTATTTAGAAGGGGTGTAAAATGACAATTTATTTCAGGTTAGCAATGCAACGTGTAAGTTTGAGGATGTTTTTTTAATGTAGTACAAAAATACCCATAACTTATACATTTTGTTATCATTACCAGTTTTATTTAACCAATGTCATGATGTGTTAAAATATTTTCGATATCATATTTTAAGGTATTTTTTAAATAACTTTATTAAATGCTTTATTAAGTATCTACCTAGGACGGTCGATACAATATTTTAATTCAAGCACTTCATCCTAAGATTAATTTTAATTATGTTTTATTTATTTTTAATTATAAATATGTACATATCATGTCAACTTTGAATTCTATTAGGTTTAATGTTACATTGTGTGAACGTATAAGTCAACTTAAATGTCTTTGAAAACAAAAAAAAAGTTAACGTAGTGTTTCTCCGTAGATGCATCTACGATTCTACGCTTTATCTATGCTACAGTAGCCGTAGTTCTACGGTTTTCGTAGTAAACTTCTATACTAGACGGTATTTTACTATTTATATACTCATATCATGAGTTTTTGAGTTACAAAATATTAAACATTAATATTTAAATTAAAAAAAAAGGTTTAGTTTTCAAATTACGACAAAATATTTAAATAGATTTTTTTTTGTAATTTAAACAGTATTAAATACTGTGTCGTTTTTAATGAGCTTATTTTTACACAGTGGTGACAAAGTAATTCCAAAACAGAATTACAGCCTGCTGTTTTTTTCACATACAAATATTTCCAATTTGGCAACTGTCAATTTTAATTAGAAAACGCATTAATTATTCTCGAATTTCATCCCCGCAGCTCTACTGGAACTACCCTAACGGAATATTTAATTTTCCCCAAACACGAAATAGTTTCCCCTATGTCTTTCCACCCATTGCACTGGTTCTCAAACTGGGCGCCTTACGCTCTTATCATAATTTATTATTTTAGTAATTATCTAATATTTAATAATCTCGTCTCGCTTGCTATCGAACTCGTTGAAAACGACTTGATCTATTTTTAAGAAACCGTTATGTATATTTGAAAATGGATCATAAGTATGGTCTGACAATAGGTTGCAGGCTTTTTTTATACCCCTAAATGATAAAAAGTGGCCCCGTACACATTTTTTTAATGGCATAACAACGTTTTCCGGGTCAGCTAGATTTAATTTTTAGTTTAAAAAAATAATGAATGAGGAACTGTCTTGATTTCGAAATGTTGTGTATGTCGATTAGCATATATTATGTTGCTTGTTTATAAAAAAGCACAACATTATTTTTAGCTAATACATACGTAATAAGTATATTCGTATAGGCCGGGTGGTTCTGGTTTCAGAGTTTTAACATGGCTAAACTACAATTAAAGGTGTAATTTAAAAATGATGTCCTTGCTTTTCTAATATTTTTTCCAATCCAATTGCTTTTTATGTAGTAGTAGTTTATGTAGTTTTGGCATATATAAGTAGTGTTGTGTTTTGTTGTAGTTAATAGAGGCACTTGCGATCAAAAAAATCAAAAATTAATTTGGTAAAAATTTAAAGTTTTATAATCTGTGTCGTAAAGGGTAAGGGTTCGTTTGCAAAATTGCTATCATTAGAGGTAATATTGATGTCATGATTAAACTGCCGTTGTAGTTGGACACTGGAGCTTTCGGTTTTGTGCGGAATGGCGACTAATTTCATGATAGTTTTATGTGTAGGCACTTTACACGTCATAAAAATATATTTTGAGACAAAATGCTGCTAAACTCTATCTAAGCTGTTGCTTAATATCAGTTTCGTCATCATAATTATTATTAAGCCATGGTGGTCAAGAGGTAGTAACACCAGCCTCACAATCGTGAGGTCGTGGGTTCGAATCCCCGGTCCCGTACCAATGAGTTCTTTGGAATTTATGTACGGAATTTCACACCACAGGCTTTTCGGTGAAGGAAAACATCGTGAGGCAACCTGCATACGTCCGTAGAAGAAATTCGATGGCGTATGTGAATCCACCAACCCGCACTGGGCCCGCGTGGTGGATATGGCCCAATCACCCTTCGTCGGTAGGCCTACGTCCTGAAGTGGACTACTAAAAAGGCTGGTACAGTACAGTACATCATAATTATATCAGTCTAAGGAGATCCGCTGCTGGACCATTGATTTTTAATAAAACCGGTTGGAAGCGGCTTGTATCCATCGTGTCTTTAGCTTTATTACGATCTTCACGCATTTTCAGTGTTTTATTTTTTTTTGTATTACTGTCTATTCCAAGATTACCTGAATGAAATTGCTCATAGCCATAAGCATGTCACTTGTTGCACTCATTAATAATAATACCTTTTTAATGTTTCACGCCAAGATTCAAATTAAAATACAATATAAATAGTACTTAATGTAATTATCAGATGGCGACCTTATCGCTTGAAGCGGATTTTCTAGCGACCACAACCACACGTTTCTGTTAAAAGACGTCGTATGCTGCACATGCCGGTTTCCATTCGAAAACTTCACAACCCAATTAAGTTATCGATACCCGCGAAGGATAAATACAGATAATATTTCTAATCAATTAGCATCCTTTTAGGGGCTTATTCTGTACACCAAAACTATTTTTTTTTGTTCTGCGACATTTGTCAAATGTCAAAAAAATGGTGTTCCATAGAAAAATACCCTTCATCCGCGACCCATTACGGATTATGGAACAGCTGATTTTTTTTAGTTTTGACAAAAGTCGTAGAACAAAAGTTGTTCGTTTTGATGTATAGAATGAGTCCTTAAAAGGATACTTATTGATTAGAAATAACCCTGTATACGAGTGGAGTATATCCACCACACAGGCTCAGTTGAATTTGAAAATAAAGCGAATGTAAAAATCAACGTCAGATCTAACTGCACTTTTTCTCCACTCCAGCTCTTACTTTCTGGGCTTTTGCATTTATATCTCGAATCGTCATCATTTCATTGAAAGTCATTAGTTATTCTAATTAATACCCCTATTTTAACCCCAAATTGCCCTTATTTTGTCCTATCTGCCATCGCTATGCGCGGCTACCACGCCCTAACTGGTCATCGGCAATTTGATGCAAAAAGTCAAATGAAATACCACTACTCGTACCAATACAACACCTTTAGGCAGTATGGGAGATCTAGCTGTATGGAAAATAGAACGACTAGAGTATGTGCAAAAAGAGAACCATCATGGCGTTACAGTGAAGTAACAATAAGATTTTAATGAGCAGCTATGATACCGACTATACCTACTGATGAAAACAGAATTGGTGTCTACCAAGTAAGTATCAAACACCTTTAGTTGTACTAGCAATGATAGAGCAGTGCTGTCAACGTAATATTTTTTTAGGGTTCCGTACCTCAAAAGGAAAAAACGGAACCCTTATAGGATCACTTTATTGTCCGTCTGTCCGTCTGTCCGTCTGTGTGTATGTCAAGACTCTTTATCTCGAGAACGCGTAAAGATATCGAGTTGAAATTAAAACTGTATACGTTTATCGATAAACAACTCTTGCTGTTGTGTAAAAGAAAAACTTGTTAGTTGTCGTTTAAAAAAGTTAGAGTCGTTTATGTCGTAAAAAACCGCATATTTCGACATTCACAAAAATCAAAACCTACAGGGTACTTTCCGTTGACATAGAACTATGAAATTTGGCGAGAAGCATTGTCTTAGAGTACACATATAGAAATAAATCTGAAAACTGTACATTTTCATTTACATCACAAAAAATAGGGCCTCAAAATTCAAGAAATATGGGCTCAAAATTCAAAGTGAGTAAATCGTATCATGTAAGGTGTCATATAAAAGAACTTCATTAGCACATGCTAAAACAGGTTTTTGATTATTTTAACAATGTGTTTGTTCGGAACCCTCGATGTGCGAGCCTGACTCGCACTTGTCCGGTTTTTTAATTAGTAAAATGGCACACGAGCGATCTCACATACGACGCTTCTCTTTTTGCAGTGGGAAAATACTTGATTTCAAGCTCTTATGTCAATATAAGTAGATGAAATAAATTACTAGAGTTATTTCGTATATTTGGACACACACACACACATACACATACACACACAGGCATACGTATAATAAGTCATGTTTATAAAATTGCAATTCCGTTTAAGAGTAACGCTTTTTAATTTTGTTTAACTTCGTATTTTTTTTCTGTGTACTTTCTATTTTAATTTTGGTAATGACGCACTCGGACCCCAAGATATAAGTCTAGAGCTTAGTTTGGGGTCCGCTCTCCAACAAGCTTTGGAAATAATGTTTATATCTACACTTCGATTTGTCAAATTAGTACAGAACCATTGTAATTTCATTTCTCTTTTTGGTAATAAAGATATATTTTATGTATGATTGTGGGTTCGAAACTCGCTCCAACATAGGTACCTAATGAGTTCTTTGAAATTAATTTTTATCTTGTTTTCCAGTAAACGAAAACATTAAGAAGCATTCGTGCACCGGACGGTAAAGTACCTTGATAGAACTCTAAAATTGTACCTACGATTTCTCATGCATTCCTTAACGTTGTACGTAATACAACTTGAAGACGATATAGAATCAGAGCCCTGTAACATTATTTTTTTATTACAGACCACTGAAACTTATCCTCAACAATGAAGCATATTTGAAGATCTAAGTTTTAATCTAAAGTTTCAAAGTCAGATTGCGGGTCGCCGATCTGGCATCTGATCGTGGCATTCACGCAGTGCATCGACTAACTAACTTAGGCTAAGATTTCAAGTACATACTAACTTTCTTAGTACAGTACCTATAATCAAATAATTGTAAATTTTAGTTAACAAAGCGCACAGACCCTGGAGTCTGTGGTTAGTAATTTTTCATTAAAAAAATGAAAAATTGAATAGTTATCTTCTGAGTTTGCGTGCTTCACCTTCAACGACAACTTAGCTTACAGTTAGATGAGTCAAGTGGTAGTCAAGCGCGGACTTATTCTAGTTAAAAAGACAAGATATCGTACTGCATCTCACCGATGACATTTTAAAATTGATGGACTTTCGCTACTGCATATATACATCCTGCGTAATAATAGTGCGTGCGCAGACGCAGCCTGTATCGAGGTCAAGGTTTGTGAGACTTTCGAAACCTCCCGCCCCCTCGGATGTCTCGGCCGTAGGGATGGGCAGCGTCGATAGGGCATCTTGCTTGTCATCGAATGTCGTATGTGAAAAAACGATAAAATAAAAAAAACCGGACAAGTGCGAGTCAGGCTCGCACATCGAGGGTTCCGTGCAAACCCAGAAAATTTTACAAAATTGGGTAGTAAGTAGTTAAAATTTACTACCTAATACCTTACATGATACGATTTACTCACATTGAATTTTGAGGCTAGGGCCTCAATTTTTTTTTGTGATTTATATAAAAATGTACAGTTTTCAGATTTATTCCTATATGTGTACTCTGAGATAATGCTTCTCGCCAAATTTCATAATTCTATGTAAACAGGAAGCACCCTGTAGGTTTTGATTTTTGTGAGTGTCCAAATATGCTGTTTTTTACGACTTAAACGGCTCTAACTTTTTTAAACGATAACTGAGAAGTGTTTCTTTTATACAACTGCAAGATACTGTAAATATACGTATATAGTTTAAATTTCAACTCGATATCTTTACGCGTTCCCGAGATAAAGAGTCTTGACATACACACAGACGGACAACAAAGTGATCCTATAAGGGTTCCGTTTTTTTTGTTTGAGGTACAGAACCCTAAAAACAATCATAATCTTACTTTTAAAATGTTGATCAAAACAATTGAAACCTGCAATTTTTTTTAGTAATAGTGGCAGTAATAGTAGTCACCATCGCTTTTAGACTAGAGCCACTACGAATGTGTTGTCTGTTTTTCACGGTGAGCATCTTGTTTAGATTTTCGTAGAACATCCTAGATGTTCTACGTTATGTTCTATGTTATACTATGTTAGATTATGACAATCTATTTATAAGTTACAATTCTCAATTCAAAGTTTGAGATAAGATAAAGTTCAGAAACCTATTTTAACACTACAGGGAATCGTAAGTCCAATAGCTAATCTCGATGCCAAAAAATTCACCCTCTAGTAGCAGTAGTCCAGTGGTTAGTCCGGGTGACCGAACTACTGAAACTATTCAATTGCAATAGATCGGTTTAAACTAAGCACCGAATCACTACTTAGGGGATGTTAATGATAATTATTATGACTATGTCTATTATTATCATGCATTATTGAACTTATATCCAAAGTATTCGCAAAAAAGTCTATTGAGCAGCCAGTTTACAAAGCTGAAGAGCTGAAGATGGCAGTATAACGTCGACCAAGGCAGAGGTATTGGAAGAGATCAAAAGGTTCTATGGACAGTTGGTACACTTCGGTAGCTAAGCCTGTTAGCAGCGCAGCCAAAGATCTAAGAGCCAAGCTGACAGCTGACTCGACACTTCGATGGGGTCAAAAAGTTCTCAAGTAGAGACCACGTATCAGCAAGCGCAGCGTAGGACGTCCACAAACGAGGTGGACAGATGTCCTTATCAATGTCGAAGAATCGCATTGGATGCAAGCCGCTTCCAACCGCTCTTATTGGAGATCTATAGAGGAAGCCTATGTCCAGCAGTGGACGTTCTATGGCTGATGGATGGATGAATATCGTTTGTTGAATTTAGACAGAGTTGGATTTAAGGAAGGGCAACTGGTTCAACAGCTCGGGTACCTAACAATATATTTCGAAAAAAAAATGTTTTTAAATCCAATGAGTAAACTCTAGCAAACATCGGCCTACCCTTGCCTACAAATGCTCTATATTCCTTACGTTTCTCACCCAGTTATCTATTCTACAAAGCAAGTCAATGTAATAAATCGATATAAAAATCGCCAACAGCGTCCCATCCCTAGCGCTATCCTTGCAAAGCTCGGGCTTATTTATAGTCGAAGCGAGCTCACATGTAGCGGTTGGTTTAACGATTGCGGAAGGCGGCAAATTTGTGCGTGAATAGGACTCGAAGGGCAGGCCTGCGTCCAGCAGTGGACGTCCTATGGCTGATGGATGGATATGGGGAACTGAACTGACCCCTATCACGCGCGGAGTATCGTTGGTTGAACAATGAACATACAATCTACATGTTGAATATAGAAACTTGAAGATCACTAAGAATTGGCCCATGTTTATTTCGTAACTGATCCAGTTATCTATTCAACAAAGCCAGCCAATCACATAAATCAATGTCAATTAAAGAAATCGATATAGAAATCGTCAACAGCGTCCCATCCCTAGCGCTATCCTTGCAAAGCTCGAGCTTATTTATAGTCAAACCGAGCTCACATGTAGCGGTCGGTTTAACGATTGCGGAAGGCGGTGCATGTGTGCGTGAATAGGACTCCAAGGGCACTAGGGCATGCGCTCAAAGGATTAAGGGTACCGCTGCACTAGGATACCATAATTATCTTTTCGTTTTGTCAACTCTATAAGGGGAGCTCGAATTTCTGAGATAAAACCTCATGATGTAGCCGGTTAGAGTTCTAAGATTGAAATGCGGTTTTCACTAATATTTGGAATATTTTGTCGGAGAGAATTTTAGCTATAATACTCGTATTTTATTGGTAGCCGGGTGAAGCCGAGACGGGCAGTCCTTACTGATAATATAAATTTGAAAGTGTGTAAGTTGGTTTATTGGTTTCTTTTTTACTCTTTCAGTCAGCGACGGAGTGACGAATCATGTTGATTTTTTTACATGAATACAGTTTAAGGGTCAGAGAGTTTCGTAGCCTCATATTACGCGGGTGAAGCCGAGAGAAAAGGCTAATTAAAGTATAAGAACAAACAGCGCCTGACTTTTTTTATTAGTATTGAAATGTCTTTGCTATTATTTCACTTATACTTATGATTAACCTGCGGCAAAATCTGAGATATGTTATTTTTGTCGAACGCATTTATCTGCTGGTTGCGTATCTATAGGTATGTTTGTGACGGCCCTTACAGCCGGGCCAATATTGAACCAGTTCACTTTTGTTCAATGCTATTATGATTGAGATGCTTTTAGATAGTTCAGTAAAATCTTTGGCCGGATATTCGTATTTTTTATACTTATTTCAAAGAAAATATATTTGCTCCCAACTGTATATTGTTGTTAACTGTTGAACCCATTTATGTTCAAAATCTGGTTTGATTTTGTTCTTAGGCTTAAATTTGTTTTAGTTTGATTTTGATATGGATGTAGTTGAAAGTTGGAGAGGGACATAGGCTACTTTTTAAAGAAAAATAAAAGATTAGCTCGAAAGTCAAAATAGCTAGCGGGCGAAGCCGCGGGTAAAAGCTAGTATCTAATAAGAGAGACATATTTCTCTTGTAAATTACACTGAAGTCTGTTGCGTGCCAGGGAACAGTAAGTGTCAATAGTAAACACCCATAAGCGTCCTAGTGCGTTAGGACCTTTACGCATAGAGTAGCATTAAAGGATATTGTTACTGATGGAGCCGTTATTGTGATGAAGAAAAATTTTAGCAGCTTTATTTACAATTTTTTTTCCTGGTTGCATGGTTGAACACTTAAGGTATTCTAAGATGTATTTTTATCGTATTAGTGTGTTATTTACAGCTAGCCAGTCGACTTATAACAGTCACACATAATTTTTTTTGTACTCATTGTCACAGGTAAAGAACTACTTTCTAGGAATTCATCCCTGGAATGGTAACAAAAAATAATTACGTTCCCTAACTGTGTGGTACACTTTGTCCAATTTATATAGCATCTGTATAAAGAATAGCTGGGCTAGTCAATTATATTACTTAGGCTTCTGATATAGCTTAGCAGTTAAGTTATTCGGGACTTACAGCTTAACTTCCTCCAAGCCACGGCGTCATTCAACCGCCGTGTATACCGTCCTCACCCCTAGGAAAACTAACTCGTAAACTAAACGTCAACATCCATCAGGTGGTCCTTAATTGTCACGCACAATCACTTAAAATTATTTCAGAGGAAAGGTACTATTCTAAATTTAAGAAGCTATGCTAGGAAAAACTTGACTCCTGCGCAAAGGCTGGCGAAATCAGAAAAGTCTGTATTTATCGGTGGGCCCGCTATTAACAACCAAATACCCGACGTGGTTGGGAATGCATCTTCTATGAAATTTGGCGATAAGCATTGTCTCATAGTACACATAATTATAGGAATAAATCTGAAAACTGTAATTTTTTTTTAAATCACTTAAAATAGGGCCTCAAAATTCACAAAATATGGGTTCAAAATGAGTATCGTATCATGTAAGGTATCAGATAAATTAATCCTTTGCACATACTAAAACAGGTTTTTAATTAATTTAACAATGTGTAATTTATGATTTATGACGAGATAAGTGAAAAAAAAACTTTCTTGTCGAAGGTTATTAGTATAGAGATTTTAACAACTTACTACCCAATTTTGTGAAATTTTCTAGATTTGTACAGAACCCTCGATTTGCGAGCCTGACTCGCACTTTTCCGGTTTTTTTAGTCATTATGCCTATTGTATAGTGCTATAATGTAATGTTTTGTAAAGTAATGTTTACTACTTGACTTGTTACAAAATTAAATGGTCTTAGGAATAAATGACTACTACAACTGAACAAAGACGAGAAAGAAGTAGGTAAACGAAATTAAATATAAAATTTGATAAGATTTAGGTTGAACAAAATTAATTAATATTAACGACCAGTAGCAAAAGTATGCCTACTCTTTGATCAAGATATTATGAGAAAATTTCCGTAGGTTCCATAATTTTTTAAATCAAAATGAAAAATGCATCAGATAACAAACAATAGAAGATGTGGCGTAGGCTTTATTTTTAATTAATTTAGCAAAATCAGGAAACGTTTTAAGAGCTTCTTAATTCATTTATTTAATTACGTGTGAGCACCTATTTTTTTAGTCGTAATGCCTAAAGAAAAATATGCCTAATGATTTTAAATTAGTTTATTAATAAAGTGCCTACTTAAAAGAGACTTAAAAGGCTACGATACTGACACTTAGTAATATTAATATTATGGAACTAGTTTGTAGCTAAAAGTACCTTATTATCCAAATGCTATTACATATAAGACGTTAATTTTAATAGTAAATCTCATAAACGATCCAGCGCAACCTCGGATGCTGGTCCACCCTAGGTAGATCATAGATATAGCATAGATTTATGCTATCTACCTTGACTGAATACCAACAATACTCTTTGGACCATTTGGAGACACAAACATTGAGTTTATGAAAATAACTTTTCTCTGTTTGACAAAACTATAAAAGCGTAACGTAAATCTATCTATGCTGTGACAAGTAAATCCAGGTTTGTTTTTTGTTGTCATCTAGAATACTTCCATAGCATATTAATTATTTGACTGTTTTGTTTTTCTGGTCTCTATAGTACGGACATCCGAGCCTAGTGTGGGGCCGCTGAAAATAGTTGGAATTGTTTTCTTTGTTTTTCGTTTTGTCTACGTATAATATTTAAAATTTCATTGTAATGTGTGTGTGGAAATAAAAAAATGTTATTATTTTACATACCTACATTCAAAACCAAGAAAAAGGCTGAAGTAACTTCAGCTGTTATATACTAAATGTCGTCTTCTCTGTCCCAAAGTAAAAGTTTGACGAGGTATTGTCAGCGATTACCAAAGTTAAGCAATATTTGGCACGGTCAGTTTTTGTATGGATGACCGCGGTTGGCATTTACGACTGAGCGCTACCGTGGCTCGGATGACACGTTAAATTGTAGGCCCCGGTTGTATTTAACCGTTTAGCCATGTCAAAGGCCTTTAGGCGGTTTAAAAACTCCGACATCAAGGCCTATACGAACTTACTTATTTTTCTGTCCCAAGCCCTTACAAAGCGCTATGCCGCACACAGGCGAACAAGGAAAAGAGTACACTAGCCGTCTGCGAGTTAGTCATCAGACAGCCTTGAGTGCGTCTCCTTGCAGCTTAGCGGGTGATGTGCACTGTGCAGTGCCAGTGCACGCCACAGCTGGGCTCGCTCTACGTGCAAATATGCAGGCGCCATACGTTGGACTATAGTTGCTGCTAGTCAAATTATCTAATAAACAAGTTAAAACAAGAAGAAACTAATCGAAAAAAAATCCAAAATAAACTCAAACAACTTTTAAAAAAGTAATGCTACTATACCATTGATGAATACTTAAACGAAAAAGTTTCAAGCTCATAAATAATTATAAAATAACGCTTAATTATGATACGTACGTTATACTTTGTATATTAATACCGTTTGCGACACCCTAACGACAGGATATAATGTGTACTGTGTTACTATAATATATGTATAAATAATTGTTACTAGACATGTTATAAGGCAATTGTATACCCAAACAAATAAATAAAAATAATTTCGCCTCAAAAGCCCCAACCGACTTCAATCTACGCACAAAATTCTAATAATCAGATCGATGTATGTTATTTTGAAATTATTGTAGATTTTTCAATAAAATTTAAATGTGATCACTTCTGAAGTATGATCAGTTGATGATCAAACAAATAAAGAATGATCAAAATAGGTCCATGATAGTTGGCGGAATAATCGTGTGACATACAAACTAAACATACAGTCGATTTGAGAACCTCCTTTTTGTAGTTAGTTGAAAATAATGTAGCAAATTAATTGTTAGCCAAAGGTATTCTTTGTACTATGCTAGTATGAATTTTGACTCTGCAAAGTAAACAAATGATACGAGTGATAAGATAGGTTTCTATAGCCACAAAGACAAAACCAGGGGCCTTATTGCGTATACGCTTGACGTTCAGCTTCGCTTTTTCTCCTGCTCGCGCCAGTTACTCATATCACGAGAGCGAGCGGGAAGAAAAGCGAAGCCGAACGTCAAAGCGGTTACACAATAAGGCCCCTGCACGACGCATCCCCCTCGTGGTGTAGCTGTAGCGAACTACCGGGAAAAGGTCTAATGAATATAAAAATCTAGATCATCGACACGACGAACGACGACGAATTATATAAATATTTTTTATAATATAAATTTTTGTATCTAAACACACACTTTTACAATAAAATCGACACTAGATCTTAAAAAATATATATTGCAACCCATATCAATGAAGCAAATTTACTTACTACCTCTACCCGTGGGCTTCGCAAAAAAAATCTTTAGTTTATTTAAGATAAAAAGTAGACACACTTTCCGACTAGTTATATCCATGCAAAATATTAAGTAGAACCGTTGCTGCGTGAAAGAGTGACAAATAAACATACTTTCGGATTTATACTAAGTAAGGATTATCCAGTTATATTCTACAGAATATACTACATAATATATTATATTATATATATTCTACATAATATATTATACTCTATAAAATTTAACTTGATCTCTGCGACAGTGACATTGACATAGAAGATTGACATTTTTAGAGTTGAGATAGTGGTGGAAAAAATCGATTTTCAAACAATGTTGTAATGAAATCGAATGAGTAGTTGAAGGTGAGAAATTGGATTTTATTTACTTACTTACTATTATTTAAGATCAAGTATGTACACATATAAATAATGTTATAATATTAATTAAATACTCATAATAATGTAACGATAGTATTTATCGACGTTTTTTACTATTATCGATGCTAATGTAACATATAATTGGGTTTAATTTACTTACACAAGTAAAAAATGTTATGATATTAAAATATACAATAAAATTAATGATAAATTAAGTTATATTTAAAATATCGTCAGTATAAACTATCGATATTTTAATTAAAACTCTATCTAAAACTCTGTGGTCACGATCATTCGTCGCCCATCACTAATCGGCATGCCCATAAAGTATGACATTGACAGGTACTGTCTGTACTATTAAGAAATTCAGGACTTCCTAGGCGTGATTTTTCTGACAGCTGTCGCAGAGATCAAGTTAAATTTTATAGAGTATACTTAGTTAAAACATGACAGCTATATTATTATCTGTTTGTCTTTCGAGTGGCATGTATAAAAGCTATAACGGAAGGCTCCGCCTATAGGCTGCCTATTACCTATCAGGCACTAGCAGGCCTGCACCGGGCGACCTTGTGCCGCGTTTGCTTACGGAAGTTATTGCGTGCGAGACGGTGCAAGTATGCCTTACTAGCGTCCTACCCCGGCTTTGTCTGGTTTAACTCATATTTATTCGTATTCGGTGTGTTCTTTTAGCGTCTACCCGAGCCAGCCCAGCTTAAAGTATAATTATTTTTCGCATAAATGCACAACCAACAATCGAATAGTTCGCTCGAATCGATGTATTACATTTTTACAGTATTGATTTTACAAAAACAGCTCAGTCGATTTCGATAAAATTTAAACGGGACCTCTTCGAAAATAGGCATACTCTTTCAAACCAAAAAGTAAATTTTTAAATTGGTTCGTAATTGGCAAAAAGAATCATAGAGACGAACATTTAACATCTCTTTTTATGGAAGTCGGTTAAAAAGAGCGTGGACCGCTGGCACAAATGCTCCAGTGGCTTTAATGAAACGGTGGTGATGATGTAGAGGTGTCATGCAATAAGTTACCGATTCAAGAGTCTTCTTATGTCTCACGACATACCTACCGTTTCACACATTTATTCATTACATATAGATAGATAAACGTTTATTTTCACAGCAAGAAATAACAATAAGAAGAAACAAACCATACCTAGAGGTGCAAAAAGGTGTAACAATGTATTTAACTAAACGAGATTATTTTTCCCTGTAAGTTTTACGCCTTAGAGATGTCAATGTGGTCATAATTATTGATCTTAACAGGCGGTCTATTCTGAAATCTGGGGCAGAAAACACCATAGCCTTCCTACTCTATGGTTGTATCTACTCAAGATTTAAACCAATACTAAATATTGACTAATTAAAGCCGCGGATAAAAGCATGCCAGCCTCTTCTTACCGGTCCTATTACGTTCATAACATAGGCCAATTTCCAGTAGCAAATGTCCAACAGCAAAGAAGAAAATGATGATGATAGAAATAACAAACAAATAGCTAAGCCAAACACAAGTCTTGATATATCTTAAGTCTCGATCTTCGAGCTCTTTCTTCCCGTACTGTGAACTTGCCTTATCAGATGTCTAGGTGCAAATTATTTCTCGACAATCCATTCAAAGGAAAACGTACGACATTATTTATTCAAGGTTTACTATTTAAAAACTATTAGATACAGTCTAAAGGCTTCCTCATACTTAGCGGCTTAGCCAAGTCAGTTTAACCAATCAGCGCAAGCCACAATAAGGCGGCCAATCACAAGTCTGGATTCAACTATCTCCAAATCTGTGATTGGTTGAATTCTAGGCCGCAGCTGCAGCCTGCCACAGTGTATTCTGATATGATGACGCATAACCTAACATAACAACTCTATAAATCTTATATTTTTAAACGAGCAATTGTAAATATTTGTATGTACAAAATGTGGGCCTCGTAAACGGCTCTAACCATTGACAAAACTAGATGGAGCTTTTCTTTTTACGACATTTCTGTGTAAGTGGTGTTTCCGAGGAAACGCGAAGATCGATTTTTTTTCTTAAGCAAAGTTAATTCGCCCACTAGCCTGTATTTACTTAGCAGAATAAAACGTTATTATATTTTCAATACACGATCTTTTATTATTTAATTCGTAAAGGACGCCAAAGGTTCTCAGGGCATTGTTCGAGCACTGTACTATTCAAAATCAGTTTTGTGAGTGTCCTACTGACCTGTGAATGCTAAACCTAAATGGATTAGCCGTAGCTCATTTGATAAAAGAGAATATTCATATGAATGGATTATTATCTACAAATTTTGTAACTCATCGTGTAGCTTGATTTGTTTTATTTTTCTCAGCCATAGGATGTTCACTGCTGGATATAGACCTCTCCTATAGATTGCATATAAACTGCTGGAAAGCGGCTTGAATCCAATCTGGCCGATACGTTTCTCAAATAAAGAACTTTTGTTCAATCAGTCGTCAGTCTTCCGTGCTATGGGTCCTGTCCAATGGCATTTTGACTTGCCAACGGTTACGTAGTCTTATTTGTTACTGATCGCCAACACGCAGAAACTTACAGTAGGTGGGTACTGATAGTTTTTTTATTGGTGACCGCGGATGGCATTAGTGTTTAGTACTTTTGTGGTTAAATTGTAGGCCAGGCATAAAGATATGTATACCTAATTTCAATTATGCAGCTACTATACTATTACCATCAGTAGGCGGATCCTCTGTCATAAAACCTTTGAATTTTCACCAACTATTGTACAAAATTCTGTCGGTTTTTGTTAATATCTTACTTAACAAAAATGGACAAAACTTCTTTGTGGTAACTTCTTTAATTGTGGTAATTTCTTTTCTTCTTTTATCACATTATGTCTATTGTCCAACTGTAAACCTAAAATAAGCTTATAACAAGCAATTTAAAAACAACGCCATAATTGACAATTCTACAAATGCAGTCAAAAACTACGCCACAAATGCATTTTACCTAACAAAGTATTCTACCCAAATGTAATTCGTCATTTCACCGCCTGCATTTTAAATTTGCAAGACCTTGCAAGCTATTGTCGTTAAAGTAAAATAGTGTTAAACGTGTTGAGTTTAAGTTGAAGTTTCTTTGTGACGCGTCGAGAGGGTCGTTCAAGGGACAGCTTTGAACCCGCTTTGTTTCCTACATACGGTTGTTGGTTTATTTTCCTTCTAAAGACTTGCAAATAGGCGCTTGAAAGGAGGATTGTTCACACTGCGCCAGTTTAGTGACAGTTGATGGAATGAGTCTTTTCAACCGGCGTCAAAAAATGAGGTTTTCGATTCGACTCAGATAATATGTTTTATAGGTATTTCATTAAGAGCTTTTGATGATTATTATTTTTACATTGGTAGCTCATACCTACATATTTTAGAGGTGATCTCATTAAAGTATCTATTTATCGAAGTCGGTTGAGAGTTGAAAATCAATAAAAAATATTGAAAATCCTACTAATATTATAAGCGCGAAAGTTTGTGAGGATGGATGGATGGATGGATGGATGGATGGATGGATGAATGGATGTACTACTAATATTATAAGCGCGAAAGTTTGTGAGGATGGATGGATGGATGGATGGATGGATGTATGGATGTTTGTTACTCTTTCACGCAAAATCTACTGAACGGATTGAGATGAAACTTTGCAATAATATAGCTTATATATCAGAATAACACATAGGCTATAAATTATAATGATATATTGCGTATGCGGGCGAAGCCGCGGATAAAAACTAGTTAATAATTAATAATAATCCATAAATGGCATACATCGTTTTCGAGATAGCTATTCGATTTATATACGTAGATTGTGATGATTGAATTCGGTTGTGCCATTTTTGATGAATAATAATTGTAAAATAAGCTAGTAGTTTGTAGACTCGAAATAAAACCAGTAGCAACCCAATATCAGTTGAGGGCTCATCTGTATGAAATTTTTGTGTTGTCAAAATTATCAAGAATATTTCAAAACTTGACTTTTCTCAACACCTGGTCTCCAAGCGCAGTTTGATAAAGTTTCTATTAGAGAGGCCTATGTGTTACAGTTCACGTACTGCGTTTGATTGATCGAGCCACAGTCTCCATTTTAACACGGCTATATTTTTGCTGTCATCTGTTCAGATGTTGGTTTTCGTCTACAGGTCGCATTTTTAAACCAATCTCGACGAAACTTGGTTGAAACCACAAACTTACCAGAGGGATAATGTGGTCGATCGAGAAATGAAAGAAAGAGATGCATTGGTTTAATATGGCATGAGTAAGAAAGAGACATGAAAAATATCTCGATTCAGTGGCTATTTGCCGTGTTTTTGTCCCGGTAGTGTAAAATTCCAATACATATATTTGACAGTTGACAACTAGTGAAAGTGATTGTCCATACATTTTTGCGGTTGAGTATTGCCTCAAGCGACGACAACGCTATCTCTCTTGTACTAGCTCTGTGGTTGAAACACAGGTTCTATATTTTTTTGTCATCAGCAATTTTTGATACGGTAGGGGGGAGGTATTTCTCTCAAAAGGGGGGAATTTTCTGTCGCGCTATTTATCAGCCGATTTTGAAATTAGGCAATATTGTTTAGTAATCCTAACAAAACTTGCGAGTATGAACCAAAGCAGTCAAGAGCGAGTCGAGATATAGGCTAATAAAGTTTTAGTTATAGAGACGTCGCGAGATCTACTGTACGGAGAATTACTAGTAATTAGCTAGTCAAGCATGCGACCACTAAATGCCAAGAAAATAACTCATTTCGACGTGTGAAAAGTGACAGATTATATACTTTGCCATAATGCTGGCTCGTTCCGACACTACGAAAGAAATATTTCGTGGCGGGCTTACTAGCCCGGCAGATTTAGATTTGGCAGATTTAAATAATATGTGTAATGATATATTTGCCTCTATTTATACGCGCCAATTCAAAGCAGTTAGTGTATAGATAATAACGCCCTACCAATTCTCTGCTTGGCGTAAACAAAAATAAAGGCAGTGTCATTTGAAAATCAAAGTTAAACGACCAGCGATCGTTTTAGATGCACGCCGCCATAGACTGCGATTATACATCAAAAGTTTGTTGCACTCGATCCACTGTTTTCATTGGTTAGTTTAATTAGGTACCTATTGAGTTAGCGTGTAGTTTGAAGATAAATATATTCTAATTAGTATTTGAGAGGACTGTAGTCGTGGTTTCAGCCACAGAATGTCCACTACTCAACATACACTTTCTTTATAGATCTCCAATAAGTTGAAAAGTCTGGTTGAAAGTTGGTCCAGCGTCTAGCGTTGGTCTTACGGTCTTGATTAGGCCTTCCGTCCACATTGTGGGTGGATATCCTTCGCGTCTTTAATAGGATGCACAATGACAGTTAAGAGTAAACAGGTAGCTTTAACGCGTAACATCTAAGGCCGCGGGATTTCTTAAATTTGGGATATGGTCAAATGCAAACCAATTTATTATTAAAAAAAAAACGTTTTTGATTCATAAACCATCACCACACCAGGTATCGTCGTCATTTCAGTCATTTGATGTCTACTGCTGGATATAGGCCTCTCCTATGGATCTTCAATAAGATCGGTTGGAAGCAGCTTGCATCCAGCGCGATCCTGCGTTCTTAATGAGGTCATCCGTCCACCTCGTGGTACATAGTCTCCACTCGAGAACTTTTTGACCCCATCGGTCATCAGTCCTCCGCACTGTGTCCTACCCACTGCCATTTCAACTTGCCAATCCGTTGGGCTATGTCAATAACTTTGGTTCTTCTACGGATCTTCTCATTTCTGATTCGATCTCGCAGACAGACTCCGAGCATAGCCCTCTCCATAGCTCGTTGGGCTATTTGAGCTTATGAATAAGGCTCATAGTAAGAAACCACGTTTCAGTGCCATAAGTCATCACTGGTAACGGACTAACGAACACTTTCGACTTGAGGTACTGAGGTATGTCGGGCGAGAAGACGTTACGCAGTTTTCCGAACGCTGCCCAGACGAGTTGGATTCGGCGATTGGCCTCTTTCTTGAAGTCGGACCTACTTATTAACTGGTTTACTTGTCCTAAGTAGACGTACGTGTCAACAACTTTAAGAACCGAGCTTCCAACAGATTTTAAGGTGGGTACAACATGGGCATTGCACATGATATTTGTCATGCTCGTATTCATTTTGAGATCCACTAACCCGATTGAGGCCTTCGAGCATCATGTTGAGCTCTTCCATTGATTTTGCCACGACTACAATATCGTCGGTAAACCAAAGGTGAGTGATAGCCATTGATATTGATGCCAAATCCTTCCCATTCCAGGATCTTGAAGGCATTCTACAAAGTGGCAGTAAACAGTTTCGGAGAAATTACGTCTCCCTATCTTACGCCTCTTTTTAAAGGGATCGTCTTGGAGCTCTCTTCCTGTACTCGGACCGACATAGTGGCGTTATTATGCAAGCACTTCAACACTTCGATGTGCCGATTGTCAATACGGCATCGTTGGAGAGACTCGAGCACAGCACATGTCTACTCGCTACTACTTTCTGCTTACTGTCTACTTACCAATCCACTGTTTTTATACTTTGGTTCTTCTACGGATCTCCTCATTCCTGATTCGATCTCGCAAGTATAGGTTGAATCAAACTTCTTGATGGCTACTTACTGGTCGGCTTGTATTTATCAACATCGTCATTTTAGCAGTGGAACTTCTAATGTTGGACGTAGGATTCACATATAGATCTGTCAGACAGGTTGGAAGTGGCCTCTTTCAGCGCAGTTTTTACAATACATAGATGGAGCAATTCCGGCTACTCTATGTACAACAATTCTGTTCAATGACAAACAACACTATCATTACTTTTTTATGCATAATAGGGCTACATTTGGCCACCAACTCGTCTGTTGGAGCGCAAAGTTGTAGTCGAAGATGGAGAGTGTAGACCTAGAAGATACCTGTGCACTTTTGGCTTGAAGACATCCAAATTGTAATTACTGCACAAAGCAGTAGAACTAGGTTTCTTTCTCTCTTCTGTGCATTACTGCATGTGTCTATTCACTTAGGTACTTCAACTGCTGCTGTGGCCAAATGATTAGTGACCCTGACTTCTGTGCCATGAACCGTGGGTTCCATTCTCACCCAGGGCAAGTAATTTTGTAATGATCAAAGGTCGCCTGTGTCGGGATGTTATTATCTATACAATTTTGTATTTTAAAAAAGAGCTTGTTTTGAATTGTCGTTATTCTGCGTCATTTAATCTCCAAAATCTATATAATAACTAACTAAACGTAACTATAGATTATAGAATTAGTAAGTGATTATATAATAGTGTCCATGTCTGCATGGATATGTTCGTCTACTTACTTATTAAAATATACCTAAAATAATCATAATTATTATACAATTAATCATAGTGGGGAGGGCTAAAACAATGGACGCCTTTTCCATATTAGAAGTTTAGGACTCCAAAACATATTTATTTTTAACTTTTCATGCTTGATGCTTCATTATTAAAACGAGCTTCATTATTTTTCTTGTTATTAAATATTTTTTGCTACCTCTGTCCTCTGATTTAGTTGATTATCTCTTAATTCATGAATCGTATCTTCTTATGACAAGAATAATATTACAATTAAAATATTTTCAATTATTATATTTCGATTAGATTTATTTTTTTAAACGCCACGGTTTTTTATTTTCAAAGGAATATTCGAAAGTTATTATTTATTGGGTACCTATATTGAATAGATTCTTATTTCGATAATTGTAAGAAATGGCGGGAAAGCCATTTTTTCGTTGCTGTCTTTCTCCATCATTTCAAAGGCGATTTTCGAGTTTTAGGAACGATAATAATATTATGATACTTTTATATTATTAATTATATTCTTGTTAGGTACTTAAAAATTATTATTATAACATTACATTAAATAAAAACAAAACAATGTAGGTGCATTAGAAAGAACCAAACATACCTTTTTCATTTAACTATAATAAGCTATATGTTCAAGCTAAGGATTTATTTAATTGATAGACGTTTGACCACATCTCTCCTGTAGTCCAATGACGCTGTAGGCAAAAGTGCTAATTACATCTTAAAATATAAAAAACGGGAAAGAAAGTATTCAATTTCAGTTATTAACCTAAAATTTCCAAATTCAAATGCGTACCAATATGGCGGGTGGGCGCGCGCACTTTGTAGGCTTCAAAAAAGAACAGCAAAGCAAGATGGCCGACTTTCTCGACAGTCCCTAGTCGCTGACGTCATTGGACGACGTGCCCTTGTCTATGGGATTATCCCGAATCTATTTGAAAATAGATCGTAAGTTCGAAAAATAAAACATGAATATTCTGAGAAGCCTGTGTTTTGTTGAGCTTTTTTGTGTAAACGTGGTTTCGTCGCTGCCAGTGTGTTGATTGCCAGTTCGTAATTTTGAAATACTTTTTCTTACTTTGATTTTATTTTGTTAGTGTAATAAAGTGTAGTCAAAACCATATCATTTCAAATTAAAATAACGTGCAGTAAAATAAAAGTACAAATAAAAAGTGACTTACCAAATAAAACAGAACTCGCAAACACAAAGTCCAATAAAATCAGAAAAATAAATAATGAAAAATAACACAACACGACACAATGCACTAGAGTTTCTTTTAAATAAGAAAAATAAAAAATCTTGGTCTTAATTATATTGCCAGGCCATAATCGGAAACGTCTGTAAAAAAATGTTCAAAAATAAAAACTGCGCCTGCGCCACAAAATTTTCACTCAGAACGTTCGTTAGAAATAGACGAATATATTTGAAAATCGAATGTTCATTGTCCAATTAGAATCCGACTGGATAATTTAATATTGGAACGAGTTCTTTATTCGAAAAATCGCGACGTACTGGCGAGTAGACAGGAAGAGCGTCTAGGGATATAAAAATTCGGTTTTCAAAAATTGCCAACGAGCGTTTTGAGCCAAAAAATCTAACCTAACCTAACCCTGTGTGGCGGACGACTGGCGACCGCGTAGGGGCCGCATTGCCAAATATTTTTTTTGCATCTCGGCCGAATTATGCACTTGTATGCGACTTACGTCGTGCCTTCATTGTAGTGGTGCGACATGTACCGATTGGGCATTTTTATGTCGTATCAATGTGTGCATCACTCACACAGGCGCGACAGACGAAATTTTTGTCTGTGGGCGTCTGAGCCCTTCGGCTTGGAGTAGGTAGGTATATTTTAAAAGTGTTATGTAAACAGTAGATTTTTGAGAGGCTAAAATACTTAGGACTTTTTAGAGTCGGCCGGAGGGGTCGTTGGCCGCGTTTTTCGGGAACTGACTAATTTTGCTAAATGGATGGATTGCCGGAGCCTGCTTCTCGTTTGATTTCCGCGTGAACATGTTTTAAACTTAGAACTTTGATTTTCAATTGGGGAATTGATTTTTTTATTGCCATGGTACAGTAAAATCTTTACGACACGTGATGCAATCGTTTTTTTGCTTTTTTTATTCGTAGAAGTCGAAAGATCGGCTGGCTACGCTGCTGCAAAGAAAATAAACAACTATTTTCACCATCCCGCTAAAATTTTCGCTACATAATTATAAATATTGTTAAAATGAATGTACTGAGTAGTACTTTTCTGAATGATTACCTAAATTTTAGACAGCTCTCGTGGGTATAGGTACATACAGAATGTATTTTAAAATGGATTTAGTTACCAGTCCGAGTTGCTGGATTTACATACACAATCAAACTTCTTGTATATATATATGAAAAGCTTCTTTACTAGTTCCGATTTTTTCCTACATCAAAACGTCAGTGGAGTCCTACATACCGACATGAGTTAAAAAAACTCAGTATTTCAAGGGATAACGCTGTTGTCACTTGAGGCTTGGGTCTAGCATAAAAATGTATGGACAATCTTGCCTAGCGCTGTCAAAAATATTTTGGAATTTGACAAGCATTTAACGTCCCGTGCCTAAAAATCCGACCTAAGCCACCGAATTGAGATAATTTTTATGTCTCTTTCTAACTCGTGCCCACAGCTCGTGCTGCATTAAATCGATGCATCTCTTTCAGATTTTCTCGATCGACCACATTATCTCTCTAGTAACTCTGTGTTCGGAGAAGTTTAATTGCATGCCTGACGCTTGTAAAGCACATATTCTCTTAGTAGGTTGCCATGGCATAGACTTTTTGAAGTGAAAACTTGTGTGCACTTTAAGGGATAGGTAAAAAATGTTAAACACGGGACACGTGACCTATTCTAAAATTCATAAGTCGTTCAAGATTTCACTTTTGCCGGCATTCCCGGAGTGCAACCCATTGTTTTTTTTATTTTACTTAAGGACGAACGACTCTCATACAAATTTAAGTTAAGCTGTTTACGTAACTTGCTATGATTTTCAACTCACTATTACTTTTTTTGCCATTTTTTAACATAGACCTAACCTAGGCTTTTATATTCGCGAATTCAATAACACCATAATTTTATAGCCGCGAAATATATTATTTCAATCCAATAAACTCGACAAATTATAGTACATTAGTAGCGGTGTAAGTTTTCCTAGCACGTGATCGTAGTTGACGCAGCTTTTGATGTTTACGTGGTGCGAACTGCGACGTTGTCAGACTGCGCGATGCGAGAGTAGAGCAGCGCTATATCGACATTGCCACTTCACGTGACACAACATTTTAGCATTAAATAAAATTTAGAACAACCGATAAATATCTTTTTTTTATCTTTAACGTATGTAACTGGGTACTTTGACACCAGGGCTAGCCACCCGGCCTATACGAACTTACTTGATACTAAGTCCTGCCTTCGTTATCAAGGTTTCTAATTTTAAATGTGCAAGGTGTTCTTTTGCAAAGTGAAGGGACTTTCAGAAGTATACATTATGGCATGACAGGTGTCAAAGTGACAGCTGTCAAACTTAATAGTGGTTGATCTCCGTAACTATCGATTCCAGACCATTGATGTCTGCACAAAAGTGATACAGCTTAACAAGACCTACATTTTAGATGACAGCTGTCAAACTCGAAAGTAGTTTATCTCCGTAACTATTGACTCTAGACTATTTCTGTCTTTACAATAGTGATAGAGCTCAATGAGATCTACAATCCGGATGACAGTTGTTAAACTTCAAAGTAATTTATCTCCGTAACTATAAATTCTAGAAAATGATAGAGCTCAACGAAACCTACAATTTAGATGATAGCTGTCTTAAACTATTCTAATGAAAAGTGGTTTATCTCCATACCTATCGACTCTAGACTGGTGCTGTCTTGACAAATGTGATAGAATTTAATGAGATCTACAACTCGGATGACAGCTGTCAAACTGCAAAGTGATTTATCTCCGTAACTATCGATTCTAGACCATTGCTATCTTCGCAAAAGTGATAGAGCTCGGACGATAGGATCGGCCTTAGATTGATATCGGACGATCAAAAAATCGAGCTCAAAACCGATCCACACTATCTCCAAGTTGTGTAGGAATCGAGGGTATAATTTATAGCCAACATATCCAATATGTAGCCCCTAAAATTACAAGTAGGTATTAACCATAATCTTTGTACGCGTGTCTCCTTGTAGCCCGGGAGGTAAATTAAAAAAAATGCAACTATTTTTTCTAAAAGCTGAATGAGCTGAGCTGAAAGCATGTCCAATTTTGAGAATAATATATCACCTTAAAAATGGCACAAAAAAGTCGCGCAAACATATGTTAGGAGAACTTACACTTAGGAATTAGTTAATTAATAACTTGTACCTACAGTGCAGCCGTGCCTTTACGCGCAGGTCATCCTAATGTCACAGCTGAGTGCAACGCAAAACCCATGCTTTTTGTCTAGTCTAGACTGGTTTCTAGGAAAACGAATCGTTAAGTTTTATAGAAAAATAAGACATTTAGACTACTCATCGGAACTTATTTTACTGACCAAATGGGATTTAAATGAAACTATGAAGTCATTGGTGTTTCCATAGGTAGACCTAATATAGATATATATTATGTACCTACTTTATAAGCTGAATGAAACTTTTTGGCGGGAGGATTAGGTTTCGTACAGTTTGTAGCTAACTTCACAGTAACCAAGAAATTTAATTCGACCTATGTATACAGGGATGATACAAGATTATCTGCTTGCCATGTACTAAGCCAAAAGAGGGTGGTTAAGTCCTCAGAAGCATGACAAGTAATAGAAACCTTGCTAAATTTTACTCAAGTATAAACTTTCTTAAACCTTACAGATGTCTAATTCATATTTGGTTATACAGCATACGCGAGAGTGACATTGTCGACATACGGCAAAATCACTAGTTGGAATGTTAAAATGGTTAAAATTTGGTTCCACTTTGTCTTTTACGATGATTGGAAATTTTAACCCTCTAGTTCCTGCAGAAGGTTCAAATCTCTAATCATTTACCTTCCTACTTTTTACCTTTTTGAATTTGGACAGCCGAGGTAGCTCAATGCTAGTTTGTGAAACCCTTTGAAATTACGTAAGTTCGGCTGTATGTGCATCTTTTTCTAAAACCTTATAAAGGACGTCTGACATTTTGGACCAAAACTCAAAGTAGCCGGCCAAAGAAAAAAAAATTAATACATTATACATGACCCTCTGAACATTTCTTATCACTAAACCAAAATTCTAGGTCTGATATTTGAGTAACTATACGAGCTTGAAATTACCATCTTGCAAAAGTAAAATAGCAGATTCTTGGAAAGTATATACATATTATGATAGTACATGATTAACTAAACATATCATATTACTATACCGAACTGTCAGAGAAGAGTCATAAGAAATCATAATATAAACATTTTTATAGTGGGACAAAGTGATGTATATCTCTTGCTATTTTAGTGCGGTTTCTATTACTTGTCATTCTTCTGAGGTTAAAACCATGATTATGAACAACTTTTACTGTAAGGCTAACTCGAAATTCGAGAAAAAATATCAGCTGTTTCGTACTAAATTGCCAAACGGAATCGATACAATGTATGAAACAACTGTTTTTTTTTCTCGAATTCGGGGTTGGCCCCGTAATAAAAGTTGTTTATAATGATGGTCTGAATCACTTACTCTTGGCTCAGTACACCAGCCTGGCTAGTATGCGCACCACCAAATAATTATTTCGTTCGAGACTAAACTAAAGTTATGGCGCAGTATAATATTTCTGTCACTTTTTCACACGTCAAAAAGGGTTCTTTTCGTGGCTTTTAGTGATCGCATGCTAAGCTAGCAGTTCTGGATAACCACCATTCAAAAATAGTGTACTAATGTTTTGACTTGTAAATTTCGTCTTTTACCAACCAATAAATTATCTGTATCTGTAACCCTGTATAAAGGTACACGTATAGTTGAGATGATGACGTAGCTGTCCAAAAATAAAGCCTAATCTAGTATTTCAAGGACGGATATTTCATCTGACCCAAAGTAATTGATCACACGCTTCAATTATCGATAATGTAGGCCCAATTGATCATCTAGTGACCCTTCTAAAAATACTCCTAGTTATCGGCCACTGGATAGTTTCAAAGGATTTTAATTGTACTATTTTTGAGGACGCTCGAAGGACCAGTTTTTGCTTCGTTAGGTTTCTGTTATTACCTAAATAGTTTGGACAATACAAGGTACGGTCGTGGTTATAATCACAAGATCGATTTAGATGTGGATCTATTAGGAAGGCCTATGTTCAATAGTGAATATCTTACAGCTGTTATAATCTACCACACACCATCGACTTTTTGGTGAAGAAAAACATCGCGAGGCAATACGGCCATATAAGAAATTCGATGACTTTTGTGAATCCACCAACCCGTATTGGGCCAGAGTTGTAAATATGGCCCAATCACCCTTCGTGGGTAAGCTTACGTCTTGCAGTGGACTATGAAAAAGACTGGTACAGTACAGCTCTAAATATGTTACGGACGTATTCTAAGCATAATATTATCATTGTATTTACTTATCATTAACATTTACTAGGGAACTAACCCTGAAATCTATGTATGTATATGTTTGATCGTCGCGTGGCTAAAGTAACTAGCCTTGGTATTACAGTTTTTACTACGCTTGAAGGTCTCTGACATAGCTAAACGGTTAATACGGGGGAGTCCCCAGTTGCGCTTCGTTGTTTACAGTGCGCTTCGTTGTTTGTGTCGCAGCTATACAGGCTACGCTAGGACAATATCTGTACAGGACAATACTTGGTTGGTGCCAAGCAAAAAAAAAAAAACTAAATACGCGTTTACTAATAGGTAGGTATATAAGTAGCGGAAACACCGCCCAGAGATAAACTTATACAGAAAAAGCTTTATCTACCAATACACTGTACAGTTATAATAGTTATTCCATTTATTTGTTTTACAACTCACGGGTTGCTCCGGATCTTTGAAGGGCATTGATGGGGCCGAAACCAACACCAAGAGGCCCTTTTACAATCATTATGTAAAAATATACAGTTTTTGGGTGATAGAAAGAACTATTGAAACTAAGAATATTATACTATTTTATTATACTATTATAAAAAACTATTGTAAAGACGGGAAATCGGTACTTCTTGGGCTATTTTAATGAATTATTATTACATGATTATAAGCTGGTCTAATAGTTATTATTATTATTATAATACTTATAATAAAGTTCATCAACAACCGTTTCCGAGATCCGAATGTTTTAATAATCGGCCAAGTGCGACTCGGACTCGCGCAAGAAGGGTTCCGTAACATACGGAAGCCCTCCTTAATATATTTTATACTAGCTGACCCGAAGAAAACATCTCACTATCTGTCAACCTGTCAACGTTTACAAGCAGGAAAATTTTGTATAGGAAATTAAAATTAATGTTTTAATAACTTTGGCAAATTTCCTCACCGTTAAAACCTTCCCTTAACTTCCACAAATATTTTGAGATTTAAATTAAATCCAATTTGATTCAGCAGCTCTCTAGTTTTAGCAAGACTAACAACCACGGCTCATTTTTATATATTATATAGATTAATTTACTATTCATTTTTAATGGGAATATATTGTACAATTCAATAATTTGTGAATAATTCAAGCCTCTTCCTTTTGACGTTATTACCAACGACCAAAAAAAATACGTTGTTTATTAATTAAGTTATTTATTTTAAAAGTAAATAAATATTTAATTCAATATCCTGTAAATATTTCATGTCACTGTTATTGATATTGAGCGAAAAACAGCAAAAAATTCAGGTTTGTTGTATGAAAACTCCCCTTAATTTTTTTTCTTTTTTTGTACTTGTTGTTACAGCGGCAATCGGCGGAGTCTTAGTAATAGGTCCCATTTTTACCTTTTGGGTACGGAACCCTAAAAAATACCGAAGTTTACGATATTTATCTATTACCTAACGATATTTTGGAAAAAGTCACGGGTCCACGAGATTTGTATCGTAGCATATAATAGAGTAAGTAAATAATGTACGAAGCGGAATAAGTGTGACACATCTCGATGCGTTTTCGCGTACACTATGGAGGGGTGTCTGACCCGGCGTCCTATCGGCGTTAGACCAAGGACAAGGTTCAAGGCTAGCGAGGGAGAGTTTCCTGCACATCGCGGTATTTAGGCGCAGATGGACATAAACTTTTTTGCAACCAAAAACGGTAATGGTTTTGAAAATTATAGGTATATTCATAAAAATGAATAAATATAGTTAAAAAAACTAAACAACACGCTTTCATAGCATATCGAACTAAAACGTGTAAAATAATAAAAAATATAAGCAGAAAATAATAATGAACGAAAAATATTAATACTATTGTAAGAAAAGCGTGGGATGCTTTGTGCCCTAATTTTTCGTAAATCGAGCACCCCACGCTTTTTTACAAAATTCTTTTTACAAGCTTATTTTCACTTTGTAGTAATCGAATAAATGTCATCGGTCTTTGATAGGTGTGCAAACTTTAAAGAAAAACTGATCACTCAAAGTAGGGCAAAATCGATCTCAAAGGGGTTGGTTACAAGCAAACAAACATACAGGTGAAAGTAATGAAAACGTGTTAAAAATAAACTATTTCTGTATCACCTTTTTAATTAATTTCATTCAGGTTTCGTTTGACTACATATTGCAGATATGCGGTCTAAGATGTAGCACGCTAACCTAGGAAATACCTATTTATCTACTCGAGTTCCTAAGACGCTGGAAAAGAGTACCTATGTAAGATTTGTGTTTGTTTTTCTACAGACTGGGAGCCCATCCATCAGCAACAGGACGTCCACTGCTGGACATATGACTCTCCAACGGATCTCTGATCCGGTAGGAAGCGGATTGCATCTATTAAAAACTGGCTGTAAACATATTTAACTAGCAAGGGACGCAAATTATTGGCCAATCCAGCGATAACCATCAAAAGCTGATAATGATAACGGGAATATTCATATTTATTTTCAAATAAGTAGCATTAATGTTATTTTTAAACTTTCACGATTTTAACACATTATTTTTATGTACTAATCGCGCACTGAAAATATGAGACAAAAATACCTCATTATCCCGACGTTACGACCGAGTTGCATCGATCGTGGTCACGGGTAGACTAAACTACGACCACTATGAAGACGGGTGTCTTCATAGTGGTCGTATACACTAAAATTACCCTCGCATAGATACAACTATAAGTAGACAGGCGACTACGCAGTCGGATAGTTTGTGAAAAAAGAGATGCATCGTAGGTGAGGTCGCCTGTGTGCCATTTTACTAATTTGGTTACGTTTACTACACTGCTCTGTCATTGTTAGCACAACTAAAGGTGTTTGATACTTGGTAGACACCAATTCGGTTTTCATCAGTAGACTCACGTCTACCAAGTAGTCGGTGCCTTGGCTGCTGATTAAAATCTTGTTGTTAGTTCACCGTAAAGCCACGACGGTTCTCTTATTGACACTTTCAACTCTAGAAAACATATCGTGAATGTCTTTTTCGTCTTGTGGCCCTTTCGCATTTTACCAGCTAGATAAATATAATAGATCTCTCTTTTGAGTCTTATATCTTACAGATGAAAAGATGATGTAGTTCAAAATTGATCAAAGCGAAGCGAAGGTCTGTGCTTCAAGTGGACCATTTTTCTTTCGTCGGTCCGGATGTTGATTTTCGTCTATAGGTCGTATTTTTCAACGAATCTTGACGAAACATTAAGCACAGGTTACATATAAGTGGATTTTTTTCACAAAATGCTGTTAGATCCAGGTGCAGCTTCAAGCGCCATCTTGAAAAAAACGCTTTTGGCTGATATCTCGGAAACTATGCACTTTAGAGCAAAAATTATGGAGACCATTATTGAAGAAAATAAAATGTTGCATCTTTTGTTCGTTGTAAACTTTTTTGTAAAACTTACCGTTTACGATTTATGGCCTATTTAATAAACTGATTTTTCTATCGCGTTTTTTTATCGAGTAAGATTTGCGAGTCAAATCAATCAAGATCGTGTCGAGATATAGGTTTATGAAGATTCAGTTAAAAAGATGTGTCGCGAGGTCTACTGTTTGGAAAACTACTAGTTAAAAGAGTACCACGACTGTCGCCCACCGGCTAACCTAACCTAACCCACATTATAGCAATGCATCGCAGGTTGTCGCCCCAACGCCCTTGTTAGGCGAAGGACGAATTTGCTAATGTTCTGCGCCCCGGAGCCAGTACGTGGCAGATGCGGCAACGGTTCAAGGCTGAAATAATTTTATTTAAATATCGAGGTAAAAGTTACATAATGGATAATAAACACATGTAAAATGCGAGTCATACAAATTTATTAGAGAGAAAAATGTCAAAATATTAATCCTAATCGAACAATCCTCTTCTGATAGTGCCCTGGCCGAAGGTCCATAATGCTAGTTTTCACGTTTCCACGCTGGATCGCCAGTACTTGAGCCCAAACGTAGGTCGCAGCCTTTTTCTCTAAGGCACCGTCCCAGGTCGCGTACAAAACGAGCTTCGGAGCACCACGGACCAGCCGTCTCGACGGCAAAACGACGCCGAGGCTGAAATTAGAAAAAAAATACGTTATCGAAGTGTCACTGCCTCAAATTTTTTTTCATCTGTTTGGATGTTAGTTTGTATGTTTCTTCTCGCGTACAGGCGATGTTGACCGAAGCGAAGGTCTGTGCTTCAAGTCGACAATTTTTCTTTTGTCTGTCCGGATGTTGATTTTCGTCTACATGTCGCATTTTTCAACGAATCTTGACAAAACTTTGTACCCAAGTTCTATAAGGATATTTTTTGAAATTTTGACATACAAATATTTTTTAATTGGGGATATTTCTCAATAAAGGGAAAATATCGAATATATCAGCTGATGACTCAAACAGTCAAAATCGAGTCAAATGCTTGAGAACAGATTATTGGAAAGTGCTACAAAATACTCTACGGTTCTGAAAAGTGGATACTATGCTAAAGTTGACGCACCTGGGGGTCCCATGCTGGGACCATCTTCCATACAAAAAGTTGCCGCTATATATTTCATTTTATGTTTCACCATGATGACGTCGTCGTTAAACCGACCCAATGGATTTGCACCACAGAAGAGAGATCTAGTTCTGCTGTTCTGTGATTTTCACATACAGTTATACAGAAAAAGTGCTGAAGAGGCGTGATCATTTCTCGAATTCTGTGTCGCCCTTATAGTAAAAGTTGATCTTTGTGATGGTCTGAATCAGCCTCTTTCTGAATAATTCTTAATTTAATTATTTATTTCTTTTACATATTTATATTTTCGACATTTCATTATCATCATTGTCAAACATCATTGTCATTAGTGTAATTCGTAAATGCGGTACTAATTAAATAAATACAATAATGTAGCCAATTTTGACGGCGCCATCTTTTTAATAGCAACTTAAAATATTACTGTTTTTTTTTCACTATTTGCATTTGAAAGAGAGAATAATATTTTAAGTTGCTATTAACAACGGAGCCTTCAAAATTGGCCACAATGAAGTAAGTATTAAAAGATGTCACCTCTACTTTTCCGTACGCCTCGACCACACACACAAGCGCACCGGCGCGCGCGCTTGCCTATAGACCCATAGCTTTTTGTTTTAGGACCGGATGAAGAAGTTTCTTGCCTTGATAAAATGCTAATTTCCAAGACATAGTTTGTTTTTCGAGGTGTAAATGCGTGGATTTTTATTCAAAGTTCCTGAACAAACAAGTTTTAATTTTTTTATTTTTTCATTGAGATATTGCTATTTGTTATTGATATATCTAAAAGTAAAAATAAATTATGTACAATAATACCTACATGTACTCAACTGTATGATGTGAATGTGTTTCAAAATAACCAGTTTGAAGCAGTTCGCTTCTGAGGTGATCTTGTGGGTTTATCAGCTCATCTGTAGAATATCTATATATCAATATAGGGGTTAATATCTAACAATGATCAATGAAAATTTCAGGTCGAACCTCGACACGATTATCACAGGACCGAGACAAATGGCACTGTAGGAGAGAGGCATATACCCAGCAGCGGGATAGAAAATACTTCGGATGATGGTGATAATGAATGAACGTCCTATAGCCAAAATGGCTTATTGCGTAGTGTGTGCTAGACCTATAGAAATAAGTAAAGTAATTATCTAGATTGAATTTATCGTGAGGAGATTGAGAGATTTGCTCATTTTTAGGGTTCGGTACCCAAAGGGTAAAAACGGGACCCTATTAATAAGACTCCGCTGTCCGTCTGTCTGTCTGTCTGTCACCAGGCTGTATCTCATGAAGCATAATACCTAGACAGTTGAAATTTTCAGAAATGCTGTATTTCTATTGCCGCTATAACAACAAATACTAAAAACAAAATAAAATAAATATTTAAGGGGGTCTCCCATACAACAAACCTGATTTTTTAGCCGTTTTTCACTCGATACTGTACGGTAACTGGTAGACGCTTCAATAATTAAAAATAAAGTAATTATTTGAGGGCGCCAATACAGTACGGAACCCTTCGTGAGCAACTCGCTCTTGGCCGATTATTTTTATATCAACTATCGTTTCTTATTGCTTTTACAAAGGCCACTGCAGTCGTAACTATAGTCGTATGATTGACTAAAGAAAACGTTTGCTGTTGATATACTGAACTGTACTGTACCAGCCTTTTTAGTAGTCCACTGCAGGACGTAGGCCTACCCACGAAGGGTGATTGGGCCATATCCACCACGGGGGCCCAGTGAGGGTTGGTGGTTTCACCGAAAAGCCTGTGGTGTGAAATTCCGTACATAAATTCCAAAGAACTCATTGGTACGGGACCGGAGATTCGAACCGACGACCTCACGATTGTAAGGCGGGTGTCACTACCTCTTGACCACCACGGCTTGTTATATATGTACCTACTATATATGCTGTTGATATACCTACTCGTATACGAAGTAAAACTTACCTACTAGAGATATCATATTTTTAGTAGATATTCACGACTATTCACTTCTGTTTTCGACGGAGTTTCAAGAATGAGGAGGTTTTTAATTGCTTTTTATAGGCAGAATCATACAGGTCGGTGAATGTAAAGTACACAAACTACTACAACTACCATATAGAAAATGAAACAAAAAAAATGTTATTTTAAACACAGAGTTTTGAAATTTTTAAGTACCTACCTATTTAAAATTAAGATCTGTACTGAAACTGTCATAATGTAAAATTTCGTATAATTTGGTTCACAAATGTGGAAGCTTTGTAACATTAGGACGGACAGACGGACGGACAGATACAACGAAGTTTATGATTTATTTATTACATAATAAATGACATTATAATTTGACATCAACGTGTTATTATTATCTATATTAGAATCTATATCGATTTATTTAGTTACATTTAAAATAATAAACAAATATATATAAAAATAAAAATATGCTATATACGTGAAACCCAATCAATGCGCAGCTTTCTAAGAGCTTCAGTGAGGATTGGATATTGCGCAGCTTGTGGGCAACTTCACATCCGCCGACTTGTATGATTCGGCCTATACACGACGCTCAGGAAGGGTATTGTTTTTCGCTGTCTCTGATCTTGTAAATTTGTTTTTAGGATACCGTATTAAAACGAGGAATCCTTACTAGGTAATCATAATTAGGTATAAAGATCCTAAAATAAATATTAACAATTAACGCGTTGGTGTCAAACTGTAATGATATTTATTGTAAATGTAATTAAATAAATCGATATAGATTCTAATATAGATATTAATAACGCGTTGGTGTCAAACTGTAAACTTCGTTGTATCTGTCCGTCTGTCCGTCCTAATGTTACAAAGCTTTATAACTTCCACCTTTGTGAACCAAATTACAGGAAATTTAACATTGTGACAGATTTAGTATAGATCTTAATTTTAAATAGGTATATACTTAAAAATTTCAAAACTGTGTTTAAAATATTTTTTTTTGTTTCATTTTCTATATGGTACAAGTCGCCATTGATGAAAAAAAAATGTCATCCTTCTAAAGTATACAAAAATATTTTTCTTTTTTTGGAATAATTTAATAATATTATAATAATAAGTTATTTTATAAACAATATTCATAGAAACTATACAGAAATATCTTTAAAAATAGTGTAGGTACGTAACCACGTACTATGTTCACTAGAAGTTTACTTGTTCTAAAGTACAAAATTATGATTTAAATAAGTTTTTATAAACACTTTTGTATTAGGCTTGTATTGCAGTGGGATTGACCCTACCCTCGGAACTAGAATAAAATCTGTATCAGGAATGGCAGTTTCCGTCCCGCTCGCAACAACACAGTGACTTTTACGCGCAACAGTGACAAAAGTTGTTTACCAAAGTGGGATGTAGTATAGGCAAAATTAACACAAGATTTTTTTACCCGACTGATCAAAGAGGAGGTTATGTTTAAGATTAGTTGTATTGTTATACAAGATAATATTTACAAACTTTCTGATAGATCATATTCAAAACTTTTTATAAGTGATTTTGAACACTTTTGTGGATTTTTGTGGGATTACGATTTTTTGAGTTATAAAGGAACACTGAAATTTCGTAGAAAACATTGTACCTATGTAAAAAACGCAAAGTCTCGCAACGCAATTTTTTAATGTAAAAACTTTTGAGATTTAATATAGACTCAAGTCAGCTAATTTATTTAGTAGGTACTTATCAATAAACGTAAGTTTCAACAACTTTGTCATAAATTGGTACATAAAAAGTTTTCAACTACCTATAGGTATATTGCATTAAGAAAAGATGCCAAGTCTTTTTTATTCCTTGTAGGTTTGCGTTTGACTACATATTGTGCTGACTGACTGCCTGATGTTGAGCAGAAATGCGGTCTAAGTCGATGATATATTAAAAGGCGGTATCAACATTCTACATCTGATTTTCTGTAATAAACACTTGGCCATCGTACACGACAACAAATGTAATAAAACAAAAGCAGTCTATTAAACTGGTTAAAATAAACGATGCTAAAGTAAAGTACGTCCCTAAAGCATTGAGAGTGCTAAGTATTGGATAGACTTGATTGCATGTAAATTCCATTGACGTGTACCATTGCCATAAGTGTTTGTTGTTTAGTAGCCCAAATAATTGTTTAAAATTACACACATAATTTTAAACAATTATGTTTTTCTAGCAGTCATGTAATGACATCATAAAACATGATTTTTACAAGCTTTTATTTAACTTGCAATGTATGTATGTAAGTTCGGGTGGAATCTTGCAAGTTAAACTTGACCAACTTCCCGGTTATCGATTAAGCTGAAATTTTATTTCACGTCACGCATTTGTATATTGCGTAACAATGTAATATTATGGTACTCTGGAGCTGATCCGATGATGGAGTCGGAACTTCTGTACCAAACAAGATAGACCCGATTTTATGTCCGGGTAACAACTTAGATAGAACAACTTAGCAGACACCCTTGCCAAGAAGGGCACGGGAAAAAAGGTGGAGGATAAAGCAGCTAGACACTGCAAGCCGACGGCGGTGGAAGTGCGTTATCTACTGCGTCGTCATACTGAAAAAGAGCAACAAAATATGTGGGACAAGAGGGAGGATTGCAGGCATGCCAAAGCTGCTTTCCCAGCCCTAAACAGAAACATTACAAACGATCTATTAAGGTTGCAGCGACAAGACCTCCGACTTATGGTAGGGCTCATTACTGGTCACTGCAACTTGAATAGTCACATGTTTAAACTGGGAGCCACCGACAGCCCACTCTGTCGTGGTTGCCTGCAGGAGAATGAAACGGTAGAGCATGTTTTGTGGCATTGCAAGGCAACAACAGAAACTAGAATCGTTTGCGGGTTGCAGGACGCTACTATTGCTTTGTCATCAGCATCGACATCCAGTTTACCATCCAAGCCACTGGAGCAGTTATGCCAGCGGCCCAGAGCCACGCTCCGTTATTTTAAGGAGCTGGGCTGGCTCGGGTAGACGCTGGAGGGGGAAATGCACAAAACACCCCATGCGGGAATGCAGGACAGTGCAGGACTTATCGCCCCTACATCAAATGAGAATGAGAATGAGAAGATAGACCCGTCGTGTTTGGGATCGTTTTACTTGTCTTGGCTGGCACTCTGCTGCTATATGATATCCAGGATCTCAAAAGCTTGTATTATTACAAGAATAAAAAATATATTGTTATAAGAATAAAAAGTTTTATTCTTATAACAATTTATTATTTTCATAATCATCATCACCATCTACGGAAGCCTATCATACGCATGTCTCGACACGCACTTAACAACTTATTTTGTTCTGACATTACGCTACATCTCCGTTGTTTGTGGATCGATTTGCGAGTTTCCTCTTACAATTTCTAGAAAAGAATTGCAAGAAAATGCCACAAAATGTAATACTTTGAACCAATTTCAGAAAAAATGAATGTTGGTATCAGATACCAAGGATGTTTTTATCAAAAAATATTACCTAAAATAATTGGACATTACAGACGAAAGTCTTAAATCTTATTCACTAAAATGAATTACAAATCAGTCTCTAAACTCTAGAATGACGCATCTCAAAATGGATGTCATCACCGAAAACCGGCGCTACTTCCAGTTTGTGCCCACAGTTCACTCAGGTCCTTCACCGCCGTCGGATAAAAAAAGGAAATAAACGCCTTACCCTCTCTTCAACGTTTGAATTCAACCAAACCTAAGTCTACAGTTTGGGTACTTGGATAGGTCCGTGGTCATTTAAGGCTGTTGTCCTCGGTTGAGCGCGGGAAATTCAATTTTATTTTTTAAGTTTTTTGGAATTTACAGATAAATCTCCTTACGTGCGGATTCTCCGCACATGGCTCTACGCTACGCTGGTACTCATCTCCATTACATAATTTCCCAAGGTTAAATTTTACCTGCATGTCTTAGTCAGTCTTAGAAAAGTTTCAGACACAATATGCCATGATGATGAAATTCTTTATTTTGTATAGGCCGGGCGGCTAGCCCTGATGTCAAACTTTTTAAGCCACTGAAAGTCTCTGACATGGCTAAACGGTTACAACCGGGATCTACAATTCAACGTTATTTTAACCGTTTAGCCATGTCAGAGGCCTTCAGGCGGCCTAAAAACTCTGACACCAGGGCTAGCCACCCGGCCTATACGAACTTCTTCTTAATCGTGCACTCTTGTCAGAGTGGTCGTGGTTGCGTGGATGGTTCACGGAGGCTCCTCGCCGTTGTCATCTCTTCCCAGGGCTGCTGCACGTCTCGCTATGTTCCTCCGAACTTACTTACTTACTTAACGTGTCATCCGAGCCACGGTAGCGTTGTAAATGTTACCCGCGGTCACCCATCCGAAGACTGACCGTACTGAACGTTGCTTAACTTCAAGGAACGCTAACGACACCTAGTCAAACTACGCAATGAGCCATAAGCTACATTCTTCATGCCATTTTGAGTAAGTTTTTGGTGGGTATCCCAAGTATATACTTTTGCATATGCAAAAAATTAATGTCGTTGGATGATCCCCTTAAAAGCTTGAATCTTAAAAAAATAGCACACAGACAATAAGGCTGGGTTCATTAAACACACAGATCTAAACATTACGTGTGTGCGGCGTGCGAGAGTTCAATCACTTCCCAAATGGCCGGTTCAAGAACCAGTGTATTTTTATAGACGCTCCGATGCTACTCATGCGCAGTTTTGGGCGCGGATCTACGTATTTTGGCGATTTTCGATATTAGCCGCCATTTTTGCACATTTTATTCAACGAACTGAGGTCCTTTTGGTAAACTGGCGATGAGTCTGGATATGGTCTAGATAGATATCAGGCGCGATTTTAAAGGCTTTTTGACAACTCTAAATATAATTTTATGGAGCTGCTCTTGTCTTGTCTTGCTGCCCTTGTCTAATTGACCGCACCCAAAAAGACAGCTATTTTTTTTAGTTTTAGTTAGTTTAGTAAAGATTTAACTTGACACATTTAAACTAATGTGTCAAGTTAAATCTTTATAATTGAGCGCATTATTTGTTTAGACGTCATAACAGGCGGTTTAGAATTTGTTTTACTGGAAACGTTTGAGGGAGAGCTAGGCATTATTAGCAGTAAAATTTTATAAAAATGACAATATTTTGCTAGTGTTTTATCAACAAAGATATATTCTTATCATTTTTCAACTGACATCAAAAAAAGAGGTTATCAATTCGACTGTATTATATAGTTTTTTACGTAAATTACGCCATTATTTCGTAAATTATTAACCGATTTTGTTGATTATTTTTTCTTTTTCGGTTTTGAAAAATCAACAATAACCTAAAACCAACCATCATGGAACTCTTAATATAACTAGTAGCGACGAACCAAAATCGATTCGAGCGAATTATTTGAATTTTGTGACTTAGTAGATTGCGATAATGGAAGTCGATTGTGCCAGTTCAGGCCGGAAATAATTATGGATATTAGTTTTTTTTTTTACTTAGAAGATTCTGATGTTTGTTAAGACGTCTAAATATAACATGAAAGTGTTCCAATCAGAGATGAAAGATGAAATCGGATTTTATTGAGTTGAAAATCCATCTGCAAATAGGAAGTGGATTCATCTTACCTGAATAGAGTGACACCATTTTATCTCAATCGGGTTAATGAAAAGGTCAGCAACCCGGTAACAAGACTTTTCTTTAGATATTGCTCATCAGGCTAGATGACTAAAATAATTTATTTAATCCATCAAAAAAATATTACCAAATATTTTTATTTTACTAAAATAAAAATAATAAAGATCTAAGTGACGCCTACGTCTAGTAGGTATATCATGGAAGCAATTTCATGACCGCACCTCTGGACATACGCTTATCAATATATATTTTTTTTATTTAATTGACAAAAGAAAAATGCAATAATTAGGGGTGTTATTATTATAAATTATACCGAAACTAGAAAATTTCGTATCTCGGATACTAACGTCTTCCTGCATTCTTCATCCATTTGCCATAGGACGTCCACTACTGGACATAGGCCTCCCCTATAGATCTCCAACAAGACCGGTTGGTAGCGGCTTGCATCCAGCACGATACTGCGGTCTTAATGAGGTCATCCGTCCATCTTGTGGATCCTACGCTGCGCTTGTCGGTACGTGGTCTCCACTCGAGAACTTTTAGGCCCCATCGGTCGTCAGTCTTCTTCGCTATGTGCCCTACCCATTGCCTCTTCAACTTCACTAGGGCGCTGGGCTATGTCGATAACTTTGGTTCTTCTACGTATTTCCTCATTCCTGATTCGATCTCGCAGAGAGATTCCGAGCATAGCCCTCTCCATAGCTCGATGTGCTACTTGAAGCTTATTAATAAGGCCCATAATTTGAGCGTTTCAGTGCCATAAGTCATCACTGGCAACACACACTGGTCAAACACTTTCGACTTGCGGCACTGAGGTATGTCGGACGAGAAGGCGTTACGCAATTTTCTGAACGCTGCCCAACCGAGATGGATTCGGCGATTGGCCTCTCTCTAGAAATCGGACTTACCTAACTGAACAACTTGTCCTAGGTAGACGTACGAGTCAACAACTTCAAGAACCGAGCATTGCAGTCTTAGGGAATAACTATTTGAATGTAGTCAATATTATTATCAAAAATATACTGATATTTTCTGTTTCTAACTCGCACCGTAGTACACCAATGCAACTCTTTTACGATCGTTATAAGAACTATTTGTATAACAGAGAAGTAATGAACAATAAATAAACATCCACGTTACGCTCATGTGAAGGTATAGCGAAACAGCCATGTCGTATATATTGACTAAAGTGCAGACGTAGAATATGTGAAGAGCTTTTTTTTTTAATTAAAAAATTTCCTAACCACAGACTCTGTGCCCTTTGTTAACTAAAAATATTTTTTACATTTTATTTTACAAAGAGAGTTGATACATGGGAAAAAATGTAAGAGCTTATAGAGTTAGAAGCTTCGATCTACATGAGATCTGATTCTTTTTGATAGTGCGAACTGCAGTTGTGACAACATTTTACATAAAAATTTTAGAGATACACTGTTCTCTTCACGATCAGTCATCGGAACGTGAAATTTTCTTCCTTCATTGAGTGCTACCTCAGCGCGGATGACACGTTACTCATGAACGGACAAAAATCGTATTGACGGTATAGGATTGGATTATTTATGGCACAGAAACGTGGTCTCTCACTATGGGCCTTATTAGTAAGCTCCAAGTAGCCCAACGAGCCATGGAGAGGGCTATGCTCGGAGTTTCTCTGCGAGATCGAATCAGGAATGAGGAGATCCCTAGAAGGACCCAAGAACCAAGGTTACCGACATAGCCCAGCAGATTGGCAAGTTGAAGTGGCAATGGGCAGGGCACATAGCGCGAAGAACTGATGACGAAAAGTTCTCGAGTGGAGACCACGTGCCGGCAAGCGCAGTGTAGGTCGTCCACCCACAAGGTGGATGGATGACCTTATTAGGACCGCAGGATCGCGCTGGATGCAAGCCGCTATCAACCGGTCTTATTGGAAATCATTAGTCCTATGTCCAGCAGTGGACGTCCTATGGCTGAAATGATGATGATGATTTAACCGCAGCTTGTAGCTAACGTCTCAGCTGCCAAGAAGTTCGATTCGACCTATAGTACGATGAACTTTCAACTTAATACCACCTATCTATGTAAACAGGTCTATAATTCGCGTTGTATCCTGCCTTATGCATTGTTTACAAGAACCCATTAGAAGGACAGTTAATGGCTTACCACGGACAAGTCAACGGACCAGCAACTGCAAATGTGAGATCACCCGTAACCATTGCTGTTGGCTACTAAAGTATGTCGGTAGATATAGTAGATTAGCAAGTAATATGGCAGTGGGCGGGACACATAGCCCGAAGAAATAATGGCTGATGGGGCCGTTAAGTTAAATAAATAAATATTAGGGGACATCTTACACACGATCTCTGACCCCAAATTAAGCAAAACTTGTGTTATGGCTGCCAGAGACTGATATACTACATATACATATTTTTAAATACATACTTATATAGATAGTAGGTACCTAAATAACACCCAGACACAGAGCAAATATCTATGTTCATCACATAAATATTTGCCCTGGGTGGGGATCGAACCCACGCCTCTGTGATCCAGAAGTCAGGGTCACTAACCACTGAGCCACCGAGGCAGTCAGTTCTCGAAAGAGACCACGGGAAGCGTCAAGCCAGCAGAGGACATCTAAGCAAAGGGTTTAAGCTTGCAGATTAGCAAGTTGACATGGCAGTGGGCAGACAAAGGACATAACACCGAGGAGTGATAACCGTTGTGGTCGAAAAGTTCTAATCTGTTATACTGTTTGACAAAGACTGATTCTTTTTGGAGACATTTATAGAAGAAAAAGATAAGGGCAGGGCAATATTATACGGCTTGTCTGTTTCGCTAACTGCACATGGGCGCAAAATGAAGATCTATTATTAACTGTTAATTCTGTTAATTAATTAAATAAATGAATATTTTGGGACATCTCACACACGGTCTCTGACCCCAAACTAAGCAAAGCTTGTGATATGGCAGCCAGACACTGATAAACTACTTATACTTATTTTTAAATACATAGAGAGATAGTTACCAAATAACACCCAGACACAGAGCAAACATCTATGTTCATCACATAAATATTTGCCCTGGGTGGGAAGCGAACCCACGCCTCTTTGATCCAGAAGTTAGAGTCACTAACCACTGAGCCACCGAGACAGTCAACAACATTATCATCATCATCGATCAGCGACTTTCTCTAGTCAAGATATTTTTCACAGAAAGGTCTTATATGCGGATCGCTTAAGTTTTTTTAACATGCATACTTTACGGGACAGATGAAAAATCCTCGGCCTTACATATCTGTACATAGTGATCCACGGAATCTCTTATTGTCTTCTCGTATTAGAAGAAATATCTCTGCATATACCTTGTCGCCATTCTGAACCGAATTTCACGAATCTTGAGGTGGCGACAGGCTCCTAGAACTAATAATAATAAACTCAGTGGGTACTGAGCCACCGAGGCAGTTAAATACAAATAGCCATTCTTGTTGTAACGAGACGGCCTAGTCACATATATTAACTAAGCTGTAGAGTTTGTAGAGTAAGGACTTGTAGAGTAAGAAGCTTTGCTCTACATGAGATCTGACAACTTTTTGATAGTGCGGACCGTGGTCTTGTCTTGGCTTCATTTCAAATGAAAATGTTTGTGTTGGTTTTATTTACAGAAACTGGTCAAAATTATTAACTTGCATAATTGAACCTTCTTAAATACCTAACCAGAGAAATAAATTAGCAATTCAATGACTATTGATTACAAAGGAGACTTAGATGATAAATGAATGTTATTTGTATAAATAGCTAAGAGATAATGATATAATACACATTTATAAATTGAATGGAATTTTCGGTCATTCGACATCGAGCTAACAATCTAAAAGAGGTGTTACGAACATTGCACTGTCTGCACTGTCGTTCTGACCTATACTTATACTTACATATAACATATTTTTTCTGTATTCTCTTTCTTTGGAGCTGAGGGCTCTGAGTTTGGATTCAAGCCAGGAAAAAAATTAAAAACAATATACAGGGTTATTTCTAATCAATTAGCATCCTTCTAGGGGCTTATTCTGTACATCAAAACTAACAACTTTTGTTCTAAGACTTTCGTCAAAACTCAAAAAAAAATTTGTTGTCCCATAGAAAAATTTAGTTCACCCACGACAAAATGTATGAAACAGCTGATTTTTTTTGAGTTTTGACGAAAGCCGTAGAACAAAATTTGTTAGTTTTGATGTACAGAATGCCCCTAGAAGGATGCTAATTGATTATAAATAACCCTGTATATGATAACAAGTTTGAAAGCGTCTCACGTGGGATCGTCGTGGCTCGTGGTTAAAAACAACAGATCTAGAAATCTACGTGCCGTCCAAGTCATGTAAGAACTCAGTTGGAAATGCCACTCGCGAAGATTCACCTGGAGGCTAACCGTACTTACTGACTGTTTTTCTTCGGTGACCGCTTAGAAAATGATTATGATGATGCTGTCTTCGCCAATTTCAGCGTCTGGATGGTTACTAATGAGTCCACACATAGCTGCCCAATTTAGACAGTGAAAGTCCCGCAGAGGTGGCTAAAGCGAGGACTCACGTCGCAACTCATAGGTAGATTGGGTCACAAATATTGCGTGTCTCGCTCATATTTTTTGGCGTAGGGGGTATTTCTGTGCCGCCGAAGTCTGCGGAATTGTGCCCGTAGCCCCGATACATAGCGCAGTGGCGGAAACCCCCAGATTTTTAGTGGGTATGCCACCGACGGCGTTGGAGACTCCCACATAACCACCGGCCTCCCCAAGCATGGTGGTATCCATAAAGGGATTTCCTGGGTCAAAAAAGAGGGTATTTCTGTACTAGGTAAAGCTCTTGCTAATTTTATGAATTCAACATGTTATTCAACATTTTTAACAGTTCTGGATGACGCCAGTATGATATTAAAATTGATTATACATAGATCTCTTATTTAATTTTAGATAATTCAAGTAAATTTTACATAGTAATTCAACTGCAAGAGTTAGATCGTATATATTTTATTTCAGTTAATAACATCAATTGTCCGTAACAAAAAGTGTGCTAGCAGTGCCTAACCTACGCCAACCTTGGCTCTATTCGGCTATCCTGACCTTCGGTGGTCAACGACTCTAGCAGCGTCATTCCATGCTTTAACTGGCTATTTTAGAACATTAGCTCATTGTGACACATGCATTATTTAAACTAACTCCTATGCTGTTTGTTTATCCTACATATTATGAGTTTAATTCACGCATGATTTGGGACCAAGGTACGCTGTCTTTTACTAAAAATGACAAAGTTAATTAGAAGAATTAATTTTTGGAATAAAATAATTGCAATTATCGGTAAAATAAAAAAATCGAGGGTCAAACCTGGTCACGATTGGCACAGGACTGAGGCAGATGGCACAGTAAGAGAGACGCCTATACCCAGCAGTATAGAAAAGACTGTGGATGATGATGATGAAATATCAGTAGTGTCATTTAGTGTGGCATTCACGCTTGAATTATTTAAAATAGCGTAAATACATATTGCTAAACTTACATTTAATTTTTGTATGTTTTGATTTTTAATTAGGGGGAGAGGCCTGGTAGAAAAAGCGGACGTCTCACATGTTTGCGAATTACGCTGTAACAACACAAACTATTTTTAAGATATTAATAAGACCTATACAGTATGAATGAAAAAATTATAGTGTTTAATAAATGAAATGATTTTTATTTACAAAAGTGCCTATAGACAACTCAGCACGGGTAGCACAGCAAAGGGAGAAAACCATTTTATCCACTTTTAATGTCAGTTGTCAATGTCAATTCCATACTTTGTTTCCTCTTCCTAGGGAATATAATGGGGGAAAGATAATTTGTCCCATTGCCACGCTACCCATGCTGCACTAAGTGTTAAAGTCAATGACTATTCATCAAGTTGAGTATTACGTCGAGGTTCTAGTACATTTTTCTTTACGCGTCCCGTGCCTTGTGAAAAAGCTACCGGTAGAAGAGCATTCCTCGACCAGCCTGAATACGGCCAGAAGATGTAATGAAATGTAATAAATATGTAGGTACCGAAAAGTACCTAACCGCTCTTCTATATTAGCTACCAAAGTCACGAACAGTCCTACCTCACAGCTCACAGCATTACGTATAGACGTATAAATAGCGCGCTAGTGTGGGTAGTTAGAACTAACCTCGGTCACGCCTAGTCGCGTTGATGAGTGTTAGTTGTGAGCATAGAACGCGGGCGACGACCGCTAGACACCAAGGTCGTCGGGTCACTGCCTAGGCCGGACGTTGGGGCAGGCCTGACTGACTCATGACGTGTGATACCTACTTCTGCACATTGTTTCATAGTTTTGTTTTGATGATTTGAACCAAACTTTTTGGCTGCGAGTTGTAGAGATATCACGTTGAAGAGTAGGCGATGCACAGGCAACGTCTCTACTGCTTCAGCTGTTTATAGGCGTCCATTGTGCGGTAATGACGAGTGTTAGTAGAGCAAGCCTGACTGACTGATGACGTGTGATACTTCTGCACATTGTTTTATAGTTTTGTTTTGATGAAGTTTTTTTTTCTATCGTGTATAAGTCCGCGCTTTATCACCAACTCGCCTAACGTTAAGACTACAAAAACTTCAGACTACATCTCTCCAGAAACAAGAAAGCCGGAGTCGGTTCCATTTTGAAGAGTATGCGCGGCAAAGGCAAGCCTATTGTCTCTAGTGTTACAAATGTCCATAGGTGACGAAGATTATGTGGAGATTAATCAGCTTGTTTATCACTTGGTTTACTTACTTGGTTGTAAGTATAAGGCTACCCTAGTTTTTAACACGCATTAAGGCGTAATCATAATATCACTATTAATGCTCATATTATAACTATGTCACAGATTTGGATCAAGCCAGATACGTATTCTAGTAGCAAAAAATAAACTAACCGCGTGGAAAAACCTTTAGATGTAAACTATACCAATACGCGTCATTCGGGGCACATTATCAACAAAGTTTTGATCAAAGATCTAACCTGGTCAAATTTAAGAGACCATATAAAAGGTACCAAGGCCCTTCTACCAATGATGTGAATACCCACTCAAAAGCAATATGGATCCAAAGTACGGACAATCTCACAATAAATCGCAGTAGGTACCTGCTTGATATGGACAAGTAATTAGCTATGCTCAAACAATTAGGCCGGGGCTAGCCTTGAAAGCGGTCGCTACTCCCCTACCCGAAGCATTTAGTGAATGGAAACATATCTCAAACGCGTGCGCACATAGTCTACACAGTACCTAAGCTTAAACTGTTTTGAAAGCCCGCGTAGAGTAAGGAAGAGGGAAAGAGAGTATTAAAGAGAGTTATCGACCTGGCGAATGAAGTCAGAAAAAGTTTCATATGAACTCGAGTCAAAAAATATTTTTTACTTTTACTTTAGTTTGTCCCGATTTGATTGGCCAATAACAAAACACAGGTTCGATCTGCTCACAACTGTTTGTTCCTCGCTAAACCAAAAGGTCATTTCAATAGACTAGGTACTACTAAAGAAGATCCGCTCCGCTTTGTCCAAGTTAGGATCCAGTGGGACAACAATACACAAAATGGACGTTACCAAATCGCGCTGGATGCAAACCGCTTAAAATCAATCCTTTTGGGAATCTGGGGAGGTCTATGTCTGGACATAGACCTCCAGTAGATATAATACAGCTGAAATAATGCCAATAACATATCGTTTGACTGAAAGATAATTTTGATGCTGTCGAATTGGATATTCCTTCCTATCTTCGGCTAGCAAGCACACAAATAATGCTTATTTCGTTTGCTATATCATTTTCATTCAGCATAGAAAGATGTAGCCGCCCCAATTTTTTGCCAAAAGTCTGGAAATCTATTAGATGGCTAAACGGCAGGAACAACTAGGGCCTATAATTAAGGGTTCATTAAGCTCATACAAAAATAAAAATAATATACAAAATGTTCCAAAACAAGAGAAAATAATATTTTTATTATTCTACTTGGGGTGCTCCTCTAAAAGTCGAGCATACGAATGTAGAATATATATGCACTGTTTATTATCACCATTTTTTACTTACTGCCAATACCAAATACGCGAAAATAAAACATGTTTCATACATTTTTATTACATACAAAAATTAAAGCTTTTTTTGTATGGAACAACTGATTTTTTTGCAGACTTGGTCTCATATTAAAATTTGACATTATTTATTATGAGCACACTCATATCATTGAAGTCCCTTATCTATTATTGTTATCCATTGATAAAACACATTATAAAAAGCACCGTGCAAACACGATTAGATTACAGTTGTTCATTGCGATCGCCACAATGATGGCGGAAATTAAAACTGAAGGTGATTTATCTCAAATAAGTGAAATTCAACTTCAATACGTGCAAAAAGTTGTCGCAGATCTTGGTTATACGAACAGCAAAGTCACTTTTGAAAGAATTGGTAATTATGTTTTGAACGAGAAGAAAATCACAATTGAAGATGACAAAGGAATCAAGCTTAAAATGAAAGCCAAAATAGCGCCAAAAACTGATAAAATGAGGAAGATGGGAAGCGTTGAACGAGTTTTTAATAACGTACATATAATGCACGGGAAAGTACTTCCAAAATTCACTCAACTAGAAGTATCAGCTGACATTCCACCTGAAGAGAGACTAAGATACGTCACTTGCTACGGATCATCGGGACAGGCTCCTGATGAAGTCATTCTGCTTGAAGACTTAACAGAATCTTTTACAAGTTTTACAAAGTTTGATCTACTGAAACCTTTAAGTTCTGATTGCATTAAATCTGTACTGAAGAATTTTGCTATATTTCACTCATTGTCTTACATATTAAGGCATAAAGAGCCGGAAATATTTGATGAGTATACGAACAACTTTATCGATTATTGGGGGAGTCTGAAAGGTCAAGGAGAAACTTTGGATTTTTTTCGAATCATGGAAAATATTGCTCTTCGGTTTGCTAAAGATGATGTCCACAGAATGAACATATATGGAGCTATACGAAACGCCGTGAACAATATAGTTAAAATAACAAATTTTGATAAAGATAGTAAGCATAGTGTTATACTGTATGGTGAACCTTGGACAAAAAGCCTCATGTTTAAGTTTGATGTGAGTTACCAACTTTCTAAACTGGTTGATAATATGAAATACTTATGCGATTGAGAACTTTTTATCGTATCGTATTGATTTTCGTTTTAGATAGTACATGTTCTTGGAATAATATTATTATTTCGATCTTATACTATATTATTGAGATCGAAACGAATAAGCGCAGATATTCAGTGTGGTAATGCCTTATTTTTTTAAGGGTAATGCTTTCATCATGCTGAGCTCGCTGTCAACTGGCAGTAAACTTCAGTATTTGGATTATATTTCTAAGATCTGTCTCTATAATCTATTGTGTCTGTGGATAATCTAGTTATAGTAGTATCTAAGTATTCTAAGTACATTTGTTACATTTTGTTGAAATTAATAAAGACAAAACATGTTATAAAAATAAGAATAAAAAGTAAGAAATTAGTCAAAAAATTATCGTCATCTTAAATCTAATCTTTCTTTTCAGGTTGGAATCGTTATGGAGTCTATCATGGCCGATTACGAACATGCTAGGCTAGGAAGCCCAGCTGCGGATATTTTACATATGATCCTGAACTCTACAAACCACAAAATGAGAAAAGATCATTACTTTGACTGGATTGACTATTATCACAGAGAACTAGACAAATCTCTGACAAAACATGACCTTGATGTTAGCTCTTTTCTCTCTAGAGATGAATTAGATGCTGAACTGAGACGAAATGGGAAAGTCATTTTTGGACAGTCAATTTTGAAAATTTCCCATCAATCGTTACAAGTAAATGTCCCTAACGAAGAATTAGTTACAAATGATGCGATTGAATCAGCTGATCCAGAAGTAGAAGAGCAAAAAGCGACAGGGAGGGTAACTAAAAATAGTTATGTTCTAGGTGCTCTCCAAAAAAAAGTTGAAGATCTCGTGGACAGTTGTCGTGAATTTGGACTTATATAATTTACTTATTTAAATTTGTAAAAAAGTGTGGAAAATTAATTCTTTTGTAGAAAAGAAATTGAGATGACCACGACATCTCAGAGCAAATAAAAAAATCAAGAGAGAACGTCGTTGAACAGTCAAGTTAAGCCGGTTTTTAGGGTTCCGTACCTCAAAAGGAAAAAACGGATCACTTTGTTGTCCGTCTGTCCGTCTGTCCGTCTGTGTGTATGTCAAAACACTTTATCTCGGGAACGCGTCAAGATATCGAGTTGAAATTTAAACTGTTTACATATATCTATAGTCTCTTGCAGTTGTGTGGAAGAAAAACTTCTCAATTATCTTATAATAAAATTCGAGCCGTTTATGTCGTAAAAAACCGCATATTCCGACACTCACAAAAACTAAAACCTACAGGGTACTTCCCGTTGACATATAACTGTGACATTTGGCCAGAAGCATTGTCTCAGAGTACACATATAGGAATAAGTCTGAAAACCGAACATTTTTATTTGTATTACATAAAAATAGGGCCTAGATTCACACAATATGGGTTGATAATTCAAAGTGAGTAAATTGTATCATGTTAGGTATCAAATAAAAGAGCTTCATTAGTACATGCTAAAACGGATTTTTAATTATTTTGACAATGGGTAATTTTCAATGTATGACGAGAAAAGTAAAAAAAAAATATCGGTGATTATATCGGTGTACCAAGTATTTTTCTAGACCGAATCTAGATTTTAGGATTCATTGCACTCATCGTTATGATCAACTTTTAATATTGGGCCAACCCCAAAAGCACGAAAAACCAGCTGTTCAAAATTGCTGTTATATTTCGTTTCAAAAGGGCATTTGACTCAGGACAAAATATGGCGATTTCGAAGTTGACTCCACAGCAAAAGTTGGTCACAACGAGGAGTAGCGAATATCCTAAGAATATGTTTTAAAAAAAAACTATTAATATAGAAACCAAGTTCGCTTAGCATGCTTACTGTACTGTACCAGCCTTTTTAATAATCCACTGCAGGACGTAGGCCTACCTACGAAGGGTGATTGGGCCATATCCACCACGCTGGCCCAGTTCGGGTTGGTGGATTAACATACGCCATCGAATTTCTTCTACAGACGTATGCAGATTGGCTTACGATGTTTTCCTTCACCAAAGAGCTGGTTATGTGACATTCCGTACATAAATTCCAAGGAATTCATTGGTACCGGACCGGGATTTGAACCCACGACCTCACGATTGTAAAACGGGTGTGATTACCGCTAGACCACCACGGCTTCAATTCTTTGGTACGGTACCAGGGCTTTGCATGCTGTTTAGTTGCTAATACATGTATGTGTGCGTAAATCATCCGATATTGTACCAACCTCGTTCACTGCTGCTCAGTCTACTCTACCTCTATTTTCGGCGTTTATAACTTTGTTTATTTAGCCGCCACGTAAGCTGTATAACGTCCAGCCATGGCGTGTTTGTTTATCGGCATCTTCTACGTCTGACGTAGATGAAAAACAAGACAATTAATCACCCAGAGTTGCCGCAGGTGATGAAACAATAGTTTGTTTTGTATAAATGCTTTTATTAGCTACAACAGCTAGGTACTACTTTTTTCATCATCATAATCTACAGCCTTCTTTATTCCAATTTTTACCAGGGGAAATCTTTTAAATGTACCTCCGCACCTTGGGACAGGCGGGTGGTTATGTGGGAGTCTCCGCCCATTGCTGGACGGCATACCCACCAAAACCCCTGGGTGTTCCGCCACTGCGCTTGGTGTCGGGGCTACGGGCACGCTTTCGCACTCCTCCGCGGCACCCGACAGCGCTGGCCTAAACCGGGCCCCACCTCGGAGCGTAGGCTCCCTCCAGAATGACGATGTGCCGAACACCAGACACATCGTCAACCCCCACCTGGGACCAACCAGCACTCGGTCCTGTGCCAATTGTATCCAGGCTCAACGTGTGATTATCACGATATCGTCGATCAGGATTGTAGCCTTGTGCAGATCTATTATTGAACTAAATATCATTGAGATCTATCGTTCATGGGCTCGAACGAGCATTAAATACATTGAGATCTATCGTTCATGGGCTGGAACGAGCATTTAGGTACATAGGTTATCTACTACTTTTTTTACTATATACATTTATGCTGCGCTGGTCAAAAGCTTTGCAATCACATTTTGCAGACCACTGAAGGTATACACAGATATAGATAATTCAAATCCAAGCCTACGACTGTTTGTTTAGAATAAAACAACAGTCGGTTATTATTTTTTTAAACAGTTAACATCAATAAATAAAATTGAGAATTCCCTTAACTTTTTTTATAACTGTATCAATACATTTTGCGTTGTTATTATTCTACTATCCTACTCATATTATAAACGCGAAAGTTTGTGAATATGTATGGATGTTTGTTACTCTTTCACGCAAAAACTACTGAATGGATTGAGATGAAACTTTGCAATACGGACGTTTTCTTAATCCCAGCAGGTTTTATTACCTTGAATAATCACCCAAAAAGGTTTATGTCCTAACATCCCACACCGGTGACGAATGGCAATGGTAATAAAATATTTGTTTGGTTGTTGACCGCCATGAGGTGACGCGGCCTACGAATGCTTAGAGCGATAAACAAGCCAGCTACCGGTCAAGGACCTAACCTTGTTCATATTTCAGTGCTGCGTTCATCATCATCATATTAGCACTTCCACTGCTGGACATAGGCCTAGCTAATTAATCACTAATAGGAGCTGTTCTGGGGCCTTATTGTGTAAGCGCTCTGGTGTTCGGCTTCGCTTTTTCTCCTGCTCACGCCAATTACTCACGCCACGAGAGCAAGCGGGAGGAAAAGCGATCAAAAGCCTATCGTCAAAGTGCTTACACAATAAGGCCCCTGGTCCTGGTGCTCGCCAGATTTAGGTAAGTGAGTTAGACCTGCGTCGAGTTAGGCCTAGGTTTGCGCGTTTAAAATACGCCGTATGCTAGGGGCGTTACGTTTAACGTTGTACTTACCTACTGTTCTAATCAGATCGTTTGTCTCCTTTGTGGACTAACTAGCTATTACATTATTCTTGCCGAATGCATAGGGCCGGATCTATCATATGGCATTTTGGGATTCTAGGGACCACCAGCTTTGACGTAGCTGGTCAAAGTCAAAAATAGACGATAATGCGAAAACATTAAAAATGTTTATTAAATTAAACAGATAACAAATACTACACATTATTAAAATATAAATCAAATATTTTCCTCCTTTATTGTACTTTGAGTAATTATTCCAATGCATGTGTATCATTATCAACGCACTATTGGACATAGGCTTCTTCTCTCTTGTACGATCAGTTCATCAGAATAAGTTTGTAAAAAAAATATTGAGAATTTTGAAAACTAACCAGAAAATTGATTCAGTTACATAACGAGATAAAATAAATAATTATAGGAAATGTATGTAGTAGCTTATTAGATATTTAATTTATTCATAAGTATGATACATTTATTGTACCATACTTTTGAATATATTTCAGAGGTGAAAGTCACGAAATGTACATCATCTCAGCACCTACCTCTATTTTTTAATTTATTTGTTTTTTCATGACCCTACTTGACTCTGATATAAACAGCATACATTGACCTTGGTCATAGCGTAAAATAACCTTGGCTATCGCATAATGTGACCTTGAGAAGTCGGTCATTCGCACGCCCCCCACTATCCGGTCATCTATTGTGTTAGATAAACGAATGTACCTAATGAGCACATTGCCTTGTGTTCGACTCAATTTAACGTAACCAAATAAATATTTAATATAATATTATGTGGCTCTATGTATAACATTATCATCATCATCGATGACTGATTTTATCTAGTCAAGATATTACTCACAAAAAGGACTTCTATGCGGATCTATCGTTTAAGTTTGTTTAATATGCATACTTTACGGGACAGATGAAAAATGCTAGACCTTACATATCTGTACAAAGTGATCCACGGAATCTCTTACTGTCCTCTCATATTAGAAGAAATATCTCAGCATATACCTTGTCGCCATCCTAGAAAGCGAATTTCACGAATCTTGAGGTGGTGACAGGCTCCTAGAACTAATTTGCACTTAACTCATAGATTATGTTGCAATTTTAACGAATTTAATGTCTCAGTGAACGATTTCGATGTCTTTTACGATTGACGAAGGCCTCTATTCAATCATGCTTAATGTTCATATTTTGTAAACTTTAGTTATTTTTGATTTATAATTATAGACCAATATAATGCGAATGTTGTATACGCCTATAAATTAGTGATCAGATGAGTCCTGTGTATGTATTACTGTTTTTTATATTTATATAAGTGTTTTTCATATGTTCACTGTTGGTGTATCATTATTAAACAAAAAAAAAACATCATTATTACATCAACCGTAGGACGTCCACTCAGTGGCGGATTTACGTATTTGCCGCCAGCAGGCTGTTAAAATTTACCCCCTTCAGACTTTGATTCTAAGAAAAACAATTATTTTTTGCAAAAAAGGCAAAACCGACTTCCATCATGTACAAACTCCCAACAGTTCACTCGAATTGATGTACAAATTTTCTATTCGCACATGGAATCTCCTCCTTTTTGAAAGCCGGTTAAGGCGAATCATGTTTTGTTTTTTTTCTGTAGACTTAATAATATTTATGTCAACAAATTAATCTTTTATTTTTGTATAAAAAATAATAAATATTTTAATAATAAAATGAATGGCCAAAAATGTACCGCCCCCTAAAATCTGCCACTACTCAACCTGCTGGTAAATGCGCCACTGCGTTCACTGCTTGACATAAGGCCCTCCAATAAATTCCCAACAAGACCTGTTGGAAGCGGCTTCTATCAAGCGTGTTGGTCTGGTCTTGATCAGATAATCGGTCCAGCCAATAGAACTTAGACGTCCATTGGTGGATGTCTTACACCTCATTTTCATCGGTTTTTGCATAAGCATTGCTATCAGGGGCCCCTAGGCAGTGCCATTCTCGGGGCCTTATTACAGAATCTTTACAGCCATGGTGGGGTTTCAATAGTTTTTCAATACCAGGCATATTTGTACGGAATTTTTGGTAGGCGAGCCTGAATCGCACTTGTCCAGTTCTATTAGGGGCCCCTAGTCGAAGCGCGGCCCCTAGGCAATTGCCTAATCTGCCTTAGGGATAATCCGGCACTCTATGTATGTTTGTATCTTAAAACATTTCCCAAATGATCCATTTCGGTACAGTTGTATTTCTTTGAAAGCTGATGTCATCGACGACGAGGTTTTCAATATTTCAATAACATTATAGCTGTGGGTTTTCAGAATTTGCAATTTTACACAATTGTTTTTACCTGCAACTTGTTAGTTTTTAAATAAAATATGATTACAGTTATTATTCTCCGTAGTCATAGATTAATACTCCAACTTGAGCTTTGAAGATTAATAAAGCTGCTCAAAGTTCTTTTTCTTAGAAATAAAAATGAATTGAGAAATTATATCGCGTAGCGTCGTGTATTCGAAGTCGTTGACCGACTAATAATAACTCAAGGTTAGAAATAGGCGAATAGATTGGCAGTTGGGTAGGTCATGATCATGATTCATGTCATGACTAAACACTCGCGTCTGTGTGCTAGTGGAACACTACGAAAACTTGTACATGTGTGCAGTGTTGCCGCTTTTAAATTCAAATAGTGTCGGTAGATATTTTTATTTGCCAAAAGTAACTGTAATATTAGATTTAAGGAAATCAGCTGAATAAACATCCATTAGCCAAACGACGTCCACTGCTATGCATAGGCATCCCCTATGGATCTCTAATAAGACCGGTTGGAAGCATCTAGCGCGATCCTGTGATCTCAGTCCATCTTGCGGGTGGATGGTCTTACGCAGCGCTTGCCGGCACATGGTCTCCGCTCGAGAAATTTTCAACACCATGCAACACCGGATAACAGTCCTTCACGCTATGCGGATGCTGCCCATCTCGATTTTTATTATCTTGCTTCATGTCAGATGTTGACATAAAAGTTCAGTGGCATCAGACAATGCACTCACTTTTCAACTCCAGTTCAAAACCTTGTAAGGCAATGCACCCTGATTTTCACCCCAAGAAGTAATTTTTGTAACAATGATTTGGTATTTACACAATGGCTTTTCTATTCTTAGAATTAAGTCTAGATATAAGTTAATGCAAAAAGTAAGTAACTACCTACCTACCTACTGTTTGTGAACGTAAATTAAAAAAAAATGATTTACCTATAAAGAATATCTTCAAAATCACACAAATACTTGACCTGGGTGGGAATCGAACCCACGCCTCTTTGATTCCTTAGTCAGGGTCACTAACTACTGAGCCACCGAGGACTATAGAATATAGTTGTGCTTAAAAATTAAAATTAATTCAAATTCATCAATTGCATTTCCACAGATAGAGTGTAAGAAAGAGTTCAAAGATTTACTTAAACCATATATGTACATTTAAAATATTGTACATGTTATATTGTATCTAATTATCATATCTAGCCCCGTAACACAGCACTCTGCTTCTGCTGTCAATTTGATAGCTACTTAAAATATAGTTTTAAATCTACATCTTGACTTTAGTTTCCTCAAAAACGTCCTAAAGAAAATAGTTACCTTAAATAAAATGCAGGAACGAATATAACATTAAATAATATGTACAAAAATAAAACAAAACAACAATCCTAGCTAACAAATTGCGCATTTTCAATTCTAGTTTGATTCAAAAAGCTTTGAACCAAACCGGATTCATGTTATTGACTCATATAATTCTAGTTATACACATATTTACCTACCCAGTGTGTGTTTTATTACTTTAGGTAGGTTAGGTAGTCGTGTACAGTACACATGCAGTTTCGGCGTAGTGTTTTCCGCATTCTCTTCAAAGTAGTAAATAATTTTCTGAGAACAACAACAAACACACAAGGCGCGTCGTTCTAAACATTATTTTCTTACTGAGTCGGTAGGAAAACTTTACCAGAAGAAGCATCGAAGTAGCTGACATAGCCTGATGGATTAGCAAATTAACATGGCAGTGGGCAGGGCACATTAAAGTAAAGTTCGTATAGGCAGGGTGGCCAGCCCTAGTGTTAGAGTTTTAAGGCCGCCTGAAGACCTCTGACATGGCTAAACGTTTGACCTACAATTTAACGTGTCATCCGAGCCACGGTAACGTTCTGTTGGAAAATTCCACCCGCGGCCACCCATCCAAATGACCTTGCAGAACATTAGACTGATCACGGGTGGGGTCGATACAGTTCTCGAACAAAGACAGATAGGACTTAGGCCTACCCACAAAGAGCGACTGGGCCTAATCCACCACGTTGGCCCAGTGCATCAAATTCTAAAGAACGAGATCGGAATTTGAATCCTCACGATTGTAAGGCGGGTGTCACTACCCCTAGACCACAACGGCTATTTGATGACAATGAAGTGAAATGTGAAACGGAGCTACAATGTCCCATGCAGATGAAAAGAGACAGATCAATGCTATCTTAAAATAATTCAAGTTATTGCTAAACGGAGAGAATAATACCTACAAGTGGGCTCAAGGCTGCGCCGGCTGATGCGAGTTCACGGCTAACCGAGCCGCCATCCGTCTAGATCATCAATATGGACAAAAAAGTTGTTTGTCTGTAAAGTCAGTTCACGGACATTAATACGTGATAACGTCATATGCGTCACATGCCGAATGCTCAGGCCGATCGTGCTTCTCTATCGCTTGTTCAGCGCTCTCTGTCGCACGCTCGGCTCAGGCGGAACGTTTTCGTGCGTGCAGCCCACGTTCATCGATTTATAAGACGTAATAAAGTTAAAAAAATGCCATCGGTCATCAGTCCTACCAGCTACGTGCCCTGCCCACTCCGATGGGCTATGTCGGTAACTTTGGTACTTCTACAGATATCCTCATTACTAATTCGATCTCGCAGAGCAACTCAGAGCATAGCCTTCTCCATAACTTGTTGTCTACTTGGAGCTTACTATAAGGCCCATAGTGAGAGTCTACATTTCTGTGTAACAAATAAAGTTAAAAATTCTATAAGCCACCATAATACTAATACCAAAATACCTAAATACTACAGTACTTAGTGAGTAGTTTTGCCAGTATGGCAGCAGGGATCTTATATGGGACAGTAGATGATAACGAATCTGATTGATTAATGACTAATACAGCTTATTGATCAAGCGTAAACAAAAATCTCCGTTTTAGACAAGGCGATTTTGTTTTGGTTTGGTTCTGAGATTGGTTTTCGTCTACAGGTCGCATTGTTCACCAGATCGCGACAAACCTTGGTACAGAGGTATAGAATAGAATAGAATAGAATACTTTATTGACCTTATAACTACGTGTGTTACATTAGGTACGTCAAATTTACAATCAAAAGAAAATCATAATTATATAAATTTTAGCAGTCTGGCAGTAATAATAATAAACTATAATGAAAATATAATCCAAAACTGATAACATATACTAATGATGTCAATGTTAAAAAATATAAAATGTACTAAAAATATATAAAAGATTAACGTATGACAAGAAAATAAATGTCAGTGTCAATTAATTATAAAAACGATCAGTAAATTTAAATGAAAACCAATTGCACAGAATAATATAAAAATAAAAATGTCCAGTACATAATAATCAAGTTAAAAAGTCAAATTTCATCAATTATCTATTAATATTACAAGTAATTTCATTTTCTTTTTATTGTTCGTTCTACTTAATTAATATCAGAGTCCTTTTCACACAAGAATGAAGATTCGCTTAGATGCATGCTCATAAATTCATTGATGGAATAAAAAGGATTGATTTCGAAAAATTGCTTTAGTTTCCTTTTAAAATCATTTGCATGTAGTTTAGTTATAGCTTTTGGTAGCTTTTTAAACATAGCAATTTTGTTATAGATGCCTTGTTTTCTAGCTTTGGTAAGCCTTACTTGTGGCATATACCAGTCATCATTGCTTCTGAGATTATAATTGTGCTTTTGTCTCTCTTTTTTTGTAACTACCAGTTTTCCAATTTCATCATACATTTTTATCAGACAGTTGTAAATGTATAGAGATATCACAGTCATAATTTTATTCTTTTCAAACTCTGGTCTAGCAGAAGAACGCTTCTTTAGTCCGAATATTATTCTGATGGCCTTTTTTTGCGCCTTTAGTACTTTTTGGACGTCTGCGCCGTTACCCCACACAGTAATGGCGTATCTAATTCTGGATTGAATGTAAGCGTAGTACAAAGCTATTAAAGATTTTTTATCTAACAGAGATCTTAATTTCATATATAATTCTCATTGGGGGGTCTCCAAATCAGACAAGACTAAGAGCGAATCGAGATATATACAGGGTTATTTCTAATTAATTAACATCCTTTTAGAGGCTTATTCTGTACATCACCAGTGGGTTAGCCACTGGTTGGATGTGTAGAGGGTCATCAAAACGAACAAATTTAGTTGTGCGACCTTTGTCAAAACTCAAAAAAAGATGTTGTTCCATAGAAAAATATCGTTCACCCGCGGCAAAATGTATGGAACAGCTGATGTTTTTTTCGAGTTTTGACAAAAGTCGCAGAATAAAAGTTGTTAGTTTTGATGTACAGAATAAGCCCCTAAAAGGATGCTAATTGATTAGAAATAACCCTGTATACCCAACTGGCAATAACCTCACATAAATGAGTCTCTAGCATATAATTTTTCGCTCTTATATTGATTCTAAATCATCGTATAAGTCTAGATTTGGGCATAAATTATAAGCGTATTTATTTTAATATCGTCCTTATATCTGTCTTTTTAAATACTGCGTTTGCTTTTACAGTAATCTTGCCAAAACTAAAAAGTTAAAAGAAGTTCAATAACTGCCTTAGGCTAATATCGCTTTCATGTTAGTATTTTGTAAACGTAAATAGACTTTTATTGACCTATTGTTCTCCAAATGTAAGCCCACCATTCTTATAAAGTGCGAAATCTAAGACTTTTTTGTAAGATGGGTAAGCTTGACGACTTAAGACGTACAAACTTGAAAGTTTGTAATAGGCTTTCATTCCTAGTTCAGAGGGTTGGGGAGTAAAAGTTCGCTGTTTTAGATTTTTTCCTTTGTATTTGCGTAATAATCTACCCAGATGCCAAATATCAAGTTTCTAGGTCATCTGGCAGTGGGTTAGGTTTTTGATCTATAAGTCAGTGAGTGAGTGAATCAGTCAATGAAACCCTGGTTTTAGACGTTAAGATGTAATTAACTGTTGAAGCATAATTAACGAAATTTTGTATTCTAGGCTAACTTTACTAAATAGGCTGAATTTCATATATTAAGGTTAAATCTTTTCCGAGTTATAAAGGGGTCAAAAGTGGCGAAATGGTTCGTGTAATATTACACACGTCGCGTCGCCAGATTTTTCTTTGTCTTGGCTGGACACGCTACCGCGTGTCTAGATTCAGTTAAAGAGATGAAAAAAATGAAAATGAAAATTATTTTATTTAACAACTTATGACAAATACTTGTAATATATCGCGAAATCTATTGTTCGGTAACCTACCGACTAGTTATTCTTGTAGTACCTAAATAGTATAATTATTAAACATTTAATTTCATAATAATTGTTTTAGTAAATACATTTATATTAATAAAAATCGGCCAAGTACGAGTTGGACTCGCGCATGAAGGGTTCCGTAACGTATGGGAGCACCTCGGCAAAAAATACTTAAGCCCCTTAAACAATCAAAATTATTCTGTTTTTAGTATTTGTTGTTAGAGCAAAAAATCGTCACATAGGCAATCGAAATACATCACCTGTGAAAATTTCAACTCTATAACTATTACTGTTCATGAGATATAGCCTGGTGACAGGCGGACAGCGGAGTCTTAGTAATAGGGTCCCGTTTTTACCCTTTGGGTACGGAACCCTCTAAAATAAATGAAGGATATATGTCTTCCTATAAATTAATCAAATTCTTGCGAACACATTTTGCAAGACAACCCTGTTTGAATATAATTATTCTCCTATCAATATACTCGTAATTACGTAAAAAATTGGTTTGAACCGTGTACGCTATGAGTGGGATAATCCTGCAGTGTAACTTTGGTTAGTGGGTAAAACGTGTGCTACATAGCATACATGTGTGCTATTTAGCACTTAATAGCAAAACATCACGAAGTCACGACCTAGTTAACCGTGTCATCTACTGCACTGCAACATAGTAATTGCTAAGCGTAGATAACAGGACGGACAGGGCTCACAACAACAACAAGTGGGCTCAAGGCTGGCGCGAGTTCACGGCTAAACGCGCCGCCATCCGTCTAGATAAATATTGATGCTCTCACTGTGCTTTTCGGGTTCACTTTCTGTCTCCGGGTAATAGGCATAATGACTGGATAAAAAATCATAATATTTACATATAATTCGGTTAATTAGTCTTTCAAAAATTATTAGATACGTATTTTTCCTTTTGTCAATCGAACAATAAATGACAAAGATAAGCCTTGTGAAAGTTTGAGAGTGGGGGCTCGTGACGTCACTAGTGCGACGTAGTTTGTACATTTGTAGCGCACTCGTGACGTCGCGCGGAACTTTAACGGGCTATGTTTTCGTCAATTTTTGTTTAATTAACAAAATAAAAAAAAATCGTGTCTAATACATTTTTTTAATCTATCTGACGGACTAATTATATTGTTTAATCATCTAGCCTTTTGTATAGTTTACACTGTCATTATAAAACGTTAAAATAACAACGCCTAGAAACACCTGGACAAATTAAGCTATGATATTTTGACTAGGTGTTTGTCAGCGATCACCGAAGTTAAGCATCATTCAGCACGGTCAGACTTCCAATGGGTTATCAGTTAATCACGGATGGTAAAATTGTGGGTCCTGGTAGTTTTAACTATTCAACCGTGTCAGAAGCCTTCAGGCGGCTTAAAAACTCTGACACCAGGGCTAGCCACTCGGCCTATACAAACTTTAACGTTAAACGAAAAATAATTAAAAAAACACTAGAAAAACACGCTTAGTATGGACTTGTAAGAAAGGCCACGTAATGGTACGTGGCCCTTCTTACAAGTGCAAACGCGACTATGATACGATATGTCATCATGGAATGCCAGTGCCTATCTTCCGGCTTCATCATCAGACCATGAAACCTAATCGTGGACAAAGCTCATCGCAAAACTATTACTAAGACTAAGACTATTCTAAGAAATCCAAAACAGCTACGATACGATTTTCCATCACGAAGTTCCAGTTCATATCTTCCGGCTCCATCATCAGATCAGTTCGACAGTACCACAGTATTGTCATCAAAACTACATACAGCTGCCAATTTTCATAACACTACGACCCTTGGAAGTTGGGAAAATGAGTTACCTTAGATTCCATTACATAATTAGTTACATACAGGTCGACCTAATAAAAGCGTGTTAAAAACATTGAGCTCCTGAGATACACGCAGTCCTTTTTTACGAAAGGGAAGTCCTCACAAGGTACACCCGTCTTCTGCACACTGTGGCCAGTTTCCAGCATCTGTTATGACGCTGGGAGCTACAAAACTACACTAAATGTTTAGCAAATACTAAACAAGCAATACATAACCGTCTAAAAGGCGTATAGTGTGCAGTTAGCGTGTGTTTCCTCAATCTATCGCCGCCGGCCTCGACGCGGGCGGCCGTCGAACTGCCAGCCTTGATCCTGCGCGTCAACAATGTTCTACTCGTAAACAACACAGAGTAAATCGAATAAATAGTGACTAGTACCTGGACCTACACAATATGATATAGATTCCTACGTATTCACTGTTTTAAAACTTTAAAAATCATTGGTTACTTAACAATTACCTAATTTTCAACCATGCAAACCTCCGCTCTCCGCTAGGAGTAAATATTTTCTTTGATATCCTCATAGTTCATTTACAATGGGTGTCAGAGACACACTTTTGTATAGACAAGTAAAAAATCTACACATATTGAAAAGTTAACAAGAAACCTATTACTTACATTTCTGTTCAGTGTCTGTTTATATGTTAATTTCTTCCTCCTTTAAGGCCATGGTTTTCTGTCAACTTCTATTTACTATCAGTACTTGGTTGCCAGGAAGAAATCACTTTTAGCGAAAAGGCCGCTAAAAAAGTTAGAACCTCTTAATAGTATTGTTTTTGCCCTTGTAGTCTGTTTTTTATGTAATGAGGGTGACTAATAAAGTGTTATTGTTTGTACATATACATTAAAATTAATAACAATGTCAAATGAAGCTAAACAATCTAATCTAATTGAAATTAATTCCTGTCAATTACTGTACAGTACAGTATCAGCCTTTTAATAGTCCACTGCAGGACGTAGGCCTACCCACGAAGGGTGACTGGGCCATATCCCCCACGCTGACCCAGTGCGAGTTAGTGGATTGACATACGTCATCGAATTTATTTTACGGACATATTGACGGCAGGTTGCCTCACGATGGTTTCCTTCACCGAAAAGCCAGTGGTATGAAATTCCGTACATAAATTCGAAAGAACTCATTGGTACGGGATTTGAACCCACGACCTCACGATTGTAAAGCGGATGTCATTACCTCTAGACCACCACGGCTTCCCGTCAATTAATAAATCACATTATAAAGATAGTAAAAAGTAAACATAACAAGGTGCCAGTTGTATAAATGATGAAAACCTACCAGGCTCATCCAATTTGGTAGATTTTCATCAGTCAGCAAAAAATGAATGAATGAAATAGAAAATGTCAAACTGTAAAAATAAAAATATTACAATTTTATTACTGAATTATTGAGTTACTAGTCAATAAAATGAAATAACACATTTAATTCCCAGCACGCATCATAATCAACCGTAAGATGTCTACTGCTGGATATAGGCCTCCAGAATCCTAGCCCCTAAGTAGTCGGTGGGATTTCTGCGCTGCGCTTACCAGTACATGGTCTCCATTCGTGAACTTTACAGCCCCATTCTCATGCCATTGAAGCAAGTTAAAACTTGCTAAGCAAATAGTTATTACAAAACAGAGTTAGTATTTTAAATAATTAAATAAATAAATATTTTGGGACATGTTACACACGGTCTCTGACCCCAAACTAAGCAAAGCTTGTGATATGGCTGCCAGAGTCTAATATACTACGTAGGTATACATATTTTAAATACAGACTTATACAGGGTTATTTATAATCAATTGGCATCCTTTTAGGGATTTAATCTGTACATCAAAACTAACAACTTTTGTTCTGCGACTTTTTTCAATCTCAAAAATAAGTTGTTCATCCTCGACAAAATGTATGGAACAGCTGATTTTTTTTAAGTTTTGAGAAAAGTCGCAGAACAAAAGTTGTTCGTTTTGATGTACAGAATAAGTCCCCAAAAGGATTCTAAATGATTAGGAATAACCCTGTATAGATAGTAACTAAATAACACCCAGACACAGAGCAAACACCTATATTCGTCACATAAATGCTTACCCTGGGTGGGAATCGAACCCACTCCTCTTTGATCCAGAAGTTAGGGTCACTAACCACTGAGCCACCGAGGCAGTCAGTTATTAGAAAAAATACTCAAATATAATATAGATACCATCCTTGTTGTCTGTGAAGCTACGCTTTGCCTAAATCTGTCATCCCGCTAAAAAACAGGGTTAAAACCACTCCTACGTTACCCCATATCTTCAAATCCCGAGTAAATAGGTATCTTCTAGGTTTAAGCGTGCTGCACCCTAGATCGCATGTCTGCTAAACATCAGGCAATATGTAGTCAAACGCAAACCTATACGAAATAAAAAAATAAATAAAACAGTTAAAGCTTAGTGACGACAATAGCAAATACAATTTATTTGTGCATTGCCCTAGTTAGAATAATTAGTAAGTGCACTGACCAGTGAAGCTAATTGTTCAACATCAAAATGTCCTTGACAGACTTTATATTACTGTCTATACTTACAATATGTAAATACAGGGCGGAGAGCTGACATGACGCCGACATGAAATGAAATCCGACATTTGCCTTCTGTTTTAAAGCCTTCGGCATAATTATATAGCTAACTTGATAAATAAAGCCAGTAACTTAGTTATGTGCAATTTTCTAAAACAAGACTTGTGAGCAACCTGCTTAGCAGCGATTCGAGCTATTTGACTAAAATCGCTATTTTGAATTCTAATCTCAAAATAGCATGAATTAATTCCTTAGAAAGTATAATGCCAAATTACTTCCTTAATTTATTATTTAGTTTGTTAGGTTTTTTATTCAAGGTGTTTTTCTAGTTGCTTTTATGATTACTGGTTACTATCATACTACTGGTCTGGACTCACAAGTAGTAACTTGTGAGTCAAATTAATGTTGGCGTCAACTCTCCACCCTGTATATCAAAGACAATTTAACGAACTGCCGAGTGAGCTATGCGGTCTATTAGAGCCAATCAGTAATGAATGTTTGACATAATGAAAATAATAACTAGATTGTATTCGCATTTGTTTATTTTTATTTGATTCTATTTCTATTGAGATTATGTTGCATTATTTTTTTAATTTCAACTGACTTCAATATTTATTTTTGGATGAATCATGTTTTATTACATTATTTTAAGAATTCAACTTTTTGTACCTAGAGGAATGTAACGTATAATAACAATAAAAATTGACATTATACCGAAAAAGATGTTTATAACATACTATCGGATCCGGCGGCGCCATCTGCCGGGCTGATTTGTGAATCTAAACCATTCAGGGCGCCACTCAAACGCATACAAAAAAATTCATTCAAATCGGTCTAGCCGTTTATGAGGCGTTCAGTGACATACACATGTACAGTAGAATTATATTATACATATGTAAAGATAAATCACTACATAGTATGAAACAAAGTCGCTTCCCGCTGTCTCTCATTATGTAAGCTTATATCTTTAAAACTACGCAACGTATTTTGATGAGTTTTTTTATAGATAGAGTAATTTAAGAGGTATGATTATATGTATAATACACCTGTGCAAAGCCGGGGCGGGTCGCTAGTATTATATAAATAGTATCTACTACAGAAGCTTCTGTTTTATCATCAGCTTTGGCATCTGCATCGCCATCATCTGATTCACCATCTAAGCTACTGGAGCAGTTATGCCAGCGGCCCAGAGCCACGCTCCGTTACTTTAAGGAGCTGGGCTGGCTCGGGTAGACGCTGGAGGGGGAAATGCACAAAACACCCCATGCGGGACGTCAGTGCAGGACTTATCGCCCCTACTTCAAATTAGAATTAGAAATAGTATCTACTATTTTTAATCGAAATTAGGTACCTAAATGAAAACTGGAATTTGTGAGAAAAACTTATTACGATTGAAACGATTGCTTTTGTCTGTGTATCAAAAGATCTCGGGAGCTAGCGAACTTCCTCGGGAATTTCCAATAAGTAAACTAAAGCACTCAAAAGGCTCTAAGCCTTAAACTGAAATCTTTAAAATTCAACAAAAATTAATCATTTTGCTTAATTCTAAAACTAAGTAACAACTACAAAATGAGCTCTTATTGACCGAAATGAGCAAAGTGTCTCAATTTGGTCTTAAAAATTTTGCTTTTGTCTGTTAGGATGTTGCTTCTCATCTACAGATCGCATTTTTCAACGAATCTTGTCAAAACTTATATCAGCCGATTTCGATAATATTTTGTAAGATTGTTTAATATCTAAATCCTAACAAGATTTGCGAATATGAATCAAGTCGGTCAAGAGCTAGTCAAGATGTAGGCTTATGTAGATTCAGTTGAACAGATGTGAGGTCCACTATTCGTAGAACTACTAGTACAACAGCTATCAAACCTCCTGAAAGCTTTTGAGATAGCTAAGCAATGAAAACAACCTACTACATGTCATTCGAACCACGGTAACGCACAATTTTTGCTATTGGCGGTACTCTAACATTGATAATGCATAATAGGCCAAATTTTAAAGGTGCCATCGTAAATGGTTTTAAGCAGTTCTCACAGATGGAGCTTCCAACACTGTAATAGTTGATAGTAAAAATGATAAACATTTCACTAATTTGGCGGCTTGGCAGTGCAGCGTTCTAGCTTAATTGGACAAAGCATCTAGGCCGGAATCTCAGAGAAATGCAGGTTCAAATCCTGCGAGCGCGTCAATTTTTGAAGTGTTAATCACAAAAAGAAAGTGCCATCGTAAATTTAATAGCAACATAAAATTGTGTTCTCTCTATCAAATGCGTATAGTGAAAAAGAAACAGGTCAACTCAAAATTGCTATTATAATTAAAGCGCTCTAAAATTGGGCCTATGTATATAGAAAAAGTTCGAACTTAGTTTGACTAGGTGTTTGTCCGCGATCACAGAAGTCAAGCAACGGTCGGCAAGGTCAGTTGTCAGATGGGTGACCGCGGGTGGCATTTCCAACTGATCGCTGCCGTGACTCTGATGACATGTTAGATCGTAAGTTTCGTTGTTATAGCCGTTTAGCCTTATTAGAGGCCTTCAGACGGCTTAAAAACTCTGACAACCTAAACGAACCTATTTATAGAGATTCAGAGTTAACATTTCTAAGAATTCATAATTTTCTTACATTTTGCTATCGTTACGCTACATTTTTGTTCTATATAGCCAAAGGCATACTGAGTTACGTGTGAAAAGCCTTTTATATTATTGCTTATTGTCCGCAGTGTCTTGTCATACGCACCCAACCGTGCTTAAATTAAAATACTGCAATTATGCACATAAAATAAAATGAAATAAAAATTCTATTTATCAGGCGGCTCAAGTATCTGCCTAGCGCACACACATGCAGCGGTGGTGTTGGCCTCGAATCTGCGAGTCTCTCAGTTCATACAGTGCCCGCCGGTGGGTTAGCTCGGTCGTTACTATTCAAATATCTAATTAAAGTACAATTTAATTCATTAAATGTCAAATTATAATAATTGTCACAAGATACAAATAATTAATTTACTTAAAAATCAAATAACCCGCCCTTCATGGTTCCCGGTGCAAAAGTGCCCATAATGCTAGCAGCATTACCATGCTGAATAGCGATAGACATTCTTTGCACCAAGAACCACCCAGAGCGGGAGTCACCTCCTCTGTCCTTTATCCTCCGCCCAATATCGCGAAACAAAGCCTTAGCTTCGGCCCCCCAACTGCCCATGGTCTCCACCGCAATGGGCACAAAGTTATAGAGCGGCTCCATCGCCGCATACTTCACCCGCTTTCTTCTAATTAAATTATTAATTTAATTTCTAATTGAATCAAAAAAAGTATATTTATTAAGGATATCTCATTCGGACTCTGAGCGTAAGCTAAGCAAAGCTTGCAATATGGCTGCCAGCAACTGATATAGTACATAGATGCATCGTTTGTGGCCATTTTAGGGTCATTTTTTGCCACTGAATTTTAATGATTGTGTAAACAGTTTTGATATCAAATTAATATATATATATTACGAATGAAAAAAAAAAATATATATATATATTTTTTTTTATTTTAAGCTTTGGCATTTAATATTTATGGTTTTACATTGCTCAGGATTCAGAATCACTAGCCACGGGGCTGCCGCGCCATGGCAGTCTCAAATTATAAGTTTGCTCGTGTAAGGAGTACCAATAAGGAGAAGACACTCGGAGTCTCTCTACGAGATTTTATCAGGATTGCAGAGATTCGTAGACAAACCAAAATTACCGAAATAGCCCAGCTGCCAGCCCGCGCGCTTGTACTCTATCTTGAAAAAGATCAACCAAATTCGGTCGAAACTGACAAACAGAATTGTTGTTTCCCTTAAAAACCATGCGCGAGTAGCACCTGTGTTCTATTATATTAAAAAGACCAAATTACTCAGCTATTTCGGCTGTGCTTTATATTTTGTCTGGAAGTGTACTGCACCGCTCTGCGCATTTGCCAAATATTTTTTTCTAAATATGTAACCGGTCGGTCGCCGACCCGGCTCCATTATCGGCCCGCCGCCGGACGGGTGTTTTAGATCGACGCCCGCGCACCCACACACACTCACATCGTACTACTAAAATAATGTAGGTAGTTATATGTACACTCACATTTTGATGTACAAAAATAATAATTTTTTGCCCGAAAAGGCACAACTATTCAAATAGTTTGCAATTGGCTAAGAGATTGTACATTTACGCACCATTGTAAGCGTCTGATATTTTTAGTGGAGGCAGCAGAAAACTCAGCAAAATTAGGAGCGTTCTAGATAAGTACAAAAATCTCTTTAACAGAAAAATAGGTAATTAATTATCTTCGAAATTGATAAAAATAATAGTATCACGACATACAAAAATGGGGGTTCGAAAAAAAATACGAATAAAACAATTATACAACCATATATTAAGGTTTTTTACCTATAAAAATATACCAAATATTTTTTTATGGTTTACTTTACAATTTTGACATCTTAAAAATTTGACTGTGACATTTTACCTAATACTTGACATTGCATTGTATATTATTCACTTTGACAAATCTATATTATGGCATTTATGGACAAATTATATTATACAAATCTATATTATGTTGTTTGTTTAACTTTTGTTGCATGTGGCCCTTTATTACCTAATAACCTATCCTTACCTATTAACCTAATTTCATAGCATATTAATTTAATGTAAAAACATTTGAACGTCAGAAATGACAGGATGTAAGGAAATTTGTAAATTATTATAACATCTTCTATGTACTACATTCTAGCAAATAAATAATTTCTTTTCATTTGCGCGTCACGGAGAATACCGACTCAGGTAGAGAGTTCAACATCCTAGGACTCATATTTAAAAGACTTTTAGACCGAGGCCTGCACAGTTGCACACCCACACACATACATACCTACCTACACGTAATACTCAAATGTTGATACTAAATACCTATTTATTTAAATTTATTACACGTATTTTGAAAAATGTATAATTAAATATTTTTCAACATTTTTTAGAAATTAATTTTAAACCGTTATATTATTAATATTAAGTATGTTATATTTACTAAATCTTAATAAATAAATAAATAGACGCTTCAACCTCATCGTTAGATTATCCTACTACCCTATTCCCTACCACGGATTTCCGTATATTTTGCCAGGTTATGAGAAAAGCCCCATTCATCCAATATCGTCCACATTTTCCCGTCTCTACATTCAACACCCTAGTGCGAGCCCGCGCTAACCTATGATCCGAAGTATAGTAACTAAGTCGCCGTCTACACACACAATACAAACGAAATAGTTTACATAAATAAACTACAAAAGGCTAACAAGAACCTAATGTATCATCATATCAGCCGTAAGGCGTCTGCCGGTAGACACAGGCTCTTCGCACACGGTGTCGTTGCGTAGGCGTATCGTAGTACGCGCGTAGGACGAGAGCAATACGAGCGCATACAAAATATGTTCAAACAAGTCCACACACGGAGCGGTGCCTCCTACGATACGACTACGCTACGTCTCGTGTGCGGACTTGTTTGAACATGTACTGTACTGTATCAGCCTTATAATAGTCCACTACAGGACGTAGGCCTACCCACGAAAGGTGATTGGGCCATATCCACCACGCTGGCCCAGTGCGGGTTTATGGATTCACATACGCCATTGAAATTCTTCTCCGGACACATGCAGGTTGCCTCACGATGTTTTCCTTCACCGAAAAGCCAGTGGTGTGAAATTCCGTACATAAATCCCGGAATTTCACACCACTGGCTTTTCGGTACATGTATGCGCTCGTATTGCTCTCGTCCTACGCGCGTACTACGATACGCTTACGCTACGACGCCGTGTGCGAAGGGAGATAGCGTAAGATATTCCCAATAGACTTCTATTAAGACCAGTGAGAAGAGGCTTGCATCCAACGCATCGCGTCAGTCTTGATCAGATCATCTGCCTACTTTTCCGGTGAACATCAGTACCTACGTGAACGCTGTTTATTACAGAGGCATTTAGTTTCACCGGACTACGGACCGCATTTTTTTTTCACCGGATTCGCGGTGGTGCAGGCGCTTTGTACATAGAGCTCAAACTTGAATTGAGGCAACTATAAACTTTTTAAAAGTTTCCTGTAAAAATTTGGTAGTTGCTATAACGTTTACGGTTGCCGCAATTTTATGGCAATCTTTGAGCTCGTCGTCGTAATGAGTACCGGCAACTTTGAAAACCGGTATATATTTAACAGTTTCTAGTTGCAGCAATTAGAAACTAACTTAGCGGTTGCAGCAACTGAAAACTGTTAATAATTACCAAAACTTGAAACTCGAGTTGCTATGTGTACACAGTGCCATTGAATAAAATTGTATCGTATGTAATGTATAAGTAGATTGTATCATATGGGAGCAAAATAATATTTTTACGGCGAGGGTGCTTTTTTGAATCCAGAGCGAAGTGGGGGATTATTTAGTAGAATCCTGAACTTGAATCCCTGATATCCCTATATTTTGCGCCCGAGTGGTACACTCTACTTTTCATCACCTCTATGAGAAAATAAAAGGCGTCTCATATTTATTATTATTTAATAAAACGTAGAGTAAGAACTAAATTGAAATTAAATGGTATCTAATAATAAAACTAAAATATATTTACATTCATTTTCTTAGCACTGAACACTAACATTACAAATACTTCCAAATTCAAAGATCATTCCGTCGCACTTATTTGTTCCAAATTCAAAAAGTGCGCGGCAAAGAGAATTCCGGCGCACTTATAAAGTTCCTTATAGAAAACATCAACTTTGGGCGCACTTAAAGGCGAACCAAGTAATCGTTTTTGAATAGATGTGATGAAAATATATGTAAGCAGCTGATTGCCAATTTCCAGTTGCTGCAATAGTTGCTCCATGTGCAAAGCGCCGTATGGTTTATAAATGAACGTGTGTTAACGCACCGGACTTCCATCCGGCAAAAAATGAAAGTATTTGTTTATTGACGGTCCGTTGTCCGGAGAAAAAAACAAGCGCTCATAATATGTCAAGCGTAGATTATCTTGACATGTTAATAATACCATAGACAAAAGTATATGATAATACTAATAGCATACATTTTACCTAAATAGTATAATAATATACTATCTAAATTGAAAAACGACTGGCTATTCTATAAGTATACATGTAAAAAAATATTTTTAAATAAACAACTATTGGTTACATAATTATATTTTGAGCACCATTTAGCACCTGCTATAGCCCCTAAAGTCTTAAAATACTTAATTGAGAAACTTGATTTTATCTAATGATTACATTATTGGTGCATGGAACTGCCCGGAAATAGCGAGATCTCGCTATGAAACAAATAGCGGAAAAAGTTATGTATATCATTAATTAATCAGAAATTTTAACTTCGACCTAACGCCTAAAAATAAAATGCGATTCTACTACTTTATCCTGAAATTCAGACTTAAAAGAACACAACTGTTTCTTCCAAAAACAACATACGAACAAAAACAAAAAGTTTTGGTTAAGTTGAAGCGATGAAAGCTCAAGATTATTTAGAAAATTGTCGCACATGTAGATTATTTTCCTGTGACAGTCACGCAGCAAGAAAATTGTGCGTGCAAACGGCAACATTGCCAACTAACTATACCGACCTACTTTATACACCCGTTAGCTACTCCGTAACAGGTGGGGAGAGAAATTCTAAGATTAGGTACCTACTCCTAAATAATTAATTATAAGAGTTGACTGGTTAAACACTAACAATGTCCTAATACTCCTAGTCAATATTTAGAACAAATTTTACATTGGAACTAACTTTTGGAATGGAATGGAATATTGAAAAAAATCAGATTTTACGCCTAACTAAATCATCAGTGTCTAGTCAAACGCAAACCTATATGAAATAATCGAAATCGGCTGAGCCATTTTTGATAATGTTGTTTTAAACTTTCGCGATTTGAACACATTACTATTATATACTACGAGACTAATCGCGCACTAAAATTACGAGACAAATAAATACCTCCTCAGTTTTGATAAATCTACAATAACTAAATCATCAGTGTGTAGTCAAACGCAAACCTGTACGAAATAATCGAAATAGGCTGAGCCATTTTTGATATATCAGTAATGTGAAAAATGCTACATCGATCCGTGCGAAATATTCGCGGATTTTGTACACGGGTGAAGTTGGTCATACTATTTTTTGCAAAAAAATAATCTTGTATGATTTCAGGGTTGGTTCCCAAATCAAAGTTATTGATGATTAGGGATAGTCACAATAACATCCCAAAAATGAATGAAAATTTTCTAGCTATAGAAAATAGTTCGTGGAAACGGCGACTCGGCCAACTAGCTATAAAGCTCACACGTCCATTGAAAGCAGTTTACCCTTTAGCTACTGCTCAACAGGTGGGGCGAGGATCGCGTGGGAATAGAAATGTGCGCTATTTCTTGCCGCTTTGGATATTTTCTCTCGAGAGCTGCCTTTCTGAAATATATTTTGTAGTGTTCACTCACTTACTTTACTTTCATTTTAACTTTAAACGACACTATACTTACTTTCTTACTATTATTGTACAATACATCCGAAAGTATTTTTGTTGGTTTGTTACTCTTTTACGCAGCAACAGAGCAACGGATATACTTGATTTTTAGCATGGATATAGTTCACAGGGTTGAGAAGTGACATAGACTGCATTTATCCCGGAAAATAAAAGGTCCTTATGGGTTAGCACAAAAAACAAAAGAACAGGCGGGCGAAACCAAGGGGGAAAGTTAGGAAGTAAATTAGTTCCTTATAGGCTGGGTGGCCGTAGTTTCAGAGTTTTTAAGCCGTAAAAGGCCTTTTTTACTAGGGTGATCTTCGAAAGATGCGAAGCAGTCGGGTTAGTAGAATTTTACCCACTAAAACCCCCTCGGTGGCCAACTTTTGTGCTCTATTGGGAGCACCGGGATCTCCAAAAGGAATACACCGGTGCTTACAGCACTTTGTGTGACTACTCGCCTGGTGCTAGAGCCATTCTTGTGAGGTAGGTCCTCTACGACAGGGTTGCACACAAGCTATCGTCCTCCCCGTTTGAGTAAATGGCCAGAGCCCCATCTCTGACAACCCACGAACCCAGAGGTCCCCTTTTAGTAGGCTCTTACTATAGGCAGGGGATACCGATGCCGTATACTAGTGCAAAAGCTAAACGGCTGAAACTACATCCGAGGCTGTAAATCGGAAGCTGTGATGTTAGCTAACAGAAAAAAACTGGACAAGTGCGACTCAGGCTCGCACTTCGAAGGTTCCGTACAAATCCAGAAAATTTCACTTAATTGGGAAGTAAGTTGTTAATATCTCTATACCATAACAATCGAAAAAAAGTCATTTTTCTCGTCATACATCGAAAATTACACATTGTTAAAATAATTAAAAACCTGTTTTAGCATGTGCTATTGAAATTCTTTTATATGATACCTTACATGATACGATTTACTCACTTTGAATTTTGAACCCATATTTTGTGAATTTTGAGGCCCTATTTTTTGTGATTTAAATTTAAAAATTTAAAACAGTTTTCAAATTTATTCCTATATGTGTACTCTGCGAAAATGCTTCTCGCCAAATTTCATAGTTCTATGGTAACGGGAAGTACCCTGTAGGTTTTGATTTTTGTGAGTGTCGAAATATGCGGTTTTTTATGACATAAACGGCTTTAACTTTTTTAAACGATAACTGAGATATTTTTCCTTTACACAACTTCAAGAAATCATAGATATACGTATACAGTTTAAATTTCAGCTCGATATCTTTACGCGTTCCCGAGATAAAGAGTCTTGACATACACACGGACGGACAGACGGACAACAAAGTGATCCTATAAGGGTTCCGTTTTTTCTTTTTGAGGTACGGAACCCTAAAAATGACAAGTCGATGTATTAGCTACAAGCTACGGATAACCGAATCCTCGCGCAGCTGTGGAGTGTGCTTCAGTCAGGATTGGGCTATTCACAGCTTGTAGCTAACTTCACAGCCGCCAAGTTGTATGGTTCGGCCTATAACAACAACAAACAACAAATTTTTGAGACTGATCTCACTAAATAAGCAACACAATCATTGATATTAAGCCTTCTTTCTATCCAACTAACCCCGACCTCCTAAGAGTCGTTAGGGGTGTTTGACCGCCACTGTATCGCACCAACAATGTAATAAGATATTGATTTGAAGTTGTTTGAAAAAAATAGGATTCATCGATTCAAGCGTCCTATTTAAATTTTGTACCTAGATTGCAATGGTTGAAGTCAGTTGTCCTGTTTTTGGCGAAAGGTAATTAATCTTGTAACGTAAACTACAACGCGGTTACATTAACTAGACGCTTGACCATGTGACGTTATTTTGGCGCTCAAGTACGGTGTGCAAAAAAAACCGGCCAAGTGCGAGTCGGACTCCCGCACGAAAGGTTCCGAGCCATCATCTATAAAAGATAAGTTTGTACCTGTTTATTAAGATCGAGTAATAATTGCTTAAAAATTAATGCGATGCGAAGAGTTAATGTGATCGCGATATAATTGCTTTATCCTTTGCCCTATCTCTCTCTCTCTAATAGTACCGTAACTTGTCTCGCTAGACAAGCAACACAATTAGTGAAACAAGCCGTATTCTGTCCAGCTGACCCCGACCCTTAGGGGCCAAGGGTCGAGGCTGACCGCCACTATGTCGCACTAACAATGTGATAAGGGACTGTTATGGAGGACCCTAATTTCGTCTATGGAAATGGTTCTATTGAGATTTGTGTTACGTTTTGTTGAAGTTTATTTGTGTTGTGATAACAGTTATTTAAAAGGCTATAGACATATTATAAGGAGTGAGAATAAAATTTCTGTATGTAATAAATAAAATTCGTATAAATTATACAGCCACTTTAAAAAAATCACTGTTAATATAGGCCGTGTATAAAATATGCGATTCCCTTGTTTAGTGGAACGATCGATGGTGGATTCAGATACACCAACAAATTTTCTTTTTTGCCTACTGAAATAGTGGTACATCATCGAGAGGAAATCTACTTCTAAGCATGTACCACTATTACAGTTCTAATAAGATACATAATTATCTACAGGGTTATTTCTAATCAATTAGCATCCTTCTAGGGGCTTATTCTGTACATCAAAACTAACAACTTTTGTTCTACGACTTTCGTCAAAGCTCAAAAAAAAAATTTTGTTATTCCATAGAAAAATATAGTTCACCCGCGACAATATGTATGGGACGACTGATTTTTTTTCTGAGTTTTGACGAAAGTCGTAGAACAAAAGTTGTTAGTCTTGATGTACAGAAGAAGGATGCTAATTTATTAGAAATAACCCTGTATATATATATATATATTTATAATTTGACTGCCTCGGTAGCTCGGTGGTTAGTGACCATGACTCCTGGGTCAAAGAGGCCCCATCATTCGATTCCCACCCAGGACAAATATTTATGTGATGAACATAGGTGTTTGCTCTGTGTCTGGCTGTTATTTAGGCATTATCTATATAAATATGTTAATATATTTGAAAAATATGTATTTATAGTAAATCAGTCTCTGACAGCCATATCACAAGCTTTGCTTAGTTTTGGGTCAGAGACCGTGTGTAAGACGTTCCCTAATATTTATTTATTTATAATATGACACATTTGAGTACTAGATTGCGCTACTACTTAAGAATCAATAGGTAGAGTACTAATTTCGTTATTTAAATTAAAATATAACAATTAAATATATTACTTTATCAGTACCTAAGTACCGTTTTTCAATTATTTAGTCTTCGTTGCTAAAAGTAACCTCTTATCTCTCTCTCTCTCTCGACTCTGAGGAGACTGCTCATCTCACATCACACATCTGAACCATAATGAAAACGCAGCTTATGTGCTTGACAAACGTGATATTTACTATAGTAAGAGGAACCTACTTACCTATATGCGTACTAGGTACCTTCAGAACAAACTAGTTCTAGGTGTCCTACGTAAGTGTGCTACAATGTAGACCGCACGTGGCCAAACACAAGCCTTTCCGCAATGAAAACAAATAAACTGCGACATCACTCAACAAACTTCCACATAGTTGAGCAGTATATCTTTTACCTCATAAAATCAACACACAACCCCCATAACATACTTACAAAAGCTTATCGCATTCTTTACTATCCTATAACGGAGACCCAAATCACGGAATAATTCCGTCCCATCGCCCAACGTTAACCTTCCACGCCACCAGTCCGCGACACAATAAGCTATAGAGTTCTCACACCCTTGACCGACTCGGGCCCCATGACCGGCCGTCTTACTATCCATAGACACGCATGAGGGAGACGGTGATAGTCTCCGCGGAGGTGCGACGGAGACGGAATAATAACATAAGAAAGGCAAGGTCGGTTTCAGTAGGTCAGCCTGTCTAGGCGACGTCTAGCACTCACACTAGGGAAAGGTACGGTTGGCAACGATGGAGGAATAGTTTTGTGGTAGTTTTCATTATAAAACATGGTATAATCCACTAAAGTAAGTAAGTTAGTTCGTATAGGCCGGGTGGCTAGCCCTGGTGTCAGAGTTTTTAGGCCGCCTGAAGGCCTCTGACATGGCATAATCTGACATAATCCACTAAAATGTTTGTAGCGAATCATCTATGACTTTTTTATTTTTTCTTTATTAACTACCACTAAATACAAGTCTTACATAATCTAAAACTATACTATATAAACTACTACTACATAACAAGCAATTGGATCATCCACATAACCTTGAAGGTCTAAAGATAATCTACTTTTTATCATAACACTTACGTGACACTCGCAAATATTACTAAGACTCTATGCACTTGGAAAGTACAGAATAAAAGTTATAGTGTGTTCACTGTTCAGTTGTGATATATTTTTAATTGAACATCGGTACTGGATTTAATTACTAATACTCTAATTCTTTAAGAAGACCAGCAGGCCAATCGCGTCAATTTTAAACAGCTGCGTTCCATCTGTAATTCAGTTAAAGTACGGTTGCAATTGTAGTTAAGTTTCGATTCAGCTTCATGAAATTAGGTATTGCGCTAAACATCATACACCAACCGTTCATTTGACACCGGTTACGTTCCAACTCTGATCGAGTTGCGTTTCAACTTTAGTCAAAATCATTAGTGCGATACGAAAATAGACAAAAAGTCGAAGTTCAGTTAAAGTTCAATTGTAGTTCAGCTGTAATTTCTTAGTGCGATTGGCCTGCTGTTACTTTAGTCCTGATATTCAATATCAATTTCATCCAACTAATTTGAAAATCCGAATAAGTAGCTTTTTATTTGTAGTAGATACAAGAAATGAGAAAAAGCAGTGTGCGTCACCGTTGTCATAACTGTGTCGTGCTAATGAACAAACCTCAATGCACGAACGGTTGCACTTCTCAGAAAACCAATTAGGAGAGACAAGTGCACCGTCACGCCACCTTCTACCATCATCCGTATGGAAACCGCCTTAACAAACATTGATTCAGATTTAAAAAAGTAATACTTAAGTATCAGTGTTTGACCTGTAACGACATAATTTCAATTGTATAGAATTAATAAAATTAATAAAGGCCATATCAACTGTCCATGTCCTGTTTATAACGTATCCAAGAAATATTAAAATATATCAAACACATTTTAATGCATTTACAAATCTAACCTAACTTAACTACATAGAGATAAACTTAATTAAATAGAGGAGTTATGTGTAATATTAGCCTATAAATACAATCATTATTTTAAGACAATAAATTCACTACAGTTTCTATGACAAACATCAATATATTTCAAATAGTTGAAAAAAAACTACTAAAATCTTTATCTGCTGCCAGTCCTGCTCTACTAGCGGCGACCACACACACGTCAACATCAATAGTGCACATATCGACACAGTATACCACATTCCACGCAGTATACAAACTTGTCTACTTTATATTATTCACCTGTGTTAATGTTGTTGTATCTTAGGCAGTTTCCACTCAAGATTTTTTTCGCCCTAGATTTAGGGATTTGTTCTGAAAAAAATCCCTAAATGAGAAAATCTATGGAAAGGGGGTGTCCCAGCACGGAGCCATCTATTCATCTTACCCTAGAAATCCCTAAATTGTGTGACACGAAATCATTTTACCCTAAAAATTCGTAAATTGGGTGGCATGAAGTCATTTTACCCTAAAAATTCCTAAATCCTTGTTTCAATTAAAAACACCTTAAGTAATGCATGATACATATACTTTCGCCCAAAAATAGGGCGAAATCCCTAAAAGTGGAAACACTGATTTTCGGCGCTGTAAAATATTGAGTGGAGTAAAGTTAATATTGTCACCTTGATAGTACCTACGTTCACGGTTAAATTTCTGCTTAGTTAGACTAATTACATAACTGAGACTGTAATTTCAAGATAATTGGGATGTTTATGTAAAAATAGCGATTAGCGAAACAGCGTCTGATCTCCAAGTCATGTTAGAAGAACTTAATAATGCCTCTCTAACAGTAGGTTTGAAAATGAACATGTCCAAGACGAAGGTGATGACCAATGTCGCTGGAGCTCCACTGCCCAACATTAAGGTTGGTAACGAAATACTGGAGGTTGTTTCACATTACACGTATCTTGGACATAGTTTAACATTCGATAGAGAAGAGACGCACAAGGAGATCAACAGACGCATACAACTGGGATGGGCAGCATTCAGAAAGCTTGCCGACGTGCTCAAAGACCGAAAAATGCCGCAATGTCTGAAAACCCGAGTTTACAACCAATGCGTACTACCTGTGATGACGTATGGTGCCGAAACGTGGACGCTCACCAAGAAAACTATATACAAAATGCGAGTCACACAACGAGCCCTGGAGCGTGCTATGCTAGGCATCACGTTACGTGACCGAATTCGAAATACGGAGATCCGTAGGAGGACAAAGGTGGCAGATATCGGATCCCGTATAATCAATCTCAAGTGGCGTTGGGCTGGACATTTAGCCAGATGTGATGATGGCAGGTGGAGCAGGTCTCCGGTAGACCCTTACAACGGTGGCGTGATGACATCCAAAAGTTTTGCGGCAACACCTGGATGAGACTGGTACAGGACAGGGATAGTTGGCGTAAGGGGGAGGAAGCTTATGCCCTGCAGTGGGCCGAAATAAGCTGATGATGATGATGATGACGATGTAAAAATAGATGATGACCTCTGCAAGTGGTTAATTTTCTAGATCTTGACAATAAAATATACTGTTGTTTTTAAACTTTCGCGATTTAAACACATTATTATTATATACTACGGGATTAATGTTATGAAAAATTGTCACTACGACAGTATTGACAATTTTTCAAGTACAAGTTGAATTGGCGTTTCCAGCTGTTTCACATTCAAGCAACTCGGCCGAAACGTCGGGATGATGAGGTATTTATTTATCTCGTAATTTTAGTGCGTGATTAGTCCCGTAGTATATAATAATAATAAAATATACTGCTTATGATATCTCGGTATTGTCAAGGAGCTAATATTTTCCTCGAATGATTCCTACCAAAACTAGTTTTTAACCGAACTAAATACAAAAAAAGGTTTATCTGTAATATTTTTTTTGTTTCGCTCAACGCTCAACTGATGCATTCATAATACAAAACAACGCTGTAGGTAGGATTACTATTGCGGTAGGTTAGTCAGTAGTTTATAGTAGGTAATACAAGTGTTAACTTTTAGATGTTATCACCAACGGATGTCGTAACTCGTCATTACCTAAGTACGTACAATGTCACCGATAAAGCTACTTTTCGATGCAACCAGTTAACGAGTTTGCTATCACAAGAATAAAATTTACCTATCTAACTTTAATATGACATTGCGCAAGTTGACATGCGTTGTCAATGTCAATACCCTTTTTAGAATATAGATGAAGCACGAAGTTGTTTTGTAATGATGACGTCAATTTACGTAGATATATTTACATAAGCCATCAACGTTAAAAGCAGTACAGACTTTTTGCTAAACATTAGAAAATAAATAGATACGAGATAGGCCGAGCCTAGGCCGCACTGATGTTGTCAAAATACGATTAGACAAAACTTAATAATGACATCACAAAACTTCCACTTCTCTTCTTCTGTCTGTCTTTGTCTTGTCTTTCTCTTTCTACAGTAGGGTAGAAATACATAAAAATCAATCAAACATTACGAATATTATTGTATCATAATGTGTAGTATATAATAAACTGGAAGATAAGGTATTTACTTTGATAGGATAGCCTTTTTCGATATTTATTTATTTACAGAACAAAATAACTGGACTCTGGACAGAATGTTGTTTCACAAAGTGCAGGGATACTAATAAGCAATATTTTCACTTCCTTTATTTATTTTATAAATCTTATTTTACAAATTTACTAATTATTGTTTATGTATAGGTATGATAATAATTATAATTATAATAATTATCTACAAAATATGATTACTTAGACAGTCCAAATCACTGGTTATGGATTCGAAAACTTTCAAATAACTAATAAATATTTTAAAATTTAGTTTATGAAGAATAAATATATATTTGTATTCGCATACGTTTGCTCGGTTATGTGGCGAGAAAAGCTGTCTGCAGTAGTCCTCGACACGGGTTTTCCTAGTGAGGGCTGCTTCGCAAAGCTTACTATTTGGCAATACTGTTAATTATGTTTTTGCCAATATTTATCATGCAAACCTAACCTACCTTAAGATTACATTTCTAAGTACCCACATCTTTTAGTTTGTGAATTATGTATGATATATGTCTCATGTATGATAAATAAATGAAATGAAATGAAATTAAAATAATTTTAATTCAACAATAAATGTAGGCAGAACGACAGAAACAGGCAATTCGAAAAGTGATTTATTTGTATTTTATTTTGAATCTTTTTAATCTTATTTCAATACGCTTGCTTAGTTACAACTTTATTTCCTTTGTAAAAATATTTTATATATACTAGAAACCCACGTACTACACTATTTTTTTTTCACAAACCACATACTAAATTAACGCAAAACCAACACTGTCCTTGAATAAAAACTAGCTAACTGATGTGCGTGGCACATACCAGCATTTAGCCTTTTTTAACCCAGGGAAAATCATTTATGGATACCACCCCACCCCGGGGTAGGTAGGGTGGCTATGTGGGAATCCCACTTAAGGTGGTGTACTCACTAAAAACTCTGAGGTATTCCTTCTCTGCGCATCTGCGTAGGTTTTGCGGGAACGCTTGGGCACACTTCCGCTACCCCGGACAACTGACATAACACCTACTACACAACTGCTTGTAGAGCTCTGCTCTTTCCGTCGTTATGACGATGTGTGGGAACACTTCACACATCGCCCAATCTTGGGGAACTCTTCGGTCGGGCAGTGGGTTCGAGGGAGCCCACCGCATATAACCTAACCTAACCAAACCTTAGAGTCTACTAGCAACAATGATATGCGTATGTGTGCAAGAAGGATAGATTTGCCGGCTGGAATTTTAGTTGAAAAACTTTTCACCTTTGTCACCTATTTTACACAAGGACTAAATGCAAAGCTAACACGGCGCTATAGCATAAAAACGTACACTCGTGTGCGTTACACACATCGAGCAATTTTGCTGAAACCTAGTCACTGCCAGGCACTGTAGCGTGCGTGTGTGTGTACAAGGAGGATAGTTTCTACCGACGGGACCTCCGAGATGTGATACTATCTGTGACTATCGCGTATTCTGTGCCAAGGGGTGGGGGTTGTTAACCCGGACAAGGTCCAGGGGTGAGATCCTCGGTTCAAAGGCGATTGGACAGGTTATTCTATTCGGTAAGTCGGTTTTTTATTAAGTTTTTCTTTCGATATATCTTTTGTAGCATTTGTTGTACAGGGTTTTTTACTATATTTGCCTAGAAGGATAACTTTTACATAAATCATTACTTATTATTATTAATCCGAAAGTGTGTTTGTTGGTTTGTTCCTCTTGCACACAGTTTGAAAGACGGATAGTGACATAGGCTATGATAGCGCAAAAATCGAAATATTTTGCGGCCGGAGCCGGCCGGAGCCACGAGCGAAAACTAGTACCTAACAAATAAAGGAACTGGATTTCTTTACATTGCAAATGAAAACGCATTCCCAGGCAAAACTCTTTAAAAAATAATTTTGTTTTGAACTAGATGATTTTTGCAAATACAGTTTTTTATGTTGTCTAATGACACACAAGACAAACCTGTATAGGTACCAAGTTTCGTCGAGATTCTTTAAAAATAGGAAGTTGATTTTTGCCTACAACCTGTAGACTATAGCTTCCGGACAGATAAAAGCCAAAATCGTCGTGTCGAAGCACCCCAGTTCAGACCTGGCATCGCTTCCTTCAGTTATTATAATTTGACATGTAACAAAGGTGTTATTAATAAAATTATTGTATTGCATTATATAGGCAACAAAAGATATAGAGGTATTTTACTGGACTACGAGTAATTTTTAAAGTGCCACTTATTTACCAGTATCACAACAAAACATCTTCGTTGAATAGCAACGTGATCGCATTCAGGAGGCGAGGCAACGAACTGGGCAAGGCCGGCCGTACTATACCTACCGTACTACGGCACTACCGCGCCTAACGTACCGTAACTACGTAGATACTGCTCTGGTGTAAACATAGGTGTATTAAGCGTCCCGCAGACAGCTGAGGCTAGTCTAGTCATCAACTAATCATAGATAGGCATTAAGTACCTAACCAAAAGGAGTCACGGAGACACGCCTAAGCACCGAAGTCTGCCAAGTCAGTGGGGGGTGAAGAAACGCACACAAACCAAAATATAAGCAAGTTTTCACGCACACAAATGTAATTAACTAAAACTAGCTGAAAATTAACGCAACACAAGCGCAACCAGACCGATATATTTATATAAAGAGCATGAACGCCGGTCGCGTACTTTTGGCAGAGGGGTACGCTTTGCAGTGTCGACTCCTTTTGGTTAGGTACTTAATGTAAGTAGGTCACTCTACGAATATAATTGGTCAAATATTAGCTACTGCCGCAAGCTGCAGCTGTCTGTGGAGAGTTTAATACTTTTAACTTAGTAGATAGAGTCTGGCTAACGAAAGTTGATACTCGAATTTTTCGCTAACTTTTTAAATGACAACACACGGTGCTACAACCATCGCGGATTTACCTTTAAATTGGGGTATTTTACCTTGAACTAAAAACATTTTTTTAACCAACGTCATGTACTAAACTGAACAAAATGATTCATAACATAGTCTTCATCGTAATGAAGTAGATAGGTACGCGTTGAAATAATTTGGATCATTTGGAGAGCAATGCAAAGACTCAGTTTGGCATAATAATTACGTCAAAATACAGAAAATAATTAACGTAATGAATATAAAACAACTACACGACAAGTTAAAGCTAGAAAAAACACATTTGATCCCCAAGTCCCGTTGTTAAACACAGGCCTATTTTCAGTTTTGATCATGATACACCACGTAAATAAATAAACAGCGCGTATGTATCCACATGGCCATAAACTCTTAGTACTGCAATCTAACGAGCTAATCAAGTTATTATTATATACTACGGGACTAATCGCGCCCTAAAATTACGAGATAAATAAATACTCCTACCTCCTCATCCCGACGTTTCGGCCGAGTTGCATCGACCGTGGTCATGGGTAGACACTAGAGCTAATCAAGCTATGGAGATAGCTATGCTCAGAGCTTCTTTGCGAGATCGTATCAGGAATTAGGAGATCCGTAAAAATCATAGTTACTGACATTCCCTAGCGGCTTAGCAGGTTGAAGTGCCATTGAACGGGGTACACAATTCGAAGACCAAAATATGAAGGGACATAAATAAATAAAACAAAATAAAATAAAAACAGGCCGATGGGGCTGTAAAGTTCTCAAACAGAGACCATGTACCTACCGACAATCTATTATTACAATCTAATATTTGTACTGATACATTTGCGTAAGTTATGTAATCGGACAAACTCTAACAAACTTAGGATTGCATTTATAATTTAATTAGTTTTTCTGTAGTTAATTTCTAAATATTACTTGAAAAGCCTATGCCGTGGGGTGCCGGCAGAGTAGAATAGCACCTCCCTCTTGTACCAGGTGTCGTAAGAGCCGACTGAGGTACTACGGAACCGACAGTTGGCGGTATACCCATCCAGAACAGCGTAGCTAAAATGCAACAGGGCGGGGATGGGCAGCAGCATCCCCGTCGCGAGAGCTACGCCCTGCGATTGCCAACACGCTTGCCCAGCGCGGCAATTATGGGCAAAATCCCCCTCATATGATAGCACAAAATAGAACCAGGCCCCCAGTCCCCGGCAGCTCCGCTAGTCCTGGTTCCGGCAGCGACCACGGTAACGGCGGAGCAAGGGGTGCTAAGAATCCCCGGCAGAGATCCGGCTGCCACCCTAACCGACGACGACTGGCCCTGGCAACATATAACGTGCGCACTATGAGGACTGATGAGAAGATTGCGGAACTGGAAGAAGAGTTGGGTAGGTTGCGATGGGATATTATGGGGTTATCTGAAGTCCGTAGAGAGGGCGAGGACACGATAACCTTGAAATCCGGCAACCTACTGTACTACCGGGAAGGTGACCAACGGTCAAACTCAAACAAACTCAAACTCATTTATTGATAACAATAGAGTTACATGTCAACAAATTTGCAAAAAAGTTAAATTACATTATTTAAAAAAGAGTATACAATAGTCAAACATCAATTAAATAAAATAGTAGTCATCATTATACAAAAATAATTAAAAGTCATAAATTCAATAAATAAATTATAAAAAATTAAATTATTCACATTATTAAAATTAACAAAACAGAATACATACTATAGTATATTTATTCTACCTTAGGTAGAAAGTCTTGCACTTTGTAGAATGCTTGCTCGACAAGCCAATTCTTTGCTTTGCTTTTAAATATCTGCCGTGAGGGCGCATCTTTTATGAAGTCTGGTAGACGATTATAGACATCCGCTGCCATAATGTGTATTTGTTTGGAAGTCTTTACGAGCCGGTGGCAGGGCACGCACAAAACACCCGCTCGCCGCGGGGGCTGCGTACGCTGTTCGCCACGGCATGCGTATTCTCCTAAGTGGTCTCTAGCGTACATGGCGGCCTCTAAGATCACCATCGAGGGCAGGGTTAAGATCTTCATGGCCCGGAATATAGGCTGTGCTGATTGATCTTCGGGCACTCTCTCTATGGCTCTGACAGCTCTCTTCTGCATTCTGAACACTCGTTCCCAGTCTGCAGAGCGCGCCCAGAACTCGACGCCATACTGCAGAAGAGAGTGCACCGATGCAAAGTAACAGTTCCGGACCATGCTACCCGGCAGTATAGCTGCCAGTCGCCATAGTGCGAAGCATGCACGACCCAGCTTTATGCACAGACTATCAACATGGCTTTCCCAGGTGAGAGCGCTGTCTAGATGAAAGCCCAGAAAAACTGTGTCTTTTACTTGTTCAATTGCAGCGCTCCCAACCTCCACTCTTATAGGTTTTCTTCTGTGGCCTGAGAGGTCGAAATGAATAAAGTGAGTCTTGCTTATATTCAAGATTAACCCATTCAACTGAAACCAAATAATTAGCTCACTAGCAACTTGGTTTAGCTTCACCTCAAGTAATTGCACAGTCGGCGCGGTCACTATTGCGGCCACATCATCGGCGTACATGAGGACGTGAGCGTTATTTATGTTCTCTGGAAGATCATTGAGAAGGAGGGAGAAAGCTATATTCGAGAGGGACGATCCCTGTGCTACTCCGATTACAGTTGTAAGTGGCTGAGATTTAACTCTACCCCCCTCCCCAACGACCACCTGGCAACGACCTGACATAAAATCAGACATGAGCCGCAACTCATTATAGTCAACACCATGATTTTTAAACTTGGCAGCGAGGACTTTGTGGTCGGCTACGTCAAAGGCCTTGGACAAGTCGCAAAATATCACGGCGACTTGTTGGCCACCTTCACGTGCGTCCAAAACTCTACGAAGCAACTCCCTAGTGAGAGAAGTGGTTGAGTGACCTTTCCGATAAGCGTATTGTCTATGTGATAAAGTAGAGCAGTCTTCCAAGAACTCTGTAAGTCGTGCGCTAAGACCGTATTCAAATACCTTAGCGACTGCCGGAATTATCGACACAGGTCTATAGCTATTTATCTCTTCCTGACTGCCTTTGCCTTTATATATAGGAGAGACCTTTACATTTTTTAAGACTGCAGGGTAAACTCCGTCTTTAAGGCATCGATTGAACAGTGAGGACAGTATGTACGCTAAAGGAGAGGCCACATATTGCAACAGGGAAGTTGTGATGTCGTAAACATCTTTTGACTGCTTTTTAGCCACTCCATGGGTCAAAATACGAAGCACTTCACGTGGTGTGAATCGCCTAAATCTGAGTGAGCGGTCCGCAGGTGTTCTCACAGCTAACAGAGCGCGAGTAGCCGCAGCGACATCCGCAGCGGGGGCGCCACACGATGATGCCGAATTTACGAAATGGTAATTTACCGCCTCTACAGCCTCTACCTTACTATTGAACTTAGTTCCGTCAGGTTGCATCAAAAGCTCTGTGTAGTCCTGGGCTCTGTGGGACTTTCCTGTCTCAGTTTTAACTATATCCCACATTGATTTGATAACATTCGGTGACTCATGTATTAAATTACAGTAATATTCACTCCTTACGCGCTGTAATAAACATTCATACTGAGATTGAAAATCTTCAATTTTCTTTTTCAGCTCTTCGTTTGCCGGAAATTTTATTAGCATATCTCGCATATCCGTCAAGAGAGAGCCGAACCGAAACACTTCATCCGTAGCCCAATAAATACATTTGTTCGTTGCTTTTTGTTTTTTATACGGAAAACAACAATCAATTTTATTTTTTATCACATTAATTATCGCATTTGCCATCTCATCGGGAGCTTTTCTAGCGTATTTTAGTTCAAGCTCCGACCAATCCACACTTCCAATCGCGGTTACAAAATTAGCTCGGTTAGCTTGGCTATATGACCTAACGAAGCGTGAGGGCGCGGTGCCCGAGCCGGCCGCACAAGGCACGCTAGCACGCACTGCGTGGTGGTCAGACAGGTAGCACCGCACGGCCGATGCTCGCGCGACCGCTCTCAACTCATAGCTAACATATACATGGTCTAGGCAAGTGCTCGTTGTGTCGGTTACTCTTGTAGGGAAGTCAACAATGTTACACAAATTGTGGACCGCTAACAGCTCATTCAACTTCCTTAACTCGCCGTTCATCTTCCCAATAGCATCGATATTTGCGTCTCCTAATACAACAAATTCTTTCTCATAATCAGTTAGCTTGTTGAGCAAGCATTCAAAAGCAGCAAAAAATAGAGTAGAGCTAGTCACATTGGAACGATATATACATACTACAATTATATTATTGTCTAATAATTCTATGGCAGATATCTCGCATACCTGCTCTACTGAAAGTTTAGTCAAAGTAGGTAAATTTTTATACCTTATATTATTTCTCACAAAAATACAAGAGCCACCGTGCTCTACGGTGTTTCTGCAATAATAAGAAGCTAGTACGAAATTATTTACATTAATGTACTTAATCTCATACTCTTTACAAAAATGCTCCGTTATACATAGTATGTCACATTTTATCTGGCATTGGAGCGCCACTTCTAACTGGCTAGTTTTATTTTTAATCGACCGTATATTTTGATGACAAATTTTCAGGTAATCCATATTACAAAAGTCATTTCCAGATATGATCGACGTCGTCAAAGTTGGTTCTAGAGCGCTGTGTTGTATAGTTCCGCGTGTAGCTAGTATAGGAGTTTGCTCACTTACTTTGATGTTGGTTCTGCATTGAAACGGTTCCGAAAAAACCAGTTTGCAAAACGTATACCTTCTGGCCACACATTTGGAGAAGTCACTTGGAGTTTTACACTTTCTGGCATCCCCACTATGAATGACGCATGTCGTTTTGATAGTATCTGTCTTTTTTCTACGTGGTCCCAAGGTGGTGTCGGCTTTCTCGTTCACAAGTCTCTCGTTAACAACATCATTACCATCGAAAGTGTGTCGAGCAGGGTTGTATACCTGATACTCAGAATATCCAAACGATATTCGTTGAAGGTCATCCAGGTATACGCACCGACCTCGTCACACCCAGATGATGAAGTGGAGACTATGTATGAGGACGTAAGTCGGGCCATACATACGTCTAAGACCCGCTTCACGGTTGTTATGGGAGACTTCAACGCAAAGTTGGGCAAGAAAAGCGATGATGAGTTGAGAGTGGGGCAATTTGGATGTGGGCAACGGAACCCTAGGGGCCACATGCTGGCAGACTTTCTGGAGAAAGAGGAACTCTTCATGATGAACTTCTTCTTTCTTCCAGAAGCCACCTCGCAGGAAATGGACCTGGATGAGTCCCGACGGTACCACGAGAAATGAAATAGACTTCATCATGACTAGTGAGAAACGGATATTCAACGACGTCTCCGTGATCCACAGGGTAAAAACCGGCAGTGATCACAGAATCGTCCGAGGCAAACTGAATATCAACGTTAAACTCGAAAGGTCCCGTCTGATAAAGTCTACGCTCCGACCTTCTCGTGCCCACATACAAAACCCCGAGAACTTTCAGTTCGAGCTCTCAAATCGCTTTGCTTGCCTGGAGAACTTTGCGTCAGTGGACGAGATCAATAACGGGCTCGTAGAAACTGTCCAAACGGTGGGTTCTAAATTCTTTAGACCCCGCCGTTCAGATAGACCTCAGAAATTCACCAATCATACTCTAAATCTCATGGCCGAACGACGCTCGCTAAGACTGCAGTCTTCCGATGATGCAAAGTCATACAGGCGGCTCAATAGACAGATTTCAAAATCAGTGCGGTGCGACATTCGTCTCTTTAATACTAAACATGTTAAAGAGACAATAGAGCGGAACAAAGGCTCCAAAGTGTTCGCGAGGCATTTTTCTATTGGGCAAAGCCAGTTGACAAAGCTGAAGAGAGAAGATGGCAGTATAGCGTCAACGAAGGCAGAGGTATTGCAGGAGATCGAAAGGTTTTACGGACAGTTATACGCCTCGGTAACAAAGCCTGTAAACAGCGCGGCCAAAGACCCAAGAGCCAAGCTGACCCGACACTTCACCGAAGACATCCCGGACATTAGCCTGTACGAGATTAGGATGGCCCTGAACCAACTTAAGAACAATAAGGCGCCGGGTGACGACGGAATCACTTCAGAGCTTCTGAAAGCGGGTGGAACGCCGGTACTAAAAGTCCTTCAGAAGCTTTTTAACACCGTCGTCCTCGAGGGCATAACGCCAGAAGCGTGGAACAGAGGCGTGGTGGTGTTGTTCTTCAAAAAAGGTGACAACACCTTATTGAAAAACTACAGACCCATCTCGCTTCTGAGCCATGTTTATAAGTTGTTTTCAAGGGTCATTACGAATCGTCTCGAACGCAGGCTTGATGACTTCCAGCCTCCCGAACAAGCCGGTTTCCGGAAGGGTTTTGGCACCATGGACCACATACATACGCTGCGGCAGGTTATACAGAAGACCGAGGAGTATAACCTGCCACTTTGCTTGGCGTTTGTGGACTATGAGAAAGCCTTTGATTCGGTCGAGACATGGGCTGTGCTTGAGTCTCTCCAACGATGCCGTATTGACTATAGGTACATTGAAGTGCTGAAGTGTTTGTATAATAACGCCACTATGTCAGTTCGAGTACAGGAAGAGAGCTCCAAGGCGATCCCTTTGAAGAGAGGCGTAAGACAGGGAGACGTAATTTCTCCGAAACTGTTTAACTGTTTACTACTACTCTGGAGAACGCCTTTAAGCTCTTGGAATGGAAAGGACTCGGCATCAACATCAATGGCGAATACATCACTCACCTTCGATTTGCCGACGATATCGTGGTCATGGCAAAGTCGATGGAAGAACTAAGCACGATGCTCGAAGGCCTTAATCGAGTCTCTCAACAGGTGGGTCTTAAAATGAACATGGACAAGACAAAGGTCATGTGTAATTCTCATGTTGTACCCACCCCTATTTCAGTTGGGAACTCGGTTCTTGAAGTCGTTGACTCGTACGTCTACCTAGGACAAGAAGTCCAGTTAGGTAGGTCCGACTTCAAGAAAGAGGCCAATTGCCGAATCCAACTCGGTTGGGCAGCGTTTGGAAAATTGCGTAACGTCTTCTCGTCCGACATACCTCAGTGCCTCAAGTCGAAAGTTTTCGACCAGTGTGTGTTGCCAGTGATGACTTATGGCACAGAAACGTGGTCTCTCACTATGGGCCTTATTAGTAAGCTCCAAGTAGCCCAACGAGCCATGGAGAGGGCTATGCTCGGAGTTTCTCTGCGAGATCGAATCAGGAATGAGGAGATCCGTAGAAGAACCAAGGTTACCGACATAGCCCAGCGGATTGGCAAGTTGAAGTGGCAATGGGCAGGGCACATAGCGCGGAGAACTGATGACCGATGGGGTCGAAAAGTTCTCGAGTGGAGACCACGTACCGGCAAGCGCAGTGTAGGTCGTCCACCCACGAGGTGGACGGATGACCTTATTAGGACCGCAGGATCGCGCTGGATGCAAGCCGCTATCAACCGGTCTTATTGGAAATCATTAGGGGAGGCCTATGTCCAGCAGTGGACGTCCTATGGCTGAAATGATGACTTGAAAAGCGCGCGCAACAAAGTCTACTTGCTCCATTCTACACCGGACCTCAAGATACAGGCTTAGCCGAGTTTGAGGCCCCCTGGCAATTGTAACTAATGTATATTTGTTGTGATAATAAATTATTTTGTATTTTGTATTTGTTTTGTTTGATAAGCGATGCATAAGACGATAAGCTACGAGGTGGACAGATAACCTTATCAAGACCGCAGGATAGCGTTGAATGCAAGCCGCGTCCGACCAGTCATATTGGCGATACATAGGGGAGGCCTGTGTCCAGCAGGGGACACTGCGCATCCTAGCTAATGGATGGATGATGGTACCCAGGTATTGCGTTTCTATTGAAGACCTTCTGGCGCAATCGCAGTGTCTTCTGTCTTCGATGCAGGGGTCCTGGGTTCAATTTCCGGTCCCACATTATCTTTGTGTGTGTTCAGCACCCTCGATAGGAAATCTTAAATATTTTTACTTTATACTCGTATAACGGTAAATCATTCACTTGTCGTTATGACTAATAAAAAAAGTAACTTTTATACCGTTAGTAGTTTTTTAATGGGAAATATAAAAATTGTTAAATACCCACTGGTAGGTCTGCGAATAGGTCGTAGGCTTTGAACAAATATCTACAGAGCCACAGTCCTTAAGTGAAAGTAGTAAAAAAATGTCCAAGCGCCGTCATACACCGACTTAGATATTTACATTAAATAATTCACAATTACCCGTTTATGGAATCTCGACGTTATGTCACTTAATTAGTGCTTGTAACCGAGCACTTTGGCATCGAGCGGAGTTGATTAGATGAGTGATGAGATGAGTAGATTTTTTATACACCTTATTGCCCCTTTACAGCATCCAATATTATTAAATTATTTTGTACTATTTTTAAATCAATTGTCTTAAATATTTTATACTCGTTTCAATTTTGTACACATTAATTATGTATTTTCATTTAAGGCGAGACCTATTGTCGGCGGTACTATGTATTATTATACAGATTTTGTATTTTTAATTAAAGTATTAAGCTCGATACGTCAATAAAAGTTTCTGATTCTGATTCTGTTGTAGTCGGCTTGAAATCGCCTTACGACTAACTAAAAAGTCTGCCCAATACGTATCTTGGGCAGAGTTTTGCCTCGGACACTTGTTTGCACGATGGTCACTCTATAGATATTTGCTTTTAGGTCGTAGGATATTTTTTATTACCTTAGGTGATAAGGGTCACCCGCTCCAGTTTTTTTTTTATAGCAAGACAACATTTAATTTTGCTTCGTGGTGGTGTTGTGACACCCGCCTTACAATCGTGAGGTCGTGGTTTTAAATCTCAGCCCCGTACCAATGAGTTCTTTGGAATTTATGTACGGAATTTTAAACCACTGGCTTTTCGGTGAAGGAAAACATTGTGAGGCCACATCCTTAGAAGAAATTCGATGGCGTCTATGAATCCACCAACCCGCACTGGGCCAGCGTGGTGGATATAGCCCTTTGTAGCCAAGCCCACGTCCTGCAGTGGACTATTAAAAAGGCTCTTACAGGAACGTTCAAAGCAACGTTTGCGGGGTCTAGTAAGTTCGTATATGCCAGGTGGCTAGCCCTGGTGTCGGAGTTTTTAAGCTGCCTGAAGGCCTCTGACATGGCTAAACGGTTAAAGCCACCGGGACTTACAATTTAACGTGTCATGGTAGCGCTCAGTTGTAAATGCCACCCTCGGTCACCCATCCGAAGACTGACCGTGCCGAACGTTGCTTAACTTCGGTGATGGCTGACAAACACCTAGTCAAACTAAGCTATGAGGCGGGGTCTAGTGGACCTATATTATTCTAAGCACATCGGCGAAGGCTCGACCTTGCCTCGTGCATTGTTCCTATCTTCGACGCAATCAGTCGCATCTCGCCATTCAATGCTCGTGGAAAATTATATGCGGCATTCAGATAACATTTTCAACTTCGTTTATCTGATCAGGACAAACTATAGAAATAAAATCGTAAACAAGATGACTGTAAGCAACGTTAAAGTTTTATTGATTTTGAATATTTGATTCTTGTGTTATTGTATTTTATCGCTTCAGTAGACAAAATAAGAAATACACCGTTTATTATTATTAGTTCGTTAAATATAATATATAATAAAAAAAACTGAATTCTTATGTTTTATTTTCCCAATTAAAAACAGAAAATAACAAGATCGGGAAGAAAAACGTTCAGTGGGGCTCGCCATGTTATTTCTATGTAGGTACTCGTAATAAGTACGACGGCGCGACATCAGGCGGACCTTTAACGGGCTATATCAGAATCATTTTGAAGTCATAAATCATAAATCATTTATTTGGCATAATAATAAATATGTGCAGATACATTGTTCCAAAGGCTCCCAAACTAGTCAGAGACTGTATGTCAGGAGCCAATGGCTTCTCCTATTATGTCACAAAAAAAGATTACAATGCAAATAAACAACTGATATTATACAAGTTTCTAACAAGTTAAATTCAGAAAGACAAAATATATTAGTTTATAAAAAATACACTAGAAATTTCGAAATCAAATGAAAACTACAGTACCCAATAAAATAAATGCGCGCTATTGTGTGTGTGTGTGTGTGTGTGTATGTGTGTGTGTGTGTGTGTGTGTGTGTGTGTGTTTGTGTGTGTGCAGTAACAACGTCTTGTAAATCTATGAACGCCGGATGCACGCACGAAAAAGCATGACTCAGTGTCAGGTTCCGCCTGAGCCGAGCGTGCAAGCGAGAGCGCGGAATAAGCGATAGAGAGGCACGATGGACCTAAGCTTTCGGCTTCTGACGCATATGACGTAACATTATCCAATTATTTGTTCATTTTGACCAATTTTGACAACCAATTTTTTGTTTATTACTAAATGAAAAAGTAAGCGTCTAACCTCAGAGCAAATAAAAAAATCAAGAGGGAACGTCGTTGAACAGTCAAGTGAAGCCGGTTTTTTATACAAGTGTGAGTGCGTCGCTGTTGCGCCGCCATAGTTCGACTGTCAAGCCAAGGCGTAGTTTCCTGATGTGTGTGTAAATTGTCATTACGTGCGAGGCGTAGTTTTGGTCGGCCTCACTTGTTTGTTCACAACATTCTGTCTTGATTTTTTTATATGGTCTGAGCGTCTAACATTATTTTTATAATTTATCTGATAGACTAATAATATTTTTAACTATCTAGCCTATGCAGATTCGCGGTTAAGCCTCATGATAGTCTCACAGAACTCATCAATACCAACCAATCAAACGAACCTGAACTCAAATACAATATTACTCATCTAATATACTTATTCACAATACATAGGGTACATAGTTCGGATAACTGATGGTCGATGGGGCTGTAAGGTTCTCTAATGGAGACCACGCATCGGCAAGCGCAGCGTAGGACTTCCACCTAGTAGGTGGATCAACGATATAATTAAGACGGCCGAAACGCGCTGGATGCAGGCCGCTTCCAACCGGGCTTATTGGAAATCTATATATGAAGCCTATGTCCAGCAGTAGACGTCCTACGGCTGAAAATAGTGTTAATGAAAATACTAATCCTCGGTGTAGAGTATTGTCATTATCTTAACTCATCATCAGATCAAGTCAAATCAAATTAAAACAATCACAGCCTAACGGCATGTTAATGTAAGTTACTAGAAATAGAACGTAAAAAAGTTGACTGTAAGCAACGCCGTAAGAGCTCCTTAAATTATAATTATAGAAAAGAATTAAGAGCGTGCAAGTTGATGTGAGCTCCTTGATTTATAATTACAGAATGATGTGTGTGATCATCGCTGATACAATACACAGGTTGCGATGATAATTATGGTTATTAGTTACGTTATGAGAAGACTACCAGACTACGTAGGCAATTTAGCGCAACAACTATCCATCCCCAGCTGAAGAACCAGAGGCAGACCCAAGACAAAATGGAAGGAGTTAGTGCAAAGAGACATGAGAGAGTACAGTTATACAGTATAATAGTATTTATAAAGACGATGACAAAGACCAAGCGAAGTGGAGGAGAAAAGTGAGGAAGGCGGTCAGCCTTCCACCATGTGAGATAAATAGTCAGGAAGAGAGAGAGAGAGTCGATCTAATTTCGAGAAACATGCAAAAAACATGTACACCATTGAAAAAATAAGCTCTCCTTTAGTGTTTTGTGCCCGAAAACAAAAAAGCAATTGCTGTCACTCTGTCGACTATCCATCCTGTATGTCCTAGCGCGACAACTGAACCAGAATTTTGTCAACAAAACAACTTTATAATAATAATAATGTATTCAAATCGCGAAAGTTTAAAAACAACAAAACAACTGACAAAACGGTTTTATCGAATATAGATAATATCATCTCTATCATACGAGTATTCAAAAAATCACATTAAAGTCCATTTATTAAGTTCAGTAGGTAGTAGGTAGTATTTTTTTTTGAGAGATACAATATACTCTATAGATCGAATTTATAACATTCAAGTTCCTAAGTGCTTACTTATTGTCTGCGTGCTTCATCTTTGACCACAAAGTCCCTTACCATCAGGCGGACTTATTCGCTATAAAAAGACCCCCTTATGTCATAAGCTGTAAAGCAGCGATGCATTTAATTGGTTCAAATGACTTAAATATCAATAGATCATTATGAAATTTATCTAGTCAGCATCTCAGCGTAATGCTGATTCATCGACTTGGCATGTGCCGATTGCATTATTTTCCGCCAAAATGGCTATCTTCAATCGTACAAAATTAAGATAATCGCCTAAATCGCTGTATGCTATTTTTGGATTATTGCTGATTTTTAGGGTTCCGTATCTCAAAAGGATAGAACGGAACCCTTATAGGATGACTTTGTTGTCCGTCTGTCCGTATGTCAAGACTCTTTATTTTGGGAACGCGTAAAGATATCGAGTTGAAATTTAATCTATATACGTATATCAATGGTCTCTTGCAGTTGAGTAAAAGAAAAACTTCTCAGTTTATATTCTCCGCATATTTTGACACTCACAAAAATCAAAACCTACAGGGTACTTCCCGTTAACATAGAACTATTAAATTTGGCAAGAAGCATTGTCTTAAAGTACACATATAGGAATAAATGTGAAACCTGTACATTTTTACATAAATCGCAAAAAAAATGGGGCTACATTTACAAAATATAAGTTGAAAATTCAAAGTGAAAGTAAATCGTATCATGTAAAGTATCATATAAAAGAGCTTCATTAGCACATGTTAAAACAGGCTTTTAATTATTTTAACAATCGTTTATTTGAACATAAAATAACAAAGTTCAGGGTAATAGTTGACCCAAATGCTCCTAAACTAGTTAAAAACGGTATTTTAGGAACCGATTTATTTATTTATTTATTTATTTATTTATTTATTTATTTATTTATTTATTTATTTATTTATTTATTTATTTATTTATTTATTTATTTATTTATTTATTTATTTATTTATTTATTTATTTATTTATTTATTTATTTATTTATTTATTTATTTATTTATTTATTTATTTATTTATTTATTTATTTATTTATTTATTTATTTATTTATTTATTTATTTATTTATTTATTTATTTATTTATTTATTTATTTATTTATTTATTTATTTATTTATTTATTTATTTATTTATTTATTTATTTATTTATTTATTTATTTATTTATTTATTTATTCATTCATTCATTCATTCATTCATTCATTCATTCATTCATTCATTCATTCATTCATTCATTCATTCATTCATTCATTCATTCATTCATTCATTCATTCATTCATTCATTCATTCATTCATTCATTCATTCATTCATCAATTGCTTGCCGCATTCACAGCGTATGGCTTCTCCTTAAAATATATGCAATACATTTGTTAATATTATGCCATTAATAGATCAAACTAAAGAATTTACTACATGAAACATATTTTTACAACTTTAACTTATTTAAAATAACGAACACTTTAAACAACCTATTCAACATTGTGGAAATGTGTAATTTTCGTTAAAATTAATGTATGACGAGAAGAGTGAAAAAAAACCTTTTTTTTCGATGACATTAGAATAGAGATTTTATCAACTTACTTTGTGATTTTTTTCTGTATTTGTGCGGAATCCTCGGTGTGCGAGCCTGACTTGCACTTGTCCGGTTTTCAGACACTAATCAAGCGATTTCGATAAAAATTAAACGGGACTACATTATCTACCAAAAAAAAAATCAAAATCGATCCATTAATGGCGGAGTAATTGCGTAACATAGCTACATAAAAAAAACATACAATCATACAAAGTGAGAATATTCAAAGAAGAACTTCCTTTTTTGGAAGTGGGTTTAAAATGCAGTGCTATTTGAGCGCATGTGAAGTGATTTGTTGTAGCGCATGAGTAATAATTCTATTATTATTGGCGTTACCGATAATTTTGCTTTCTTGCTTGTGGAGTACTGAGGATAAAATGGCTGCTATACTGAGAAATTGGCACAATAGAAATCGCGTTTTATGACGATTTTTACTAAACAGTTATCTTTTTAGGATATAAGAAGTGATTTCATGTGTTTATGTTCTCTTATTGCTGTAATAGTATAAAAAATCCTCAAAACCTTTAAATTTTTGCGTTGAAACCTCATTGATTAAAAAAGATTTTATGTTGTTTTTGTAGGACAGTAAAAATCTGCTATTTATTGAACTAAAACAACGGCATCCCACTCAATCGCCCTAAAAGTCAGTGCACACAATTTTTTAATTAGTTTCTCGCGAGATCTGTGTATTGATCGATATGAGGAATCCTGGCCGAACAAGGACGAAATGATGATGACATGAAGATCCTCGCACCATTTTCATGGAAATCGGCGCGGGCGCAGCGGGGCAACGAACGAGGAAGGTCAGACCTACCCGCACGTAGACGTGACGTTTAGAATACGATTATTGTGTGCAGCATGTCAATAAACCGTGCCACGAACATTTTAATGCAACAAATAGGTACACATTTCATTTTATACTAGCTTTTGTTTTATACATATGTGGTGTTTTAATTTTTGTGTTATCCTATGGGAACATTTTATTTTTCGCGTATAAAATATAATTGCCTATGTAATTATCCGTCTTTCAAACTATGTCCATGTCAAAAATTACGTCAATTCGTTGATGCATAAAAAGGAACAAACCAATAAACACACTTTCCGATTTATAATATTAGTATGGATAGCTACAGCATAGATATCACTCAAATATTACTGAGTAGTAGGTAAGTATCTACTCGAGTTTCGTCCGCATTCAGCGATCTTTTTCAAGACTTGAGTACTAGCACGCGGGTTCGTCTCGTTTAGCACTAACCTGTGCTGTATTTTAATTAAAATATGCGAAAACCATGTTAACTTCCATAAACAAATAGATTAGTATATATTTCAGCCAATTTTTAGGGTTCATACCTCAAACGGAAAAAACGGAACCCTTATAGGATCACTTTGTTGTCCGTCTGTCCATCTGTGTGTATGTCAAGACTCTTTATCTCGGGAACGCGTAAAGATATCGAGTTGAAATTTAAACTATAAACGTATATTTATGTTTTCTTGCAGTTGTGTAAAAGAAAAACTTCTCAGTTATCGTTTAAAAAAGTTAGAGCCGTTTATGTCGTAAAAAACCGTATATTTTGCTCTCACAAACATCAAAACCTACAGGACACTTCCCGTTGACATAGAACTATGAAATTTGGCGAGAAGCATTGTCTCAGAGTACACATATAGGAATAAATCTGAAAATTGTACATTTTTATTTACATCACAAAAAATAGGGCCTCAAAATTCACAAAAAATTGGTTCAAAATTCTGTCTAAACTGAAAATAAGTTCAAATATAAATTTATATGTAAATGTATATAATTGTATAAATATAAAACATCAAACTTAATAGCAATCAAATCAAATAAGTTATAAAATCAATTCTTAAAGCAACAGTTTAAATCTTAGTATTTACTCATATTTAAACTAGATGACACTGGCGTCAAGTTAGCCCGCGGTATTAACTTTCTCCGTCGATGTACGAGGTGTCTATGCGTTCCAGAGATGTGGTTTGAAAGCAAATATGTAAATCCATTTCCTGACTAGAACAAATCCAAAGTGAGTGAAATATCATTTAAAAGAACTTCATTTGCAATTGCTAAAACAGGTGTATAATAATTTTAACAACGTGTTTGTACGGAACCCTCGACGTGCGAGCCTGACTCGCACTTGTCCGTTTTTTTTGAACGCGTATATCCGCGACGCGAATGACTCAAGTCCATGCTTGGCCACCAACTCGCGTGATGGTGAGCGACGTTGTAGTACAAGATTAAGCCACACATTGAGCGACCATAATTAGATAGTTTTAACAAGGTATATAGTGTCCAGTTTATGCATAAAGTCCACTAAATAAAAACTAAGGTGATTTTCACCTTCGAAGTTCAGGTTGAACTTCAAGTTGAAGCACTTCAGTGCAAAAACTAACCCATAATTTTATTTTTAGGTGTATACTATGGCTGCTAAATGATTTTTCGTAAACTTAAATTGAGTAGTTTGCCTGTAAAAGGCAAAAAACCCAAAAAAATGATTTTGGCGCGCTGATCGAGAAGATATGCTATCTGACCTTTGACTAAAACTCTAGCAAGACCCTCTTAAGACGGCTTGGTCGTTCAAAACTGTCTCCTTCGTAACTAGATTTTTAAACAGCTCTTACGATTTTGGTGAAATTTTCATTGATGAGTTCATTTCAAAAAGTCTACTTGCTCAATTCTACACCGGACCTCAAGATACAGGCTTAGCCGAGTTTGAGGCCCCCTGGCAATTGTAACTAATGTATATTTGTTGTGGTAATAAATTATTTTGTATTTGTATTTGTTTGTATTTCATTTCCATGAAATGTAAATATGCATCTGATAGTAGTAAGTGTCTCAAGTAAAACTAATGATAATAAATTTTAAGTTACAAATACATAAACAGTTCTTCAAATTGATTAGTAAATGATAGTGTACTGAAGTAAAAAAACACTATACAAATAAGTATTAGTAACCGAATTGAGAACCTTCTTCTTGTTCGAAGTCTGTTAAAATAATACGAGAGCCCATACGTTCCTCCCCAAATAACTACAAGACAAATACGTAAACGAGATGAGCCTGCAATCCGTTCAGAAATTAAGCAAACAATGCAAATTAAAAAGCCGAATAAATAAAAAAAGAAAAACAACCGCCATTCGTAATTTAAAACGTAATGACGTTCCATTTCGCGCTGGACACAGAGCAAGAAAATTAAACACGCTTTGCAGTGTGCCAGTTAAAATTATTTTTTCACTGCTTACCCAGCGCACTGTGTGCTGCCAGCGTAAAAAGGAGAAAAAAACTAAAAATACACTTATACAAACACGCGAATCAATCATGTGAACACCAACATTACACACACATAATGGATAAACACGGCACATTAGTATAGCATCAGCAACACACGACTGCAAAAGAATGCATTTGGGCTCGCACACAGACACAACCCGCGCACACTTGATAAAAATTCGGTGTTCCTATAATCAAAATTATTGCGTGTGTGTTGGTAAGTCATTCCCACGCATGTATAATGTTAACGTGCTTGTCTACAAGGTGAAGCGGACTTTTAAAATTAAACCTTATTGACAAGGATTTAAGTGTTAAATGAGAAGGCAACAGTTAATGATTGGGTTGCATTATCTGCGAGTGTGTGAGTGAACGATTCGTTCGTTTTGTTCCTTTTTAAATTTCACCGTTTAGTTCAATCTATTTATTGGTTGTTTGCATGTGTTTGTTGCGGTTGTGTCTGCACACGTGGCTTTGCGCATGTGTGCACGCTGGAAAGTGCGTAGAAAAATGGTGGGATATAATTACGTACAATTTTTCATTGGCGGCAGCTTTCGTTGTTTTGCCTACGTTTTGTGTATATTAATATCATAAAACTATTTACTATACATGCCAATGATGTATGTATAATAGCTAGTTTATACGTGCTATAAAATACTCCCTTCTCCAATCCCTACGTAGCCAAAAGTCACCACGTGTTAGATTTTGATAGAGTTTACTCTACCTTTTACAAAATTGCTTCTACCTAAAACATTAGGGTAAAACTTCTCGAATTTACCTTGAGCTATAAATATAGACAAATAAATGATATTTTCCACGCCGATTTTGGCTATCGTGACTAATTTATTTGGACCTCAGTGGTTACTGATGAATCCTTACAAATAAATAAAATAGATACTAATTGTAGTCTACTTAGGTACTATTTGCACTACTCCTTTGACACAAAAAAAAACGAACGTAATTATAATAGCCAATTTAGAATAGCCCTGTTTCTTTTTGACCATGTGAATTTGATAGAGATAACACTATTATACATTGCCATTAAATTAACGATGGCGCCTTTTAAATTGGGCCTTCAAAGCCTCTGATATGGCTAACCGGGACATACACTTCAACGTGTGATCCAAACCGCGGTAGCGTTCAGTTGCAAATACCACCCGCGGTCACCCATCCGAAGACTGACCGTGCCGAACGTTGCTTATCTTCGATGATCGCTACACGCTCTACTATCGCCACTTGAGTTTTATGGGATCTGATAACTTCCACCTTGTTTCGTTTTGATTTCGTACTCTAAACTCGTAACGTTGTTACGTTACTTGATGCTAACGCTCCTTTACTCGTGTAATTCGTAATTTGTGCGCAGATTCCCGGAACTTCCAGGTTTCGACACCATACGTCATTAAAATCTGATAATTTCTGAGAAAGGTATCAAAATAGTACGTCACAAAATCTTTCGCGTCAGATGTTACCCGTTAACAAACGTTGGATTCAACTGATTCAAGCTTTTTTAATAGTCCACTGCAGGACGTAGGCCTACCCACGAAGAGTGATTGCGCGATATCCATAACGCTGGCCTAGTGTGGGGTCGTGGATTCACATACGCCATGGAATTTCTTCCTTGGACTTATGCTGGTTGCCTCACGGCTTCACCAAAAAGCCAGTGGTGTGAAATTCTGTACACAAATTCCAAGGAATTCATAGGTACGGGACCGGTTTGAACCCACAACTTCACGATTGTAAGGCGGATGTCAATACCACTAGACCACCACGGCTATATAACCTTAGACCTTCTAGAGACTTGAAACTCTAAAATTCGGGTCAGCTACCCCCTCTACGAACTTACGTTATATCTTTGAGGTCCAGAAATACAAAAAATTGAAACAATGGTTCACCAAATTGAAATGCTAAACTTAGCCGAAATGCAGAACTATGGAAAGGCCTATAAAGGGGTATAGGCCTACGTTCTGCACTATTGAAAAAAACTGGTACAGTACAGTACAGATTCAAACTTCAGGCAGGATGTAATCAAATGTATGTTTATTATACGTACTTATACATAGTTATAGTTTATATTCTCCGGTATTCTTTAGACAAAAAAAGTACCTCACTGCGAATTTAAACCAAAAACCACACAAAAACGTTAATCTCGAGCTTGCCTCATCCCTCTCGCTAAAAACGACCCTCTAAAACTAGTTGGGGTCGCACCCTCACTCATTTGGGCACGATCCTTTGTTATTCATAGTTTTCTATAGTTCTGCATTTCGGCTAAGCTTAGCATTTCGATTTGGTGAACCATTGTTTCAATTTTTTGTATTTCTGAACCTTAAAGATATAACGTAAGTTCGTAGAGGGTGGATAGCTGACCCGAGTCAAAGTTTCAAGTCTCTAGAAGGTCTAAAGTTAAACAGCAGAAAAAATATGGTTAAACAACCTCTGACTGGTTAGTTAGCTTAAAACAAATGCGACCTAAAATTTACGTAACGTGTCGTCCAAACTACGGTAGAGCTGTCTAAATGGCACTGGTGCGGTCACCCTTCCGATAACGGACATTTTGATCGTTGGATTACTTCAGTGATACGTAGGGAATACTTTGTCAAGCTACGCTAAATACAAATGCATAGCTCTCAAACTTAATACTTACTAGTATACTGCGTGCCACCAAAGATGAGACTTGAGAAACCAACTTTGGTTTGTAATAAATATACAAATTCCGGATAATAGATACACAAACTATTAAAAAACGTTTATAAAACGTTTAATAAATATAGAAATTCTGGATGATTAGTTTGTACACGACTGTACCTGTGCAAGATCCCCCACCACTGACGCTAGTCAAGACTCATCGTTGGTGGCACGCACTATAGTTCTACTAGCACCAGACCTCGCGGCACATCAGTAACAAATCTTCATACGCCTCCCTACCTGTATCTCGACTTATTCTTGAACGATTTGATTCATGCTCACAAATCTTGCCAGGAAGATATTAAACGTAGGTATAAAAGTGCTAATAGTGTGAACAGCTTTAAGTCCTATTGTGGTTAGTTATAATTATTATTTTATTGTCTAATTTTGAGTGTAAATATAAGACCGAATTTAGTTCATCTAGGCGTAAAAAGGAAAAACATAGCCTTAAATTGTAAGTAAAACAAATACCTATTGCATATCCGTTAGATTAAGCTGTTGTGTTTAAGTAATATTATGACACACACGTACACAGTTTAGAGTAATAAATGATATATTTATCTTTAAACGATCTAGCAAAATATCATCGAAATCGGCTGCAAAATAGCGCGATAGTAAATTTATTTATTTATCAATTTTAACATTTTATTTCACACTTTTTGTACAAAAGGAGGACTTAACGCTAAATAGCACTATCTACCAATCAACCCGTAGGTGAAGACATTGGGATGTAGGCATGAATAAACAAACAAATTGATAAGTTTTGAGGGAAACACGCCAAGTTAAAACAGAGACTACTCTCATTTCGATCGCTTCGATCAACTATTTACTAATTACATATAGGTATATTACTCTAATAACGACATCATCTCTTAAATCAACGCTTTTCCACTACCGAAGGTAGGTCGCGGGTTTCTTGTAATTTTCATTGAGCAAATCTAGTAGTGTTTTGTAGTGATCTGCAGTCTTACTGTCTGCCTATTCCCTGACATTACGAATATATAAGAAACTACAATATCTTGCTGTGAAAACCAAAATTATTACATCCTACTGAACTAGCTCAAGCTGCCAAATTTCGGATGGAACCGGTTAGAAGTGGCTCGATCCAGTTCGGGACACTAGGCCCCTTGCAGTACACAGGTGCATAGTGTATAAGCAAAGATGCGAGTGCATGTGTGCGCATGTGTGTGTGCGGAGAAATGCAACTTGTTCTAAGGAGTAGATTCGGGTCAGGGGTGGCGAACCTTTGGAGAATTATGAGAGTTCTATGCTGGTTTTTTTTTTTTCTTAAACATCCTTTTTTAAAATTTAAGCCTTATTTTGCCTTCTTCGAGATAAATAGACATTTCAAAACTGGCTAAATATGTATTTGAGCGAACAGCGGCCGGAAAAACTTGTATGAGAATCCATATCTGTCGTGTTTTGCTGCCAAATAAATTACTACCCAACAAGCAAAATAGTCGAATAAGGAAACATTTACTCGACTAAACATCGAATAGTTGTTGAATAGTAGCTACATAAGTACAAAATTGTGCAGTAAAAGTTTTTATGTTATGTCTTTTAGTGCAAATCGTATAGACGTGCCCGTATCTGGCTTATGTCACAAATAAATGCTATACGAGGGCTATAATAGTGTTTGATTTGCTATTTAATGTGTAAAAAAAGCGTTTATACGACAATTACCTGACATACTTTTTATTCGGCAAATTTGTCGAATACTAGCTACCTGGTGATTAAATAGCAACGTAGTTTCTTTTATAACGCGGTAAAAACACAAGTCGAATTATAGTTTTCCAATTACAGTTACAGAACCTCAAGTGTAACAATTTTATTATAGCACCTTTATTCGATAAAATATTGAGTAAAAGAGTTTTTGGTACTTTTATTGCTCATTAGAGCAATAACAGTCGCTAAAACTCTTGAAAATCCGTCAAAAAAGTTATAACCGTAATAACGTATGGTGGTTCTGCTCATATTTTTCTTTCATATTTTTCCGTATTAGATAAACAAGATCCAATCATATAACCCAGTATCAGTTTTATACACGAAACTGACAATCTATTTGAATAGGATAGTGATGAATCTAAGGAGAAATCTGAAATATATATTAAAACTTCAGAAAATAAAAAATGTGCAATCTGACACTGAACAAAATCAATCATTTAATAATAATTGTTGGTTTAAAATAAAAGACCGGTTTTGCAGTTTAGCACATCAGCCTTTTAATAATATATTAACTACCTATTTATTAATGTGTTTTCATGTGGATTTTATAAAGAACTATCTATTCTATTTTATAAAGCTTTGAAAAAATAACTAGTGTTTCAAATAAAACCATTAAAAACCATTGAATAAATTATATGTTTTTTAAGAAAGAACCCTAAAATAAAAAAGAACCCAAAACATGGCTGCATATGAATGCAACGCAGTCACGTTTATTCGACGAATAGTCGAGTTAGTATGATATAACAGCAACAAATTTACTAGTGTTCGCGTAATGGCTCCCTAGTAGCATATTAATAAAATTAAATGGAATTTATAACATATATCTACAAAATTATTGCAAAAGACGCGTGGCCCACACATATATGTTAAATAATGCATAACAGTTTATCGACAAAGTTAAATTGCCAGTAATTTTTCCTATATAATTATGCTTAAATAGAAGCATTTAGATATAGAAACTGTATTCTTTTTAATAATTACTAAATGGATGACCTCTGTCTTTTATAATATTTTAAGTGTCAAACACACAAAGACTGGTTCATTTCCATAACGGCACAGAATACGCAATCGTTCTAATTTTAAAAAGGAATAACAGTGCAAATTTGGCTTTTAACGAACAAAAATGTCGAATTGTAGCATATTTGCAGCGTTTACTTCACTTTATTGCTGATTAGTGGCAACGTAAACACTTCAACTCTATCAATAAGCGGTACAGTTGCAGCTATATTGCTTTTACTGCACTAAACTGAGATCGTTTTGCTTTTATTCGATGTTTATTCCACAAATCATTCATCCTATTTACACAGTTACTGCACTTCTACAGCACTTTATAGTGCTATAATCTGCGCCTTTTTCGCGTTGTATAAACGTTGACTCGACGTTTATAGCACTAATTATGGGATTTTTATAGAACTAAACAGTAAAACCAAAACGTCGCCGCGACTGTTATAGCACAGCTTTTTGCTAGTTGGGTATGTAAACTCATATCTGTCGTCTAATTTAAAAATGGAACGATATTTTAGTCCGAAACACCAAGGAGGTAACTAATCGAAAAATAATTTAAATTTCGAGCTGGCTTGCACATGGCTGTTAATTAAAAGAAGAAAATAATCGAACACTTTGACGTGTGAAAAATCATTCTCGTTCGATTTTCGTCATACATTTTGAAAAGTATTTTAGTACGTGATAGTTACTTACGTTAATTACGTCTAGACTTCTAGAGTAATATACTGAGATTGCGTAGAGCTGACAAAAAACGTATGTCCTAAAAACCTTACGTAAAACCTACTAAAATTAGCAAGATACTTAGCACAGCACTAAATTACATAGACACATCACGTACTCGCATTATTTTAAACAATAAACATGTTAATTTACTGAACAAAGTTCAACAACTGTGATTACGTGAATAACACGAAAAAACTCTCACTGAAATGATGTTAGACGACCTAACTACCATTTTTTGCTTTTTAGGCAAGAGACTTAGGCACTTAGCCTACTAAAGTTAGGTTGGTTTACAATTTTTAGCGACTCTTTTATCCTAAAACAAGTACGACGTAGGACATGTTTTAAGACTTTCCCTTAATTTTGATTTGTACCATTTCTACATTGTTTATTCCTTGTATTTTTATCAGATTTTAGTAGTAGATATTTGTGTCGTTCATATCATACAGTGTTCTTAAAACGCATATTAATTCGTTTAGTCACAAAATTATATAAAAGAAATATTACTTAAATGCAGTGTTATTTCTAATACGGCTTATAAAGATATTATATTTCTGGAAAATACGGCAGGCTTTTACTAATATATCTACCGCAATTTCAGACTGTCGTAGCATCTTTTCCGACCCCTAAGATTTGCGATTTTGGCGTGTGAATGTATACAGCAGTTTTTTCTCCCAATTGGCCTTAATACGGGAATTCTAAAGTAGAGATATGGGCAACCCATTTTTTTAAGTAGAACACTGCTTCTAACTAAAGCCCAAAGACTTCGCTGGGTGGGCCATCTGCTGAGGATGGGGGAGGATCGCAGTGTCAAGAAGGCATATCTTGGAGTAGCAAGCGGCCGCCGACCCGTCGGTCAGCCCAGATACCGTTGGACTGACGCCGTGCGGTCCGACCTGCGTGAGCTCCAGGCGGACGAGTGGGAAGAGACAGCGCTGGACCGTGACCAATGGCGTTCTCTGGTGTCGGAGGCCAAGACTCATTTTGGGTCGTTGCGCCAGAGGAGTAAGTAAGAACACTGCTTCAATGAGCTCCAATGGAGCTATTGATGATTATGATTTTTTTTACTATTTTATTCTACAAAAATGAAGAGTCTTTGAAATAAGGTAAAATATTAAAATATAATAGAAACTTCTAGGAACGCGCAGTGCTCGCAGTATTGATTTTTTGTACATAGTTTATTTTAATGCTGAAGTGAGTTAAGTTCAATTTTGGGGTGGGTAACCACCACGGGTGGGATTTACATTGTATGTACAGCGCTACAGTAACTTTGGTTATACGTAAATAGGCCATTTAGCCATGTTGAAGGCCTTTAAAAAATTTAACAAGGCACCATCTGTCCTACTAGCACCACCACTTAGTTTTACTAACTTAATATTGAAATCTATGTTTTGAATAAATATTTAGTGTATTTCCGCTATCTTTTTGTAGGCAAATAAGTTTAAGGGCGTTAAGTGCATTAAGGACATTTATGAAAAAAAAAATTACAAACAATTACTAATATTACAACTCTTCGACTCTTCGAGGTCGCTCGCAAGAAAATTTGATTCTTGCGAGCGACCTCGAAGAGTCAACACGTCCTGAAGATGCCTCGTTGAGAGGCGAAACACGTGTCGAACAGAGTGTAGTACAGTGAAAATAAGGGTGCTATTTATTAGTGAAGTGTTTTCAATATTTTGTCATATTATTTTTAAAAGATTTTTATAATATTTATTTGTTGTTAACGGAATATTAATATAGTATTTTAAAAATATATAATAGAGTGCAGTGAAAATAAGTGATATTTATTATTATTTTATCTATTTTATAAAATTAAGTTTTTAAATGTATAATTATTGTAATATTAGTTTGTAATTTTTTTTTTTATAAATGTCCTTAATGCACTTAATGTCCTTAAACTTATTTGCCTACAACAAGATAGCGAAAATACACTAAATATTTATTCAAAACATAGATTTGAAGATGCATTTCCGCAAAGTAACGCCTGATTCAATCAACTAACTTAATATTGATTTTATCTCGCATCCCATCACAGGGCATAATTAATATCATAGTAATATTATAAATCCGAAAAGTTTGTTGGTTTGTTCCTCTTTCACGCACCAACAGAGCAACAGATTGTCTTGATTTTCCGCATAGACATAGTTTGAAAGACGAAAAGTGACATAGGCTACTTTTTATCCCAGAAAAATAAAATTTTCCCATGGGATAGCACAAGAATTAAAATACCACGCGGGCGAAGCCGCGAAATCTAGTAATAAAATAAAAGCAAATATATAATTCACCACATTTCATCGCATATTTAGCTCATTTCACTACTGAATAATCTAAAATATGTAATATGTTGCATTAAAAAAGTCCTATAGGCCGGTTCAAATTGTATGGTGTCTGTAAAGTACAAGCCGTGCAAATCCTCAGCCATGCGCCGCTGGCCGCCGCCGTCGTAAAAAAAGTTTGATTAGGCCTCTACCAAAATTTATCACAATCAAACACACAATACATTCGTACCTAGATGATATAAAGCCAACTCAACTCTCAAGACATTTCGGCAAAAACATCGAAGATCCTGTGATCAAAATTCAAGGTTCGTTACACCTGCCATAGAGTAATGTTACATGGTAACAGGTCCCGAGTCGGCCATTTTGGGAAGTTTTTTAGTGCGTCCGAAATTCGGCTGCCTAGGACAATGACCCCGCAGTAGGGCTGCAAAGAGCTAAGTCCTTGGCAAGTTATAAGTCTTGGAAAACGGACCTTCCTTTGACGTTAGAAACTTGGCTATGTACACAAGTCTGTGGACAATAGTCTAACTTTTGGTGAAGTTTTGGTTTTGGAATTTTCCAGAAGTTAAAGTTATTTTGGGTAGCATAATAAACTTTGTTGTTGGCTCTAGCAATTGAGTGTGATTCTTTTCCTGCGTTATATGACTTCATACAAATGTTTAAAAACACTGGTCAACAAAGAAAAGATATTAATTTTATAGTGCATCTCACACTAGGTTTATCTCAAAGAGTGATCCGAAGACGCAGGTTCGAGTCCTGCATTCGCGACGAATTTTTGAAATGCTCTTTGAGACTGGTCAACATAAATCAAAAAGTTGTCTGTTTCCTCAGATTTTTTGTTTCTATCTCAAATTTGACGCGTATTTTTCAAACAAGACAAATAAATACCTACAACAGCTTTTGTTTTTGAGTTATAGCTAACTACCATTTACTATTTTTACCTACATAGAAATTACTTTTTTATTAGAAACTAAAGTAATATTTACTGTTGTTTTCGATATGACTTTGTCAAGAAGATGTTGTTTGCTGAATTTAGATAGTATTTTCAATACTTGTGGTGAATGCATATTAGAAAAATAACGAAAACCTATCTCGCACCTTGTGAAAATGCATGTCATCAATACTTTAAAATTGAATTGTGTAAAAAGGACAAGCCATAGGTTCTTCACATTGTATGCCAATAATGTAATGTATGTCTACAATTATGGCCAAATGGAAAATAAGATGTTATAATGTTCGTAACTCCCACAATAGAGCAATAACCTAGAAAATCATCATTACGGCTACGGACTCTATGTTGTAAAAATACTAATACCTAGAAATCGAAGTAAATGGTCACATTCTGTTCAACGACATCAAATAAAAGCTTGAAAGGTACAACCCAACACATTTAAATCTTTTTATAATCCAAATCTCTATGAACTCGAACTAAACACATCAAGTGAAGACTCTGATCTAGACTACAAATGTAGCCTTTAGATAAAAAAATTAAGTCTGTCATTTTTGATGGAATTAGGTAACTTGCGAAAGATCCTAATTTAGTCAAATCAATACTGAAATCGAATTCAAAGCTTAGAATTAACTTATTTTGGTAATGAGTAATTTACTAGACAAAAATAAATCTGACGTCCATGTTGAGCTTGCTGAGTGCATGTTATCGAACTTACAAGAGCTAGGGTACAACATGAGCAGATAAAACTACATCATGCGATCCATCATCATCATCATTATCAGCCGTAGGACGTCTACTGCTGGACATAAGCCTCCCCTGTGGATTTCCAATAAGCCCGGTTGGACGCGGTCTGCATCCAGCGCGTTCCTGCGGTCTTAATAATATCGTTGGTACACCTGGTCGGTACACGTCCTACGCTGCGCTTGCCTGGTCTCCATTCGAGAACTTTACTGCCCCTTCCCTCGGCCATCAGTTCTCCGAGCTATGCGCCTTGCCCATTGCCATTTCAACTTACTAATCCTCTGGGCTATGTCGGTATCTAATAGGTATCTTCTAGGTAAGCGTGCTACACCCTAGACCGCACATCTGCTCAACATCAGGTAGAAATAAATAAAAGAAACTAAAAATTGTGTTGACTAGTGAAATAGATAGATATAGTTGATGATGAGATGACGTATATACGTATAATATATACGTTATAAGTTATAGAAAGGGTAGAGTGAAGTGGCGAGAATTCGCAGGAAATGGTAATTACGTTAGTAATCAAATTGGTTTGGATGGTGACTTTCATCTAATTTGTTTGTTAATAATGGGATTCGTTTTGGCAATTCGATAAAAGGCTTCACATTTGATATGACAATGATGATGATAATGGCGATGATTTAACATTAAAAGTTGCAAAAAAAGTCTTATTGTACAACTATATTCTGCTTGCGTTATATTTTGCTTTTCGTGATCTCATCTCATTTCAACCTTTTATTTTTTTATATGAAAAGTACTTTAGTGTCCTAGACTCCGACTTTTAATCGTGCAAAAAAATAAAATCATTCCTTCTTTCTGTTGCTATGTGAAGAGTAACAAACAAACCAACAAACACACTTTTAGATTTATAATATTAGTAAAGATATATTATATTTCATTAATTTCTCAACTGAGGTAGGTATTAAATTATTCTAATTTGAAAAACCGAAGACTAAACTTAATAGCTTTAGAAATGCCCACTGGGCAAACTACTTAGCGTATAATTATGACTGTCCCTAACAAATACTTTCACTTAATTCTCGAAACAAACAACAGAATTTAAAGCATTATCTGCCTTGTTCACAAACAATTTGAAACCCAACAAAATACTTCTAAAATGTAAAATTCAAGCGACAAACAACGTAATCCCATAGTTATTTACATGTACGTATAGATCGAATTAGAGACCTCTAGGGGTCTTTCGCGTATTTATTCAGGCGGCCGCAACCCGCCCCCCTCCCGTGCCCAGGGGTTAGGGAGGGGATAGGGAGGGGGTCATCGAAAAAACCCTTTAAAGTGAAAAGTTAGAAAACCGCGGCGCCTGCCCTCCGTTAGAGTCCGGCAATGATGGCACATCGTATTACTACGTGAGACAGGCATCCGGTGTTTTAACTGACTGCTCAATAACTGGGGTGATGTTTTGGGAGTTTAACGCCCATAGCGTAGTTTGATTAGGTGTTATTTAGCGATCACCGAAGTTAACACAGAACAGCAGAACTTCTCTCTTCTGTGGAAGTTAAGCAATGTTCATCATGGTCAGTCTTCTGATGGTCGACCGCGGGTGGCACTTACAAATAACGCTGCCGTGGCTTGGATGACACGTCAAATTCTAGGTATCGGTTATCTTAACCATTTACACGTGTCCGAGCTCTTCAGGCGGCTTAAAAACTCTGGCCCTGGCTCGCCACCAGACCTTGTAGAGAAACTAACCCTTTTGTTAGCTTCTTCAATACATTCAAACTTTTTCGATAATAACACTGCCAATTAACAATTCTAATTATGAAATTTTTCAAAGAGAAGTCATGAAGTAGACACGAAAAATGGTACATGTCTTGTGGTATTTTTAAGAAAGTATGTGGTCTTAGTACATGTTAACGTGTGATCTTTGAATGTGGTGACGGGTCCTGCAGTGAAGACAGCAGGAGCGTCTGGTAACTTTTCTTCGCGAGGCTTCGGTCTCTTTGACCTTGTTTCAGGAAGGCCTCATCTTTTGGGGCCACTGACCTTGCCACTTACCTTGGAGTACCGAGTAGCTGTGCGTTGGCGTATACACGCTAACGCACAGCTGGCGCTACAGGCGCTTCTATCTCCAGCTCCCTGCTGGCGCTACGTCTATCGGCGGGTCCAGCTTGTCTACGCTCCAACCTCGGCCAGCCTCCAGTGTGTTTTCTTTGTGTGCTACCCCTCCCCTGTTAAGCTAACATTCCACGGACTCTTTTCAAAATTCTCTCTCTATTCGCTTCAAGAAAACATATAGACTATAAGTGCAGTGTTATTTATATGGTGAAATGAATAAATTTGTAAACAGTATGGTTAGTTTTCTATATTATTCTCCTTTCTCCGAACCGTTAGGAATCCTAACCACTAGGCAGGACTCTTTGAGTAGGTTCTCTGAACTCTCGTAACTTGTGGTATTGCAACCGGCTCCCCCGCTTGCAACATTACCGGTTCTTACTCTGATACTCTTAACCTGTGGTGCTGCAACCGGCTCCCCCGCTTGCCACATTACAGGTTCCTCTCTAAACCCACGTTCAAAGATCACACGTTAACATGTACTAACACCACATACTTTCTTAAAAATACCACAAGACATGCACCATTATTCGTGTCTACTTCATGACTTCTCCCATAAGACTGCCCGAATTTTTCAGAACAAGGATCGCTGATCCTGTCAAAAAGAATTTGAAAAAAATCATAATTAGAATTGTTAATTGGCAGTGTTATTATCGAAAAAGTTAGAATGTAGAGAAGCTAACAAAAAGGTTAGTTTCTCCATACATTTCCCAATGTTTAATTGAACCATTAGAAGGGCTAAACGCGTGCATAAATGATCACGTGACTGAGTAAGAGCAGGAGCGAGCGATCCTTTGCGAACTTTAGAAATTACTCTAACGTTTTAAAAATTGGGATCCAGGTTACAGCCGCAGGCCGTACCTGTCTATGGGACGCTCAAAGTGGCGACTTAACCCTATCAACTTCAAACGTCTTACATCTATGACATCCCAACCCCGTTTCCCACATTTCCTCCAGCTAGTAGTTAAACCGATCTACTCATGTCGGAGCTATGCCACTTGGTAAATTCACTTACATGGGTCGGGCGAGGAATCCGGCGAACATTATTGGCGCTCGAACGAGGCCTCCGGGCGCCATGGATCCTAGCGTCGTGCCACGTACGAACATGAACATTAGATTTTCAAGAGACGAGAGGTAGCGACATTACACTGACAGCAAATTAGGCTAGTATTTTAAAAGCCACTGCTTTTATTGCTTATAATAAAATATGAACAAAAGTTTTTAAATTCGCAACTAGCACAACGCAACTAACAAGCGCAACAAGACTAGTCATTAATCTAAGCTACCATCACATAAAAATTATTGAAGATCAAGAAATAATCCAAACGCCTACTGCCAGTGGGCAGCGTGCACAATATCCAGCGTGCTGGCGACATTGCCACGATGAATGACAATCAAAAGTAATTAGAATGGATCTTTGGTCTAGGTTATTTTAACCGTTTAGGCCTTCATGCGGCCTAAAAACTCTGACACCAGGGCTAGCCACCCGACTTATACGAACTTACTTACTTAATGGATCTTTTTAACCAGCGTCAAAAAGAAGAAAGTTAAAAGTTCGTTAGTTGTAATGTGATCGTCATTTGAATTATATTTTTTTAATATTAAGCGATTCTTGCGTCAATACCGATCATTACTTATCATATTTTTTCACACGCAGACTTAGAATGTACTTGACTTGACAGAAGGCCAAATATTGGATTTCATTTCTATCGACGTCAGCTCTTCTGTATTTTTTTTATATAAAACAAAAAAGTTATTATTTTATTTTTAATACTAAGTACTTAGTTTCTGTGATCAAGCAGCGACAGCAAAAGTTTCGATAAATGCCGTTTTTTGTACTCTCTTCTTTTCTAACTTGGTCCAATAGTGATTCCGGCCCTATCTGAAATCGTTTCTAAATAAAACACGCCGGGAGCACCCGAGCACACCAGGGCCGCTAATAAATTGCAAAATAATAAAGGCCCCAAGCCTTTTTTCGACCCTCGTCCGTAGATAACATTGTATTAATGTTATAATGTTATAACTGCTGAAAACAAATGTGTTGTTTTGTGTTTTAACCGTTTCTTTTTAGGGCAGTGCTGGAATCGTTAGGATCTTTCGTGGTTGATAGTCCGGTGTCAATCGGTATATTAAAGTTAATTTCACTACTGAAAACTAAAAAACTGTTCATATTTAAATGTGAAAAATTGGTTGTCTGTAAAGTTGGTTTAGGAACGTTTAAGCCGATCGTGCCTCTCTATCATAAATATTTATTTTTATTTTTTTAACGAGGCCCTTATACAGCTGATCACCATGACATGTGACCATTTTATTATTTAATTTAATTTATTATATTAATATTAATGACGTAATTTGTACAAAATTTTAAATTTAGTTGTTACGAGTATGTTTGACGTATTTATATTATTTATTAACGAAGCCCCTATACAGCGGATTTATAATTTTAACTTTAGTCATAGCTTTAAAATTAACATTATTGCTTAGGTATGACCCCACAACAAATCATATTATCGACGATTCTATGTGCGGTAGAATACTTGTGGGTAGATCATAATATCTTTCATACCTACTCACATTTTCAGAATATTGTCGCTTTCTGACTGAGACTGGAAATTGGTTTAGAAACAATGCTGCCAGCATGCTGGGCACGCTGCCAACTGGCAGTGGGCTTGAGCACTTGGATTATCTTTAGACCTTCAAGGGTCTGTCTGGTCTGTGGATGATCCAATTGCTTTCTATGTAGTAGTAGTGTAGTATTGTCATTATATTTAAAAAAAAAAAAAAAAAAAAAAAAAAAAGTTTAGAAATTAGTTTTTAGTCATTTTTTATTTTATTGAGTTACTATGATATTGAATTTGTTTTTTTTTAATCATGTATTTTTGTTGTGATTTTTTGTTGGATGAGTCCATTAATAGGAACATTGATGACCATATTATTTTATTTTATTGTTTTCAATGTACTATTGTGATAATAAATGTTTTCATTTCATTTCATTTATCGCTTGTTCCGTTCTCTCGTTTGCACGCTTCGCTAGGCTCAGGCAGAACGCTATTCTTTTTCGTGCGTGCAGCGACGTTATCACATCAATAAAAAATATAATTTCCTAGGTTAGTTTATTGAATCAGGCGTTACTTCATTAAGAGCGGAAGTTCATCTTCAAATCCTTGTTTTTAATAAATATTTAGTGTATTTCCGCTCTGTCTGTCTGTATGTTTTGTGTGACAGAGCAGAAATACACTAAATATTTATTCAAAACAATAGTTTTAAATTCCCTGGGTTATCTTCGGCATCGTTGAAGCAGCATGTCCACTACTGGACAAACTAAGATGAGTTTATTGTCAAACTGTTACATTATAAGGTCTTAGTTCTAAAAAGTATAAAAGTAAGTAAACTGGGCATATTCCTGCCCTATAGACGATCTCCAAAAAGACTGGTTGGAATCTTCTTTCAAACCGTGCTATACTGCGGTCTTGGAGAGGTCATCCGTGCAATTTATAGATGGACGTCCTACTCTGCGCTTGCCGTACGTAGGCTTCACTCGAGAACTTGGCTTAAACCTGACCTGGGTTTAGTTAAGATTTTATTAAAATATAACTCAGAACCATTCTATATGGACTTTTAAAAGAAATAAAGCGCTTTGAAACCTTTCCATTTGTTTGAAAGAATTCATACCACAGATTTAAAACTTATAACGTCTTAGCATGTCTAAGCTGTAACGTCTTTTTTGAGTTTTGATTAAAATTAACGGTTAAATATTATTTCATATTCAACGAATTATAGTCAAAAAGTAAACGAATACAGAACAAAAACTGTAAGACATTTATAATAGACGTAGAGCTTGTAGCCGTAGATAAAGCTACAAGAACTCGTAGCTTGCTCTACGCGTGCGTCTATGCTACGAAATTGTACATTTTTGTTATGAGATTTGATTTGATCGGTATCGGTAATTCTTACACTCCTTTTTGCGTATTGAAGTAAAAAGTAAAACGATTTGTTAAATGAAAACAATATATTTATTATTATTCGTTGACATTTCTAGGTATTCCAAAGGGTTTCCATGACAATATAAATTAAATCATACCTAATAAATTAAACAGAGTTAATATTTTATGTAACTTTTATGGAATTTAAACTAAAATTTTACTTCTGAAAACAAATGAGTAATTTAATATATTGACAGAAATATACTAAGACCCTTCTGTTTCAGCCTTTTCGTTTATTTTCTTATTAATATTTCGCAAGCTAATATCGTCCTAATACAACATTATCCAAGCATGTGGCCTTCCTGGCTGTAACGAGGCGCGCTAACGGCGCTGAAAGGGTATCCCACTAACGATTCGTATCCCGTAAACCGTTTTAATGCGCACCTTCGGACATATTTAAAACACAAACTTTTCCGTACCCGGGCCCAGTCCCCCCCACCCCCCAAGTGCCCACATTTCGGTAGTTAGCGAGCGAAAAAAACGGGAAAAAACAACCCCAAGCGGGGTAAAATACGTAGTTTTAGCTAATCTGCTCGGATGGGAGGCTTTAAAATGGGTCGGGGGTGGTTTTAGGCATTTTAACACTGTACAAAAATGAGGGTGGGAGTGGGGAGTGTGTGGCGGACGTATTATGTGCGAATCTATTTATGTGATGCCCCCCCGCGTTAATATCGGTAGCCATGGTGACGCCGATTACTGCATCGCGTCTACTCGATTTTTCGCCGCTTTTTCCGTTGTAATCAAATGAGGTGCCGCGTGTGTGTGAGGGGGACCCCCACCCGCGGGGACACGCGTGTACTCAATTATCCGCAGTGAATCAATAGCAGCGAGATGAGGGTAGTTGTGATGTTTGTGACGCGAGTAATGCCTTTTTATCTGTTTAATTTTTTCTCTGTCGTGCGACCTGCCGCTGTAATCGCGCGACCCGCGCATGTTTTATTCTGACCTATTTCCTGTTAGGCTTTACTTCCGGGAATAGAGTACATGGAACTCGCATAAACGGCTCTTGGAACTGTATCCAACATGATAGCTTTTGTGGCGATGTTTTTATTTCGCGGCTTTTTTGATAAATAACGGTTTCGTCGAATATCTACCAGCGAGTTTTAGGGTTTCGAATTCAATGAGTTTTAATATTACCTTGTTGCTACGCTTATTTTGTACTTTGTTTGTTCAATTGGTTGTTTCAGTGTTTATTGTGGTTTTCTGTTTTTCCACTGTTTTTTTTTTTATTCAAATAAATGTCTGTCTATTTTCTAATTAATTTTTGGTTCATAATTTAAGCGTGTTGTTTGTTTCAATTGTTTTGCTTATGCCAAAGATATTGACAACGCTAATAAGAACTATCACAATGCAAAAGAATCTTCTCTATCTACAGCCTTGGCCAACAGTATTAGGCACCCTTAAAAAATCAAAATCCATGTTTACTACTTAACCAATAACTGAGTGCTTATCTTAAATTACTTACCGAGGTCATAAATAACTTTTTAGAATATCAAGCGGCTCTTTGTTAAAGTCATAAAACACCTGGTTTTCACTTGGTCACTTGTGTTCTGAACTCTAACATGTAAACAAGCTTTCATTTCTGTTGATGTGATTAAATTGACACCTAATTTTGTTAAAAGTGCCAAAAAGGAGTGAAATTAGTTTACAAGATATAGTGAAAATACGGGGTGCCTTATACTTTTGGCCAAGGCTGTACATATTGTTGCTTTCCAATAGCACCAGCGAATGTAGTAAATCAGAATTCTATGATTTATTTATATTAAGTAGGTTCTTAAATACTATACTGTAATGGCCTCTACTTAGTGGGTAAGCTGAGGACAAAGATTGTTTTTTTGGAACCTGCCTGAACTATAGTACATTGTTCACCGAGAGGAGAAAGTGACCGATTACCGTCGAGGGTGTCGTTTGAATCCGAGATCGGGAATCGCACTTTCTCTCGAGTGATACATAGTGCTTTATACTACACTCATCATCACTATCACTACTTATCATTTTGACAGTTTTATTTTACTTTTCTACGAAAACTGAATCCTCAAACAACACACAAATTGAAAATGGCGTCTGCAATTTTCACATGTTCTTTTTTCAAATTGTTTGACACCATCCAACACACAGCTAGTGGCCAGTGTCATTTTGCGAACTTGGAGATAAAAACTCACTGTAAAAACTTTTTGGCTTTTGATATTTAGGTTACCAGCGCATAGTCTTACCCAAAATTAAAAAAGAAAAACTACGTAAGAAATGGATTTTCATACATTTTTTATCTCCCGCTCAGATGCGTTTTCTCGCCGCATATTTGTTCGATATGCAATGACGTACTTTCTACCATAAATTTGATAAAGTATCAAGGTACTTTCCGAGCAGGTGTAGTATAAAACTCTTTATTCGTTTATTATTGTTTCCAGCTTGACGTAGTAGATACATGGGTGTAGTAAAGTTTTATTTTCGGAGAGTCAGATCTTCTGCGCAGAGTTTTCCATCCATCATCCATCAGCCATATGACGTCCACAGCTGGACATAGGCCTCTCCTACGAGTCTTCAATAAGACCGAATGGAAGTAGTTTGCACCCAGCGCGATGTTACGGGTTTGATGATGTAATTTTGTGAGTCAACGTCCTAAACAGCACTTGCCAATTTTTAAAATAGGTGCAGTAAGCGCGAGCGCAACGAGCGAAATTTTTCTCACGCTTTTATCTGTCTTGGCTCGATTTTATACTCGTACTCATTTATTGATACATTTTAGTTCACGTCATAGATATCTATAGAGTGAGGCGGTATATATTATGTCAAACATTTCGGGAGGAAGGAGGTTTGTACTTGCTTCAGTCACAACTAAGCTTGTAAGAAAAACTAATATCAGACTTATTTGGCACTATCAGCATAGATGTAGCATGTATTTATTAGATTGTTGTTATTTTAAAATAATTTTTATTTTGTTTGAAATGTCTTTGTTAATTTTCCATTCAAATTACACTTGGTATGTCTAAAAAATAAATAAATAAAATTGAATCGAAGTGTTGTTCGAATTGAGCTCGTTGAGCAAAGTCCGATACACCCTCTTAGGCCACAATCAAGTACTGAATTCAATTGATTGACCTACTCTACTTACCATCATCATATTACCGTATCCTGCCTATCATTAAGCCCCTGTTCAAAAGAGAGAGGTGTCAAGTTTAGTGTATCGGTATGGCTATCATTGGCGTTGCTATTCCTGAACGAAAAGACCTTAAGGCTGATGCTCCCAGTCAAAGCGCCTATTCATGTCCGAAATGAGTTTTTGTATACTTACAATGACAGTTTATATGTATAAATGTAAAAAAAAAACAAAACAGAAAATCCCGCGCTGATTTAGTGAAACCACCATCACTACATAGTAGAAAACAATATCGCTTCCCTGTCTGTCTGTCCCTATGTATGATTATATCTTTAAAACTACGCAACGGATTTTGGTGAGCTTGTTTTAATAGGTAAAGTGATTCAAGGGTAAAGTTTACATTTATAATACACTTGTGCAAAGCTGGGGCGGGTCGCTAGTAAAACTATATTTTATACAGAAATACAGAAAAAAATATTCGAGACAAAACAAAAATTAAAATTTAAATTTTTGTTAATGTATGCTGATGAAAATTTTAGGCATATTTTAAAAATGAGGGAACTTACGCTTCAAATTTCTGTCTTATAAAATTAATAATATTAATTTTAATTGTCAAAAAAAGCACTTTATTTCGGAGTGAGTTACGAGTAACATGCTAACACTAGCAAAGCCTATGCTATGATGAATGACTCAAATGAGCAAAGACTCAATGACTGAATGGCTCAAACGAGCATAGCTCATGATGAATTTATACGAGCGTCTTTGAGCAAATACCTACAGAGCCACAGTCCTTAAGTGCAAGTAGTAAAAAATGTCCGAGCGTCGTCATACATACCGACTTAGATATTTACATTAAATAATTCATCATGACCCGTTTTCTCGAATCTCGATGTTATATTACCTAATTAGTCCTTGTAACTGAGCACTTTGGCATCGCGCGGCGTTGTAGTCAGCTTGCAATCGCCTTACGACTAACTTAAAAGCCTGCCCACTACGTAGCTTGGGCAGAGTTTTGGCTCGGACACTCTGCACGATTGTGACTCTATAGATATTTGCTCGAAGACGAGCGTTAGTAAAAACTAGCGTAGTTTATGCAGATTTGCGTGTTTTTTACAATTTTTAAAATCACTTTTATCAAAGCAAATCGCGTAATGCGGTCAAAACTGTAATAGATTTGCTCTCTGCCATAAAGACCATCTTTGTTATATTCTAATTAAAAGTTATTGAAGCGCTGATTAGAGTTCAAACATGTACAAATCTGCAAGTAAAAATGATGGCCCACATTTTTGCTATATTTTTGAGGCTGCCATCGCACAAAATGCAGTTGAACTTAATTGAAAGATCAAGAACGGAACCCCAGAACTACGTCACCTACCCCAAAAGTGACGGGCTGAAATAAAGAAAGAGCATCCCATGGCAGAATCCTTTTTCCTTCGGTGGAAGCTTACATTTTCCGTGCATTTTCCTAACCTAAGGGATAGCTTGAATAGGAAAAGTTGCGGGCACCACCCGATAGATGGCACCACTACTACTTAGAATTAGAACTTAGTTCCCCTCGCTAATGCTCGGGATTCTAATTTTCACAGATATATCTGTGCTAATTTTGAATCACTTGCAGCGCTCGTGATTCAATTTTAGAATCCTTCGCTTGCTCGGTCATCAAAATAGGGCACGCGGTTAAAAAGCAACTTTGCACTTTTGTATGACAAATAACTATTAGTCATATCCATAGTGCTATATAATGTATTTTTCAACACACTTGCTCATAAAGTGGCTCTAATTTTACCGCAATTATGCACATAATGACACCTGTAAAAGAACTGTGACTTTTTCTTCTTAAAAAAAACGATACAAAACAGATCGTGTTCAATAGCAGGTACAAATATATTAATGTACCTATGAAACCTCATTATTTTAGTCTATGACCTATTGCCATTGCGCGCGCATAGGAAAACTGATTATTTTTTCCCGCCATTTCGAAACATTTTTACTACTCGTTTTCACTGTTGAATATTTTTTTAGTATAATTTTTTCACGAGTGTGTTGAAAAACGTCGTGTGCTACACGTGTGTATTGATGATTACCGTCCTCGGCTTTCTTAAGCCTACGGCTCGGGTCTCATTGGCGCCTCAGCGGTAATCACCAACTTTACATACTTGTTCCATAATGTACCATTAAGATGTTTAAAACATGTAGGCAAAACAAAGAAGTGGGAGAAAGACAACTTACCTAGTTATAACCGCAGGAACAAGCTGTATGCAAGCTGCTTCTATTACCCAATTGCCTATTTATCGATTTGATCTGTGTTCGGTATTATAATAATCGGCCAAGTTCGAGTCGGACTCGCACACGAAGGGTACCGTACTGTGTGGGAGCCCCCCTCAAATATTATTTTTTTATGAAATATTATTATTATTAAAATATTATTTAGTATTAGTTTTTATTTTAAGTAGGTTAATTTTAATAGTTATAGTTTTTAGAATTAAGTTTTGATGTTTTATAAGTTTTGTTGTGATATTTTTTATGAAATTAATTAACTAAATGCTCTGTAAATATTTCAAGAGTCTTCCTGTTACCTTTATTAATATCGAGCGAAAAACGGCTAAAAAATCAATTTCTATCGTTATATGGGTTTTTAACTCCCATGTAAGTATTACATTTTTTTTTATTCTGTTTTCAATATTTGATGTTTTAGCGGCAACAAAAATACCTACATAAGCTGTGAAAATTACAACTTTCTAGCTGTCACAGTTCATGAGATACAGCCTGGTGACTGACAGATGGACGAACAGCGAAGTCTTAGTAATGGGGTCCCGTTTTTACCCTTTGGGCACGGAACTCTGCAAAACTAAAAAGAAAATCGATATCTAGGTATGAATATCTAACCGGTGAGATGTGACAAATACGGAAAAACTTTTTATTTATGCCATGTGACAATGTTCAACTTTAGTTATATTATGGACGAAGAACACATTCTTGGCACTGCGTACCTATCATCTTCATATATCAGCCGTAGGACGTCCGCTGCTGGACATAGGTCAACCCTATAGATGTCCAATAAACCCGGTTGGGAGCAGCCTGCATTCAGCGCGTTTCTACTGTCTTCATTTTATCGTCGTAAACCTAGTCCGAAAACGTCCTATGCTGCGCTTGCTGATGCGTTGAATAATTATGTTTATTGTTTATGTAATTCCTTAATTTATAGTAGTCGTAAAAATACCGATTAGTACTGTACTCTACTATACAGAGTTATTTCTAATCAATTAGCATCCTTTTGAGTTTTGACAAAAGTCGCAGAACAAAAGTTGTTAGTTTTGATGTACAGAATAAACCTCTAAGAGGATGCTAATTGATAAGAAATAACCCTGTATAGTTTGATAGCACGTGAAATGTATCTAAAAGGTTTTCGAGTAAAACCATACATTCGCAAATTACTTTAAATTTTATTTTATAAAAGTAACCGTAAATAAAATCAGGTATTAAAATTAATCATGCAAACGTAATTTTAATAATATTAGGTACTCTTATTAATCACTAACTAGTTTTAGCATTTCATGTCTTAAATCGCCATATTTTTACAATATAAGAAAAAGAGAACAAGTTCTAGCTAATATACCTATTAATTAAATTATCTTTGAGTTAATTAAAATTAATTAAAATTTATCCTAATATGTATAACCCATAAGACCAAGATCATAAGATTCATAATTACTAAGTATGTTAAATAAATTATTTGTACAATAAAAGACAAAAGAATGTAAAGAGAAATGGAATGCTTTAGTAAGGCTGCTTTTTCACTAGAGATATTATGTAGATGACTCTGGTTTGAGAACCAACGTCAGGACACAAAATTCAAATTTTTTGGGTTGTTTGCTTGAATTTGGATTCACTGGACCATGGATTCACAAAAACTGATTTTTTGACAATGAATAACTTGTATTAATATGTTACATACACTAAAAAACCAAAATAACGGTCAGTCTACACGAAAATGGTTGATTTAACCAAAATTACGACGGAAATCACTCAATTATCAGTTTAATAAACCAATTTAAGAGGGATGTCCCCCAATATTATTTTATTTTATTTAAGTGATAATTGTGGTCGTAATTATTTGATAAAAGCTATTCATTGTCCTAAGCTGTAGTGCTCTAGTGGCAATATCATCCGCCTTAAAATCGTGAGGTCGTGGGTTCGAATCCCGGGCCCGTATCAATGAGTTCCTAGGAATTTACGTACGGAATTTTACACCACTGGCTTTTCAGTGAAGGAAAATATCGTGAGGCAACCTGCATACGTCCGTAGAAGACATTTGATGGCGTATGTGAATACACCAACCAGCACTGGGCCAGCGTGGTGGATATGGCCCAAACACTATTCGTGGGTAGGCCTACGTTCTGCAGTGGACTATTAAAAATGTTGGTGCAGTACATTGTCGCAAAAACAGTTTTCGTAAATTAAGGTGAGTAGTTCAGAAATTAATTACTAAAAGCCAAAAAAAAAATATTTCTCGCGCTGGCTAGCGTCAAAACTTAAAATAAAATATCCTCCAATAAGATCACTCACGTCCGAACTGACGCAATCCTATTGGTGGATTGTTACCGCTCATATCACAACTACACGTCCCAAATCTAGTAGCTATGCAGCCTAAACCTAAAAACGCAAAATAATCATTTACTTATAATTTCCTACCCTAATTTAACTCTAAGTTTTTCAAAATAAATCCTAGGACAAAGTAAAGATCGTTCATATTTGCTTGGCACATGTAACGTATTCGTTTTTTTCACGGACGGCGCTAAATCTAAAACGAAATAATACATTATATTTCTCTATACTAAAACTTAACATGGTTAGGTATTTTTATGTTCAGATATTAACAACTTCATGGGCGTAGCCACAAGGAATATAGGCCGAATCAAACATATTGGCGGCTGTGAAGTTAGCTACAAGCTATGCGAAATCCAATCCACGCCGCGAGCTCCTCGTGCAGCTGTTAAGTGCGCTTCAGTCAGGATTGGGTTTTGCGCAGCTTATACAAATACAAATTTCTTTATTGAGGTAAAAACGATCTGAATCAATTACATTTGCCACACAATATTAAAATGACAAATAAATTAACAGCAAAAAGAAGGAAAAATTATACAATACGAAATCAAAAATATTATCAAAAATGGAATAAACATGAATCACTTATAATCATGCAATATCAATAGTAAAAAGTCAAATAAAAAATCAGCAGATACAATGTCCAATTAGGTTCAATGTCACAACAAGCATGAGCAAATTATAACTATACAATGTCAATAATAGAATTATAAAATGTCAAAAAATAAAATAGCAGATGTAATGTCAAAATTAGATTCTCGCGATTTGAACACATTATTATTATATACTACGGGACTAATCGCGCACTAAAATTACGATATAAATAAATACCTCCTCATACCGACGTTTTGGCCGAGTTGCATCGACCGTTCAGTCTACCCGTGACCACGGTCGATGCAACTCGGCCGAAACGTCGAGATGAGGAGGTATTTATTTATCTCGTAATTTTAGTGCGCGATTAGTCCCGTAGTATAAAATAATAAAATTAGATTCAATGTCACAAATTCATAATTCTTCGATTACAAACGAACTATCAGGCCGTTTGTATCGATCCCACTGATCAGTGAGATTTTCACAATTTGCCGTGAGGACGGCAATATTATAGCAAACATTACAGCCGCCAAGAAGTATGATTCCGCCTATACATGAGTTTCAAAATCCTCTCTATCGCCCCGAAAACCTGTTATATCACTTTTCACATTATGAAATCTATCAGGTTTTTAGAAGCAGTTCAGTACTCTCGCGATTGCGTATTTTAAAGCCATTGATTTATTTTGCTTAATTCAATCCTGTATAGAATGTTTTATCCTACTCGCTACGCTCACACACTACGTGTACCATTGATGGGAATATCAAGGGTTAAACCCCCCCGAAATTGAAACCTGACTACGCCCATGAACTAAGTAAGAACTAACTTTAAGTAACTTTTACCATTACCTATTTACGTAAATGTACCTGCTTATAATAAAACTGTACAGGAAAAGTATCACGCAGGGCTATAACAGAAATTGTCTTGCGAAGACGGTCGCACTTAACACCTCGAGTTTATAGCTGTTCTTAACTTATTAAATTAATAATAAAGATATTAAACTACAATAAACACATAATATGTTTCAATCTAATATACATACTCTTGTTTGTAAATACACACCTACTGCATGAGGTCACCCTAATTTGGAGTTACCTAGTGGTTAAAGTTGTTCAATACATTTTTTATGACTAATACATGTTCAAAACCAATGACCTTGAAAGTTATACAAACCTATTTGTCTTTGAGTAGTTGGTCTTCGAAAAATGTAATTATTGCACGTCGCGGAGTATCCTGATGAAAATGGTGGCATTTATCTAACGCAGATATGAAAAAAATCAAAAGACCAGAAAATAGTTTATTTCCATTGAAAAAGACTAGACGCCAATAAAAATCCTGTTATTTCCGGATCCGAAATCTTAAATTGACCCCAAAAAGGCCAGAAAAGCCCTCCTGAGAAATTCGAATTCCTCCAATTTGACTCAATGTTTTTTCTTGTTTTGTATGTTTATTACGCGATTACTACGCGCCAATAGCTGATTATTTTTAAGTATAACCTTTCGAGCAAATATCTACACAGCCACAGTCCAGTCAGTTGCTATTGAAAATTTTAGATAAATAATCAAAATATGTTTCTAGAGTTTCTGTAAGCACCAATACAGGTAACTATTAAATTGACCAATGGTATACCTACAGGGTGTTTCTCTTGACAATTACCATATTCTAGGATATCATTGTAATCATCATTAAAGCCAAATTTCACATGGGACCAACCCTAGGCAAAGTGTAATTTTTTTTATTTCGGGGTTTCAGGGTCAGCCCGTAGTAAATGCAGGTCAATTTGTCATATTGATAAGTAGGTACAATGCAAGTATTACGGAAACACCTAGTATTAATCTAAAAGGATAATAAGTAGAGAAATAATATTACCTACTAAATCTAAGAAAAATTAATAGCAGATTTTTTCGATTACTTATTTTAACATCAATTCCCGTATCGACTTAATCTAATTAATTAATTTAGTAATGTTCGTCGATAAAAATCCAACAGGTTGACGTTGTATTTGCCCTCATAGATTTACCAACTGCGAAAGAAAAATGACCTTTACGAGTTTTTAAATAAAGAAAAAAATAGAATAGGTAAATAAACAAATATTGAAAAATCTTTTGCCATGGTTTCAATAGCCAATTTAAGGAGATCTCAAATTTTATTCTTTGTTTTATTTTATTAGGTAATGTGCTATCATACAAGTCACTGCGTGTATGACGTAAGTACCTAATATGTTATGTATTGCGTTAATATGCTAGCCTCATTTAGAATGTAGCCCTACGCTTCTGTTAGGCTACACATATATCCGGGCCAACCTCGATAGGCACTGCACGTTCAGCGAAACCAAATGGTATGTAGATAAATGCCGCGACGCGGTGAGAGAAACGTGACGGCCGAATGTAAACTCGATACCGAATTGTGCCGATTGGACCCGAAGGAAACACCAGGGGCCTTATTATGTAAGCGCTCTGATGTTCGGCTTCGCTTTTTCTCCTGCTCGCGCTAGTTACTCACGCCGCCAGAGCGAGCGGGAGGAAAAGCAAAACCGAACGTCAGAACGCTTACACAATAAGGCCCCTGATCGGAGTGATCGGCGCCAGCACAAGCCGAGTGACGCCGAACCTGAACGTATAACTGTAGTAGCTGCTTCGGGTCGGCTTTATCGTTCGACAAACTGTACCGAGCCAGCTGTGCCAGCCCGAATATGTGTAGCTAGCTTAAATAAAATGCGTAATCATTCTTATGCGTCTGTCATAACGAACGAATAAGGTATATACATAGGTACTTTTAGTATAAATATACAGTAATCAGGTAACGCTGGCAAATTCACTAATGATACCACAATAAATTACAAAAATGTTATTTTGTCCTACAGAAATAAATTTAATATTTATCATACTTTGAGTATATCATATGTTATGCATTGTCATCTAGTTATAAGTCTGGAAATTTAATTCAATATCTATTGTTATCTGGTCTACATAAAAAACAAATAAATAAACGAATAGACAAGAAAGCTTTTGGCATCTACTTACCTACCTAACACTAAAGAAACTATCGTAACTTTAACGTATTTATTTTCAGAAATTAATTATAAAATAATACTAAATAATAACAATATTAATAATAGGTCACTCCCACAAAATTATTTTTAAATGTGTGTACGTGTACATATTACATAACATGTTGTAAAACATGTTTCAGAAATGTGAACACTGAATGTCATAAAACGTGTTGTTAACTGACACTTTACAAATTCATAATTATTCATAATCATTTAACATTAAATCACTATTATTAAAATTAAATCATCGTATTAATTTAAAAAACAAGTCGCAATATACAAAATTATACTTGATTTGACCTTAATATAATAAACGGTATAGTAAAGAAAACTTTAAAAACTGCCATAGATTCGAAGAAACTTTCAAAAAATTTTTGATGACAATGCCAAAAATATTCTCTCAACTCTCAACCAATTTGACTCAAAATCCAGTCAAAAACTTGTCAACCTCCCAAAATCACATTTTAATCTTCTTTATTTACAGACTTCGAGTAATTAACTGGTACTTTCTGATTTACTGGACTCACTTTCCTCCGTAATTGTGATCATAGGAGGAGAATCAAAAGTGCTGTCTCCTGGTGAATTTTCATTGGACAGCTTCTCAAACTTAGGAGATCCCGAAGGTAGAATAACGTCCTTTACGGATTCGTACATCTCTGTCCTGATGATGGGCAGTGACGCTCTTTTGCCTTTTAAATTCTCCTTCGAAGGTCTGACGTCTTCTTTAATCGGCTCCATCGCCAGCTTAACTTCAACTGGTGCAGATTCTTTTTCTTCTTCTAACCGTACTGGCAGACTATCAGCCCTATTTAAACTTTGTTTCTTTGGGCTCTCAATCTTGTCTGCTATTGGAACCGCTACCCCGTTCTCCATCTTCTTTTGCTCCTGCAAATGATGCAAGCTGTACTCTCTCGCTTGCACATCTGATAGCAACGGCCCGTCTGTGGAACCTTCGATACAATATCCCGGACCTTGTAAAGCGTCGCTGCCAATGATAGAATCTTGTTTGAATATGGCTGCAGTCACCACTGGCTTGTAAGGATCTGATGGAGTCTTACAAATGAGCGGCTCCTGAGAATTGTCGTTGATGATTCCTTCTGGTACTTCATCTTTGCTGACTTCATAGCCAGCGTAGACTGGGTACCCAAAAGGTCCTTGCTCGTAACCCGTCTGGCTGCCATAGGAGTAGCTGACGTTGTGGGATCCGATTGAAGACATGCTAAGGTCTGATATTGAGAGACCTGTACTGGACAGAGCGAGGGCTTTGTCGCGTGCAAAATTGGTGCTGCTTTTTTCGCTGTCTTCGTCTAATTTCTTCTCCACGTCTTCGGGCACGCGGTGTATCAGGGCCTGGTTGGTGGAGATCTGGGGGTCGCGCGGGGGGGAGTTCAGAGAGGATTTATTGTTGGGTCTGTAGGCAGCTGACTGCTGAACCTCCACCACGAATATGCCTTCGTTGTCGGGCGAATACTTCATTTTTGTTTCTCGTCCGTTTTTCGTTATATCCTGTAACATGCAAAATACTATTTAGCATGTAACAAATATGATTTGATACTTATTACTATTTTATTTCACAACTTTTCCTTCACTTAAAAAAGGTTTAAAGAGATTCAGGGACGTCACATTGTTTCCACGAGATGGAGGGATGGTCAGTTAAGACTGCAAGATAACGCTGGATTCAAACTATTTGCAACTGGTGCAATTGCCAATCCGTGGAGTACTTAGTGATAAATTCTCATGTGAAGACTGAGTGTAAAGTTTGTAGAGGACAAAAAATTTAAGCACCTAAGTATAATCATCCGGTGAAGTCTTCATCCGAAAATTTTGAAAAATATTTTCTCGTAATTTCACTTATGTAACAGCCACACAACTAATCTAGGAGAACTAAAGAGTAAACAACAACCGACATTCCTCTCCTCAGTTTTGACGATGAGATGGTTGCTCTCCAGGGTCATGGTAAAGATGGCACCATTGACGGCGAGGAGAGGAGCTTCACCTTCATCGGACTCGCTACCACCCGTGCCGCCTTCTGCTGACGTCTTCAACTGGAACCACTGCGTGAGGTATATCTAGCAGAACTAATGTTTAGCGAGCCACTTACATTCCTCTCCTCAGTCTCGACGATGAGATGATTGTTCTTGAGCGTCATGGTGAAGATGGAGCCGTTGGCTGCGGGCAGAGGAGCTTCACCTTCAGCCGGCTCGCTGCCGCCCGTGCCACCTTCTGACGCTGACGTCTTCAGCTGGAATCACGAATGCGAAGACAATAAGTTTTAAAAAAGTAAGCGATGATCGATAGGTTCGAAAAGTTCTAGAGTGGAGACCACGTACCGGTAAGCGCAGCGTAGGACAGTATATATGAGGTAGATATATGACCTCATTAAGACAGCAGGATTACGCTGGATATAGGTCACTTCCAACCGGTCTTATTGAAGACCCTTAGGGGAAGCCTATATTCGGCGATGGACATCTTATAGCTGACGAGTGGATAGATAGAAGTAAGAGTGGTGTTACATGCTTTAAGCAGTCTAAAGGCTTCTGACATGGTAAAACGGTTAAAACATACGGGAGCCACAATTACGTGTCATCCGAGCCACGTCAGCGCTCAGTTCCGCGCATTTAGCGCATCCAAAGACTGACCATGCCGAACGTTGCTTGCTTAACTTTAGTGATCGCTAAGAAACACTTTGTTAAACTACTAAGAGTTAAAAGATCTGTTGGAAAACCGTATAGTTATGGGCATAACTGAGTAGGTGAGCAAGTTTAAAAAACAGTGCGTGAGACACATTTCGTGCAGAACTGATGTCGAAGGGATGTATACTCGTAAGTCATTCTCGTTCATTTGCAGAATAATTCTGGATGCAAGCCGCTTCCAACTGATCTTTATGGAGATTTACAGGGCTTATAAGATAACCCAAAGCTCAACACTAGGTCTCTTATAGCCGGTATAAGGACGAGTGTTAACATTAATAGCTTGTCTTGCAATCAAAGTATAAAAAACGCTTCACACTAATCAAATTGTCACAAATGTTATCTGTAAAATATTTAACCAATTTATTTCTCCGTTGCTAAAAAGTTTCTCCTTATAGCGGAGTCACGTGTCGGGTCGCTTTTTCCCTCGATCATGGTTGAGGAGAGCGATGGCCGGCACGTGCGACAATTCGTGGACGGGTACGGGAGGGCAGGGTAAATGGTTAGATAGTGAACGTATTAGGACGTTTTATATAGCTATTATCATTGGAATAAGACCGCTGAATTACAGGCAAAAATAACTATCTTATCTTGCCTAAATTAGACAGACGTTTTTACGTGTGAATTTAGGTAAGATCACAAATAGTAATATTCCTTACAAATACTTAAATAATATCCTATCCTCTAAAATGTCTAAGTACTACCTATACAGGCAACAATACGCCAAACTTTATCTTGTTGTCTTAATGTGTATATAAGACCTCTAAATGAAATGAAACGAAAGGAAATGAAATGAAGTTTATTCGACATCGACAGACACAATACAAAAAAAAACTTCTAATATAAAGAAAAAACAAAGTATCGAATTATCTGAAATTGAAAAAGACATGTTAAGCTTTCAGTTTCAATACTTTCAATTAAGCAATATCATCACAAAAACATCACCCTCTTTTCCTCTAATAAAAATGTATTACACGGACAAAATGTAAAAAGAAGCGACCGACGACCGAGTTGCTTCCTCCGCTAACTTTGAAAAAACTTTCCTCGACGAACGCAATTTATGTTATTTTCGGCAGTAAATTTTGGTTAGCGTAAGCCGAGACCGCGGCTCAAGTCGACTAACGAGAGAAAGCCTCGTAGACGGGTTCTGAGAAATATAGTCGAGCTATCGAAATATACGGGATTATTTTTTATGTATATTATATATAAAGTGGCTAACAAGCTGACGACCATATTGATAGTAAGAGGTGTCCGCCGCTACTAGACAACTGCAACGGTACTGGCTACCCGAGCTCTGCCTAATTCATCTTCAAGGGAAGATTCTGTGCTTAATCCTATCGATGGCAGCACACTGGCGTTTTCTCATTGAATAACTGTTATATATGTAGGTATGTCAACTTTGTCATAATTATGTATTTTATAAAAGAATCATCGTAATTTTCTTTTACTTATGCAAGGAAATTGAAGTGATTTTCGGCAGTAAATTTTGGTTAGCGTAACCTAAGACCGCGGCTCGAGTCGACTAACGAGAGAAAGCCTCGTAGACGGTTTCCGAGAAATATAGTCGAGCTATCGAATTATACGGGATCACTTTTTTAATGTAATAAAGTGGCTGACGAGCATCTCGATAGTAAATGGTCACCGTCGCTTATATGTATACAACTGCAACGACAGAGGCTACCAGGGCGTTGCTTTCTCTTTAAGGGAAGATTCTGTGCTCAATCCTATCGAGGGCAGTTTACTGGCATTTACTCATCATAACTGATATACGTCGGTACATACGTCAACATCATACTAATGTATTTTCTGAAAGAATTATCGTGATTTTCCTTTATTTATGCGATTGATGTTATTTTTGGCAGTAAATTTCGGATAGCGTAAGCCGACACCGCGGCTCGAGTCGAACGAGAGAAAGCCTCGTAGACGGGTTCCGAGACAATCCCTTATAGTCGTCCTATTGAATTCATTATCATCATAATTTAAGAGCAAGGCTCTTGTCGGTGGAGCAACTTCCATGTCTCGCGGTCTTCTGATAGTGTTTCCACCTCCCTGTACGACATGTCGTCTGCTTTTTCTTTAATTTGGTCTAGAAATGCTCTGCGTGGTCTTCCTTCCTCTCTTTCCTTCTATATTTCCTTCTATTATAATTTTCACTAGATTATCATGTCGTACAAGGTGACCAAACATCTTTCCTCTTCCGTTTTCGATTAATGATATACTTAAGCTTTATTTTTTCCTTGACAATGTCTAGCACTTCTTGGTTTGTTCTATCGAATTATAAGGAATTATTATTTTATGTAATAAAATGGACATGATACGAATTCACTGCTAATTGCTACATATCAGTGGAGTACACTAGAACTACAGCAGTGCATGGTCTACAGCTACACTTTAGAATGATAATTCTGTTCTTAATCCCGTACATGGTATCACACTGGTTTCAGATGATAGAAGGAATCGTGCTGCAGCTTTTGCGCATACTATAAATGAATCTTCATCATTGTCCTGCCCTCTTATCGCTTAGATAGTGTCGATTCAGGTTTATATTTTTGCTTTATCCTTGTCAGCATTCAATGTCTACTTAAGTACCGTTTATACTGATATCTTCTTGAATATAGTTTATCCGTACTTTTTAGGCCATCTTCCGCTTAGTTATCTACACTGAAACGATTATATGGCGATTTCTTCCAGGCAACCTTGCACGAATATGAACCGACAACAAGAAATAGTGGCCTTAAATAGATATCAACAAAGAAAACACCTATAAAAAATAAACTAAATATATTATGTAGCGCTCAAAGCGTAGTTTGATTAGGTGTTCGTTAGCGATCACCGAAGTTAAGCTACGTTGAACACCGTCACGGTTCGGATGGGTGACCGCGGGTAGCATTTACGACTGAGCGGATGACACGTTAAATTGTAGGCCCCGTGTGTTTAACCATTTAGCCATGTCAGCCTATACGAACTTACTTATTACTTACTCAAATACTTAAAGTTTCACTACTAAAAATCATGACAACTTTGTTCGATGAGCGAAATTAATTGATGCTATTTTCGACAGTAAATTTCGGTTAGCGTAAGCCGAGACCGCGGCTCGACTTGACTAACGAGAGAAAGCCGCGTAGACGGGTTCCGAGGAATAATAGTCGAGCTATCGAGTTATAAGGGATTGGAAGTCTGGTCGCATATAAGGCACGTGATCATCAGAATAGTTAGGTTAGGACAACCTTGTTTTCTGATCTCTGCTTTTACCGGACTGCACAAGTTCAATGGTAAGGTAGTTTTGGTCAAGTAATTATAACATTTTTCTGTCATTATCTTTGTTTATATTTATAGGCTTAATCTGAAATGGTACGTGTGGCTTATAATAATCGACTTATTTAGTTTAAAAGTGCTCCTTTTTCCGCCGCCACAAAAATGAATTACAATCGTCATTTTTGGTAAATATCCTACTTTTACAGAGGATTTATTTATGAACTAAAAATTACTTTGAGGACCACAGTAAACTTATTATTGATGATGATAAGGTAAATAAAAATCGTAATACGATATAATTACGTTATTGCTGACAGCGGTTTGGCTGGCAATTTTTTTTCAATATCTCAGGTACTCTTGGGCAATACGCTTGTAGGTACTCGTATTTTTTAACAAGCAACGTACCACCCGATGTTTGATTATCTGGCTTGATACTTTTCTTCTTCGATACAAAACAGAAACTCTCAGTCGATAAAATAACTTGAAAGTAAATTGGGGTTAGAAAGGATCAAGATAATTTGCAATCAAGAGCTAATTCAGCAACCTCTTTTTGTAAGTAATGGAATCAATACCGGTACAAGAGGTTGGTGCACAATTGATGATGATTAAGGGTGCGTTGCTCCACATTTCGGGCCGCCATTGCTGGCCAAAGTACTGACTATCAATCTAAAGCTACAGAACCACATCAAGTACCGTTACTTCCCGAAACCCAGCAAAGATGCTGCGGTTTACTCATAAAACTACTCAACTGCACTTGGGAAACTGTCCTCTCTACCTTATTGCACTTGGAATTGAGTTTGAAATTGTTGTGCCAGTAGCAAAAAGGTTTGGTCGTTATGCAAACTTTTTATGCGTTTTGTAAACCGAATTTGAAACCCTAAAGTTATCATAATAAGGTCTAGCTGTTTTAAATAATGCAAAGTGCAGTCTGGGATGCATTTTAGGTTGCGATTTGTATGGTGCAAGACAATGGTGTAAAATGGTTTTGTTGTAAAAAACAATGAATTCTTTGTAGCGTAATAAATGTGGAATGTGCATTGCGTCATGTCAGATGTGATTTTCTAAGAGATCTGCGTATGGAAAAACAGTACCTACCTTGATATTAATAGCATGTTCATTGCTCACGTCAATAATGTGAAGATGGGGCAAATTTCAATGAAACAAATTGTCCTAAAATATTAACACAGAAACTCATTCCATGCTATAAAATTTGCAAAATCATGATGTGTGAAATATGCAGGTATACAAGCTCAGACCAAATGAGTAAGGAGATTTTTAGAGATTGCACTTAAAATTCTAGATTCAAAACCAGAAAAGAAAACCAAAATTATTGATAGCTATGGCCACAGAGTTCCTATGGATATTACTGATAGTTTTTTTATACCTAGCCAATTACGGCTTGAAATTGGAAAGCATAGAGTTTGGAAACGCCAAAAAATATGTCGGCACTATGCATTATTATGAGTTTTGGTGGAAATACCTAAACAATATATCGACGCTGGAAAGGTAATAGTAAAATAAAAATATAATAATAAATAAATAAACCTTTTTATTTCTAAATCTAAACATATTCAAAATTTTAAACAAAGATTAACCTAATATTAGTAGAATTAAATAAAATTTAATAATTTAATTTTAAAGGCAATAGTAAGTATATTTTGGGCTATATTGAGTTCTAAACATCATTGAAATCAGATTTTTTTTCTAACTAACCTATTTAAAGTGTTAAGGTTAAGAAATTATAGTTAAGAACTTAATGCACTCGTCTTATTTGGAGTGTTGAAATAATGAATGGTGCTTTTCCGCATATTTTGGTATAAAAAAAACTTTTTATACTATATATAACGGGACTAAACTCACGTGTAGGGATAGTCGTAACGACTATAGTTTCGGTCGCATTCGGCGACCTTTATCAAGTTAGCGAGTGCTAGCACGCGGAGCCGTCTCTAGCCGGAGCCGTCGACTATCCCTACACGTGAGTTTAGTCCGTTATATATAGTATAAAATGTGTGAAAACCACGTAAATTTCCATAGTAAAAATAAAACGTCTAGTAAAATTTTCAACTTCTTTCCAAACATTTGAACGAACATGACATAGTAAAGGCCGAGTCATACAAGTCAGCTGATGTGAAGTTAGCCACAAACTGCGCGATACAATCCTGCATGAAGCTTACCTACATAAAACTGTACATTGATTGGTTTTCCCCGTAGCTCGTAGCTAATTTCACATCCGCCGACTATGATTCGGTTTATATTATATTATATTATATTATTATCCATCATAAGAACCCTCTGTCTAGGTACTTACCTATGTAATTAAAGTTTTACTAGTTTTTAGTAAAGTCGATCTGTAATGTAGAATAGACACAATACTAGAATCCTTGGTTAGTTTGAATAGTAATTAGATTATTATTTTAGGTTAATTTATTTCATGTAATAGATACTGTAATAAATAGTATAATAGATACCTAAGTACTTATTTCTAGTTAAGATACAACATCTTAAAATATTGCACGCCCGTTTTTGGGTCCACTATTGGAACTATTTTATTTAATTGTAAGAACATTGTACATAGTGTTGCAATAAACGTTTTCTGATTTCTGATTTCTGATATAGTTTTTTTATATGATTAAATGGCTGACTATTTCGGCTATATCATCAAACTTAACAAAACCTAAAAAAAACAACTGCGATAACTGTGATAAGTGTGCATCAAAAATTAAATATTTTAAGTAACTCATATATCTAACCACTACCCTGCCTCCTCGAGCAGTTGGCTAACATAATATTTTTAAATAACTCCATCGATAAATAACATCAAGAGAGGTTTTAGTATTATTATTTCTTACCGTGCAGTGTACGTAGTTAATGCTATTTAAAGTGGTATTCCTAAAAATGTACTTTGGGCAAACCGGCTTACGCACACAGGCGCAGAACGCACACAGGTGTGATGTGCATGTGTGCTTGCATCACGCACACACGCAATGGAAGGGCAAAGGGAAATTCGACAATATTTTTGGTGTTCACAGCTTGTACGATGAATTGGTGTGCGATGGTTGGTTGGAATTCAAAAAATATACTTACTAACATTATTATAATATATATATTACAGGGTTATTTCTAATCAATTAGCATCTTTTTAGGCGCTTATTCTGTACATCAAAACTAACAACTTTTGTTCTGCGAATTTTCTCTCAAAATTTATTTTCATAAATGATAATTTATGATACCAAAAATAACCGACATCGAGTCGATCGTTAAATTTTTTTTTCTTAACCTGTGCTGTTCCACTTCTGAGCAAAGGTCTCCCCACTTCCTTCCATTTATTTTCAAATCATTGTTTTTAAAAAATCCTTGGTGTTTTCACTCTATTGTGATCACACACAACACTAGTTTTACGAGTCCTATTTAACGTGAAATAAAAAAATTCTTATTAAATCTGAAAAAATAATGATTAACAATCAAAAACGCCTGATTCAATCAACTCTCGAATCATTAAGACGCTATGACACCACAAATAACCACAATAAGCCTCCCTTATGGATCTCCAATAATATCGGTTGGAACCAAGTTGCATTATAGCATGTTTCAAGCAAATCTAAAACAAAAAAAAATGGTTGTCTGTAAAGTCGGTTTACAGACTATAAATTTTACGTAATAACGTCATAATGCGTCACAAACCAAAGGCTTAGGCTGATCGTGCCTCACCATCGCTTGTTTCGAGCTCTCGCTTTCACGCTCAGTTCAGGCGGAACCTGACAATGAGCCATGTTTTTTCGTGCGTGCAGCCGGCTTTTATCTATTTTTAAGACTCGTCAAAAGTCGCACCTCAATTTAGTGTCAAAATTATAAGCCTTACAATTTAACTCTACATCGGATCGTGCTTCATGCATGCCTGTGTGCTGCACGTGTAGCTGTGCATGTGTGAAGGTGATTACAAGTACTAGAGTATAGGAACCCTGTATTTCGGCATCACGGCGGCGATGGCCACCGTACCAGTTTGTTACGATTCAGTTGCAAGTATGTTCAACTATAGTTTCTCTTTTAAAAAGACTTCCAACCATGGGGTTGGGAGTCTTTAATTGGAGTCATGGATTAAAGTTGATCATGTAATTATTAAACTATTGTAGGTAGCCCTATGTTCAGCAGTCAAGGACGATCATCAAGAACAATCATCATCGAACCGAAAACTGTAACTAACTTAACGTGACATATACCTACCCGTTGAAACTACAGCCAATACCAAAAAGCAATTGAAATGGTCCAAAATTATATGTATAAAGCGGAAACATATCCCTATAATTGAAATTAAACTCGAGGCAAAGTAATGGTAATACTCAATTATTTATTGCAACAGTAATATTTACATGCGTGCGGTTCATAAGTATAGTCGTAATATGTTCTGTATGCATAGTATACAAAGCAATTTAATTATTGTTTGTTTTAGAATGGTTTATTTTATCTACGAGTATCTGCCACTAAGTCATTGAATTAATATCACATAAAATAAATAAATATCTCTCTCTCTCTCTCTCTTCCTGACTATACAGGGTTAACTGCTTACCCTGTACTAAGCCGAAAGAGGGTGATTCAGGCCATCATCATGAACAACTTTTACTATCGGGCCAACTAAAAACTCTAGAAAAAAATCGTTCCATACAAAACTGCAACTCGAAATCGACAAAACGTACGAAACAGCTGTTTTTTTTTCGAAAATTGGGTTGGCCTTAAAATAAAAGTTGTTCATAATGATTGTCTGAATCACCCCTTTTTGGCTCAGTACAGGGTAAGCATATAACCCTGTATATCCCACATAAAACAAATAAATCAAAATAAAATATTCTACCTATTACTTTCCTTCCATCACTAAGAACAAATATTTTTGGGTAAAGTTCTTGGTCTTACCTACTTGGAAATGTTGTCGATCTAGGCCTCTGAATAAATTGATGTAAAAGCTCTTCAGTCTAGCCGCCAACTGCCCGCCATTTTAATAATTAAATCGCAAAACTGAATAATTGGCACAGGGACGCACTCAGGAACTTTTTAAAAGCTTAGAAAGACGCAAGCCGAATTTAGAGCACTAGCCCAGGGGCACTTTAATACACATAAAAACTTTATTAGACAACCACATTACATAAAAAACAAATTACAGGGACAAAACAGTACAATTTACAGGTTTCTAACTGGCGGCCTTATCGCTTTAAGCGATTTCTTCCAGGCAACCAGGCACATAACTAGCAATAATATAATTATTTTTTGCAAAAAATAGCATGACCGATATCACCCGTGTACAGAATTCGCGAATATTTCGCACGGATCGATGTAGCATTTTTCACATTATTGTCGATTTCGATAAAATTTAAATGGGGACCAATTTCGAAGTAAGTATACTCATTCTAATAAAAAAATAATTATTAAAATCGGACTACTATGAAAAAAGTTATGCGTTTATACATAAAAAAATATACGCATCGATTTGACTACCTCCTCCGGTTGGTTCCATCCATCCATCCATCAGCCAAAGGACGTGACGAAGCCACTGCTGGACATAGGCCTCCCCTATGGATCTCCAATAAGACCGGTTGATAGCGGCTTGCATCCAGCGCGATCCTGCGGTCTTAATGAGGTCATCTGTCCACCTTGTGGGTGGACGTCCTACGCTGCGCTTGCCGGTACGTGGTCTCCACTCGAGAACTTTTCGACTCTACCGGTCATCAGTCCTCCGCGCTATGTGCCCTGCCCATTGCCATTTCAACTTGCTAATCCGTTGGGCTATGTCGGTAACTTTGGTTCTTCTACGGATCTCCTCATTCCTGATTCGATCCCGCAGAGAGACTCCGAGCATAGCCCTCTCCATAGCTCGTTGGGCTACTTGGAGCTTACTGATAAGGCCCATAGTGAGAGACCACGTTTCTGTGCCATAAGTCATCAGTGAGATATTCGCCATTGATATTGATGCCGAATCCTTTCCATTCCAGGAGCTTGAAGGCGTTCTCCAAAGTAGTCGTAAACAGTTTCGGAGAAATTACGTCTCCCTGTCTTACGCCTCTTTTTAAAGGGATCGCCTTGGAGCTCACTTCCTGTACTCGGACTGACATAGTGGCGTTATTATACAAGCACTTCAATACTTCAATGTACCGATAGTCAATACGGCATCGTTGGAGAGACTCGAGCACAGCTCATGTCTCGACCGAATCAAAGGCTTTTTCATAGTCCACAAACGCTAAGCAAAGTGGCAGATTATACTCTTCGGTCTTCTGTATAACCTGCCGCAGCGTATGAATGTGGTCCATGGTGCTAAAGCCTTTTCGGAAACCGGCTTGTTCGCAAGGCTGAAAGTCATCAAGCCTGCGCTCGAGACGGTTCGTAATGACCCTTGAAAACAGCTTATAAACATGAGAAGAAGTGAGATGGGTCTGTAGTTCTTCAATAAGGTGCTGTCACCTTTCTTGAAAAACAACACCACCACGCTTCTGTTCCATGCTTCTGGCGTGATGCCCTCGAGGACGACGGTGTTGAAAAGCTTCTGGAGGACTTTTAGTACCGGTGTTCCACCCGCTCTCAGCAGCTCTGATGTGATACCGTCGTCACCCGGCGCCTTGTTATTCTTAAGCTGATTCAGGGCCATTCTAATCTCGTACAGGCTGATGTCCGGGATATCTTCGGTGAAGTGTCGGGTCAGCTTGGCTCTTGGATCTTTGGCCGCGCTGCTAACAGGCTTAGCGACCGAAGCGTATAGCTGTCCATAGAACCTTTCGATCTCCTCTAATACCTCTGCCTTGGTCGACGCTACACTGCCATCTTCTCTCTTCAGCTTTGTCAACTGGCTTTGCCCAATAGACGAATTCCTCGCGAACACTTTGGAGCCTTTGTTCTGCTCTATTGTCTCTTTAATATGTTTAGTATTAAAGAGACGAATGTCGCGCCGCACGGATTTTGAAATTTGTCTATTGAGCTGCCTATATGACTTTGCATCATCGGAAGACTGCAGTCTCTGTAAGCGTCGTTCGGCCATAAGATTTAGAGTTTGATCGGAAAATTTTTGAGGTCTATTTGTACGACGGGGTCTAAAGAATTTAGCACCCACCGTCTGGACAGTTTCTACGAGCCCGTTGTTAATCTCGTTCACCGACGCAAAGTTCTCCAGGCAAGCAAAGCGATTTGAGAGCTCGAGCTGAAAGCTCTCGGGGTTCTGGATATGGGCACGAGTAGGCCGGAGCGTAGACTTCATCAGGCGTGACCTTTCGAGTATAACGTTAATATCCAATGTGCCTCTTACGATTCTGTGATCACTACCGGTTTTCACTCTGTGGATCACGGAGACATCATTAAATATCCGTTTCTCAGTGGTCATGATGAAGTCTATCTCATTTTTGGTGGTACCATCGGGGCTCATCCAGGTCCACTTCCTGTGAGGCGGCTTCTGGAAGAAAGAGTTCATCATGCAGAGTTCCTCTCTCTCTCCAGAAAGTCAGCCAACCTCTGGCCCCTGCGGTTCCGTTGTCCATATCCAAATTGCCCCACTCTCAGCTCATCATCGCTTCTTTTGCCCAACTTTGCGTTGAAGTCCCCCATAACAACAGTAAAGTGGGTCTTAGACGTATGTATGGCCTAACTTACGTCTTCATACATAGTCTCCACTTCGTCATCTGGGTGTGACGAGGTCGGTGCGTATACCTGAATGACCTTCAGCGAATACCTCTTGGATATCCTGAGTATTAGATATACAATGCTGCTCGACACACTTTCGATGGTGATAACGTAGTTAGCGAGGGACTTATGAACGAGAAAACCGACACCACCTTGGGACCGCTGGTCACCTTCCCGGTAGTAGAGCAGGTTGCCGGATTTCAGAGTTATTGTGTCCTCCTCCTCTCTACGGACTTCAGACAACCCCACAATATCCCAACGCAACCTACTCAACTCTTCTTCCAACTCAGCAATCCTCTCGTCAGTCCTCATTGTGCGCACGTTGTGTGTTACCAGGGCCAGTCGTCGTTTGCGGGAGTAGTAGCCGGGCGTCTGCCAGGGATTCTTAGCACCCCCTTCTCCGTCGTTACCGGGGCCGCTACCGAAGCCCCGGGCTAGCGGAGCTGCTGGGGACTGGGGGCTTGGTCTATTTGTTTCTTCCATATATTATTTGGGGGTATTTGACCATAATCGCCGCGCTGGGCAAGCGTGGTGGCGATCGCAAAAAACGTAGCTTCGCGACAGAGATGCTGCTCCCCATCCCTGCCCTGTGCCATTTTAGCTACGTTTTTATTTGAATGGTTATACCGCCATTAGTCAGTTCCGCTGTACTTCAGTCGGCTCTTACGACACCTGGTACTAGAGGGGGGTGCTATTCTACTCTGCCGGCACCCCACGGCGCACTCTGCCTCTCCGGTTAGTTAGTCGGTCAAAAAATATCAGCCAAGTGCGAGACGGACTCGCGCAAAAAGGGTTTCGTACGATATGGGAGCCCTTTTAGCCCCATTTCAAGCATTTACCTGTTGCTGTTATTAATACCGAAAAAAAACGGCAAAAAACATGAAAGTATGTAACTAAACCTTTGCGGGTCTTTGGACGATCGAAAACACATTTTATACAGCTTAAGTTTGTTTTGTATTCTATTTCATTTAATAATCATAAATTGAATCATTATAACGTGAAGCAAAACATTGCACTAAAAATGTATTTTTTAGCTTGTTTCTAATCATCTAGCTATTTAGAATAGGTGTTAACTGAACGCAATTGTCAACACGTCATTTATTTATTTTCAAAACAAATTTTTCATATAGGTGACCGCGTGTGGCATATAAAACTAAGCGTTATCGTGGTTCCGATAATGGGTTAAATTGTAGGCCCCGGTTGTTTTAACCGTTTAGCAATGTCAGAGGCCTTCAAGCAGCTTAAAAGCTAGGACATCAGGGCTATCCACCCGGGTGGCCAGGGCCGGCCTATACGAACTTACTTTGAAACAAAAAATGTTTTAAATATGAAACTAAATTCGTAACTATTAGCTGTTTTCTATACACAATATCAAATACAGCTTTATGTAGCTTAGCCCTTACGCAAGAATAAGTTAATAGCTACCCTAAAATCCCACCCTGAACGCGTCAACTCCAATTACACAGGCTGGCGGGCTAACTCAGAAATAACACTATCCTGCATGGAATCACATTTTTGGAGGTGGTGATCCATTTTAGATTTATTTATTCCTGGAGAACAAACATCAAAAAAATAATTTCCAAAAAAATAGGCGTTTTTAGGGTTCCGTACCTCAAAAAGAAAAAACCATATATATACGTATAAAATATCTATGGTCTCTTACAGTTGTGAAAAAATCAAACTTCTCAATCTCAATTAGCTTCCGTAGAGAAAAGTTAGAGCCGTTTATGTCGTGAAAGTATTTTGACACTCACAAAGGAATCAAAACCTACAGAATACTTCCAGTTGACCTAGAACTATGAAATTTTGCAAGAAGTATTGTCTTAGAGTACACATATAGGAATAAATCTGAAAACTGTAAATTTTTAATTGAATCACAAAAAATAGGGACAAAATACAAAAAATATGGGCCCAAAATTCAAAGTGAGTGATATCATATGGGGTATCATATGAAAGAGCTTCATTATGCTAAAAGAGGTTTACAATGTGTAATCTTTGATGTACGACGAGCAAAAAAGTTAAAAAAAAAAACTTTTTTCAATAATTTATCCTATAGAGATTTCAACATTACAATTTTGTAAAAATTACAGGATTTGTACGGAATTCTCGGTATGCGAGCATGACTCGCACTTGCCCGGGTTTTTTTTTCAGTGACAGTCGACATTTATAAAGTAAAGTTGATCATCTTGATGTAAATAATAGGTATAATGTTCGGTTATTATGAACATAAAAGTAAGTTCGTATAGAAGGCTAGCCCTGCCGTCAAAGTATTAGTTTTAGGGTCATAATTCAAAACTAAATAAATATTCATGCTGCATCTTTGGCTATACCTATATAGAGTTCTTCTATCGGAGAGTGGCACTTATCAAATGAATTAGTAGCCACAAACAAAATATAAAGAATTTTATAATGTTGTACTTAGCACATTTACCACATCCTTATTTACAAGTTTATGATCATTTTACCAATTTGACTAGAATAATTAATTAGAGGAAATATTCGGCTTCAGGGCGTCAAAATTTGCGTCATAATTAGACTAAAATATGTAATGAAAGCTGTCAGTCCTTGAATTTTAGGTTAAACTTGGAAATTTTTATTCGGTTTTAAAGTGTCTGCCCACTAAAACGTACCACACCATGACCATAATAAGAACGTGTCAGACCAAAAAAAGCTATGAATTGAAAAGTATGAGACTATGCCCACTAGACCCTCCCACAGACCAGAGAACAAGATTCATGTTCTCTGAGCTGTGGACCCTTCCGTCACCGTCCAGCACCGTCACGTGCCAAGCACGAAGCGTTTCGGCCCCGGCAAAATATTCTCGACGACTAGTTTGACTATGTTGATGGTATGTTGAAGTAGGGGCATAGTAAAACGTATCGTGTTGTTTTCTGTGCCTGATACGTTCCTGGCACGGTCGTGATATGGTACGGTATAGTGAGCAGACATCGCAAATAGTGCAGCGACTGCCATTAGTTTAAAATGTGTGTGTTTATGTAACTGTATATCTGTTTGAGCTTTTTAACAAAACTTAAGTCAGGACAAATAACAGGGAGGGTTTTCAATTCCTCTGGCCAATCAGGAACCGATCTTGATCCTGCATTTTCGTTTGATAGGTCTTCTTCTTGATGCTTCAGAGATGGATCATTTAAACTTTATCAAAATTTCTGGTACTTAGATAACTATTTTTCACCAAAAATGGCATAACAGACTTTAACCGAGTACAGAATCGCACGGATCGATGTATCATCGACGTAGAAAGAAATTTCACATTATTTATATAAGTTTTGACTTCAAAAATAGTCGAATTGAAAACTTCTTTTTTTTGAAGTCGGTTAGAAGAGCCCTAATCAATCCCCTAATGAAAAGATACCCGTGATCAATAGTGGAACATTTTGAGGGCTGATAACGAGCAATCTATTCATATCTATTTAAAGATCGGCTCGACGAGATATTCCTTTCAATTCGTTATGATTCGAGACGATTTCTCAAGTTATTATCGAAAATTGTGGCCACCCCGCCTGGTCTAATTTTAGCAAATAGCATTGAGACATTTCTATTGAAATAAATGTTATATTATATTCACGAAAACTATGGCTATTCCTTTTGCAGAAGGCTTTCAAGGAACGAATAATGGGATGTTTCCTCGTGGTCACACTAGTATTACCACGAGGATATATATGTCCTCTTGGTCATACCAATATGACATTATGTGTTCTCGTGGTCATACTGATATGACAAACTAGTATGACCACGAGGAAACACCCGAATAATGCCTTTAGAGATTCAAAGCTAAATGGATAGATTTACACTTGCGTTGGGCATATAGATGTAAAAAAAATTGATTATATTTATTTATGTTATGCAATTTTGAAATGTTCTATTATGGACTATTATTATTTCAATAGGTACTTACGTAAGTTTGTATTTTGATCATATATGAGTAGCTCCTCTGGTTCATAGGTCAAAAAACAATCCTGTGATATTTTTTTGGTGTGACACACTATTTTCTACAATTGAATAAGTCTCATTTTATAAATAAATAAATCATCACTAAATGAATAAAACTCTTCACTTTTAATATTTTTAGACCATTTTTGCTAAATATATTTATGTATAACCACTTTTTATGTAGTGGTCCAATTACAATAATTCTTTTTTATTGAAAAGTCGGCAGAGCTATTTTCGATAAATCAACAATAATGTGAAAAATGTTACATCGATCCGTGCGCAATATTCGCGAATCCTGTACCCGGTTGAAGTCGGTCATGCTATTTTTTGCAAAAAATAATTATTTGTTTTACTTATTACAAAACTAAAATCAGTACAAAGTCGGAATCGGAGCGAAATTGTGATGTCACCATATCTGTATACGTTGTCTTCAAGTGTTTTATTTTATTTTTAATATGATTCTTTATGATATTTAACTATTGTATTTTTATAGTAAGTTTTATTCTCTTCTGTATGTTTTTTCTTAGAACTGAAACAAACTGATTAATCTTCTTTAAAAAATGAATGTATCATAACTGTATGGGGTAACTATTAAATAATCTGTGGTATGCTTCAAATAAAGTAAAACCTATACTTAATTACGTTACATTATTGATCGATTTCACATAAATAAATTCAAAATTTGAGCTATCACATAAAGCTCAAATTTCGCCCCGATTAAATAAATTCAAAGGCAGTGCGTCGTCGTTTTTTCTGTTTTATCTTTTTACCTTTCAAGTTCGAAATATATTTTCGCCACCATTACCTCGGTAAGTAGATACAACATTTTATCACATTTTATCACCAGCCTTTATTACCGGCGTGCCCTATGACGTAACGCTTTCGAACTTTCCAGAACAGGCTTCTACAACATGGATGTAAGAGTAAAAGAATCGGTTGAAAGTCAAGTTACTCGTCTCCGAATATAAAATCCGAATACCGACCCTTCTATGGTTGGAAAAGTGCTGGGATACTTAATTATATATTTACATTAGTTCATATGGTTTTATTTTAGTTGTGTGAACTTGTTTTTCTTTTTAATTTAGTTATATTATAAAATAAAAAAATAAAATAAAATAAAAAGCCTTTTATTTCTTACTACAAAAATTACTTAAACTAATTTTAATTCTAGTTATCTATATTAGTTAGAACCCCTCCTCGGGTGAAGGCCTCCTCCAAGGAACTCCAGCGTCCTCTGTCCTGAGCAATTTGAAACCATTTTGAGCCAGCCGTTTTTACAATGTCGTCTGCCCATCTTGTTAGCGGTCTTCCTCTGTGGCGTTTGCCACTAGGACCGCACCATCTTGTTACTCTTGAAGTCCAGCGCTCATCAGACATTCTTGCCACATGCCCCGCCCATTTCCACTTCAGCTTTTGAGCAAAGTTTAAGGCATCGGTAGCTTTAGTTATGCTTCTTATCTTAGTGTGTCTTATTTTATTAATTTTTCTAATCCTGAGCATGCTTCTTTCTAGACCCCGTTGACAAGTTATAATTTTTCTTTTTGTTTTGTCTGTGTATTTCTAAGTCTGGCAGGCATATATTAGACATGGCAAAAGGCAGCTTGACATGACTCTAGTTTTAAGTTTCACTGGCATATTACTTTTAAAAATTTCTTTTAAGCTCCAATATTTAGTCCAAGTAAGTTGAATTCTTCTTTCTATTTCAGAGTGGTTACTGTCTTTATCAAAGCTAATTTGTTTTCCAAGATATACATATTTGTTTGTGTATTTCAATTGTTCATTGTCAACAGATATAGGATTTTTTATGGTGTTAGTCATTAGCATTGTTTTTGTGAGGTTCATCTCCAGTCCAACTTTCTTGCTTGCCTCATTTAGTTCTTGGATCATACCTTGTAATTGTGAGCTTGATTCCGATAAGAGCACCAAGTCATCAGCAAATCGGAGGTGACTTAAGTATTTACCATCAATATTTAAACCTCTGGTGACCCAATTTAGCTGCCTTATTATCGACTCTAGGATGGCTATAAATAGTTTCGGGGAGGAGGGGTCCCCTTGCCTCACCCCCCTTTTAATGGGGAAGCTGGGACCTACTCTATCTAGTTTGACTCTACCCATGTTGTTGTTGTATATGCTTTTTAATACCTGTATATACTCATTTCCTACCCCTTGCTCTATTAGTGCTTTCCAGATGCTTGAGTGGGAGACTGTATCAAAGGCTTTTTTGTAGTCAATGTAGGCGATATATAGAGCTCGTTGTTGTTATATTATTACTAATTAATTAAAACTAAACCTAATTTATGCATAGAGGTAAACCGAAAGGGTTTTTTGGTATTTTATATGTACAGTATAAATGTATTGGTTTCTAAATAAAAAAAATGTTTCAAGATCTTCAAAGGTCTGTGGATGAGCCGATTGCTTTTTATGTTATAGTAGCTTATGTAAGTAATTTTACTGTATTAGTTTGTAGTGAATAAAGGCACATGCCCGGTAAATTAAAAAAAATGTATACGATATATTCAGAAACCGACTAATCTGACATTTGAAGAATATTCAAATGTCGGTTATTGTCAAGTTATATTGTTGACTATGTCAGTTATATTGATACAATTTTCTTTTTTTCTATGGTTTCTAAGCGTTCTGGGCGGCCATCTTACGAAAAATCTTGGCTACAGATTTTCACCATATGGCGAATCTACTTCTCTCTTACATGCATGGTAAGCTACGAGGAAAACGTCTTTAGATGCTATCTCACAATGCTATAAATGTCAAAGTTTGTTAGTCTGTAAGTACGTACATTTGGTGCTTTTTCACACTGAAACCGCTTATTGGTTTTGGGTTTTTATTGCGGTTGGCATAGACTTCTAAAACATAAGAATAAGATATAACATATCGAATTGATTTTTGGCAAAGATATATTCCAACGTCGGAGAGTGTCATTCTCGTAGGTTACTTTTTATCCAGGAAAAAAATTAAGATTGCTTTAGAAAGCTGCGACCCGCAGCCTGCGGATAAAGCTATTTTTTAAATAAAATATGTTTATGACGTGTTGTTTTTGTCTCACCTGTGTTTGATTGGCGTCTTGCTTGTCGCTGCTCTCTGACGCCGACGAGGCTGTAGGCTTCTTACAGAACCCTGGGCAGTACCTCCTGCACAGGCACCTGGAAACATTTCAACCAAATATTACTTCATTTTGACTTACTAGAGTCGTATTTGAATAGCTCACATTTTAAGCGTCCATTCTTAGTCGCAAGGAGTTCACCTCGATCTTTTCTGTTGTATTTTGATAGTCTAGCTCTGGGTTGTAAAACATCTTCATATTCATCTATCTATTATATAAAAGGCTTCCCTGAGTGACTGACTGACAGACAGCCTACAGCCCAAACCGCTTAAGATATGAGCTTGAAATTTGGAATATAGGTACATTGAACGACGTAATGGAGCACTAAGGACGAAAATTTTGAACTTTCGACCTCTAAGGGGGTAAAACGGGCCCTTTTCGTTTGTATGTAACTTTTTATTCCCTGTACCGATTGACTTGAAACTTTGTTTACGTGCTTTTCAAACAAAATAAAAGTTACGTTACGGTCAAATAAGGTCCCAAAGTTGGTGAAAAAAGCGTCAATTACATCGAACCAGCTGAACGGTTATGGTTGAAAATTGGTATGAAGGAAGCACACAGCATGTTTTAATACAGGAACTAATAAAATCCAGGAAAATCTATAAGGTTCCTTAGGGATACGCAAAATTAATAAGTTTAGGCTACAGCCCAAACCGCTGAAGATATGAGCTTGAAATTTGGAATATACGTACATCGTACGACATAATGAAGCACTAAGGATGAAAAACGTACCCAACTCTAACTTACGGGGTAAAACGGGCCCTTTTTGTTTGCATGTAACTTCTTATTCCCTGTACTGATTGACATGAAACTTTGTATAGGTGCTTTTGAGACTAAATAAAAAATATGGCTGTACCTGTTTTTCTGAATTTTCCTTAAAAAAAATCCTTAGGGGTCAGATACGTCCCAAAACATGTCGAATACCTGTACCGGCCTTAATTAATAGTGCACTACTGAAAATAGGTACTACGGATAGCACTACGGATAATAGAAACAGGTGGGTCTTAAGATGAACATGAACAAGACGAAAGTCATGTGTAATTCCCATGTTTTACCCACCCCGATTTCTGTTGGAAACTCGGTTCTTGTAGTCGTTGACTCGTACGTCTACCTAGGACAAGTAGTCCAGTTAGGTAGGTCCGACTTCAACAAAGAGGCCAATTGCCGAATTCAACTCGGCTGGGCAGCGTTCGGAAAAGTGCGTAGTGTCTTCTCGTCCGACATACCTCAGTGCCTCAAGTCGAAAGTTTTCGACCAGTGTGTGTTGCCAGTGATGACTTATGGCACAGAAACGTGGTCTCTCACTATGGGCCTTATTAGTAAGCTCCAAGTAGCCCAACGAGCTATGAAAAGGGCTATGCTCGGAGTCTCTCTGCGAGATCGAATCATTAATGAGGAGATCCGTAGAAGAACCAAAGTTACCGACATAGCCCAATGGATTGGCAAGTTGAAATGGCAATGGGCAGGGCACATAGCGCGGAGGGCTGATGACCGTTGGGGTCGAAAAGTTCTCGAGTGGAGACCATGTACCGGCAAGCGCAGCGTAAGACGTCCACCCACAAGGTGGACAGATGACCTCATTAAGACCGCAGGACCGCGCTGGATGCAAGCCGCTTCCAACCGGTCTTATTGGAGATCCATAGGGGAGGCCTATGTCCAGCAGTGGACGTCCTTCGGCTGATGGATGACTGAAAATAGGCCTATCCGCGAAGGGTAATTGCGCCATATCCATCACGCCGCCGCGCCGGCCGAGCACGGGTTGCTGAATTCACATAGGACATAGATTTTTTCTTCGTACGTACAGGTTGTCTCAATGTTTTCCAGCAATGAAAAGTGAAATTTCTTACATAGTTACTCATACAATTATTATTATTGTTTCCCTCGGTGGCTTAGTGGTTTGTGATCCTGACTCCTGGGTCAAAGAGGCGTAGGTTCGATTCCCAGGGCAAATATTTATGTGGTGTTCATATGTGTTTGCTCTGTGTCTGGGTGTTATTAATGTATTTTTATTTATTTGTTTAACACTTTCTTGCACACCATTTGTACAAAAAGAGGACTTAACGCTAAACCGCATTATCTGCCAGTCAACCTACAGGTACATGTATATGTAGTATATCAGTCTCTGCCAGCCAAATCACAAACTTTGCTTAGTTTGGGATCAGAGACCGTGTGTGAGATGTCCCCCAATATTTATTTTACATATTTATTTATTATTGAGTTCATTTCAGAAATTCGGTAATTTATCATCCAAAAATTCACGTAGTCCTTAATAAGCTTTAGATACAAGTAAATTAAATAACCAAATACTGAGACAATTCAGGCTAAACCGTGGGCATTATTTTGCAAGTAATACGATAATAGGCTCAGTTATGAAGACGCCATGGTAAATATAATAACAACATAAAAAGTGTTCTCTCTATCTATAAGTGAAAAATAAATAGATATAATTATGATAATTAGCTATTATAATTACGATCGCGCCTTCATAATCGAGCCTAATGCGGGCTTAACCACGAGCTACTATTATTTTAAGTAAGTGCCAAGAAAACGCGGGCCTAACTGTGGGTTTTTATCATTTTAAGCAGTTACGAAAATAACGCGGGCCAGACCGTGGGCTATTATCATTACAAGTAATACAAAACGCAGGCTAACGGCATGCTATTATAATTTTAAGGATTTATTAAGACAACACGGGCCAGACCGCGAACTATTAGATATTATTATAAGCAAATGCCATCACCCTTCGTGGGTAGGCCTACATCCTGCAGTGGACTATTAAAAGGCTGATACAGACTACAGACAGATAAATGCCAAGATAACGCGGGTTGAACCGCGGGCTGTTATTTTAATCAAGTAAGTATTAAAACAGCGTGGGCCAAACTGTGGGTTATTATCATTGTAAGTACCTAATTATTAACACAACGCCAGCTAAACCGCGGGCTATTATCATTTTGAGCAAGTACTAAGACAATACGAGCCAGACAATGGGCTATTATCATTGTAAGTAATACGACAATGTTGCTGGCCTAACGGCAAGCTTTTATAATTTTAAGCAAGTATTAAGACATCGCAGTCCATGCTGCGTGCTATAAATAACCATCGTAAGCAAGTACTAACAATACGCGGGCCAAACCGTGACCTATTATCATTATAGGCAAATACTGTTACAATTTTGACCAAACCGTGGGCATTATCCTTGCAAGTAATTTTAAGCAAGTATTAAGACAACGCGGGCCAATTCGCGGACTATTAGATATTATTATAAGCATGTACAAAGACAATAGATCAAACCTCGGGCTATTTTCATTTTAAGTAAGTACCTATGTACTAAGACAACGCGGGTGAAGCCGCGGGTTTTAAGCTAGTATAACATAAAGTTATTGTATTGTAATCAATGATGTTTGTAATACGTTACTATGTTACAACGTTTTGCGTTGTGCTGTCAACTCGGACTGAACTGACTTTTAGCAAAAGTTATTATTATAAAATATGTCTAGATCTTTTTTACTATGGAAATTAACGTGTTTTTCACACATTTTATACTAGTATATATATAACACCACCACCACCGCAACCGCTGTCATCGCGAGCGCTACGCGCCGCAGCCCGCAGTGCATTGCGAGACGGCTCCGCGTGCTAGCACTCGCCAACTTGAGAAAGGTCGCCGAATGCGACCGAAACTATAGTCGTTGTTACTACTATCCGTAAACATGAGTTTAGTCCCGTATATAGTATAGAATCTCTATATCTCGTGCAAAAATCTAAAAAAGGAAGCTTTCATAGTTTATGAAGTCAATTTCCATTAGTTTTTAAATAAAAACAAAAAATTATATCCTAGTCAGTCATCCGAAATAAAACATTCCAACCGGAAAGCTTGTCCATTCGCTTTTATAACCACGTGCTCATTTTTAGAACAACTAATTTGACCTGGATTCTAATAAAACTCGGATCCCGGGACACAATGCACCAGGAGAACAGAATTCAAGCTTCATACAATAAGCGCTGGCATTACTCACATAGACATTATATTCAACAAGTAAACCATCTTCAGTTTAATAACTGTCGATTTCAGTGGGATGGTGTACCACTCTACTTTTGCCAAGAGTCGAAATTCTCATGGTAGAGTAGAAAACAGGTTCATTAAATAGGCTATAAATTGTTAATGGTAAAATTTACAAAAAAGTTTGCAAGGAATACGAGATGCAAAATTTTATTTTCTACAATAATAGTCTCAACAACTTTTACAATAAAAATTAGATTTTTTAACTTTTTAAAACTTTTTTTGGAACTTGTTTGCAAGATGGCGCTTAAAGTTCTACCTCACAGAGCTATTACAACCAGAGGAGTAATGTGGTTGATCAAGAAATCTGAAGGATATGCATTGATTCAATATGGCATGACTTACAAAGACACATGAAAAATATCTCGTTTCAGTGGTTGCTGCCATGTTTTTCTCCCGATAGAGTCAAATTGCAAAGAGTACGCACATCCGCTTGCTAAGTGCGTACCTACTTCATGTTTGTTAGTTATTCTTCCTTTTTATCCAGTTTTTACTTTCTTTTTCATTTACTTATTTGCAGTTAATATTTTTAGAGAAACCAAAAGTCTCTATGTCTTCTCATTCAATTACTTTTTCTGTGTACACATGTATTTGAATAACAATCCAGATCTTTATATAAAACTATCTCTAAGTTAAACTTTATAACGATTGTGATTTGTTTTTTGTATGAATAAATAAATAAATAAATTCCAATTTATATCTTTGACAGTTTTGAGACCACTGTGCAAAATTCTACTAACATTATAAACGCGAAAGTTGTGTGAGTATGTATGGATGTTCTCTTTCACACAAAACTTATTGAACAGATTGAGATGAAACTTTACAGTAATAATGCTTATAAATCAGAGTAACATATAGGCTGCAATTTATAAAGATATTGCGTGAAACAAAGTTCGCCGGGTCAGGTAGGCCGGGAGAATCTTTGGTTGTATTAGCTGTTTGCTCTACCTGTATATATCCGCATTTTGTGACTTTATGCTCAGTAAGGGATTGTAAACCTTCTAAAAAAGAAAAGTTGGATCATAATTTAGTTCGAGGTTAAATTCAATTTTTACTGAGATAAAAACTGCTCGACCATATGACATAACGATTACCACAGATCAAGGAAACAAGCAAACATTTGTGTTGTTGTTTCCTTGTGTTGTTGTTTCCTTGATCTATAGCGATTACTATTTATAATATTTCGTGTGGTTTTCTTTGGCAGAAACGCGGAAAAATCATATCGCCGCATTGTATTATTTTGTAAAACTTGTTTACATCAGTGATAATTGGTGAAAAATTGTGGTATTTCGTTGATTATGAGCTGAATTACGCGTATGAGTGTAGGCAAGTATTTAATATAATGTGGTGGATCACGTTGTTCCGTGTTGTTATCAAAACTCCAAAGACGCCTCTAGTAAAGTCTCCACTGCTTTACTGAGGTACGAGTATAACTTGAATTATGCTTGGAGTTGACCGCGACTTCTTTGGACTATGACGTGACTACGACTGTGACTATTTTTACAAAATATAAAAAATGTTTAAACTCATACTTGACACTGGCAAATACATAAACCATGCGACGCCAAAATAAAGAAGATGAAGAAGAATATTTTGTGCTCGCACCTCAGTTCATGGGTGAATGTTCCAAGAGTTAGTTTCCTTAGCCGCTGTCAATGTGGGCGTTGCTCTAGCTAGTTGTAAATATCTTGACTAGGTACTGTTTTCTTAGTATTTTGTGCCCCAGGTCTGACCACGAGGCGGAAGTGAGAGAGTTTCTAGTTTGGACGAGGGCCAACCGCAGGCTGTTACTTTTGAGTGGTCATTGTAGAACAGTTTTTGAAATTTAATTTTGTTGTACGGTGCCAACAGGAAGCCTTTTCTTACGAGTACAGTGTCAACCGTACAAAATAGGATATATTTCCAGTGTTGTTCTTCTGGAAATATATGTGCAGAATTAATTGTTCAGCACAAACAAATACGTACCTACTCAGCGTAGCGTACCGATATTAAAATGTATGGACATTTGAAATTGAAATTGTATTCGAAATTTGGCCTGGAATATGAAACAATGACAAAAGAGACAAAAAGGCCTAAGCCCAGCAATGGATGAATACAGGCTGAATTCTAATATATATGCTAGTCTGATATACCATACAACTTGACATCTGAATCTTTAAACTCCTTAGTACTCGTTTGTTTGTTTGTATATCTACAACGTACGGTCTAGTCTCAAAGAAGAGAATAATAAACTGCTATAGGTACACCGAAAAATCATAATCTACGCCTTTTCTTTTCACAGAAATCTACCCAAATCATAAAGCTAGACTTTTTAGCTACATCTAAAGAATCTACTTCCTGCCAGCTATTCGTAAACCGCTTTACAGCGGATAAGCCATATTTGATCACCGACGGGCCGAGACCTCGGGCCATGAAATCCGTCGAGGACCCTTCGTGAGCTAATATTATAAGATCATCCCGGATTGGAGTGTTTGACTGTGAGGCGCATCAGGTGGCGTTTTCTGGAAATGGCGAAAAACACGTCTTTCAATGCGGCGCCTCTTGTAGATTTAGGTTTTATCGATGTATAGATCGTATATGACATTATTCATCCGTTAAACTGTGTATAGCGAAATCGCATAGGGACGCGAATAATTCTACTGTCATACTAAGTTTCGCCCTCGCGGGATCCAGCGTGATAACACTGCTGTAGCCGTAAGCGGACACGGCTTAAGTCTGAAATACTCCAGGGAGTGAAAAACACTGTTTTTATTTTTATTTTAAAACTCCTGTATTTTTAATCAATAACCTTTATGTTTAGGAGTTTTTTTTTTATATAGGTTTTGTTATAAGATAAAAATTAGATAGAGGTGTAAATATGCTAAATGTATATAAATTATACATTTAAATAAGCTAAATCGTACCAGATTCCCGCGATACAGGCCCAGCCTAGTGCGGGAATCGTCATTATTTCTCTAGTGTATATAAAACACCCATTAACATAAGTTTAATCTTAATTATCTTGGTTATGTATCTACTGTTAACCTATGTTTATGTAAATAAATATATTTAAAAAAAAAATTGTGCAAAATTTAAGCTTTCTAATTTAATATCCTAAGGTGGCGCGTTGCACATGAAATTTGAAAAAATGTAGTTTTTGGCACATTCTCAGAACCTAATTACTGGTAACATTATCACATAATTCACATTATATACTCATAAAATATGTAACTATAGAAAACATACATTAAATAAATATAACAATTATGTTCTAATTAATTAAGTGAGAAATTACTTTACCTTAATTTTGACAGCTTTAAGAAAATTTTATGCTGTATGACAAGATGTGCTTTCGAAGCTTATATCCTGAATTCAGTGAAATTATCATCTATTTGGTCTAAAAACTCATATAAACCTATGCCACAAAACTTCTGAATATGTATATATTTTCCAAATACTCGCATTTTTTCAAACTTTAAGTGCAACGCGTCACCTTAGGACATTAAAGGCTTAAATTTTGCACAAATACTCCAAAACATATAGGTCAATGATTGGAAATACAGGAGTTTTCAAATTTTAAAAAAGTGTTTTTCACTCCACCCTGTAAATAGGCCTTTACTAAGCTCGCATTACGAGTATGTCAGTTGGTTTATTTCTAACTCTTTAACGCAGAAACGTAGAGACAGATCGACCTGATTTTTTAAATGGATTTAGTTTAAAGGTTGGTAAGGTGTTACAGACATAAAAAATCTACAGAATCTCTCTTGTTTAAAAATATACTACCCAGATCAAACCGCTACTTTTTACTCTTTTCGCTTCAAAAACTACATACATCTAAAGAAACTACTAAGATCTAAAGAATCTACATCTGTCAGCTATTCGTAAACCGCTTTACAGCGGATAAGACATATTTGACCGACGGGCTGGGACTTCGGGCCATGAAATCCGTTGAGGACCCTCCGGGAGCTAATATCATATTTAAGAGCATCCTTGAGAAACGCATGGTGGTGTTTTCAGGAAATGGTGAAAAACGCGCATTCTTTCAATGCCTTTTGTAGATTTATGTTTCGATGTCTAGATAGTAGGTATATATGACACACTTTGACCGTTAAACTATGTATAGCGAAATCCGCACAGGGACGCGAATAATCCTACAGTAATACGTATGTAATAAGTTTTGCTCAAATCATGGAAATTCATACAAAGTACCACGTGGTATCTCGTGATAACTCCGCTACAGCTGTAAGCGAATATTGCTTAGGTTTAATTTGGCCTTTAATAAGCTCGCATTGTGTTAGTTGGTTTATTTCTAACTCTTTCACGCAGCAACGTAGAGTCGGATCGACTTGAATATTTGCATGGATTTAGTTTAATGTCGGCAGTGTCATAGGTGGCATGTGGAGGTTCAGGAAATGACGAAAAAATCGTCTTCTTTCAATGGCTATTTACAATTACCTAACCGGTATTTTGTATGAAATTCCGCGGCTAGAGCGAAATCATAGTGAAGTTTATTATTATTACCTGTCCTTTTCGTTTTTTTTATGGCTATTCATATTCAGATCTAAGCGGTATTAGATGCCAGCGGCAGTAGCGGTGTTATAGCGCGGGATTCTACGCGATAATTCTACAACGTGTGTCTAAATCCCGAGTAAATAGGTATCTCCTAGGTAAGTGTGCTACACCCTAGATAGCATATCTGCTTAACATCAGGCAGTTTGTAGTCAAACGCAAACCTATACGGAAAAAAATAGAATGCATCAGGTTGTTTGATTGCAGGAAATGGTGAAATGAAAACACTTCTTATGGTATGTTCGCGTTGACCACAATCAGTTCGAGATTACACAAATTAATTGAATAAAATTAACAATTAGTTGTACTCCTGTACCACAATTCCACAAGTCAAAAGTTAAATAAATTTATGAATAAATAGTGGTTTTTACTAGGCTCTAGTTTGACCTCGATTTTCTGCTTTTGAGGTTTGAGCATCGACTTGAGAGCGACCGAGCTTCGCTCAGGACAAAAATTTTGCATCTTTGTGGAAACTCTAAACTTACTCGAACTCTAAGCTTTAATAATAATTTAATCAAAGAATTACCTGTACAAGAATAAATACACAGTCAGGTCATAAATTCTGTCACATGTTTAATATAAAATAATTGAAACAAGTTTATTTTATTATGTAACCATTTATATACCAAAATGAACTTAACAAAACATAGATTCTTATGACAATAAAGTTTATTCAAAATAACCTCCGTGATTTTGCTTTCAATCTGCGCGGCCAGTCGTCTATCGCAGCACGAACGAGGTCCATGCCAATATCGGCGGCTGCCTTAATCAAGGATGTCTTGAGTGACTCCAAATTGGGATGAGGCTTTGAGCACGCCTTTCCTCCAAGTGTTGCCATATCTTGTAATCTAACGGATTCAAATCTGGACTGGAGGAGGGCCAGTCTTCGTACCGGATGAAGTCGATTTCACGCGCCGCCAGCCAGTCTTGTGTGCTCTTCGCTCTATGAGCTGGCGCCGAATCTTGTTGAAATATTCAGTGCCTGTTATTGAACATGGTATGAGAAACAGGTTCCACAAGGTTCGTGAGGACTGTATTTTGATACACAACTGCATTCGTTTTTACGCCTTTCTCACAAAAATGTACCTCTGTTAAGCCCCAATAAGAAACTCCCAACCATACCATGAGCGAAAATGGAAAATAACCTCGTTGGACACGCGGAATACGGTTGCTCGCTTCTTCACTACTGTGTGCGTACACCTTATCATTTTGTTTGTTGTAGCTCTCTTCTACGGTAAAAATTTTTTCATCCGAAAAAAGAATTTCCCGATATTTTTTTCCCGCGTACCGCTTCAACAAAGCGCGGCATCTCTTCAGTCTCAAGTCCATTAGACGAGCATTTAAATGATGTCCTGTGTTTCTTCGATATGCCCGAAGCCTTAAGTCTTCATTTAACACCCTTTTCACCGTGGTTCTGCTTAACCCCATCTGAACGGCCAACAGTTTCTGCTTACGTTTGGGATTTCTTTGAATTCGCGCCTTCACAGCTTTTATCACTGCTGGAGTCCTAACAGACCGAGGGCGACCACTTCTTGACCTGTCATCTACACTAGAGTCTTCATTGTATCGTTTGATGGTACGATAAACTAATCTTTTGGTTATATTCAAATTTTTCAGTATATCAAAAATTTGAATTGGCGCGCAACCTCAACGATGCAACGCAATAACTGCAACACGGTCTTCTTTAAGCGTCCACTCCATATTTAAAAATGAGTAAAGTTCTAAAAAGCATACATTTTTATTTTCATGAACAATTCGAAATTCGAATTCAATAAACTTTTTTATGCCCAGCATTCTAAAACAAAGTTTTTACTGTGTGACAATACTTATGACCTGACTAGGTACATAAGATAAGTGATGAGAGTGCAATGACCTCTCTTGGCTTAGAAGATGGCAATATCACAACGCAGAAAATATTAGTAGACTATTGATTCTTCACAAAAATGTACAACCTAAAACATACCCTTACAGTACGCAATAAAGCTCTTTATCCGATAGTTGTATACCGGCACGTACTGGCAAGCTTTGGCACGACACACACGTACAGAATTAAAAGTCAACGTCGGAAACTTTATTTCTGCTACCTAGAGCGTTCTGCCGGAGTAAGTACCTATCTCGCCTCTATCAGCTGTTGGGGAAAATTACGTAACAAAAATGAATTTCTGTACGTTTTCCTGGGATAAAATATAAAAGACGATGGTAATTTGATCTGCCTACAACACTCCTATAGAAGACCAGTAGAATACCGCGATGTTTTTCCCAGCGAACTTCAGGGTTGATTCAGGCTGGCTATTTGGAACCGAGCTGCCAACAGCAACTGCAACAACAAACTACAGTCCGTTTACAGTTATTTTACCCCTGACATTTATAGTTATTTTTTCACTATCTCTGTCTAGTCATTACACACCGTCATAGATTAGACAGAGACAACAATAAATGTCAGAGGTAAAATAACTGTGAACGGATTGTACTGTAATAGCGTAGCTCCGACCGACTACCGACCGCCTGATTAGCCGCTGTGCCACGTCACCACGTGCCATTGGCAATTGCAGTTAGCAACTCAGTTCTAAATCACACCTTTATACAAGTTTTTTGTACTAATAATGAGTATGAGTAAGTTTAAAAAAGTACTTCACCTGATGAGTAGCGTGGCGAAGAGCACCAGCAGCAGCGGCACCAACGTCCCGAAGCAGGCCAGGAATAACGTCTGCACGTCCGTGAACCCTGAGAATACAGACAGGACTGCGCCAGGTCACATGCCGATGCGCCCCAGTGTCCACATGTGTACACACATTATGTCCACGTTGTGTTTACTTGTGTGCACACGTTGTGTCCACACCACACATGTGGATACTAAAGCAGCAAGGCGGTTATTCTTAGATATTGAAAATAATGAGGAATAACGTCTAAACCCACACATCTGAACATCTAAAAGTCATTAAGCCCTGAGAACAGAGGGCTATCCTTACGTGACCTGTGTATATTTGTGCATAATTTGTGTATTTTGGATAATAAGGCAGTAAAACAGTGCTCTTAAGAATAATGAGATACAACGTCTGCACGTCTGTAACAGTCTGTAGAGCTTACAGACGTACCTACAGGTACAGATGTAGGGTTTCTAGACGTACCTGTAGGTACTGAAACACTGTCTGAACTGTCACATCAGACATGCTCCAGCGTCCACTTGATAATCAGCAGTAATCTTAGAAATAATAAAGAATAACATCTATACGTCTGTAAGCTCTGATAATACAGACAAGGCTACGGCTGCTTAGCCCAGTGTACACTTGTGTAATAATACAGCACTTACAATGGACACTGAGGCACCAGCTTTAAGAAAAAATAGAGAAAACGTTTACACGTGTGTAAACCCTTAATAACACAGACAAGACGTCGCCAGATCACATTTTGATGTGCCCCAGTGTCCACTTGTGTACATGATGAAACACTAGGATACTGAGACAGTGGACAAGTCATTTCTTTTTGAATTACAAAGAGTAAAAGAAATAAATAGATTGCACTGAGTCCTGTACAAAGTTGTACTTTAGTGTTCATTCGTGTGCAGACGGGAAGATGTGATGATTCAAGCTTTAACTAAAGAGAGCCAAAAATGCTAAAATAAAGATAAATCCTAAAGTTTCTAGAACAAAATCCAAACTGTACCACGTTGGGCGCCAAATGGATTATAATATTATTATATGTGCAGATCACTCCACCAAAATTGCTAGAATCGTTGGCATTTACTTGCATTGCAATCATTTAATTTATGCATCTAAGTTATACGGAGAAACTTTTAAAAACAAATACGATGAACTTGATTAGTCCCACGTTGGGCGCCAAGATGAAAATGAAGATTAAAAGGTTAGGTTTTAGGAAGTTGACTGTGTGTATTATTACCAAATAATTTAGTAATAATAACTACAATTTTACAATCAATAAGTTTTACCATTGTGCATATCAACATTGCAGTCACAATACTTAAAATTTGCATCCAGTGTGATTCTGGGGTCTTAATCAGGACTATTAAAGGGACAGTTGTGGATGATGTCGTATGACCTCCACCCTTTTCCCTACTTTTTTGTTGGCAACTTTGCCTATTACACAATTTTTTTTTTAATTAAACCTACTCATGACCATGGATACAGAGTCCTTCAGTCGAAGTCTTAAATAATGCTTTTTTTCAACTTCTTCTCATTAAAGCAGTGGAGACTTTACTAGAGGCGTCTAGAGAGAGTTTTGGTAACAACACGGAAGAACATGATACGTCACATTATATCACTTGCCTACACTCATGCACGTAAATCAGCTCATAATCAACGAAATACCACCATTTTACACTAATTATCACTGATAAAAACACAAGTTTAACAAAATAATACAATGAGGCGACATGATTTTTCCGCGTTCCCGCCAAAACTCCCTATTACACAAAGGTATTATTGTGTTACCAGTCTAAAAACATAAATATGTATAGTAAATGGGCCAACAGAAAATATTTCATAGGTCACAAAAGGTGTAAATTTCAAACGCGTAAAATTTATCACAGAGCATGTTTCACTGTCGTTAACTGATTTAATCGCGCGGAATTTCGTTCGTGTTATATCCCGGGCCGAGTGTCGGGTTATTGCCTATAAAGTACCTGTATGTATCCAACTCAGACTATTGTTTTGGGAAAAATCGATTAGGTTATATGAATTAGTGTAATGTAAGCAATAGAAAACCACAGGTGGCAAACGCTTAAAATAAGTAATTACTTGTAGTTAACTAGTGGTAATTTCAGAAAAGTAAGAGTGTATAGGCCGGGTAGCCAGTCTTGGTGTTAGTGTTTTTTCAACACACTTGCTCATAAAGTGGCTCTGTATTCACCGCAATTAGGCACATAATAACACATGTAATCAAACTGTGACTTTTTCATTGCTTTTATTCACAAGTGAGTTTTTATTTTATTGGTTGAGTTGCATTGTTCCTAAAATAATTTTTTAAACAAAAAAGGTCGTGTTCAATAGTCGGTACAAATAAATTAATGTACCTATGAAACCTCATTATTTTAGTCTGTGGCCAATTATTGCCATTGCGCGGGCATAGGAAAACTGATTAATTTTTTCTCGCCATTTCGAAACATTTTTACAACTCTTTATAACTGTTGAAAATATTTTTAGTACTATTTTATTCACAAGTGTGTTGAAAAACGTCGTATGCTACACGTGTGTATTGATAATTACCGTCCTCGGCTCTCTTAAGATCCTCGCCTACTGCTCGGGTCTCAATGGCGCCTCAGCGGTAATCACCAACATTACACACTTGTACCATAATGCACTAATAAGCCACCGAAGGCCTAATTTGAAATTCGATGAAGTTTTTCAGAATTTCATGCATTCAGTTCAAGTTCAAGTTCATGTGTTCGTGTTTGTTATCAAAAAAAATTAGGAAAGGCTCTTTCATATTATACTTCGAAGTTGACATAAGTAGGTATACAATTACACATTTTCGTTTCAGATTTAATTTCATGTTTGGAAGATTTATATTGTGACTGCAGTTAAAGTAGTAAAAGTATTTCGCGTTTGATAAGATCTTTTTACTGCAAGTAATTTATTTACGAAGTCAAAACATTGCTAGGATATTTTGTATTTGTTTGTGGTTTCAAAAAATGTGCATGCATCTGTAAAAAATAGCAATAAAATGCAATAAGAGTCCCATTTTAATTTCAAGTATACAATACAATACCTATTATAATAATAACTATATAACAGTCAATGACTTCTATGACTTGAGGGTACACAAGAATAGCAGCGCTACTGTGTCGTATACTGTAGCCTTTACAAATAGGGGTGATTGCGAGGTGGGGTGAGATTGGCCGATCCAAAGCACTCTCTGTGGACGGATACGGTTGGCAAAACTAGCTTGTTTGCATTTTATACTGTCCGCACGAGAAAATTCCAAAGAACTGGCGTTTTTCCAAATGGCGCCCAACTTGGAACTGTCAATAGAGTGATTGAGATGGAGATTGAGTTGACTTCTTACTACATTTAGCTATTTTTTTGAATTGGAATGATTCATTGGTTTACATTTTGTAGATTCGGAATGGTTTTGTTTTCCTGTGGTTTGTCTTTTGATATTAATTTTATGAACGTCTCAAGAACGAAACACTCAGATCGTCCTTAGTTTAATTTAGCGTTACAGAAGCGAGTCCCCAATTATTGGCAAAATTAATTGGCGTAATATTATCCAAACTGTAGCATTTCATGTCAATCGTCAGTCTGACATGATACGAAGATCTATTATTTAAGAAACTTGTTTCAATACTTGAAATCTACAATTAAACTACGACAAACAAATCTTTGAAAACCCTAGCCAACGTTTGTAGCCATCTACTTACTACATTACTCAAACAAAAATCAAGCTCGACTTTAATTCCAGAGAGTCTGCAGGGAGTTCTAGATGCTAAAATATGAAGGTTTCATTAAAAAACTCACTTGTGTCAGGAGCGAGGTCGTTGTCCACTTCGTGCCCCGTAATATTCGCCATGTAAGCACTTTTATTATCTAACCCCATCGGCTTTCCCACTTCTACAAGTTCTACATAATCCATTTTTTTTAACACGTCACTGCTGTTCCTATCTTTATTCATATCACTTATATCATTAACACTTCTATTACTAAAATCACTTTCATTTATCTTCCCTGCGATTAGAAACTCAAATCTAGGCGCATCTGAGAATTCAGAACTTGACCTATCAACAAATTCTGCTTCGGGTTTGAATAGAATATCAGTGATCGTTTCTTCTCGATCGGCTTCAGAGTTCATTATATCTTCTAAAAGGGAACTTGATATGTTTATTTGTTTTTCGATAGATTTAACGTCTTCTTTAGGCATCTCGGGAGCTGTTGGTTGCTTGTTCATAGTCTTTCTTGATATTGCTTCGTCTCTATTCTGCTCAGCGTTTACTATGGCTTCCATATTGTTATTCGAACTGACGTTTGTCTCCTCTGGAGTTTCGTCAGCATTTGCAACGACTAAAGTATCAGAATTAGGATCAATTGGTATATTGAAGGTATTGTTAGTAGGAAATTTGATCACTATATCTGTAATATTATAGTCGTTAGGTCGCGAATGAACTAAATCCGCTGTTAGGAGAGCGTTGAGAAGAAAGTACATGAGTTTTAACTTTACGTTTGTCATTTTGCGGTTCAAGTTTCCATGGCAAAGTTGAGGAGTTTCTTCGAAAGTCGGTTCGTTAGAGAGCGCCGGGATCCAACCTGGGAACAAAAGGGAATTATTAAGTAGGTAGGTATTGATCGTTAAAAACTTTTTGAGGTGCTTAATGGAATATGTAAACCACTATATATACTTAGGGAAACGAATATCCTTTGGAGATAAAAGCGAAGAGGAAGAGATCGAACGAAGAATAAACATGAGTTGGAGAAAATTCTGGTCTCTAAAAGAAATTCTGAGAGGCAAAATCCCCATGCACCTCAAAAAGATTGTCTTAGATACCTGCATTCTACCGACCCTCACTTATGGATGTCAAACCTGGACATACAATACAAAAATAAAATCCAAACTTGTAACTTGTCAAAAGGCTATGGAACGAAGTATTTTGAAAATTAGAAAAATCCACAAAATTAAAAGCACACTCATAAGAAGAAAAACTAATTTAATAGATTCCTTACATTTTTCTCTGAAGCTAAAGTGGCGATGGGCAGGGCATTTAGCAAGATACAAAGATAAAAGATGGACTTCGGAGACAACGAAATGGGAAGGACCATTTGGAAAGAGAAGAAGAGGTCGTCCAATAAAAAGGTGGATAGATGACATCCTAAACACAGCGGGAAACGATTGGATGACCAAAGCCAAAGATAGAGATACTTGGAATATGCTGGAGGAGGCCTATACCCTAACAGGGGTTCCAATACCAGAGGAAAAAAATTAACTCAAAAGTCTAAATAGTTAATACTAAATGTTGTTTGTTATTATGACTCTATAACTAAGCTTTGTAACATTTATGATGTATTGGAAATAAATGGCTTATTATTATTATTATTCAGTAAGTGTTGCGGTTCTCGAAATATTTAAGATATTTCGGTTTAATGATGATCACGGGCCTAAGCCAAGTGAGCATCATTTTCTACTTCGTGGTTATTAAGGTCTTCCTGCAAGAATTTCCGGACAATGCGGCATGTGTTCAGTATCACAGCTTTTTGCATAGTCATATATGTGTGCTCTGCGATATCTATTATTTTTAATGATTGGAGGAGGTGTTTTGGAATTACACCTGTACTGGAAAGAACCAGAGGCACGATGTAAACTTTGTTCATTTTCCAGATTCGTAGGATCTCTTCTTTTAACTCTGTATATTTATTAATTTTCTCTGTGATTGTTTTATGTAGGTTATGAGTATTGGGTACAGCAATATCAATTAAGTATACTATTTTTTCATATTTGTCAATTAATGTGATATCAGGTCTATTGTTGTGAATAGTTTTGTCGGTTAATATTGCGCGGTCAAAATATAATTTGTGTCTGGTGCTCTCCAATACAGGTTTTGGATTATATTGGTAATAGGGTGCAATTTTGACTGGTATGAGTTTATGTTTAAGAGCTAGTTTCTGGTGTATTATTTGTGTCACTTGGTTGTGTCTATGAGTGTAATCTGTTGGTGCTAAGGTTGGGCAGGCACCAGTTACGTGTTGTATGGTCTCAGGTTGTCGGTGGCATTTCCTGCATTTGTCATTTTGCATATTAGGGTCTTTGATTATATACTTCCTGTAGTTTTTGGTGTTAATAACCTGATCCTGTATCGCGACCATGAACCCTTCTGTTTCAGGGAATAGCGACCCTAGCTTCAACCACTTATTAGAGGCTTCTGAGTCAATGTGGTCTTGTTCAAGGTCATATATATGTCTACCGTGTAATTCTTTCCTGCGCCAGGTATTAAATTTATCGGTTTCGGCAGTTTTTGGTGATCGAATCTGGCTGTCTCTAGATTTTAAGTTTAACGGTGTGTAATTTTTGTCAGACTCTACTATGGCTAGGTGTAAATCACTATGTTCAGCTTTATTGTAAAAGAATTTCCTTAGAGTATCGACCTGGCCTTCCCAAAGCACCTTCAGATCTATAAGGCCTCTTCCTCCTTTTGCTCGTTTGACTGATATTCGCTCAATCGCTGACTTTGGATGCAAGCTATTATATTTTGTTAGTGTGGTTCTAGTTTTGATTTCTAACTGATTGATGTCAGTTCGTGACCACTTAATAATCCCAAAAGAATATGTCAGCACTGGGATCGCATACGTGTTTATCGCTTTAAACAGATTTTTGGAAAATAGTGACTTTTTACATATTAGATTCAGTCTACGTGTGTATTCTTCCCCTAGTTTCTTTTTTATAAATGTATGGTTTATAGTTTTTGATTCCAGAATCCCCAGATATTTGTACGTGTCTGTCATATCCATTTCTGAAAAATTAGTTTCACTGGTATCATTTTCTTGATTTGTATTTATGATTTTACCTTTATGTATATGTAGTGTTTTGCATTTATCCAACCCAAATGACATTTTAATATCTTTACTAAACTGTGTTGTTTGTTTTATGAGATTTTGTAAGTGATTTTTGGATTTGGAAAATAATTTTATGTCGTCCATGTACATTAGATGACTTATTTCTGTATCTGTCGTTAACTTGTATCCACTATTTTCGCTGTTTAGTATATGAGACAATGGATTTAGAGCAAGGCAAAACCACAAAGGACTGAAAGAATCTCCCTGGAAAATACCATTTTCAATAGCTATTTCATCTGTGCTGATGGTTTGTGCTGAGTTCGATAGAATAAGCATAGTTTTCCACTCAGTCATGGTATTTTCCAGGAAAGTAATTATGGTCGGGTTAATTTTATAAATCTGCAGAATACGGATGAGCCAAGAATGAGGTACACTATCAAAAGCTTTTTTGTAGTCTATATAAGAAATATGTATATTTCTGCTATGGGTTTGTGCGTGTTTCAGTATTGTAGAGTCGATAACTAGTTGTTCCTTACAACCTTTGTGATGTTGCCGGCACCCTTTTTGCTCTTCGGCGATTATATTGTTTTGAGTTAGATGAATATTTATTTTGTGTGTTATGCATGAGGTGATAATTTTGTAAATGGTTGGGAGACATGTGATTGGTCTATATTGCGATGGATCTGCGGTATCACCACTTTTTGGTAGCATGTAGGTAATCCCTTTTGTTACGAATTTCGGCATTTCAGCAGTTCCTTTCAAGAGGTCCGAAATTATTCGCGCTAAAGCATCATGTAATGTAAACAATTTCTTGTACCAGAAATTGTGAACACCATCAATTCCAGCCGCCTTCCAATTTTTTGTCTTCTTCGTTACCATTTCAACATCCTCTCCAGTTATATCAGTAAACTCCATCTCATCTATATTACTCCATCTGTTTTCTTCATTCTTGATCCACTCCGCTGTATCGTTATGGCTATCTTGTTTTTTCCAAAGATCAGTCCAGTAGTCTTTTAATTGATCTGGATTAGGCAAATCAAAATTTTGGATGGTTTCTTCTTTACGTAGGGACCTATAGAATCCTTTTTCGTTATTTGAAAATAACTTATTATCGTTTTTGCGCTGTAATGCTTTTTTATACCTGGCTAATCTTTGTGATTTAAGTGCTAATTTTTGTTTAAGTGTGTCTAAGTATTCTTCGGGTCTAATGTTATTTTTTTCATGTGTGGAGTGCGTTTTTGTTTTTTGAAAAATTTTTTCAACTTGTTTTACTACTTTTTTTGATCTATTGTTGTTGATGTACTGCGTTACTCTACCTATGTCTGCCCTCAATTTTTTGATATCATTTTCAATTCTAATTTTCCATGCTGGTTCGTTTGGTTTGCTTTTGTTTCTGTTGTTGTCTTGAATTTCATCAGTGATTTTATAGCCTAGATTTTCGCTTATCACAAATGCGCTGCAATATATTAGTGTATGTAATTCTGTGAAATCTATATCAATCGAGTAAAACTTACTTAGAATGTCTTTATTAAATGCGTCTACTAGCTGATATAACTTTTTGCTTTCTTTTATTTTAGGTAACTTGGGTCTAGCTGTGGGATCTGTTCCTGTGTATAATGTTAGCTTTGTTTCCATTTGGTTTAAGAGATGTTGTTTTGTTGTATCTGAGAGCGGTGACAATGTAAAATTTTGATTTTGGTTTACTAAGATGTCTGTATTAGTCAATGTTAGAGTTTGCGTTGATGCATCTGATGTCAGTGTGGGAAATATTTCTTCTGTTAATGGTAATGTAATCGGTACGGAACGATCTTGTGCGAAATTGTTATGTTCTGACTGAGATATGGAAATATGGTTTGTTGTCTGTGTTGGTTGAGTGTCTGTTGTTAGTGTAAATGTATCCATTTCCTCCTCTTGTTCAAGCTGCTTAGAAACTTCTTTTTTGAGACGCTCTATGACATTTTCCGATAATAGTTTATTTCTGATAATAACTCTTCTTTGATCTGCTACACGTTGAGCGGAAACGCTTAGATGTGGATATTTAAGTTTGAATCGATCAAAAAGCTTTTTACAATACATTGTCCGGTCTGTTTCTAACTTTGTGACTTCTAGGTATGTGCGCATGATAAATACGTTTATATCATCATCCCACTTCATACGCACTCTGGGTTTCCCAGCTTTGGTGGTCGCAGGTTGGTTGACACAGGCCGCCTGCGAAACATCCGTAGCTGGGGTATCTGCTCGGCTGCTAATACTCTCCCTATCACTGCTTCTCTCCCTTGTGCTCCTACTCTCCCTACCACTGCTACTCTCTCTTCTACTCCTGATCTTCCTACCTCTCCTACTTTCCCTACCACACCTACTTTCCCTACCACTACTACTTTCACTTCCACTCCTACATTCCCTACCACGCCTACTTTCTCTGCTCGCGGCTGTAATCCTTGAGGACGGTCCCCTACCCCCCGTGTCCCCGACTCCCGCCCAGCCGACCAGCTGGGAGTCACTGGCTAGCATACTGTCACGCCCGACGCCAGCGACAGACGTGCCCCGACGGATACCCTCGGGCAGCGGCCCTTTACGTAATTTACTAGTCCTTGTCTCCATCATCATGGGTTACCCTGTCCTTGTTAGCCGTGTAGGTGACTTTTTGTTGTACACGTTGCCCGCCCCCCACTTGAGTCAGATGTTCGACTCGGGCGTAAGGTGGGATTTTGGGGGGCCCAATTATTATTATTATTATTATTATTATTATAATGGAATAGTGTTTTGTCACGAAGCCAATTGAAACAATGAGAATAAAAATGTCGAATGGATATTATGTATTAGTAACCGCACCGTAGAAGATTTACTCACGTGGAGCACGACGATTTATCAAAACCCTAGAAACACTCTGAATTCAAGTCTCTTCTATCTAGTTCTAACAAAAAATTATAGGTACGGAAGACCTCTGTCTCATGGACGATATCCTAGGGGTAAGATGCAATAATATAATGGTAATAATGAGTCAGATCGTCAATACCATATCTCAATAATACTGAAAACATCATAAGCTAATCATCAGGCAAAATGTTATCAAACGCAAGCTTATAGCGCATATTTCTAATCAACTTATCTGCGTTAGTCTAAAAACATTCGTGTTTCATGTATTACGTAAGGTTTTCACCACGTATCCATCAATTTAATGGGTAAGCGATACTTCTTTGATTAACGTGTTATAAACTTCAAAGCTTTTTAGAGTGTAACCGACCCCTAAATACACAAATGACCGTGTGGCATAGATAGCCCCTAGTATATAGATGCCGTATTATATGCATATATTGTTTATCAGACATGGAATATTTAAATGGCCAGTGGAGAAGATAATCTACCAAAAAAGATCACATCATGCATCCTCCAGCAATTCATTTACCTTACATATTTCTGGTGGAAAAGCTAGACATGCACACAGTCATAGTACCTACTTTAAAGCGTCAATGACAAGTGTCAAAGTTAGTCACATTATTTGTTTCGATAATGTATTTTTTTTTATAAACAGATACAAATTATTGTAGGTACGTAATGATAATGATACATGTTGATAATTGATAAAAATATGAAGTATTTAAATTGGAAATGTCGATTTAAAAAACTTCATATTTTTATCAATGTAATATGCACTTTTGGTTTAAATCTTTTGAGTGAACGATGACAAGGACGACCTATAAAGTCGACCACTTCAATAAATTCTTCAGTACGGAATCAATAAGAGTAACCTATGGCCCGTTGGACTTCTGCAACAACCAGGTAAAGGTCTATTTATATCCGAGACCTTTCTCAAAACTTTGCTACCTGTGTTGTAGTTTACCCAATACAAATGGCTGGTAACGTACTCTAGGTGTTTTTTGAATACTTTTACCTAAGGGACTATGCTTAAAAATCGTGATACAGGGGCTAGCCTCCTGGCCCCAAATGAAATTTAGGTTTTTACGGTTTTTAAGGCTGAAGACTGCTGACATGGCTAAACGATTAATAAACCGGAACCCACGATTTAAAGGTTCGCGCACATTATGTCGGGTCGCAGCGGGGAGGAGCAGGCTGCAGCGCAATATTAGTACGGAAATGTAGAAAATGCGGCCCGCTGCGTCCCGGAATAGTGTGCGCACTAACGCATACATATATAAAATACATATAAGCAATTTGAGCGTATTTTTGCACTCCGATGCGGCCCGACAAAATGTGCGCAAACCATATAACGTGTCATGCTAACTACGGCGGTGCTTAGCCATAAATGACATCCGCGGTCACCCATCCGAAGCCTAACCGTGTCCAACATTGCTTAATGTACTTATTTTATACAATCATATTTTAATCTCGATCAACTTTCCATAATACCGTCATTAGCTATGGTTAGGTTAGGATATTTTTTGGAAACCCACAATTACCCTTTTCCCTGTTCCTCTTCTCCCAAATACCATAAGAGCAACAGTGACAGACACTATCTCTCTTGCGTCAGAAGACCCATCATTAGCTTACAACATGGAAAAAAACAGAAAGACTTTCGCGCTCTAAAAGTAAGAAAAAGCACAAAAACTACCCCCAAAAATAGCGTTACTTGTAGCGCGCTCCCTCTATCTCCCAATGCGATGTGAAAGGTATTGTCTAAGTCAATTTTGGACACAGCTCATTTTATTTAACGCATCTAGTGAGTCTTTCTGGCTTCTTCCATGTTCGATCTTCATAAGTTATTCGAGCCATAAAACCTGAAACCAGCGACCGAGCAGATTTACAAGCGTTATGGCAGCCATTTCGGAATTCCGTCATCCGCCCGTCATAACAATCTGAGATTTTTCCCAATTTTCTTTCAGATTGCGTCCACTACCGCCATATTTGTTTAGTTTTGTTGGCGGGAAATGTCAGTGGAAATGTCATCTCTTTTTCTGTTTTTTTTTTTCATATTTATTTTTATCAAACAATTTTAAGCCACGTTTTCACAGTACACACTTAATGGCATCTAAGTGCACTCGGTTCGAGCGTACTCGTACTGTGCAAACCCGGCTTTACGAAGGATGATGAAACTGTTTTACTGAAAACCTACAGGGAAGGCCTATGCCCAGCAATGGTTGGATGTTCATGAACGAGTACCTATAGAGCGAAAGGGCCGCAAAGATCCTGAATTGCCATTTAATAAGCTATAGAACGTCTACTACTTAACATAGGCCTCTCCTATGAATTATCTATCGCGATTAAGCGCTGGTAGTTTCAACTTATACCTATATATATACTAGCGGCCCGTCCCTGCTTCGCACGGGTAGACATAAATAGGTACTATAGTAATCTAGTACTAAATATAGCCTATGTTACTCAGTGATAATGTAGCTTGCTAAAGAAAAAAGAATTATTAAAATCGGCCTAGTACTTTTTGAGTTTATTCGTTACATACAAAAATACAAATCTTTCCTCTTTATAATATTATTAGTGTAGAAGTGTAGATAGTGTAGCTGATCTTGATCAGAGGCTCTATAATTTAATCATTATAACGGTTGAAAGTATGCGTAAATAGTCACGTGACCAAATAAGAGCAAGAGGAAACATTGAAAACGTATGCTTGTGCAAACGGGAGAGGCATGCAATCCGCTGCGAACTTTAGAAATGCTTCTAACGATTCAAACACTGGGTTCCAAATTCTTGTCGATGGATTTCCTGCATTTCATTTGGAAGTACGCTGCCTCTACTGTCTCTTTTTATTGATCCTCTGGTGGACTGTAAGCCCACCCACGAAGAGTAATTGGGCCATATCTACCACGCTGGCTCAGCACGGATTGGTAAATTTCACATCCATTAAACTTTTTCTATGGACGTACGCAGGTTCCTTCATGCTGTTTTCCTTCACCGATAAGTCAGTCGTGTAAAATTCCGTACGTAAGTGCCTAAGAACTCATTGGTCCTGGACTAGGATATGTGCAATTGAATCACTCAATCACTACTGAGGCCAAAAGTGTCGGACTGACTAGGAGCGAAGTGCAGCACAAGGCACAGGCAGCCCCGGATCCACCACTTTTTTTGAACCGGGGCAAAACCTTAACAGTGGCGCCCCCTTCAGTGTTTGCGAAAAACTGTTAAAACTGCTAATGAGTAGCATTTTTTTCAATTTTATCATTGTGTTAATTTAATTTCTTTTGTTGATTTATGATGGGTGTATAATTTTCTGAAATAAACGATTTATTATTATTATTATTTTCAATTGAAACTTTCGTTTCTCAGGTCTTTAAGCCTGGTGAAATAGCATAGGTCCACCAAGTGCTATTCTATTAGTTCTTGTGTAAGTGTTGGATCAGCGGTGTCTGTGTCCAGTTGCAAACATTGTCTCACTACATATTCGGCAGGTGTTGAGAATGGCTGCCTTTTGGAGTTGGGTGTATGGGCATTTGAGTAGTGCTAATGTTGCTAAGCTTCAAAATATATGATTCGGAATCACTCCTGTCGTTGAGTTGTTCACTCTTGTTGAAATTCGGTGTATTTCCTGATCTTTTCCGTTAAAGTAGTTTGAATTATTTGTTAGTTATAAATTAATTATTTAGTTTATTTGTTTCGAATTCATTGCACTCATTTTCTGACCTTACTGCATAAGGTGGCGGGTTTAAATTTAGTAAATCTTGTTATACAATACATATCTTCAGTTTATGAGTGGTCTCGGTGGTTTTCGGTGTTGGTGTTGATTCGAATCCAATCCTGTACCAATGAGTACTTTTACGGACCTATATGAGGCAACAGATAACGCCATTGAGGTGGCAAATTTTTGGTCAAAAGCCGTAACATAAAATTTTTAGCACGCAAAATCGACTCGATAAGAAGAAGAATGAGTACTTTGAAATGTATGTACAGATTTGTCAATTGGATTTTCGTTGAAAGAAACCATCGTGAGGTATTGTAATCGGCATACTTCAGACGAAATTCTATGACATACCTATGTGAATCTACCAACTCCCACTTAGCCAGTGTGGTGTATATGGCTCAATCGCCCTTCGTGCATAGGCCTATATTCAGTAGTGAACTGTTAAAAAGGCTGGTACAGTTCGGTACCTACCTACAGAAATCAACAAAGCCCATGTGTCAGTGCGGTGCCCTGCAATTGTTTATTAAAGTCCGAAAATCTTTAGAACCATCGAAGCCTTCAGCACTTTATTTACTCGGTACTTCTCGAGACCATTAAAATTTTACATTTTTTACAAAAGAAACGCCTACAAGATATAAAATGGCATCAGGTTATAAGCGAAGTTATTCAAAAATACCATCAGGCGTTTGGAAAAAATGTTTTTTTCATAATAGTACGAGTACGAATCAGACGCCTGATGGTATTTTTAGAAGATCTACCATATTTTTTTTATAAAATGTATACTTCTGGACTGGAAACCATGGTGGTCTAGTGGTATTAATACAATGGTGAGGTCCTAGGTTTAAATTCCGGTCCCATATTCTTTAGAACTTAAATGTTCGGCATAAATGACATTTCACACCATTGGCTTTTCAGTAAAGGAATACAGTGAGGTAGGTAACTTGCATAAGTCCGTAGAAGAAATTCGATGGCTTATGTGAATCCACCGACCCGCACTGGGTCAGCGTAATGAATCCCAATCACCCATCGTGGATAAGCCTATGTCCTGCAATGAACTATTATACGAACGATTAATACGGCTAGTACAGTATAGTATACTTCTGAGCTACTGTCACTCTAAACTCATGGTTACACTAGGCATCATTAATTAAATCACATGTCAAGAAGTAAAGGGGAACAAAGTTCGACAGTTGATAGTTAGTTTGGTCTATCTAGGAACACGTTTGCCTGGTAATACTTGTTTTCTTAACCTTTACTCAACTACCTAGATGTCAAATGGAGATCACGTATCAGCAAGCGCAGTGTAAGACGTCCACCATCAAGGAGGACAGCCGCAGATACTCGTTGAATGCAAGCCGTTTCTGACCGGTCTTATTGGAAACTATAAATGATACCTATGTCCAGCAGTGCATGTCCTAAAGCTGATATGATGATGATGGACTGTCTAACTTGGTAGATTTAAGCAAAAGGAAGAAGATTATTTTTAGATGAAAGCTTGAATTTGATGAAGATACAGTCGCCATTGGCGATAACCTACTCGAAGTAACAAAGGACATATTTCAAGGACAAATTTAGCTAGACATTTGGTATCTAGGAGATCTTAGGGGTGCTTACTTTTAAAAAAGATAAAACCAAATTTTACATTGACAAATGGTTGTAAAGTTTCTAATATAGCTATAAATAATAATTAAAAATGTAAATTTAGTTAAGTTTAAATTTTTCTACTGAACCAAATAATAGCAGTGAAAACCTTACCTTAAAATTTGCATCGTCACGCAAATCCACGCTAAAAGTCCACATAAAAAATTAAAAAAACATCGCTTTTAAAAAAAATGTCTTTTCGAACTGATCGCGTTATCATGTCATATTTTTTCACACATCGGACGAACAATTCATTCACTGGCCCTAGAGAAAAGAAAAATAAATTCTAATTTTGAATTAGGTGGGAAATTGGGCGCGAAACGCATTTTTTATAAATTGGCTTGGGTTTTGGTGTTTAGTTTTGAGGTTATCGCGAATTTGGTTGTAATTTTGATAGTGATTCGGATTTTTTGGGCGTCGCGGCGTCGACGTCCTGCCCGGGAGATCCCGCGGGTGCAGAGGCTGGGCTGAATCTCGACGTGCGCCGGTCGAAGCTGCATAGACCGCTATTGCCTTCTTGCGTAACAAGTATTGTTTTGAAATTAATACTATAGTTTCGTCTATCTCTTAGATTTGGTAAAATTTGAATTGTAATATTTGTTTTTAATTATAATTGATACTATCAATAATTTTAATAAAACATTCAAGAGTATAAAACTAAACTTAATTTCACTTTCAAAGATTTCTGTTTTACATTACATATCGACTAATATTCAAATTGGAAAAGGAAAATGTACTACAAAAAGTAATAGAAAATGTAGCGAATATTCCTAGAAAATCCAGCACTATACGCAGCTTCGACCGCTCCCCAACTTTCGGGAGAATCTCAACCGCGCAGGCGTGAACTGGAAAACTCGACTGGGACAGAAAGAGAGCGGGAACAAAAGGCATTAAATAAGTGAGACGGCGATAGTGTTGAAGCGAGTGCATAGTAATCCACTCAATTGGCGATCTAGGCACGTACGAATTTTCTTTAGTATTGTCTTTGTCGTGGGTAATAAAGTTATTTCAGGGTACGTTTTTTCACTGTTTTCCTTTAGAGGACGGTGTAAAATTGTCTACATAATGTTATTTCTGTTTTTCGATAAACGTAAATTTATATTTAATAGCGGCCGCCATTTTAACTAGACACCTGTAATGTAAAATAAGCTCCTTGTTAGGGTTCCGTGGAAAACTGAGAAAGCTTTAATTCCATCGTGTTTGTTTGGTTTGTCAGTTTTATTATACATAATAATGAAGCCTTGTCTCCCTATATTTACATAATGTTTACTTTATAATATAACAGCAAATAGTTTACGCGAATTTAGAATTCATTTCAATCCAAAAAACAGCCAATTATGAGTGCGGACGACGACGTCTTATTAATAGAACTCCTTTTTTTCTTGCAAATGCAAAGTCAATGCAAAGAATTCGTACTGTGCTAACATTTCTTGCCAAAATAAATTTTGGAATCACTTTGTGTATCCTCACGTCGTCAATACCCAGCCGGCACTTGGACACCACCCTGCCAACTTATTTATACAGCCACCAAAAACGAGTTACTAAAAATCTCCCACTAAAAGTGCTAGTTTTGGAAAGAAAATGTAAGGGTAGCGCCCTCACTCAACTACATCCTTAGTTTGGTAGCACCCTGAAGAGGCAAACAATCTAAGTTAGAATCTTGACTTATCGTATTCCTTAAGGAAAGGAAACTTTGGCAAAGTTTAAAGGTTCTATAAATTCGAGATTATCTTAGTAACACTCGACACATAACGTATGGTCGATGGGGTTGAGAAGTTCTCGAAAAGAAATTACTGCTCTATCAACGTAGTATAAGACATCCCAACAGACGACTGGGATTATATACAGTCAAATATTCTATTACAGTACGAAACCCTCAATGTGATGTCAGTTTCAAACTTGGTTGATTTTTTTTCCTCCTAAAACTAAAACCTACTTACGATGTTTGAAGGCAAAAAAACCGGCCTTTTTGTAGAAGATTTGTGTTGTACGAGTATTTTGCAGTTCAATAGAATACGATAGATATCACATAGGTAACTAGTTCGTGAACTATACTCTATAAAATTTAACTTGATCTCTGCGACAGCTGTCAGAAAAATCGCACCTATGAAGTCCTGAATTTCTTAATAGTACAGACAGTACCTGTCAATGTCATACTTTATGGGGATGCCGATTAGTGATGGGCGACGAATGATCGTGACCACAGAGTTTTAGATAGAGTTTTAATTAACATATCGATAGTTTATACTGATGATATTTTAAATAAAACTTGATTTATCATTAATTTTATTGTATATTTTAATATCATAACATTTTTCCATGTGTAATTAAATTAAACCCAATTATATGTTACATTAGCATCGATAATAGTGAAAAACGTCGATAAATACTATCGTTACATTTTTATGAGTATTTAATGAATATCATAACATTATTTACATGTGCACATAGTTTTATACGTCTATTTATTTTTATGTTGAATCACTTTAGTCTGAAATTATTTGTTTGGTGAGTTCTTTTTACATCTTATTTTTAAATAATAATTATAAAAGAAATGAATGTAATTAATTGTACTTTACGTTATTATTACTATTTTTTGACGAAGCCTTTTTACAGCTGACTTTTATTGAAATGTAAAACTAAAGAAGATATTTCTATTTTAATATAAGCTAATTATGTCATAATTGAATTGGATTACTGTATTTAAATTTTAGTTATATTTTTGACAATGCCCTTTTACAGCTGACTTGATTAAATTTATAGGATATATGTACGTAGGTATAGCATGTTACGAATGTTTGGCAATTGCCGACATTTTAATATTTCGTTTTCTACGAAATGCAAACAATGTTTTATATATTTCAGACATGTTAATTAATTTTTTTTTTTTTTTTGTAATGTAGGTAGATTGGAAAAACAAAAGAACTGCTGTAAGTTATGACGAGTCCATAATAGAACCATTTATACTCCTTTTCGTTAAATGAGAATGTGTAAATGTAATATTATGTCAATAATTGATTTTCTTTCTTTCTTTCTTTTCTTTCTTGATCTTAAATAATAGTAAGTAAATGAAATCCAATTTCTCACCTTCAACTACTCATTCGATTTCATTACAACATTGTTTGAAAATCGATTTTTTCCACCATATCCCAACTATAAAAATGTCAATCTTCTACTGTCGCAGAGATCAAGTTAAATTTTATAGAGTATAGATGTTTTGTGATTGTGTGCTATCTCAGCACAAAAAATACAAATTAATTTAATTTTTACAATACACGTAACATACTCGTAGTTATATAGAAACCCTGCCTGCTGCTTTAGCGTTAGCTGTGTTGCAGCAGTCAGTTGTCTTCCCCTATTGGTGGGTACATGAAAACAGTAAAATTAAACCAAAAACATAGTTATGTCTTTTTCAGTATGTACCAAACATAATTTGAATTTCAAGAACGTACAAAGATATATGTGTGTGTGTGCGTGTGTATGTGTGTGTGTGTGTGTGCGTGCGTGTGTGTGTGTGTGTGTGTGTGTGTGTGTGTGTGTGTGTGTGTATGTGCGCGCGCGTGTGTGTGTGTGTGTAACACTGCAATACACGAGATCTCATGAGAGTTAAGGTTTGCAGTGCTACACGTGTATATGTATAGATATGATTTAGTATATAGATATTATTATTAATTAATAAATTGGACTCGGACTATTACTGACTCAGTCAGACTCTTGTAGACTCTAGTGTCCTATTGTGGTCCTTATTAAACTTACGAGCAAATTGTACAAGATAAAAACTTAACGACAACGAAATACCTATTTTCTACAGCTCAAAACTATACATAAGGGTTGTATACAGGGTTATCTCTAATCAATTAGCATCCTTTTCAGGGGCTTATTCTGTACATCAAAACTAACAACTTTTGTTTTGCGACTTTTGTCAAAACTCAAAAAAAAAACAGCTGTTCCATACATTTGGTCGCGGGTGAACGAGATTTTTCTATGGAACACCTAATTTTTGTTTTTAGTTTTGACAAAAGTCGCAGAATAATAGTTGTTAGTTTTGGTGTACAGAAAAAGCCTCTAAAAGGATGCTAATTGATTAGAAATAACCCTGTATAATAGGTGTACCTACATTTTTTGGTATTTCTGATCGATGGACTTACTGTAGGATATCTTTGTTCTCATTATTTTGACTTTTAAATCAGAATGTTCAATAAACTTCGATAAAATATAAAACGTGATTATTCAACTAATTACAGTACTAGAGAAGTAGAAATATTCAACGAGTCCTTCGACAAACATATTATTGGAAATACTTAGTCGTTTCTTTTACCATAATTTCTGGGTTAGTATCATTCCAAAAGTTGGACAGAATCTAAAATGACGGTGCGTGCTTACCGTAATTTTTGAAAACCAATTTTATTTATCTTTGGTAAATTGTTACATTTTGATCTTTGAAACAAAGTTTTTGAAGAATCAAAATCTAATATTCCCTTTTGTATATTACATTTACCCTTTGTTGACACACCATTATAAAGTAAATCTTCTGCAGTGTACTATTATTTATTCTGTGTCTTCTCCATAAATATCAACTTGGTAAATTGATGAAGGAGAAAATTGGTTATTCGCCGGGTAAATTAGTTTACATTGTGAATTGTTGGAGTCAACAAGAGAAGTAATTTCGCCTTCTCCACGGTCTTCCGTAGACGTAATAAGGACGGACAAAATATGAGATAAATTGAATATGGATTTTTAAAAAAATGTACATAATAAAAATGGTAATTTTAATTATCAGGCCACATTCATAATCAGACCTACTATTAATCATTCTGGGAATATATCACTAACTACCTATAGGCATTAGTTGTAGTTGTCATAAGTAAATTGTTCAGGAGCAGTGATTTCGCCATTTCACCAGTGATATTATGATTCGGTGACAATTTTCAAAACTATTTATACACAGATATACCAGAAGGATAATGTGGTCGATCGAGAAAAGAAAGAAAGAGATGCAATGATTTAATTGATTTAAAGTGCGTTTAAAAATTACATGAAAACTGAAATTCACAGTTGTTTGGTCCCAGCTGGCTTGTTCAAATTTGACCTGAAGTGAAGTCAAAGTGAAGTTTCTAATCGCAAATCTTACCGCGCACATCAAGACGTAAAACCGATAGCGTAACTCTAGGATCTTCATGGCCAAAACCTTCTTTTTCTCAGTTTGGCGCCTTAATACGTCCCGTAATCAGTTGGTAGGGCCCCAGACGTTACGTGTTGATCGTTGCGTGTCTACCCGTACTTGCCAATAACTGCTATTTTGATGATTATTGTTTGTTGTTACAACTTCATTTCATTAGCGTTTTGTTTTTATTGCCTTCTAATACTACATTTGTTGTTAGCACTTCATAATCAGTAAACTCTGTAACAACTTGATGGGGTTTTTATTTGGTCAATAGAGTTAACGTAAATAACAATTGTATGTGGAAATGAAAAGTGCCAACTCGATGCTTGCCGTTGTACAAATCCCAAATAAAATTTTCGTTTACACTGAAAACGTTTACATAATATAAAAACGCTGTTCTCTAATGTTCCAATCTAAATTTTATACTGGATTACTGGTAACTTAGGCACAATTTTTAAGGCTAATTTTCGCACATCAAGACGAATAATTTTTAAAATGGAAGCAACCCTGAAATCCAAGTCAATCAAAAAATATAGAGCTGTTCCATATATTTTATCGAAAATCAACAGGCTTTTTTACAGACATAGCTTTAATCATAATATCTAGTTGCTCGCTCTTTCTACATGATATGTGTATGAGAACCAGAATTCCCAGTGTCATATTTGTTTACGAAGCGCTAGTTCTCTGTCGGTAGGTGTTAACAAGGTGCATTGTGCGGCAATATCAATTTGCAACATACCTACACTGAGTTCAGTCGACGACAAAAGTCGTAGGTAAATAACCTAAGAGAAAATAAAATAAAAACTTGTTCAGTTCATTTATCTGTAAGAATTAAGTAGGCATTGTAAGTTCCATGTAGACTGCATCGGTAGCTCAGTGGTTAGTGACCCTGACTTCTGATCAAAGAGGCGTGGGTTCGATTCCCACCCAGGGCAAACATTTATGTGATGAACATAGGTGTTTGCTCTGTGTCTGGGTGTTATTTAGGTACTATCTATATAAGTATGTATTTAAAAAATAATGTATGTAGTATATCAGTCTCTGGCAGCCATATCACAAGTTTTGCTTAGTTTGGGGTCGGGGACCGTGTGTAAGATGTCCCCTAATATTTATTTATTTTATTTTTATAATTAAGAAAAGTGTTTATTCGAAATGATGCAATACAATTAGATGGAAAGACGAAAATACTTTGCAGTTACTTTTTCTATATGTACTGTAAAATAAAATGAAACGATAATAAAATCAACTATAATTATAATTTTCGTATCACGTGTATTCATAGACTCAGCAAATGACAAATGTGCGAATGAGATAGCTCTTGCAGTGTGGCGATCTACAAGAGGGAGTCTACTTATCACATTTACCAACATTGAGTCGCTACAAGCTGAGCCTTTATTTTCGAAAATACACTGCTGCCTCCCTCAGCATGTCCAAGGGGTTAAACCATTTTATCTACTTTTAATATCAAAATTAATCTTCGTACATTGTTTGTTCTTCGAGGGGATACACTGGCAAGATGAAAATTTGTTTATTTCCCATGATAGAGGTGCTGGGCTGATAACTTTGGTATGAAGATTGATGTCAGCCTGCCTTTCTAGGTATAGTAGCGACACTATTGCCCGTGACAGTACAGTATCGTGTCCCAAGGTCACGCAGACGAGCGATAAACTGTTATTCTGCCATCAGCCGACACGTGTGTCTGCGGCGACGCATGCTCCAGACACGTGTGTTTGCTACGCGTATACACTGTCATAGACTAGGTAGGACAAACGTAGACAAATGTAGTCAAACGCAAACCTATTCGAAATAAAAAAAAAAAAAAAAAAAACACGGGCCAGAAAACTCAGTGTCAGTGTGACTCTTCTCACTACTCACTCTCTCTGTACTCTTGTCCTGTTGGCGTCGCTCGACGGTACATAATCGTCATTCCAGAACTTTACGACCGTTCGTTTTAGGTATATGCTATGTGTTTTGCCGACTGACATTAAATTACGAATTTGTGTAAATATATTGGTAGGTACTTTGATTCGTATGATCCAAAGTCCAACATTTACAATTTGCAGACAAGATTGACAGGTAATATAACAAGACCGTACAATGGATGCAAAATTGACAAATGATTTCAATTGATGCAAAATTCTTCCAACACAGTACATAATATGAGTAGCGTACATCTAGCAGTTGACGCACTAAAGGTGATAAATGAGAACAATTGGAGTCACAAGCATCATAGAGAATGAACCAAAGAGATCTGATTTATGCTTTAATGGAAAGCTTTTGAAAATAAGTCATTCGTTTATTTCGTAGCACTGGCCTACGGAGCTACGGTCTACGTCGTAGCAGTTTGTTACGAGTATTACGCAATGATAATTTTGATATAATGTGTAGCCATAATTATGTACATTTTTTATTAGCTACTACAAAATACTATATAGCGGAGCGCCGTAAGATTTATATCTCGGAATCCAGGGCCAGTCATTAATGAATCTTCATCTACATTTTTGAAATGTGTTTTTAACAGCATATAGAAAAATGTTTAAAAAATATTTTACCCTAACTCAATTTCTTTAATTATTATTTTTTGGAGTTTTCTTTTTTAGTTTCGTTATATTTTAAAAAGGAGAACTATTACAAACTTGTTCTTGAACCTCAAGGGGGCTCAAGGGACTGCAGGTACAAAGGTGAGAGGTCGGGGGATTTATAGAAGGGACAACAGCAGCTGTTGGGCACTGTTGACGAGGTCCTTAACAGATTAGTACACGTTGCACCTACCTAGTAGGCTAATTACGTAGCTATTTTTGTGCATTTTGAGAAAAAATATTTCTGATTTTTGTTTAATTGCAACTTATGTAGGTATATTTATTAATTATTATTGTGCAGTTCATGCGATAATAGTTAATTACTTAAATGCAGTGGGCCAGTTGTCAGCGTACCCAGCATACTGGCAGCATTGTCGCACTGAATGGCAATGCTGCCAGCAATAACGTATGTACATAACATATGTAACGTATGTATACAAATGTACTCGGGTTACCGTATTCTTTGGGTTGCAAACTGTAGGTTATTACTAATAGGTATTTAAAATGACAATCACTGATGCCTTCTATTATTGACTCTACAGGATTATTTAAAAACTAAGTACTAAGCCTTAAGGGCATAACTCACACCATCATTATGAACCACTTTTAATATTGGACCAACCCGGAATTCGCTGATTTTTTTTTCTGAATTTCGGGTTAGCTTTGTAGTAAAGGTTGTCTATAATGTTGAATATTTATTTACCTATAAAAATGCACGAAATATAAAACAAAAAATTACTTTACTCGTGTTTCAGTTTAGAATCTTATCTACATTTTCATCTTCTAAAAAACCGTAAAACGCAATAAAAATTCAAAGCGCAAATAATTATTAATTTCGAAGCGAGGGCCACTTTTATTTAACAACTTCAAAAGCAAAACACTGAGGTAGACAATTTATTTTCACAAATATTGCTTTTCTATCCAAACTTTGTGGAAGGGCTTTTTATTGGAATTAATTTAATAAAATGCGAGGGTTATGGTTAAAGGATAAAGCTGGTTTCTTAAGGCTCTAAACACACAGTCTGTTGGAACCTTCGAGCAAATATCTATAGAGCCACAATCCCTAAGTGAAAGAAGTATAAAAATGTCCGAGCGGCATCATACATACCGACTTAGATATTTACATTAAAATAATTCACAATGACCCGTTTTCCCGAGCTCGATGTTATATCACCTAACTAGTGCTTGTAACCGAGCAGTTTCGCATCGCGCGGCGTTGTAGTCGGCTTGCACTCACCTTACGATTAACTAAAAACCCTGCCCACTACGTAGCTTGGGCAGGATTTTGGCTCGGACTTTTTTTTGCACGATTGTGACTCCATAGATATTTGATCGAAGGTCGGGACACATGCACGCACGCGTACACACATACATACACTTACACGCCCACTCATTATGACCAAGTTTAAATATGAAGCCAACCTCGAATCTATCTCATCTCATACAGAAAGTTTTCTGAAAAAATTTATGGATTAGTTGTTTTTTTTTTGGCTATTCCGGGATTGACCCCTTAGTGACAGTAGGTCATAATTGCGAGTACAATACCTACAATTTGTAGCAATGCTGCCAGCATGCTGGGCACGCTGCCAACTGGCAGTGGGCTAGACCATTCGGATTATCTTTCAAGGGTCTGTGGTCCAATTGCTTTTATGTACCTAATAGTAGTTTATGTAGTTTTATCCATGTAAATAGTGTTGTATTTTGTTGTTGTTAGCAAAGGCATTTGCCATTATAAAAATTTGTACCTACCCTTTCGTCTAGCGTAGTTTACTACAAGAAAGTGTACAACGAAAATAACACGGCGGTGCTTAAACACTATAAACCATGAAAAACCATCTTTATAAATATTAAGTCTGGGACTTGTCAGCTCCGGAGCAGATTTAAACGGACGTGTCACCTTCATCTGGCTGGCGTAATTGGTTCGGGAGTACACAAAGCGACCAACACAATGAGAAATAAATGGAGCCACTATCGATATACCGGCTAAATTGTTGAGGGAAATTGTAGTTCTGTGAATGGTACAATGGAGGATGCACGAAGTATTTCATAACATTGTTGCAATGTTATACTATACTAGTACAATTATGATCTTTTGACTGAGAGATTTGAACACCATTTTAATTCGAAGAAAAGCACAATTTATAAATTATGTGATTGAATTATTGCTAAACGGTTGAACCTATAACGAGAATCACATCACGTGTTTAAATTAGAAAAAAAATTAAAGATGCTTAAAATATTTTTATGAGACCAACACCTAAATTGAGTAAAAATAAGTTACATCTGATCAAGAAAGTTACATAGTTCTCGTATGTAACTTCCTTGCATCTGATTGGAAACATTAAATTGTGGGCTCTTTGTTAAAAAATGACATTCACATAAAAACATAACATGGAGCTTCAGCTTCAGCTTCAGTCAGGTCTTGCATGGAATACTGCTCTCACCTTTGGGATGGCTCTGCCAAATATCAACTGGAGGCTCTGGAGTCGATTGAGAGGCGAGCCAGGAGGCTGATTGACAACGACACCTTGACTAAGACGCAGCTGCAAAGTCTTGAGCATCGTCGCAAGGTAGCGTGTTTGTCGGTCTTTTACCGGATACACTTCGGAGAGTGCGCCCAGGAGTTGCACAATCTGGTCCCCCCTGCCCCTTTCTTCTATCGTACGGCTAGACGGACGCGACCAAAGCGCCACCTTTTTATGGTGGACATTCCGCGCGTTAGAACCAAGCGTTTCGAATCCTCATTCCTCATACGAACAGCCGGAATGTGGAATGCTTTGCCTGGGTCTGTCTTTCCGTTGGGGTACAGCGTGAGTGTCTTCAAATCCCGAGTAAATAGGTATCTTCTAGGTAAGCGTGCTACACCCTAGACCGCACATCTGCTTAACATCAGGCAGTGTGTAGTCAAACGCAAACATATTCGGAAAAAAAAAAAAAAAAAAAAAAAGCTTTTATAACTTCAAGCCGGATCTCCTATTAAAATATTTATTTCTAAGATCATCTTCTTTTACCACCTTTACCTACCACTTCTGCTTTTCTGCATTTCTACGCCATACAATTATAAGTAAATGCTTAGTATTACATTTATACGAACATACGGCACGATACCTACCACCTACATCCTCTTCTCAGAAACCAGACTCTTAACGTCATCAGGTCCTCAAAGTACATAAACTATCCTCATAAAAGCAGACAGGGACATGGGTAAATAAAACAGTGGACACCGCTCTTGCTTCGGCTTTAGAGCCTTATTACCGTTAAATTCCACCTCTCTCTCCATTATCTTTATCATGAGACACGGAAAGTTCACTGTTGGGCATATTATAGAGGAGCCTATTTATAGATCCCAAAAATACCTACAAGTTGGAAGCGGCTAGCAGTCACATCGTCTGCCCACCTAGTCATTGAACTAAAACGTGAACGTTAAAACTACGCTTCGCTTGCCGACACGTGGTCGCCATTTGAGAACTTTTCCGCCCTATCGGAATTCATATCTGTTTACTATGTACCCTACTCACAACCATTTCAACTGGCTGATTCTCTGAAAAATATCGATTGACTTTGGTTCGTCTGGTGTTATATTGGTGTGTGTTGTATTCCTAATTCGGTTTCGCAGATATCATCACACTATCCACACACGTTTCTTAAAAATTAAAAGCATAACGAATTAATGTTTTGAATGTGAAGAACCAAAACTAATAGAAAATACAAGACAAGACAGGCATTGTTTCTGAAAGCACTCTTTTCCAAACAATATCAGCACGGAATAACAGGCTTGTATCGTTCTTTATCCTCAAAATTATTCGTCCGCGGCCAGCAATAAAGTTGTTATCAGGCAGTAGTCTGTTCCGAATATCTGCGGAACTACAATAGGAGTTGTTTACGAGGACCCTAGGCCCACGGTATCCTTTGTTACTTTACTGCTCCTAAACTAGGAAATCGGCTCTCTGTTTTTCTATTACACCATTTTGTTTTTGGGGTAGTAATAAGAGGAAAGTAAGTAAGTAAAGTATGAAATTTTTGGCTGTTTCGTCAGCGCTTCAGGACATTTACTGCTGTACATATGCCTCCCTTATACATCTCCAATAAGACCTGAAGAAAGCGACATTCATTCATCACGATATTGCATTTTTTCGTCAGATCAAAAAACTTAAATAGACAAAGAACTATTTTGGGTACTTGGTCACAAATATTGAGTTTTAAGACAAAAAGACGTATCCCATGTAAAAAAATCTTTGTAGGAAAGCAAATATCATAATGATATTAAATTTAAGACCCTGATCAACGACAAAACACGATTCTAACTCTATTGACTTGTGAAAGTTATCAAAAAAGGTCCAAGCTATATAGGTAATAATATTGCCACTCTTATAAGGTCATAATATATGTATCACTATATAAAACATGTTAACTAAGAACCGCTTGTAAATTTCATATTATGTGAAATTTACATGCGGTTCTTAGTTAACATGTTTTATATAGTTATGTTGCAATAAATGATTTGACTTTGACTTTGAGGTACAATATTTTGAAATCTCAGGAGAAGAAAAACGTATAAGTTTTGCACTCACTCACTCACACTTTCATTCATTCCACTTGGGTTTGGTATTTACCAAAAAAAAAAGTGACTCAAAACCAAATGTATTTATTTTCAAAAAATATAATTTGATAAACAAAAATAAAATAAATTACGTATCTATTTGAACTTTGGTCATCGACAGAGGTATATTTGACTAAACCGAAGATAAAATATTTATATCACTACATCAAAATTAAGTAGGCACTCATAAAACAATAGCGACAAAAGTTTCAATAACTATAAAAGCTTCAGTAAGCATTTAAGTACTTACTTTTAAAATTCACAAAATCTTTTGCAATAAACAATTTATTTTATTTATTTATTTATTTATTTATTGCAAATATATACATAATTCAGTTAAAAACTAGGTTAACTAAATATATGGCATATATACCCTGTTTTGAGGGCGCAGCAATAGCTAGTACTTACAAACTAAACTATCTATTATTAAAACATTACTATCGTACAATATTATATAGGTAGGTACTTAACTTAAATACATACACAATTTCACAAGGTACAATTGCATTATAATTTTAGAGACCAACAGACATGGCTTTGGTTAACTAATTAAGAAGTTGTTTAAATTCAATTCAAAAATTGACGACCCCCGGATTTGATCCTGCATACTCTGCATCCTGAAGTTTAGCATTTCAAGTTTCCGTCCCGGCACTTTACCAATTTATCTAGGCCACACTGATGCTCACTCAAAATTAATTAAAGCAGTATGTAAATAAGTAGGTAGTTGTTTATCCATGTACAACTAAGCGTCAGTTCTAAATTTAAATTGTTCATTAAAAACAATGAGATTGTAACACAAAAGTATACCAGGTTAGTATAAAATCACTTCAAATAAAATAGATTCAATCTTCCGCAATATTTTTAAAGCATAATAAATTAAGAACCTACAATACAATAAAATCATAACAGAAATAAAATCATAAATAGATACTCTAACCTGTGGCGCTAACAGTCGCGCTCTACAAGTAGCAATGACATGAACGAAATAGATCGGTAGTGAATCAATCGATGGTAACCCTGCTGACTCTGTAGGAGTCGCCGACGACGTCTGCAGTGGTTTTCTGGAAGAAGTTGCCCTTGGCTTCAAGACCGGTCTCGCCGGTGGTGCCAGTGATGGCCGTTACTACGTCATTGGTGCGCTTTCCACTGCGTTGCCCGAGGGTTAGGTTATACCTAAAATTACACATTTTTTATTATTATTGATGAATACAGATTTGGCATTTCCATATTACAAAACAAAATTAGTTTATTTTGGAAAATTCCTTAAACAAACGTCTTCAAAATCAGCGACACAAGTCAAACTTATTATACCCCTTGTACGAGTAGAAATCGCGTCAAAGAAGATATAAAGATAACTTTATGGTGGCTGGGAAGTGAGTTACAAGTTGCGCAGATCCCCACCTCTCAACCCCGCTGACTCAAAGTTGCTGACTGAAGTTAGCTACTGCGGAACGACTCATTTCGTATTGCGAGCCGCCATTTTAAGATTCAATCGTGTTTTAGATGAGATAGCTCATGTTTACGGGAAAATTCTTTACTCGTAAACATGAAGCAAGACTATGCTGGGGGAGGAAGTTCTCGCTTTACTAAATTTGTGGCCAGGCAGCTTGATGAAGTTTAGAGTTGATACTGATAATGATGGCAGTAAGGGGGTGACTCTACTAGATGGAGGTAGTCTACATCACGAGAAATTATACTATAAGTACTGAAGCTCCGTCACAAAGACTTGGACAAAGACCGATTCATGCTGAACTTGTCGGGAGAAAGCTTGATGTCGTACTGAATGTTGATGATGCCCGTGTAGGGGGGTTACGGGGGGCAGGGGGAGGTAAGTGGTGACATTTTCAAGGGGACTACTTACCGGTAGCACAGATTAGGTAATCGCTACTGGGGTACCGGTAGTATACGGTTGATGATGACATGGTATTATACCTATAGGGGGATGGCGGAGCTATCATGCTAGAGGTCAGGTATTGTGCAAATCGAAGAGTTATCACGAGTTACCTAGTAATTTCCAACCCCAGACTTCTAGTGCTGAAGCTCCGTCCCAAAGACTTGGACCGCTTCACGCTGAACTTGTCGCGAGGAAGCTTGATGTCATACAGAGGGTTGATGATGCCTGTATAGGGGGGTTGAAGGAGGCGCGGAGATGGAGGGGTCACCCTGCTAGGGGGGAGGTAATCTGCATAGCGGGGGGTTATCTGGAAAAAAATATATGCGTTATATGACGTGTTGAGTTTGACTGTTACTTTTGTGTTTCCATTCGATCCATGTTCAGACTGAAGCCAACGGATAGCTGTAAACCGTATTTCAAAAAACATAGAATACTCACTCCCATCAATGTATTTATATATGACTTGGCAGTATTTGTAAGGGCAAATCCCAAAACATTTCCTAACATCTCGGTACAATCAAATCGGAACCGTCGTTTTTAGAAATAGTATTTTTGGGATGGGCCCTTTAGTATACAACAAGATACCCCAGAGTATAAGGGAATTAAGTACAAACCAATTCAAAAATAATGTGTAAATGACTCCCTATCTGTTCCACTCACACATTATAAAATAATTTTTTTCTTTATCACTTTTTTAATTCGAATTTAACCAAACATGTATTCATAAATGATTCTATGATTGTAATGTAATTAATGAACAACTCGCATCTCACTTTTGCACACTCTCTCGCAGGGCAGAAACATGTTGATAACTTACCTAAATAAGACCTATAAATGTACACATGTTTAGCAAACAAATGAATCTTTATCTTTATAGGAGCAAAAAATAATCACATCTCTAACCTTTGTGTTTCCAGCGTGGAACTAGCAAGCTACCGGTATATCCCTAGCAAACAATGTAGGGGAACTAATTTGTCTTTTTATACTTGATGCCTTAAAAAATTATTTGGCAGCGATAGTTTTCTAGAAATATAATCTGGAGGCTAGAATTAAACCAAAACAGGAATGACTACATTCCAACTTTTCTACATTACAGTATTGGTCAACTTCTAGATCATAAAAGAAGGACCATCGACAAATTAGCAACATCTTACTAACACATCCACCGTTCCAGCAAGAAGTCATATCATTCTGGATGTCTGTGAATCTTACCTGTCGTTCCATGCTAGAGGTTCTAGGTAAGGGTGGGGGCGGTGGCGGCGCCTCGTCCCCTGAAGTGTAGTCGGGAGGCCTAGCTTTGTACTTCTGGACCACTGCGGGAGCACCCTCAGCTTCGGGAAGTTTCCACGCACTGAAAAAACAAAAAAAATCATTTCGTCCACTTTTAATTAGAACAAGAGACCGTGAACCCCAGACCTTCGTTATTTTACAAAATCTGAAAGTTTGTCAGCGCATGCACCCAACACAGTTAAGAACAAAATATTATTTTTAATTATATTCTGAAGGTAATACTAAAAAATCGCACTTTATTATTTGATGAATTTAGATCGATATTTTACAAAACTTTAGTACCGTTTACCTGCCAAAGCCACGGGCCACGGTAACCTAAACTTTATAATGGCCAGAACCATGGCCATACCTGTATTCGGAGCGTGCGCTGAGAAACTTTCAGCTTTTATAAAATAATGAAGGTCTGGGGTTCACGGATTCTTACTTCAAAATTGACAATATCAATTCATACTTTGTTTTCAGTCCGAGGGGATAAATTGGCGGAAAGACAATTTGTCTCTTTACCGTTTTAGGGGCGCAGGGAGGTCATTTAGGTATGAACTGGAGGTATTAGAATGAAGACCATAAACACGTCATGCGTGTCATATAACTAAAGTCAAAGTCAAATCATTAATTGCAACATATGAAATTTACATGCAGTTCTTAGTTAACATGTTTTGCAACATGACCCTATAAGGGTATGGCAATTTTATTATTTGTATTGGAACGATTTATTATTATGTTTTCTAGATTATCTTTAAAAATGAGTAATAGCATTTCGGTAAAAGGATAGAAGGACTACGATCCATAAAGAGTAAGGAAGACAGTCTCTAAAAAAACTCTGAGCTCATACAGGGTACCAACTTTCCACAAGTCTTTAACATCATGACAAAACAATAGCTTATAGTGAGGATGCCTATGCCTAGCAGTATAAGAATCCTACTTACCTAGACATCCGCTCGCTGCTCCTAGAGCGAGCCGCTCGCGCGAGTCGGTGGAGCGCGAACAAGGCGCCTTCACTCGCGTCGCCGAGGTATGCGCACAGCTCTTGCAATACCTGTAAAATACTAGTTTATAACGCTGGAAAAAAAATAAGGCGTGGCGGGCAAAAGGTTAAAAGTATTTGTCCCATGAAAGTCAGCTAACGAGGTAAGTAAGTTCGTAAAAGCCGGGTGGCTAGCCCAGGAGACAGAGTTTTAAGCCGCCCGAAGACCCCTGACATGTATAACAAGCTATATGCCGAGTCAACTTCTTGGCGGCTGTGATGTTAGCAACAAGCTGCGGATAACCTAATCCTAACTGAAACTCACTTAACAGGTGCGCGAAGAATGGGTGTCGTGCAACTTGTACCCAGCTTCACAGGCGCCAAGAGGTTTGATTTGGCATATACTTATAGTGGAGTAGTTCCGGTCGAGCAGGGCCGCCACCAGGTGCCCCCCGCCAGGTGCGGCGAGCCAGCCCCGTAGTGCTGAGCGATCCAGTTCAAGGGGTCGTCTGTCTGCCCCAACAAAGTACTTACAGTCAACTTGCTCCGGTCGAGTAGCGCCGCCACCCGCCAGGTGTGGCGCGATCAGGTTAATGGAGACTCTCTACCCCCCTAGCCCCTACCAACACGGTACTCACAGTGAACTTGCCCCGATCGAGCAGGGCCGCCACCAGGCTGCCCCCCGCCAGGTGCGGCGCGCCCGCCCCGCAGTGCTGCGCTATCAGGTTCAAAGGTGCTGTTTGCCCCACCAGCCACTCCTCTTCTAGAGACCAAGAAGAGTCTTCGAAATCTGATGCCCCTGATTCTTCCACTGCAGGGTAGAGTATGCGATTAAATCTGGGTCACCATGATTATTTCGGCAATAAGACATCCACTGCTGAACTTATTCCTTCTGCGTTAGCAAGTTAGCCAGTTAAGTAATATAACTATTTGAAAATAAAGTTATTGAATTGCAAAAATATTACGCACACAAATTTTTTTAAGTGTATAAATATGAAAATGTATTGCTTATCAAAGCAAATAACCACATATTCCATAATTAAAAAAATGGAAATCATAAACCAGACTTTGGACACAGACACATCGTGATAATCTATAGTCAATGTAGTCGTATAATATACAGAGGCTAGTCAGCCCCACAAGAATAATTCAGCAATCAGAATTTTTCTACAAGTAATATTTTTTATGTTGATATTATTTCTTACCACATAGCGCATTTTTCACACTATTGATGAAGTCTAGCGTCTCCAGTATACTCGGTCTGCTCATGACTTCCTTGTTCCTCACAGTGGATCCAGCAGACCGCGGTCTTTCCCTCATCTCCTTAATGCTCTCTACGGGCTCCTTGTACACCAGACTCTTCAGCGTGTGATATTTCTTTCGCATGGTTTTCGAGTCTGTTGTAATGGAAATCTGAGGATGAAAAATAAAGTTCAACATTCTTGCCGTCAAATCGTTACTAGTTCACCGAACTTATAAGCCTGTACCTCAACTCACTTTGATGCACACTTGCAAATTTTGATAAAATCTTGCCAAATACTACCGAAATCGGTTGTTGAATAGTGCGACAGCAAATTTCCCCTGTTATCACCCTCCCAACACTTCGAATATCACAAATGACAAAAATAAAAACAATGATTTACAACAATACCTGCTTATGAAGTTTCGTCGAGATTCGTGGAAAACTCCGACCGGTAGAGAAAATCAACATTCGGACATCGAAAGCAAAATTTTCATTTCACTACGATTAATTAATAAAAAAATAGTTTCAGATATTTGCTCCCATTAATATGCATGTCGGAAAAGTTATACATCACATAGACAAGGACAACAAGCAGCCAGGCCCAGAACAAATATTTAAAATCAACATCCGACCCTCTATCCGGACGGAAATCTAAACCCCGATTTCTGCTTGTTGCAAAGGCCGACGCACTACCGGTCACATCCTATCTAATAATAACCATCCAGGGACATGAGTGAAGGGAAGGAAATTATAACCCATGAATTCAGTGTGTATGGTCTATATTGGATACAAGGAATGCGACATCCATACGCCTTGCATGCGACGGGCCGCTTTCTTTCCAAAATAGTGATACTAGGCCCAATTATGGAGGCGCCGTCGTAATTATAATAGCCAATTAGAATATTTCTGTTTCTTTTTCACTTTAGGCATTCGTCAGGCAGAACACTTTTTGAGTTGCTATTAAATTTACGATGGTGCTGTCATAATTGGGCCTATTGACGGCCTATATCTGGCAGAAGACGTCATAATTATGGTTGATATAATGATGTCATTACATAAGAATACAAGTCAAACCTCAAAAATTAAGAAACCGTTTAACGTAGTATTCCGCTTGGAGCGACGACGCACTCTGGCAGATCTAACCCCTGGAGCTAAGTGGAGAGGATGTTGTACAGTTTGGCGCTGTTAAGTCAATAATATAACTATTTTTCAGACTGAAGAAAAGTGTTGATCTGTAGCTGGTATGCAAGGGAAGCCTCAGGGGAACCATCTGACCTAGCAGATCTACCCCTGGCCTGGACCGCTGCCGCTCTCTGGACACGTCTAGCTGCTGGAGCAAGGTGGGGGGATGATGTCAGGCTTGGTGCTGTTCTGCCGGTAGTGTTCATGACTATCGCTTCGTCTAGCATCTTCGCAAGCCAAATCACAAACCTCGGGGAAACCATATGACGTAGCTGGTCTACTCCGCCTGGACCGCCGCCGCACTCTGGGAACGTCTAGCTCTTGGAGCGAGGTGGAGGGAATGATATCGGGCTTGGTGCTGTTTCGCCAGTAGTGACCGCTCTTCACGCTGGAGAGGATCTCTTCGCTCTCGTGCCGCGCCAGGCTTTTCCATTTTGAGCTAATAAAATGAAAGCATTTTAAAAATATGGGTATACCTATATTCTGTTTCTTACAGACATGCTCTAGGATTTTATCATTATCTACCTAATAAATAAATAAATATTTTGGGACATCTTACACACGGCCTCTGACCCCAAACTAAGCAAAGCTTGTGATATGGCTCCCAGAGGCTGATATACTACTTATACTTATTTTTAAATACATACTTATATAGATAGTAACTAAATAACACCCAGACACAGAGCAAACACCTATGTTCATCACATAAATATTTGCCCTGGGTGGGGATCGAACCCACGCCTCTTTAACCCAGAAGTTAGGATCACTAACCACTGAGCCACCGAGGCAGTCAATAATATAATAATAATATAATATAATATTGGTCCCACAGTAAAAATTGTTCATAATAATGTTAGGTATAACGATCTTAGAATGTGTCGTTAAATCGTTATCCAGAAGCTTTAGTAGGTATTTATTTATTTATTTATTTATTTATTTAATAGGAGGATCAACAGCATCAATAACAAAATACATACATGTAACAAATACAGAGCGCTAATTATAGATCCTCACGTATAGAACTAATATAGTGACAATGTGGGAAAATAAACTTAAAAACATAAATCGCACAACAAAACATAAAATAAAACTTACGAAACGTGAATAGACTTACAGAGTATAAAAATATAGCTAAAAATAAACTTACAAAACATAGAATAAACTCACGAACTATAAATATAATTACAAATCATACGTATAATAAGCCTTTAAAACACAAAGTGATATGCCATATAATTTTGAAAATGAGAAGTTGTATCTAATTAGTTTTGAAAAAACTCTCTGCTCAAGCGCCACCTAGCCGAATGAATACTTGTGCAAAACAAATCCAGATCAATGTGCCTACACAAATTATTGAAACGATCGCTAGCTCGCAATAAGAACGAGTTTTGCCTGTAGTTTGTGCTAACAGAAAAAGTGTGAATTATTGGGTTATAACGAATGATCTTACTGGGGGCTCTAAGGGATATTTTACTAAGTAGCTCAGGACAGTCGATTTGATTTGAAGTTATCTTCAACAGAAAAATTAAATCAGCAATTTCACGTCTCGCCGAAAGAGGGAGAAAGTGAAATTTCTTGCAAAGTTGATCATAATTAAAGGATTTATATGGGATCTTAAGACGAAAACAGAGATATTTCATAAATTTGACCTGAATTCTTTCAATCCTATCGATGTAAATATTATATCGAGGGTTCCATACCTGAGATGCGTATTCAAGAATGCTTCGTACAAATGTACAATAAAGAACTTTAAAAGTTTTGGCTCTAGTGAAGCTAACTGAGGTTCTCATGATAAAACCAAGTGATCTGGAAGCTTTAGAGATAATAGCATCAACATGTTGATCAAACAGTAATTTCGAATCGTGAATAACTCCTAGGTCTCTGACTACGCTACATCTTTGCAGTGATTCATGTTTAAGAGTATATGACGACTGTATTGGGTTCTTTTTACGCGTGAAAGTAGTTACCGAGCATTTGGAAGGATTAAGATCTAATTTATTTGCAACACAGTAGTCATCAAGTCTAATAAGATCTGATTGAAGTTTAATAATGTCCTCTGTTGATTCAATAACTCTAAAGATTTTCATGTCATCGGCAAAACTAAGCAGCTTACTATTTTGAAAGCATTTTGCTATGTCGTTGACAAAGATCAAAAACAGGAGTGGACCGAGTAAGGAACCTTGTGGGACACCACTAGGGACGGAAACCCAACTGGAAATATAGTTGTTAATGACAACTGCCTGCGAGCGATTTCTTATATAGGAAGAGAACCACCTAAGTAGATCTCCTCGAATGCCTATGCGGTATAATTTGGACAACAGTAGCCTGTGGTCGATTCTATCAAACGCTTTACTATAATCAGTATAGATAACGTCCACTTGGAAGCCACCGTCCATCGCTTCCGTTAAGATATCATTAAGTAGAATGAGGTTCGAGGCTGTTGAGCGTCCCTTAAGGAAACCGTGCTGAGTTAAACTAAAAGAGTGTTTCAGGGCTGCGTAGACTTGGTTATAAACTATTCGCTCAAACATTTTTGCAATAATGCAAAGCTTGGAGATAGGCCTATAGTTGGTGACCTCATTTTTAGAGCCTTTCTTGTGAATAGGTGAGACGAAAGCAGATTTCCAAATCTTAGGTAGAATACATTCTGAAATAGATTTTGAAAATAGAAGGGAAATCGGTATACATATTGACTTTGCGCAGCCAGTAAGAAATATTGGACTCAAGTCATCCGAACCCGCCGATTTAGATGTATCCAGGTTTGATAAAAGCTTTAAAACTTCATCTTCACGTATTTCAATATTATTTATATCGTGAGTACACTCAGCTTCATGCAAGTCAGATACATCTGGTGGTATTTCGGAGCTTACGTCTGGGCCTGGTGATGAGAATGTTGAGTAGAAGTAATCAGAAAACATTTCGCAGATAGTTTCCCCAGAAGATGCCGTAGAACCCTTGTATGAGACGCAGGTAGGAATGCCATTAGAATCTTTGGACTTACTTTTTATGTAAGACCAAAAATGTTTAGGGTGTTTTTCAATACCCTTTTCAATGACATCCATATAATTTATGAAACATCTAGTCTCGATAATTTTAGCTCTTTTGCGCAATAATGTAAAAGTTTCAAAATCGGCTGCCATACCATACTTTTTGTATTTTTTAAGAAATTTGGATTTTTCTTTAATAATTTTAATGAGTGCGGAAGAAAACCATTTAGGATAGGTACTATTACGCACTAATTTGGTGGGGATAAACTGCTGTTTAAACTGATTAACTTTAGAATAAAAATAGTCTACGGCATCTTCAAGAGATCTTGATGAAAATTCATCTGGCCAATTTACCTTATTTATCTCTAACTCAATTGAGGTGTAATCCCCCTTATTATATAAGTATTTAGTATATGATTCAGAGGTTAAGAAGTTAGAATTGACAAAATTGACATTAATGCAAATAGCTTTGTGATGCGGGTCTAAGGGTACCAAAGGGTCGCAAACTTCCATTACTGTAAGGCCACTATTTGACCAAACTAAATCCAGAAATCTACCGAAGTTGTTGCAAATACCATTATATTGATGAAAGTCATGAGTATTCATTTCATCTATTAGAAGCGCTTCAGTAGGGCTAGAAAAAGTAGGTAAATAGTACGAATCGGACCCTGAAGACCAGCTTATATTCGTAAGATTAAAATCTCCCGCCAAAATAAATTTATCATTAGGATTAGCTATTACTATGTCATTTAACTTGATTAAATAATTCTCGAGTTGATTATTAAATGAAAGTCCTAAGTTTTGACTACATAGGTATAAGCAACAGAAATGGATGGTCATGGCGGTTTTGTTTTTTAGTTTAATATTAATCGTAACCCATAGATCTTCAGCAGTAGATTGAAAAGCAACCTGGGAGGTAGCATGTATTTCCTTTCGCACCGCTATCAAAGTACCTCCACCATATTTTTGTTTGGTTAAATTATAATCACGATTTCGACGCCACACTATGTATCTATTATCAAACAATTCAGATGACGATATCCCTTCCGGCAGCCAAGATTCAGTTAACATGATTAAATCGTATGCACTCATACACAAGTTGCGATAGAAATCAGTTGTCTTAGTACGCAGTCCTCGCACGTTCTGATAATAGATGTTTAATTTACTCGAGGCCGTACTATCCATTAACTACTTTCACACATAGAATCAGATCAAAAACATATCGATAAATCGTAGTGACGTAAAAGTAGCACAATTCACAAAGCATTCTTGAATAACCCATAAGTATGATTACAAAGTATAGGTTCGAAAACGTGTGTTTTAGATAAGAAAAATTGAAAGTAACAATCGTAATGAAAAATATAACATATAGGCAAGCAAGCGCAGCGCGTGCGCATTCATCGCGAGGCACAGAGAAATGAGTCATCCGGAGCGACCGAGGGAGGCACGATCGACTGGCATTAGAACAAAAGCGGCTCGGCCGGCCAGCGGTTAAAGCAGGGGTCGTGAACATTTTTAACAAATTGCATATCGGTATCAGGCAGTGATAGAAAATTACATATATTCTAAGAACAAAACAATATCGTACCAAAAATTGAAAAACAATATAACTACAGCTTAAGAAATTTTGTTTAAATCACTTTCCTGCGTTACCGTAAATACGGGGGAAGTGTCATTCTTGCGAACATGGATTTTTGCGAATTTCACCCACACATAGCTGTATCCTTTTTCAGTCGCTAGGGACTTAGCCTTGTTGAGTAGGGTTTTAGATTCTGCACTGAGGTGATCATTTATGTAGATGCGACGCACTGAATCACGAAAGCCTATGTCAGGCGCAGCCAATCCCTTAAGCGCTCTCGCTGCGGCCATGAACTCCTCCTTAGTGTAGCGGTTTGTAAAACTCACTATCAACGCTTTATCTTTAGAACCGTGCAGCGGTACTCTGTACAGGTAGTTTATTTGAGCCTCCGGTACAGCATAATTGATTTTCTTACTTATGCTGTCTATTATGGAAAAAAGGTTTTCGTCTTTCTTGAAAGGGACCCCCTTAATCTCGACGTTATTGAGACGTGACCTCTGGTCTGCGGCAGATAGTTGGGCTTTCAAAGATGACACATCATTTTCCAGTCTGGCGATTGTCTCCTGCATACTTTCCAGCTTAGACACTCTGATCTCGACTTCAGTCAACTTTACCGAACAACCATCCATACGAGTGTCCATGAACGCAAGACTCGATTTGAGATCCTGCACCTCTACCTTTATGGATTTCACATCATCCACGAGCGTAGGCAGGGAGATCAGATGTCGCTTGATGTCACGAATCTCGGCGAGAACTTCTGCCAGTGAAGCCGGGTCAGACGAGGTTGCTGGGTTAAGCGATGCGGAACGGCACGAAGAGCACTTCCAAGCCGTTCTTTTGTCCGAGCCCATCTTCCTCCATGTTGTTTCAGTGATTTGAGCGCAACCAAAGTCGAGGTGGCTCTTGCAAATATTGCACTGAACCCCGTCATTAAAATGAACTCCGCATATGGCACACTGCATTTTCATTGAGAAAAATAAAACTAAGTATAAATGTTTACGATCTATGGAATCAGGATATTCCACAATACGTGCTCACTTGGTAAGCGACGACACGCAACTGAAAGGTATGAAAGTTTATGTAAAAAACGAAAACGTGTATCGTCATAACTTCAAAAATGTATCAATCAATTAAAAAATTATTCTTGACATATTTTTTTTAAGATTAGAAGATGATTCACTTGGTGGACGGATGACCTCATCAAGACCGCAGGATCGAGCTGGATGCAAGCCGCTGCCAACCGATCTTATTGGAGATCTATAGGAGCAGGCCTATTTCCATCAGTGGAAACCTATGGCTGAAATGACGATGACAAAATATGTAGATGAAGTGCCTGAACTATCCAGTGGTTATGATACGGAAACCAGCTTCTCCAATTTACGACAGAATTCCTGCCAGAGTGTATCCCATCTGGCCCGGTGACTTAGCCCGGCGCCGGGCCACATGGGGAAAAAAATTTAACTGGCCCGGTGATATATTTACTGGACCAAATGACACAAATCAAGTGCCATCATCCCCGGTAAGGAGATAAAAGAGGATACGCCTTGTAACTCAACTTTCCTAGAAAAAACGGTCACAAAACAGGTACGGGATGCTCTTCCAAACTCAAAAGCCGTGCTAAAACGATCGCAATGAAAAAAGCAACTAACGCATAAACAAAATAGCGACATTAAGTGACTCCTGCTGAATTTCCTTATGATATAGACAGTATCAGAATTTTTTTACCAGTCTCCGGGCCAGATGGGATACACTCATGCCAATATAGAGCTCTAAATATCAAAGCTTATTGAAAACACACACGATGATAACACGTGTTACACTCGCCCTCGACCTCGGGGCACGTCTTCGCTAACTTCTCAAACATCGATTTTGTTTTACTAACAACAACATATTAAGCAAACGCTGAACCCTTGGCACAGTTTAAACACCAGTCACTGTACGGTCCCTCGTCGTTCCGTCCGGGCCAAACTCCACCAAACTGGAGCGAAGCAGAGATGAACGGAACATGAGACTACAGTGTTATTGAGCGATACACGCACAATTCCTGCGTCTACGTGTCGCTGGCTACGAACAGAACAAAAGAAACTAGTAGTGTGGCGACGATACTGTAAGTTGTTGCTGTAGCGTGACGTCGGCTGGAGCTGGTCGGAGATTTTGTTACCTATCTTAAGAAAATATTTAAAAAGTTTTTTTATCAATCCTGAGCAATGCTATTTATAAATGAAATTGTTAACTGGGCCCAAAATAAACTCAGCCTGGATCTCGGGCGCCTGACGCCGTATTTTTCAAAAACAACGAGGATAATTATAAATTATACAAAACATTAAACTAGTTTCTAACAAAGTTTAAATAAGTATGCGTGTATTTTATGCAGTGGGTTCACGGAATACATCCACAATTCTTCTTCACTCCGCAACGCTCCAGTTTGGTGGAGCCCGAGTCTCGTTGTCCGCCCGCGCCGTTTCGCATTAATTCATAATAACTTGGCAAACAGTGACAAAACATGAAAGCGTGTTTCTAAACCGCCCTTATCCGGCATTTGTGACAAATGAATCGCTCAATAATGCAGGTTAGCGCTGGGACAGAAACATAACTAGACTTACGACAAAAAGTATCTATTTTTTGACCGACGAAACGGAGGGGTACTCAATTCGACGCGTATATTTTTTTATGTTTAACCACGCATAATTTTTTACATAGTAGTCCGGTTTCGATAAGTTTTAGGGTTCCGTACCTCAAAAGGAAAAAACGAAACCTCTAAAGGATCACTTAGTTGTCCGTATGTCAAGACTCTTTATTTCGGGAACGCGTAAAGATATCGAGTTGAAATTTAAACTATATACTCGTACTCGTATATATCTATGGTAGCTTGCAGTTGTGTAAAAGAAAAACTTCTCAATTATCGCAGTGCCTAGATTCACAAAATATGGGTTCGAAATTCAAAGAGAGTAAATCGTATCATCTAAGATATCATATAAAAGAGCTTCATAGGACATACTAAAACAGGTTTTTAACTATTTTAACAATGTGTAATTTTCGATGTATGACGAGAAAAGTGAAAAATAAACTTTTATGTCGATGATTTTAGTATAGAGATTTTAACTACTTACTTCCCAATTTTATTATTATATACTACGGGACTAATCGCGCACTAAGATTACAAGATAAATAAAATGTATTTAAATCGCGAAAGTTTAAAAACAACATTACTTCCCAATTTTGTGTAATTTTCTGGATTTGTACGGAACCCTCGGTGTGCGAGCCTGACGCGCACTTGTCCAGTTTTTTTTTATTGGATGGGCTTTTATATTTTTTATTAGAGTATGCTTCAAAATAGGTCCCATTAAGTAAATTTATTTCATCCCTAAGGGTAACGGGATGATTTATTGTTCACTCACATATTGTATAATAATGACAATACTACACTACTACTACATAGAAAGCAATTGGATCATCCACAGACCCTTGAAGGTCTAAAGATAATCCAAGTGCTCAAGCCCCTGCCAGTTGGCAGCGTGCCCAGCATATTGGCAGCATTGCCACGCTGAATGGCAATGCTTATACGTTGAGCCAAATAAACACCAGCATTTTGGTCACGCGTCGCGTCCACCAGACGCTCAGAAAGACTTTTGAAAACGAGATGAGCTCCCGGCCCCCACGGACCCAAAGTCTCAATTCCAAATGGCTCAAATATGGAACCACTACCGAGGTTAGCATATTTGCGCCGCTTGTGCTGCTCAGCCGAAAAATTTGTTAAAAGTAATGTGTGTAACGTAACGTACGTTACACACATTACTTTTACTTTTAACAACCTTTAATCAAGTCTTTAATTTATAATTTTTTGATGTAATTTTAATGAATTAATTTTTCATTGGAAATAATATACTCCTAAGTTGTCCCATACACATTTGAAAAAAAAATCAAGTCTATGTATATTTTAATGTATAACCCCACGCAAACTTTTCACATAATGTACAATTTCGATCATTCTTTCTTTATTGGAGAATTTTTTTTATCGATATCGGCTGAGCCATTTTTGATAAATCAACAATAGTGTGACAATTGCTACATCGGTCCGTGCGAACTATTCACGAATTCTGTACACGGGTGAAGTCGGTCGTACCATTTTTTGCGAAAAGAAACTAAGACAAAAATGTTCGGACTGCTTTCATAAAATACGGCATCAAAGTCGGTTGTACGAATTACTGCCCAAGAAGGATGATTGGGCAATATCATACAAAATCATATCATAACATTATTTACATACACATGTAAATAATATTATGATGTAAAGTAAAGTAAGTAAAGTAATTTATTGGCCTTATAACATCTCGTCATATTGGGCAAGTCATTTACAGTAATCGCTTAAGAACTACTTAATACATAAACTTAAAAATTCAATGATACAATAAGATGGCAGCATTATTTTAAAAATATTACATTAGAATTAGAATAGAATTGACGTCAAAATTGAATTACTAAAACAATTGTTATATATAATGGATTTAATTTTACAATAAAATAATAATAATTTATTACTTGTACAAAATGTCAGTATAATATGAGAATAATATTTTAAGTCAATATTTTACCAAATTTATATTTTTTGATTATTTTTGCTACGTTCATGCGAGAATGAAGATTCTGTGAGACGTAATTTCATGAATTCATTTAGTGAGTAAAATGGATTCAACTCAAAAAACTCTTTAACACTTCGTTTGAAGTCATTCGCTTCCAGATTGACTATGCTTTGGGGTAATTTATTGAATATGCTAATCTTGTTGTAAATTCCTTGTTTTTGTACTTTGCTTAATCTGGTCACTGGCTTGAGAAATTCTTCATATTTTCGACATTTACGCGGATGTTTGTTATTATTTTTAGTCAGTTTGTGTTTCTCATCGTAAAGTTCTAATAGACAATTGTAAATATATAACGATATTACGGTCATTATTTTATTTTCTTTAAAATGCTGTCTGACTGATGTACGTTTTCTTAAGCCAAAAATTATTCTTATCGCTCTTTTTTGAGCTCTCAGCACTCTAATAATGTCAGTTCCGTTGCCCCATACGGTAATAGCATAATATATCTTATTCTAGATTGAATGTGCGCATAATATACCGAGAGAATCGTTTTTTTGTCTAACAATGGCTTTAGTTTCAAAAGTGCATAGTTAGCACTGGACAATTTTTTGCACAGCTTCCCGATATGGGCTGTATGACTGATTTTATTGTCTATTGTGTAATGTTGATGTACATGTGTATGTAAATAATGTTATGATATTAATTAAATAAATTATAATAAAATATAATAATGTAACGATAGTATTTATCGATGTTTTTCACTAATATCGATGCTAATGTAACATATAATTGGGTTTAATTTAATTACAAACGTTACTAAATTAAACGAATATTTTAGTAAAAAATACATTTTTTCTCTTAACCCATTATGACCTAGCGGTGCCGTTTGGCACCCGGTTTTATGTATTTGAACTTTCACGCTTTACGCTTATTGTAATTGATATATTCAAAATTTCAATTGTCTATGCGGTACTAGACAGATCTAGCTTTGTTTTCAACTACTTTTTGTCAACCAGTTCACTTGATGCAACCGTCAAGGACGAGTATTATTTGGTGTTGTGAAAAATATTCAAAAAATGGATGATACATTCAAGTAAGTACCTCATAATTCTTTTATTTACTATAATTTGTTACATTTTTATACGTTTTATTTGTATAAAAACAATGTTTCTTCCCATAATACAATAACATTACGCGATTTTTTATATTTGTTTGTTTTATCCTACCCGCAATGTGACGGGTGCCAAACGGCACCCGTAGGCTGATATGTATGCTTTTCACAGATGCATTTTTCATAAAATATTTTCTCATTTTTTAATAATTTGAGTGCGTTTGCGTGTAATATTTATTTTTTTCAGGAGTTATTCATTACATTAAGCATTAGCTATACTGAAAAAAGACGAAGATCTTGCCTCGATTGTTATATATTGAACCTCCAGAACCTGCTATTCAATCAAACGACGATTCAGCTAAAGGAGATGAAGGTGGTTTTATAAATAATCTGACAGATCAGCAACCTAATGCTGGATGAGAGGTACTCGTAGTAATGACATCGACGCATCAAAGATGTGAATCTGAGGCCGAATAACCTTCTGAATCATTTCATGGTTCTCAGAAGCCGTCCTGTCAGTCTAGTACTTCAGGTAGACGCACTGTATTCCTTCGCTTTTCTGACAATGAAGTTGAAGCTGGACCTTCTACTGAGTTATCTTTTGGTTCTCATAAGCCGTCCGTAGGACTCGCACTTCACGTGGATACGCTGCATCTCGTCGTCTTGCATCTTCACGGGGGACGTTTTGTGCAATCGAAAGCAATGATGAAAAGTTAAGTTTCAGTCTAGTTGATGATCCTCGATGACGTGTGTTATGATGGTCTTAACCACTCATGTTCATGAATCCTAGCGCAAATGTGCTCTTGAGACCTGTAGACTACAATGTAAAAAAATGTGATGTGGGACTCCGCGCAGCTTGCAACTTACGATTCCATACTTAATTGTTCATAAAATATACAGTACATTTTGAAAATAAAAAAGTTTTTTACTGACTTTATTTTTCAATTATAAAATAGTAAGACCCTAAAAGAGTTAAATTAGTAGTTAGTAATGCAAAATGCTAATAAATAGCAAATCTTCTCATTTAAGTTATATGTGACCTGAGACAACATATTAGCCTAGCGGTGCCAAACGGCACCCATGTTTTTTTTCAAAAGTAAAAGTTGCACCAAACAAATAACTTTAAAAAATGATGAAATGTACCTATAATAACAATATATTAAAATATTAAACAATTCTGGAACATTAAAATAATTCAGGCTTTAATGGGTTAAAGGAGTACACCCAAAATCAATTGAATTTGGATTCAATTTACTCACTATTATTTGAGATCAAGTATAATTATACACATGTAAATAATGTTATGATATTAAAATATATAGTAAAATTAATGATAAATTAAGTTTTATTTAAAATATAGTTACTAACTATAAATAAATAAATATAAACTATCGATATTTTAAATAAAACTCTATCTAAGACTCTGTGGTCACGATCATTCGTCGCCCATCACTAATCGGCATGCCCATAAAGTATGACATTGACAGGTACTGTCTGTACTATTAAGAAATTCAGGACTTCATAAGCGTAATTTTTCTGACAGCTGTCGCAGAGATCAAGCTATATTTTATAGAATATAGTGTAGGTTGAGAATTCACATACACCTTCTAATTTCTTCTACGGCCGTATGCAGGTTGCACGATGTTTTTCTCACCGAAAAGCTTGTGGTGTGAAATCCCTTACATGCATAAGTTCCAAATAAACTCATTAGTACGGGATCGTGATTTGAGCCTACGACCTCACGATCGTAGGGCAGCTGTTACTACCACTACACCACCACACTTTTCAATCTTAAGTATCTGGCATCTAGTTCATCCGTGCCCGGAACGCAGTGGTCGGGGAACTTTTAACGACGTGGCGCGAGCAGTAATTATTGAGAGATATAACGGATTGAGTGTTTGTTTGTACCCACTCACTGCTGCGGCCTAACACTGACGGAATAACTCGGTAAAGGGGTAGAGTATCAACATTTTTGAAGGAGAGGTGTATTTAAAGAGTATTTTTTGTGATAAATGTTTCAAAAATTTGCCGTGACCCCAAGATTTGAACCTGCATCTTCGGTTTTCTGTCCCTGACGCTTCAGCCAATTGAGCTAGATCGTACACCGACGCCCACGCCAAATTTCCAACTTACAGCGTTGGCAGCCCTCAATGCTGAAGAGAGATGTACTTACCTATCAAAAGTACTTTCATTAGGTGTTCGTTAGTGATCATCAAAGTTAAACAACGCGCAGCACGGTCAGTCCTCTGATGGGTGACCGTGGGTGTCATATATACAACTGAGCGCAACCATGGCTCGGATGAGTCGTTAAATTGTAGGTTACGGTTGTTTTAAACGTTTAGCCATATTAAAGGCCTTCCGGCGGATTTTAAAACTCGTTAATATCAGTGAAAAAACTTAACGTTAGGTACGTTAAGTTTTTTCACTGATATTAACGAGTTTTAAAATCCTTTTTATTTTGGAACAACAATAAGGAACAAATAGCCGTGTACTAAGACCGTGAACGGCGCGAATGTATCCTATATTTACGAGGCTCGCTCCTGTTTCCTCTTTAAAAAAAATCTAGAGTTGTTGAGAATTCCTATCCATCCATCCATCAGCTGTAGGACATCCACTGCTGGACATGGGCCATGGATTTCCAATAAGACCGGTTGGAAGTGGCCTGCATCCAGCGCGTTCCTCCGATCTTTATTATATCGTCAGTCCACCTAGTAGGTGGAAGTCTTACGCTGCGCTTGCTGGTCCGTAGTTTCCATTCGAGAACTTTACGGCCCCATCGGCCATCCGTTCTTCGAACTATGTGCCTTGCACATTGCCACTTTAATTTGCTAATCCGCTGGGCTATGTCAGCGGATTAGCAAATTAAACTTTTGTTCGTCTGAGGATCTCCTCATTTCTTATTCGATCCCGCTGAGAGACACCGAGCATAGCCCGCTCCATAGCACGTTGAGTGTGAAAACGCGCACGCGAGTATTCCTAAGAATTCATAAGAGCAAATAATAATAAATCATACCTACCTTTTTGACTGTAATGTCAGAATGTTGCCAAAAAGCGCGATATCAAAACACATTCCTTATTCTTCTACGACAATTTTTTTTTTTTTTTTATTATGGAAACTTGTAGCCTGTACAACGTACGTACGGTATACCTATCTTCAGAACGGCGCGAATAATATTATTATCCCTGACTTACTGCGCCGTTGTATGAAATATTTACGAGGCTCTTCCGTCTTCCAGGATTGATTGATTGCGCGATGAAGCTTACTGACTTGATACAGCCTTTTACTTGCCTCCCTGGGGAATGCTTTGTAAGACTTCGGCTGGCTTAGACACGTACTTTCTATGTGTATATTTATTATATATATGATTCATACGGAACCATAATAAGAAAGGGTCATTTTCGATACTCGGTAATAGGAGCACCATACCGCAATGATACGTAACATGCATCTGTAACAGAAATGAAGTCTTTCTGACGAAGAACCAAACATAAAGAAAAAGAAAATATTATGCGCTCGCGTATTAAAACTAGAGTTGCCAGGAAAAATCGAGAATTCATAAATTATACCTTATTGATTCTAATGTCAGAATGTTGCTAAATAGCGTGGTAATAAGTGCTTTCCCTTGTCCTTTTTATTTCGCTTTATAATGTAAAAATTTGTAGACTGTTTCTCTTTCTCAGATTGATTGATTGTGCGATGAGGCTTACTGACTGGATACAGCCTTTACTTGTCACCCTGGGGAATGCTTTATAAAACTTCAGCTGCCTTAGAAATGTAGGTACTTTCTGTTCTTATTTATTCCTTTCTTTTGTGTCAGAAAACAAACCCTCGTGAGTTTCGGTGTTGTTTGTTGGAGCGTTGTTGGATGTGACCGTGTGGTCTCAGTGGTATTTTTGGATTTAAAAAAAAGTATTTTATTTTATTCTAATGCTAGAGACATAGGTATTCCTATGTAGGTGTGTACCAATTAATCGCCAATAATTTTGATAATACCTAGGTACCTTGCGAGACCACTAGATCAGAGCAGGTACAACGTACCTTTGTTAAAACGATAGTCACATAATCTTGGATATCATTTTCTTTATAATTATTATCAACTTTTACTCTGATAGTAACTCCTACCTTGAATCGCTAGTTCATTTTACCGATACATTTTATTGAACTATTTGCATGAAAGCGTTACTCATTTACTGCAATAATAGAACCTGTAATACACCCTATATGTTCCGCAAGTTTATGTTTACAAAAATTAAAGTCTTTAAAACTGAATCTAGTGTTCAGTAAATTTTTAGCCTGCCAATATATTGCACGGGCGAGATGTCCGGATTAGCCGCGTCGGCTATAAGTCAGCGCGACGTGTCGAACACGTCAACCGCGTTATCTCGTTGGCAGCCCGCCGAACTCAGGACACCGGGTCACCAGCACTTAGCTGGTATAGCTTGCTGTATAAGTGTTATAATTACCGCGTCCGTGCTACAGCTCATCTTGTTTCTCAGAACTTACTCGATATGAAGCTATACTTATTCAAATGGTACAGATTAACAGATAAGCACAAACAAGCACAGTAAACGCACAGACAAAGAGAAACGTACGGGCCTAGCCGCGTCGGCTATAAGTCAGCCCGATGTGTCGAACACGTCAACCGCGTTATTTCGTTGGCAGCCCGCCAAACTCAGGACACTGGGTCATCAGCACTTAACTGGTATAGCTTGTTGTATAAGGGTGATTAATTACCACGTCCGTGCTGCATCTTGCCTTGCTTATTATCCCGTCAGCGAACGTCAGCGTGAGTCACGATACACGAACGTTTTGTTAGTCATATAGGTACATAGTTATAAGATAAAGAGGTGAGAAGTGCGTGTAAATAATACTAGTTGGAATAAGAGGCGGCAAGCAGAGTGCACACCCTAGGTGTCATTGGCTCATCACCAACGTGCACGATGTAGCAATTGATGTCGCGTCGGCTGAGCGCTAGCGTGCGCGAACTGAGATGACATTCAGACCTGGTTCAACGATCTGAACTCACCTGGCATGGGTCATGGTAAAGGCGGCAAGCACTGCACGCCGTGCTAGTCGCAGCTTGGCCTCCTCCTTGTCGCGTCGGCTGAGCGTCAGCGTGCGCGCAGCGGAGTGCGCGCGCCTGGACGGTAGTCGAACTGGGTACGACACCGCCATGCCTTCCCCCGTTGGAAACACGAGGCGGAACTCTGTACGGAAGTAGAATGATTTATCTATTGACATGTATCATTTTAATCTTTTCGGAAAACGTGCTCTACACTACGTGAAATTTCGTTCTGAATAAATTCAAACGAACACCTGCAATTTTAGTATTTGATAGTACGGGACTAACCTATCGGATAAAAAATAAATTCATATCAGATTTTTTCCATAATTTCAACCTAGTCCCGTTGGTCGCGGATGGTCTCAGGCTGACTAATACAAAAATAAATAATGTGTTCAACTCGCGAAAGTTTAATAAAAACATGATTCTCATTCTTGGTTAGCTGTAAGTATGTATTTCAATAAGAACCTGTGGTCGAGGATTTCTTTCACTGCATAGTTATCTTTAAAAGGATTATTCGGCCGTCTCAGAGTTTAGTAGAACTTGTGCTTGTCTGGAGAAACTGAACGGCTACAACTTGGGTAGGATTTGCGGGTCTACGCTCGGCACTGTATCGCTAACTTCGGACCACATTTCAAACTCGCTCAACTTATCGCGATTGATGGCATAAAGCTGCTGCGCTGGATGTGGCACAATTGCCAATACTATACATAGCAAAATAAATCAATAAATATATTATAGAAAAATAGCTAAGAACGTTGTGGCACCCGAGAAATGGACGTCGACCCAGGGGTAGACCACCAGCTCGATGGTCAGATGATACCTAGCAGTGGGCGATCACCAGGTCGTTTTATAGGTAGATAGATAGCTACAGCTAAAGTCCTGAATGTCCTGATTACATCAGCTTACAAAAAAACTACCTTTATAATTCGTTTGGGAGTTATGACACTTACCAAAGATAGACTATGTACAGACACACACACGTGCGAAATTTATAACACCACATTTTAAAGTGAGACGTTAAAACATAACTAAAAAGTTCTACAGTACATAGTATAAAACTAAGTCGCTTCCCTGTTTGTCTGTCCATATGTATGCTTATATCTTTAAAACTACCCAACGGACTTTGATGCGGTTTTTTTAAATAGATAGAGTGATTCAAGAAGAAGGTTTATATTATGTAGATATAATACACCTGTGCGAAGCCGGTCCGGGTCGCTATTAGATAATATGAGCAAATAACGAACACAGAAAAAATTAAATAAATTATGAGCAAATAAAAATAACTTATCGTGCTTACCTACATCTTTGTAAATCAGCCTGAGCTAGTATTAACAATGACCATTATACCTAGACCCCCAACTCGCCTAACGCCTTCGATAATCCTTTTGAGCCAGCAAGCTGCGAGGTCCCAGTTAAACTGGTCATATTTAAAATGCTAAACTAACCGAGCGCAATGCAAAACCGGTTGAAATTTTGATCCAGAGCCTTGCTTGTTATATAGATAAGTCAATTCTGTTATAGTAATATTTTCCAAACTAAGTTTGTCAGTCGGTAGGTACTGAAAATAAAGAAATAATATTTAACCTACACTAGTTACTGGGTAAAAGCCCCACATGGTGGTCTAGTGGTAGTAACAGTCGCCTATCATTTGTGAGGTCGTGGGTTCAAATCCCAGTCCCGTGCCAATGAGTTTCTTCTTTGGAACTCTTGTACGGAATTTCACACCATTATTGGCTTTTCGGTGAAGGCGAAAACATCGTGAGGCAACCGGCATACGCTCATAGAAGAAATTCGATGGCCTATGTGAATCCACCAACCCGCACTGAGCTAGCGTGGTGGATATAGCCCAGACACCCTTTACAGTACGGTACAGATACTGGGTAGGTACATAATTAAGGATTTGTTTGCCTCGATGCAGAAATAGCAATGTTTTTAGTTTTGTGTTTGTCTGTCTCTAGTATCATTGTAAATACTATGTCTGTATTTACATTGTAGTTCCCAAGGAATAGACCCAAAACGATGTCGTTGGTTTTCTTTGTAAGCTCATAATCTAGCTAGATGGTCATCATCATCGTAGACATATAATGCCCACTGGTTAGGAGGCTTGCCAACAATTATAAAAATCTCGGTGCTATTCTCGACATAATTTTAAAAAAATATTGTATGAGATTATGACTTAGGTACATATTGAAATGAAAAGAGACATACCTACTATTTTTGTCATGTCCAAATTTATTTTGGTTTTGGTTATGACAGAATCCAGAACAATGTAGGAATAACGATATTCAGTAGAGGTGAATAATATAGCTATTATGTACCGGGCGAACGTCGAAATTTCCAGGTTTTGACTTTCAACTTTATAAAGGTAGCCTTTACTAGGCTAGGCTGACTTTGATACATTGGTTAGCTTTTGTGGGCAGTTGAATTACATGTTAGTGACAAAGCGTGAAATTACGGTATAGATATTTTGATGAATATCTTTAACTGATCTGTTTGAGTTTTCTATGTAGGACTTTGGTAGAAGTAGTCTGCTCATAGATAGATAGATCGATTTCAATTGTATCAAGTTATTTAACTGAAATACTGGAGTATGCACGTGCTCTATTCTAAGGGTTCTGTTTTTTTCCTTTTGAGGCCGGAACCCTAAAAATAATGGGACAATATTCCCAGAAAGATGTTTATTTATACCATATAGAGTACGCACGAGCTCTATTCTAAGGGTTCTGTTTTTTTTTCCTTTTGAGGCCGGAACCCTAAAAATAATGGGACAATATTCCCAGAAAGGTTTTTATTTATACCATATATCTAAAACCTTTTTGAAAGTAAATTAAGTAAGTTCGTATAGGCCGGGTGGCCAGCCCTGGTGTCAGAGGTTTTTTGTTTTTTTTTTTTTGAAAGTTATAATACTTATAGTTCAATCTAAAAAAAACGCAATGAATACTTTATTCATCTACAAACACATCGATGTACAAATTGAAGTCAGTATCGAAAAGCATAAAATCAACTAGATAAGTAAAAAAAAACAAATACCACTTACCAACATGTCTAAATCGATCCACAAAGTCTACCATCGCTTTGCCCCAGGAGTACTTCTTCGCTGCATCAAGCAAACCCATACAAGGCTCCACCATCCCATCATGGACCCCCACACAGTATTCCTTCAAACCTTCTAATTCCCTGGTACTCCGACCTTCCAAGTCTTCTAAAAACCAAGAGTTCTCTAGCGAAGACATAAAAAGACCGTCTAAATAGGGTCTTAGGACTGGTCCAAGGTATTTCTTATCGTCTTTGGCTCCTTTATGCAGCCATTGAAGTATGGTCTTCATGGTAATGAGGGGGTCGGATAAGTTGGCCCGGCGAAGGTCGGGGTCTCGACGGACGGCGTCGATGAGGCAAGCGGAAGATGCGTCGTAGTAGTCTTTTAGTTTTGACCATTTCTTTGATCTGTGTGAGAAATTATCAATGAGCGCAGGTGGTATGGTCTGGCATCTTAGTAGTCTGAGGATATTTTAAAGGTATTTGGACTAGCCACAGAACAGCAGAACTTCTCTCTCTTCTGTGGGACTAGCTTTAGTTTTACTTATAAATACCTTACCGATGAAGAATGTTTCGCAAGAAAACTAATATTTATGTTAGCAATATCTATTTTTGTTCTGATTGACCTAAAAAACATCTATTCGTTGCATGGCTGATCACGGCATGGTCACTCCTGTATCAGTTATTCGATCTATTTTTTTTTGGTGAAACGTCACCTGGGTCAGTTTCACTATTTGCATGCGTATCAAAGTTGTAAACTATACCTGTATGCCGCTAGTTCCCTATCAAACTCCAAACCGCTCCTGGAACTAGCAAAGTTATTCATATACAGGTCACGAGCCTGATCCAGCATGATGGCCAGGATATGGATCAGCTCCTCGATAGCTTCCTGGTGCAGAGATGTCACTTGGATCAGGTTGGCGCGGAAGGCGCTGTGATAATCCTGGAAAGATGAAACAAGTTGTCGAAAGCCTGTCATAATAAAAGCACAATTAATGATTTTGCTACGTAGGACATCCATCTACGAGGTGGATAGATGGTCTTATAAAGACCACAGGAACACCGGTATTATTGGAGATCCATAGGGAAACCTGTGTCTAGCAGCGGACGCCAGAAAAAAGAAAGAAGGATATCATAATGGATATTTTTGAATTAGGCATGACAATACGAGAAAAGTCTTCCTTTAACCTTGCTAAAAACGATTGTGGAAAGAATCCTTCACATGATAATGTTCTTGTAGCTTCAAGAGACTGAAGGTGTTATTTGGAACCGAGCTGCCAACTATAACTGCTAACAGCACCGTGCAGCGGCTGATAGTTTATGCAGAAAGAGAAGCGTCGTAGGTGAGGTCGCCCGTGTGCAATTTACTAATTTTGTTACGTCGACAACACTGCTCTGTCATTGCTATAGTACAACTGAAAGTGTTTACTCTACTTGGTAGACACCAATCCGGTTTTCATCAGTACTCGCGTCTACCAAGTAGTCGTTACCTTGGCTGCTAATAAAAATCTTATTGTTAGTTCACCGTAACGCCACGACGGTTCTCTTTTTTGCACATACTCTACAGATTTGTAGTGCAGCTGTAATAAAAACAAATGTAATCGGCCGCAGCTACACTACTAGTTTGTACCAGCCGCTGCACGTGCTGCACTGTGCTGTGGCAGTTGCAGTTGGCAGCTTAGTTCCAAATAGCACCTTAAGAAGGTTGTCAGCAAGTAATAATACCTATGTAAGAACATACTTACATGAACAACTAGATTCTTGCATTTGACGAGTTCGCTGCAGACCCTCCAGAGGTACCGCAGCTGTCTCCGAGAGTAGGTCCCTCCGGCTGAAGCTTTAGCCTCCCGGTTGATGCCCTCCCAGCGACTGAATAATGCAGTTTCCAGGGATTCTGATGGGGTTGGGGGAAGGTCTTCTCCTATAGAGGTAAGTCATTATGTTACATTTAGTAGGTCCTTAAATAATATGGCTAATCTTGGAGTCACAGTGTAATCTCAGTATTTAACCAACTGTGATGGTGCTATATTGTGATAATTTATTATTCAACAATTCAATTCAAGAGCTGATTTACTAAGAGGCAGATATACAAATTCTTTATCCCACTACGTCTGTGTCCGTGGTCCTTAAAATTTGACAGGTAGATATACATAAGTTGAAGTTAGTACACTACAGAAGACAAGTATTATTCTACTATCAAGGTATGTTACCTGTCTCATATAAGTATGACTCAGTTACAGAGTACAAGAGCCCCACTACCCCTCATCACTCTCATAAAATTAATATATGATGACATAAACAATATAATATGATGACATATTGAAATTCTTACCAGTGATGTAATACAGGTACTCCAAACAACTCCTGCGGCAGACTGCGTCTGGTTTCTGGTGTGCTTCTTGTCTACTGGGAACAGATACCCCACTGGTCCCCTTCCCTCGCATGTGTTACCGTGTGATAGTTACCAGTGATGTGATGCAGGTACTCCAGACAGCTCCTGAGACAGGCAGCGTCGGGCTCCCAGTGCGCGGCGCGCGCTCCGCGTCGAGATAGGGCGATCCGCTCCACTGGGTGAAGGTACCCCACTGGTCCTCCTCGCTCGCATATGCGGACCAACCTTTAACATAAAGCTGTAATAAGATTCCGCAGCACAAGTAATGGAATCCTTCGATCATTGCTTTATTGTCAATATTACAAGACTTAACTTCACTAAATGGTGATTAATGGTGAACCTACAAACGAATTATGCACAATTTTTGTACATATTGTTCATAAGGACAATCACCGTAACTTAGTCGTCCAGCAGCAGCAGATGATGCATGCGCCGAAACACAACAACAACTGCCAGCACTGGAGTACCGCGAGCACCGGTCTAACCGCCTCCGGAGAACGCACTGCACCATGTACCGAGTCACGCGTAAGGAACCCTGAGACCTGTAGCAGCATAGTCCCAAGCGTATTGTACCACGCTATGACTAGGGCAGTAAACTTACTCATCCAGCGCCAGCAGATGATGCGAGGCGTCCGCTGATACACAATTCCAAACACCTGAACTGGAGTACCGCGTGCACCACTCTAATCGCCTTCGAAGTACGCCCTGCACCATGTACCGATACATGCGTGACGTGAACCCTGAGACTTGTAGCTGCATAGCTCCCAGTGCGCTGCTCCATGCGTCGACTAGTACAGTAAACTTACTCATCTAGCACCAGAAGCAAATGATGCGAGGCGTGCGCCGACACGCAGCCCCGCGCGGCCGCGCTGGAGTACCGCGCGCACCGCTCTAGTCGCCTTCGGAGCACGCACTGCACCATATACCGGCTGAGCACGCGTAGGGAACCCTGACAACACAGTTTTTTTTACTTGTTACACTTTTTGAATGCCATCTCCAGACTCGCTCAACTTTATTTCTTTGCGTAGAGCTTAAGTTAATTCCACAATATGTTCAAGCCGGATAGAAACCAAGCCATGGCGTTCGACTTTGTTTTACGGCTCGTCTGGTTCGCCCAAAAAATGTTTCTGTCTCATGAACAATCAAGAAAAAGCCATGATTAACAACAACATTACGCTATACGATAACAGTACATATATAAAATCACTATAGAAATTTTATTCCCTCCTAAGACCACCTCTTTTTTTAGCATTCCCTTCAAAATTAGACTTCTATTCTAGTCTCTATTTAGAGAGCATCCCACAGAACAGCAGAACTATTTTCATGGACACAGTGGACAAGTCCGAGCAGTGCACGGCCAGGGCCACCTCCAGAATCGTCCATTGCTGCCTCTCTCCACAAACCAAACGGAACTATCCCTACTATAATATGCTCTAAGCTAAAGTTATCTGATAGGCTCCTTCCCTCATCTTATCGAGCAATGCGTTCAGAGTGCCAGAGATCCGGCCCCCCGTAGACAAGTCCAAGCAGTGCGCGTCAAGGGCCGCGCCAGCACTAGACTCCAGTGCTACCAGTTTCTGCCGCTCTCCAAAGAGCGCATAGAACTTATCCCTTCGATCATAACTACACACCCAAAGCTGAAAATTCAGCCTGCTGCCTGCTACCTCTCTCCGCAGACCAGACAGAGCTATCCTTACTATATACTCGAACCTGAAGTTACCTGATAGGCTCCTTCCCTCATCTTATGGAGCAAGGCGTTTAGAGCGTCAGAGATCCGCCTAATAGTGGACAAGTTCGAGCAGTGCGCGTCTAAAGCTGCCAGATGCTGTCTCTCAACACAGACCAGACGGAACTTATCCCTACATTCTCAAAGCTTAAAAGTTACCTGATAGGCTCCTTCCCTCATCTTATCCAGCAAGGCGTTTAGAGCGCCAGATATACGTCCTACATTAGACAAGTCCGAGCAGTGCGCGTCCAGGGCTGCCTCCAGCGCCGGATTCCAGAGCTGCCAGTTACTGCCTCGCTCCACGGACAGCACGGACGGGGGGCCTACAGCCACGGCGTAGTAACCCTGTAAAAAATGTGTTCGACCATCAACATACTCGTACATATACTTATAAATCTTGGAAGATTAGCTTTCCTTCTGGTTTTTAATCAAAGATGATTCAATATCCAGAACTAACAAAGCCAAATAATTAGGATTCCCTATGTTAGGGATATAACGGAACACAAGCAAAGACAAGGACAACTAACATTTATCCAGACCCAAAACAAACATTTAAATTCATCACCCAGATACTTGGAAGAGTTATCCTCGGGAATAGAATTCTACGCGCGCACCCCTCTGTCATGGTATGAGAACTATAATTCTTACACGTTTATAAAAACCACTTACCAATCGATATTTCAACAGTCATCTGATTAAATCCGCTGCGCGAAGTGCTCATTGAAAAAATGCCAGCTTGTGCAGTTAGAACGTGTGAAAATAAATCTTATACCTCAAATTTACAAAAAGATGGTGTAACGTTTCACATGTAAGTATTTTTTTGTTTCATTGAAGCTTATTTTTATATAAAAACTTAAAATAGTTCACTCGGACCGGCATCGAATATATCGATTCAGTAATGGAGTCTCCGCCAAATATCGAGAATCATATCCTCTCATGTTTATGCAACATTCAGCCATATGTCCATACCTTACAATCTATTATTGTCTATTGTGGAGAAGAATTCAGTACGCGTACCCCTCTGCCACGGTATAAGAAAAATTGTGCCTACATGTAAAAGAGACACCGGACATTTTATTACACAATTTTAGACTTAAGCGTTCAAGCAATTAAGGCGAAAATGGATTATCAGCATCTGGGTGCATTGTTCTCGCTCGCTCCGCTCCATAAACCCGTCACCCGTTAACGTTTCGACTTTACCCTGATATGTTTAAGGTCGAAATTTCAGTGAACACCTCCTCCCCCGCGCCTCACGTAAAGCTGACAGAATGTAGTGAGTGCGAATGGTAGAGCGTTACTAGTCCGGAGATAAAATGTCCCTGCCCAGATACCACCAGCCCGGAAATCAACCCAGTATCTACCATAGATACTGCCAATTCTGCTAGGAAAGAAGGCAATAGTAGATAGTATCATATGGGAGCAAAATATTTTTTTTACGGCGTGGGCGCTTTTTTGAATCCAGAGAGAAGTGAGGGATTCTAGAGTAGAATCCTGTACGTAGCGAGGGATTCAAAGTACATCGCCCGAGCCAAAAATATATTTTGCGCCCGAGTGGTACACTCTACTTTTCATCACCTCTATGAGAAAATAAAAGGCGCCTCATATTTTATTGTAATATTATTATTTAATAAAACGTAGAGTAACAACTAAATTGAAATAATATGGTATGTAATAATAAAATATTTTTTTTTTGTCGCCTGACAAAAGTACTAAATAGTCTTTTGTCCGGCGACAACAAGGTGCGCGCCTTCAACGGTTGGGTGATGCCGCTGCTGATGTACTCCTTTGGCATACTGAGGTGGACTCAGACTGAGCTGGACGCCCTGGATAGGAGGGTCCGTCGACTGCTCACTTTGCATCGGATGCTACACCCGCGCTCGTCTGTCATGAGACTGTACATTCCGCGGAAGTGTGGTGGCCGAGGCTTTTTAAATGCCAAGGACCTCCACAACCGCGAAGTATACAGTCTCCGGGATTATTTCCGAAACAGTGAGCGTGGAATGCATTGCGATGTGGTGGCAGTTGACAGAGGCCTCACCCCGCTCTCCCTGGCAAAGGAGAACTGGCGCAGGCCATCGGTGCTCAGCACCGATGATCGCAAGGCGGTATGGGAGAGCAAGGAGCTGCACGGGCGGTTCTATCGGGCCCTAACAGGACCCGATGTGGACCTGCTCGCGTCGGTGGCCTGGCTGCGCTTCGGTGACCTCTTTGGGGAAACCGAAGGTTTTGCCTGTGCAATTGCGGACGAAGTTGTCTTGACGAACAACTACCGGAAGTATATCCTGAAGGACGGTACGGTCGACATTTGTCGGGCATGCCACCGTCCCGGAGAGTCACTCAGGCATATTACTTCCGGTTGTTCTCATCTTGCCAACGGCGAGTACTTGCACAGGCATAACCAAGTAGCCAGGAATATCCATCAGCAACTTGCTCTTCGATACGGCCTTGTCGAGTCTGAGGTGCCGTACTATAAGTACGCACCGGCGCCAGTTCTCGGAAATGGTCGTGCGTTGCTTTACTGGGACCGCTCTATCATCACGGACAGGACTATTGTCACCAATAGGCCTGATATCGTGGTGGTCGACCGGTCCCAGCGCCGGGCAGTGCTCGTCGACGTCACCATCCCACATGACGAGAACCTCGTGAAGGCCGAGAAGGACAAACTCAGCAAGTACCTTGACTTGGCTCACGAGGTTACCGCCATGTCGGATGTGGACTCTACGATCATTGTCCCGATAGTCGTTTCGGTAAACGGCTTAATAGCGAAGAGTCTCGACCACCACCTTAAGAGGCTCTCGCTAGACGGTTGGGTCAAGGGTCGTTCTGGACACGGCGCGCATTGTCAGAAGGTTCCTCTCTCTGTAGGCCCAACCACCGGTAGCTTGAGCCCCGCCCCGCTGCCGGCGGCACTCTAGGTTTAGGTTTTTTTATAGTATTTTGTTCTTTTATATAAATATTGTAAAAAAACTTAGATTTAAGACAATAAATGAATATGAGAAAAATAAATGAAAACTTATGTTTACATTCTTTTCATTCATTTTCTTGGCGCTGAACACTAACACTACAAATACTTCCAAATTAACATTAACATACTGCCATCCACATTAACATACTGCCATCCACTCTAACACTTGATCCCATTCCAACACACTTAACACACACACAGTCCACAGAAGCTACACAGAGTTCAATCCCCGCCATAGAATTACTACCCTCAAAAAGCGTAGCCATCGATCAAATTCTGCAGAACGCGGAAGAGGGAGTTCCGGGGATTCGTATTCGAGGTGTGGCTCTCTTTATGGACAATAACAAAGAAAGATTCGGAATAAGCTTTTGCCAAGTTAGGAACCAGAAACGCGTCCGCTTGTCACCTAGTCTAGCATGTCTACTTAACGGGAGCACCGCCAAAGTAACAATGAAGCGGAAATCCTATGACGCTATGCCAGTGTGCGACGCAGGCGGCCACCGATTCCGACTGGTGAGATCGAAAAACAAAACGATTGCACTAGTCGAGTGGGCTGCCCAGTCACCTTTTGCACAGGCTAGCGCATTGCTTGATCATCTTATCAGGATAGTGGACAGCACTCCCCGGGTGATAAGCGTGGACGCTATGGTGGTTGAACGGTCGAAGGCGGAAGCCACAGACCGGCTGGGTTGCATTAAAGCCTCGAAATACCATGAGGTTATCGTTTATGAGGACAGAGGAGAAAATCTGAGTTTTTTGAAGTCTCCAAGTAACGATCTTGATAATGCAACAGATAGCTGGGGCTACCCCATTCCAAATTCAGCCATCCAATCTGGTTCTGAAAGAGCAGAACTAATAGCAGCTTCTGAGAGACCCGTTCTTCGCCCAAGTGGTAATGATGGTGCCATGTCGGGTCTCCTCAGTGTTGCAATGCAGAGCTTGTTCCGATTCATGCCTAAAACACCACATCCACAGATAACGGCGACCTCGAGGAGGGCTTCACCACCTCAGGCAACCCGCACGAGAGCCGACATGGGACAGGTCGATTCGCCCCGTTATATCTTGGCCTCAGCGCCACGAGACCACGCGAGAAATGCCCTGATCGAATACCTAGCCTTATTGAGAGCGATAAAAAATGTCAATCTTAAGAACTGCGACAACATTCTGGAGTTCTTTAGGCTGGGTGGTCCAGTAAGTGAGAGTCTACTAAAATCAAGACTCGAGGAGGCAGAAGCAGCCATATACAGTAACGTCACTTCTCAAGTCATCAGAGGGAACATGAAAGGACAGCATATGGCAGCTTACAGCGCAGAAAGTGGTTTTGTGGAGTTGGATGAGGGAGAGACGGAGCGAATAGGAAGACCGAAATACGCGATACCATCAAACGACCCAATTGTAGTCACCGCCAAGTGCACAAAGATAATGCTAGACGATAGAATCCTCGAGATGGCTAAAACCATCGAACGGAGCTCGGACGTCGAGACAAGCTGGCAAAACTGGGCTGTACCAAAGATACAATGGGTCAACGGGGTACCAGGATGTGGCAAGACAACATGGGTGATTAGACACTTTGATGTGGACAGGGACGCTATCATCACAACAACAACAGAAGCAGCAAAAGACCTGAGAGAGAAGTTATCGCACCGAATAGGAGATCTGGTAAAATCCAGAGTGCGAACCATGGCTTCATCTCTCGTCAATGGTTTCGGAAAAGAGAGCTTCAGTCGCCTTCTGGTGGACGAAGCTTTAATGAACCATTTTGGAGCCATAATAATGGCTGCTCGGCTGTCTGGTGCTAGCGAACTTGTCCTCATTGGAGACGTCAATCAGTTGCCTTATATCGACAGAGAAAATCTCTTCGAGATGAGGTACCATCGTCCAACGCTGGTTGCAAATATCACCCAGGAGTTGCTCTGCACACACAGAAATCTAATGGATGTCGCGTATGCGTTGAGGGAAATATACTCAGGTATATATTCCTCAGCCCCTCGTATTAGGTCTCTTGAGCAGAAAAGGTTCAAGGGGGCTCAAATATCCAAAACCCTCCCCAACACCCTTTTCTTAGTGCATACGCAGGAAGAAAAGGAGACCCTAATAAGCCAGGGTTATGGAGGTGGCTCAGGATCGCGCACCCTTACCATCCACGAAGCTCAGGGACTGACGTACGAGTCGGTAATCGCCATTAAAACTAAGCCTAGAATAAAGCTACACGAAAGCGTCTCACACGCTGTCGTTGCATTGTCTCGGCACACTGGAACTTTCATCTACTACGCTGACGACATTGAAGGTGATGCCATCAGTCGACTCGTGCGGCGTGCATCGTCTGCGTCTTTGAGGGCTATCAAGGACTATAACCTGCAGATGGCCATCAGAGACCGGAACGCGGCGGTGATGGAGGCTCTGGGCCGGGAGGAGGCAAAAGAGTTGTAATAGAAGGACATGGGAGCGATCACAAGCAGAGTAGATACCACCGAGTAACACATGGAAACGTAGCCTTGGACTCTGCTGGTGATCGCTTTCACAAAATAAATCAGAATAAGTGTGCATTAAATAGAAACTAGCATTGCGTGCATGCCTTGAGCATTCATGCTCGCCATCGAAGGCTCCTTCTTGCGGCGGCGTCGTGTGTCGGGTCGTTCTCTTCCCTTAAATATGGTCGAGGAGAGTGATGGCTGATACATGCGTCATACTCGTGATCGGGTGCTGCATGCGGGTCGCCGGTTTGCTCGTGGCATTCACGCAGTGCAATGAAACCACTAACTTAGACTAAGATTTAAACTAACCCCTCTCTATTGTACATTCGCACTCTTTCAATTGTAACTTACTTAACAAAAGGCACAGACCCTGGAGTCTGTGGGCCATTAATTTAAATAAAAAAAAAAAAAAAAAAAAAACTTCCAAATTCAAAAAGTGCGCGGCAAAGATGATTCCGGCGCACTTATAAAGTTTCATAAAGAAAACACCACCTTCGGGCGCACTTAAAGGCGAACCAAGTAGTCCTTTTCGAATAGATGTAATGAAAAAAATTTTAATTAAACTTTTAATTATAGACAAGATCTTGTTCAGTTAGGTCTTACCCCTTGCGGATTGGCATCAATCATCAAGCATCAATTTTGCCTCAAAATCGGCCAGCAGACTCTACGAATATATAAAAAGAAACAAGAATATCTCGTTTATATTTTTCTTACCCCTTGCACATTAGTGTAATGCAGCAGTGCCAGCGGGTGCATAAGGGGAACCCGGGCAGTGTCGGCCGCGGTGCAGCCGTGGACCTTGGCCGCTAGCACCAGCTTTGCTTCAGCTTCCCCCACCCCCACTCGCACCATCACCCAAGCCGCGCCTTCCACGATAGCCAGTCGACGATCAGACCCAGTGTGAGTTGGGGTTGCTGGAATTTAGATTTAATTATTTAAATAACAACTATTTAGAGTTATTTTTTCTTAGGTTAATATTAATTTTAGCCCAAGTAAGAAGTGATATTTAAGTAATTTACGACCTTTACTAGGTTACTGCGGCCGCCACGGCTATAGTGGGCGCGCAGCCGTGGTTAGCGAGAGGTCATTAAATTACATGATTCTTATAATTACTTAAACTCTACATTTTAAGGTCTAAAAGACATTTCCATAACCACATGTGTATGTGTAGCTTACACCGAAATCAAACTAGATATTAGGTACCTACTAGTTACCTAAGGAGCTAACTGAAAATTAGTGAAAACCACATTAATTTCAAAGAGATTTGGTTCCGAGAACCGTGTCCGCAACTGTCCAAGTAGCTAGCTCGCCGCAAGTTTAGCAAAACTCCGAGATTAGATTAGCGCCAACTTCGCTTGACTTGCGGATTGGCGCTATACAATTTGATGTTTGAATTCAAAATAGGAATACCCTTGAAATGGAATAACATCATCATCATCATAATCGGTAGTCCGTTTGGCTTACGGCACACAAACAAAATATTTATCGCACCATACTGGTATAGCAGTAATAATCTGAATCCTTACTTCCTTACTAATATTATAAATCCGCAAGTGTATTTGTTGGTTTTTTGCTTTCTTCCTCTTTCACACAGCAACGGAGCAACGGATTGACTTGATTTGGTATGGACATAGTTTGAAAGACGGAAAGTGACATAGGCTACTTTTCATCCCGAGAAAATAAAAAGTTCCTAAGGGATAGCACTAAAATCAAAATATTACGCGGGCGAAGCCGCTGACAAAAACTAGTCAATGATATAGGTACAGGTACTGATATTGGTACCTATACTCTATAAAATTTAACTTGATCTCTGCGACAGTAGAAGATTGACATTTTTAGAGTTGGGATAGTGGTGGAAAAAATCGATTTTCAAACAATGTTGTGATGAAATCGAATGAGTAGTTGAAGGTGAGAAATTGATTTCATTTACTTACTATTATTTAAGATCAAGTATGTATACATGTAAATAATGGTATGATATTAATTATATACTCATAATAATGTAACGATAGTATTTATCGACGTTTTTCACTATTATTGATGCTAATGTAACAAATAATTGGGTTTACTTTAATTACACATGTAAAAAATGTTATAATATTACAATATACAATAAAGTTAATGATAAATCAAGTTTTATTGAAAATATCATCAGAATAAACTATCGATATTTTAATTAAAACTCTAACTAAAACTCTGTGGTCACGATCATTCGTCGCCCATCACTAATCGGCATGCCCACAAAGTATGACATTGACAGGTACTGTCTGTACTTTTAAGAAATTCAGGACTTCATAGGCGTGATTTTTCTGACAGCTGTCGCAGAGATCAAGTTAAATTTTATAGAGTATAAGGGCTTTTTGTCGTATTTGTCTGTGAGTGTCTGGCTCAATCTGACGTCATAGACTGTTTTTCACTATATGTATATTCAACTATAGCACAGAACCTAAGCGAGTTTTAATCACGCCGTATTTATACTCGTACATTTGGAGTCGCAAATACGTTTCAAAAGTGTTCGTGCTGATTCCCCGATTCGCTGGCTTAGGAACGAATCAATTTGCTATGCTTGGAAACAAAACGCTTTAAATGGTTCACACTTTCCCAAACAAATTACGTTTGAACAAAACAAACTATAATTTTAGTGTTGGATCACGATTAAAGTCGTAGATAAAATACAACTCCAACTTATAATGGCGAACTTTTGCGGGCAAAGTTCTTAAACTACTCGCTTTTATTTACTTTGCTAAGTTGCGTCTCGCGGTTTTACCCGCTATTCTAGAATAAATAATTTAGCTGCCATTAAATAAATTAAATAGCCCAGCGGATAATCAAATTAAAGTGGACAGGGCATGTAGTTCTGATGGCCGGTGGCCTTAAAGTTCTCAAATAAAGACCACGGACCAGCAAGCGCAGCGTAGAACGTTCACCGACTAAGTGGACTGACGACATAATAAAGATTGCAGGAACGCGCTGGATGCAAGCAGCTTCCAACCGGCGTTATTAGAAATCTATGGGGGATCTATGTCCAGCAGTGGAGGTTATACCTAAGGCTGATGGACGGATGGATGAAATAAATTAAAACACAGTTAAATTATTTACTGAGACTTCGTACTTATTGTTCCAAAGAATACTTATTTAGAAGAATTGTGTATGTGTGTACTTTTACTGAATAATAAAACATGATTTCAACTAGGTCATAACAAAATGTACATTACTGTCATATAAATAGGTGCGTACATAAGTATTTCAAAAGATACCTAAGTATTTCAAAAGATAAAAATTACAACCTCGAAACATTGCAGAATTGAGGAAAACTTATTTTTCACAAAATAATAAGGAGGATGAGAAAAACTAAAACAAAAACATTCCCATTTATACCACCAATGAGTATAATTTCCGACCGCGCAATAATATGGTTCCGTGGCAACGTTCAGAAAAACAAAAGCCCGTTATTACGGGATTCGAATTTAATTAAAACTCCGTCGGGTTCCGTGCCCGTTACGTCGTAGATTGCCCCTCATATTTTACTAGCCGACAGCCCATAATGGAGGGCAATTTTATCGAGTACATACTCCTATGCGGACAGATGGAAGTACGAGTATGCTCCTATTTGATTAGGTATCACCAATATCAGGGGTATTGGTTTCGTATTGAATTTTATCCATAAATTTGTTTTTTGTGTCCAATGTGCAATACTTTTGTAATGATTGTGTACAATAGGCATCGACCTGGCATTTTTTCACATTCCATATTGATCTAGGCTATCTTTTTGCAGTCATTTACTCTGTCCAGTTGGTACAGACGTGTCATGGACAAACATAAGACGAGCTTATATAGCTTGTTTCGTCAATTGTAAAAAAAACTGTATAGATAGGTATGAATGCTCTAAGTCTTGAACTCCCATCGACATCGACAACACAATACATGCAAGCTGGAGCTAGGACACGTGTATTTACTTCGACAAAATACGTAAGCAGTAGCCAGAGGTGCTTTGTCAGGTTGAGTGAAAACTTCATAGGTTATTAGAGCTCATGAGATGACCTCTCTAAAGCTTTCATTCAGAACTACAAAATTGTAAAATATAAAGTCTCCCCAACTCACGGTTTATTTCGGATCAGTTGATCAATTTATCCTGCTGGTACTTGTACGGACTTATTAGGCCATTGCTGAGCATATGGTCTCCCAATTAAATAGAATATAATTCTGCACGGCCCACAATATTAACTAGGGACACCAAAATTCACGATCCTGGCTCCAAGCAATGCTACTAAGCATGGGCTGCTTTTCAAAGATATGTAAGACAGTCAAGGCGATATGCTGTCATCACCTACCCACTGTATATCCTACCTCGCTCCAAGTAGCAGTAGCTATAAGGCTGCGCGAGGCCCCGCGCTCGCGCCGAGAGCACGCGTGATCCACCACCTCCACGCGCACTCGCGCACCGTGCTATCAGCTCTACCCACTTCTCTATTATTTTGTCCCTGTAACAAAGATTTTAATCAATCTCTATGTGATAGACTGTATGACATATCGTAGGCCTCAAGAAGCGATTGGAACATTTCCTTACTAGCTCGGTTATAAATCGCTGGAGTTCCAAAAGACTCTGAATTTCTTCTCCGAGCGTATGCCCTGGTTTCCTTTATTAAAAAGCCCATGGCGGCACTCCTCGTTGTCGCCGTTCAAGGAAAAAGAATTGAGAGCCTAATGTAAGGTGGATTTTAGGTACCTATTCTATAGAGGTGGCATTACCTGCATAAATATCCTGACGGCATCATAAAATCTTCCCACTTGTCAGCCTCGCGGCCACTGAGTCTGATCTTGCCGTACCCCGTAATGCCGTCCTCCAGGCGGCATTCTTCGTTGTCGCCGTTCAGGATCGGCAAAGAGTCTAGTGTCACGAGGTATTCTAGTGAACGGGATCGCATCTGCGTAGGTAGCAAAATCAGGCTATTTTCTCGCCAAAAATAACTTATGTAAAGCAAAGTATTAGAGGAACAATGCACAAATAATTAGTACCTAAGTTCATCAGGCTAGTATGATTTAAAATAAATAAAATAAAGATATCTTCCTCCCACTCTGATAATTTCCTCATCAAATTACTTAGGGTTCAAGAAAACGTGTAGCTAATTAGGTACTCGTACTTAATCCGCAGATAAGTTCAAGAAAACGGGTAACTAAGTAGCTGCGCAAAGAATAGGTTTTCCTAATATTACATAGAATATATTTCTGTTTTCGGTTTTCTAGTTATAAGCAGTTTGTAGGTAATAATCAGTCTTTATTGTAATCAAGAAAAACTTCTGCGTGGCACTGAATCTGTTGTGGGCGTCTGAAACATTTTGCAACTATACATCAGACGTTTCGTTACGCGATTACACAAAAAACCTTTACCATGCTCTGTATTGGAGTGGTATAAAATGTTGGCATATTCACATATTTACACGATACGAGTACAACCTACATGTAAGCAGATGTCCGCTTATTTCTTTTGTCTTTGATCTTCTGATGAACTATGACCGGTTTACATTGTTCCAGTCTAGAGATCGAATACAGCGCTGCATTGCAACTGGAATAATGTGAAACGGCACTGAAATGCACTGGAGTGTTTGTCACAAAATGAAGTTTACGTGGCACGCTAGTCTGGCTATCTACCTTCTTCCCCCTATGTAAAGCGATGAGATGGCAACACTTGAACCGAGGGTCCCTCTGCCCCGCGCCGTCCACTATCCTCTGCACGAGGCTTTCCACCGCGCATTCGAGCTCTGTTGATATTTGAGCTGGAAAATCACAAAATCAAATGACAAAACACTTCCAACTAAATATAGCCATGAACCAAGATGGTTCATAGCACAGTCTTTGAGTGCTATGTGAGACGAGCTCGCGTGCTAGTACTCCAATCTTGAAAAAGATCGCCAAATGCGATCGAAACTATAGTAGTAGTAACTAAAATTAAGCGTAAGTAACACCAGTAAGGTGAGTGTGAGTTTTGTCGTAAACATGACGCGCTCTTCGGCGAGCGCGTAAGCATGTAATTTGTATGAACTTATTGTGTTTCAAAAACGCGCCGCTAGTGGCGCTGTACATTTCTTCATACAAATTACATTCTTACGCGCTCGCCGAAGAGTGCGTCATATTTACGACAAATTCACACTCACCATAATGTGTTATACTTTAAAATGTGCAAAAACCACGCCAGTTTCCATGATCCACAGTCATGGTAGACAATTATTTTATTTACATGCAACGTTGTTTCAATCAGTTGGCATCGCGAGAAAAAAGAGCACAACACTGGACACTATAATTTTGAATAGGCTTATAACTTAACTCATCAATTTTTTTTTAAATCTGATCGCTCAAACTAGGTCAAAATCGGGCTCAAAAGGGGTTGGTTACAAACAAACAGGTGAAACTAATAAAAGCGTGTTATAAGCTCAAGATTTCTCTAAAAATATGGACTAAGTAAGTAACGTTACTCTAAAAATATTTTTGATGGATATTGATTGCAAAATATTGATACATAGATTGTCCGCTAACACATTGGTAGAGCACCTCGCCCACCTTCAAAACCACAAAGCTGTATCTCATTATTCCAGTCTTTTAGTTATGATGACGGTACGACAAGCTGTAGTACCTCTCTGGTCTTCCTCCCATAACGTGTTGACGTATGCGTTGATGGGTCGCAGCTGGTTGGTAGAGAACCGCAGCCCGGTGCTTGGCAGCCGGAGGTCTCCGCCCGGCGTCTCGCTAGCAGCCGCTGAAGCGCTGGACCCCATGCCTATGCAAAAGGACATGTCCACAAAATGTATGGAGGCTGGTATAATAATAATCAAAAATTCTAACCACAACTCTCGTTACATTTCGAGAAAGTTCATATTTTTCTGAGTCTATTAGTACAGTTAAAAACAAAATAGACCCCACCGATTTTTTTAAAATTAATTTTGAATTTATTAGAAAAAATAAATATATTTTGCTCAATAGGTAGTTTAACTCTAGAAACCCCGATTAAGTAACCTCCAAATTGTTAAATAAAAGCATTTTACCACATTAGACACACTTTTTAAGTGATTTTTTTGTCACATTGTACCTACTAACTGGTCACACTGGTAGGTTATATTTTTTAATTTTAGCAAATTAAGACATGAATGTGGAAGAATCAGCTACGAATGCAAGTAAAGTAACGATAGAAGCACTTTGTTATTGCTAAACTAGAAAAAATAATAAGCTGTATTGTTATTTTTCATATAATTTATTTTTCGCATTAAAAAAAATGGAGGGGTGAATAAATCTAAATTAAATATTTTTGGGAAGCCCATATAACAAGCTTTCAAATGTTGTATATATCATCTTGGTTCGATTTTTCTCTGAACCACTTGTAGACGTCACCTTTACTAACTAACTGGCTGAAAATTTCACGCAGTATCTTTATAAATTATAGCATTTGTGTTATTCTTATGTATAAGCATTACTATTTTCAAGCTTCATTTCAATCTGTTCAATCGTTTTTGCGTGAAAGAGGAAAACACATCTATACATGTATTATATACAAACTTTCTCGTTTATAATATTTAGGATGTATAGGTATAGTGAAACCTATTATAATCCCAGGTCCAAAGTAAACCAATCTATACAGGGTTAATTCTAATCAATTAGCATCCTTTTAGAGGCTTATTCTGTACATCAAAACTAACAACTTTTGTTCCGCGACTTTTGTCAAAACTCAAAAATGTATGGAACAGCTGTTTTTTTCTTTTTTTAGTTTTGTCAAAAGTCGCAGAACAAAAGTTGTTAGTTTTGATTTACATAATAAGCCTCTAAAAGGATGCTAATTGATTAGGAATAACCCTGTATATGCATTATACGTACATGAGATTCGCGAAGGATCGAACAGTTTAACGAGAGGCCTATGTCTAATTCCAGCAGCGGTTCATCAATATAGAGTCTGAAATGATGATGATTACGATAGATAAAGTTAAGTTACGTAAAGCTGAGTTGACCACATTGATACTTAGTTTTTTGGAAGGCGATCAAACGACGCACGGTCAGCAAAAACTTCGTGAGAAGCCCCTCTATTAGAGTTCTATGAATTACCATTATACATAGGTAAGTATTAATTTCCTGTGGCATTATCTAAATAGCAGCGGACCCTCAGGGTCACCTGCGCGCATGACCGGCGACACATAATGCCGCTTCCGCCGGAAGGAGCGCAATTGGCGCCGATCCGACGACCAGCGCTGGACAATCGGCTTCGGGAATCGAAGCTCACACTCGCTGAGAGATGGAGATTGTATCTCTAGCATTGTAGCAGAACCCTTATCATGGCAAATTTGTCTTCCCACAAATTTATCGGATCAAAGCAAAAATCAGAGTATGGATTGACATTGATAACAAGGATAAAATAAAATAAACATGGATAAAATAAATTGGATAAAATGTTCCGCCAAAGTAAAGGCGCAGTCTTAGGGATAGCTCAACGACTCTAAGTGTTTCATCGTCAACCAGAAAGTCGCTTTCTGTAAGGTGATTTGAAACACTAATAAACAATAATCGAGTAAAAATGAGTCGTAGCCGCGCACGAAGGGTTCCGTACCGTATGGAAGCCCCAATTTATTTATTTGATTTTACTATTTATTTTTGAATGGGAATATACAACGCGGTCACATTAAAGACGCTTGACCATGTGACGTTATTTTGGCGCTCAAGTACGGTGTGCAAAAAAAAAACCGCCCAAGTGCGAGTCAGACTCCCGCATGAAAGGTTCCAAACAATCTTCTATAAAAAATAAGTTTCTACCTGTTTATTAAGATCGAGTAAAAATTGCTTAAAAATTAATGGGATGCGTCGAGTTAATGTGACCGCGTTATACAATTTATTATTTTATGAATATTACAAGCATAATTATTGCCGTTACGGTATCGGGAGCTGATATATCGAGAAAAAAATCACGTTACCTGTACGGGAGCCCCCATAAATATTTATTTTATTCCAACTAAATTATTTATTTTTAAGTGTTTTTTTTTAATTTAACTAAATATTATGTGAACATTTCAAGCATTTATAATGATTGAGCGGCAAAATATTTATCATCTGTGAAAATTTCAATATTCTAGCTGTCACGGTTCATGAGATAATATGTCTAGACTGGTGACATAAAGACGGACAAACAGACAGATAGACGGACAGCGGGGTCACGGTAATGAGATACCATTACCGTGGCAGGGTCTTAGTAATAGGGTCCTTTTTTGACCTACGAAACGGAGGAGATACTCAAGTCGACGCGTATATATTTTTTTTGTATAACCACGCATAACTTTTTATGCAGTGGACCGATTTCCATAAATGTTTTTTTGTTGGAAAGAATATACTTCGAAATTGGTCCCATTTAATTTTATCGAAATCAGCTGAGCCATTTTTGATAAATCAACAATAATGTGAAAAATGGTACATCAATCCGTGCGAAATATTCGCGAATTCTGTACACGGGTGAAGTCGGTCATGCCATTTTTTGCAAAAAATAACTATTACCCTTTGGGTACGGAACCCGAACCCAAAGAAACACTGGCTAAATAATTTTGATGAGAGTTTGTGTAATTATATAAGTAGGTAGGTAGACATTAAGAAACTTTTAACAGCGCTCAATGTGAAGCTAATAGGGCATCACTGTTCATATATCAATAAGTATTTATGGTGATGTACAATTTTGAAATTGAAATTGAAATATGTTTATTTGACAAAAATTGTTACATCGCTGTTGGATGATATGCCATAAGGGAAATTATAGACAAGAGTTATGTGGATTTTATTGTACATTTTATAACGTTTTCTGTTTATTTTTAGTGTTCTCTTACCTACTGTTTTCTGGCTGTTTCTTGCTTATTGTTGAAAGGAAACCGGTTGATGCGCGAGGTATCGTGGATTCGGTTTTATCTCCGATGCGATACAGACTACACTTTTCAGTCAGGTTTTTGTTTTTCTTTTACCTTTGCGAAGGTCATGCTGATAATATAAATACGGGTTGTTCGATAACGCGACGGGTATCGAAGTTCATTACAAGAAGGTCGATATTTATATAGGTACCTAAAATAATTTTTCATACCACCTGCTCGAAAATGACTCAACATATGTCGTACAATCTCAACGTAAAATAAGAAATAAGTCATTATTATCTTAACACAATCTAGAGGGCTAAGTCACGACCGTCAGCCGCATCCGATAGTATGTTTCCAGCTTACTAAAAGGATGCTAATTGATTAGAAATAACCATGTATACTTATACATGGTTATTTCTACTTTATACCTAAGTTTTTCAAAAAATAACTTTAGAGGTTTTCTTTGGTACAACTATTAGATTTCCAGCCTATGATACCTATGTTGATAGTTGATAGAATCTACATAAATAAGCACTTACTTACTAGCTATCTACATGGTTAACTAATTTTACTGTAGGTACAGTCAGTGCTATGGATGTTATCGCGCCGTGACATGATGCGTGGCCATCTTGCTTGTGTGGCGCTCATAGATTAGTTGGACTATGTACCTATCAGCGATAACAAAAGTTAAGTTACGTTCAGTACGGTCAGTCTTCGGTGACATTTACAACTGAGCGCTACCGTGGCTAGGATTACAAGTTAAATTTTAGGCCCCGGTTGTATTAACCGTTAAGCCATGTCAGAGACCTTCAGGAGGCCTAAAACTCTGACACCAGGGCTAGCCACCCAGCAAAGAGGTATGTGTAGAGAGGAGAAAGAAGAGGTGTATGGTGCAAAAAAGATTAAACGAAATTATAGATAATCCCACTACGCCACGTATAACCGACAAGTCTACGTTTCTAATACTTAAAGTACCTAAGACATTGAATTAAATTGCATCGAAAACACCATTGAACATGTAGCTAACAGTTTATGGTTTTGAATAACAACGCTCGACCACAGTTACATACGCTACCACCGACATTTCTGACGAGAGCCTGGATCCCACGACGCAGGTCACCATAGTGTGGGGTCCAGAGCACGACGAATATTTGGCTAAATTCATAATGTGTTGTTAACCGTAATTTTGTTATTTATTTCTTCGAATTCGCAAATGTTAGTAGCCGAGGGATGATTCTGACGATCACGGCTTCAATAGCTATCTTGTAAAGGAGTTTATGGTAATATAGAGAAGCACAAGAGCTAATGGACTTATACAGTGGGTGTCTTCTTCCGAGTAAATAAGTATCTTCTAGGTAAGCGTGCTACACCCTAGACCGCATATATGCTTAACATCAGGCAGTATGCAGTCAAACGCAAACATATACGGAACAAAAAAAATAATACAGGGAAATGCAAATTCCGAATTTCGGGTTGGCTCGATAGTAAAAATTGTTCATACTTATCTAATGATGGTCTTATAATTACCTACTCCTTTTCGGGTTAGTATGGGTAATTGGGTAGGCAAAGAGAATAACCTTATATTTTCTATCCCTATTAGGTACTATATCCTGACTGATCTCACTTTTTAAAAGATGCGCGAGGATTCGGTTTCGCGTAGCTTGTAGCTAGCTTCACAGCCGCCAAAAAGTTTGATTCGGCCTATGTTATTTGACGCTGAGTGTACCAGCGCAGTGTAAACAGGCGGAAGGCCGCTGCCCGCTCGTCTGTGACGCGCCTAATTTTAACGCAAAAACAATAAATTACTATCGACATGAGAAAGGAAAATAAATTGCCTTCTTTGTTTATTTTTAATGAATAATGTTCTCGAATACTCGTAATGGGATAGTGGAAAAGTTGCTTATTTTAAATGGAAAAAGGGAAAAAATGAAAAATTATTTATTGCTTTCGTATCGAAATATATAGAGCCATGGACATAAAACTATAGGTGTGAGAATACCTGTATTTTGATGGATAGCCTAATAAAAGATAAAATGTGGGAACTGGAGAGATATAAAGGTACCTTACCTAGGTTAGTATTATTATATCTTCTTTGCCTAGGTATTATTAGGTATAATTAACATAACATAATTCTTTTTTTGCACAAAACGGCTTGACCGACTTCAACCGTATACAGAATTCGCGAATATTTCGCACGGATCGATGTAGCATTTTTCACATTATTGTTTATGTATCGAAAATGGCTCAGCCGATTTCGATAAATTTTAAATGGTACCATTGTCGTAGTATACTATTTCCAATAAAAAAAGAATTATCGAAATCGGGCCACTACGTAAAAAGTTATGCGTTTGACAAAAGTCGCAGAACAAAAAGGATGCTAATTGATTAGAAATAACCCTGTATATACGAGTCTAATGACGACCTCGTCCGTTTCGTCGGTCAAAAAACGTGAAATGAATCCGATTGGAAAAAATTGGTTATACTTACCTACTTCATCATCCACAGCCTTCTTTATCCCACTGCTGGGTATAGGCCTCTCTCTTACTGTGCCATCTGCCTCGGTCCTGTGCCAATTGTGTCCAGGTTCGACCCGCGATTTCGACTATATCGTCAACCCATCCTGCAGCCGGACGACCAACGCTCCGCTTACCTTACTTCGGCCACCATTCTGTGACAGCCTTACTCCACCTGTCGTCACTTCGCCTCGCTGTGTCCTGCCCAGCTCCACTTCAGTTTCATGACCACGGTTCCAACGTCCCGAACTTTAGTTCTTCGTCGGATTTCCGTATTGCGAACTCGATCCTGGAGTTTAACGCCAAGCATGGACCTCTCCATGGCTCTCTGTGCAACTCTGATTTTGTTTACAGCCTCATGTGTGAGTGTCATAGTGGGCAAGACACACTGGTTAAAGAGGCGAGTCTTCAGACATTGTGGAATATGGCGTAGTTTATGGATGTCATTCAGTTTTTGGAATGCCGCCCATCCAAGTTGTATACGCCTAGCGATCTCTTTCTTCTGATGCTCTATGCCAAAAGATAGAGTATGACCAAGGTACACGTAACTGTCAACCACCTCTAAACTTACCTTACTTTACTTTACTTACCTACTTAGTAGTTAATAATAGGAGAACGTTTATTCGTTTCATTGCATCCAAAGGATGTTGTCTGGAAGAAATCGCTTTTAGCGATACGGCCGCATTTTGCACATTTTCTAACTTTGGTCTTTTTGTTATTTGATTCTATTTGTTAGTGTCAATAAAGCGTTATTGTATTGCTCACAGTGCTGCTTGACTTGGCACTCTTAACCGATCACAAATATTAAATAATCAATGTCACCTAACATAAGGTAAATAAGGTAATTAATTATTAGCTCAATCTCGAGGAGATAGAGCAGAGCAAGGGACACAATAATACACACTGTACCTACTGCACCGGCCCTTTATATCCACTGCTGAACACTTGCCTACCCATTGAAGGTGATTGGGCCACATCCACCACGCTGGCCCAGTGTGGATTGATGTTCTCACTTATGTCATCCGATTACATCTACGAACGCATGCAAGTTGCCTCACAATGTTACCGTTCACCAAAAAGACAGTGTGGTTTACATATGTATTAATTAAGCACCTACCTACCTATTGTATTAAGCCATAGAGGAAGAATATATTAAGCTGTACCTACGTACAAATAAACCAAGCTTCATTTAAATTGGGGAACCTGCAAAGAAACGAAAAACTACAAACCTATGCTACGAACAAATAAATAGAATAAATACTTACCTCAAAGTTTTGACCAATCCATTAAAATTGCAATTCCAATTTCGAAACACTCGATTGACACCTATGACAGGACATCCAATATTCCCGCGCTTTATTTTGATTTTTTAATTATTTTTTGTAATCCGACGTGGCACCGTGCCAGCGTGTTATTCGCCGCGGCCGTCGAAACAGTGTTTGGCGCATGGAGGACGGCCGATAGTTTACGTAGATGCCCATTATTAGTGGCTGCGACTGCCTATTGTTGGTAAACTGGGCTTTACTGCATGTCGTTCCGTGTTTGGATTATTTCCCAATTTTAAGGAAGATAGATAGATAGATAAACACTTTATTGTTAACACTAAAATACAATTCAGAAAAAATACACAGAGAGGAAAAAAATACAACAACATAAAATAGTGCAACAAAGGGCGGCCTTATTGCTTATAGCAATCTCTTCCAGGCAACCCTTAAAGGTTGAAGGAGAGTAGTTTAAATACCATACGTTCATAGGTTATTCAGAATTGTGTTAATTTGTGTTTATACCTGCCGAAAGGGGTGGTTCATGATTTAGACCATCATTAGGTACAACTTTTACTATGGGACCAACCTGAAATTCGAGGAAATATGCAGCTGTTGCATAGGTAGGTACGTAGGTAAATTTAGTCAATTCCGTGTTACAATTTTGTATGAAACATATTTTTTTCTCGAATTCAGGGTTAGCCCCTTAGTAAACGTTGTTTATAATGATGATCTGAATCACTCTCTTTTGGCTTAGTACTTACACCCTTTCTAAATAAATAAATAAATATTTGGGACATCTTACACACGGCCTCTGACCCCAAACTAAGCAAAGCTTGTGATATGGCTGCCAGAAACTGATAAACTACATACGAGGGTCAAACTGAAAGTTCTTAGAAAATCAAAAACTGATTACATTAGCCAGTTATTAGTTTTATTATATCTTTTCAAAATATTGTCCATTCACGTCAATACACCGCTGCATGCGATGGAACCACTGGGAAAAGCACTTTGCCCACTCGTCCTTAGGGGTCTCTTCAATGGCATCGCGATACGCAGCCACCGCTTCTTCAGCATTCATAAACCGCTTTCCTTTAAGTTTTTCTTTAATTTTTTAAAATAAATAAAAATCACAAGGCGCGAGGTCGGGGCTATACGGCGGGTGACCCAGTAATTCAACGTTTGATGTCGCCAAATAGTCGATCGTTCGCTTGGCGGTGTGCGATGAGGCGTTGTCGTGGTGAAGGAGGATCCTACTGCGAGGTCGTTTCTCTCGAACTTTTTCCAAGACAAGTGGCAAACAATTGGTAGTGTACCATTCTGCAGAAACTGTTTTTTGATCCTCTAACACAATTGTCGCGAAATGACCTATCCTTCCAAAGAACGAGGCCACCATTTTTTTCCCCGCACTTCGATCTCTCTTCACTTTAGTTGGCAACTCCTCGAAAGGAAACACCCACTGAGCAGATTGTCTTTTGGTTTCAGGATCATAACAGTAAATCCAGCTTTCGTCACCTGTTAGTATGTCGAACACAGCATTTGAGTCACCTCCGTTAAATCTTTCAATCATTTTACGGCACCAATCCACACGATGGAGTTTTTGAGCCTCAGTCAAATTATGAGGTATCCACCGGGCGCAAAGCTTCCTGACCGCTAAATGTTCGTGTAGGATTTTGTGCACTTGACTCATACCGATGCCTAAGCTTGTCCGAATCTGCTGATAGGTCACTCTTTTGTCAGTCTCTATCATACGCCGCACAACACAGATGTTATCTTCAGTCGTCGCCGTAGAAGGCCGTCCCTCACGTAAATCATCAGTGAGATTAGTGCGACCACGTTTAAACTCATTAAACCAGTTGTAAACAGTCGCACGAGATGGGGCTTCATCGTGAAAGGCCAATCGTAGTCTATCATAACTTTCTTGTTGACTTAAATGACATCGAAAGTCATAAAAAATCATTGCACGAAAATTTTCTCGTGTTAAATTCATGTTGACGTGACACAGACAATTTTCAATTTGCCGCCAAATCGTAAAACAAATGACAAATGAATGAAGTATATACTCAGTAATATTGGCAAAGAGTTCTATTTTCAAATTATAGAATTATTTTTTTATTATATTGTTTATAAGTGGCCAGTTCTAAGAACTTTCAGTTTGACCCTCGTATACTTATTTTTAAATACATACTTAAATAGATAGTAACTAAATAACACCCAGACACAGAGCAAACACTAATGTTCATCACATAAATATTTGCCCTGGGTGGGGATCGTACCCACGCCTCTTTGATCCAGAAGTTAGGGTCACTAACCACTGAGCCACCGAGGCAGTCCATAAATATTTGCCCTGGGTGGGGATCGAACAAATAACCCTGTGTAAGTTGTCCGTTCCTAGCTGTTAGAAGGGTACCTAGGTAATTAGCTTTAAATGATAAGGCTGCGATACTTTCGCACTAAGATCTGATTTTGACAGTCTTTGTATTGTCGTCGTATCAGTCCACTAGTGGTCCATAACATATGCTTACGTTTCAAGTGAAAATGGTGGTCAAAAGCGAACTTATTCGCGATATAAAAGAAGATTAAATCATATCCAGCCACGCCAGGCCAGTTGCGCAGGTTGGTTGTTGGATTCAAATAAGTCATCGAATTTCTTCTCTGAACGTTCATTTTTCCTCATGTACGAAAAATGTCACTGATGTCAGACAGCCTTTGTATGTAGGTACTAATCATTGAGGAAGGAATCAGAAGGAGATGGTGTAATGACATTTAGATACTTTGACATGTAATAGTTTAAAAACCGAAATAATAATCATATAGGCGTCTCTTTCAAATGTACGTAATAAGAATAGACCAACATTATACAGCACAGTTTCGCTATAGTGTCTATATTTTTTGTGACGTATCGCGCGTGCCTGGTCCGCCATATTGAGTCGAAAAACAATAGCGATGTTCTTATTATATCAAAAAAACTATCGATATTTTGGTTAGTTTTTATTTGTGTTATTGATTAGCTGAAATTTTGAATTTTTATTTCATTTCACTTTTCATGTCAACTTTGACAACTGTCATTCCAGAATTAATACAAGTAAAATGGCATGACAGGTGTGAAAGTAACAGCTGTCAAACTATGAAGTATTATTATCTCCGTAACTATCGAAGCTAGACCATTACTGTCTTAATAGCAGTAATAACACTCAATGAGATCTATAGATTGTTCTAATGACTGCTGTCAAAGCTTAAAAGTGGATTATCTCCGTAACCATCGAAGTTCGACTATTGCTGTCTTCACAAAAGTGATAGAACTCAATAAGATCTACATTTCGGATGACAGCTGTCAAACTAAAAAGTGGAATACCTTCGTAACTATTAAAGCTAGACTATTGCTGTCTTGATACAAGTGATAGAGCTCAACGAGACCTACATTACGGATGAAAGCTGTCAAACTTAAAAGTGGAATATCTCCGTAACTAATAAAGCTAGACTATTGCTGACGTGACACAAGTGATAGAACTCAACGAGACCTACATTTCAGATGACAGCTTTAAAGTGAAAAATCTGTGTAACTATTGACCCTAGACCATTGCTGTGTTTACAAAAGTGATAGAGCTTAAAAAGATCTACATTTTATGTGACAGCTCAAACTTAAAAGTTGATTATTTCCGTAAGCTCGTCCTACCATTCTAGTGTGGATTCTTGAATATGACAGCTGCAACCTTGACATCTGTAATTTTTAGGGTTCCGTACCTCAAAAGGAAAAAACGGAACCCTTATAGGATCACTTTGTTGTCCGTCTGTCCGTCTGTGTGTCTGTCAAGACTCCTTATCTAGAGAACGCGTATAGATATCGAGTTGAAATTTAAACTGTATACGTATATTAATGAACTCTTGCTGTTGTGTAAAAGAAAAACTTCTCAGTTATCGTTTAAAAAAGTTAGAGTCGTTTATGTCGTAAAAAACAGCATATTTCGACACTAACAAAAATCAAAACCTACCGGGTACTTCCCGTTGACATAGAACTATGAAATTTGGCGAAAAGCATTGTCTCAGAGTACACATATAGGATTAAATCTGAAAACTGCACATTTTTATTTACATCATAAAAATTAGGGCCTCAAAGTTCACAAAATATGGGCTTAAAATTCAAAGTGAGTAAATCGTATCATGAAAGGTGTCATATAAAAGAACTTCATTAGCACATGCTAAAACAGGTTTTTAATTACTTTAACAATGTGTTTGTACGGAACCCTCGATGTGCGAGTCTGACTCGCACTTGTCTGGTTTTTTAAATAAAAGTTTGCCATTATGTTTGATTCGGCTAAAATTAATTTGTGTCGATAGTTTTATCGATAAGTACAGGGAAATCGATAAGTGTAGTGTGGTAGTAACAACACTAATCCGCCGTATTATGTGCGGTGGGTATGCAGGTTTTTCTCGTCGTTAGGGCAACTCCATTCTGATTCCTTCCTCAATGGTACTAATATATCTAGGTACACGATATTTTTTATCATGATTACCTATTCTGGATTACATCAGCAGTCTTGAACACATAATCCTAGGATTACAAATGTGATCATCTTTATAATCTTAAAATTAGCCGTTCTCCATAAACACCTGTGTGCCTATAAATAGTTAGTGTCTGAATAGTTTCATTATCAGTGGCACGAACTTATCAGCAAGTTAAAACCAAAGTAGGCTACGGCGAGTACGGCGCGCCCGAATTAAAAACCTATTAGCACCACACACTCATTTTGTAACAGTTACCAAAGTCAATGCTTGTTTTCTGAGATGTTTCACAGTTTCGCTTTCGCCACTATTTTGTAATTACGCCACTACCATACAACGTGGTCAACGTGGAGAATTTGTACGGTGTTCACTATATTGGACAAACTTATATACTTAAGTCCTTATAGTAATAGTACTGTAAGGACTTATAGTACTTTCGAATTTATACCTTTTATCTATACCTATGTATAAAAATGAATGTTTGTCTGTATGCCCTATGCATATGATCATGTGTTGATCTTGAGTTGTTGTGCTTAAGCCTAAGAAGGTTTCTCAGTTGGTGCGACCAATAATAATTTTCGACAGATATCACCAGCTTGACGGACTGATTTTACCGGTATTTTTGCTTGATGAGGAGATCCGTAGAAGACCCAAAGTTACCAACTTATCCCAGAAGATTAGCAAGTTGAAATGGCAGTGGGCAAGCCACTTAGCATGAAGGACTGGTGACCGAGGGGGGTGAAAGGAAGTCCAGTAAACCACGTACGCGCAGTGTAGGATGTCAACCCACAAGGTAGACGGATGACCTCAAGACCGCAGGATCGTGCTGGATGCAAACCGCTGCTAACCGGTCATATAGGACTTCAATAGGGGAGGCCTATGTCCAGCAGTGGACGTGCTTTGGCTGAAACGAACAAAGGTAAAATGGAACTCGACCGGCTATGTGGCCGCATGACGGAAGAGTTTTAGGCCAAAATCACCACAAATCGTCCCAACTCAGTCCGGCTACTTGGCGGACCCGAAAGAAATGACGCGACGAACTTGACAGACACCTTTGACAAGAAATGTTTTGCGTAGTTTACTTAAACTTTCGCGTTCGCGTGTGGCTCCATACATTTTGGTTAGTTTTTGGTTTCCGCCAAGGGCGCTGTACAAAAATGTACGTCTACCCATAGAGCCATACGGAAACAGTTTCAATATTCGTGAAAATCTGGTTAACCCTTCAGAACAAAATCGCCAAAACTGCAGATATTGAAAGGCCTACCCTTTTGCCTTAGCATAGGTTGTTTGACAGCAAGTCGTCTTATCAGTAGGTAATGAAGAGATCTATATTCCTGATCCTACGGTCTTATCACGTCCCCCTTGTGGATGGACGCCCTATATCGCCTATATACCCTATGACTTGTTGGTAAGAAGTCTCCAGTCGAATTTACAACCCTTCTAGGCTTGGGTGCCCCATCCAGGGTCATTTCAACTTACCAGGTTGCTGGCTCAGTAGGCCCAATTCTCAGACCAAATAAAAAAATAAAGACAGAATGTTGTGAACAAACAAGTGAGGCCGATTAAAACTACGCCTCGCCATGTACAGACAATTACACACACATCCACGTAACTATGAAACTACGCCTTGGCTTGTCAATCAAACTATGGCGGCGCAGCACCGACGCACTCGCACATTTTTAAAAAACCGGCCTCAGTTGACTGTTCAACGACGTTCTCTCTAGATTTTTTTATTTGCTCTGAGGCCCAATTATGAAGGTGCCATCGTAATTTAATAGCAACGTAAAAAGTGTTTTCTCTATCGAATACCTAAAGTGAAAAAGAAATATGGTAATTGTACCTAATTATTATGGCGCCTTCATAATTGGACCTAGTCCCTAGTTTTTACAAACTTTATATCTAGAAACTTTATCATCCAATGTTTTGTTTGAACCTTATGTACCGCTTTCATCATTATAATGACAAGGCGGCGCGGCACGGACTTCGTATCTGCTGCCTACGAGTACGAGCAGTAAAGTCGTGTTGTAAATGTTTCCAACTGTTAATGAACTTTGAGTGATTTACTCAGGCGCCTTTAAGACTGTATATCTAACGCCGTCGTAGTTGTTTTCTGTTGTTTTAGGCCTTATTAATAAGCTCCAAGTAGCCCAACGTGCCATGGAAAGGCCTATGGTCGGAGTCTCTGCGAAATCGAATCATAAACGAAGAGATAGAAGAAAAAAGGTTACTAACATAGCCCAACGTATTGGCAAGTTGAAATAGCAATGGGCAGGATACATACTCTTAGCACAGAGGACTGATGACGGATTGTGTCGAAAAGGTCTCTAACACCGGCAAGCGTAGCTTGGGACGTCCACTCGCAAGATAAATTGAATAAAACGCGAAAAAAATCGAGATTTGTCGAGAATTATTTAAACTTTTTATGAATGAAACAGCGCGGTTTCGCAGTTTGTCCCATTGTAAAAGTTATTTGTAATGATGAGTAAAGTGCGGCCTTAAAATTTAGATAAGAAATTAAACTTTCTAATTACATGTGTCATACTCGCGACGCACACTTTGATAGCTTTTACTTTGCAAAACTTTTTTTCGATTGCGCTATAAACACTAATTTAACTGTAAATAACACAACCAACAAAAATTTCAACAGCACTTTATTTCTATTTACATGGATAAAAAAACATCCAGTCAAACTTAAATTATAGAACTTGTAGCTAGTGGTTAGGACCAACTAAAATCACCTATAAAACAAGACAAAATATGGGCCTTTTTACATTATTGCCGCAGTCTTTAACCAATTGCAATTTTTATACTTGTCTACAAACTTAGTTAAGTAGCTATTATAAAAAAAATAGCTATTGAAAAAAGTTTTGGTAAAATATACAGGCTGTTCGGTTAGATAAAAATATTGTAATAATATTATTCGGGATAATTAAGTAAGATCAAGGTTATAATAATATGAGATTATTTGGGATACCAATATTTTAGGGAGTTAGTTTATTCCTCATTATGAACAAATTTCACTATGGGACCAACCTAGAAAACGCATAATAAATAAGCTATGTATATTTCGTATTCAACTAACTTTTTATATGGACTGACCCGATAGGCGACTTCAGGATTAGCTTCATTGTAAAATTAGGTCATAATGATGAGCATTATGGCTTTTCAATATCTGGATAGTTACATTTTGCTTCATACCATATTTCACTTATATCTACTCAATTGAACCATTTCAGTGTAAAGTAATTAAAAACAAGTTGAGCGACAGTGAGTCACCTGCAACATGTAACGGGTCCTGTCAGTCAGATTTAAAGTTGTGCATCATGCGATTCATCCGACTACTTTCTAAAATCTGAGAAAAATTATACATGTAAAAAACATTATTATGAATTCAAAAAAATGTCAGCCAGCTGTTATGTATGTGTTATGGCTGTCAGTCAGCCATTACAGAAGAGCGTTGTCATTTGTCTGCGCGCAAATATAAATTGTAATACTAATAAATCTACTTTATAAAAAAAATGTTACAAATCCTAAAGGGTGCCTGCGTCAAACGCTAAGCACCCCAGCTGACTGAAGCCGGGGATATGGTGTACACCAATTTAAAGTAATACCAAAGGTACTTGCATTTTTTGCGCTTACCTACCGGACAAATAGTGAATTAATTTATTGATGTGCATGATTGAAGTCCGTTCCATAACCGCTGAGAACTAGGGTCGCGACGATCTTTGACGAATATAATTACCTGATAGGTTTTGGTTAAAAATATCAATATATTATGCTAGTTTTTAAAAGATAAATGCATGCTGAAAATAAGCAATAATTATTTTCATTTGATTTTCAACTGGTCCCATCTCAGCGATTATGGAACGGACTATAGTATAATATCTATCCAAACATCCTGTATGCTAATTATAATAATAATTAGAGTGCGAAATTATTGGACCTATAAAACAACACTACATGACGTTTACTTACGAAAAATATTCATCAATTTACAATTACTTATCTATAGTAAAAATATTTATCTATTTTGGTGTGAATTCCATACAATTACATGAATGTTTTATAAGCCACTGGCCTCGGCGTAGCACATCTAAAATATCTTGTTTAATATTTAGGGTATATTCTCGTACTGCAGAGATCTTCTACGATAACATGACCCGCCTCTCCAAATTTAAAAACGTTTGAATGTTGTTCAAATTTTTGAAACAATCATGTGGATGGCCGAGCCATGTTATCGTAGATCTCTAACTAAGTTTGTATCGGCGATGATTACAAACCAATGGACCGATTATGATGCGGTTTATAGGGTGGTTTTCCACCAGAGATGTGCTATGCAGCTATGCTGCGAAGATGTGAAATCTACGCAACAAAAATATGTGACCGTTTCCACCAATACAACGTAGCTGTGCGAGGGAGATGCGCCGCCGCAAAGTAGCTGTGCGAGAAAGATGCGCATCTCGAGCTATGCTATGTATCGATAGTAGAGAAACGGAAGGGCTCGCGATGGCCCATAGCAGGCATCTATAGCTCGCATCCATAGCACGCATCCATAGCACGCATCCACAGCACGCATCCATAGCACGCATCCATACCATACCATGCATCCTTCCATATTAAAAAACATATCTTAGTTGAATCGGTTTCCACCAGTGCTATGTGCACCAATGAATGATATGATTGGTGGATCTCAATCGCATTCATAGCATCGTAGCATAGCACATATCTGGTGGAAAAGCACCCTTACTGTTGGAAAGTTGAGGAAAACGATATGGTTCTTAGCAAAAGCGTAGCCAGGTTTCGGTTGCAGTTAGATGGGATTCCGTATCTTGGGCACTAGAGTTGGGAGCGTAGCGAGTGCGAAATAAAATCAATGTTGTTTTTCAATGACAAACCGAAGGTAACGAAATGATAAAAGGATATTGTTACGTTTTCGCAGCAAACTCAAAATAATTGAGATTTTTATGAGATAGATTTCGTATTGTAAGATGTTTAGAGTTTCGAGCGGTTGAATCCCACGAAACATAATTTTACTTTTTCTGAGTACGCGAGTTCGAGCAAATATCTACAGAGCCACAGTCCCTAAGTGAAAGTAGTAAAAAATGTTCGAGTGCCGTCATACATCCCGACTTATATAATTTACATTAAACAATTCACAATGACCCGTTTTCTCGAATCTCGACGTTGTCATCTAATTGGTACTTGTAACCGGGCACTATGGCATAACGCGGCGTTGTAGTCGGCTTGCAATCGGCTTACGACTAATTAAAAAGCCTGCCCACTACGTAGCTTGGGCAGGGTTTTGTCTCGGACACTTTTCCCACGATTGTGACTCTATTTATATTTGCTCAAAGGAGTACCTACGCCCATGATTATTATTAGCGATAAATAATCAAAAATAATAAGTAATTTTATCAGTTAACTACTAATCGGCGAGCTCTACACGAAATCATCATTTATTTATACTTTTTCATCTTCGTCATCATTACAACCTAGATATATCTGAATTGATTTATTTGAAGTTTTTTTTAAATAACCTATTTATGTAAGTATATTTTGTTTTGCTGGAAATATATGTAAATATGTAAGTGCTATTCCCATCTGCCCCGCCTGCCACTCCGCGAGACTCGGTAGTCCTTAGAAAATCCTTCGAACATAAAAGCTCAGTACCACAATCATCATCATATTTTTATTTGGGTATTTATTTATATTATGTATATGTGAATAAATCAAAAAAGTTTCGAAGTATAATTTGTTTTGCTGACAATATTAAAATATGTACTCGATAGTAAATAGTATGTGTGATATTTCTATCTGCCCCATCCTGGGATTTTGTTGGCATTCTTCAGGATTTTAGTGAGCTCAGTACCGCATCATCACCATATTTTTATTTACATTATTTTATCATCATGCTAATTACACCTGAATAAATCAAAAACGTCTTGATGTATAATATAATTTGTTTAGCTGGCAATATAAATAAGTAAGGAAACAAGTGTGCTATTCCCATGTGCCCCGCTTGCCACTCCGCGAGACTCGGTTGGCCTTAGAAAATTCTTTGAGCATTAAAGCTCAATACCGCGATCATTATCAGAATAAATCAAAAAACGTTTTTATGTATATTTGTTTAGCTGGCAATATAAATATGTAAGGAGACAAGTATGTGTGCTATTCCCATCTGCTCCGCTTGCCGCTCCGGCGGACGCGGTCTGCCTTGGAAGGTTCTTCGGGCTTGTTGGCGGGCTCGATGACGCCGGGCTGCAGGGCGGTCACCGTCTGCTCCCACGAGTGGTCCGATGATGCCGTGAACTGTGGACAAAACGTAATACTTCACTACATGGTATAAAACAAAGTCGCTTCCCGCTGTCTGTACCCATTAGGGTGATTCATATTAGACCAAAAAAATTTTTTTTTGTTTAAATTTGAGTCTCATCCTCTTAAAATGATCTACTCCCTTAAATACAAGCTGTTATTTTTTTTTTATTTTTAAAATTATATTTAGGGCTCGCTACCGTCAATTGAAAATTATCAAGTTCAGTCAAAAACATAACTTTTAATTAAAAGTTCTTAACCTATCAGAATACAGTATTTTTCTAAAAAAAAAACTAAATATTAACTTAAAAACATCTCAAATGTTTATATTAAAATAAAAAACAATCAGTTTTACATTAAATTAGCCTTATTTACATAAGGGTTTTTCTGCCTGTAATCCTTAACTAACAACATTAAGTACTGTTTCTGCTCCTCATTGTTTGTGTGTAATTTACATTGAGAATTTCTTTTTTCATTGGTAATTTATTATACTCTTCCATCAATGCGACACCCCTTTTAGGCCATGTCGTTAACGATTCTCATATTTTGTACAATTTCTTTAGCTGACTTGTAGCTTTCTTCTTCTTCCCATATCTCGGGATCTTTTTGTAAAAATTCAGATGAAACACCAGTTATTTCAAAGAATTTCCTCGTGGTTTTCGACACAAAATCTTCGATGTTTTTATTTACGATTGCTTCAAATTCTAAAGTAATTTTTTTAGGGCGACTTTCTAACCCTTCCTTGTCAAGTGCTAAAATCATTTGTCGTTTTGTTTCAAAAGATATTCGATCATCAAAAAATGCGAAAGCAATCAGTTCTTCAGACAAATACCAAAGGTGGCCTAGCATCTTCTTTATAGCTACTTTGGACAAAGTTTGGTTATATTTTTCAAATCCTACTAAGTATTTTAACATTTGCAGATCATTTTCAGAAGCCATACAAGATACTGCAGCTGTAAACCAATATTTAGCGTAAACACGTACGACAAATATACAAATATTTGTGAGTGCTTTTGTTCTTTGATTGTGATCTTAAGCTGGTGTTTAAAAAGATACATTTTTAATGCATATATAGCTTTTGTCATCCAACGAGCACGATGTATTCCAGCAGGGGACTTAAAGGAAATACCTGTTTTAGGAATACCTCCTAAAAATATGATGATTAAATGCAGCAGCTCCTAGAAATCATCGCGAGGCTGGAATTGTTGCAATTAATTGTTAGCAAAAGCAATCATGTCTGCTGCGATGTTTTCAACACAACTCCAAGTGGATTGTTCAGATACAGCAGTTTGGAAGTCTTCCTGATTAACTTTTGGCCAGTAGTTTTTAAATCTTTTGAAACTCAATATTTCTGGTCCACTCGAAGGTCTCATGGCTGAAACTACGACAGCTTCAAGTACAATTTGGTAAACAGGCCCTGTTGATTCACCCTGTATTCGATGCTGTTGTAACGAAACACATACATTTAATTTTTTCCGTAAGCCGCCATGACAAAATTGATTCAAAAATGGCCGATGGCATTGTTTCGCCTTTACTATCGGGAAGCTTTGCAACGGCTAGGAGTTGATCAACTCCTTTTCCGGATACCAGGATTGGTAGGCGATCAACAGTTTCGCGCCCGGTTATATCTGAATCTTTCAGTCCCAGTGCATGGTAAGCGTGGTTTGGGGTTGAAATGCGTCTTTAATGCGTCAATTAACCATATTTCAGTCTTTTTTCGTGTATTTATGGTATTGGAAGTCATTTTGCATAGGAAATCATAACAATAAACACAATTATTATTAGGTCAATTTCGCGCACGTACGAATGCGCCCACGCTAGAGCTTGCACTAATTTGATGCTACTTGATAGTATTTAGTGTGGGCCGTGGGGGCGGGGGTGACAAGGAAAGGGGGGCGGGGGTGACAAGGAAAGGGGGGAGGGGGCGACGCTTTAAGTGTTTTTTTTACATCTTTGGTTTGTATTTATCTCGTAAAGTGATTTAAAGTAAGGTAAGTTCAACTTCATAAAATGCGCAAAATAGATAAAAAATCTAAAACTTTGAGGGTCGGTAGCGACCCCTAAAAGTTAAATTAAAAATTCGAAAAAAAATACTACTTCATTTTTAGATATGTAGATCACTTTTAGGGGTTGAGACTTAAAAAAAAAAAAAACATTTTTATGAATCACCCTAGTACCCATGTATGCTTATGTCTTTAAAACTACGCAACGGATTTTGATGTGGTTTTTTTTAATTTATAGAGTGATACAAGGGGAAGTTGCACAGGTGTATAATACACCTGTGCGAAGCCGGGGCGGGTCGCTAGTATTACATATATGGACATTTTCACAAGCCATTAAATGACAAATAGAAAAAGCTAAGAAGCGTGGCAAAGAAGATATTATAATATTTTTCTTGACATTTTAATTTTACAACACCACATAATGATGTAGTAGCTAGTTAATGTGAATATTTATTTTTAATCAATGTACATTACTGCAGCTTTTTAATGTATTCTACAATATAATGTAATATAATACTACGTATAGAACGATTGCTCCTTACCCCCCACCCGCTTGATTCTTCCTGACTTCCACCCCGCGTTTCATGATACAATAGTGTACTGTACGCGCGGGCGGCTCTGGTCTTGCTTTCCCCAATAAAAAAACATTTAGAGTGTGAATAGGGAACCTTGTGCTGTGTATGGTTGAACATCAATCATAAGTGACCAAACAAGAAATTTTAATGTTTCTCTAAGGATTACTAAAAGGAACTTATTTTACATTATTTCGTAACTTCCTTTTGATATTTTGTTTCAAATGAAGTAGATCGATAACTTTTTGTTACCATGCTTCCAAATTAAGTAATTGTTATATATTTGAAGCATTAAATTTATATCCATTTTTGAATAATTACGCAACTGTCTCACTCACTCGGCATATCGTCACGTCGTGGTGGTCGCTGACAGCCGTAGACGTTCCGCACACTAATGCACGTGCAGCGATCGTGTGTACGAGTAGTGTCTGTGAGCGAGAACTGTGTAGTGTGTGTGAGACAGCAGATTTTGAATGGAGAATCGTGGAGTGTCCGGTCTGTGATCGTGGAGAGAGGTCTGTGCAACATACAGCAGCCGGACTAGCGGAGCGCAGCACAGTGAAGACTGGTACGCGTGGAGCCGACATATTTTAGGGGTCACAGCGCCAACACAGTAAGTAGTGTAAGCATACGTAGCGGTGAGTCACGTTACCTGGTTATACTGCGAGCGGAAGGCCTGTTTGAGCGAGGCGAGGCGGTCGGTGGCGGGGCCCCCGCCGGCCGCGGCGGTGGAGCCCGCCTCTTCTATGGGCCTGGGCAGCCCTGGCCGCTCTTTGTACCTGCAATAAGTCGTGATTTGATGAATACCCCATACCTTAAGGCGCATGCTCCAGGTCAGCGCGAAAAATTAAATTTACTTGTTTTTGTCGTGATAATGTCTTATAAATCGATGAACGTCGCCTGCACGCACGAAAAAGTTTCACGTTTCGGCTGAGCCGAGCGTAAAAGCGAGAGCACGGAACAAGCGATAGAGAGGCACGATCGGCCTAATCGTTCGACTTGTGGCGCATATGACATCATCTCGTAAAATGTATCGTCTCTAAACCGACTTCACAGACAACGGCCAATACGGCCAATGGCCATAGGTTATGTTTTGGGATTATGTAAATTCCAAAAAAAAAACATAAAAAAACTACTTCGCGCACTGGACGAGGGGAAAACCCTTAAGTAAGATCTTGATCGAAGGTAAGATCACATAGCGCCGGCTGGCTAGCTTTGGTGTCAGAGGTTTAAGCCATTTAATAGTTCATCGATTTATACGACGTTATCACGTCAAAAAAGGAGGTAGTACATAAACTTTAGTACTACACATATAGGTTTCTCCGTGAAGTTTTCACTCACCCGAGTCCGCAGCCGCCAATGTTTAGGTTCTTCCCCTTGCCCTTTTTGAAGCGCGACTTCCGGAACCAGGCTGACTGCATCGCTAGCGCCACCAGCTCTTCAGGAACTTCCTGCAAACATCAGCATGCGTTAAAAACTGCATGGCCTGTTGTGTCATGTCACTCTTTTTTATATTAATGTTGTTAGCGTGTAAGGGTTGATTGGTGATTTAACATTTTTAAATGACATTCTTACTAATCTTAATATATATAAATCTCGTGTCACAATGTTTGTCCTCAATGGACTCCTAAGCCACTTAACCGATTATAATAAAATTCGCACACCATGTGCAGTTCGATCCAACTTGAGAGATAGGATAGTTTAAATCTCAAATTATTATAGTCGCAATTTTAATTTATTTAGCCACAGCAACGCGTGGCCGGGTCAGCTAGTATTATATAAATACGAAAAATGTTTTTTTATGCAAAAAATATAGCCAAAATATCATGCGGGCGATACCGCGGGCAAAAGCTAGCATTTTATAAAATTAAATAGGTATTATATATAGGTATTGTCGTGTTAGAACAATAATTGATTGGTTACATACATTTTTAAATGATTTATTTTTATAGCTTCCTCTAGGGTCTTCAACAAATATCCCGCAAACGAACCGTAGAACTGTACATCACATACCTACGCAACCCGCGCGTGAATCAACTATATAGCTCCTTACAGGAGTTCCAGGTTACTCTCGCAATCCTGCTAGCTTAGCATGCGACAGTGAAAAGTCACGAAAAGAACTCTTTTCCTTTTTTTTTTCTTTCACATGTCCGGCGAACTCCCGGCCCCGGTCCCGTAGATGTTACCCTAGTGTAGTATAGCGACCTGCATGGCTCCCTCCAGGTTCCGCAGCAGATGTCCGGCGAACTCCCGGTCCCGGTCCCGTGTAGATGTTACCTTAGTGTAGTATAGCGACCTGCATGGCTCCCTCCAGGTTCCGCAGCAGATGTCCGGCGAACTCCCGGTCCCGGTCCCGTGTAGATGTTACCCTAGTGTAGTATAGCGACCTGCATGGCTCCCTCCAGGTTCCGCAGCAGATGTCCGGCGAACTCCCGGCCCCGGTCCCGTAGATGTTACCCTAGTGTAGTATAGCGACCTGCATGGCTCCCTCCAGGTTCCGCAGCAGATGTCCGGCGAACTCCCGGTCCCGGTCCCGTGTAGATGTTACCTTAGTGTAGTATAGCGACCTGCATGGCTCCCTCCAGGTTCCGCAGCAGATGTCCGGCGAACTCCCGGTCCCGGTCCCGTGTAGATGTTACCCTAGTGTAGTATAGCGACCTGCATGGCTCCCTCCAGGTTCCGCAGCAGATGTCCGGCGAACTCCCGGTCCCGGTCCCGTGTAGATGTTACCCTAGTGTAGTATAGCGACCTGCATGGCTCCCTCCAGGTTCCGCAGCAGATGTCCGGCGAACTCCCGGTCCCGGTCCCGTGTAGATGTTACCTTAGTGTAGTATAGCGACCTGCATGGCTCCCTCCAGGTTCCGCAGCAGATGTCCGGCGAACTCCCGGTCCCGGTCCCGTGTAGATGTTACCCTAGTGTAGTATAGCGACCTGCATGGCTCCCTCCAGGTTCCGCAGCAGATGTCCGGCGAACTCCCGGTCCCGGTCCCGTGTAGATGTTACCCTAGTGTAGTATAGCGACCTGCATGGCTCCCTCCAGGTTCCGCAGCAGATGTCCGGCGAACTCCCGGTCCCGGTCCCGTGTAGATGTTACCTTAGTGTAGTATAGCGACCTGCATGGCTCCCTCCAGGTTCCGCAGCAGATGTCCGGCGAACTCCCGGTCCCGGTCCCGTGTAGATGTTACCCTAGTGTAGTATAGCGACCTGCATGGCTCCCTCCAGGTTCCGCAGCAGATGTCCGGCGAACTCCCGGTCCCGGTCCCGCGCCAGCAGCGTGTAGGCCGCGCCCCGCACCCCCGCGCGCCCCGTGCGCCCCACGCGGTGCGTGTGTGTGTCGATGTCCCGCGCTATCGTGTAGTTTATCACGGTGCGTATGTGGGGGATGTCGAGACCTCGAGCTGGACAACAAAATGGTTAGTGTTAGCAACTTTTTTCGCATACAAGACTAATTTTTTTTCAATATAAACTCGAATGCTGAGTTTTAATTGGTGTTAAATGACCTGTAATATATCTGAACCATAATGCCTTTCAAAGGAATACACAGCAAGGTTCGCAAAGATAACTGGTTTGCTGTTACATAAGTGGCAAATTTGAAGTATTTTCACTAGGCTACCAAAGGCTTTATTTTATTTTCGTTATGCCTGTTTGTATTCACCCGCGACGTTGGTAGCGACCAATATTTTCATCTCATGCCGTTTGAAGGCCTTGATGACTTTGTTTCTGTTCGCTTGCTCCATATCTCTGCACAGTAACACAGTAAAATACCACAAGCTCACCCGCGACGTTGGTAGCGACCAAAATATTGCTCTCTTGCCGTTTGAAGGCCGATATATCGTTATTACTGTTCGCATTCACCATAATATCTCCACACAACAATACAGTAATATTGCACAAGCTTACCCGCGACGTCGGTAGCGACCAATATGTTGCTTTCTTGCCGTTTGAACGCTGTGATGACTTTATTTCTGTCGGCTTGCTCCATATCTCCGTGCAGTAATAAAGCGTCGTATTCCTGTACACCGAGATTCGCAGCCGTTTGTTCTGCTTCTAACTGCAAACATACATTACATACAAATTTTAGCAATAATAGATACTGAAAAGGTTATAGAAAATTAGGAATTAATGTATTGGCTTATGAGAGTGAAAAGAGTTGATGTTGGGATGACGCATGACAAAATGAAGTGGCGAAATAAAACTGGCTGCGTCGACCACGCCTTGGACACCATTTTTTATTATTTTACTTTAAACACGACAGAGGTTTACTCGATACTAAAAGCACATTCATTTCAGGGCATATCATTCTTAACAAATTATTTATTAAAAAAATTATATCTTAAATTACCTTTTTGGTAACGAATATTAACACACTGCCTGAAGATAGGAATTCTACTAGGTTTGCCAGCAGCCACGGCCATTTGTCCTCCGGTTTACTGAATATCCTGGAACAATCAACTCCAATCAATATTTGTACTCGATTCCCACCCGGTCCCTTTTCGTATGACTATTCAATAAAGTTTGGTTTCCATTTGAGAATTTTAATCCACCTCTTCAACAAAAAAAAGCAGAGCAATGAGATTATTGACCTCAGGAAGTATATCGACGTGCTAAGTGACTCTTCACAGATTTTTTCACTATTCATATTGAGCGTCACGGTTACTGACCTTTGCAAGTGTCGTACCTGACATGCTGCGTGACGAGGTCACTGACCACTGCAAGTGTCGTACCTGACACGTTACGTGACAAGGTCAGTGATCTCTACAAGTCTCGTAACTGATATGTTGCGTGACGAGGTCACTGGCACTGCAAGTGTTGTGCCTAACATGCTGCGTGACGAGGTCGCTGGCCTCTGCAAGAATCATACCTGACATGCTGCGTGACGAGGTCGCTGGCCTCTGCAAGAATCATACCTGACATGCTGCGTGACGAGGTCGCTGGCCTCTGCAAGAATCATACCTGACATGCTGCGTGACGAGGTCGCTGGCCTCTGCAAGAATCATACCTGACATGCTGCGTGACGAGGTCGCTGGCCTCTGCAAGAATCATACCTGACATGCTGCGTGACGAGGTCGCTGGCCTCTGCAAGAATCATACCTGACATGCTGCGTGACGAGGTCGCTGGCCTCTGCAAGAATCATACCTGACATGCTGCGTGACGAGGTCGCTGGCCTCTGCAAGAATCATACCTGACATGCTGCGTGACGAGGTCGCTGGCCTCTGCAAGAATCATACCTGACATGCTGCGTGACGAGGTCGCTGGCCTCCCCCGCAGCCCCGTGCTGCACCCGCACGGGGTCGTGTAGCGCGTCCCGCGCGAGCCTCTCCACGCGCCGTGGAAACGTCGCCGAGAACAGCAACGCCTGTCGGTCGGGCCGCACGTGGTTGCAGATCGAACGGACCTGCGGTTCTGAAATTAAAAGATAAAAAATAAAGTTAGTGCACCAAAGGAACCGAACGCACTCAATCATATTTTTTTCCATGGAATATCGCGCACAGCTGTCGTCACCTTATGACCCGGATTTCCGTCTAAGACCGGAACTCCAAAGCGGAGACGAGACGAGCGGTGAGGAGATGTTTTATAAACAACCAATAGAATTGTATTATTCGCTGTGCGTGATATTTAATATTTGTATGGCGCGATGGAAGCGGAGATGTGGGCTGTGCCGACGCGCGTGGACGACGCGCAGGAGAGATGTGAGCGGCGTGCAGTAAGCGATATCAGCGAGCGTGTCAGAATGCGTACTGACACTCAACGCCTCGCACCCGAGCTAAAAAAACATCACTTCTCGCACAGCACACAACACACCGCACACATCTCCACTTTGGTGGAGTCCCGCCCTAATGCTGTAAGCATTTGACGTTTTCCGCGTGGTGTAATTAGGCATCTTTTACTACTTTCACTTTGATATCTCATGGCGCTGCACTTTATGCTGGATACAAGCTGCTTCCAACAGTATTAAAAATACGGTGGGAAATGCGGGGTATTTATTTGTAGCCGTTATTCTAGACATTGGACATATTCTAGGAAATTAAGGATATTATTGTCACATTATGACCAAATAAGTTTACAAAACAAAAAGCATTTTCGGTGAGCCATCTCTGAATCAAAAAGTTCATCGAATTTCGATAAAATGTTTGGAACAACAGATTTTTTAAGGATTTTTCTTAGTATGACAGCATGTTAATTATACTTACCAAATCCCATGTCAAACATTCTGTCCGCCTCGTCGAGCACCAAGTACGTGACCCGCTGTAGGTTGGTCGCCTTACATTTGATCAGGTCTATCACTCTGCCGGGCGTGCCCACTATTATCTCCGCGCCGCCGCCTGGAACACATCAATTATTGCTTAGCATTTACCTAATTGCTCAAATAGTCGTTTTGCAAGTACACATAAGTACAGTACGTATTTATGATAGGAATGTTATAACCTCAGATAGGCTGGGCGTCTTAGTCCTATCGGAATTTAAAGCTCTGTGAAAACTCCTAACATGACTGCCGTTAAAACAACTGGGGGTTATAAACATTACATTTTGTATTATTTTATGAAAATAATAGTATTATGACTAAATTGCGCATTGGTGCTTGAATGCGTCCATCAGAGAATCATAACAAATACTCGCGGCACGCACACATGTGCACGATGTGCCTACTTGCACCTTTGAGTCTTATTGATCATGCAGTTACTGTATTATAGGATATTTGTTTAATCTTATCAGCACATATCTATTTATACTTTAGGCATACGTCTTCGTATAGCTATTTGGGTGGGTAATGGCTCGCATGCTAATACTTTCCACTATTTTTATATACGTTAGAGATGTTAATAGAATTTAACGAGGGTATCAATCTCCTCTTATAAATGCTAATCTAATGTAAGTTTTATTTTGCTAGTAGGTAAACACGATTTGATTTTTGGGCTTTGTAATCTCTTATCTAAGTATAGGTTAGTTGATTGTAAGTTTTTATCGTAATGTTTTAATATATAAATAAAATAAAGTTAGAATTAAACTAGGTATTGTAAAAGGGTACAACATACTGATAGATTATTTTTAAGTACTATAATTAATTTTTAACTGATTTTTATATCCAGTAGGTACACATATTTTCATCTATGTATTTTTTTCTCATATGCGTTCTTCTTTTTTTTGCACTCTGTTTATATAAATATTAATTTTCAAAGCCGATTTAAGTTGTTTAGTGTTGTTTATAAAATTTATATTGCTGTTATATATACCTACATACATATTTGTAAACTTTAAGTACATACTTAGTGGTTGAACCGGCTTGTTTTTCCTTTCCTTTATGTATCTTATTTTAGCAATAGGCCTGTTATTGGCTATATATACTTATCTGTATAATTAAGTTTAATGTATTTTTTGTGCTGTTGGCCTGTAAATAAATAAATAAATAAAGAATAACACTCACACGAGCCATTTTACATCAGTTGTAAATGCTACCTACATTATGTAGTAACCCATCCAATGACTGACTACTGAATTACTTCACTATGATGATTCATATCTTTTAATGTTTCTTTCGATAAGAAAACCTAGTATAGTTACGAATATATTGTTGCTATAGGTCGCGTCACACAGGTCGGCGGATGGGAAGTGAGGCGCAGAACGCTGTGCAAAAGGCAAAATATTGGTATGCGCGGGAGCCAGAGAGACTCGCGTCGGGGCACACCCGCCCGCCAAACTCATGACTCCCGCGCGCTCCCTACGCTCGTGCTCACTACTACGACACGCGGCGTCGGTATTGTCCACACATGCGCAATAATTAGCGAATTACGGTGAAGTGTCATCTGCGACTAACTTCTCATCCGCCGACTTGTGTGGCGCGGATTATACGAGTACATATATTTTTCTAAGTTTAGAAAGTGTGTATCTTTATAATGTAATACATGATTTATATAGCTTGTGTTATTCACCTTCTAACGCTTTAGTCTGTTCCCATTTGGATCCGCCTCCGTAGCAGCACACGCAGCGAATATTGTACACCTTGCCAAACTTCTTTGCTTCCATGTAAATCTAAACAAACATCAGTCAAATCACTCCAATATAGAGAATCCGGGATCCCAGGATCCCGATCGTTCTAATTCTAGTTCGAATTGGGGACGATAAGTCCTCCAATGACGTCCCACGTGGGGTGTTTTGTGCATTTCCCCCTCCAGCGTCTACCCGAGCCAGCCCAGCTCCTTTTTTTTATTTTATTTTTTTTATTTATTTATTTGATTAATTACAATGATAGATAACTCGAAGTAACGCAGCGTGGCTCTGGGTCGCTGGCATAACTGCTCCAGTAGCTTAGATGGTGAATGAGATGATGGCGATGTGGAGGACAAGGCTGATGATCCCGACCGTTTTCTGGCCCCAAAAATCCCAGGACTGTACTTGGCTAATCCCGGGATTTTTGGGATTGCTCCAAACAGGTTAAGTTTGCATATCGTAGTCCATTATGCCTTGAGAATCTTGCTTGAGTAAGAAATATTGCACAAACGACGACGCACAAACGATCAGACGTCTTATTTCTTTCAGAAAAGTTTATAGTTTAAATACTTCAGCCAAAATTTTGACGTAAAAATATGACTTTGATCATTTATAAACTGTAAAAGCTAAAACGTTTAATAATAGCGATTAAGGTTCTGATTGCTGAAAAAAAAACCACTCAACCCGGAAAACTTTTAGAGGTAGATAACAGTTTATTGTTTTTGTATGGCCAAGTTCGCGGTTCCCACATGACTTAATAACATACATTTATTACACATCGACAAAAACAAACCTTAGATATGCAGCGCGTCAACACAAAACATATAGATGTTTTTCATTTCTGTGAAGCTCAGTATAGACTTAGCGTCACACAAATTGAAAGATGGGAAGTTAGCCGTAGATGACACTTCGCCGTAATTCGCTAATTATTACGCATGTGTGCATAATGTCTATGCAAATGGCGAAGTAGTGAGCTCGGGCGTAGGGAGCGCGCGGGAGGCACGAGGTTGGCGGGCGGGTGTGCGCCGGCGTCTCGTCTCCCTGGCACCCGCTAACGTCTATATTTTGGCGTTTGCGCAGCTCTCTGCGGCTAACTTCCCATCTTTTAATTTGTGTGGCGCTTAGTATACCAAAAGTCAAACTGATCATAGATAAATGGAACAGGACGACATAATAGTACCTGTTGTGCCAATTCTCTGGTGGGCGCCAGTATAAGGCCAATTGGACCATCTTCAGGTGCGAGTTCTTTTTGGTCCATGATGTGGACCAGCAGAGGCCACAGGAAAGCGGCCGTTTTACCCGACCCCGTGCGCGCGATACCTGCACAACACAATGAAGATTAAAATAAATAATAATAAAACTCCTGCAAATGAGATTCTAACCGCAGTTAACAGAAGAGCTGATAACTTCGAAACTGCTGAACCGATTTTAATAAAACTTAACTAAGAACATTTTCACGAATTCACATTTCAATAAAAAAACACAATCGAATCACCCGTTCCTGATGCCAGAGACAGACAGACACGTCAAACTTATAACCCGTCGTTTTTGCGTCGAGGGGTAATACGAGTAAAGTAAGTTCATATAGGCCTAGTGTCAGTTTTTGTCAAAAAGCCGTGGTGGTCAAGAGGTAGTGACACCCGCCTTACAATCGTGAGGTCGTGGGTTTGAATCCCCCGTCCCGTACCAATGAGTTCTTTGGAATTTATGTACGGAATTTTACACCATTGGCTTTTTTCAGTAAAGGAAAACATCGTAAGGCAACCAGCATACGTCCGCAGAAGAAATTCGATGGCGTATGTGAATCCACCAACCCGCACTGGGCCCGCGTGGTGGATATGGCCCAATCACCCTTCGTGGGTGGGCCTACGTCCTGCAGTGAACTACTTAAAAGGCTGATACAGTACAGTACAGTGTCAGTGTTTAAGCCATCTGAAGGTCTCTGATATGATCAAAAAAACCGGGCCCACAATTTAACGTGTCATCCGAGCCACGGTAGCGCACTGTTGGAAATAACACCTGCGGTCACTCATCCGATGACTGACCATGCTGAATGTTGTTTAACTTCGATGATCGCTACCAAACACGTGTATGAGCACTTCTCACTCCAAGAGAAGCGGCGCTTGACACTGCGTTCCTCCCCCATCCTCAGATGTGAAACACCACTAGACTGTGACCAATGGCATTCTCTCATGTTGGTCCACTAGAGAAGTACGTACCTATCAAGTCCCGGCCGGAGAGAGCGGCGGGCACGCCAGCAGCTTGCACGGGCGTTGGTTGCGAATATTCTGAGCGTCGAATAGCTTTCATCAGCTGCTCGTCGAAGCCGAGGTGGGCGAAACTGCTCACTGGCTTCGGGGGATCAGGTCCTGATATCTGCAAGGGAATATGCAATACTATTAGTAACTATCATTAATTTTAGCCACTTGTGGTGGAGCCTCTGATGGGACAACTAACTCAACTAACACAGAAATCATAAAAAAGAAATCATAAATCTAACGATATCGGTCGGTTAGGTTTGAACAGCGACAACAATGTCGAAGGGTACTTGCGGCAGCACTGTGAGTCGACTATCTCGACGATATCATCAATACCGCCGGTCGAACCTGGTCACGACCTCACGACCGGCAAAGGGCCGACCAGATACATATACCCAGCAGTGGGATAAAGAATGCTGCGGATGATAACGACGATGAACCTAATTGGTTGAGATTTACTATTCTTTGGGTTTGAATTGAAATTATTATTTGCTACAATATTTGAGTATTGATTTACATTGAATTGTGGATAATATTTTGTGGCGCACTTACTAATTTTTGTTAGCATATTTTTTGACATAATATTTTACTAAAATTGGTAGGCATCGATTTAACCTTAGGCCAAAATCAAATTATAACGCGGGCTAAGCCGCGGGTAAAAGCTAGTACGTAATATTTCGGAAACTTTGTATCCAAAACATAGTTGCTCAGTGGCTTAAGGGTGCTGGTGTGGCAATACCAAACTGCCATACAGAAACAAATACAAACACAGACTTAGCAAAACTCACTTTGACTCCCAAATTCTTCTTCAACTCCTCGACCTGTTGGAATGTTAGCTTTTCAATATCCTCGTGTGGGGTGTAGAAGTTCTTCTCGAAGGGCTCGTACGTGATCTCCGAGTGGTCGATGGGCGGCAGCGGGTCGATGTACTTCTTCTTCGGGGGAGCGAGGGGGTTGCCTTCTTCATCGTACTCTATTTCGACGTCGGACGCGTCGTCACCGTTGTGCAATGGGTTATCTTCCATATATCTGAAAAACAAGTAAATAAAATTCTTAAATATAAAATAATAGGGGACTTCTTAATTCAATTCAATTCTTTACTTCCTTAATAAATAACATTACAGTTTACACCAGTACGTTACTTATTTTACTCTTAATACTTTAAAAAAAAATTAAAGGAGATATTGCAAAATGGGATCAGACTAGGTACAGTAGCCCAAAAAAAACGATAAACTAAGATAAATAAATGCGCAGAGTAAAACAACCGCATTAAATGCTTAATTTATGAGTACTTTCACATTTTCCAATCTAATTTTTGTTCAGTCATTGAATTACTGCCATTTTGGTCACATGTAACCTTTTTGATATAGCCTACATAGAATTAATAGCCTACATGTAAAAAATGCACTAAAGAGTTTTTGTTACCGGTTTTCTTTTAACTTTAACTTTTCAAACGTTAATGTTAATCACATTGACACGTTTATAGGTACTTTATACTTCGATGACGACTTTATAAGTTTCTTTTGTTTCATTTTGGCGTATTTTTTCAGGTCCAATGCAGTTTATGTATGCTACTTCAATGTTTCAGGCTTGAATATTTATTTTTGAAACTTCCTTGGAAAGAAAGGGCGTTCTGGAAAAATCATGTCGCTGCGTTTTATTATTTTGTGAAACATGTTTCTATCAGTGATATTACTGAGAACTAACTTGACCGCGACTTTTTGGACTATGACGTGACTTAGACTGTAACTATTTTGATATAATACCAAAGAAGGTTCATTACTTATACTTAACACTAGCAAATGCATAAACCATGTGACACCGAAATATAAAAGAAGAAGAGTATGGCCACCTTATTTTCAAACACTGTCAATGTTATTTTTAATCCGAATACAAAAAAGTACTTTTAATGGACACTGTTATTGTAAAAAATAACGGGAAAATCTTTTTGTGGAAGAAACGAAGCAATTTATGATATACTGTACCCTGTGGTGGCCCAATTTCTTTATATTATTGCAATATCTCCTTTAGGTATAAAAAAAATGTAACACTGCTTTAAGTGAGTAAATACTCAAGCATGGTTTCTGACCCCAAACGAAGAAAAACTTGGGCTACGGCTGCCAGAGACTGATATGCTACACATAATTTTTTTGAAATACATACATATTTATATAGAAAACTAGTTTTTACCCGCGACTTCGCCCGCATGATATTTTGATTTTTGGCGCAATATCATTATAATTTATAGCCTATGTGTTATTCTGATAAATAAGCTATATTATTGCAAAGTTTCATCTCAATCCGTTCAGTAGTTTTTGCGTGAAAGAGTAACAAACATCCATACATCCATCCATCCATCCATCCATCTATCCTCACAAACTTTCGCGTTTATAATATTAGTAGGAAGTAGGATACTATAATAATACCCAGACAGAGCAAACAAATATGTGTCTTCTTCACATTTCCCACACCTGCAATAGCTCCATGAAACCACTATGCTAATAAATCATCATGTCTCTTTTTCTCACATACCATCCATCCATCCGCCACCTGACATGCACTGCTGGACATAGGTTTCCCCTAAGGATCTCCAATAAGACTGGTTGGAAGCGATGTGAATCTAGCGTGATTCTGCAGTCTTAATGAGATCATCTGTCCACCTCGTAGGTGGACATCCTACGCTGCGCTTACCGCTACATGGTCTCCACTCGCGATCCTTCCATTGGTCAACAGTCCTCGAAGGTATGTACTCAGCCCACTGCCATTTTAAATTGTCAATCCGCTGGGCTATGTCAGTAATTCTTCTGTGGATCTCATTTCTGATTCGATCTCGGAGGGAGACTCCGAACATAGCCCTCCCCATAGCTCGTTGTTGTTCTGATACCCCACACCCTGTTTTGAATAAATGTTCCTTACTTGTAATAGCTTTCCTCGTCGTCCAGATCGTCGATATCCCCGCGCGTCCCCCGCCCGCTGTCCCCCTTGCCCGCAGCGGCGTTCTCTTTGCTCGTCACCATGTCTTTAGCCGCTTGCTGCTCGAGCCCCGCCATGTACGCGTCCAGCGGGTCCTCTTCATCTTCCTCTTGCTAGAATAGATCAAATATTGAGTATGAATAATATTGCATTTGATTTGAGAGATATGTGTATATATAACTAGCTGACCCGGCGAACTTCGTTCCGCCTAACAGTCGATTAACGTAGCCTAAGTTACTCCCTTATTACATCAGCTAACTACCAATAAAAGTTCCGTCAAAATCGGTCCAGCCATTTCAGAGATTAGCCAGAACAAACAGACAGACAAAAATTGTATAAAATTACATTTTGGTGTATGTACCATACACATATATTTAGTATATTCATTTGCATATAGTAAAAAATGGTCATTTCAATATTACAAAAAGACAATCCAATTTTATTTATTTGTATAGATAGGCTAATTGAAAATATTTCTTTGATGTCCTGTTATATCAGCTAACCATAAACATAGCTGATTACCGAAAACCAAAATAAAATCAACTTAGAAATAGAGAAATTACAAGCATATTTATATTCTTGCTAGACAAAGAGCGCATTATAGCAGACTATAATGCGTCATAAAAATAACTAGAACAATAGGGATGGAATTACCTTAGAACCTGAGGCGATATCATTGGAAGGACTTCCAGGCGCCGGAATATATGCAAGTGCTGGTGTCGGAGGTTCATCATCGTCATCAAAGTATCTGGAACAATGATAATTTTTACAAGCATTTTTCATTTATAAAGTCTATTAACTTCGAGGTTCACACAGATATTTATTTTATTACTTCACAGGAGAGTATGTACTGACGTGCCTATATCAAGCAGATTCGTATAATTAGTATTTATCTGACAAGGATTTTTTTTTTCTTCATTATCCGAAGGAAGGTCCAGTCTGTTCTGAAATGTGCTGAGTTACATCCTCAGGCAACCTGGTCCAATTGTAGAGCACTCTGTTGCAAAGGATGCAGTGCGAGATGGATGTAGGCAGAATCAATAATCTCCTCTCTTGCGATACTAACATATGTATATTATGAGTATATTGCTACTGCTCAACCACTTGCCTCATGTTCACAGATGCCAAGCAGTTTGATTCAGCTTATAATAGGTACTAAATAAATTGACTGTCTTGCCATTGGATCAAAGTTTTTACCAAAAAACTTCAATGTAGTGAGACTTGCATTTTTGTTATTGATAAGTGCTATTTCAAATGAGAGCTTATTCCTTTAGTTATCAGCTTAGATACTCTGCTCTTCTCTTAAGTAAGTTTCTATAGGCCGGTTGGCTAGCCCTGGTGTCAAAGTTTTTAAGCCACCTGAAGGCCTCTGACATGGCTAAACAGTTAAAACAACCATGACCTACAATTTAATGTGTCATCTGAGTCACAATGGTGCTCAGTTGTAAACCACCATCCACGGTCACCCAACTGAAGACTGTGCTGAATGTTGCTTAACTTCGATGGTCTCTAATGAACACCTAGTCAAACACTATGAGCGCAACTGCTACTATGAGCGGTAGTGATCTGAAATCTTAACCTACTGACTGGAGATGGAAAGTTGAATTTTCAGATTACATTGCGAGACACATACTTTGTCTATCATAAGAAGGTCAGTATTATGCTCCTCATTTACCCTATACAATGAGATTTTTTAACAGCAAAGTGAATTGCAAGGTTTTTATACTATTTAAAAGAAAAGGAAATGACTATCACTTTGTAAATTTTCCAGTGGATACCATAGGTATACTGGCAACTCAGCATCAAATGCCTCATTGAGACCTTATGCCTGGGCAGGATGCAGGCCATTTATGATTGGTCCTATTGGAAATCTGCAGGAGATTCTACGTCAAGCAGTAGACGTCCTAAGACTGAAATTATGATGATCACTTTGCAGTTACAATAACAGCTATAACATACTCATCCTCGGTCTTCGCTCGCTTCTTGCCCAGCGAGCCCCAGTTGCCAGTGACCGCATTCTGAGTTATAGAGCTCATCGTGTGATATCCCTGCTTGGAGAGACCCGTTCCAGGCGGCGGCACAGAGTGCATAGTCGACGTCGGTGGCGGAACCGCATGCAGCGACACATTTGAAGGATTCCTCTTCGGCATCGTGAACCCGGCGAAGCCAAACCCCTTACCCCCACTGCCACCCGAATTATAACTCATTTTCACGCGCTAAACCCTAACAAATTAACTAAATATACACTCCAGAGTGTAGATAGGTTTGAGTTACATGTATAATTTAGAAACACACGCTTGGCACGGAAATAAGCGATTATTCTTTAGGTAATAAGAGTTTAAACACATATAAAAAATATATCGCGTATTGCCGAGTAAATAAAATAGTTAATCAATGGAAAAATAATAACAATTTATTTTATTTTCTAGCCATTTCGGAAGGCAGGCAAGGCAATGAGTGTGACCAGAATAAATTTCACAAAAATACCAAAGCACCTTTAAAAATACTGTGGTGTCAGCTACAAAGTGTCAGCGCAGAGCCAGGTATAATGACCAAATATGACTAAAAAAAAACCTTTATACAAAAAAAATATCCATCTAATAAGCAAAGAGGAAACGCGAAAGTGCTCACCCTGCACGGCGAAGGCGGCACCGAGATGGCAATAATGGTGGCATACCCAGCCCCTTGCCTTGATGCCGGGGCACTAGAATACGGCATCGGTATACGTATCCCCTGGCTGTAGTAAGAGCCTACTAAAAGATGACCTCTGGGATCGTGGATGGTCAAGGATGAGGCTCTGGCCATCCACTCAAACGGGCCCGGGGAAGACGACAACGTGTGTGGCAACGTTGTCGTAGAGAACGGCACAAGCCTGGTTCTATCACCAAGTGAGTAGTCACACAAAGTGCTGGGAGCACCAGATACAAGTTCGTTCCTTTTGGAGATCCCGGAGCTCCCAAGGGCAAAGGCTAGCCACCGAGGGAGTTTTAGGGGGTACAATCCCACATAAAGGCTCCTTTACACACAGGCGGTACGAGCGGTATAGCAGACGGGCGGGCATCTGTATTGTACTGGTTATATAAAAAGGGCTCACACAGATCCAGTCGCGGTACTGCCGTACCGCCCTTTACCGCTCGTACCGCTCTACCGCTCGTACCGCCTGTGTTTAATGGAGCCTTAACCCGACTGCACCCCAAAGCTGTCAGGCATCAGGCATCTTTCGAAGATATCACTTTCGTAAAAAAATAAAGGCCCAATTTTAGAGGCAGTGTACGTAAAACAGTGTTCTCTTTATCAAATTATCTAGGTGCAAAAATTAAACTACTAACTACCAATTTTTCACAGAGCTAAGTCAGGGCTCCCAGATAGCTAAGGAAAAATCAATAAGATTTTATTTAGAGGTAGCAGGGACGTTTTATCTCCGGACTAGTAACGCTCTACCATTCGCACTCACTACATTCTGTCAGCTTTACGTGAGGCGCGGGGGAGGAGGTGTTCACTGAAATTTCGACCTTAAACATATTAGGGTAAAGTCGAAACGTTAACGGGTGACGGGTTTCTGGAGCGGAGCGAGCGAGAACAATGCACCCAGATGCTGATAATCCATTTTCGCCTTAATTGCTTGAACACTTAAGTCTAAAATTGTGTAATAAAATGTCCGGTGTCTCTTTTACGTATAGGCACAATTTTTTCTTATACCGTGGCAGAGGGGTACGCGTACTGAATTCTTCTCCAGTAGCTAAATTCTCTAAGAGAGGTAGTGGCAGGTAGAGTCTGGCTAACGAAAGTAGATAGGTACTGGATTTTTTTGCAAACTTTTTATATTAAAACACTCAAAAGTGTTCCTACCATTGGATATTTACCCTACCAATTGGGGTATTTTAAGCAGAAAGTACTTGGGAACAATTAATTCCAAATAAGCATTTTTAAAACAAACTTATTTCAAACATTTTATAAAATGAGTTTTAAAAATTCGTACGTGTGCTAAAATTGTATTGATCGAAAATTAGTATCGTATATACGTGTTGGATCATTTCAAGCACAACACTAAGCCTTAAGTTGAACTAATAAATAGCTTAATTAATTAGGTACACTATTTACTAGAAAAAAACTTGGCAATTTTATTTTAAAGAAATTAATTTTCGGCTGTTTTCCGAAAGATTTGGTAAAATCAGAATCAGTGTATTGTATGGTATTCCTGTCTCTGATGCAACAAGATGGCGTGTTGTTGATGTTTCGTTGTGGTTGACTTGCGTATAGTTTTGTTGTGATATATCCGTGTTAATGCTATAAAAATTAATAAAACTATAAAGAGTGAAGTGCGAAAACTATTGTTTTGTATGATTTCGAAATATGAAGAGAAAAAGGTTGTGAAACAAGCCGTATTGCGAGAAAAACAAGATTGTTTACGTACTGTGACTGATTTTTTAGGTAAGTACGGTCAAAATGTCTAGATATTTTTTTATTTTAAATAAGTACATATTAGTTTTAGTTACTTTAGATAATGTTATTGTTCTTTTACAGATAGTCTTGAGGATAATGCGTTTCTTTTGATTTGATTCTGACGATTCACTCCGTGTTGAATTTTTAGATTCAGATTTTGATTATAGTGATTAAAAAACTGTATAAAAATATATGGTGTTGTTTTCTTTGATACCTACATACTCACATAGATTTACAAATATTTAAACTCATGATGATATTGATACTCATGATAGTGTTTGATAGCTTGTTTGTTCCTTTAATACGCCACAATGGAGTGACGTATCCGTGTGATGTTTGGTATGGAGTTAACAAGTGATATAAGCTACTTTTAATCTCGTCATAACGCGGACAAAATTGCAAGCGTTCACTAGTAAAATAAAAATGAATATCAAAGTGAGTTGTTCCAACTTTCCTTTTTTACTTTAGGGCTGCCATGCTAATATTTTTTAAATTCGCCGCGCTTTTTCAGTATCAACTTTCATTAGCCAGACTCTACAACTAAAGGCTCCATCAAACACAGGCGGTACGAGCGGTAAAGGGCGGTACGACAGTACCGCGATCGGACCTGTGTGAGCCCTTCTTATATAACCAGTACAAATACAGATGCCCGCCCGTCTGCTATACCGCTCGTACCGCCTGTGTGTTAAGGAGCCTTAAATAAAGCGATAGCAAAAGAATTTGTAGAGAAACGTAGTTCTCATCGTGAATGCATTATTAAAACACTAAAGGCTCCATCAAACACAGGCGGTACGAGCGGTAGAGCGGTACGAGCGGTAAGGCGGTACGGCAGTACCGCGACTGGACCTGTGTGAGCCCTTCTTATATAACCAGTACAATACAGATGCCCGCCCGTCTGCTATACCGCTCGTACCGCCTGTGTGTAATGGAGCCTTTATTAATCCGCAAACATTAAATATATTTCAGGAGAAAATCAACATTTTTATATTACATGACAACCAAAGTAACAATCGACTAACGACCATAAATATAACTTACATAGAAGTTTTCATGCGAAACTCATAGAACCTCTTTTCATCTAACAGAATTATCATTTGTCATGAAATTATTTCTTTCTTGAAATCTATCGTACAATATTCTGTCGTGTATTTTGTTAGAAATTGACAAAGGAATTATAAAATTAGTAGAAGTAGCGGGACAAGGAGGGTAAGCTTGCTTTGTTTTTTTTTTTTTTTTTTTTAATTCTACTCATGACCATGGATACAGAGTCCTTCAGTCGAAGTCTTAAATAATGCTTTTTTTCAACTTCTTCTTCTCAGTAAAGCAGTGGAGACTTTACTAGAGGCGTCTATGGAGTTTTGGTAACAACACGGAAGAACATGATACGTCACATTATATCACTTGCCTACACTCATGCACGTAAATCAGCTCATAATCAACGAAATACCACCATTTTACACTAATTATCACTGATAAAAACACAAGTTTAACAAAATAATACAATGAGGTGACATGATTTTTCCGCGTTCCCGCCAAAACTCTAAGCTTGCTTTGCTTGCAACAGTGTTGCCACCTTAGCTCTTTTATGGCTGTATCTATCACTTTTTTTTGTAGGTGAACTCGTTATTTAATTATTTAGCCCGGAAAGGGCTATCTAGCCCTTTTCTGCCCTATTCATTTTCTTAGAAATATTGCACCAGAAACTGAAATGTATGCCATACTAACATTGCGATAACATTGAACTTTCGCAATTTGTGTCATAGACTATTGATTTATTTCTATTTGTGATTAATGTTCTTCTTATTAACCGAGGAAGTGTATCAAAACTCTATCATTTCATTAGTTGATGTGCCAATTGTTATAACATTCAGTTTAATTTTGAAAAATGTTGGTAATTCAAATACAAAAAAAATACATGATTGAAATCATGAGCAAATGTGTTTTTTTTACTTTTTTACCGCGTCATTTCTTGGTAATTATGTGCTACATCTAGCCCTTTTTTTGCTCGATCTAGCCCATTTAGCTTCTTCAATAGCCCCAATTACTAAAACTAAAGTGGCAACACTAGCTTGCACCATTATTATATTATATTTTATTCCTGTCCTGTCATGACAAAGTTTACGAAATAAAACTTCATTCGTATTTCGTGATTATTTGATTCAATTTCGAATTCTATACATGTAAAATCAAATACCCTCATCAAACATAGCCATTATGTATTTCAAATTGTGTCTTTTCATTTTCACGCTGCTCACTGTCTCCAACGTGGAAGCGGCCAGTGGCTATGATTTCGGAGATTTTCTAGCAACAGTTTTAGGCCTGGGAATTGCAGTCATAGGAATACTTGCGTGCTTGGGAAACTACGCGAGACAAAGAGCAAGAAACGAATTCATTTAAAATGTAGTCAAGTAAGTAATAGCTACATCTTATCGAAAAAAGCATATCGGTTGGTACGACGGATTTTTACAATGAGCTCAATATCTACGCATTGCGAATATTGCGATGTGATCACTGATCAGATTCTTCATGAGGCTTTCTTTATCAATGTTGTCAAGGCGTGGGTGAACGTTACTCGGGCCGATATTGATGATACATACATCAAATTCTTGTAAAGTTGATCAACAGGTTTCTAAAACCGGTTTTGTACTTATATGCTGATAAATGTACACATTACTACCAAGAGAGGCTACTAAAACCAAATTAAGATCCTATTATGGACCAAATCAAGCTTATGATATCTGTGAACACCGGGCAAGTTGTTGCAGCTTCAATGTTTCGTTTGTACAAGCTACATGTCAAGGATATTATCATTAGTGAAGATAGCAATTAGCATGCCTTGCATGTAAACCAAACCAAATCTATGTATATGTCTCAGAGCAAATAAAAAAATCAAGAGAGAATGTGACAAACAAGTGAAGCCAACCAAAACTATGCCTCGCCGTGTACAGACAATTACACACACATCCCGGTAACTATGAAACTACGCCTTGGCTTGTCAGTCAAACTATGGAGGCGCAACAGCGACGCACTCATACTTGTATAAAAAACCGGCTTCACTTGACTGTTCAACAACGTTCCCTCTGGATTTTTTTATTAGCTCTGAGGTAAATGTATAAAAATTAATTGTTGTTGTTAGTCTCACTAAAATTCGAGAACGGCTGAACCGATTTGGCTAATTTTGATCTTGAAATATTTGTGGAAGTTAAAACGGTGAGAAAAAAGTCGAGAGAGTAATAATAAAATCATTAATTTAATTTTCCCTTTCCATATTCCTGCATGTAAACATTGTCATTGACAGTTGACAGATGGTGAGATGAAGGTCACCGGGTCAGCTTGTAGTAAATAAAATAAGCTGTAGATGGTACAGCTATCATCATTTATTGGCTGGCTCATTCTGCTTCTTAGTTTCCAAACACCCTAAATGCAATGTCTGCAAGTTTTATCACCCCCACCTAGAATATATTAGTATAGCTTATTGTATCTATAGTCTGTTCCATAACAGCTGAGATTGAACCAGTTGAAATCTTTTAAAGAATTTAGCACAAGTAAAAGTGATACATAATTATTACATATTTTTAGCACACATTTATTATCTTTTAAAAACTTCCAAAATATAGTGATATTTTTAGAGCATACCTATTAGGTAATTATATTTGTCAAAGATTGTTGCGACCCTAGGCCTCAGCAGTTATGGAACAGTCTATATATGGTTTTCACACTTTTGACAAAGCTAGTTTAAAAATTTGTTTCATGTTACTGAGTTTTAATGTTTTATTATGGTTGTTACAGGCAGATCTGGATGAAACAAGAATCCAATGGGTGCATTCAATTTCCAACTCTATTTCATCGATCCCCATTTTTGAATTAATTGAAAACACTATCATATGTACATCAAATATTGGAAAACTATTGGGTCCAAATTAATTCCATTTTAACTTATAATTTCATTGTTCAACATTGGCATCATCAGAATTATTCATAAAAAACAATGTTTTTTGCATAAAGTGGGAAATGTCAGAAATATGTAGCTTGTTTGTTTAATTAGAATAAAATTGTCATATATTATAAGTGTGCAAAATATAATAATGTAATTCTCATCCAATTCCATTTTATAGTTTGCAGTAAGTGGTGTGAATATGACTTATTGTAATCATAATATTAAAAATAAATATAGATTTTATAAGGAAAAGTGTATAATTTAGTCCACATGTGGTTGTATCTGAAATGTAAGTGAATATAATTATGTAAGTATGGTATTTATTTCTTTATTGTCATCAGTATGTAATAAATGAATTATTCATTGAATTACTTCTGCATTATTTTTCATTCACAAATCCAACTGAGTCTTACCAAACAAGGTAATATCAAAAGGCATAGCTAGGGGGAAGCATAAGTGAGCAGTGCCTACACCAGAAAACTTAAAAACTCAATATATTCTATTTTTCTGGGGTGGGCCAAAAGTAGGCAACTTAAGAAGAGAAAATCCATAGCTACATCAATGCCTATAAATAAACCATTGAGTAGTAGAGCAAATACACAAAATATCCATTATATTATAAATCAAAATGTCACATAAGTTGTAAAACTTTTTAATCGTAAATAATTTATATTTAAGAGAACCCATTTTCATACACACAAGACAACAATCATTGTATTAAACTTAGTCATGATTAAAACTTGACATAATTTCATTTTATTAACTATTTTCCCCCTCTAGGGCTTCTATTTCACTTATTATGCTGCTTTTCTTGGACATTTTCTCCTTCTGATCCTTGTCTGGGGTTTTCAGTGTGCCCATTTTGATTTTTTCCTCAAGAAATTCAATTTCTCTGAGTTTTTTCCGTAAGTTTTTGAGCCGTTTCAAAGGGTCTGCATTGTTGGTAGATGTGCTGGATATGGAACTTGGTGCTGGGGTGCTGAAGGTGGGCTCTGTTATCTCACATTTGGCAAGTCTGTCTGCAACTTCCTCGGCTGTTCCTAAAATTATACACAGCTGTTTCACTTTCTAATGTATTATGTAACACTTATTACAATGCGAGTTTCTATGCTAAGCTGTATGACTTAACATTTTATAATAGTTAAAGAAAAATTTGATAATACAACTTTTTCAAATGTCTCTATTGTTGAATCTTGTTTAAAAATAGATCAAAGGGAAAAAAATACTAAATAGGTATACTAGAACATTTTATACCAAGATATTATTTTTTATATTTTCTACTATCAAAGATGTCAATGCAAAATATCATTATTCAATGAAAGTTTTATTTTGTAGATATTTATATTGGGATATTATATTGGGAGGGCCCTATAACTTATAATAGTAGGTACCCATATTTATCCATTGCATATCTATGAATAAACATCTAAAGTGACGAAAAAAACACATGTGCATTGCAGCATCTTATTAGAGGAACCTATGTTACCTGAAGCCTTCTTCTTCTTTTTCTTCTTCTCTACATTAATGAGCATGCCAGGGATTGGCTGAGACATCTGGCCTTTTTTCTTCTGGCTCTCAGCGGCCATTTCAGGCGGCAAGCCAACGGGGAGGCCTGTGTTCTGCCGTGCTTTGAACTGTTTGCCTTTACTCTCGTACAGTGGCACCTCTTCTTGAGGGACATATCCATCTTTCACACGTCTTGGCTTTCTCCAAGTTCCATCGGGACGCTGAGTTGCTGGTATAAACTTACAGCCTGAAATGTACTGATATTGATACATCGTGACTAACAACTAAATTACTATCCAGTTTACTATTCTACAGAAGGTGCATGCTGCAATCTGCAAGTATGCTTCCAATGTAATTGGTAGTGAAACATCCAACTACAAACTAATTAAGTTTATGAATTTGTGCACAACTTTCACTGCTAGACGGTAACAAATTAAACTGTGTAGACATCTCGGAATGCAAGGAATGATTATTACTTCAGCAAACGCTGGATTCCTGTGAGATATGCTCGCAAGCTGTTGATTAGGATCATGAGGAGAATCTTTGAAATAACATACCATCTGCATCGAGTTCATAAGCTGAAGTAGCCATAATAATTCATGAACATTAGCCACGAATTTGTTTTAATTTAAAACACTAAACTTGTAAAAAGAAGCTTGCAAAATTCACGCTAACACAAGCTATTTTTGTACACAACTATCAATTTTTTTTCAGTGTTACCCAATCAAATAAAAAAAATACGTAGGTGTAGGACTATTTCGTTATGATGATTGGTAGAATCTTAATAAGTAGATCTTTCAGTTCGGTGTGACATTTTACGGCGAGCGGACGGTTTCTCCTTGTGTAGTGCTGAATTATTTATTTTTTTAAGCTTGGAGGCTACCATTCTTCAGTTATCATGGACGAGGTCCTTGGACCTTAAATTAAAAAGACGATTTAAAAAACATCATTCAGAAGGTATCTTGGAAGATAAACTGTTTTGCAGAAGTTAAGATTTTTATGTTAAGAGCTTTCCATAGTCGTGATATCTTAAAAAAGCTAATCAATTTCATCCATAGTGTATAGCGTATCTAACAGAGTTTATCATTTTGTTTGTTATTATACTTTGTAAGTTTATATAATGTTGTTTGTGTTCTCTATGAGACTGGCATAACCGCAAGGGTTCAAAGTCCCCAAATAAGAATTTGAAAAAAAAGTAGATCTTTATTTTATGTACGTTCTAATTTACATATCCCTGGGAGCGTATTGCCAAACTGCATACTGACCCAGGCACTCATAGTCTGTACTGAACTACGTCGTGCTCGTTGAAATCAGAAACAAATTGGATCAAAGTACATACGAGCTCAGAGCAGTCTGAGATGGTATGCATTTTGCTCGATGGTATGAAAGCAAACTGTGACACGCGAATATCTGTAACCAACTATACATCGCGTTTCATAATTTCCCGGGATTTTATTGCTATGCTGTTGCGGTTGTTATACCTATCCGTGAAACTGGACAACTTTGCCAAAACAACATACCTATTGTGAATTAATTTAAGTTTTAACTACCTGTTGTAAGTGTGACCGTAGCTAAAAATAAATTTGAATCGTAACAACTATACACAGGATTTTTAAAACTTGAAGTGTTTCCAATTACATTACTTATTAATATTTCAGAAGAAAGATGTATTTACCTACTTATAATATTGTACCTATTTGTATTTTTGGCAATATATTGTACCTATTTGTATTTTCGGGATAGGTAATAGCTCAATTAAGTCGATATGATAAGTAATTGATAACAAAGAATTGGTGATTTCAGTCTACCCGTGACCACGGTCGAAGCAACTCGGCCGAAACGTCGGGTTGATGAGGTATTTATTTATCTCGTCATTTTAGTGCGCGATTAGTCCCGTAGTATATAATAATAATGATTTTCATTAAATGCCAAAAACAAAAACTCAAACAGCAAGAGATGGACGCCACACCACGCTCTCTAGTGCTTTATTTCCCAATCGAAAATTATCAAGTGACAATTTTCATCCAATTATTTATTATGGTTGTAAACCTTAATAAATAATATACGTTAACTACTATTATTATTTTTTTACTATTATTTATTTTATTATGGTTGTAAACCTTAATAAATAATATACGTTAACTACTATTTACAAATTAAACTACATTATGTGCAATATAATTATAAATAAATAAGATATAGAAAAATATAAAAATACATATTTACAAAACAAACACGCCGTCCAGACCATCAGCGTGTGGGAAGGTCCCCAGAACACTGGCCGCGTTACCTCGCTGAATTGCAAGGCTCGGGCTTTGACCGAAGTACGCGCCAGGCAGGAGGCGAGGACCAACTTTTTTGATAAAGCTTTACAAAAGCTTTTTGTGTCGGATGACCACGGGCCCAAAGTTTCCACAGCTAACGCAACAAATTCGTAGTGTGCGTTAAGCTGTGAATACTTTTGATGTTTACCGTTTACCGTTTATTTCGTGACATACATGAACAAATATAAACAACAAACAGTGGTTAAACAGCAAGTGAGCACGGTATGCCACGAAAACCGGTCCCAACTCAGCGTGAATTGCTGATTGAGAACAATCAGCGCTGGTATTCTGCTGAGACCGGTAGGTGACGTCACGTACAACATAAATATAAATTTAAACATTAACAAAGAGTATAAATACACATGAAAACACATACACACAGTTAAATAAAATCACACAACAAAGACAGTATTCCATAAACTAAAAACATCAACACACATTATCCTACATCACACTATTAAATATCTTCATACGAAAGAGCAAAAAAAAAACGTAAAAGCTAAATAATTCAGTCGATAGATAGTAAAATAAATATTCTTAGGTAGGTATGCAGTTCATATCACAAATACAACGCACAATAACAATGAGATCTCAATTTTGAATCTAGATGGCACTTGTATCGTTTCTGAGAGATTCCTCACTTTTTTGATGAGCGAAAATAAACTTTTTTAGTTTATATTTAAAACAGAACAAACTTTGCGCGTTCCTTATGGGAGGTGGTATATTGTTCCAACATTTAGTAGCAGCATATCGGAAGCTGCCTCTAAAAGCCGCTGAGTGATGACGCTTTGTCCTCAGAAGAGACAGCTTCGAACATGCACGAGTTACGTGATGTATGTTTGTTTTTCTGTGCCTTCTCAGCCGCGGTTCCAGCACAGCGAGCGGAATCACCAAGGTATAACGGTGCCAGGGCATCCACACACGTGGCGTCCCACACTAAGGCTCGCCCGAGACTCCATGGTATTAGTGTGGCTCCATCAGGACGCTTACCGTCATTCCTTGACATTCCGCTGGGTTCCAGAGTCGAAGGCACAGAAGCAGTGGAGAGTTCCCGCCTGACTAAATCATTTATTGCCCGATGGCGATAAAGTCAGCCGGCACTCTTTAAACATGAAAGTGTTGTCCATATTGGTCCACGCCTCGACCACACTGGCAATTATGAGGCTCGCACAACTTGGCTCCTAGACGCAGACCCACCGCAATGCGTTGGCAACTGGGATCTAATACTGTGCCTATATTGTCAGACGGTAGAGCACGGAGCCAGTGACCTGATTCTGACTCCGAAAATGCTAAAAGACGCTCTGATGCTCGGTCTGAGTCATTCATTGCTTGATCCAAAAGGGCCGAATGGGTAATTTTTATGATGGGTAAGTCCCACAAATTTTGAATTTTTGTATCAGTAGGCAAATTGTCAGCTGAGTATGTCGCAGACCAAGCCGCCATGGCTTCCTCTTGGCAAGCAACTCGAGCTTCGGCTATGGGGCTGTTTAGGATCATGCCGATGAGAGTTTCCGAGCCATGAGAGGAAGCCAAGAAAGCAGGTAGCACCACACTTGAAATGCGGCGTATACCCAAACCCCCAAACGATATAGGGAAGGTAGCCTGCGCCCAGGATTTGTTATCAAAGTTCAGATTCAAAATTTTGGTGATTGTTTCTTGCAAAATAGTGTCTGCTGTATCAGTTATTGCGTGGAAATACCACACTGGGGAGCAACGCAGTAAATACATGAATTTTGGAGTAAAAAGACAAAGCCGAAGTATGTATATAGCCATGTCTGAGTTAATTTGGAAAAGTAGATTTGAATTTTTAGTGAACAAATCTAGTTTTGAGGATATTACCGGCGGAATTGCTTCTAAAAATAAAGGAGCGCCTAATAAAGTCAGTGAATTTTTACTTTGTACTAATATGTTTGGACACAAGGAATCGAATTTTTGGTAAATAGAGGAAAGAAAATCATCTGTCGTTTGATCTCCAAAAAAAATTTCGCATTTACTGTAATTGAGCGATTGGCCTTAATAAATAATTTTATCCGATCTTTATAATAATTAAATCTTTATAATAACAGTTTTGTAGTCGGTTTATTTATTTAAAGTAAGTAACTCTATTTTTACACTTTATTAAATATAAACCCTTTCTCTCAATGTAATAATGTGCAAATAAAATAATGAAAGTTTTAGAAGACAAGGCAGGCATGATGTCGCACCGCGCGGAATAAAAGAGATAAAACATGTCATAGAACGTTTAGCAGATTTTTAAAGTCGAACTCTTACTCCTAGAGGAAACCTCTCCTCTCATTCAGAATCAAAATTATAAATATTTTTTTGTATAACTGGTGGACAATTAAATAACATCGTAAAAATGATCTATAGTTATGAAACTACCTGCAAGACCAACAGCTGTGACTAACTCTTTTAGTATTTTTTGTTCTCCCGTTAATAACTATTTTATTAGAACTTTTGTGCATTGTGCAATAAATGAATATAAATATGTGTCAGAAGTATTTTGATCAAAATAGATGCTACACGTCTCTGTCTTTATAGAAAAGTGTTAAAATGGCAACGAAAATATCAACCAAAAAATTCGGAAGATGTAAATAAAGGAAATTGGTATGGGAAAAACGAAGACGTAGATCTCCTATTTAAAAGACAAGGATGAGAACCCTTTTTTGACAGCTGTTATTTGTCAGTGTTTCCATATACGAAAGTTCACACTGCCGGGTAGTATTATTATATCTTCTTTGCTGCCGGTATCAAATTGACTAGATTACCAACATTAAAAAACCATACAACTAATAATTTAGGGCAGATTTAGAGTAAAAATATGGTTTGAGTTCATGACAAAAGCAGTGATTAGTTTAGGAATAATTCTTTTAATTGTATGATGACAAAAGCAGTGTTTAGTTTCGGAATAATTATTAAAACACTGCTTTTGTCATCATACAATTAAAATAATTATTCCTAAACTAAACACTGCTTTTGTCATGTATGGCTTCAACTCTAACCATATTTTTTTACTCTAAATCTGCCTTAAATGATTTGTTGTAAGATTTTTTAATGTTGGCAATCTAGTCAATTTGATACCGGCAGTGTGAACTTTTTGATTCTTGTCAATTTTTGAATTTAATTTGATTGATTTGACGACAGAAACGCGATAAAACTTTAAAAATGAACAACTTAGTTAAGTCTGCTCACAAGCTAATTCAAGGCTGCGTAAAAAGCTCGAGCTTAGCGAGTGCTTTAGTATCCAGAACTCAGGCTCCTGTGAAACGTGATTTCACCCGAGGGATATGGCACATGAGCTCCAGAAGCCTAGATGGGCCTCCTGCTGCCATGGGTCTACTCCATAATCATTCCAACACCTGCAGTTGCGGCTGCGGTATGAAAGCCCTACACACAAAAGGTATTGGTTTCCTTTAGATTTTGAGGTTATGATTGCACCATATCTATCTTATCCTCAAAAACTTTCAGTAAATTAGAATGACATTGATGTTCCAATGACATTTTTCCCCTTTTTATTCAGATCAAGAAGAGGCAAAGACTAGCCCTACTCCGAAACCCCTTGGTGAGTCCTATCCATTTCCTCTCCTATCCCCGAAACCCTGGTAGGCCTAAACTATAACCTCATATAATGGTAATTAATAGATTGCAGCATAACTAATGCAGTCAAAAGATCGCACTGGTAGGTATAATGAAATGATGAAAAAAAAAATTTATTGATTTGTAGTCATAATGGATAAGAATCTTTACTAATATTAGGTTTCAGTAACTATTTTGATTGGTTTCTTACATTATTTTATACTATATTGTATTGGTTGGATACACAGCAACAGAAATTGGTATCAACTTGATTTTTGGTAAGGCTTTAGTTTCAAAATCGGAGAGTCATTGGCAACTTTTTATCATCCATGTTATGAAATAGCATATAGGTACTTTTATAGGCTGAAACATACAAGTCGGCTGATGTGAAGACAAGCTGTATGAAACACAATCAACATGCAGTTTTATGTGAGCTTTAGTCAGGAATAGATATTGCGAACCTTGTCAACTACATCCACTGACTTTCATGATTTGTCCAATAACATTGATTAGTAATGTCAGTTAGTCTAAAACTATTGCATTTAATACTATTGATAATGCTATTATATTAAATTTTAGCTCTATCACTGATACTGATCAGAAAAAATATCATGTTTTTAAAAAAATATTACTTCCAAACGGTAGTGACGTGAAAAATGTACTTGTTATTCTTATAGTATGTAAATGGATGTATAGTACAGAATGGTAAACTATGGCCATGGCACTAAAACTAAAATAAAAATTGTCAATTCCAGGAGAGCGGGAACTGGTAGAATTCCTGACTGAGGAGATAGTGGCGGAGCGCAAGGCACAGAAGGTGAAACAGCTGCCCACTGAACTGGAGGGATTCGCTGTAAAGGGTGACGGCGCTGAGGTCACACTAACAAAGAAACTTAATGATGAATCGTAAGTGGAATGTCTTAAACACCTGATTTTATAGAAATAAATTATTCTAGGTTATTTTACATTTTCTTTATTTCATATAGGTATGTGTTTGACTACATGCTGCCTGATGTTAAGCAGATTATATGGTCTAGGGTGTAGCATGCTTACCTAGAAGATATCTATTTATTCTTTATTTGAAGACATCCATGTACTTTAGTGGAAAGACATACTCGGGTGAAGCGTTCCACATTCTAGCTGCTGATTCCACATTACAACTCACACCAAATATCGAAATTGCACATCTTTTGCATCTTAGTATCAAACTTGTTGACTGTCACGTTAGCTTTTGTGCAGCGTTCTGCGCATAACTTCCCATCCGCCGACTTATGTGGCGCTTAGTATATAACAGTCAACAAGATGGATACTAAGACGCAAAAGATGTGCGATTTCGATATTTGGTGTGAGCTGTGCGGATGGGAAGTTATGCGCAGAACGCTGCGCAAAAGCTAACGTGACAGTCAACAAGTTTGATACTAACACGCAAAAGATGTGCAATTTCGATATTTGGTGTGAGCTGTAATGTGGAATCAGCAGCTAGAATGTAGAACGCTTCACCCGAGTATATAGGAATGCGCGGGAGCCAGAGAGACGAGACGCCGGGGCACACCCGCCTGCTGACTTTATGCCTCCCGCGCGCTCCCTACGCCCGTGCTCAACACTACGCCACGCGGCGTCGGCACTATGAACATGTGCGCAATAATTAGCGAATCACGGCGAAGTCTCATCTGCGGCTAATTTCTCATCCGCCAACTTTGTGGCAGGGACTATACAAGCTGCGAAACGCTCAATCCTGACTGAAGTTTACTCAGCTGTATGAGGATTAGGTTTCAGGCAGCTTATAGCTAACATGACAGCATTTGCAAAGGTCAAGAAGGTTTTTTTTGTTACTATGATTGTGATGACAGCAACAGCTGTTTGCATGAAAAAATACAAAAATTTTAACTAACTTTTTTAAATGTTCAAAGGACATGTCCACAAAATGTATGGAGGCTGGTATAATAATAACCAAAAATTTTAACCACAACACTCGTTACATTTCAAGAAAGTTCATATTTTTCTGAGTCTATTACAACAGTTAAAAAAAAAAGAGCCCTCCGATTTTTTCAAAATGAATTTTGAATTTATTAGGATATATAAATATATTTGGCTCAATAGGTAGTTTATCTCTAGCAACCCTGTTTAAGTAACCTCCAAATTGTTAAATAAAAGCATTTTTACCAGTTAGACACACTTTTAAAGTGTTTTTTGTCACATTGTACCTACTAACTGGTCACACTGGTAGGTTATAATTTTTAATTTTAGCAAATTAAGTGATGAATGTGGAAAAATCAGAAACAAATACAAGTAAAATAACGATAGAAGCACTTTATCATTGCTAAACTAGAAAAAGTAATAAGCTGTATTGTTATTTTTCATTCAATATATTTTTCAAAATTTAAAAAAAAATTGAGAGGTGAAAAAATCTAAATAAAATATTTTTGTATACCACTTGTGGACGTCACCTTTCATTCACAATTCTGATTTATGCATATGTTCCGATTCCAGCATCGTAATAACCTTCAACGTGAACCACACGGTGGACTCCGAGGAGCTGGGCGACGAGCAGCAGCCCGAGAAGCAGGAGTTTGCCGAGATGCGTTCGAAGCCGCAGTTCGAGGTGGATATCGTCCGCGCAGGCACCACTCTCGGCTTCACTTGCTCCTTCCTGCAGGAACCGCCGACCTCTGACGAATACAGTAATGTTCACTTTATAATTATTATCTTAGTAGGCAATGAAGATTTAATTGTACATAAAACTTGAGATGATCTCACTATGTAAAAATATTATTATCTTTGTGAGCACCATCCATTTACATAAATTGGGTATCCAGTACAGGACAGACGTTCCATGCATAGAAATGAAGAATTTTGATACCACATTTGGGATTGTCCATTATTCACACGAGGCTTAAAAAGTTGAATAATTTATGTAGATAAAAATAATAATTATTTGATTAATAAATGAGCCGTGGTGGTCTAGTGGTAGTAACACCCGACCTGCAATCGTGAGGTCGTGGGTTCAAATCCCGATCCCGCACCAATGAGTTTCTTTGGAACTTATGTACGGAATTTCACATCATTGGCTTTTCGGTGAAGGAAAACATTGTGAGGCAACCTGCATACGTCCTTAGAAGAAATTCGATGGCATATGTGAATCCACCAATCCGCACTAGGCCAGCATGGTGGATATGGCCCAATCACCCTTCGTGGGTAGGCCTACGTCCTGCAGTGGACTATTAAAAAGGCTGGTACAGTAATAAATGATATTAAAAAGCTCAGTGTCTCTATCCTATCATTTGAAGAGGAAATCACGAATTAGATTTACATTTTTTGTAAAATCCCGTGCTATGTTTGATTTAATCCTACTTCCTACTAATATTATAAATGCGAAAGTTGTTCCTCTTTCACGCAAAATCTGCTGAACGGATTGAAATGAAACTTTGCAATAGTGATACTTATACATCAGAATAACACATAGGCTATAATTTATAAAGATATTGCGTGAAACGAAGTTCGCCGAGTCAGCTAGTAATAAACAAAATGCTTATTTCAGATGACGTGTTCGGCATCGACGAAGTGACGCTGTATAAGGGAGAATGGAACGACAAGGTTTATGCAGTCGCCGGAGACGTACTTGATGGGGTAAGTACTTTTATACTTCACTACATAGTATTAAACAAAGTCGCTTCCCGCTGTCCCTATGAATGCTTATATCTTTAAAACTACGCAACGGACTTTGATGCGGTTTTTTAATAGATAGAGTGATTCAAGTGGAAGATTTATACGTAATACACCTGTGCGAAGCCGGGGCGGGTCGCTAGTTCATAATAAATTATAATTCTACTATATTTTCACTACAGTGCTTTTGCAAATGAGTGTGTTGCTACCAGCCACAATAGTGCCTCTGACATTTTTCTTACACATCTTGAATGCTCTGTAAATGTCCACATGATAGTGTGGCTAGTAGTCTTAGGGCCGCTTGCATAACACGTGGCTTAAAATCATAAATGTAATAACTAAATACATTTAACTTGTTAAACGCTTTTAACGCTAAGCACATTTAGAGTGGCCTTTGCATAAGGCGCTCCAGATGCTGTTTAAATAAACTTTTTTAACACGTGCCCTAAACCGTCCCTCGCGATGCGTTTCCGTTTGATGGTGGCTTGACAGAAATTGTATTTCCTGTCAAGCCACCATCAAGCACGTCTAAGCGCGCATAGTTTTGACTAAAGATTTGTGTGAATCGAATATCTGAACTTGTTCTCTTATTGGTTTGTGAATTGCTCTAGAGAGCAGAAGACCAATTACGATATACCACGTTCGTTTTTTCGGATTCTGTTCAGTTCTGTTGAGATTATTTTTGTAAATGAGTGAGAAGGCGAAAAATCGAATGGCAAGAAATCTTGCAGCGACCGATACTAAATAAGATCAGTTATTATCTAAAGAATGTATGAAACTGACTTTAAAAATAAATATCATCGGGTCCAAGCAAACTGCTCAAATTAAACAGTGTGACCTATAAATGGCATGGGCATCATTTTTTCACATGACCGTTACACACTAGACAGACAATAGACATACAATACAATAAACCTTAGAATAATGAAAGACATGCAAAAAACTTGTTACAAACAAAAATATTTAGTCATAATTGCACACTGTTCCCAAATGTGGCGAACTGCTGGTCATTCAAGATGGCGCTAAACGAATTTAACTTTTGCTAAACAGCCATTTTGGAGCGATTATTTTTGACAGTTCGGTAAATATGTTTAACGGTTGATTTTTTGTTGTGCAAGACACTAACCGTGATTAACTCCTTAAATATGTTTAGGAGCAGCTAAACGCATTTAGTGAACGTTATGCAAGCGGTCCTTTAATCAAAATCTACAGGATTATTCACAAAGGGTAAGGTAAAGCCAAAATGGGCTAATTGAGACCATCATCATGAACAACTTTTAATGGTGCCAAACTGCCAACCCAGGATTCGAGAAAAAAATTAGTTGTCCCAAACAAAATCGCAACTCAGAATTGTCAAAATGTATAAAGTAGCTATAATTTTTTTTTCTCTTGAATAATGGGTTAGGCCTATAGTAAAATTAGTTCATAATGATGATCTGATTCATCGGTTCCCCCTATCGGTTTAGCATACCCTTACTAAATAAATATTATACTGGTCATATATTTTATTTTATTTAATAAACCTCGCCAACACTATTTACACCAATACAACATAAGAAGGAACAGAACATATAAAATCTAAGTGACACAACAATTACATAGGCGAAGATAGCCTGTGTCGAGTATACACATTCGCAAAAAAAAAAAAATACGTTTTAGTTAACAAATTTACGAAATTCTTCTGTACAATGGTGACCTATATCGAGCAGTAACGTCTTATGGCTGAAATGATAATGATGAAAATTCCTAACTGTTATTTCAATATCTTTGATTTTACTTCCTAAAGTTTTAAATATTGAGTCTAATAGATAATTTTGGCACTATAGTGTTAACCACTTTTGGTCTAGTGGTTTACGTAACCAGTACCGATCAGCAGGTCGCCGGTTCAAATCCCGTCACCCCATTTCTATGCCACACTTGATACTATAACACAAGTAGTTGTCAGGTGCCAAAAATGGGGGAAAAAATATGCATCAAGTTGAAGTTGATTTCTCATTGTAATGTGAGGGATATTCAATGAAGTGCTACAATTTTCTTTCTCTCTTCATTTATTGTTATATCAGACTTTTCTATTTAGATATTTTCGATTTTATAATAAAATAAGTTGAGCTTCTTGTTGTGGAACTTTAAAGATTTGGCTTAATAGTGTATTGCATATTTGATAGTCTAGTCAAAGCATGCATATTATCTACAAGTATTGGAAAACATGTTTAGAGAAATTAAGAAAGTTGGAATAAAGAGTATTCATCCAATATCTAAATAGGTGCTCAATTCCAATTCGAATGAGTATTCATTTGTGACATAAAAAAAATGTACCTACTGTGTATGTTTATTTTTACCATTGCATCTTTCAAACGAATGCGAGGATTTTGGGCCATGATTCCCTATCGACTTGGTTTTCGTATTATTTTTTTTCGCGAGTTGTAGGCAAAGGTGTTATTTTGTATAGGCTGGATCAAACTTAGTGTCTGTGTATAGGCCGCGTCACACAAGTTGGCGGAAATGAAGTTAGCTACAAGCTGCGCAATATTCAATCCTGACTGACGCTCACACAAAGCTGCGCGCTGATTGGATATTGCGCTAACTTCATTTCCGCCAACTTGTTTGACGCGGCCTATACATGACACGACTGGTAACTGGTAGCGTACTAGCAATGTATTATATTAGCTACGCGAGAGAGGACGTGCGCTTGTAGCTAACTTGAAAGACGACAAGGAGTTTGTTTGGCCCTACAATCACCTTACAAATGCAAAATTTCTCTATTTCAAAGTTAATTTCATAATTATTGTCCCCAGTATCTGTACGATCTCCTGATGAACCTTCTAGAAGAGAAGGGAGTGAGCAACGAGTTTGTGCAGAAGCTGTCAGACTTCAGCACCGCGTACGAACACTCGGCCTACATCAACCTACTCGAGTCGCTCTCCAAGTTCACCATCGGAAAGTAACTCCGATTTAGTATGGATAGATAAAGCGTTTTGCACAAAAAAGAACCGTTAAAAACGCTTTTTCTATCTACACAATGCCCCTAGTATGGTTTTTTTAAATTTTATACGCGCTCGGTAATAGTATTACCAAAAGTTTTGACGTGAATATGTCTTTAAAATTGCTTCCATAGGGTGGCAATTCAAAAAAAGAATGAGAACAAAATCGAGGGATACAGTTTGGTGTTGCAGCTTCAAATCTGGCATTACTATCTAAAATTCAATTACACAATTGAAATAAAGAATAAAAAAAAATTAAATAGATTTTTGATGCTACCATTTTTTTTATTTAATTAAGAAAAAAACGATACCGCGGCCTGTACCGGTAATTTGTCAGGTGCCGTCTACGGAACTTTGACAGATTGTTTGGAATAATTATCCATATTTTCCGTATACTTTCGGAACGGCTGTTCGAAAATCAATTTTAGATTCCTTGTTCAAACATATTTGTTTGACTTTGGCGTACTTACAATATTGTATGGAAATAAAATGCGCCAACCCAATGCCAACAGATGGCGCTGTACAAATTCTGTAGTTTTATAAATTGTAGTTCTCGCTAACCTCATCGAGTGCGTGAAAATCTTGACGAAATCTTACTAGGGGATTGTTTAACGAATGATTGAGCACATAATACGCTCGAATGTATGTTTTTGAGTGTTATTGCACTGGCCTTTTGGAAATCGTTCTATAATCTTTTGGGCTTTAGTTTTTGGATATAGACTAATTTCGACGCTTTGATTTCACATTCATTATTTTAATGAAGATTTAGTCTGAATTAATATAGAAGCGGCCGAAAGGGCAGGAATCTTGGCCTGTATATTTTTTTTATTCTTATTAGTATTTTTGATTTGTTTGTAATAAATTCTAATAAACGAAATGGTTTATATCCAATATGGATTGGTTTCCAAAAGCCAGTGGTGATCTTAAATTGGTGGTTGTCAAATTCTTGTACCATTTTCTTATTTTTTTCGTTTTCTGTAACAAAAAGAGATGTTCAAATTAAATTTGAGTGTGGTACAAAATATTATTGACAGTGTGAGTTTGTTGAGAAAATTAGTACCTAAGTAGTAATCAAACAAAGAGCAAAATAAATTGTTTTGTAGTAAATTGCTTAGCAATTATTTAAAAAAATAAACACTACATACTCTTAGTAAAATAATATTTACCTACAGACAGTATGTACAGGATTATACACAACGGATGCAGTAAGCCGGAATGGGGTGGTTTAGATTATCATTATAAACTTATAATGGTGACCTCATAATGAAAGTTGTTTATTGAATGATGATCTGAATCTCTCAAGAATTTGAGGTAAAAAAACAGCTATTTCATACATTTTGTCAATTCTGAGTTGCAATTATGTATGGGACGGCTGGTTTTTTCTCAAGTTCTGGGTTAACCTCGTATTCATTCCTGATTGTTATTTGGTAAAGTTCTTCTGAAATAGAAACTTATTGTTTATTGTTAAAAATGATGGTCTGAATCAGCCCTTTCGGCTAAATACGAGTAACCCTGTACATTATTATTGTATGTTTTCCGTGTGTTAGGTTTATAATTTTAGGTCTTGATAATTAATTGTGTTTACCAATTTGTTTTTGTTAGTTTAAATATAAACAAAGCATTTATTTTGCTGTAGGATAGCTTTAAAGGAGTTTAGTTCGTTGACACGATCGTCAATGTTATGTTGATAACAAAATAAAATGTTGTTCCCGTAATCTGTGTGTTTTATTTGCAATATCTTGCTAGACAATCCGTAAATTTTATAACCTTGTTATCTTTGTAGGTACTTATGTGTGGCAATATTTATATTTTTATTACAGGTGTCCTTGTCTTATTAGAGCGCCGACAGTTGACGTCAGACAGTATGTAGTCAAAACTTATCACTACATAGTATAAAACAGTCGCTTCCCGCTGTCTGTTTGTCTGCGCAACGGATTTTGATGCGGTTTTTATAGATAGTGATTCAAGAGGAAGGTTTATAATTATGTATAATACACCCAAAGACCTTCGATCCAGGTCTTAGAATACACCTGTGCGAAACCGGGTCGGGTCGCTAGTACGGAATAAATAAATAAATTTATAAATATTTTGGGACACACGGCCTCTGACCCCAAACTAAGCAAAGCTTGTGGTATGGCTGCCAGAGACTGGTATACTACATATACTTATTTTTAAATACATACTTATATAGATAGTAACTAAATAACACCCAGACACAGAGCAAACATCATGTTCATCACATAAATATTTGCCCTGCGTGGGGATCGAACCCACACCTCTTTGATCCAGAAATTAGGGTCACTAACCACTGAGCCACCGAGGCAGTAAATAAATAAATAAAGTTTTATTTAAGGCAGTGTTCTGACAAAAAGTAGTTTTATTCATGCAGTTTGTTTATTTTCCAGTTTTTCATGTACCTACATGCATTTTGTGCAGCTCATTTTTAAGAAATCGCATTTTAATAACTCTAAGAGAAATAAAAAAAGATAAATTAAATTGAAATAAAAATTAAATATATAAAAGATTTATATTTTCACATAAAAAAATCCTAGAAAACGTGCCTACTACTGCCTACCATGACCGACTCGGTCACTGACAGGTTTTTTCTGCCATCTACATGAGTCAATGGAACAGATAGGCTTTCGTTTGACTATACAGGGTTGTCACAGTACCTACAAAAATAACTCACCAATAGCACAAAATTACTCTTAGAAGAACGACAAAATACCCCATATCGAACACCAGTATTTACAAAAATAGACAAATTAGTAATATTTTGCTTGTGGTATGGTTGCCATTAGTTAAAAGAAGTATTCGAAAAGACATAAGAAATCATAATCTAAATATATTCCGAATGGCTCTAGAATCCAACAAGTCACTCAAAAGCGCTAAACAAGGAATATCTAGCGGTAAAACTAGCATCACACGTCTCAAGGATTCCAATGGCAAAAATCAAACGGATAAAAGTGTCATATTAAGCACAGATTTTTATACTCAACTATACAGCGATCCGACAAGCAACAGCAATGACCTAGGGGAATACTCATGCTCCGAATCGATCGTGCCAATTAGTGGCTATGAAGTTCATCGCGCTCTTTGTAGCATGAAGTACAGCAAAAGCCCCGGAGAAGACGGTATCACAACCGAAGCTCTTAAAATTGGAGAACCTGCACTTCTTCCCCATATCACCAATCTGTTTAATTCAATTCTGCAAACTGGTATTTTCCCTAATAACTTTTGTCACTCTACTATTGCTCTTCTCCATAAAAAAGGTGATAAAGCAGATATAAGTAATTATAGACCCATAAGTCTCATATCACATATTTACAAAACTTTTATAAAAGTTATCGAAAACCGAATATCTGCCAAATTAGATTCACATCAGCCTCCAGAGCAAGCCGGATTCAGATCTGGCTTTTCCACTACAGACCATCTTCATTCCCTAAACCAAATCATCGAAAAACACCACGAATATAATGTACCTTTGTACATAGCATTTATCGATTACTCAAAAGCCTTCGATAGTATAAGCCACGCTTCACTTTTTCATGCACTAACCAGACAAGGTATAGACCCAACTTACATTAAACTTCTTCAGAGAATATATACCATCAGCACAGCAGCAGTTAAAGTAAATAGCACCGGACCATCGTTTCGTATTACCAAAGGAGTGAAGCAAGGCGATCCACTTTCCCCAAAACTTTTTACAGCTACACTGGAAGAAATTTTCAAAAAACTGCCGGCCAGATGGGAACAAAGGGGAATTGATGTTGGTGGAAGGAAGCTCACTAACCTTCGTTTCGCTGACGACATAGTTCTGTTTTCTTCTTCAGCTGCAGAACTTACAGAAATGCTAGAAGACCTAAGCACAGCTAGCCTCGAGGCGGGCTTGAGAATGAATATGTCAAAGACCAAGATCATGACCAACCGCACTGCACACCGCATCGCCGTTAAGGGGGAGGAGATTGCATATGTCCATGAATACGTATATCTTGGCCAAATAGTTTCTTTCCAAGCGCGACAAGATAAAGAAGTAGCCCGTCGCATCGAAAACGCCTGGAAGAGCTATTGGGCCATGAAACATCTTATGAAAGGCGAATTACCGCTATGTCTAAAACGTAAACTCATGGATGTGTGCATTCTACCCGTTCTCACATACGGCGCCCAGACTTGGTCATTGACTAAAGATCAAAAGACCGCGCTCGGGGTTTGCCAACGAGCAATGGAGCGAAGCATACTAGGAGTCAAATTAACCGATCGAATTAGGAACACTATGCTGCGCTCAAAAACCAAAATCGCCGACGCTTGTCAAAAAGCCGGACAATTGAAATGGGATTGGGCGGGACACGTCTGTCGCATGCCGGACGACCACTGGGCAAAGGTCACCACCAACTGGATTCCAAACTCCAAACGACCTTTGGGCCGACCCAGACGCAGGTGGCGCGACGAACTGAGCTCGCACGACAAGCACTGGACCACCAACGCAGTGAATCGCGCAGTCTGGAAGGAGGGAAGGGAGGCCTTTGCCCAGCAGTGGGACAATACAGGCTCAAAATAATAATAATAATACAGGGTTATTTGCTTACACTGCACTAAGCCGAAGAAAGATGGTGATTCAGACCATCACTACGAACAATTTTTATTATGAGGCCAACCCACAATTAGATAAAAAAAATCAGCTGTTTCATACAAAATTGCAACTAGGAATCGACAAAATATACCTGTGATGCATTTCCTGTATATATATTTCCCTGTATTCCGCCTGATGTTAGGAAGGTATTCGGTCTAGGGCGTAGCACGCTTACCTAGAAATTACCTAGTTTTTCGGGATCTCAGGTGCCTACCTACGTTGTACCTATCTAAGTTCATCTTAGCATCCCGCGACAATCCCAACTCCCGAGCTGGGTTACTAAGGTACTGCAGGTATGGTACTGGTAGTATGTATGCTGTAATCACACTAAATAGTCAAAGGCTGTAATGAATGCCGCGACAGGCACGACTGTAACACATGTACTTAAGGAAAATAATGTAGGTAATTAATTACATCAGTATTCTAGCTTATGACATCTACCTATGAGCACGTGAAGCAGGCATGAAAAGGTATTGTCCTACACATCAATAAGTACAAAAATAAATGTCAATAACAAAGGTGTGCGAAGCTATCTATTCAAAAAAGGTCTGATTATCCTTGAACATGAAATGTTATCTATGAAAAGCACTTTCAGTCGGTAATGTGCCTGTCAAGCATCTAACGATAGCTTATCTTCACGCGGCTGCCACACCAGACCACTCCCCCTTCACAATACAAAATGTACCACTGGGGCAGTGTCATCTCTGGATCACGCCAATTAGCGTGAAAGTTTATCTCTGTCTGATTAAATAAAACCTAGTTATTATGACATATACCTGTTTGATAAAAATAATGATAAGGTACGAGAAGTTTATAAAAACGAGTGGTAGACATTTTGATTTAAAGTTTTGCGCGCCACCGCGGGCACGACAGCTGACCGTCTTCACTTACGAATTGATTGGATTTGATTCGATCAGCTGACGCCATTATCATTTTCGCGATAAATAAACAAATCGCTATCTATCCCTTTCTTTTTGGCACTATTGTGTTAATAGAAAAAAGATAACATAACTTTTCTACAGGCTATTTATTAAGTCTGTGTTTAAGAACAAAATGCAAAATGAATCTCACAAATCAAAACTAAGCTTACATTTATAAGCTTCAAATCTGACCAATAATAGATCTGTAACCGGTGTGAACATCGTACGAACTGAACTGTCAAATCGCATACCAAATCAAAATGAAGCGAGTTTTATTTTATCTTGCCAAGATGGCGGGCGTGAACAGGCTGATGGTCCCGTGCAAACATAATTTAATAACGCCTAATAAGCTTTACGAATTGTGTTTGACGAATTTAGTGAACTATGTGAAGAAAGCAAAGTGTGATAGACATGTGTTGCGAACGCTGCCGGACAACGTTCTCATGGATGTTTACATAAAGGTGAGTTATGCCATTGATTCTTCGATAAAAACAGTATGTCGAACGAGATTAGTACCGTTATTGTTGTTGAAAATGTTCTTGTTTGCGATAAGTGCTATCTGAATTGAGATCGGGCGATTGTATGAGGTAATTCTGTCGTTTCACTGTAATATTGTGTGTTGGCAAATGATCGATAGGATGGCCGTGAACCCAGCTTATAGCGGCTATACAGCAGGCATGTCGGGCTTGTGGGAGGTAGAAACCGCGCAGGCGGTCGCCAGGCGACAGGCAGGTCTCAGCTAGACTTCTACATGCCTTTTAGTACTTTCATTTTATTGTACGAAGCCACACAGCCCGTTCTTTGTTACGAAACACACGGACCTGCGTGTCGAAGTGCTCGGGTCGAAATTGACATCTTGTAGGGAACAGCTGATATTTTTTCGCGATATTATCTACCTATAATGAAAATATCATATTTCAATGTAACTTACAGAATACAGGCACCAAATCAAATCATTGTTGACTATTGGTGATAACAACTCAATAAGTAGGTAGTGTAGGTACCTACATAATTAAATTTTAACAAAGCAATATTGTTGACATTTTCTCTTGATTGCCTACTACCTACCTACCAAACCGTATCCTAAATCATCATATCAGCTGTAGAATGTCCACTGTTGGACATAGGCCTTCTCAATGGTTTTCCAATAAGACCAATATTATTATTAGAACATCAGATTGTAACACCACAGCCGCCATGAAGATTAATTCGAACGGTAAAAAAGTTAACAATAACATTTTTTACTAATTCAATTTTGTGAATATTGTATTGTTAGAAGTACTAATTAAAAGTAATTAAATTATTTGTTATGTTGAATTGTAGGTTGTTTTAACTGTTAGCCATGTTAGAGGTTTTCTGGCCATCTTAAAAACCCTGAAGCCAGCACTACCCACCAAACATAAAGTTAACATAAGTATTATTTAAGTACTTATTTAGGTTAACCATTTGCATAATTGTATTTGTTATCAAATAAAGAGCTGAAACCAAATGAGCCTGGCAATTTGCCTAAGGGGTACATTGATTTACAAAACATGGTAAACAATGTGGAATCAAAGGTGCGTTCGGATAGCCTACTGGTGGCAAAAATAACAGTTCAAAACGCTAAAAACGATCACATTCAGCGTTCGGTTTGGGAATGTGTGAGCAAAAGTTGCATTTTTATATGTTTTCATTCACCGTTCGGATAGCTTGAAAACAGTTAAAAACGCCATCGTGAACTGTTAATTTTGACCCACGTGAGGAGGTGGGTTCTTTGTGATCGTTTTCTGACATTTAAGAGTTTGATGTTTTATTGTTGATAAAATTTTGCGCGTAATCTAAAGTTTCAAGCTTTTTAATAATTTGTACAGTGTACAATTAATAATAGACGGTGTTTAAGGCAGAACAGCGAAGCAAAGATAATGTAAATACTACAAGCAAATTGCGTATTGCTAAAATCGGATAAAATTGTGTAATTTAATGTTTATATTTAATTGTGTAGTGTAATGTCCTGTGATTTGATGTTTCACAATGTTACTACTGCTACGAGTGACACGTGGGTGATTGACCGTCAAAAGCAGATGTTTAAATCAGAACGAATAGCAAAAGAAAGAACATGTAAGTTTGCAAAACAAAAATCACATCTCGCGAATTTCTGTATTTTCGAAGTATTGCCGCCATAATTATGTTGTTTGACATTTGACGCACCGCAGTTTGTTCCTTTTGCGTTCGTTTTGGGAAGTGAGCAAAAGTAGCATTGTTGGCGAAAGGAACAAAAATCCCAAACCGAACGCTTTACATCAACACTAATTTTGCAAACGCCAAAAACGCCACCGAGCCCAAACCGAACGCACCTTAAGATTGAATTCTACATTGTTTACTGAACACTGAACATATTGAGTGGGCTTGGCTGTGTAGGTAGAAAGTTCCTTTTGTTTTTCACTTGCTAGCTCGGCTAGTAACATACTATTAGCTCTACTGTGGCTCAGGGAGTTTTCCTCTATAAAATCAATACTTTTATGATCTGACAAAGGCATTGAATACTGGGCATGATTATGAATCACTAGCGACCCGCCCTGGCTTTGCACAGGTGTATTATACATACAATAAACCATCCTCTTGAATCACTCTATCTATTAAAAAAAACGCATCAAAATCTGTTGAATAATTTTAGAGATATAAACATACATATGGACAGACAGCGGGTAGCAACATTGCTTTATACTATTTAATGATGTATTTGTATTATGTTCTACATACAATAGAAGCAATACTTATTTGTATTTCCAAAAAAACTCTATGTTTATTAAAAGCTGAGATTAAATAAAAAAATCTTATTATTTATTTGCGCTGAGATTAAAAGACGAAAAATTGTTTTTTTATGGCTTGGAATAGAGCATTGGGGTTGTGTTGTACATTACTTGATAAGGTTATATAGTAAATTTTTTTTGTATAGGTGTAAATATCTACACAAAAAAAGATTGCACAAATGCCTTGTAGTTTGCTGTTGATTTTTTTCCACAAAGCCGGGTTGGCTAGTAAAATTTGTTCATAATTACTCCCTCTTGACTTTTTTCTCTATGCAAATTAACTTGTACATACATGGCTTGGACATATTTTAATAATCAATTTCACAAAAATCCTTTTCAAAATATATCTACACTAGATCTTACTGAGGATCTTAAAAAACTTAATAGAAGCTTATATTTACGTTTCTATAAATCCTTTATTGACTAATTATTTGTGGTATACACATAAGAAATTGGCAGGACAAGACCGACAAAACTGGATATCTCGAGATGAGGGCCTTTGCCCAACAATGGGACAGCACAGGCTCATAAACAAACAGACATAAGAAATAGTAGATGGTACCTATGAGTATATTGTAATCAGATCATTCTCAGACATACAGTAAAAAGGCTTCACTTAAGTGCCCTAGATTGGTTCTAAAATTGTATGGCGATGATGTAGATTTGTGTGGCGCTCAGTATAATTAAGTCTGTATAGGCCGGGTGGCTAGCCCTGTTGTCAGACTTTTTAAGCACTCATGGTTTGTTGATTTTTGTGCTATCCTTTAGGAACTTTTTATTTTTTAGGGATAAAAAGTAAATAATCAAGTCATTGCATTGCTCTGTTGCTCCGTCCGCCTGAAAGAGGAACATGTTGGAATATGATACAAAAACTAATCTAACTCACTCTAACATGTAATGTATGTGAGTGTTTCTCTTTCCTTCACGACGTTTACATTATAGTAAAATACCCCTTTGTTCTACAGCTTTAATGCTTAACCTACTTATTATGAATTCCTTACCACTGTTCTTATAGAGCTGTGCTAGACCGCACTCGCACCTATCCTACCAAATATCGGTAAATAAATGATTTATATTTTAAACCGATTAACTAAATATTTTATTTCTGGCATCCAAACCCTTTTGAACAAACCAACAAATACACTTTCAGATTTATAATATTAGTAAGGAGCAAGTAAAGAAGTAAGGATTGAAATACACAGCCTATTTTAATAAATCTTGTCTGTATGTTTATGGACAATGCTAGTCATTTAGTAGGCATATAATTAAACAAAATGTCTTACATATTTGAAAAGTCTATACAGTTCTTAAGTATGTCAAGTGACATTATCCGTTACGGATGATGTCACTTGACATACATATTAAAAAGATTTTGGCCTTATGATATTTGACCATTTACCCCAGAACTATAATGTTTTACATCATAGTAGTCCAGCTCCACAACTAAAAGGAAACCAAGCCATAATAATTTATTATTTAAAGTAGAGCTCAACTTATTTATTTATTCATCACAGGTTACAGCACCATTACAGTTCAACCAAGTTGATGCTGCCCTTAACATGTTAAATATAAGACACAAACATAAAAGAAATATAACATAATCATTACATACACAGCACAAACTACTCATTCGAAATTATGGGTTTTCACATATTTTCTGCGCCACTTCTGTGAAATTTGCCAGATTGCACCCAAAAATATCAAAATCATTGGCGATTTTATTTAATAGTGTCAGAGCGCTACGTATCTTGTACGCGCGTGTACTTGTAGGTATCTATAGAGTATCGAGGCGCTATATGGGATGCTGAAATGATTGTTGACCAATCAAGGTCAAATAAGTCGATATGTTTAACCCTATCTGCTGCTACTCGGTGAGACAGATATTATAAATCAATTAGCTTATAGTTGCAGCTTTGCCCGACAATTATCCCACCAGAACAGGTATAAAAAGTAACCTAAAGATTGACACTTTCTTACTTTTAAACTAAACATATTAATAAATAAAGAAAGAAAATCTAAGAAACACGCTTTCATGGCATATCAAACTAAAAAGTGTAAAATAATTTTCAATATAGGCAGAAAATAATAATAAACGAAAAATATTAAAATTATTTTAAAACAATGCGTGGGGTGCTCGATTTACGAAAAAATATGGCACAAAGCGCAAATGTTTTTTTTTTAAACTATATTTATTTTTCGCTCAAAGGGGCAAAATCGAGCTCAAGGGGTTGGTAACAAGCAACCAAACACACAGGCGAAACTAATAAAAGCGTGTTAAGAATCAATCCGCCGCGCGTCGTTCCGTTGCTGCGTAAAATATCTACGAGTAGTAACCAAACAAACCTTCAAACACTCTTTCGGATTTTTAATATCAACAAATCTGGGCACACAGGGACCTTTTAACAGTTAAAATCCCGATTCGATCCCATTCCGATTCGGTTAGTGCCAACCGTCAAATCTGTAAAAAATGTCAGCAATGTTGGATGTCGATCCCAACTAAATCAGGGTCGACATCCAACATCTACAGACGTCCCGCGCATAGAGGACATTATAATATGGTCCCGCGTATGGCGTCCACTCGTCTACTGCTTTTTATAGGCTCCCCCTATAGATTTCCAATAAGAAATCCAATAAAATCGGCTAAGCTCTAATTCTGTTGCAATAAAGCTTATTTTAACTTTTCAAATACGAATCGCGATGCTTTGAGAAAGTGAGAGTGTGCCACAGAATATTACGAGTACCGTGGGAATGATCAACCTATCATCTACATTTACTTTCCATATGATTTGATAAATGAAGCTAGATAGCTTCATTTATCATAGACTAAGTTAATATTTTATAGAGAGACCGCAGACTTTGTCTGTTTATGTATGTATACTAAGCGCCACCGCCACACAAATCGACGGATGAGTAGTTAGCCGCAGATGACACTTCGCCGTGATTCGCTAATTATTGCGCATTTTGTGCAAAATTCCGACGCCCCGTGTCGTAGTGGTGAGCACGGGCGTAGGGAGCGCGCGGGAGGCACGAGATTGGCGGACGGGTGTGCCTCGGCGCGATTCTCTCTGGCTCCATCGAACCATTAGTAATTTTATATAGAGACTTAAAAAATTGGTCTCACTAGTTCGACGGTCGAACTTATAGGTACAATCATTACATTTTATATACGTTTAAACCGATTTTAAATTTCGCGTTCGCTATTCCGGTTAAAATGACATTAAAAACCGGATCTAATTTACGATTATGACATTGGAATTAAGAATACCGTTGCTCGCGAATTTCCGCAATGACAGAATGTAACGTCTGGCGTCTGTCTTGTGGTCAATTGGTCATCACCATCATCAGCTTATATAAATCCACTGCCTGTATTCTTTCCCTTCCGCCCTTGTTCCCTATATCGGGCTAATAGACATAACACATACAAAAAAAAACATAATAATACTTGTCAGTCTGTGTACAAAAGTGCATCAACTGATTTTAACCTTAATTTTTGGCAGGAATGCTATGTAGAATGGAGCTCGCTTGCATAGTAGGTTCCTAAAAGTATCTACTTTAGAAAAAACTTCTAAAGCGTGTACTTTAGCTTTAAAGACGCATAGATACAACCTGATTGTACTGTTGTAATCGTAAATATAAGATTCACCCAATGCGTTTCATATTCTCGATAGACAAGTATGTATGATAATAATGCTACTTATTTAAAGTTATCATATGTTGCAAACGTTATCTCTGTATTTCTCAAAGTACAAGATCTATTAATTTTAATTTCTTCAAATATGACTGGTTTTAGGGGAGTTTTAATTTTACTCAATACATCTATTATACCTATTGGTTCAAAAATTGTATATGTTACAGCACATACCGATCACATTAAAAGCATCAACATGAGCAAAATAGTTTCAGTAGACACAGACAAATTACACTATTCACTCACACTTTCTCACACTTGCACCCATACTCATGTTTTTTCCAAACAACCTCCATTTCACCACTTCAAGGTCACCAATGGAGCGACGCTCATTGTTATCAGAAAAACTATTCTCACAACTGTGACAATTTATGACAATGGGTAATATTGACGTTTACGATGATTTAGACGAAACCCTCAAAGTAGAGTGCCGCTCCATTAACAAGCCAGAAGATTGTAAAAAAAGCATTGCACCTTATAATTTCAAAGTTCTATCATTTAATATTAGAAGTTTAAACCAAAATTTTTCCAAATTACTTCCAACCTTACTCCGATTAGATTGTGAATTCGACGCCCTAGTCCTATCTGAATGTTGGCTCCAGGAACATTCCCACATTCCACTATTACCAGGCTATGATGTTTTTCGCACAGAAAAAGTGTTCAACAAATCTAGCGGAGTTGTTATCTACGTCAAGGCCCGCTGGTCTGCTTCAGCTACGGAGCCTGCGTTCGAAGATGCAAACTGTCTCATAGTTAAGGAAGGTAACTTTTTAAAAATAGTGGGCATTTATAGGTCGCCTGCAGTTCAAGATCTAGCTAGGTTCAATGAGTCTCTGGAGGATGTCCTGGATGGTATGAACAAGCCAGAGTCTTGGTAACCGGCGATATTAACATTAATTTGTTACAAGAACCCCCGAGTACCGGAAATTCATCATATCAGTGTATCATGGCTAGCCAGGGCTTTCTTCCCATTATTACTGTACCGACCAGGAAAAAATCATGTCTAGATCATGCATATATCAGAACTAAAGCAAAAAGCCTGGGAATAGTATGCAAAACTTCCATAACTGACCATGCCATTTTGCTTATCGGGCTAAATATAAACCCAAAAAATATCAGAAATGCTGATAGGACTGTAACCAGGACCGATTTTTGTGGAATTTCTGAAGAGCTCAGACGTGTGGATTGGGGACAGGTTCTGAATAAAAGTGACGTAAATGACGCGGTCCAAGAATTTAGTAAAATTATTTCGGATAGCATCCGAAAACACACCCATAAAAAAAAAATAAGCCGTTCAAAGTTTACCCTTAAGCCCTGGATCACACCGGGTTTGCTACGATGTATGAGACATCGGGATAGTCTTCACTTACAGACGAAAAAGGAGCCTCAAAATGTAATTCTTAAAACAAGCTATACCCGATACAAAAATTTTTGCAATAACTTGCTGCACAAGCTTAAGACCGCTCACGATAATGCGCAGCTAGCTCAGCACCACAGTGACCATAAAAAATTATGGAATACTATAAAGGAGATTTGCGACATGCCAGGTTCAAAAGTTGGTGCCCAGGATTTGCTAAAAAATGCGGGAAACCCTAAACAGGCTCTTAACAACTGCAACAAACATTTCGCCACAGCCGGAACTAGATTAGCTTCTAACATTCTAAAAAAGTTGAATACATCACATGAATCGTTGAGCGAAAGATCCTCCTTTTCGAATCGCTGCTCTCACTCGTTCTTTTTAGCTCCCACTGATCATCAAGAGATTGGAAGCGTGATAGATAATCTCAAGACCCACAGTGCGCCGGGGATGGACGCGATAACTCCTTTGATACTAAAGCACGCTAAAGATGCGCTGCTGGAGCCTTTTATCACATATGCAATCTAAGCTTGGCCTCGGGAATTTTTCCCGAATGCTGGAAGGTGGCATCTGTGATCCCAATTTATAAAAGTGGTGATAATGAGAGCCCTGATAACTATAGACCAATTTCGCTCCTCAGTATAGTATCTAAAATATTAGAAAAGTTAGTAAACAATAGACTTGTAAGTTTTATTGAAAAACACAGTTTACTCGATGGGCGACAATTTGGTTTCAGAAGAAAAAAATCAACAGAAGACGCTGTCCAATTGCTAACTGAAACTGTATCGTCACAACTAGATAAACGAAAGAGATGTATAGCCGTATTTTTGGACCTAGCCAAGGCTTTTGATTCCATTTCTAGGAAAATCCTTTTAAAAAAACTTGAGAGCTTTGGAATTCGAGGAATTGCGCTCGGCTGGTTCAGCAGTTATCTAGCTAACAGACGACAATGTATCAAAATTGGCGAACATACGAGCGACGAGATGCACATAGCTTTTGGTGTCCCTCAGGGGAGCATTCTAGCTCCTACCCTGTTTACACTCTATATGAATGACATATTCAGCCTCGACATCCCGAACTGCGAACTCATCTGTTACGCCGATGATACTGCAGCCATATTTCACGGTGATGATTGGGTATCTGCAACCAAATGCGCCGAGGAAGGCATAGCGATATTGTCCCACTGGCTTGACGTAAATCTCCTTACTTTAAATATCAAGAAGTCAAACTTCGTTGCTTTTCATATTACAGCTGCTACTAACACAGCCCTATCAAAGCTGACTGTACACAAAGACTGCTCTATTTCATCTGACCGCGAAACATCCAGAAGAGCATGTAACTGCAGCTCAATCGGGAGGGTAAAATTTGCAAGGTACCTGGGGGTTGTGGTGGACGAAAACCTGTCCTTCTCTAAACACATTACGTTCATCTCAAAACGAGTTCGTAAATTGTTGTATATTATGAAGTGCTTAAGAGCATCTGCGAAAGCACATGTCAAAAAGCTAGTGTACAAATCGCTGTGTGAGTCACTGCTGCGGTACTGCATAGGTGTCTGGGGTGGTGCTGCTAAGTCACATATGGATGAGGTAGAACGCGCACAAAGGGCTGTTCTGAAAGTGATGCTGGGGAAACCTCGCCGCTTCCCCACTGATAAGTTATATGAAGAAGCTTCAGTTTTGAGAGTTCGGCAGTTATTTGTTCTGCGCGCAATTAGCAAAGTCCACCATCTCTCTAGCACTACCAAACCACGCAGACAAAACCGCCACAGTGATGTTCCATTTCCAAAAGTGCACACATCATTTGCTGCCCGTCTGCCTAAATATGCCCAAATATTTGCCTACAACTCTGTTTGCAAAGTATTAGAATTTAAAAACACAACCTTTGCGGAATCTAAAAGTAAAATAGTACAGTGGCTGCTTTCGTTATCTTATGACCAAACTGAAAAACTTGTGGAGTATACCGAGTTGAAGAGAAGAGATATTTTTCACTTGACTGGGAAGACCGAACATGAAAGTGATTTTGGTGCCGGTCCCATCTTGCCGTGACCGAATTCGACAGTACTTCACACACACAACACACACACACACCACACACACACTACATACACTCACCACATACCACACACACACCACATACACACAATCCCCACCTCTGCGAACCCTGACTCTCACGAGGACTTGTGTATCGCAGAGGATACACTGCTCACAATTGACACAATGCATAATACAAAATTTCTGTTCAATCGTCCCGCAACCGTTTCATGTAATAATATAATTTGAGTTAATAACGTAATTTGATTTAATAATGTAATAATATAATTTGTCATACTTTTTTTTTGTGTTTAATTGATTTTTGTTGTAATTTTGAATTAATTGATTTTATCATTGTAATTATTTAACTTGATTCTTATTATTATATTTTCATTTTAAGTTCTAGAATGCTCAATGTATTGATTTATATAGTATTATTAATAGAAAACAAACAATTTACCGATTAATATACTTGGCGTAAAAGGAAATAACGTTTCAAATTCACTAACGTTTAATTTTAATTAAAATGTAGGATATCATAGGTAGGTAGGTATATTATTGTATTATTCAAATATGTTTTCAGTCAAAGTCAATTTATTTTGTTTTTATTGTTAATATCTTACCACTGTTATTATTCAAAATCTTAACTGAAAATAATAACTAGCAACTAACAGTGATAATGTAAAAATTTAAAATTCTGGCTCTGTCTTGCATTGTGAATCCTCTATGAACGTCCCGTAAACTACCTACTTACTGATTTGATTGTTCAGCTTACCTGCTTTTATTGCGGCAGCTAGTACCCACAGAAAAAGATTTGTTTGTAAACAAAATTTTATAAGATTACGTAGGTACCCTACACCTCAGCGCCATTGGATATTTTTCTTGGTATCTCTCGGGCGCCCAAGATACAGGCTAAGCCTAGTTTGGGGCCCACAGACATTATCTTATTATATCCCATAGTTATGCATGAAAATAATATGTATACCTTATGTCGTTTAAGTCAAATTAATTATTTTACTGTATTTTATGCATGCATTTTGAAAATTAATGTAAATGAATTATGTAATTGTTATTTTTGGTAATAAACGATTATTATTATTATTATTATATTATAAGTACCTATGAGCCTATGAGGTCCTCAAGTTATAACGCCATTATCCGACATTTGTTCGATTTTGGCTTTTGGTCATAAGCTCATAATAAACTATGAATCATAATCAAAATTTTATTAGCTTTATAACTTTTTAACAAAATAGTCAATTAAGCGAAAATAACTTGGTGGTCTGTCTGCATGACGTATTACATACATATTAAGAAATTGCGTAGGCGCACGCCATCCTGCATTTTTGCAGAGCCTATAAAAATTTACATTGTTATGTTTAATATGGCTTGTAGAGCCTATTTTGATGAATTATTACATTATTATGTACGCCTCCGCGTACAGAACAAAGATAGTCGCTGTGCTGTTTTGTTTTTGGTTTTTGGTCAAATTAAGATATTTGGACAATTGGCGCATACTACACTCCTCTTCATGTTTTTTGACGTGGTATCGTGTTATAAATCGATGAGCGCCGGCTGTACACACGAAAAAGCACTGCCACGTTCCGCCTGAGCCGAGCGTGCAAGCGAGAGCGCAAAACTAGCTATAGAGAGGCAAAGCCAGCCTAAGCGTTTGGCTTGTGACGATGACTTTATCACGTAATATTATCAAATAACCATTTTTTTGTCTTATTTTACTGACGTCCATTCCGTACTGTTCCATATTATACATAGCTCTCTGTTGAACGTAGGTCTACTCTCGCATATCGGTTACTGGCCATGCTGGCCCAGTGCAGGTTGGTGGATGTTGGCACCATTAACTAGGATAACATAAACGCTTTCATTGGCTGCTCAGTAAGTGAATAACAAGTATCTCAACAGGTTTGTGCGAATTCGGTTCCCGCTCCGGCCACGTAATAACTTTCACCAGGCGAAATGGCGTAGAAATCGATCAGTATGCCAGCGGTGGCGCACTTTCGATGGTAGCCTGTCGCCATTTTAAATTTATAATCGTAAAAATACGTTTTCAGCCAATGTGTGTTGGCCAGATGAATTATGGAACTAAAACATGATGCTACACTATGGGTTTTACAAGCTGTCCTGTCTTGGAGATCCATCCGGAAGCCCTTTTTTTTTTTTTACTGGTAAATTACAAACCACTGTCTCCAGGATCTGTGCCTTTTGTTAACTAAAATGTACAATTATTTGATTTTATCTTTTAGTTTAAATTTTAGCCTAACTTAGTAGTTTCGGTGCATTGCGTGAATGCCACGAGCAAACCGGCGACCCGCATTTTTTATTTGATAATGGGAAGATGTAAAGATACTGGGACGCGCGGGTATGTATCTGGGATATGTGGTATTATACCACTACTAAAACACCCTCAGTGACCTACCTCTGTGCCTGACGGAGAGTACCGAGATCTTATAAGACTTCATCGCCACCCTCCAAGCACTCCCAAGCTTCTCCACGTCCCTCCATAACGCGGGAAGGGCCACACTGTCTTCCTTGGCTATTCTGTATACAATATGTGGGGTGGAACTTCAACCCCATGGAGGAACGCAGAGAAGTTCCACCGTGGAAGGCCTATGAACGGCGATCAAAGGTCGCCCTACAACCGATACGACGATGAGTTGATGACCATGGTGCGAAAACGTGCTCTACTCGTAGCACGGGCGTCGCACGATAGTGTATTGTTTTAAAATAAATTATAACAGATGAATGTATTTTTTTTGCAGTAAATAAAATGCTACATGTTATTAATGATAAACCACAGACACGCCGTAGTGGTCTAGTGGTAATGACACCCGCCTTACAATCAGTCGTGGGTTCAAATCCCGATCCCGTACCAATGAATTCCTTGGAATTTATGTACGGAATTTCACACCACGGGCTTTTCGGTGAAGGAAAACATCGTGAGGCAACCTGCATACGTCCGTAGAAGAAATTCGATAGCGTATGTGAATCCACCAACCCGCACTGGGCCAGCGTAGTGGATATGGCCCAATCACCCTTCGTGGGTAGGCCTACGTCCTGCAGTGGACTGTTAAAAAAAAGGCTGGTACAGGAAATAAATGAAAACTTTAATTCCGACAATTTTGCCCTGAAGCTTTTCTTTTTCCAGACATGACAAAGACCTTGTAGTACTCAACAATAGTAACATGGAAAATTACATGAAACTTGCCAAGTATTTATCAGTCATTAGTTTAACTTGTGGCCTCAACTTGAACTATCACTCCTATTAACTTGTAAAAAAGTAGCAAAACCTGTCGTACTGTTTATCAATACTTATGCTAACTCACGTGACCGCCATAAAGATAAAAGTGAATATTAATAAAGTAATAATAGTAGCAGCACGAGTTAGAAAAACCCATATAACAGACACACTTTATTTTTAGGTAGTCGTATAAGGGCATACATCCTCTTCGCATGCAATCTAGGGTTGCATGAAATGGTATTGTGGAACCGAAAGGAGGACCCCTCCATGGTTAACATTGAGCACTAATTTTATGTTTCTATAATGATTAGATAGCTTTGTGCTAAATTTGATTTGCTATCTATAAATAGGTTATTGCTTGTTATCGCGACTTTGAGTTTGCTTCCTAATTTCGCACTCGACTCGTCGTATCGCTGTCGAGCTACATGCGCTACATAGGTAATGATATAATTATGTAATCCAGCACAAATCGGCAAAACTGAAACGCTAAATGGGATACGTACTGATGAAGAATGTTTGAGAAAACTCCCCAGGCTAGAACTAAGTATCACAATATGTGTACTGTGTACGTCTGCCGTAGTTTTCACTGTAACAATAGGCTAGATGGCTAAAAAATATAAATAGTCCGTCTGATAGATTAAAAAAAATATTAGTTCCGCTTGACGTCACGATCGCGGTACAAATGTATAGACTACGTCGCACTAGTGACGTCACGACCCCGCGCTCCAAAACTTTGACAAAATTTGTCTATGTCATTGCTTGTTTGATTGATAAAAGAAAAAATACGTGCCCAAATTTTTTAAATAATGTATATAACGGACTTATTATATTGTTTATTGTACATTGTCTCAATTCTGCCGTCCTTAGAAATTAGGAATTCCTCTAACCAGCTTTCACACATTTCATTTATAGTTTCGTTTAAGTCCTCCCTGACCACGTATGTTACCCATTTTCTTTGTCTGGCTAACAATGTTTACCACGTTGTAAATTAGCTCATTTTAGCTTCCTTTACCCAATCGCGTAACCCTACAAAGGTATGAATAATACATCACTTTCACACCGGCGCCGTAGGTTACCAGCTAGCGTGGAGGTTTCGTAATCTATTGACTCTAAAACCGGTGCTACATTGTCGCCTAGCTCGGTCAATTAAAGCTTTAATCACGGCCGTTTAACTATTATGTGTTTTAGGGCTAGTGCACATTAGTGGCCTCGCATAGCAAGTCGCAATGCAAATCACGAGAGGCTTGTGCGCATGCGTGGCCTTGCATCGTATAACGCAGATCACGGGGTTAAATACTGTTTTATATTGATACGGTGAGTAGTGCTGAGAGTACTGTGGAGGGGATGGCTGCGCATGGTGGCCGCCATACTAAACCCATGCGCAGCCATCCCCGCCACACTTCGCCCAGGGCTAGACTACTAGACCTATGGCATTATAGTTTGTGCAAAAAGCGAATCCTCATAGGCGAGGTCGCCCGTCTGCCATTTTACTAATTTTGTTACGTTGACAACACTACTCTGTCATTGCTAGTACAACTAAAAGAGTTTGATACTTGGTAGACACCAATTCGGTTTTCATCAGTAGACTCGCGTCTACCAAGTACCTAGTCGGTACCTTGGCTGCTGATTAAACTCATGTTTAGGGTTCCGTACCTCAAACGGAAAAAACGGAACCCTTATAGGGTCACTTTGTTGTCCGTCTGTGTGTATGTCAAGACTCTTTATCTCGGGAACGCGTAAAGATATCGAGTTGAAATTTAAACTGTATACGTATATCTATGGATTCTTACAGTTGTGTAAAAGAAAAACTTCTCAGTTATCGTTTAAAAAAGTTAGAGCCGTTTATATCGTAACAAATCGCATATTTCGACAATTTCGAAATCAAAACCTACAGGGTACTTCCCGTTGACATAGAACTATGAAATTTGGCGAAAAGCATTGTCTCAGAGTACACATAAAGGAATAAATCTGAAAACTGTACATTTTTATTTAAATCACAAAAAATAGGGCCTCAAAATTCACAAAAAATGGGTTCAAAATTTAAAGTGAGTAAATCGTATCATGTAAGGTATCATATAAAAGAACTTCATTAGCACATACTAAAACAGGTTTTTTATTATTTCACCAATGTGCAATTTTCGATGTACGACGAGAAAAGTGAAAAAGAAAAAAAAATTGTCGATGGTTATACATTTTAACAACTTACTTCCCAATTTTGTGAAATTATCTAGATTTGTACGGAACCCTCGGTGTGCGAGCCTGACTCGCACTTGTCCGGTTTTTTTTAGTTCATCGTAACGCTACGATAGTCCTCTTTTTGCACAAACTCTACCTAATACTAATAAGTAGGTGCATCTAATACTAGAGGTGGGCATGGATGGGAAAGTCAATACAGTCTGTATTACTAGGGTTGGCAAAATAGGAAATTCCTAGCCATGTACGTCAGTGCTCGGAAAGATTTCGACTTTAGTCACTGTCCAATCGAGTGCAGAAAAAATATCTCGGACTGTTACCTTGTTACCCTTAGAAACCTCATTGCGTGTGAACGTTTGTGTTCTGATGTGACTGGGTGTAAGTGTAGCGTTTTCATTTACTCGGGTCCATGTGAGATGCAAAAACGACTGTTCCCAAATGAGAGTTATGGGATACAGTGTCCAAAAAGCTTTGCGCTGCAGCGTCAAACTCTTATTTCGTCTGCAACTACCTTTATTAATTTACCTATCTAACCACTGAATGTCAGAAAACCACAGCAATTTATGATGTTGTGGATGTGACAAAGAAAACACAATTGGTTTCTTGCACAAAGCCATTATCGGCAACGTGGTATATCATCGGGCTTGATTGAATTGTTTGTTACATAGTAAGGCTGCGGCAGCAACGAGAAATTAATAAGAAAAAGAAACGGAGAGTCCCCCACACATATTATTATGTATCTATTGTTTGACACTTCGCACGCCGTTTTCTATTTTGTTTTGTTTTGACAGCACTGACAAATTCGCTGTTAAATGCAGTAAGCACAGTATAATTATCACGGTATGAATAAGTATGGGTAAGCTGTTTGGTTAGGACATTGTAGTTGTAATACCTGGTTTACCCAGTTTTCCGTAATAAAAAATCTAATTCTGTACTGTACTGTATCAGCCTTTTAATAGTCCACTGCAGGACGTAGGCCTACCCACGCAGGGTGATTGGGCCATATCCACCACGCTGGCCCAGTGCGGGTTGGTGGATTCACATACGCCATTGAAATTCTTCTCCGGACATATACAAGGTTGCCTCACGATGTTTTCCTTCACCGAAAAGCCAGTGGTGTGAAATTCCGTACATAAATTCCAAAGAAATCATTGGTACGGGACCGGGATTTGAACCCACGACCTCACGATTGTAACGCGGGTGTCATTACCTCTAGACAACCACGGCTTACTAGGTGCGCGAAAATGCGGAAATGTTAGAAATCTATAGGGGAAGCCTGTGTACAGCTGTGGATGTCTTACAGTTACAGCAGACGTAAGTATTTGTTGTCGATATGATAAGTGCATGGTCGATGCTTTTTCGGTTAACTTGGTAATGGCAGCCATATTGTTAGAAAGTAGACGTGTGATGCATGCAGGTCCTAAATTGCAGTTATTCAAGTCTAAGTGTTTATGTATATGTGCGGCAGTTTCGCAGTAGTTCTTATCAAATGTTTTTATCGATAGTGTTGGTGTCATGATACCTATGTGCCGTAATAGTGATATAACTACAAAGCCGGTGTAGACATCGTGGCACAACATCGGTGTAGGCACGTTGATTGGTTGTTATCATCATCAGAGCGTCATAAAATAATTTCTTTATCATAATCGTTTCAATCAATCATGAAAAATATACCATAACATAACCTTCCTAGGTAGTCGTTGAAAAATATGTACTGTTACTAAGGAACCGACCCCTCCCCGAAATAGCAAAAGAAATCAGCTGTTTCATACATTTAATGTTGTGTTGTCGTGTTGTAATTGTAGTGTTGTCGTAAATGCAATGTTTGAAAAATTCAGCTGTGTAGCGAACAGCACATTTTTTTTTTTCATGATGATGAGTATGTACAAAGGTATCCTAGACTAGATATGTCCGTATTATTTTTTGCAAAAAATAGCATGACGGACTTCACCGGTGTACAGAATTCGCGAATATTTCGCACGGATCGATATATCATTTTTCACATTATTGTTGATTTATCAAAAATGGCTCAGCTGCTTTCGATAAAATTTAAATGGGACCAATTTCGAAGTATACTCTTTCCAATAAAAAAAGAATTATTGAAATCAGACTACTATAAAAAAAGTTATGCGTGGTTATACATAAAAATATCAATATACGCGTCGGATTGAGTACCTACGAGTATACCTCCTCCAGTGGTTCGTCGGTCAATAAAGAAACATCCAAAATCAGACGAGTTAGAAACATCGAAAAATCATTGCCTTCCATTCTGTACAGTTGTTTGTTGTGATTGTTAATTATTATTATATGAGCAAAATCAGTGCGTGTTATTTCCTTATCACCTCGTTATCAGCAGTGCACTAATCAAATGGGTTATTGCTCTTCGTGACGCGATTTCCTATTTCATTGCACATAACGCAAATAGGTTAATATTTCTATACAAATGAAATGTGTGAGTTATAACTTAGATAAGGACTTTATGTGGCGCTGGTTTCATTTTGAAATATAATTTGTATTTGAACAGGTTTGTTATGTTAGTTAGTTGACTTTTTAAATATGTTTTTATCTTCCTCTTCGACGAAGGTATTATTGTTTAGTCGCAAAATGACAGAAGCGCAAAATGACAACCGGGGCGCATATTGTCCAAAGAGCAAAATGTTCAAAAATAATTACGTCCAAGGCGCACAATGACTAGGAAGCAAAATGTCCAAAGCGCACAATGACTAGGAAGGAAAAATGTCTATAGCGCACAACGTCCAAAATTCCAATTAATACTACAAAATTTATATTTATATAAACTATCAGTTAAAAGCTATACTAGACCAGACTTAGTTATACTATTTTATTATAATTTACCGGCTCGTCGCGATGATAGCAAATTATCTTGAAGACTAATTGTTTGTATATAAATTAACTTCTCTCTCTTCTCTCATCTCTTATTTGCCCTTGAAATGTTGATCTTATTTTTGGCCAATTCTATTGTTGAGTAAAAGCTTCCTCCACATTGTTTTTGTCTTTCTATGGCATAGTAGCTAGTAGCTCCTATAAGCGAATCGAATCGACCGATGCTTACTTAGTAATTAATTAATTATATTATTACCTAGTCTATGCCTATGCGACATCATGTTTGAAAGGTGATGTGATCGAGATTATTTTTAGCTATATTTCAATAAAATTTAACGACGTTGTATGTAAAATTTATCGTGGTTTTAAATTTTTTATGTCAACTAAGTCTACATAAAAGTCTACAAAAATAAAAGGCTTCTAAAGAAGAATAAATTCTCTATACTTATATTATTACAGAACCCTAAAAACTGTAAACGGCACTAACTGTATCGACTACTATCTCCTTTTTGAGTTGCCGCTTTGATCCGTAATTAACAACTTTGTTGCAAGTATGCTAGTAGGCACCAATATCAAGCAAAACACAGAGTACAAACCGTTGTTTTGTGCCTAACTCACTGGCATAGAGATCTAGAGAGATTCCTTTTCTTTACGCAGTGCACGAGCGGAATTTATGCAGCAAATACGCATCGCAAAATGCATGTTTACGCAACATCATATACGTACCTAACTATATTGCAGAATGCAGTATTGATGTGTGAGCGTTCATTAATATGAGTGATTTGTTATGCTATGTGAGTAATAATTGTGTAATTATTTATTGGCGCTACACTTTAGCTGATAAGGCTGCCTATTAAACTACCGAATTTTTTAGTGTTATTGTAGTTTTAACTATTTTTCATGCATTTTCGGTGTGTCAGTAATTATTTTGTATTGTGAAGTTACGCGTCATTATGGTTTTAAGTAGAGAGCAAGTGCGAAATTAAATCTCCAATAGATCGAGTCGACATGTCCTCTCTTGCGAGATGTGTGCCGACAACTTTGTACTTTGTAACTTTATCTACGCATAGAGGTAATTAAAAATCAATTGAGCTTTTTTTTCGTCCCCTTGTTCTGTAATGAGCGCCTATAATGGGTGTTTACAATGTATTTATCAATTAATGAGTGTTTAGTTAAGTTGGCAAAAGGTGCCTTTTTCGTCCTTGTTTTTATTTTGCTTCTGAGGCTTACTTTGTCTGAGGGTAACAGTTTGAGTCACCTCTACCAATTCATTAATTTCCTTAGACATATCAAAGTGTTCTTGGAATCGTCAAGTAACTAAAATGTAATAAGTACGTAATCTTTTCAATAGTTCACTACTTAAAATAGGCCTACCCGCGAAGGGCGATGTGGTCCGTAGACGTGCTGCGGCTAAAATGATATTGACGTTTTATTTATCTACAATATCTGCAGCTTTGTCTAACATCACAGCCGCCAAGTTGTTTGATTCAGCCTATACCATACATCTGCATACATATTACACATATATTACCCACTCTCTTACAAACTGTGTATGGACTGTAAGTATTCTGTACTAAATACCCAATAAATGTACCCTAGTATCGGCGCATGCGTCTATTGCGTGTGTGACCAGTGTGACACGCTTACCCATACGGGATGGCTCACATACATCGGTCGATCTGTGTCACGTGCCACAAGTCTAGACTTCGGTAGTAATACTGTGGAATCTATGCTTCGAGCCTAGTATGTGGGAAAGTTGTTCCCAAAGAGACATTGCAGAAACATAAGACTACCTATAAGACATTTGCATGCCGAAAGGTATAAATGCGGAATGAATAATGAACGCTTAGCTCGGCTCGTCTTGGCGGGGCCACTAACGTCCCTCCAGATATGGATCTCGATTTTTATGTACTAATATCATCTTTTTTCCATCCCACCCTTTCTCTCATGTGGGGTATCGTTGAATAGGGTTTCCAAAATGAATGTAAATGTTTCTTAATCCATTTTTTGTCACATGTACCATTCGTCGCCAAAATTGAAAAAATTGTGTTCCCCTTAATTTCTAAATTATACAAGATAGTTACAAGATACTTCTTGAGTTTATAGATCATATATAAAAATCTTTCTCTGAAAATTATTTTGAGCACTGTGGAATCATAACTTTTTGAGTTATAAAAGAAAATTTAAATTCTTAAACTTTTATATATTTTTTATATATTTATTTATTTATAGGCGAGCAGTGTATACTGATGTGCCTATATCAAGCAGTGTCGAATAAAATTAGTATTTATCTGCCAAGGAAATTTTTTCCTTCTTTATCCAAAGGTCCAGTTCTTTATCCAAAGGTCCAGTACACACAACTCAGAGGTAATTGACCTCACTAACATATTTTTAGCCAATTAAATTAATAAATATCCACCAACCCGCACTGGGCCAGCGTGGTGGATATGGCCCAAACACCCTTCGTGGGTAGGCCTACGTCCTGCAGTGGACTATTAAAAAAGGCTGGTACAGTACAAATTAATAAATATTTTGGGACATCTTAAACACGGCCTCTGACCCCAAACTAAGCAAAGCTTGTTACATGATTACCAGAGACTGATATACCTACTACATATACTTATTTTTAAATACATACATGTATAGATAGTAACTAAATAACACCCAGACACAGAGCAAACACTTATGTTCATCACATAAATATTTGCCCTGGGTGGGGATCGAACCCACGCCTCTTTGATCCAGAAGTTAAGGTCACTAACCACTGAGCCACCGAGGCAGTCATCAATGTTATTCCAGCAGTCAACTATCTAGTGACATTATAAAATTAGTTTCTATCATTATCAAAATCATCGTCACCATCTACGGAAACTCCAACGATACGCATCTCGTCGATACGCATCATGTCTCGACACTCACAACAACAACTTATTTTATATACGTCAGTCAGGTTTCTTTTCTACGTCAGTGAATCTATAGGAGGCACTGCAGGCATTCTATTGGCAGACGCCAGTGCCATCGGGGTAACCAGGTGGCCCGTTTGCCCACTTCATGTACGCGTTTTTGTAACCCTCGTGTCAGGTTCGCACCGATCGGAGTTAGGGCTATCAGGAGCTTTGAAACGTTAGAAAATTATTTTTATAATCGCATGTTATGCTGTCCTGGTCGTACTAAACTTTGATTTTCAATGATCCCTCCTGCTCTTGGTCTCGTGACTATTTGCGCAGACTCCAGAGGGATATCGGTTTAAAAATAGATCCATGTAGAGTCAAAGAGTAAAGTCTCAGTAACAATGTTGTATTTTTAACGACTCCCAAAAGGATGAGGTACTATGTTCGTCTGTACGTATTTTTCATTGTGTACGGGTACCGATTTTTTGCGAAAAATAGTTATTACTTGAAGAGAATCATCATCATTTTTACTAAGGTTTGTTAAATGCTTTTTCAACGTACCTACTTTCGTTTTAATTCGGATTTCCTTCTACACATTCTATATATTACAGATCTATATTTCGTAACACTATTTAAAATATTAGTTAAGTTTATTATTATACCGATAATGGTAAGACAAGACTGTGTGTTTATATCGTGAAATGATAAGACCCTATTTCTAGGGGCCTGATTCTCTATCGACAAAACGTAACGTAACGCAGTAAGTAATTTTTTTAATTCCTTGAATTTCATTTGGAGAACTGTTTGATAAATGTAAAATTACGTTAAAATAAATTATAAACCGAGTTTATGTTATGCAACTTGAAAAATAAGTAATTTTCATACTAATTTCTTAAAACCAAAGAGCACGTTAGAGCGCGTTACGTGGTTGTTTTCATACAGAATCACCCACCTGTTATACTTCCGGCTAGTATTGATTTTGATAAAATATTCTTCTGGCGTTCCCCGTACATCTTTCTACATGTTGCAGAGGAGAGTTATGAAATAATATAATTTATGGCGCAAAAATTTCGGAGATTGTTTAAACTAATTGTATAAACTAATTGTAATAAGATAACATACGTTATCACTGTGATCAACATCTGTACTCGCGTCTTAGGGTGAGTAATGCAAAACGAACATTATAAAGACCCGCGTGATTATCATCTTTTCGTCAGTAGTACGTCCACTGCTGGATATGCCCCCTATATCAGATGTTCCTTTGTAAAGTAACAGAGACCTCTAGAGGTATATTATTATATATTCACAAGTCAAGCCAACTTTTACTTAGGGACCAACCGCGTAATAAAAACAGCTTCCATAAATTTTGTCAAGAAGCTTTTTATGAGACAGCTGATATTTTCGCGGTTTCGCAGGTGGCCCCTTAAAGTTGTTCATAATGATGACCATAATGATGGTCTGAAAGTTCCTGCACTATATAAAACAACGCCTTATAATTATTAGGAAAAGTAGTCCTGATAACCCTGGGCACAATTATGTTCGTCGGGTTAGTGGGCCTATCGCCTCCGGCTGGCGATGCACTAGGTCGTTGCACTACGATAGTCATCATCATCCGCAGCCTTCTTTATCCCACTGCTGGGTATAGGCCTCTCTCTTGCAGTGCCATCTGTCTCGATCCTTTGCCAATCGTGTCCAGGTTCGATCCGCGATATAGCACTGGGGCTATTCACTAAGATCAGACGAATCTGAACTGAAAATGGAAAATGTTACAACATTACATTCCACGCTCCTACCGTAGGTACCTGAAGCTCAATTTTTTAAACGTAAGGACATTAGTTTTATTATCGCACTAGCTGACCCGGCGAACTTCGTTTTACGCAATATCTTTATAAATTATAGCTTATGTGTTATTCTGATGTATAAGCATTACTATTGCAAAGTTTTATCTCAATCCGTTCAGTAGTTTTTGCGTGAAAGAGTAAATATCCATACATACTCACAAACTTTCGCGTTTATAATATTAGTAGGATGCTATGTTGTTTGCATTAACATAAATTTTCAATGTTCGGAGCTCAATTTTTGAATCTATTGAAACTTACTTTTCGAATCGCATATTTCGCTATCTCGTAACGGACTAACACTCGCTCTTGCTCTTACGTAGGTATACGTAATTCAGTAACGTAAGATAAGGTTCAGAAATAGAGCCTCTGCTCTTGGTCAGGCTCTTGACCATTTACGCATACTTCTTTGAGGGCTATCGGTTCAAAAATAGAACCCTTGAACGTTTCTTGTCAGTTTTCACAAAGCAAAAATACATATACCAACTTGTTTATAAGGTTCATAAACGTTGCAATTCAGTTTCGTTTTTAGTAGCTGTTTATTATTTGTTATTTAGTAAACACGAAACCTCGATTAGTTAGGTAATTGAAAATTCAATTGTGTGCTAATTGTTGGACGTCTTCAAGCATTCATTTCATGAGTTTCACTCAATTATACTTTATTATTATATAATTTAGGTAATTAGGTAAGAAGTAATTATTATTTGAAATGGTCGGGTATTAATTTCGTTTGCAATTAGTTTGACTCGAACTGATCTGATGTACCTAATTGTAGTAAGCAAAATAATTACTTTATTATTATAAAACTTTTATCAACCGACCAGTTTACTATAACTAGTAGTCCTTCCCGGACTTGGACCTCGCGCTCTTGCCGTATTTTATATCATAAATACCTACTGGGATTTAAATAAAAAATAACCATATTTGTACGAAAGGTAGCGATTTATTTTAAACAAATGTTGGAAGATATAGATAACATTTGGTGAAATGTTTAAAATAATCATCCGCAACTCCCGCAGAAAGTGGCGCCGCTTTGCCTCTTTTTACCACGGCCCTCGTATCTTCGCAACCACTGAACAGAAAATGCTCATATTCGAACTTAAAAATTCTATAAATATAAACTACGTTTATGCTAAATTTCATGGAGATCGGTTAAGCGGTACTTGAGTTGTCGTCGCACAAATATACAACTCCCGCAGAAAGTGGCGCCGTTTTGCCTCTTTTTTACCACGGCCCTCGTATCTTCGCAACCACTGAACAGAAAATGCTCATATTCGAACTTAAAAATTCTATAAATATAAACTACGTTTATGCTAAATTTATCGGTTAAGCGGTACTTGACTTATCGTCGAACAAATATGTTTGTAAACATACACCCAACTGCCGGCTCGTCCCAGTAGACTCTGAGACCTCACTTACGCTCGTTAAATAGTAAAAACTGATTTATTCGTGTGTGAAACTTATTTTCATGTTTGTCTGTATGTTATATGGAATGATACCTATTCTAATTCCCTAACGGATGGACTTATTTTGATTAGGTATTTTCTCCGTTAGAGAACTCACTGTAACAGTGTAACCCGAGAAAATCGAGTCGACCGGTAAATCGAAAGTTTCATAAGTTGATACACTTCATACATCGTAGTACAAAACCTTAGAATAAGGACTAAAGTAATAGAAACCGTACTAAAATATCAAGAGACTTCAAAACCGTACTAAAATAGCAAGAGACTTTGACTTCATCACTTTGTCACATTTTAAATCTAGCTGTCCAAATTCAAAAGGGTAAAAAGTAGGAAGGTAAAATGATCAGAGATTTGTACCTTCTGATGGAACTAGAGGGTTCAAATTTCCAATCATATCGCAAATTGGTCTACTTTGTCAGACCAGATTTCAACTAATTTGACATTCCAACTTGTGATTTTGAGTTTTGACGATCGACGACAGACAATGCGCTTTTTTGTTCCACTCAGCGTATGCTATATAACCAGTATAAATAAGACAGCTGTAACGTAGTTTTTATTTGAGTAAAATTTAGCATGGTTTCTTTAGTCCTCATTCTGAACACAAAACCACCATAACTTGGCTTTGACCAACAGGGCAGACCAAAACAACAATGCACTTGCACTGTTTATCTTATAAATCACACACAAACATAAGAGCTGGTCTCCTGCAATGGTTCGCGCACTGCCTTTGACTAAAAGCATTCGTTTTATTTTGGTCGAAGGTTACAAAGGTAAATTGTAAATTAACACATTCTAGACGGCTGGTGCAATGATTGTTTGCAAAAATTCCAAATTAAAAATGTAAATAAGCTAACAAGAATTGCCTCTCCTCTTATTGTATGAATGTTTTAGAATAGTTTACCGAGTGCTTAGCGAAAAAATCTTGTTTTTTTGTTATAAGTGATGAAAAAGTTATATTTTAAAGCGAAGGACTGTCGGATTGCTGCGATTTTATCCACGCCCTAGCATGCATAGCATGGTAACGGGATTAAACCTTTTTATCCACTTTTATTGTCAGTTGTCATCCATAACTTTGTTATCTCTTTGTCATACAATTTGTCTATTTGCCATGATAGAGTTGCTAACGATATCGTCTTTCCATTTGGCTGGCGGTCAGCCTGCTGATCTCTTAGCTCTGGGCCACCATTATATGACTGCTTACTTATTATTTTAATTACATACCTACCTAGCATGAAACCTATGCCATTTACGAGTAAGTAGCGCTTTGGCATAAGTTCGTTTCGACGACTCATAAAAGAGGTGTGTGAAAATAAATAATCTTGTGTTATTTGGTCGGTCTTAGCCCTCTCATCCGCTTATCTGTAAATTCGGACAATGCCTCGGTTTCCTCGTGCTAATGCTCTCTGATCAGGGCAATACTCTTCATGGTTATCAGACACTATTTTGTTTGACCGCTTACTTGGTAATCCCACAGAATATCTGTTTGATTTTGTATGTTCGAATATGTTGTTCAGAAGAAGGAATACGGTTATTCCTGACATTAGTGATACATACACACTGTAATAATATATGTATAACTTTGGGCCGTTCGATAAGAACAGTATTTCCATATTTTTCAACATTGATTGTTATAAGTATTGTGTAAAACAAACTTCAAAATAAAATATGATTTATAAAATTAAATAAGCAAATCCTCGCATAGTCCATTCACGTCTTGTTTGCAAAGCAATCCCTCTTATGTGTAATCACGTGCTTCAAATCTTGATTCGCAATAAATGTTGAATTCTTTATTTACTACCTACACGTACTTACAGTAACACTTGTCAGAAGCAGGAAGATTGTGTATCGATTTAAAAACCGATGGCAAAGCTATAAATCGATACGGCGCGGCGCTGGAATGAGAAGCGAGTCGCCAGTTGGCACAAAACACCGACAGTACAGAGGTTTAACTTTATACGAACACGCTCAAGCAATGCACACATATATATGTAGGTACTTCTTACAGACACGAAAACTCGGAACTGCACGTGCTAAAGCTGCTTGCGTTGTAGTATAGTAATGCACGCGCAGTAGCTATACTACTGTCTACTGTTTAGAGACTGTGCATTCTAATTCATACCCATTCTGTATAACTACGATAGATATGAATTTTGAATTATGTGCAAAAATGCAGTTATAAAAAAGTCATAATACAGTTTAGTTACCTAATGGGTCTGCGGCCTGGAGCTTTGCTTCTGAACTCTCACTGTGTTGTGCGGTTGGCACGAGGAAATGTGCAGTTTGGCGCCAGCCGAACTTGCGACGCAATCGCCAGGTTACGTGTGACGGATGTATGTACCAAACAATCACTGAAAATGTACATCGTCTCTCATGTGACCTTCAACAAACGTTTCATCCATATGACGACCACTGCACTGCACACCTATGTCATCCATTCTCCATTGATCTCCGAAAAACCTGTTGGACGCGGCTTGTATCCAGCACAATCTTGCGGTCCTAATGAGGTCATCCGTACAGCTTGTGGGTGAACGTCTTACGCTGCGCTTGTCAGTACCTATTTGGTCTTCAATCGAGAAGCTTTCGACCATGGAGTCAAAGTCAGTCATCAGTCCACCGTGCTATGTTCAAACACCATCATCACACATCTATCTTTCATCTATGACCTTTGACAAACGACTGAAAATAAAATAAAGGTCGTCAAAGGCTGACGTGAAATGTAAATTGTTAACATTTATCTGCGATCTATGTACCTATCTGCCTTTGTCAAACTAAATAAACCTAAATATCAATGACACTGTAGACTTTACTGTAACTGGATTTAAAAGAACATTAGTGAAATATGTTTAGAATACCTAGTACATGCAGAATTTTCCATTATTCACCACATTGCCTGAGTTGTGGTTGTTGAATTCACCCACTTTCAAATATTTATTTATGATATTAGATTAGTACGGTAACACAAATTATAATATTAGGTATCCATGTCATTAGACTAACAATAAAATAATTAGTAATTAATATGCCATCGAATCCGACCTCCCTGCTTATTTATTTATTTTTTATTTTATTTTTACATTCTTAGAAACTAACAGCTTTTATATTACAGCTTATAAACTTAAATAGGATAACAAATAAGCTAATTATAAGTTTCTACTAATAGAAATATTATGAGAACTTTAAACGCTTGAGAATAATAATAAAAAAAAAACTTAAATTTAAATTTAAATAACGGAACACAATGTCACACTCGTATTTCAGTATAAATTAAGATATAATTCTTATTCAATTTAATTTTGTTCATACATTACTAAAAAAACGGTCACTCAGCTGCTTCCTAATAGAACGAACATTAGAATGAAATATGTCAATATCCAGGTCATGCAGTAAATTATTATAGGTGCTACACGCACGACTTATCACACTATTTTGGCGATAATTTGTTGATGCTGCAGGTGGTTTGAAAAAGGGGCTGTGACGAAATGTTCTGGGTGGGGTAAAAATATTGACCTTGCTCAGTAGACTGGGACAATCAAGGTTAGAAGTTATAACTTTTTTAAGAAAAATAACATCAGATGTTTCTCTACGGTGATATAATGGAAGGAAATGATGTTTAGCACAAGATTGTAAGTAGTTTTTATTCTTAGTTTTAGTTTTATAGTTAAGGAAACGAATGAATTTCTTTTGAACATTTTCTAGACGATCAATATACACATTGTATCTAGGATTCCAAATTTCAGACGCATACTCCAAATGGCAACGTACGTACGTACTATACAAAATTTTAAAAGATTTTGCCGATTTAAATTCTTTAGTAGATCTCATAATGAACCCGAGAGCTTTAGAAGCCTTTTTTACAATGGCTGATATATGCTCATCAAAGATCAACTTAGGGCCATGAATCACTCCCAAGTCTCTCATAACTGGCACGCGAGTTAAAGTTTTATTTTTAAGTGAGTAATTAAATTTAATAGGAGTAATTTTCTTATGTAAAAGTTTTTCTTCTCTGCGAAAAGTAATGACATGGACCGGACATAGGTAGCAATATTAGCAATATAAAATTAATTAATTAGTTGTTTTAACCGCTTAGCCATGTCAGAGGCCTTCAGGCGGCTTCAAAAAACTCTGACACCAGGGCTAGCCACCCGGCCTATACAAACTTACTTACTTAATATAAAATGTAGACATTCAAAATTACGATCTGTACAAATGGCATGTCTATACGAACGTTTATTGGCCAAATGAAAACTGACCGTCTACAATGAATTGACATTGTAATTGAAATTGAGTGGTGCGTTTGTGTTCGTTACCCAGACATCGCAGTGGGTATGACAGAGCCAATGTTATTTTGTGCTGGATTTTGCAGACATTTTGTTACATAATTCTTCCATAGTAGGTATTTTGTTTATAGATGCGCGTCAATACAAATTCAAGTCTTTATGTGGTGTGGAGGATTCCACATCATCGAATTCGGAACGTTCGGATTGATTTTTATAGAGAAAAAATGTCGATCCAGCTCAAGGAATTAATTTATGACTGTGAAAATTGTGTGCTTATCTATATGTATATATATGCGTATCAAGTATATTATAAAAATGCCGACGGAGCTTAATTTTTTGTAGAAGTCTTGAGTATACCAGAAGAAAGTACCTACTAAAAATCCCTGTTGAACCAAATGTGCTAAATGGTTTTTTAAGATTAAAGATCTTGAAAAACATTTTCAGCAGACATTTTTCTCGGATACTGTATTTTTTTTTTATCAAATATAGGCTACAAAACTGTAGATCATAAAATTTTATCTATAAAAATGATGTTTATACTTTTTTCCTTAAGAGTTAACATTTCTAAGTTTCCTGTGTGACTTGTGAAGCTGTGCAGGATATGAATCACCTATTATGTTGCTCCCAGTGTCCGACCATCTCCACACTGAATAATCTCATGGAAGCCTCCCCTTCTGTATCTATTAATGATAATGACAGACCTTAACCACTGGGCGAAACTTGTGTAGGTACACTAACTTACACCACTAGAACCATCGACACGACGAAGAATATTCCTAAGATCCTACGTAGATCCTATAGAATAGAGTAATACAATTGTGAACCAAATACTATTTATATCTAGCGCAATGGCTGTGGCTACATATCTCGTGCTTTTGTATTAAAATGCACCAAGATGATTTGCATTCGCGATGTTTCTACTTGTACAGTATTCCGCATCTTGTGTCAATCGGTGACGAGTCCGTCTACCTAGATTTGGAGTTGTTTCTTTAGGTTACGGTCAAAGTCAATACCTCCTGCCTTCTGTTTGCCTTATTACACATACATACTTGTTTGCATAAGCACACACACGTACTTGACGTAGCTATTCATCATTTGATTTCGCCGTTATCTCTGCCAAAAAAAAACAAAAAGTGCTAATCTGACTCACCGTCAGGGGTTCAGTACCATTTTATTTTATTTCACTTCATTTATTTTTATCTTAAAAGAGCAGTGTTTCAGAGGTGAATATGCTCATTATTATAAACTACTTTTACAATGGGATCAACTGCAAATTTGCAAAAAACAGCTGTTTCGTCAAGAAGTTCATTGAATCTCGGCAAAATGTATGGAGCAGTTTTTTTCTACGATTTCGCAGTTGGCCAAATATTCAATTATTTGAAAGTCATGAAAAAGTTATAAAAACTTTACTTGATATCAGGAAACTACATTAGACTTGGCATCCATTTCTTATAATTAAAATGTTAATTTACTAGGATTATGTATCCAAAACACTTATCGTGGCTAGATCCCCACACTTGGCTTTTCGAAAGGCTTTGCCAAAGTAAAATAAAAAATTAACACACGTTTACTAACTTCACAATGTCGTTCATTTACCTATCGCCTACTTTATCATGTTTGAGCATCAAATATCAGAGTCCATTCAAAACGATCGGAAATTCCAAAATAATCTTTGTTGAAAAACAACTACTCCGTTCCAAGTCAGGGTACGGAAAGAATTCCAACAATGTCGTTTCTGTTATTTTTGTTGACAAGCTTTGAATGTATTTTCCTTAGCTTTTTTTTAAAAGTAAGTTCGTATGGGCCGGGTAGCCTTGGTGTCAGATTTTTTAAGCCGCCTGGAAGCCCTTTGACATAGCAAAACAGTTAAAACAAGTACACAGTTTAACGTGACTTCTGAGCAACGCCAGCGCTCAATTGTAAATGCCAACCGCGATCACCCATCCTAAAACTGACCGTGCCGAACATTGCTCTAAGGGACACTTTGTCAAACTACACTATAAGCGCTACATTTCTATTATTAGTTCAGCTGTTTTTGAAAGCTTAAATTCAAGGTCACGCGGAACGGTACTGAGCTGAAAGAAGCAACGAACTTGTTGTCAACAACTTTTGTCATTACATGTAGAAGTGTCAGTCGATTGGAGGAAATGAATGAAGCATCTGGTTTTTTGCGATTTCAAGGATGGTTCCGTAGTTTAAATAGCTTGCTGTTCATAATGAGTTATTCGATAAACGATGCATAATGAAGTTAGATGCCACTGGTTACACCAGTTTTAATGTAGTTGGTATGCTTAACAATTTGCATCAAAATACAAAAATATAAACCAGTTTCTAATTTTTTAAAAGAAACAATTTATACTAGTAGTCGTAGCCGACTTCAAGCAGTAATATTTGAAAAACATTACCAAACATAACCCCGAGTCCGTGGAACCGTCTCGAGAATTCAGCGACCGATGACGTCGCGCCGGCCCGCCTTTCCCGGTAGTTTGATTACCCAAGAGTATTATTATTCATCCATCTTGGTTTGTTTACCAACTTTATGTTATGATTACTTGTTTACTGCGCCCATATTGTAACTATAGTTACTATACTGTGGCGAGGATAACTCCAGCTTAAACGAAAATAGCCGTTTTTAAAATCAATGGACATCAAACGTGTTATGACTGATAAATGCTACATAGGGTTTTTGCAAATGTGTGACTTGTATAGCTGTGACTAGCTGAAAGTTTAAACACTAACTTTTAGTTCACTTCTGAACATCTTCGAAATATGATTTGGCCATATCATCAATAAACAGAAAAAAAATGTCGATGGGCCATATCCATCACAGTTGGTCCAGCTAGTAACATGATCACATACTCCATCTTACTTATCCGGTCGTATGGATATTTCCTAACGAGGTTTTTAGTTCATTTGAAAGTTGATGTCATCGAGACAATTCTCTGTATTGCTGATAGTGTTATTGCTTTGAAAAAAATAATTAAAACGCTCAATTACATTATGCAGTTGGATTTTTTTGCTTTTTGTTTTATCATCATCATTATCATCCACTGCCTTCTTTATTCATCAGTCACACTGCTAGGTACAATCACCTGTGTCATCTGCCTCGGTCATGTACCAATCGCGTCAAGATTCGACCCGCGATTTTAACTATTGATATAGGTATAAGTACCTAATCTATTAAATTGCCTAACTCCGGTGCATTTAATCACTTCATCAGACAGGTACCTACTAGCGAGAACCTAGAGAGGTAGTCGAGCTGTGGGCGAACATTTTGCCCTTCAGAATAATAAATTCCACATTCCTCTCGAGACCTTCGTTCTCCATCGATTTCTCGTTGTTTATGAAATCACTGATTTCGTTAGCGACCCTTAAGGGCTACCTTTATATTCAATCAACTGTTTTATTGTGGAAAGTTTATCGTGATTTCGATATGATCGCTTCTATAGCATTCATGTCAACAGGAATGAAAAGAATAATAATTTCTTTTAATTGCTAATTGAATCTCCTACACGTCTTGACAGCTTACCCATTGTGGAGGTGTAATGGTTAATGGTCAATGAATATTTAATGCTAAATGTTGTGGTATATAAATAATGTAAACAGTTTATTGCGAAATGTGGGTCAAATTAATCGCTCTATTGTTAATGTAATCTTATCATACCTACATCATTATTACGAGTAATCAGTAAGCGCAGCGTATGACGCCCGACTAGGTGAACTGATATCTAGTCAAGACCGCAGGAAAACTTGGAGGCAAGCTCCTACAATTCGTTCTCACTGGAAATCCATAGGGAAAGCCTATGATCAGCAGAAGTCATCCTATAAGGCTGATGTATCATGTATTGTACCAGCCTCTTTTTAATAGTCCACTGCAGGACGTAGGTCTACCAATGAACGGTGATGATTGAGCCATATCCACCACGCTGGCCCAGTGCGAGTTGGTGGATGCACATAAGCAAATCAAATTTCTTCTACGGACGTATGCAGGTTGCCTCACGATGTTTTCCATGACCGAAAAGCCAGTGGTATGAAATTCCAAAGAACTCATTGGTACGGAACCAGGATTTGAACTTCCGATAGTAAGACGGGTGTCACTACAACCACCATATGTAGATTTATCATGATTACAATGTAATGACAATAATCTGTTGGATCGGGGACGATTCTTATACCTACTATACCTTAGCCAAATGTGCAACTGCCAAGCATTAGTGCTCAAACATTCCACTTCCCGCATTGATGGCCAATGTTACCAATAAAAATCCGAAGCAAAAAGAAATCGCATCATCCGATACATGAATATGCTCATACTATTTTATAACTATTTTTTCATACTATTTTATAATGACATATTTAAGCAAATATTTGTATATTATTAAGTAGGTACCTATGATAATTGAAATGTCAATAAGTCATAATTATTAACCATTAAATTGCAATTATAATTCCAATAACAATCCATTAAAATTCATAACATTAAATAACATTAAAAATCCAGTAAAATTCAATTATAAAATAACAAATATCAGCTCAGAATTCTGTAGCTCTAACCTGTTATGATATGGGTAATAGTATCAAATAAGCTAGGTACTTCCTCGTTTTTCGTGCAACGAAACGGACGATTGCATAAAATAATGGGCCAAGTGCGAGTTGGACTCACACACGAACGTCTCCGCACCGAATGGAAGCCCTCCTTAATTTTGTTATTCATTTTTGATATGAATATACAACTTAATATTCTGTAAATATTTCAAGCAACCTCCTGTTGCCGTTATTAATATCGATAAAAAAATCACGTCTCTCGTATGGTAGCATCTAAGTGACACCGTTATTAAAATCGAGCGAAAAACGGCTAAAATTCAAGTTTGGAATGTATGGAAGCCCCCCTTAAATATTTATGTTTTTCTGTTTTTAGTATTTGTTGTTATAGCGGCAACAAAAAAACTTCATTTATGAAAATTTCAACGTTTTAGCTATCACGGTTCATGAAATACAGCCCCTGGTGACAGACAGACAGACGGACGGACAGCGGAGTCTTAGTAATAGGGTCCCGTTTTTACTCTTTGGGTACGGAACTCTGAAAACTTCAAATAAATATTAATACGCTCGTGGTCTAACACGATTGGTTTTACAATCGCCACACCAAAAGCCTGATTAGAAACAGTGTTGCAACCACTCATGGTAATGGCAATCTCTCCCATGAAGGTCCCGCTCTCTCGGAGACAGTGACCCCAAGACCAGTGGCGCAAGACTGACAGGTCAAGGTCACAGCCTTGCTGTGTGACCGCCTAGCGATCGCCATGTGGCTCTGATCACCTGTGTTGATGTAAAAAACTGTTTTGATAACAACTTTTTACATGCCCTTTTATGTTTACGAAGACTGCAAGATCGCGCTGGATGCAGGCCGCTTGCAGGCGATCTTACCGATTGGAGATATTTAGGGCAGGCTTATTTTTTTTCTTTTATTTTTATTTCAAATAGGTTTGCGTTTGACTACACACTGCCTGATTTTAAGCAGATATGCGGTCTAAGATGTAGCTCGCTTACCCAGAAGATACCTATTTACTCGAGATTTGAAGACATTGTACTTTAACGGAAAGACAGACTCAGGCAAATCGTATATAGGCTTATGTCCAACAGTTGTATTTAACAGTTGTGTGTTACCAGTGACGACATATGGAACCGTCTTTTACTGTGAGCGTATGAATAAGCTCAAGATAGCCCAACATGGAGAGAGCTGTGCTCGGGGTCTCTCTGCGAGATCGAATCAGAAATGAGGAAATCCGTAGACGAACCAAACTTAGACACAGCCGATTAGCAAGCTAAAATGGCAATGGGCAGGACACATAGTTCGGAGAACAGATGGCCGATGAGTCGTAAAGTTCTCGAATGGAGAACACGGACCAGCAAGCATAGCGTAGGACGTCCACCGACTAGGTGGACTGACGATATAGTAATATAGCAGGAACGCGTTGGATGCAGACCGCTTCCAACCGGCCTTTTTGTAAATCTATAGAGGAGGCCTATGTTCAGCAGTGGACGTCTTACGGCTGATGGATGGATGTCCAGCAGTGAACGTTCTATAGCCGTTATGATGATGATGAATATCATAATGAGACATCTTATTGTGCCTGTCAGTCTTAAACATAAACATGTCTATTTGTGAGCATAAATAAAATGAATATTCATGAATGAGATGAGAGAGTCGCTCACTTGTAAGTAATAAGAAGTGAGCGTGAGCGTCAAGGGCGAGTCTATAAGCAATCAATAAGTTTGAGTGGCACTAATACCTACCTATTTACTAGGTGCTCGGAAACTACGTCACACAGATTTGTCACAGAGATTTATCTGTGTTTAAACAGTCAATCATTGTGTCAGAATACGAGGTTAATCAAAGATATAGTAGTAGTATTATTGTATCTTCTTTGACGAGGATACCAACAACAACGAAACCGAAACGACGGAGGAGGTTCTCATAACGCGTAACTATTTACAGAGTAGTCCGGTTTCGATAATTCTTTATTTGACCGACGAACCGGAGGAGGTACTCAATTCACGCGTATTATTTTTATGTATACCACGCATAAATTTTTTCATAGTTGACCGATATTAATAATTCTTTTTTTATTGTAAAGAGTACCTATACTTCGAAATTGGTCCCGTTTGAATTTTATCGAAATCGGCTGAGCCATTATTGATAAATCAACAATAATGTGAAAAATGCTACGTCGATCCGTGTGAAATATTCGCGAATTCTGTACACGGGTGAAGTCGGATATTATGCCATTTTTGGTGAAAAATAATTATTAAACAAGGATTATGCTGTTTACTTAAACATTTAGCAAACTCGACATTTTGGGATTCATAATGATGTAAATTCGACGTTATGGTTTTGAAGGAGCGTGCTAATAAATGAAAAAATTATAAAATTGCTGTTTGTGCAAGAATGTAGAGTATGTATATTATTGTATAGTCATATAGGCATTTATTAATAACACCATTTATTACAAGATGGAAGAGCATCAAGTCTTCATAAAATAGAACTTCAAAACATCCTCGTAATCATGTTTACGTTTCTATCGTTATTAGATATCATAAAGAAACTAAATAAATATTTATTTCCAAACGTATGAACTATAGGTATCTTGAATAATATGAATAAAATATAAGGTTATTTTAGATTTTAGAAATTGATGAGAACTGCGACTCCATGTGACTTGTTACGGGCTGCATGCTCTTCTACTTACGCTATATCTATTATATAATAGTAATTGTTTGATAAAAGAAACATGAAATTCACATAACTGCATCCTATGTTTTATAAGACTGAACATACTTGAGACGATAACTTTCAATAAGACCTGTAAGTTAAACAATAATACTGCGAAGTCATCGGTGTCTCACTCAATGCTATTCAACCAGGAAGATAGTTTGCCTCATGTTCTGACGTGACTCACATCTATTGTTTTTGATAAAGAGACAGAATAATTTGACTGTAAAAATGTCGTTTGATTTTAGATAAAGTCTCTCTCTATTCTATGGTTTAACACTTACACAAAGATAAAGACGAGGAACTAGGAGAACTTGCAATGTAAAGTCGATCATCGCTTAGATACGGTATTAGTGTTACAAAATAATACACCAAATAAATTATTACTTGTAAAAATATAACTTTTTAATAATTCAAGCTTTTGAGATTATCTTGTAGCAGCAGAGTGCTAGCCAAGACAATTAAAACGAGCCCAAACGCGACAGTTCCATTTTGTTTAGTACAAGAGGTCTTATGACCACCTTGCAACTCCATCATCAGATCAGCTCAATCGGAAACCGGGAAGTTGGCCAAATTTAACTTGCAAGATTCCACTCGAACTTACATAGGTACATACATCTATTGCAAGTTAAATAAAAGCTTGTAAAATATAGATAATACTAGCTGCCCGGCCACGCGTTGCTGTGGCTAAATAAATTAAAATTGCGACTATAATTTGAGATTTAAACTATCCTATCTCTCAAGTTGGATCGAACTGCACATGGTGTGCGAATTTTATTATAATCGGTTAAGTGGTTTAGGAGTCCATTGAGGACAAACATTGTGACACGAGATTTATATATATTAAGATATATTACTAGCAACTCGTAAATTCAAATTCAAAATTTATTTATTTCGAACAACTCAAACATGATCCATCTTTTGTTAGTAACTTATGCTTATGCTTATGAACTTGGGTTAGTTAATATTTATTTGGTCATATACTTTGGAGGCATCCCCTGCGGAATCATGGTCCGCACGAGATGCCTCAGTACAGGAGCATGCGAGTCGTCCGCTATCACTTTCAGGATGGTGTTGTCACTGTAAATGACATGGAAAAAAAATAGAAGTCAAGGCCGGGTCATAAAAATCTAGCCACGCTGATTTATTTAACCAAGTCGTCCGTCACTATTATGTTTGTATCCTATTTTTTCACGCTCTCAAGTCTCAACACACATTTGGCATCTATACATTTTTGCTGCATCTATCCTTTCATACTCTTTAAAATAGTTACTCCGCGTTTTGTATTTTACAATAAATTAAAATAGTCCATGAAAGAAAAGTACAAAAGATGGAATATGACTTTCAAGGTAACTCAATGTTTTTAGTGGAACGATACAGCCTTGGCCAAAAGTATTAGGCACCCTGCATTTTCACTCTATCTTTTAAACTAATTTCACTCCTTATTGGCATTTTTAACAAAATTAGGTGTCAATTTAATCACTTCAACAGAAATGAGAAAGCTTGTTTACTTGTTAGAGTCCAGAACACAAGTGACCAAACATTGGCTGATCAGACCGAAAGAAAACCGAATCCTTTGTTTTCGGTCACCAGGTGTTATATGACCTTAATAAAGAGCCGCTTGATATTCTAAGAAGTTATTTATGACCCCGGTAAGTCATTTAAGATAAGAACTCAGTTATTGGTTAAGTAGTAAACATGCATTTTGATTTTATAAAGGTGCCTAATATTTTTGGCCAAGGCTGTACATGCGGTCAATAAATGTTACCTACTCTCCTTTAATCACTTGAATAGGGTAAAAAGTGAATATCCAAGAAGCAACGAAAGTAATGCATTATTAACTTTCCACCTCGAATGGGGGTCAGGTCTCATGATATTGAATGAGCAAACAAAACGAATTCACTTTCACATGACACATTTTGTTTACATGTCGCAGCTAGAATGTAAAATCTGGCGAGTTACATAACGGCTAATCGTTTTCCAAAATCAATAAATATTTAGATTGTTTAGGCAGTATCACTGGAGAGATGTAATAACGTGCAATAAGAGGAGGGACGGAGAAGGGACGTCTATTACGTTTCATCGTTTCTTGTATTCTTTACTCATCTTCATAATGGTATGGTAATGTCCTATCATAGCTCACATATCTTTAAAGTTAGGAATACATTTTGTCAGGGCTAATATCTTCCCATCCCTAATATTCCGCCGATATTTTACATATTCTATATAAAATAATAATATAAGCCTGTGATACGGATTCTTCAATTTGTATTCGATAAACACCTACTGAGATTGCGCCATCGTAGGAAAAACACAAAATTGTACAGCGAGCACTATCTGCCTTATTTCAAAACGGCAATTTTGACAACTTCTATTTATTGCGGCGGATTCTTCAATTGCCTGCGACATACATACGGAGTTTGCGGCTTCTTGAAGAAAAAAATAAGCTTACTTTTTATTCGACTTGCGATAAAGCGAAAAAGGATTATCTTTTATCTAGTCTAAGGTTTTTACATCCATCTGATTTTGATGATTTAATCGATTTCGCTATTATGTTAACAATAACATAAGGCTTGTATGGGTTGACGTGACGTAACCTAAATTTTGCACAAACAAAATAACATGACGTCAATAACATAGTTTAATTATAAAATAGTTATTATACAATTCGCGTCAAAAACCTGTCCAGTTAGCTAAATATAAAATAGACGATGGCCTCTTATAGTGAGGCTTTTTACGTAATCGCTTTCAGTTTCGTTCGAGTTAACGAACTACACGTGGGACTTCGATTGAAGGAAAATTTTAGTCTTCTCCATCCTAAGGTCAAAGAAATCTCTGTAGACGATGAGGCCGTCCTTTATTATACCGATTGTTGTAATATTGTTCTAGTAATCTAGTTAATGTATCCTTTAATATTTCGGTGTCTTATAAAGTATGTCAGGACACGGTCGGGTAGGTAAATCTTTCTTCACTTTAGCTAAAGCTAATTTATCTACATTCTACACTATTACAGACTAATGTCGACCCAACGGTCTATTGATCAATCGAAATGGGTCGACGATATTGTGAAATCGTTAGTTCAAATCTGACATAATTGGTACAGGGGCATTATTTTTGACTTTCGAACGGCTCGGACGTATACAGAACTTTGACAGATTGTATGAGAATCCGAGAATAAAGAAGAAAAAATAAAGTCCGAGGGGACCCATTTCTGAACTTCGCACGCCTTGGTCGTATTCGGAACTTGTATGGAGCACTCGTAATTCAATCAACTAAGCATTGATGGTACTGCCACAAGCGCCACACAGTCATACTTACTATTATCATATTAATATACTTATCTAGATATGTCGGATATTTGTCATTTAATTTCAGAGTCTACATTTTTGCATAGATCTCTCTTTCACTGTTGAATTTATGTATATATGTATATCTGCAAAATTTCGTCGTGGCAAGGATATTTTTAGGTTCGTTAAGTGGAGAATATAAATTATTTTCTTCAATTCCAGTCAAAACAAACGGCATAGGTAATTGTTGCATTGTAAGTAGGCCACGAGTGATAGTCTTACTAAGATTGTAGTTTCCGTGTCTGTCTCATTATCAAAGTATAATTGTAGCAGTTTTGAACCAGTTTTGGAATTATAATGCAGTTACAGACGCTAATCTAATAACGTATTAGCTTTATTTCGTACATTTATTAGCAGATGTTTCGTGAATTTCCGCGCTGCGCTGGCCGGTTTACTTCTGAAAGAATTTATTGACCAACTAGCTTTTGCTCGCGTCTCCGCCCGCGTGATATTTTGGTTTTTGTGCTATCCCATAGGAACCTTTTGTTTTTCCGATATAAAAAGTAGTAGTATATAACTCCAATCTTTGAACTTATATCCATGTCAAATTTCAAGTCTATACGTTGCTCTGATGCTGCGTCAAAGAGTAACAAACCAACAAATACGCTTTCGGATTTATAATATCAGTACGGGTGACCATCACCATCTTATGAGCGCTGCCATGGTTCGGACACGTTAATGTGGGCTCCAGTTATTTTAATGGCTTAGCGGAGTCAGAGGCCTTCAGGCGGCGATATCAGGGCTACCCACGACGCCTCTAAGAACGACGCTTTTTTGTCACCATATAGGCCTTAGCACGGCGACTTGTGCAAGAATTTGTTCTAGAAATTTAAGAGGTTATAACTTTAGATCGTGATGGATGGCCATATAAATAGCCATAGGACTACCTTTGCTGGAAATACATACCCTAAACAATGGTTGACTTATTTTAATTATTATACAAATTATTTACTTGCTAATTATTATTATTTTTTATTTCATAAATGGTTGGCTTGTCAATAATGCTTGCTATTTTATGCATTATGCACTGCATTTATGTACCCATTCATTATTATAGGTAAAACGAGAACATTTAAGTGTCTAATTAATATTAAGTTTACTTCAAAGTCAATAAAAAATATCTTATCATACCTATATAAATAAATAAATATTGGGGGACATCTCACACACGGTCTCTGACCCCAAACTAAGCAAAGCTTGTGATATGGCTGCCAGAGACTGATATACTACATATATGCATATTTTAAATACATACTTATATAGATATTATCTAAATAACACCCAGACACAGAGCAAACGACTATGTTCATCTCAAAAATGCTTGCCCTGGTGGGATTCGAACCCACGCCTCTTTGATCCAGAAGTCAGGGTCTCTAACCACCGAGCCACCGAGGCAGTCAACTCATATATATATATATATAGTCAATGTACTTATTTAAAAATAGTTTGTAAACTTATGTGTCGTTTGGTTTCAGATGCTGCACGAAAAGAAGCACTGCTTGCTGGGCAGCGAGCTGTCCGAGCTGCACATATTCGAGCGGCTGCTGCGGCTCAGCGGGAACCACCTGGACCTGCTGCAGTGTTTCCAGGTAATCATGCAGAGCGTTGATAATGATGATCACGATATTTAGGGTTCCGTACCCAAAGGGTCAAAACGGGATCCTATTGTTAAGACTCCGCTGTCTGTATGTCTGTCACCAGGCAGTATCTCATGAACGGTGATAGCTAGAACGTTGAAATTTTCACAGATGACGCATTTCTGTTGCCGCTATAACAACAAATACCTACTAAAAACAGAAAAAAACAAGTACAATTTGTAAATAAAAATAAATATTTCTCCCTTGGAGATTTATTGGTCGGCTCCTAGGGGAGGTATATATCTCTATCTCTGGATGTCCTATGCCGCTGTGCTAAGAAAAAAGATAAATCTAACGTTTTTCAAAATCTGCTAACTTGTTCTTCTACGGATCTGCTCATTTCTGATTCGATCTCGCAGAAAAATATTATTATTTCCTTTAATTCTCAAACACCATATTGTTTACCCACTCCACCTAACCTTAGTGATTGAATAACAGCACTGGACTGCATTCATAAATACCGTCATAATATGATTATGTTATGGTCTATCACTAGCTAGTCTTGATTAAAAATCTACCTTCGGCACACCTGTTTAGGTTCCTTTTTCAGTGATCACTTGCAGGCATTCAGTCTCGATTCTTCAATGAGAACTGCGTGTAATAAATTGTTTATTTGTCCCATCGCACGTAATATCAATCAAGGCGCTGCGTTATGTCATGCTGTTCTTGTCACTTCTGACGTCATAGTTACAGATACTATTGATGACGTCATAGTGACTTTAGAAGAAAAATAGTCTTTTAAAAGCCGTAGTAGCCTAGTCGTAGACTTACGAGTAAAGAAAAATGTTTATTATAATGTGAATTATGTAATAATGTCATCAGTAATAGGTATCAATTTTATATTTTTCAAATTTTCAAGTTCAACGCGCCACCATAGGATATTAACTTAGAAAGCTTAAATTTTGCTCAATAATCTTAAACGTACCTATAGGTCCATATCCAACAGTCATATCCCTGGCCCAATGCGGGTTAGTGGTATCACATACTCCATTGAAGTTTTTTGACAGAATCAGTGACGCGCTACTTCCAAGCCGCTCTATTTGCGGCTTTTTTCAGAGCAGTGGAAACTGGAAGCCCGGGTTATCAACTTGATTTGATCAGTCCAATTTGATCAATCCAAAGGGCAGGTTTTAGTCTTTTGCCATCAACTTTCTAGAACCTTCCATCCATCCATCAGTCATAGGACGTCCACAGCTGGACATAGGCCTCCCCGATGGATCTCCAATAAGACCGGTTAGAATGTGCTTGCATCCAGCGCGATCCTGCGATATTAATGATGTTTTTCATCCCCCTAATGGGTGGACGTCTTACGTTGCGCTTGCCGGTACATGGTCTCCTCTGTAATATACCTATTGAATGTATTGTTTACTTCCAGGCGGTGATCGAGCACGGTGACAAGTTGTCGGTAGAGCTGGCCACCAGCTACATCGAGCGGTGCGACGAGGGCACCTCGCCCAAGGATGCTCTCATACACCTCGGACTTAGATTAGGTAATGTCCATCGTATAAAACCTGTCTCAACAAAAATATACCATGTAAAAAGTACAACTCAAGTAACAGTTGTTCAGTAAAAAGTTGTGAGATCAAATGTAAACACAAGTCGGTTTACTTATTCAGTACTTGGCTCATCTGGTTCCCAATTGGCAAAAATATCAATGAACATACTTTAAAAAATACATACAGACGAACATAATACTATGTCTGTATGTATTTTTTACACCTGTATACCTCCTCCTTTGGAAGTCGGTAAAAACGGGAGATGACTCACTTTTAACGCACGACTATCGGTATCACTATAGCTGTTTATCCATCCGTTTATTGTTTTTTGTACTACACAAAAAACAATAAACGGATATATAGATTATACTATTACCTTATTTTTTGTGTATGTGACTTGTTAATAAAACCTATTTATTGCCGCGAAACCGGCTTCCGTCATTTCATTAATAATCCTACGGTAAATGGCTGAATAACAAGAAAATTAATATTCGGTGGTCTGACCTAAACATTGCGCTTTAAGGCGTATGCTCTCGGTCGGTAAACTACTCATCGTAAGTTTACGAGAAGTTTAGCGGCCATGACAAAGTATACATATACATACCAAAAAACCCAAATAATGGTTAGCACGAAAGTGCTGATAAGAATTCCGCACGCTGACCTTAGCGTCGGATCATAACGTCAAGCTTTAAAAGGATTACCAGACTAAATTTAATCGGATCATTCTCGGATCGAGTTTCACCTTTAAACGAGGCAATCAAAGCGTGTCAGCTCTGAGCTCATCTGTCTGAGTAGGGTTTGCCAAGTCGTCAAAGCAGGAGCATAATAGCAGGACAGACCAGATAGTTTCTACAATTGACCAGCCGGAAATGTCCGGTTGAAAAGGTCGGACACCCCTACATTATTGAAGATTTATGTCTCACGAGAGGAGCGACCGGCACTCGACAGTCGATTAGTTTGCGCTCGCTCATTTGCGAAATGTAAAAAGCCTAACAAAAGCTGGACAAGCCGGACACTGTGTATTTTGGCCGGACATGCTATCAAAAAGCCTAACTAGTCCGGTTTTATCCGGACACCTGGCAAAGCTATGTCTCAGTGACTCATCTGTCGTCTCTCGTTGCAGGTAGTTTTCTAAACGAAGCGGGGTGGTACGCGGACGCGGAGCGCGTGCTCATACGCTGTCGCGACGTGTGCCAGGCGCAGCCTCAGACCACATACTACAAGAGGCTCACACTGGAATGCTGCCATAGGTAATTAATATTTCGTCGTCCAGGATTCAGCGAACGAAGAGCCTGATTGGCTTGGTTGTCTGGAAAAAATGACCGCCAGTTAGAAACCTATGAATTGTATTGTTTGTTCTTTATGTACCGTGGTTGTCTAAAAAAGTATTGTTGTGTTGTTGTTGAAGAGCTTCATTCGTTCTGAATAAAGTTTTCTCATTCGTTGCCCTACCACAAAATATACTTTTACTTTTACTTGCTACTGTGCTGCGACTCGCCTCGTAGTTACAGTTAAAGTTTATAGGGGTAAGGGGGGTAAGTAATGGGGCACAGCTTTTAACGAAGTTCATAGACGCCATTAAGTCTGATTCCACGTCAAGCGTTAAGCTTGCGCTCCGTGTAAGCTATTGACGTCGTAAGATAGTTGATTGAATCAGGCGTTACTTTGCGGAAATTCATCTTCAAATCTATGTTTTGAATAAATATTCAGTGTATTTCCGCTATCTTGTTGTAGGCAAATGAGTTTAAGGGCATTCAGTGCATTAAGGACATTTATAAAAAAAAAACTCTCAACGAGGCATCTTCAGGACGTGTTGGCTGTTATTCTTGCGAGCGACCTCGAAGAGTCAACACGTCCTGAAGATGCCTCGTTGAGAGGCGAAACACGTGTCGAACAGAGTGTAGTGCAGTGAGAATAAGGGTGTTATTTATTAGTGAACTGTTTTCAATTTTTTGTCATATTATTTTTAAAAGATTTGTATAATATTTATTTGTTGTTAACGGATTATTAATATAGTATTTTAAAAATATATAATAGAGTGTAGTAAAAATAAGTGATATTTATTATTATTTTATCTATTTTGTAAAATTAAGTTTTTTAAATGTATAATTATTGTAATATTAGTAATTGTTTGTAATTTTTTTTATAAATGTCCTTAATGCACTTAATGCCCTTAAACTTATTTGCCTATAACAAGATAGCGGAAATACACTAAATATTTATTCAAAACATTGATTATTGACGTCGTTTTTGCGTGTTGAATTCATCAAGTAGACGCTTATGAATACTTACTCGATTTTATGGCGGTGATACAATTATATCTAAAATTCTAAATGAGCAGTCCCGTTTAGAATTAGGCAGCAACTATGTACTGAAAGAAGAAAAACACCTTTGACATCTGAGATGTTGAAGGTCGCTAAAAATTTGCTCCATTTGTTCACTTAAGTTCTTTCCAACATTGTATCACGTGAATAAGTAATCTTTTGATTACATGCGGTAAAACAATACGGACCCTCCGTCCTCTGCCCGATGTGCCGTGAATCATCCGTTGTTATCTCGAGATACTATCGCTGCATTATGATTCGGAAACAATGCTCGGAGACACATGTCGTCGCTCATTGTTTCACTCTGCTCTCGGCAGCATTATTACGTTTGTCATGTCACAACGTTTATTAAAAGCGACGACATTTATTAAGATATACGTACGCTGATAGTTTATCTACTTTGCGTTATCTAATAGATGATTGGTTCCCATTCACAGTGTTATTTTGTATATTTAAAACAATGAAGAGCGTTTAGAGCGCCTCTTTTCTCACTGTTGAGTGTTAAGCCAAAGTATCCATGCACTCTCAAGTCATAAGACTGCGCTAAGCTTACGCGCCGTCACGGCCATACTGACATTTGCAAGTCCTCGTGCGCCCTGATTCATTTTATGTGTTTGTTGTTATAAAACATGTATGGTATTGTTTGCAGGTTACTAAATACACAGTCCGCGTACTGCTGCTTCCCGGCGGCGGCCGAGACATACTCACTGGTACTGCAGCTAATGGGAGTGAGCGAGGAAGAAGCACGCAGCGGTCGCGTGACGCTGCCCGCCGCGCTCGGCCGCGCCGCCTCGCGCTCCGCCGCCGTGCAGACCGACGGAGACAGTGGCACACGGTCAGTCTCTGGTTATGCCGATCGGTATAGTCAGTCTTGATTGGGTGATATTTACCTCAGTAGTATTTACAACTAAGCGTTATCATGGCGTGTTGAACGTCCATGTTGCAGGCTTTTGGATGGCTTAAAAACTGTCAGGACGCGTAACGCTCGGGCATGCAGGAATGGCATGGTAATATTGGAGAAGGACAGAAACCTGTATTTCCTGTTCTATACTGACTCTTCGCTTGATGTCCATGGCGACTGTAATGACGATTGTATCGTCCGCAGGGAGGAGGAAGACACAGGCGGGTGCGGCGCGTTGGGCGTGTGGGGCGGAGACGCGCTGGGCGCGCGGTTGTGCAAGGAGCTGAGCGCGCTGTTCTTCGTGCGCTGCGACTACTCGCTCGCGCACGCGTGGGCCATGCGCGCGCTGCGTCTGCTGCGCGACCACCACCCGCCCGCGCTGCAGGTCGACGTGCTGCGCACCTGCGCCAAGGTAACTACATTTACAGGTACCGGCACGTAAGTCTAGCGCTGAGGGTAGGATGTCTGCGCATGGTGGCCGCCGTACTAAACCCATACGCAGTCATCCCCTCCACACTTCGCTCAGCGCTGCAACCTGTACTCTACACGCTCGCGCACGCGTGGGTCATGTGCGCGTTGCGCCTGCTGCGCGGCCACCGCCCGTCTGCGCTGCAGGTCGACCTGCGCCAAGGTAACTATACTACACACACATATAGTGCACTATCCTCACCGTATGACGTGTACTTGCAGGCGAGCGTGGTGAAGCGTCGGTTCGCGGCGGCGGGGTGCGCGGCGCGCGCGGCGGTGGGCGCGGCGCGGCGCGCGTTCGGCGTCGACCACCCGCGGTACGCCGCCGCGCTGCTCGACCTCGGCTTCTACCTGCTCAACATCGACAGCATCGTGCACAGCGTCGCCGTGTACGAGGTCAGTACTGCACGCGCGCAGACTGCAAGACCCGATCAGATATGAGGATATCCCTAGATTAGAAGAACCAAAATGATCGCCATAATCGGCAACAATTTGAGCAGTAGATTTCCATTTGTTCGAATTATAAAATGAAATGTTTATGTTGTAGGAAGCGCTGTGCATCCTGCGCACGGTGTTCGGGCGCAGCAGCCTGCACGTGGCGACGGCGCAGGAGGACCTCGCGTACGCGCTCTACGTGCTCGAGTACTCCTCGGGCCGGTTCTACAAGGCGCGGGAGCACGCCGAGCGCGCCATACGCATCATCGAGGTCAGTTATATGTACTTTCACTATACTACGTTTACAGTTATTTTACCTCTGACATTTGTCGCTGTGTCTCTGTCTAACGTGTGATTGTGTGTAATGACTAGACAGAGACAACGACAAATGTCAGAGGTAAAATAACTGTGAACTATACATACAGTGTCCGGGCGCAGCAGCCTGCATGTAGCAAAGCACTGGGGTTAAAAGGGTACTCTTTGCATATTTGTCTAAAGTCAATAATTTTGTATTCTAGTTTGAATCAGCTTATAAATAATTATGTGTGAATGGTTCTAAAATTGCAAACTGTACTTTTACAGAAGCTGGTCCCAGCCGAGCACCTGCTGCTAGCATCTGCCAAGCGCGTGAAGGCGCTCATCCTAGAAGAGATCGCGCTGGACACGCCCGCCGGTCAGGACACCTCCTCTCGTCAGTTCACACACCTTTTATTTTGGTTTATTTCGTTTTTATATCATACACCACATTCATTCTCATACGTTACACAGGCACATGCACGATATCCCAGTATCCCACTATGGATAGATTTTGTATACTTATTTAAAATGGGTTTCCTTTTAAGTGTGATCAGGAACCATGAAGAAAAAAGTGCACAATAACAATAAAGTAAAAAATTGGTTGCCTGTAAAGTCGGTTTATGGACGATAATTTTGGGTAATAACGTCATATGAAGACATTGTTGAATCAACAACTGAAACAGCCGAACGCGTAGGCCGATTTTGCCTCTGTATCCCTAGTTCTGCGCTCTAGCTTGCACGCTCGGCTCAGGCGGAATGTGACACTTTTTCGTGCGTGAAGCCGGCGTTCATTCATTTATAAGACGTTATCACGTCAGAAGTGTAGTCTTTGCATAAGTGTTCATTGAAACTGAATTTTTACTTAAAACATCCTTACAAGGCTACAAAAATTATGTATCGTGCCTAATTTGAAATCGGTTGAACTTTCATCTATTTATATTTTGATTTTCAATTTAATTTCTTTTTCACACAAACCACTCGACTTTCCTCTATAGCCCCTTTCTGGCACCTCAACAAACCCTCGTATTATATTTTCTAGAGCCGTCTCTCCTAGAGGAATCAGAAGCTTTACATCGGGCTGCGCTAGCGCTGTCGATGATGGCGTTTGGAGAGAAAAACGTTCAGACCGCCAAGCACTATGGTAACCTCGGACGACTCTACCAAAGCATGCAGAAGTTCCATGTGAGTATACCGATTCATTTTCATTTTCAAAAGTTTATCATTTAGAAAACATACAAGATCAACGGTGCAAGAGTGAGAAGTCGAATCAAAGTTGTGTAGTTAACTACGACACAAAACCCAATCCTAAGAGAACCTCACTTAAGGTCCAACAAGTTGACGGCACGAACTCCTCTATGGGCGTGGCTAAAATGAATGCTATCTCAACTGTCTAGCTCGAGAAAGAGACAGACTCGGTGATGAGCAGTAGAGGTAGCGTGTGCGCACACAATGAAATATCACAATTTGCGTATTTCGACACGCACGCCCACGTCTGCCATTTCATTCAACGCGGACACTATAATATTGAATGAGTAATCGTAAATCCAAGCTGCGTGAATACCTGCCTTGTAGAGTTGTCACGTCGCATGTTTATTGAATTGAATCTAATCTAATACAATTATACAATATAATAATACAATACGTCAAGTAGTTATCCAAATAGTAGAGACTTCGCGAGCACATTTTGTAGTAATTTCAAAGAAGATATAATAATACTAGTAATTTCGAGTATAGGTACTTAGTCAGTTCTCCAAATTGCACATTCATAAATGTTCTCAATAACAAAAGCAGTACGGTTCAATTTCGCAGCAAAATGCTCAGCTCGATCTTGATCTAAATACCTACATTCTTATTTTTTTAAATATCTGTCATTATAAGGATGCATTTACTCATCATTACGAAAAACTTTTACTATGGGACCAACTGCGAAATATCGAAAAAAATAGCTGTTCTATACAAAAAGTTAATTAATTCTCGACAAATTGTACGGATCGGCTCATTATTTTTCGCGTTTTCGCAGTTGGTCCCATAGCAAAAATTCGTGAGGAGTAAAATACGTTCTTAAAATGTTACGTACTAAAAAAGGTTAATACCTACTTACATACTTGTTGGGATTTTGACTATTATTATTTTGCTAAATATTATCAGTCGGTTAATAAATGCCTACTAAAAATGTCGCTGATGACTAAAAACTAACAACCGGACAGATGAATAAAAATTTTGACAATCCAGATACCTTCGCTTCTCCAATAAAGGACATCATTCACGTTCCATACATTTTTGGGCTAAATCTAAAAGTGCCGGCCAAATTATAACTAATGAGGACATAGTGTTAGTGCATATTATTCTGAGCATTTTATACTATGGGACTAACTCTCATCGATCACTCCCTGGGTAGTTATCGAGTTTTGAATATCGTTTTTGTAATTTTAATTGAGTTGTTATTTTTTTATGATATTTTGCTATTACTTGTAAACCTACTCTCTAGGATCCCTGGGTAATTATCGAGTATTAAAATCAAGTATTTTATTAGAAGAAAGTCGTGTTAGTTACACCATTTATAACTCAAGAATGGCTGAACCGACTCGGCTGTAAATTGGTGGGGAGGTAGCTTAGAACCAGGAGAAGGACATAGGATACTTTATATCCCGTTCCTTTTTATATTTTTTGATAGTTATTCATCTTCTCTTGTTCATATCATTTTTCCCTTAAAAAATCGTTAGCGAAACTGTCACTTATCACAACGACGCTAATAGGCCCAATTTTCAAGGCACCGTCGTAATTATAACAGCTAATTAGAATATCTCTGTTTCTGTTTCTCTTTAGGGATTCGATAGCGAGAACACATTTTACATTCCTATTAATTTTACGATGGCGCGTTCATAACTGGGCCTAATATGGATTGACGAAACGTAATAAGATGGAAAGTGACATATATTGACTGCAGACTTTTATAAATGTCACGCTTAGCATAGCAAAGGGACAAATTGTCTTTTGACCATTACAGCTCCTCGAAAAGGGAATATAGTATGGATTGACAGTGACAACTGACATTAAAATTGGACTAAATGGTTTTTCCCTATGCCATGCTACATATTACAATGACGTTTAATACCTACTGGGCCGTCATTTTGTCTGACATTAAAAATATTTTTAAATATACCACCATTAGAGGTTAAACATGTTTCTTTATTCTACCTTTATGGTACATAATCCATACTAATATACGAAGAAACGAATCGACTTGATTTTTAGGAGTAGTATGGCATGAGTATAAGTATCTTGACTCTAAGGTTATTAACCTTGACTGTGAACTGTGACCTTGACACGAACATACATTTCTGTTGGTTTGGTTAGGATTGAACAGTGATAAAAGTCTCAGTTCGCCTCAGTTGCGGCACTCCTCATGAGGCACGCAACTTACCGGCCAGCCTCTCAGCTGCCATAGTTAAAAAGCCCAGAAAAGCGGCCCAACCACGAGTGCGAACTTCTAAGCTGCCAAGAGAGAAAAAACCCAAAAAATCGGGAGACCTCCAGCGCCGCTTTCTCAGCTGTCTCAGAAGAAACCCAGAGAAGCGGCTCTGGGATTCCCGCGCCGCCCATAAGCCTCGGCTACTAAGTTCCCCCGCCACGACAAGGCGGGAACCCGTACACTCTAACCTTACTCGTATCTTAATCAATAGAAGCATTTATAAGTATAAGGTATCATAATACTTTAGGTAGGTAGGTCAGGTTAGGTTTGGACAGTGGCAAGGTGCAAGGGTACTTGACTTTTTTTTTATAGAGCAAGTGCCTTTATTAACTACCACTAAGTACAAGACTTATAATGTAAAACGTTATAAACTACTACTACATAACAATCAATTGGATCATCCACAGACCCTTGAAGGTCTATAGATAGTCCAAATACTCAAGCCCACTGCCAGTTAGCAGCTGGCATGCTGGCAGCATTGCCACGCTGATTGGCAATGCATATACGTTAGCCAAATAAACACCACACACACACGTCGGGTACACCAGACGCTCAGAAAGACTTTTAAAAATAAGACCGGCCACCACGGGCACAATGTCTCAATTTCAAACGGCTGAAATATGTAACCACTGCCGAGGTTAGCATATTTGCGCCGTTGGTGCTGCTCCGAATCGGCCGAACATTACTGTCTTTACCAAAGTGAGATAGCTCAACCAGATCTACATTTTGTATGACAGCTGTCGAACTTAAAAGTAGTTTATCTCCGTAACTGTCAACTTTTGATCAATGCTATCTTCACAAAAGTGAAATAGCTCAATCAGATTTACATTTTGTATGACAGCTGTCGAACTTAAAAGTAGTTTATCTCCGTAACTGTCGACTTTTGATCAATGATATCTTCACGAAAGTGAGATAGCTGAACCAGATCTACATTTTGGATGACAGCTGTCGAACTTAATAGTGGTTTATCTTCGTATCTGCCGATTTTAGATCATTACTGTCTTTACAAAATTAAGATATCTAAACCAGATCTACATTTTGGATGACAGCTTGAACTTAAAAGTGGTTTATCTCCGCAAATGTCAACTTTTGATCAATGCTATCTTAAAGGTGAGATAGCTCAATGAGATCTACATTTTGGATAACATCCATTAAACTTAAAATATCTCAATGTAGGTATCACCGTAAGGTTAGCTACCTACATTCTTTAACTTTCGCGGTACGAAGTTCGCCGGGTCTGCTAGTAAATAATAAAAGTATATGACATCAAATGGGTGGAAAGCAATATGTACAGATTTTCTATACAGTCAAATAATCGTAAAATACTTTTAGTCTTATTCATCCTAAATATTATGCTTATTTTTCTCTATTGAGATCTCAAAAAGTGTCAATAAATTGTAGGTGGACTTATACTAGGCTATGATGAAAATAATAACATTTTAGTTTAGTTTACAACCGTCATTTAATGACTTTTTAGAATAATGTTGTGGTGATCTGAAATAACATAGATTGTTTAGGGTGTTTCTCTAAATTTTCATGATGTAAAAATGAAACACATTTAATAACTTACGATTCGGACGTAGAACAACATTCTCTTTATTTTTTTTCCAAGCTGCGGGCTTTCCCTTCCTTTTCTTGCGAGGGGTACTTAGTTTCAGACGGGTTTTATTGCCAAACCGCTAGTATGGTTTTTTTTCTGTGTAATAATACCAAACAAAGTAAAATTACTAATTAAAATGTACATAATTATATGTACTAATAGAATATCCTAATTAATTATTAAAAAGCTCTAATGAGAGAAAAAAATATGAAAAATAAATAATTTAAAAATTCGATAACTACTCAGGGAGTGGTCCTAGAGGATTGGTACCATAGTATACAATGCTCAAATTAATATGCACTACTATTATTCTATAATGAAATACTTTGGCCGGCACTTTCGGAATTAGCCCAAAAATGTATGGACTGTGAAAGATCTCCTTTCCTAGGATTTTTGCAAAAAAAAGGTTTATCAAATTTTACTACGACATATAGAAAAACGTGTTTGTTTTCTCGAATTAGGTACGCCCCATAGTAAAAGTTGTTCCTAATGATGATCTTAACCACCACCTTTCAATTGAACAAAATCATACTGTAGGTAAGTAGGTACCTACATATTTTTCGTAATATTATTAGAGTTGTATGAAATGTTCTGACAAATATACCTAACGTAAGTGTATCTAACCTAACGTTCTGAACTCAGAATAATGAAACAGTTCAGACGTTCGGCTTCGCTTTTTATCCTGCTCGCGCCAGTTACTTACGCTACGAGAGCAAGCGGGATGAAAAGCGAAGTCGAACACCAGAACGCGTACGGGGAACGGATAAGTACCTTCTAGAAGACAAAATGAGCCCGGTCCGTTTATAATGCACTGCGAGCGTAAACAAACGCGCTCTACCTACGTTAATCCAGAATTACCCAGTACAATTGTTAATACCTACTACTAATAATAATCACCACCTACCCATAGTTCAATTTGTAGGATAATCAAATAACCGGCAAGAAGTCCAAAGAATATACCTACGTCAATACTTCCGAAGTTGAAAACAATGATCGTCCGATCGTCGAATAATGCGTCCTTATCATATAAGATATTATATGGTCTGGTGAGTTGGTGTCGTTGAACTCTGCGTGATAACACAGAGTTCAACGACACCAACTCACCACGGGCACGGGCTAGTGGAGAATGGCGGCCGGACTCGGCCGAAGCCGCGTAGCGTACGGGGGCCGCGCTGGGAGCACGCGCTACACGTTCCGTCCCGCTCCCCGCGCGGGGTACACAGTCGGGTGAAATAGAACTATAATTTTTACCTAAACACGGCCGCGTAAAAATGCGCGTAAAGGCTTTTGCTCATAGTGAATCCTGTAAAAACTGCTAGATGAATTAGTTCAAATTAAAGTTATTTAAACTTGAGAATATATATGCTAAGATTATTGCTCAATTACTATGGACTCAGTCTAGTTATTGTGCGATTTATTTAAGCCTAAAGTTTCCTTAAAATTAGTGTTAAAATTCAAATGTTTTGAGGCTTATTTTAGTTGAATGCATAGTTTTGATTACAGTTATTTTTAGCAATAATCATAGATTATGTCACAATAAATTGATTTAAATCTTAGTTTTAGATATTCAACATTAAAAAATCGTGTATTGTACCATGGACGTTTGTATGGAGTGACGACTAACTTGTTCAACCTTAAGGTGGTTTCACTTGGTCAGCGCGCGGAATTAGTTTTTTTTTTTTTTTTTTTTTTTCGTTTTTAGCATTTACTAATATCTAATATTAGGCAAGATCGTTTAGTATGTAAATCCTGAAATCATAACCGATTTGGTTCATATCCGCAAATCTCGCGAAGTCTACTGTTCTGGCCTAAGAGCCGCTGAAGATCGACCTTCACCCACGTGATAACCTGATGAATATTTTTTTATAAATTGTTATTTATTTACAAACACGCCTTTTTATGAAATGTTATTTACATACAAATGGGCCTATGATAGCTTGCCTATCAAAAAGTGTTCATGGCTATTTTTTACTTTATTTAAAATATGCCATGAACAATTTTTTGAAGGCAAGTAATTAAATTATAAATTAATTAATTAACTCATTTTGTAATTAAATTATCTTTGTTATGATACCAATTTTGTCTGGCTATGAGATCGGTTTCGTACTTACTACTACTGCGTTGGCGCTGTGACCCCAAAGTGGGTCTTGGCCAGGTAGTATGGACAAAATTAAGTAGGTAAATCTACCAAATTATATTCTCTACATTAAAAATTATTAGTTGGTGTAAAAAAATACCAGTGAAGGTAAAAAAATCATTTTCAAAAAAACTATCAAATGAAATAAATTTCACTTTTCGATAGGCTAGCTATCATAGGCCCATTTCTATGTAAATAACCTTTCATAAAAATTATGTCTCGTCTGGTTATCAAGTGGGTTAAGGTCGTTATTCCACGTCTCTCCCTCTATTCGAAGAACTACTAGTTTAAATATGGTTCCACAGTGTCATAAATATTTTATCCTATTTTTTTAGGATGCGGAAACGATGCACCTGAAAGCGATCGCCATAAAGGAGGAGTTACTCGGCTCCGAAGACTACGAAGTGGGATTGAGCATCGGGCATCTTGCTTCTCTCTATAACTACCACATGAATATGCACCAGGAGGCCGAAGAGTTGTACCTGCGCTCTATCTCTATCAGTAAGTAGCTATACTATGAAAGCAAACAAAATATATTACTACTAGATGACAACCCGGCTTCGCTCGGGCGAAATATGACTTATAATACACACACACTCATCATAATTTTACTTGATCACCATCTTTACGAAGAGCTCTTCGCTGCATCAATTTTTTACAATCATGACAATGATTACCAAATGCAAGGAGCATAGATGAAGGAAGGATCGCTTCGCTCTGAGCAAAAACTTATCCTTCATCTATGGCAAGGAGATTAGGCTGATAACAAAATGATGAAGGTCAAGCAAAACAATTATGAAAGACATACCTATATTAAAAAATAGGTAATTTCGGAATGATGGGTGTAAACAATATCCCAAAGTAATTGCTCAAAACTAAATGAATAAGTACCTACTGAAAATGTATCTATAACATTCTGATAAAACGAAAAGAAAGGCAATGTCAACTTTAAAGATTAGGTATGGCAAGTATTATATTTTCTATGATTATCTATCTATCTATCAGCCGTAGGACGTCCACAGCTGGACATAAGGCTCATAGATTTCTAAAAAGGCCGGTTGGTGATATATTATGATGTACTTTATGTAGCCTGTATCCTTTGCTTCTCCAGTGGAGTCTGATTACTACATTCACAAAATTAATAGCCTACACTCCTGTCCTATTTTATGTTTCGGATCATTGAAAACATTAAGTAGGTACCTAACCTTCGGTTAGGTACTAACCTAGTGTATTAGATATCTGTGGTACTAACTAAAGGTTGGACCTTAACGTGACAGTGACTATTTTGATACAATATTATCAAAAATTATTAAAACTTAATACTTGACACTGGCAAATGCACCAAAATGCGACGCCAAAACATAAAAAACTTGACTGCTCAAGATCAGTGATGCCAATTTAGCATTTTTATGCTAAATTTAGCATATTTTCATCTTGTTTAGCATATTTATTTGCAATTTAGCATACGTCATATTTTTGTCATGTAAAATAATTGTACAATAAGTATTTTACCATTAAAATTACATGCAGAATTGCAGATTTATGTCAGCAATATCGTTTTTAACGCTACCACTTTCGAATGACGAAATTGAACGGGTTTCTCTTAGTCAAATGAATGTATTAAAAATTATGCTACGCAATTGTTTGTCGGTAAAAACTTTAAATGCTATTTTATACTTATAAGATTCGACTTAAAAAGGGCAAGGAAATGCTGCTAGTCTTACGCAGTTCCAGAGAACGCACTACGCTCTGTAGGTACCAAGGGGACCATTAGTGGTCGATGAAGACCAAGATACTTACATTTTATTTGATAACATAATAATAGGTCATAGTCGATTAAAACACATATCTTGTTAATTAATAATAATTTTATAATTATGTTACGTTTCATTTCATATTGAAAAATGTTATCACAATTTTTAGCATGTTTATATAGCATTATTTTGTCACAATTTTAACACCACTTTAGCAGATTCTTTATTTGTGGTGTTGGCAACACTTCTCAAGTTATGTCATCCGTTATCCGGTGTCAATATGGACACCGTGTTTTTGTTTGTCAGCACCGTTATAAATTTATTAAAATACTCGATAATCCGAATTTTCCGGATATATGTTGTCGACTCGAAATCATTATTTTTTTATGTTTTATCATTCAGATAAAGTTTCGATCGAGTCTACCGTACCCCTTGACGAAATTATTAATATAGATAACTGTACTTACAACTATATCTGACATCTTAATTTTTTTAATATTGTATTTTTAATTTAATCTAATGTACCGAATTTAAATTAATGTTATGATGTTTATTTTAAGTGCTTTCCACACTAGATTTTTATCTCAAAGAGTTATCTTTGTGATAAGCATTTCAAAAATCTGAAGCGAACGCAGGATTTGAACCTTGCCCCTTCGGATCACTTCGCTTCAGATTTTTGAAATGCTTATCACAAAGATAACTCTTTGGAATTTAAATTAATTTATTGTAATATTATGCCTAATAATTCTGTTGAGTACTTAATTAATTATTGTTTTTTTTTTGACGATTCGTAGGGTGTTGCTCATAGTATATTTTTGTATCCCAATGTATGTAATCATCCTTACTGAAAATAAATGACTATATATCTATGTAACTATCTGCACACAACTGTTGCCACAGCGAGGGGGAATAGAGTAGCGGGAAGTGGAGTTTTAGGCTTGCTACACACATGCGGGCTGACATGAATCGGCTCTGCCGAGCGGTAAAATCCAATATGTGTAGTGAATGTTCGGGAAATAAAGCCGCTGGGCTGCCGCATGAAATTATTCGCCTCGGCAACTGCTTACTTATGCCGATCGGCCTACGATGTCGCGACGGAGAAAAACGCGCCACAGTCGAATGAAAATCGAATTGTGCCGATCGGATTCTAAAGAACTACCTGATTGACACCAGCCCAATGATGCAAAAAATTGTAGGTAGGCTTACTACACACATAATCGGATCGGCATAGTCAGTTCGGCACAATTTATCGAACGATAAAACCGACCCAAAACAGCTAGTATATACGTGCGGCATCACTCGGCATATGCCTTACTTACGAATTTGCGGCATTGCAATCTTGTCCTGTTGAAATCCAAATAGTCAGTGTACACTGTACAAAGTGTTATCCTCAGCTGTCTCATGTTTTATGATACATAAGTTGATTGATATTGTGTATCCCTTAGGTCTGAAGTTGTTCGGCGAGCGGTACTCCGGCTTGGAGTACGACTACCGCGGGCTGGTGCACGTGTTCACCCAGCTGAAGCGGCACGACCGCGCCGACCACTACACGCGCCTGCTGCACCACTGGTCCGGTACGACACTTTTATATATGTACTGTAGGTGTACTAAGCGCTACTGCGAAAAGCTGAAATATAGGTAGGAGCCAGAGAGACGAGACGCCGGGGCACACCCGCCCACCAACTTCATGAGTCCCGCGCGCTCCCTACGGCCGTGCCTTACACAACGCCACGCGGCGTCGGCACTCTGCACACATGCGCAATAATTAGCGAATCACGGCGAAGTGTCATCTGCAGCTAGCTTCTCATCCGCCGACTTGTGTAGCGCATAGTATAGTACTAGATGACCCGACAAACTTTGTTTTGTCATGAACAAAAAAAATTGTGAAAAATAGCCTTTCAGACTTATCGAATACGCACAAAAAGACATTTCAAGGTCTGTTATAGACCGAAGCGTACACATCGGCGGATGTGAAGTTAGCTACAAGCTACGCAATATCCAATCCTGACTGAAGTTCACATAAAGCTCCGCGTTGATTCCTCCTTCGCATCCATAGAATTGATTCAACCTACATATAATATGATGTCTTTTAATATAATATTATAAAAATCCGTGTTTGTTAGTTCCTTGAAATATATATTAAAATAGCGATTAGAGCGACACAGAAATAAATATCTGTGCAGACACGCTATTGTTATAATATATTAAAAGAAAGTTATAAAGATTTACCAATTTTAAAAGAATCAAGTGACAAATTAAATATGTCGAAAATCTCATCCATGATTCTATCGAAGTATACATATAAGTATGTATTTAAAATAAGTATATGTAGTATATCAGTCTCTGGCAGCCATATCACAAGCTTTGCTTAGTTTGGGCAAAGAAGATATAATAATACTACGTATAGAACGGCCACTCGTTACCCCCCACCCGTTTGAGTCTTCCTCACTTCCACCCCGCGTCAGGACACGATTTACTACTCTGCGCGCGGGCTGCACAGGCCGCTGCAAATACCCGTGTAGCGTTCGTGCGTATGTGTAGTGTCTGTGAATAAATATAGTGTTGTGTGCGTAAGACAGCAGATTTTGTATGAAGAAACGCGGAGTGTCCGGGCTGTGGTTTGGGGTCAGAAGCTGTGTATAAGATGTTCCCTAATATTTATTTATTTAAATAATAGAAAAAAATTAAGATGTTGGTTTAACAATTTTACGTCAGTTTACAGAGATGATAACAACCAATTCATGAATAAATTGTATTAGGTACAATAAGTATTAATAATTATTGATTTAATAATTAAGTAAACATTGTTTCCATATCGACAGAGCTTCGGGAGCAGTCAAAGGCCGAGCCCCAACCAGTCCTGGGGCAAGAAGAGGTCATCCCCATCGTGGAGCTCCAGGCCAAGTTCTTCGGGAACGACTGAATACTCCATCGTGCTGTACCTCCCGCTCCCTCGACGCTCATAGATCTCTGTCGTTTCATTATAATTATATCATAGATCGCTGTCGTGCCGACTCCAGGGGATCTATGATACGTATAGACCGAATCATACATGTCGGCGGACGTGAAGTTAGCTACAAGCTGCGCAATATCCAATCAACGCACAGCTTTGTGTCAGGATTGGATATTGCACAGCTTGTAGCAAACTTTACATCCGTCGACTTGTATGTTTCGGTCTATACCACGACTTTCGAACGGCTAGAACGTATACAGAATTTATGCGAATAGTTATGATGACTATAAAAATATAATTAGTCTGTCAGAAAATATTAGACAGTTTTTTTTGTCAATTAAACAAAAATTGATGAAGATATAGCTCGTTACAGACAGTTCTGCGTGACGTGCAAATGTAAAGCCTTCTGTAAGCAAAGTGGGGTCACGACCCTCACTCTCAAACTTTGACAAGGTTTATCTTTGTTATTCATTGTTTGATTGACAAAATAAAAAATACGTGTTTAATATTTTTTGGTAATCTAACTCCCAGACTATAATGACGATTTTTTACGCTGCCATCATGCCTGTTCTCCAAATTATCTGTCAAAATTCCGTATATGTTAATCGATGTTTCGTATACGTTAGAAGTTCAATATTATAGATCCCCAGGCTTCAATGAGATCAGACTTTACCGTGAGTCGCGCTGTTCCTTTTACTTGAAAATTTCCTCTTCCATTAGTTCAGCGACCTTAGTATGAGTTGTATAGTAAACGAAAACTATTATTGTTTTCACGGCATAGGTGGTTCATGCCCACTTTTCATGGCATAGGTTGTACATGCCCACTTTTCATGGTATAGGTTGTGCATGCCCACTTTTCACGGCATAGGTGGTTCATGCCCACTTTTCATGGCATAGGTTGTGCATGCCCACTTTTCATGGTATAGGTTGTTCATGACCACTTCCTGAACTTCTTTACCCACCACAGAAAAATTAAAAGTCAATAAGCTAAGCCAACGTTAGTGTGGCTTCTTACATTTTTGTCAGTTCAGGGGGTCGTTATTGGAACTTTGAACGCTTAAGAACGTATACGTAACTTTGACGGATTGTATGGAGAATCTCTAAGTTGCGTATGGAAGTTGCGAGTGCTCCATACAAGTTCCGTATACGACCAATCCGTGCGAAGTTCAAAAAACGCTCCCCTGGCTCTTTTTAACAAATATTTATGGAGCCCCGAAAACTTGTAGTTTTCGTATACGTATAATCTCATACTAACCCTTAGATGATTTTTAATGCGTTAAAATTGTTTTTGGATAAGCGTAAGTAACGTTTTCATATAATCTAGTGTGTTAAAAAAAAATTTTCTCACAGAGATAAACGGTTGATAGCTATTTCTTTGGCGCATCGATAAAAAGTACTAAATACCTTGCAAGTTTAAAAAAAATAAAGTGTAATTTTTTCATTTCCTTTATTTATAATCTGAAGAAGAAATTTTACTTTCTTTTCTTCAGTAAACAAAACCTTTTCCAATGTAATTACTATGTAGTGTAAAGCGAAGTCATCTTTTTTGTGTGTCTGTCTGTGTTTCCACTTATATTCTCTAAACTACACAAAAGATTGCAATGCTGTTTTCAATATGTTTTAAAATATTTCTTACGGATGGTTTATATCTATAATTAATTCATAGTCGAGTGAAACCGGGACAGGCAGCTAGTTGGAAATAATTATACAATATAGATATTTAGTATTTCTTCAAAATCTGTGTAAAAGAGATAGCCGATGTCCGTATCTCATTTTATAAGTGTTTCTCGTCACTAACATTAAAAAAAATCTAATTATAAAAAGCCACGACAGTAAGAATATCTCGTGACGTTATAAAGGTGCCCGCAGCAGGCTATCGATGACTGAAAAATGTAATTAATCAGTCAGATTATCAAAAAATATTAGATACGTATTTTTTATTTTGCTAAATAAACAAAAAAAAATGAAGATATCGCCCTTTAAAGTTCCGCGTGACGTCATGCCACACTTTATAACATAAAAATGACGTCACCCCTACTCATCAACTTTGGCGCGCCTCTTTGTAATTTTTATTTGATTGACAAAAATAACGTTTTGTATACTTTTTTGATAATCTAAATAGCGGACTAATTGTTTTTTTTTTTATAATCATGCCTAATGATCACAGCGTGTCAAGGCCATTATGATGCTATTTAAGGTAAAGAATTTGGATTCCTATGATGACCAAGTGTTTACTTTTAGAAATTGTGTTGTTTTTTAAGTGGTGGAGCACAAAGTTCTTATAAAAATGTTGCAGCTTTCTTCTTAGTGTAATAAATAGATTGTACTACTACTATTTTGTGTAATGAATGTCGTAATTATTCTGTGATAGTAGGAGAGCCCACGGTGATGATTTTTGTTCATGATTACATCATGATGGTAATGGACGTGGAATACTAAATGCGAGATAACGATATTTTAGATAATATACGCGGGTGAAATACCACGCGCATGACCTTTGTTACTTTAAATATCGGATACGGATTAGAATTGAAGTAAAACCCTATTCATTGGGTTTTACTCTAGTGGCAACGATACATGAAATTGTGCCGTGGGCTCTCAGACTACAATAAAAAATATCTTTAACTCCACTCTATCATCCAAATTAATAATAAAACGTGTGTTGTTTTTTTTTTGTTAAAAAATGTTTATTATCTATCTAAATGTAAAAAAGTGCTCAATTTTTTAACCACTTTTACAGGACTTGTGTTGAACATAGACGTTAGAACTTGTATTATGCCCGCCGTCCACCGCGAGCGTAACAGACTCTGTTTAAAAGTTCGCGCACATGATGTCGGGTCGCAGCGCAATATGAATATGGAAATGCGGAATATGCGGCCCGCTGCGCCTCGGCATAGTTTGCATTAGTTCATATACATATAACCGATTTAAGCGGAATTTTGCGCTGCGATGGGGCCCGACATAATGTGCGCGAACCTTAACTCGTAACGATATAAAATTCATACTAGTCAACTGTCTTTCAGTGGAAGCACTTGTATAGACCGAATTAATATCTTGGCGGTTGTAAAGTTTTTTTTTTGTGTGATCTTCAGTATGTTTGTTTCCTCGGAGACTTTATGATACTTGATAACAAACATAATTGCATTCATCTCTCGATTGAATCCAATTTTACATATTTTGACGGATGTTACGCGAGCTTCGTCAGGATTGGGTTTCGCACACCTTGACGCATCACAGCCGCCAAGACATTTGATTCAGCCTCTTACAAGTGTTTTTTTCTAAAAGAGAGTTCGCTTGTATAAATTTTATCGTTACGAGATAAACGGGGCCCGTAACAGGTCGCTCCGCTCGCAGTGAAAGGCAGGCATAACTCCTTTGTGATATAAGTGAGAGCTTGGTTTTTATAAACTTGTATGAATTATATGAATCGAGACTTAGTCAAGGAATTACTATAATGACAATTTTGTGAAAACCAATATCCGTTCATGTATCCATTTATGGTTTTTCAATACATTTGTGAAAAATAAGGAACAATATTTTAAAAATGTTTTACTAGTGCGACTTGGTTATACTATAGATTTGCAACTTATATGTGGTAGTATTTAAAAATATTAGCTTTGCAAAAAATAATCTTAAATGTGCTTCATGCGAACTTTATATTCCATAAATGTTATGTGTAGGTATTTAAGATATTTAACATTTTTAAATGTGCGCTACGAAGATTTTAATACTAAAAAAAACTATACTTCATTAGTTTCATAAGCAATTCCCTTAGCACATTAAAAAAAAAAGCTCTAAAATCATTAATTATTTTTATCACACGTAGTTATTCCTTAAATATGATTTTAAAAGTATTTTAGTTCAAGCAAATGTATTGAAAAACCTTTTTTTTTCTTTTGACTGTTTTTGACGTGCACGTTACGTGGATGTATGACTAGGACTAAAAATATTGGGGTAATTAAGATGCGAGTATGTAAGGTTACTCTGTCAAACAAAATGTTCTGGGCAAGCCCGAAGACTTCCGAATTTAAAATAGTTTGGATCATCAACAACTAGATAAATCTACCTAACCTAACTTTGCTAGCTATCCACTCCTAGCTAGGTATCTCCATAGATGTACTATCCGCTGTAAACCTCTTTTATATGGTTATTCTTCAAAGTTAAAGAGCAAACAATCTGTTATCTACATTGTTATTTACCCAGAATAGAGCTGGTTAATCCTAAGATTACCTCGGTTTGACGTCCTAGTTTGCCCGTAACATGTACTGTAGACTTATTTAGTGGCGTGGCCTCATGAATTGCTTCAATATGTTGTTATTAAACTTTCGCGATTTGAACACATTATTATTATACAGGGTTATTTCTAATCAATTAGCATCCATTTAGAGGCTTATTCTGTACATCGAAACTAACAACTTTTGTCAAACTCAAAAAAATTGGTTTTTTCATAGAAAAATATCGTTTACCTGCAACAAAATGTATGAACAGCTGATTTTTTTTTTAGTTTTGATGAAAGTTGTTGAACAAAATATGTTAATTTTGATGTAAAGAATAAGCCCCTAAAAGGATGCTAATTGATTAGAATTAACCCTGTATACTACAGGACTGGTCGCGCCCTAAAACACCTCATCATCCCGACGTTTCGACCGAATGAGGTGTTTATTTATCTCGTAATTTTAGTGCGCAGTTAGTCTCGTGGTATATAATAATAAATATTGCTTCAATATTATATTATCGCTTTTTAAACTGAGTATGGGCCTAAAACATTATTATGTGATGTGTGTAGAATAGATAAAATTGTAGTCACTCAATGTTTTTCAATTTTAATATTATTTAACACATTTGTTGTTTTATTGGTTTTATCTTTTACATTTTGGGTATTATAATTATTCTATTCGTTCTTCCTTCTTACGATTTATCTTCTCTCGTCATTTCAATTTTGTTTATTTTCCGCGTTATTTTATAGTCAGACCTTCTGAGGCCATGCCTAAGTGTTTGGTAGGTATTGTAACGTTATTAGTCAATCTGATGTGTGTATAAATGTTATATTATGTAGTGCTTGTAGCTTATATGTAGTATGTGACTCGACGTGCAATGTATCGAACTCTGTAAATATATTTCTGATGTGTAGCCGATGTTGCCAGCGTTATCATTTAGTCAAAAGTTTATAGACGCATAATATAAAAATCTTATGCTGAATTGTTAGAATTATATTCTAGTTTTAATAATTATATTCATAGTCAGTATTTTGTAGAACGTAGTTCATTGATTTGCAGGTATAGGCCGAGTCATTCAAGTCGGCAGATGTGAAGTTAGTTGAAAGCTGCGCAAAACCCAATTAACGATAACGATTGGAAATAAATATTATTGATATTAATAACGCGCAGCTTTTTATTATGTGCGCTTTAGTCAGGATTGGACAGTGCGTAGCTTGTCTGATCCCTTGTAACTTCACATCCGCCAACTTGTATGACTCGGCCTATAACGCTTAGTAGACTAGTTGATTGGTTCAATTTGCCTTATTTCCTATCAGACTATACTGAATAATGAGAACACTATTTATTTGTTCCGTACTGATTTTATATAAAATTTTATATTTACTTGTCTGTTTTTATATTTAATTATTAGAATAATTTCTTCAATATAACACGAATATATCTTATTTTCAACAATTCAAGCCCCACTCAACTAGCCTATTGGACAAATGTGTTATTTTTCATTAGTTTCCTAAGTTAGTAGAAAATGAATGTATGTTTACTCTCGCAACTTGATGTTATACGATATTTGGTGTATTTTCTTAGATATCACAGTTGTATGTACCGATGGCTGTAAGCGCGACATGGGCGCGAATAAATAACTTCTATGAAATGTATCTTGTGTTTTCTTCACGTATCCCTGACTTATTAGGCTGATTCAAATTAAGCTTTGTTTTTTACATATATACAGCATGGCTTTTTATTCAGTGCACAATTTTTTATCGCGCAATAGATATCATTAATAGAATATATATCGCTCATAAAAAAATCGACTTTTTTCATCCATTTTTTGTCAAACCATTCTAAGGCTCCATCACGCACAGGCGGTACGAGCGCTATAGCAGACGGGCGGGCATCTGTATTGTACTGGTTATCTAAGAAGGGCTCACACAGATCCGGTCGCGGCTCGCGTTTGTAAACAATTGCCCGCGCCTCGACCGCGGACAGATCGCGCGGGGGATTCCTTCCTTAATGGCGCGGGGCCATAGCAGGCCTGACGGGTACGCCGGTAGTTGTTCACTCTTTCGGCTGAAGTTTGACGTAACCGAAGAGTTTGGATGGAGCCCCAACAGCTCTATGGCGCTTTTGCGGTCAATTGTGATTTTATACAATTGACCGCGACCTTTTTTTTTTAATTTCATTTTCTCATAGTAAACGGTGAGGAGACGAGAAAAATTGAGATGCGGCATAGTAAAAACTAGTAGGTTTACAGACAGTAGACTACACAAACACCCACCAAGGACTTTAAAGGTGCAATTATTATCAGATATTGTAAGTAACAATACACATTTAAATATGCTTTGTGTAACTATGGATGAACAAATTATTATTGTATGATGTACTTACGCCTTCAGAAATAAAAATTCAAGGAATGTCTTGTTTCTATTTATTTAATCAATAAGTGTAGTTAGTAGGCAGTAAGTATAGAATTATTTTCTTTAAAGAAAATTATACCACCAAAACGTCTCGGGCTTAGGTACGACGCGGCCACGTAGGTACTCAGACGTAGGGTGACATTGATTACTCCGTTTATCTGTATTCTTTCTCTTGAAGTTATATTAATATATTTTTGTACTAGAGTAAAACCAATGTAGGGGTTTAACTGTTTGATTATTATACTTTCCGCATGCAAAGTATGTGCACTGAAAAAGAACAATAATAGTAAGAAGTAAGTATAATAGACTATTTACTAGTTTTTGGAAATCGTTTTAAATTATTCGTTAGTACATAATAAGAACACAACATTTATATTTCCGAGAGATCTAGGCACTGTATTAACAATGAAAATCAAATGTTAAAAAAATAGATATTCAAGATCCCGCCAAAACGACATTCTGTAATGGCGTTGGTCGAGTGATATCACACACTAGTAAATAACATTAGTCAATACTAATAAATACGCTTTGATTATTTCAAGTAAATAAGGTAGTTCGCATCTAAAAATTGTCAAAAAATACTTTAAAAGTAACTTACAGATCCAATAGTATTATGTACCTCGAAAACAAAAATTGCACAAACAATCAATCGAGAAATTCTCGCTTACTAGCATGTGACGTCACCAGAGTTGCCGGTCTTCTTAGAGCGTTCATGTCACAGATAAAATATCGTAATTAATTTCGTGCGATTTGCGAAAAATAGACATATTTTAGTTTAAATAAAGTGAAATATGTCTTTTTCAGGCTATTATCTGAATGGATTACCACAATTAATAGTATATTTTCAATGTTGTAAATAGCCTTTTGGTCCGGCATAATTTGTCGAATGACAAAGCCGATCCCGAAGCAGCTAATATATCGGCATCACTCTGCTTGTGCCGTTCCTTGGGGTCCAATGGCACGATTCGGTTTTTATTTGGTCGTCGCGCGACGCGGCATTCAACATACCGCACCTTTAAAAATAAAGTGCTTCAACTCAAAATCGTGCGCTGGTGGAATATCGCGTTTTAAGTCTTATTTTTAACTAGCGACCCGCCCCGGCTTCGCACAGGTGTATTAGCTATACATTTAAAACCTTCCCCTTGAATTATTCTATCTAGATATAAAAAAAAACAAAGGACATAGGGACAGACAGACAGGGACGCGACTTAGTTTTATACTATGTAGTGAAAGGTGCGATAATCGGTTTTTCCAAACTTGCCGGTCTAGGAACATCCGATCGGCTTTTTCTCTAGTTCACCTCCACATATTTGATTTTATAGCCCGGCAGTGCCGATCGAGGCCAGTCCGAATATAATTTTGTAGCTACTTTATGAACAACTTTTATTATGGAGCCAACCCGTAATTTGACAAAAACATCCGCTGTTTCATTCCATTTCCGAGTTGTAATTTTGTATGGAAGTGTTTTTTTTTCTCGAATTAGTAGCCGAAATGAAGGTTTTTTTAAAATGAACAATTATTAAACATATAATGTACCTATTTAGTCGTTTTCTAGGTATACGAACGGGATGTTCAAACATATAATGTACCTATTTAGTCGTTTTCTAGGTATACGAACGGGATGTTCAAACATATAATGTACCTATTTAGTCGTTTTCTAGGTATACGAACGGGATGTTCAAACAAAAACCGCAAAAACAGTGATTGAAAATTTATTTTGGCAAATGTAACTAACCTATTCGTCTGGAAATCTCAATTACATTTTGTAAAAACTACAACAGATTGGAAACCAAACTGTGACCTATAGAATAAATATGAATACAACCAGCGCAACTCTATATACACATTTTCACTCTCCATTCAACAAAGTTTAACAATTATTAACAATACAAGTTTATTGACCAGAATAATTTCCTTTACAATAATAATTAGGTAATTCAATAAATTAAACATGATTCGAAAAGCAGAAGAATCCTACATTATGTTAATTTAAACAGTGGTCTCAGTTTAGGCTTTATAATTAGGTGAACATTTTTAGATACATTGTTTCTCCTATTAAAAAGATGACAAAACAAGATGATCCAAAACTTAGTGTTTCTACTAACAGAAAATGGTAACTTTAGAAAAGGTATACAAACAAAAGAAATGTGCAGTTTTTACAGTATATCAACCTACGAAAAGGAATGTCTGCTTTTATTTACATAAACGATTTAAGCTTTTGTTGCATCTCGGAGCACACTGCTTTTATTGGGAGATATATTAACTCAAGAAATTCGTTTTACAAAAACCAAAAAAGTAGTAGACTGAAATAAGAAGTCCAGGAGCCCAACTTTTGAAACGTTAGAATCATTTCTATCGTTCGCAGAGTTTCGCACAACAACAGGGGCCCTATTTTTGAACTTTGCACGGCTTGGTCGCATACGGAACTTGTATGGAGTATTCGCAACTTCCATAGCCAACATAGTTATACCTATAAGTTCCGTATACGTTCCCAGGCGTTCGAAGTTCAATAATAGAGACCCAGATTTTTATGCGTGCATACGTTCAGCAGTTATAATGATTCAATTTAAAGAGCCCTAGGTAAAAATAAAAATATACATATTTATCGAAGAGACGCAGAGGAGACTAATATGTTGCATTCCAGAAAAGACAAAACTGCCGATAAAGAAAATTATTAAACTAGATGAAAAGCAAATAAGTTTGCAGTGCATACTCTGAGACGCATAGGCGAAAAAAGTAAACTGACTTAGATAATAACCGAGTGTAAAAAAAATTTTTTGTATACTTGAAACAATTTAAATCCTAAATACATTCAAATACATTTTATAGTAAAGAATCAACACTTTAAAATAATACTAGGGACTGTACCACACATACAAAAACTGTCCGATAGTTACGCAACTTTAGAGTAAAACAAATTCAGTATTCAAATTATTTTGAGCTAGTGGTACATCCCCAGTACACCAATCAGCCTCAATTTGAAAAACTGTATACAAGGTATTGCTTTGCAAAGCGCTACTCTTAACTACTTTAGGAAGGATATTAAAAACATAATAATATACTCATCACTATAGACAACTTTTACTATAAGACCCGCTGAAGTCGCATATAGATCAACTGTTCCAAACGTTTTGACGAAACTCAAATTTGTCACATGCTAAAAGCTGTTCATTGTAATGAGAATATGTGTATCTCTGTAAGTTTGTACACTTTACAAAGCAACACCATGTAGATACCATGCACGTGGTCCTTAACGCGCGGTGCCACCGAAAACCATGTTTGCTAAAACTCCAACAGCTATTTTGAGTTATAAATGGAGTCCGTCTCCACCGAGAGATACATATCTCAACAGTGTGCAACTCAGCGGACTACAGCACAGTTGACAGCCCCAGTGGAACCGCGCCTTTATACCTGTAAGCCGCGACTAAAGAAACTCAATTTTGAACAACAGACAGCTCGCTTCAGAGACTAAAGAAAAGATGATGATTGCTGTCAACATGATTAATTTTTAGCGGTATTCATTGCGATTTAAAATTGTTTAAATATTTTATTCTTAAGCTATACCAGATTTATATAAACCCAAGTGCAGAGCATGTTTCCCTTCGCTGCCCGTACTACTACATATTACTACTACCAGTAGTAAATCAGATTTTTGTCCATGTTCCGATTGACTGGTTCAATCAGATTCAGTCAAATTTCCGAAACAAGAAGCACTAACACTAAAAATAATATTTATTTTTCCTTCGAGATAGTAAAATATCAACTCAAAAAAACAAGGTTGCTTTCTTTTGTGCGTCAACCCACACTGGGACAGAGTGGTGGATATGACCCAAAGTATCCCGATAAAAAAAAACCTGTCAACTACTGGTAAGTTTGGTTTAGGCGAGAAATGCCCCCCAAGTAGTCCGGGATTGCCCGATTCAGACAATGGCTAATGGCAAAATAAATTAAATTAAAAATATAATATGAAAAACGTAAATTTTCTATACACAATGTGACCGGTAGCTAACGGTAGCAACCTTTTAAGGTCGAATTTAGTACATTCAGAAGAATAACTTTTACTATGAGACCAACCAAAGCCAAATTCGCGAAAAAGTTAGCAGTTCTATAGGAAAAGTCCAACAAAATATATAGGACAGCCGATTTTTTTTCGCGGACTCTGTATTGGTTGGCCCCATAGAAAGTTTTTCACTTTGATGTAGTAAACTTGTCTTTGGGAGGTTCGACGTTACTTATCGGAGAGAGCTTGTATGTAAAATTGATGTTTTTTAATTCCCTATTTAAATTAGTTTGCCATTTTGAGCATTGGGCATTCTTAGGAATTGTGAGAATTAAATATATAATAAATAAATATTTGGGGACATATTACACATTGTCTCTGACCCAAAACTGAGCAAAGCTTGTGATATGGCTGCCAGAGACTGATATGCTACATATTTTTAAATACATATTTATATAGATAGTAACTAAATAACACCCAGATACAGAGCAAACACCTATGTTCATCACATAAATACTTGCCCTGGGTGGGGATCGAACCCACGCCTCTTTGATCCCGTAGTCAGGGTCACTAACCACCGAGGAGTCTGAAGAAGCACTGACACTGTAAAAATAGTATTTATTTTTTCTCCGAGAAAATAAAATCATTCGTCCATCGTGCCTCTCAATCGCTTATACCACGCTATCGCTTGCACGGTCGGCTCCGGCGGAACGCGATACTTTTTCCTGCGTGCAGCCGGCGTTCATCTTTTTATAAGACGTCAAAAACCTGTAAACTACTGATATAGGCCGCGCTATACAAGTTGGCGGATGCGTAGCTACAAGCTGCGCAATAGCCAATCAACGTGCGGCTTTATGTGAGCTTCACTCAGGATTAGATATTGCGCAACTTGTAGGTAACTTCACATCCGCCACCTTGTGTGGCGCGGCCTATAGCCAGTTGGAGCAGCACGGGCAGCGCAGGCGTTTCAATCACAGCATAAATTCGTAACACTGTACAATATATATTTACAAATCGGCTCTCGACAGTCGCCTCGTCATCGTCTCCACTCGCAGATACGAAAATATAATTTAATCTATACAGATTAGAGATCAAGATTTACTTACAGTAGTTACCATAACTATGTACATAATATACACATCTCTTTTTACATTAAAGTGGTATAATAATAGGCATGATGACTGGGAAAAAAAATCATTATTAAATTTAGTCTGTAAGTTAGATTATCAAAAAATATTGGACACATATTTTTTCTTTTGTCTAGAAACAACATATTATTATGGCAAAGATAAACCTTGTCAAAGTTTGTGAGTGGGTGACGTCACTTCTCTTGCGAACGTCTATACATTTGTATGAGACTAGTGACGTCACGCGGAACTTTACCAGGCTATATCTTCATCAATTTTTGTTTAATTGACAAAAGAAAAAATACGTGTCTTATGTTTTTAAATAATCTGTTTGACGGACTAATTAAATGTTTAATCATAATGCCTATTATAGGTACAGGCTGAATCATACAAGTCGACGGATGTGAAGTCAGCTACAAGCTGCGCAATATCCAACGGGCAGCTTTACGTGAGCTCTAGTCAGGATTGGATATTGCGCAGCTTGTAGCTAACTTCACATCCGCCGATTTGTATAATTCGACCTATACTCCAATAGTTATTACTTTATATTAGGCGTTTTTCTACAGTGCGTTAATATTTCAAGATAAAATTGCACTCATTTTTACAACCAACTTTTACTATGGAATCAAACTGAGCGCTAAAGATCAGATTGTTCCGTGTAGGCCGAATCAAACTTCTTGGCGGCTGTGAAGTTAGCTACAAGCTGTGAACAGCCCAATCCTGACTGAAGCTCACTCCACAGCTGCGTAGGAGGCTGGCTGGCTCAGTTGGTTAGAGCGTCGGGCTAGTGATCCGAAGGGGCAGGTTCAAATCCTGCGTTCGCTTCAGATTTTTGAAGTGCTTATCACAAAGATAACTCTTTGAGGTAAAATCTAGTATGGAAAGCACTCAAAATAAAATCATAACACCATTTTATCCACTTTAAAATGCCAGTTGTCATTGTCAATCCATACTTTTTTTTCTCTTCGAGGGGATATAATGGTGGAAAGACTATTTGTCCCTTTGCCATGCTTCCCGTGCTGACTGAAGCTCATATAAAGCTGCACGTTGATTGGATATTACAGCTTGTAGATAACTTCACATCCGTCGACTTGTATGATTCGGCCTCTACAGTTAGTCCCATAGTCATAGTCGGTGTTAATGATGAGTACAATGATATCCTAAAACATATTCGTAATCAAGAATAACACCCCGTATAAAATTATCCCTTATACATAAATGCTCAATAATAATGCTGACAAAGTAAGCTATAAAATATTCTGTCCCCTTCTCACAGACAGGATATGCGACGCGCGAAAACGAGACAAAGCTAATGTTAATCAAAACATTTTTATTGCATGTTTATGAATAAGACCAATATCTCTTCAATACATTTGTTGAAAAAAAAATATCCTGTTTTAAATATTATAGAAATATGTAAATATAAAGAAGCTTAACTAATGAAAATTCTGCAAAACACCACTCGATTATCTTGTATTTAAAAAATAATTTTATTGAAAATGTTAAATACTTTACTTTTAGGTGGGGTTTTAATAGAAATATCAAAAGAAATCCTACTAATATTATAAACGCGAAAGTTTGTGAGTATGTATGGATGTTTGTTCCTCTTTCACGCAAAAACTACTGAACGGATTGAGATGAAACTTTGCAATAGTAATGCTTATACATCAGACTAAAACAGGCTATAATTTATAAAGATATTGCGTGAAACGAAGTTCACCGGGTCAGCTAGTATTTTATAAATCGCGACACATACATTTATTAGTACTTTCATCATAAACTATATCTAATTTAGAATCTAGTGTTTCTTTCTCACAAATGTATTGAAAAAACGTCATAGTAAAATATACGAGCGAAGTTTGTCTTTACAAACTCGCAAATACGGCAAACCCTCAACTAAATTTCGGGCTGCGCATACACATGTATAGCCCGAATTAAACCTCTTGGCGGCTGTCATGTTATCTACAAGCTGGGAAAACCCAATCCTGCCTGAAGCTCGCTTATACGCCGAATCATTGAAGTCGGCGGATGTGAAGTTAGCTGCGAGCTGCGCAATATCCAATCATCGAGCAGCTTCATGTGAGCTTCAGTCAGGATTGGATATTGTGCAGCAGTAGCAGCTGCAGGATTGGGGTTCCCGCAGTTTGTAGCTAACTTCAGTGATCAAGGCGATTGATTCCACCTATACCATAGCTTGTCAAACAAACCAAGCTCGTATCATAAAGTCTTAAAGTTTAGTTTCGCATGTCGATATTGATGATTTATAAACACATTTTAGCTTTATTTAACTTTATACAAAAATAAATAAATTTAGAAAAGTTTATTGCTTATTCGATAAACATTTTAAGTCGTTAACTTACGTAGCTCCTAGCACAAGTCGATGTGAAATCGTTCGTCACACCGGATTTTAGTGTTCTCTAATTTCGAGATATAATTTGGTTTCGTTTACTCTCAAGTCGATGGACCAGATAATAGAGAATAGTTGAAATTTTGAAGGCTTTGTTATACATACTGAGTAGAAGAGACCTGAAGAGGCAGCATGGATTTAGGAGGGAACTATGGAATCGTCTCAGAAGTAAAAAGTTACTTCGTGTGGCTGCATCCATAAAAGGTGTGACAGTGAATTATGTCCTGCCAGTATACTGTGTTTTTCAAATCGTGGATTAAGCTGAAGCTGTATGTGGGTACAGCGAGGGTCCTTCAGAAGACTTAAATATGGTTGAACCGTGAGTGGTAGTAGGGTAGGTAGCAATGAACCATACAAACCACACAGGGACGTGTATACTTGATAGGGATGTAGAGCGAGGCGGTACAGTGAGGGTCCCTTAGACGACATTTTGGTTGCCCTGTCAATCGTGAGAGGTCTTAGATAGCGATGAACCATACGTACCACACAGGTTGAGTGTACACACTCACGTGAATATTGGACATGGATGTAGTAAGAGGTGGTACAGCGAAGATCTCTACTCGCTGGCGCGGAAAGCCCAGCATTGGCACCACACAGGGTGTGACTCACGTGTGTACTCGACATGGATGTAGACCGAGGTCCCTCAGAACACGGAGTCTGCGGAGCGCGAGATGTGTACAGGGTGTGAGGGAGAGCGCGCGAGTCTTCTGGAGCGTCGTCAGCACACGGCGTGAGTCACGAGTGTACTCGACATGGATGTATAGTGAGGGTCCCTCAGAACACGGAGTCTGCGGAGCGCGAGAGGTGCACGGGGTGCGAGGGAGAGCGCGCGAGTCGCTTGCGCGGCAGCTTCTGTAGCGTGGTGAGCAGGCGCGGGAAGTCGGGCCGCTCGCTCGCGCGGAACGCCCAGCATTGCATCAGGATGTCCTAAGTACAAAATGACAATGTTAGAGTCGATCTACACAGCGTAAAGCGGCGCTATTAGGCGCACACACAACACTACGATATCCTAATTGCCATAGCGATAATCCCGCGCGGGAGATCGCAGTGCGCCGAATCGTGCCCGCTTGCTATATGTGTCAAGTTGCATATACATTCGAACGTCACAAAAAATCTCGTCCCGGATCGCGATCGCTTTCTTGCAACTCCCGCTTCTACTTTTCCATGAGGCTGACAGTCAGGCCAGGCTCCACCGTACTAGCAGCATACCATCGATATTTCTTATTTAAGACAGAACAATATCGCACGGCGTGGACTTACTGTTAGTGTATCTTTTCCTCTAGAGATCTGCGTGAATGATGCTGCGAGTCCATGAAATAGTTTAACGTCAAATGATTCTGTTAGTGAAATTTTTCCTCGCGCACGTAAACATATGTTTGAATATATTTTAAAAACCTCGAACCAAATTAAAACCGTGATACCAGGACAAGAACGATATAACATGTGAAGCGTGTTACCTTAATATCCCGGGAAGCGTGCATGTTGGCCAAAGATTGCTTTACTCCTTTCCCGACCTGCCAGATGACGGCCTCGGGCGGCTGCCCCTTGAATGGATACTCTCCGCATAGTAGCTCGTACCACACCGTGCTGGGAATACAATCGATCTATTAATTAATCATTGTCGATGAAAAGTTGTTGAACGACTATTGTCTGTTTAACTGCCTCGACTGGCATTATCTGGGTATATAACAAGGCATCCCAACAAGTCGAGCAATTAATTCAGCACAGCCATACTTACTTTTCTTGATTATATTTTACTTTTAAAACTATTTCATTTATACTTCTGGCGTGAATACACTCTGGGCGCTAGATATAATAAAGCCTGGAAGACGCTGGTTTCTTTCCGCATATGTTACTGTTTAGTCTGTTTATCACTTGAGGCAGGAGAGACGTGCGGGGTGAGCGCGCGCGCCAGCTCGGGCGCCAGGTAGCACAGCCAGCCGGGCGGGATGCCGGGCTGGCTCCCCGGTATGGAGACTCACCCGAAGGCGTAGACGTCCGTGGCCTTGGAGAAGGGCAGGTGCAGGCTGGCGTGCGGGGTGAGCGCGCGCGCCAGCTCGGGCGCCAGGTAGCACAGCCAGCCGGGCGGGATGCCGGGCTGGCTCCCCGGTATGGAGACTCACCCGAAGGCGTAGACGTCCGTGGCCTTGGAGAAGGGCAGGTGCAGGCTGGCGTGCGGGGTGAGCGCGCGCGCCAGCTCGGGCGCCAGGTAGCACAGCCAGCCGGGCGGGATGCCGGGCTGGCTCCCCGGTATGGAGACTCACCCGAAGGCGTAGACGTCCGTGGCCTTGGAGAAGGGCAGGTGCAGGCTGGCGTGCGGGGTGAGCGCGCGCGCCAGCTCGGGCGCCAGGTAGCACAGCCAGCCGGGCGGGATGCCGGGCTGGCTCCCCGGTATGGAGACTCACCCGAAGGCGTAGACGTCCGTGGCCTTGGAGAAGGGCAGGTGCAGGCTGGCGTGCGGGGTGAGCGCGCGCGCCAGCTCGGGCGCCAGGTAGCACAGCCAGCCGGGCGGGATGCCGGGCTGGCTCCCCGGTATGGAGACTCACCCGAAGGCGTAGACGTCCGTGGCCTTGGAGAAGGGCAGGTGCAGGCTGGCGTGCGGGGTGAGCGCGCGCGCCAGCTCGGGCGCCAGGTAGCACAGCCAGCCGGGCGGGATGCCGGGCTGGCTCCCCGGTATGGAGACTCACCCGAAGGCGTAGACGTCCGTGGCCTTGGAGAAGGGCAGGTGCAGGCTGGCGTGCGGGGTGAGCGCGCGCGCCAGCTCGGGCGCCAGGTAGCACAGCCAGCCGGGCGGGATGCCGGGCTGGCTCCCCGGTATGGAGACTCACCCGAAGGCGTAGACGTCCGTGGCCTTGGAGAAGGGCAGGTGCAGGCTGGCGTGCGGGGTGAGCGCGCGCGCCAGCTCGGGCGCCAGGTAGCACAGCCAGCCGGGCGGGATGCCGGGCTGGCTCCCCGGTATGGAGACTCACCCGAAGGCGTAGACGTCCGTGGCCTTGGAGAAGGGCAGGTGCAGGCTGGCGTGCGGGGTGAGCGCGCGCGCCAGCTCGGGCGCCAGGTAGCACAGCCAGCCGGGCGGGATGCCGAGGCTGTCGCCGCCGCCGGACCCGACCGTCGGCCCGCCGTGACCGCCGCCGCGCGCGCTGACATTATATTACAAGATTCAAGATCATTTATTTGTGAAAACATGGTAATTGTGTACAACATACAAAGTCGCAAACAGGTCGAAATATAATGCAGAACGCATGTTTTTGCCCATCGTGGCGCACAAATGTCACACAATTTAAATTAAAATTTTATGAAGATTATGTACAATTTCAAAAATAATAAACAAAACATATAAATATTACTGAGTTATAAGATGTCGAAAAAAGTTAAATTATAGTCAAGTATTAATGTCAGAATTTAAGATTATGTCAGATATTAGAATAATGTGAAGTGATAATGTCAAATAATATTATTTAATTTAAAATAATGTCAAATGATTTGGTTAACCTTCCTATACTCGCGCGTTGGTCTGTGAGACCGACGAAATATTATTTCGCATTTATTTTATATTCAAACAATGCACCGTCTTTGAGCTTTTTGCTAGCTGCCTCATTTGTTGATAGCTTTACTTCAGTACGCTGAGCGAGTTTGTGCAAGTACGGCGTGTGGGTGTATTTGGCGCCAATCGGTCCGTGAGACCGACGCGAGTATAAGTGCAACAAAAAATGTGTATGAAATGTTTGTATTGATTATACATTAATTGGCATTTTATGGTCTAAAATCTTGATAGCTACATCTCGAGTCTCAACTAATAAGGTACTAAGATGATTTTTACTGAGTACAGATTTTAGTCAGTTTTTTCTACACTTGAACAAAAGTTTGATATTTTTGAAGGCTGTCACGCGAAGTCTGATAGACATTACAATAATAAATTAATAGTACGATTAACTAAGTTTATTTTGTAGTTAAATTATATGGCTACAGGAAAAAAATATACCTATGTAGCTTATACTGCTAATAATAAAAAAAAATGGGACCCAAAGTTACGGTCTGTGACACCGTGCGCGAGTATAGGTGTTACAAAAATTGGCGCGAGTATAGGAAGGTTAAGTAAGTTAAAATGAATGTCAACTGTTAGTAATGTCTTTGTCATTTAAAAAGTCAGTAATACGATAATAACACTTATTTAACAGTATTCTTTTAAATTCTCTTTTAAACATTTCATTGCTTAATTCCCTAATTTCCCTTGGTATTTTATTATATATAATGGGAGCCATGCAGAAAACACTTTTGGTCATCAAAGTAGTTTTAGCACGAGGTAAACAAAGTCTTGTTTTGTCTCGCCTCGTACGATTATTTACGTCGGCCCATTTTACAAATATATCGGGATTTGTTCTTACAAACATTGCAATTTCATAAATATATAAACATGGTAAGGTTAATATTTTATGTTTTAAGAAGTAAGGCTTACAGCTGTCAGTTGTTTTCAGGTGGTACATAGATCTAACACATCTTTTTTGGGCTTTGAAAGCAACTTCCTTATCAGTAGAGTTCCCCCAGAATATAATGCCGTAACGGAGTACTGATACAACTAAGCCGTAGTAAGCAGTTAATAATGTTTCTTGGTTTGTCTTAAATGATAATTTAAACAGTGCGTATGCAGAAGAATGAACCCTGTTACTAAGTATTTCTAAATGTTTATGCCCAGAAATTTTGTCGATTCTACTTCTTTTACCTCTATACCATTATGATGTACCCTTATCTTATCTTGTATAGCACGCTGCCGAAAATGCATTATGTTTGTTTTGTCTAAATTGATTTTTAAGTTATTGTCATTTAGCCACTCGATTATAGAATTTAAGGTATCATTAATGTCAGTTTTATATGTCAAATTATTATCACATGCAATTGTTACTGTACTGTCATCTGCAAAGAGAATCGTCGGGTGAGATATAGCTTTAGGAAAGTCATTTATATACAGTGTGAACATAATAGGGCCTATTACGCTACCTTGCGGAACACCTGATGTCGGAGTTCGCTCTCGAGATCTGTATATGACTTCTACTTTCTTATTTATATCTATTTTGGTGATTTCTGTAAACTGTTTTCTATTCGTTAGACACGACTGTATTAATTCCAGCGCTATACCTCTGACACCATATTTTTCCATTTTATTAAAAAGAATATTGTGCTGGACGTAGTCAAACGCTTGCGTCATGTCGCAGAATATGGCGCAAAACTGGCTTGGTTTTGTCAACATTTGACATGACATTTATTAAAAATTCATAAATTGCCATATTTATAGTTCTCTTTTCTCTAAAACCTTTTTGCTCGTTACAAAGTATTTCCTTCTTCTCTAAATAGGTGTAGAGTTGGGAACAGATATACTTTTCGAATACTTTCGACAAAACTGGTATTAGAGATATAGGCCTATAATTATCAATGCATGTTCTACTGTTTTTTTTGTATATCGGTTTGATTATGGAGGTTTTTAGTGCCTCGGGATAAGTACCTGCGCTTATGCATAGATTCATGATGTGGCTTAAGTGTGCGCATATATATCCCGCTACTCGTTTAATAATATTTGTGGCAATGCCGTCGTAACCTACACTGTTGGTATTTTTTAAAGATTTAATTATTTTAAAAATGTCATGTGGCGTACTTGGAGAAAAAAATAACGAGTCTACTCTACTTACGATTAGTGATTTCCGATTTTGTGAATTGTTTGATGTAGATTTAATTTTGTCTACAAAGTTATCATTAAATGTGTTACATATTTCATTTGGATCACTAATAATTTTGTCACCTAATTTTATATGTCCGATGAATTCCTTGGGGAGCGTACATTTTGAATTATTTATTATTTTCCAAGCACATTTTGACTTATTCGTTGCCATTTTTAAAGCATGGTCGTTTTGTGCTTTTTGAGTTAGTTTTATGATTTTTTTATATCGCTTTGTGTAATTATTTAAATTATTTTTGTTCAATTTATTCCTTTTTAGCCTATACTGCCAAAGGAGAGCTCGTTTCTTTTTACTACACTGTTTTACCCCGCGTGATATCCACTTAAGTTTACCAGTAGAGTTAATTGTTTTCTCAATACAAGGAAAACAAAGGTCATAAAAAAGTTTAAATAAGTCAATGAAATAATTATATGCGTCATTAGGATCGTTAATATTGTATAAGTCAGAAAAGGTAAGATTTTTAATACATGATATGAATTTTAAAATATTTTCTTCGCTATAATCGCGGCGTCTTACTTTCCAGCTATCAATGGTACATTTTATATTTACAGGACACATAATCAGTTGCGCTGTGTGGTCTGATAATGCATATTCAATGATCTCTACTTTACACTTATTTTTAAAGTCATGCGCTATATTTTCGATACATGTTTGACTACTTAATCGTGTTGGCTCATTGATGGCTAATTTAAGGTTATATCCTATGAGTAGACTTTCTATCGTACGAGTATCAACGTTGGGTTTTAGCATATTGATATTATAATCCCCTGCCAAAATCAAATTTTTGTAGTTTTTTTTGCTTAATTTTTGGAGAAGATTGTCTGATTGTGTAAAAAATATTGTCATGTAGTTACGACTATTTTTTGGTAAAATTCATTCTATCGTAGTCAAGATGGCGGATAAAATAATATCGTATTAATAAATCATTTCAAGATTAGACCAATTTTGTATCGCGAAAAAGAGTAATTAAATATTAAAACGCTCGCCACTTTCGCAAATAATTTGAAGTACCTACTACTGAAGTACTACTACGAAGTAACATGTTACTGCCATGACATAAATAGAAATAACATTCGAATAATAGTACTTACTTGTTCCCAAAACAGAGTTTAGTAACGCTAAAGAGTCCGAAGTCGGTGATGACGACCTTCCCGTTTTCTAGGAATATGTTCTTAGTCTTCAAGTCTTTGTGGATGATGCCTCGCGCGTGCAGGTATCCCATACCCTGAACAACATTTAAATAGTAGAAATTATGATTTTTTTAAGTGGTGGTATTGGCAACAGCTTTTTTTAGAACAGACACAATACAATTATTTTGAAAATTGATCTGTGAATAAATTCAATGGCGAACGCGAATTGGTTATCGCCGTCGTTTCAGCCATAAGACGGCCACTGCTGGATATAAGCTTTCTCTATATATTTCCGAGACATCAGTTTGAGGAAGCAAGGAAGCGGTCTGCATCTAGCCGATCGATCAGACTGTGCCATATGTCATCACTGGTAACGCACACTAGTCGAAAAATTACGACTTGCGGCACTGAACTATGTCGGACGCGAAGACGCGAATTCACCAACTCACAAGTGCAGTAGTGACCGACGACGTGGTTGATGTGGTTTGTCTTTCGAGGGTCGAGGGTGTTAAATGTTAATAATCTATTAAATACTGAATACGATGACACTCTGTTAGCGGTAAACTTGTATCCTGAAGTGAATATGTGTATAGAGCGTCATGCCTTTACAAAACCACGTGACGCTGCACTATGGGACGAAACGGTGCGATCCATCTCAAAAATGGTTTGAATAATATTTAATAATCAGTTTTAATGATTATGAAATGATGATGATGATGTATGAAGAAGCCGTGGTGGTCTAGAGGTAGTGACCCCCGCCTTACAATCGTGAGGTCGTGAGTTCGAATCCTCGGTCCCGTACCAATGAATTCTTTGGAATTTATGTGCGGAATTTCACACCACTGGTTTTTCGGTGAAGGAAAACATCGTGAGGCAACCTGCGTACGTCCGTAGAAGAAATTCGATGGCAAATGTGAATCCACCAACCCGCACTGGGCCAGCGTGGTGGATATGTCCCAATCACCCTTCGTGGGTAGGCCTATGTCCTGCAGTGGACTATTAAAAAAAAGGCTGGTACAGTAATCAGTTTTATGTACATAAAACTTTATCCAAACTTTGAACTTTGACAATTTCATATTAATTAGACTACTCATTGTGGAAGTTCAACGTAAGATATTTTGTAAATTCTTCAAAGAAATGTAAATGAAATGTATTTTATCGTGTTGGATTGTTCAGGATGTTTTGTTTCCAAATACGTTTGTTTTTTTTTTGTAAAATATGTTTTTATTGAATGTTTAACTTCTAATTGACATATGAAAAACTAGGTGTATAGAGCGTCATGCCTTTACACAGCGACGTGACGATGGCCAGCCGCGGGGGCTTCATACACGCCCCCATGAACAGGACTAGGTTTCATACAAGCCCCCATGAACAAGCCACGATTTATACACGCGTCCGAAAAAGGACTAGATTTTATCCCGTAACGTTTAACATCAAACTAACCTGTGATATCTGCTGCGCCACGATGACACTCTTGTTGGCCGTGAACTTGTCTTTCCTGAGGTGGATGTGTGTATAGAGCGTCATGCCTTTACACAGCGACGTGACGATGGCGAGCCGCGGGGGCTTCATACACGCCCCCATGAACAGGACTAGGTTTTCATGCCGCGTCTTACGAAACGTCGCCACCTGCGGAATATTACAAGAAAATATAGCAAAACAGTGTTTATTAATAGCTCAAATTCGAGGTATAACTGTGCAATAGGCATGATGACTAAAAAAATATAGTTAGTCCGTCTGATAGACTATCAAAAAATATTATACACTTATTTTTTTCTTTTGTTAATCAAACAAAAATTGATGAAGATATAGCCCGTTGAAGTTCTACGTAACGTCACGACCCCCACTCCCAAGCTTTGACAAGGTTTATCTTTGTCATTTGTTGTTTGATTGACAAAAGAAAAAAAACGTTTACAATATTTTTTGATATTCTAACTCACGGACTAATTATCGTAATGATTTTTTTACCCAGTCATCATGCCTATGATAGGCATAATACCTCCTCATCCAGACGTTTCGGCCGAGTTGCATCGACCGTCACGGGTAGACTGACGGTGTCGGTGACGGTGGTAAAGTATTTATTTATCTCGTAATTTTAGTGCGCGATTAGTCCCGTAGCATATAATAATAATGTGTACAAATCGCGAAAGTTTAAAAACAATATTTCGTCTTTGTCTACTCACTACTGCGAGACGATTATATTTGCTAATATAGAGATCACCGTAGCATGCGCAGTTGTGGCCATCGGTGGTATTTACCGCCGTAGAAAGTAAATTGTATACCATAAGTTTATAATATACAAACCACCGTGGTAAGTATATATCACATGTTAGAATGTATCGAGAGATAGATCGTACCGAAACGACTCGTGCGATAGTTATATAACCGCCGCAGTATATACATTGTACAACCCGGTCACAATATCTGTGCACCTGACTTCGTGACGTTATATAGTCTAAACTTAACAATAAATATTAAAAAACAAAACAACAACAAAGCGAAAATATCAAAATGATCGGGACGTGTATCGGCAACGAAGATGCTAACCGTACTGTCGCACCGGGGAGTGCGCGGAGAGGTGACAGGGGAAGCGGGAGAGGCGCCGCATTCCAGCGAGGTGCACAGATATCCTGACCGGGTTGTATAGAATAACTCAAGTTTATGTATATAAATCACCGTGGTATATGTACGTACCTCATGTTTGAAGGTGTCTAACGGCACGCAGTCATCTTGCAGCGACTGAACGTGCAGCAGCTTGACCGCGACCGCGCCGTGCCAGGAGCCGCGGTACACCGTGCCGAAGCGGCCCGTGCCGATCACTTCGAACAGCTTCAGCTCGTCGTACGGTATGTCCCACTCTTTCATCGACAGCTGGGGGAAAGAGACAGCTGTAAGGTACGTCGCAAGCACTGCGTCTATCGACTACACTCACTTCAGTTATTTTACCTCTGACATTTTGACATGTTAGACAGAGACACAGCGACAAATGTCAGAGGTAAAAAAGCTGTGATCGGACTGTAGGGGGAACCGATTTACAATTCACTAGCAAGCCCGACTGATGTTGTCGGGTTCAACAATTAGGCTGATTGCAAATGAGTGCGTCGCTATACGAGTAAACGCGGAAGTCAGAAGACTTCACAATGTATGAAAACTCCGATGATCGCAACTGCAACGAACTCGTTAGCGATTATTCTAACACTACATTTTCAACACATACAAACATAGTATAAAACAAAGTCGCTTACCGCTGTCTGTCCCCATGTATGCTTACATATTTAAAACTACGCAACGGATTTTGATGCAGTTTTTTTAATAAAAAAAAAAGTAAGTTCGTATAGGCCGGGTGGCTAGCCCTGGTGCCAGTTTTTATTTTTTTTATTTTTTTTTAGTTTTTTAGTAGATAGCGCGATTCAAGAGGAAAGTTTGTATGTACCTGTGCGAAGCTGGGACGGGTCGCTAGTTTTTTAATTAAATGTCATAAATTAACGAATGAATAATAAATACAACACATTACATACCTATACATAGTTCTCCAGACTTTGTGTACTATGTTGAAAGATTATGACCATCATTTTGAACAATTTATAGGGCAACCCGGAATTCGGGAGAAAAAAAAAGGTTTGAAATGATGGTCTTAATCTCAGAAGAATTACAAGTAATAGAAGTATTCCTAAATTTTACTCAAATAAAAACTACGGTACGGCTGTCTTTTTCATATCTAGTTATACAGCATGCGCGAGAGTGAGTGGAACAAAAAAAAACGCAATGTCAGTCGCATACGGCAAAATCACCAGTTGGAATGTCAAAATGGTTAAAAAGTTAAACTTGGTCTTTTGTCTTTTTCGGAAATGTGAACCCTCTAGTTCCAGTATGAAGGTTCAAATCTCTTATCATTTTAGCTTCCTACTTTTAACCTTCTTGAATTTGGACACCCGAGATAGCTCAATGCTAGTATGTACCCTTCGAAATTACGTAAGTTCGGGTGTGTGTGCATCTTTTTCTAACACCTATTTAATTTCATATTTAAAACGGGTGATGCATACTCTTGCTATTTTAGTACGGTTTCTATTACTGTTCTTATTCTATGGTCTTAATGGCCCTCTTTCGGCTTAATATAGGGCAAGGAGATAACCCTCTACTGTTATAAAAAAAAGATATACTCATGCAACATACATGTACATTTACAATATTTACTAGTTGCCCATTCCGGCTTCGCGCCGGTGTGGACAGATTTTAAGAGTATAATAAACAAATGCGATTATAAATTGAGATATAAACTAACCTATCTCTGAAGTTGTATCAATTTGCACACAGTGTGCAAAATTTGGTTAAAATCGGTTAAGTAGTTTAGGAGTCCAAACAAAACGGGACAAACGTGACGCGTAATTTATATAATTAAGAAGAGAAGATAATACATACTTCTTCAAACAGCCTCCGACTATGTATGAATGCACTCATGTTTACAGCTTTTGTTACAACTCCTTATTTAATAAAATCTTAATACTTTATTTCGAACCGGTATACTTTTTACAGAAAATACATGCTACTTTTTGGCTTTGGTTATTTATTTATGTAAATGAAGTGCATCACAATTGACGAGGAAGTTTCGACTGGTAGTGTTATTATATAGCCAGTAGGAGTAAGCCCACTGAGCGCGGCAGGCACGCGGCTATCAGTGGGAGCCGTTATCGGGCGACGAGCGACCGTCGCGTCGTTTATCTGGCGTGATTTACTGCCGGTAGGTATTCTCTCGGCTTTGTCCGCTTTCAACCCTTCATACATACATATACAGGGTTATTTCCAATCAATTAGCATCCTTTTAGGGGCTTATTCTGTACATCAAAACTAACAACTTTTGTTCTATGACTTTATTCAAAACTAACACGGGCGAACAATATTTTTCTATGGAACACCAATTTTTTTTTTTTAGAGTTTTGACAAAAGTTGTTAATTTTGATGTACAGATTAAGCTCCTAAAAGGATGCGATTAGAAATAACCCTGTATACATACATTTAATATGTTTAAATACAGGGTTATCTAGAACTGGTGTACTAAGCTGAAAGGAGGTCATCCATCCATCAGCTGGACATAGGTTTCCCCTATAGATCTCCAATAACACCGGTTGGTAGCGGCTTGCATCCAGCGCGATCCTGCGGAAAGGACGTAATTGAGACTATCATTACGAACAACCCATTATGAAACCAATTCGAAAGTCGAGAAAAAAATCAGCTTTTTAATACATTTTGTCGATTACGAGTTTTGTACGGAACAGCTGATTTTTCCATTCGAATTTTGAGTTTGCACAAAGTAAAAGTTGTTCGTAATGGTGGTTTTAATCACTCCCGGTCGGCTTAGTACAGGGCAAGCAGATAACCCTGTCAACGTTAAAAAATGATACATTATGAAGACTGTTTTTAAGTACTACGCGACGTAAAGCTGCGCTACACTTCTTACTCCAGCGTAATGAACAAGCTCCCCAATGTGTTCCTCAAGCATATTTTGATGTCTTTGTAATTCCTTATTTGATTGACAAAAGAAAAAAATATGTGTTCTATATTTCTAGATATTTTATGTGTTTAACATCTGGCAGTACGCAGTCAAACCAAACATAAACCTAATATAATAATAAAAACTGACAGACCAATTTTTAATAACATTAAACTTTTTTGCACAATACATTTCATTATTTATTTATTATTACATCGCAAAGTGTGAGTGTGCGATAAGTGTTCATTTAAGAGGCAAAGTGTGGATGCATTAGTGTCCTAGTAATAAATACTCACACTATTCTGGCGCGGCCACCGCGAGTCCTTATTGGAGAGGTCTAGAGAATCCTGCCGCGCGCCGCTGCTGTCCGTCGAATTAGACCCACTGATGGACACCCGCGAGCTGTCCGCGCTTTTCACGCTCGACGTGAGGTCATCCTTGTGGTCGTGCGCCGTGCGCGCCGGGGACTGGATACTGCCCGTGTGGTTCGGACTCGATATGGGAGGCTTTACTTCTGGAAATATACAGAACACTCGTTAAATTCGGTTTCGAAGGTGTGGTTGTACGAAGCGGGGAGCTGTTGTATATCCACCAGGAAATGTTGTATACTCACCAGGAAAATGGAACTGCTGTTTGGTGTGGTTGTAGGGGGGAGCGGAGTTGCTGTATACTCACCAAGAAAATGGAATTGCTATTTGGTGTGGTTATAGAATGTAGGGGGAGGGGGGCTGTTGTGCACTCGCCAGGAAAAAGGAACTACTGTTTGATGTTGTTCTAGAATGTAGAGGGGAGGGCAGCTGTTGTGAACTCGCCAGGAAAATGAAACTTGCTTACAGCGAGAGAAAATGAAACTTGCTTCTTGCTTACCGGGGAGAGGGAGCTGTTGTATACTCACCAGGGAAGTGGAACTGCTGCTTGGTGTGGTTGTGCGCGTTGTGCGCGGGGGGCGTGTGGGGGGCGTGCGGCGCGGGGGGCGCCAGCGCAGGGGAGGAGGGCGTCGAGCTGTTGCACGACGACGTATTCGACGACGAGTCAGGCCCGCCCTGCTGGGGGCGGAGACACAAGGATGAGAAACACTGACATTTGCTACATTTCAGATATTAACGTAAGCAACACTTAAGAATAAATTTGAATATCAAATCATCTTTAGAATAACTATGAGGAAAATAATCATTTAAACGAGCAATCATTACTAACATATTTTTTTTAAACGTAATACTTGAACGGTCCCCTATTTATCTACTCATACAAAAATAATTTTCAGCTTCTAGAAGTAGTTGCAAGATACTAATTTACATATTTTTTCATTCAAGCAAGTATCCTCACCAAACGCTAAGCATCTCAGCTGACTGACTAAAGGGTATTCAGATTCAGATTCAGATATGTTTATTGTTAAACTGTGTTACAAATATAAAGGTCTTAAAAATAGGTTACAGTACCAACAGTTTCGCCCAACAAGGACATACAATATTTTAGTAGTCACAAAACATGTTTATTCTTGTACACTACCATGACAATGTAATAGCAAAGTATCAGCTTTTAGGAAGTAGTTAGTTATTTTTCGCCAAAAATGCCACAGCCGACTTCAATCGTGTACAAAATTCGAATAGTTGGCTCGAATCGATGTACTTACATCATTATATTGTTTCAATATTTTTGATTTAACAAAAACAGTTCAGCCGATTTCAATAAAATTTAAATTGGGCAACCTCAGAAGTATACTCTTTCGAGCTAATAAAGATTTTTTAAATCAGTTTACAATTGGCGAAAATATTGATGAACATGCACAAAAAAACACTCGCAGAAGAACATAGGACCTCCTATTTTTAACACGCTTTTATTAGTTTCACCTGTATGTTTGCTTGTAACCAACCCCTTTGAGCTCGATTTAGACCTACTTAGCGTGCTTTTTAATTTTTTTTAAAACTATATACCTATTATGTTGGTTAAAGAAGAGAGCTTACGTGATGGTGGTGCGCGCGGCGGCGGCGGCCCGCCCGCTGCCCGAAGGAGCTGAGGAAGGAGCCGCCCGACCGGTTGCCGCCGCCCGGGGACATCGCGCCCACGTAGCCTCCTGCGAAACAAACATTCATATAATATACTTAATGGGAGAACTACGAAAGTAGGTTTAAAATTAGGGTGGATAAAGCAGTTTCTAAGGTGGGCAGCACTCCCATGATAAATACACCAAAGGCGTGTCGCATTTAGTCTTAGAATCACCGCTAGGTTTGAAATCATTTTACCATCTCCGAAAATCCTCGTCAAAAAAGCAAAATAATTGCACCGGAGCCAAAACTAGAAATTGTAAGGATATATAAATATTTTTAATAAACTACCTGAATATCTACGAAAGGAAAAGAACCACCGAAAATTCTATAAAAATCTTAAAGAAATACTGATCAAAAAATGTTACTACAGTATAGAAGATTACTTGAAAGACAAAAATGTTTCTGACTCGCAGAAGTAAGCAGATGATGAGTGTTATAACTTATAGTTATAAGTCTCATTAGTTTATTTTTGTTTTATAGTTTCTGTGAGTGTAAAACTCGTTAATTGTATAATAGCAGCGTTTTACCTGAAATAAAACGCATATTAAAATACTTACCTTACTGGAAGCTTTTATAATGAGAGTGCGTTTCCTTTTCCGTCGAATTGTACTAGTTTACATCCTCTTTAAGCGTTGTAACCGGAAGCCTCCAGGTGGCGCCCTTGTACCGATTGCGCGCCATTTTATTTACTAGGAAAAATGGCGTGCCTTTTGGCCTCATTGCGTTAATTTTTATAATTTCCACCAGGCAGAAATTAAAAGTAAAGCTTCCAGTAAGGTAAGTATTTTAATATGCGTTTTATTTCAGGTAAAACGCTGCTATTAAATAACTTGACCGTTACTGGAAGCTTTTATAATGAGATTCTGTTTGTTATCGCCTGGTGGTGTCACCTGGAGTGGGGCTTTCAATTATCAAGTATTATATACTTACATATTAGTGAGGGTCAATTATGACTTATAATTATGTATTACGCCAATGTGAGATAATATAGCTCGAGTGACTATTTAGTTTTATTAAAATATTAATATTAATGATTCCAATTTGATATACTAATACAACAATCTTATGTTACTACAAAGTAACTTATGAATGTCCTGAAAATATCTAAGTTAACTAAGTCAAAAGAAAAAAGGACAACAAGTATCTTCCGGTCACTTCAGAGGCCATTGTAATCATAAATAAACATGGCCTTAATAGCAAGATTATACTTTTAATTTGCAAAAAGAAATATTTTTATAAATAATTTACAACATAGGATCAGCATTACTATAAAAAACAGCGTGGATTTTACAACAACGTCGTTAATTGTGTTCATCGTACATGCATTTAGGTACTTACGTATAGGCTGGGTGACTAGCCTAGGTGTCAGGGCCTCCAAGCCACTTAAAAGAATCTAACATCGTATAATAGATCCTACTGAGAAGGATTTGTTTGGCAATGATATCCACTCCACATTATTGCAGGGATGCGTTATGCACTTATGAATTCATGTAATGCTTCATTACTAAAGCAGGGAGTCCCACGCGATGGGACTGTTGCATTTAGTGTACCTTTCCCAACAGCGCGGAACAGCAGTTGTAAACGTCTAGTTTTCGTTAATTGTGTTCATCGCACATGCATATAGGTACTTACGTATAGGCTGGGTGACTAGCCCAGGTGTCAGGGTTTCTAAGCCACTTGAAAGAATCTGACATCGTATAATAGATCTTACTGACAAGGATTTGTTCGGTAATGAGATCCACCCCGCAGGGATGCGTAATGCTAAGTGCATTACGCACTTAATTTCACTCATATTTTGCGTCATTACTAAAGCAGGGAGTCCCACGCGATGGGACTGTTGCATTTAGAGGTAACCTATCCCCGCGAGGGGCGGTTGATGGCTTGCTTAGCCCGTGCCATGCGACATAATATTATGAGTCGACAATTTGGCAATAAATTCAATTGAACCTTTCAATTTATGAAAGAATAAATAAAATTATATTATTTCAGGTTACTTATAACCTAGAATCGGCGAATTTATACGTAGAATCCAATCAATTCAAGCAAAAATCAAATTAAAATTATATGTGATATATCAAAATGACAATGACCTAATAAAAATAATATTCAAACTTGTCAGCTATACACACACAGAGATATTTAAACTTATACTTAAAGGACACGTGTGTCATTGGTTCCTTTTCAAAGAGTAATCTTAATTAAATTAGCTATCAGTTCTAATTGCGGTGAAAGAAAAATATTTTCAATCTTTACATTTGTCTTTCGAAACAATAGTTACACCGATTTTTAATACGAGTTGTTTTAGCTACGACTAACCATGAGTAAGAAACTCACTTGAGGAAAGAATTTTAACAACTTGAATAAGAAAAACAAACTCGGAGAAATAACTCACAAAAAAAAAGAACACCACCCACAAAAATAACTCTTTGAATTTTAATAACTCCCGGCGCGACCGTAAAGATGCAAATATTGGACTTAACGATAGTTTTATGTAAAAAACTCAAAAACAGTTAGGCTGATTTTCACAATGATATGTTGTACTCGCCTTTGAATGGCAGAAAACTATTAAAAAAAAAAAAAATATTGATAGGCGACTCTTAGTTCATCGGTACCTATGTGCCAAAAATGTTTATACATAGTAAGTAATTAAAGTAAGCTCATATAGGCCGGGCGGCTAGTCCTGAAACTTAAAAACTGATACGTACGAGCAAAATGTAAATAAAACTTTGTGATGACTAGTTCCTTTAGCTAATTGATTGGATTGATCTATTCAACAATGTATTGCTTTGCAATATTTGCCTAGGTTTTGTATAAAAGGTAAAGACTAACCCTCAACACCAAAAAAGCTTTGTTATTCAGGTTAGATAGACTAGCTAGGGTTAACTGACGTGGCTTTTTATTTCACAATTCTCTTTATACACAATTCAGCAACGAACTATAGTGTCTGGCCACAAGGGAAAAATACATCATTTACACAAAAACATCACCAATTCCATCGTCGCTGCACTATTTTTTCCTTAGTTACAACTAAGAACGCAACTGAACGCCATTTTATGAAAAAATAAATCCCGCAGATATAAACAAACTAATTCTGACAAATTAGTCGTGCGTTTGTGGCGACGGGTTTGGTTGCTCTTTTGTTTCACTACACGAACTTTGCGACACACTTGTAGTCGCAGATTTTACGTAATGTCAAAACAACGTCACAGTATGTAGGTATGTTGATGGGCCTTTAGTGGCTTTGCATTCTGTTATGCCGCTAAAATGTCAGTTTGTTATTAACCCAAAGTGCTACATTGCACATTAAATCTACGTTTTAAAAAATAAGGTTCATTTTATAGTGAATATAACACTGCTAACATAATTTGTAATAGAAATAGAAGGTAGGTATGAGTGAAGTATAAAATAAATATCGAACCATAGTTTAAATTTTGGATTCGGATTTGATTAGGTGCTAAAAACAGAGCATGTGTCTCACTTGAAATTAGTCACTCTTGGGTATTTCTATTACTTTTTTCATCTTTCTTCTACTGGAAGGACAAAAAATGTTCACGTATGCGTTGCGGACAAGACATGTTTATTTTGCTCAAATAGTATTGATTTTAGTACATAATATAGTACTGTTGAAGAAAAAAGTCTTGCAGTGCTGCTGAAAAACGTCTTCTATCACCTTTAAGAATACTTGCATAACCTTGAATTCTCAAAAATGTGACAAGATTAAACAGAGCTTACAAAGATGCAAGCTGTGCACATATTTCTTTAATATGTGGTAAACATTTACCGACTTCCTACAATTAAGTCTGGTTTTTCTTATGACATATTTTATTAATTTATTTTTATGATATAGCCCCTTTTAACACAAATTCATACATTTATTACCTTACATTTATCATATTTATATGCTGCTATAAACAACAATGCTTTCTGCTTTTGGTTTGAGAATACTCCCTGTAGAACGAAATATACGATAATTTTCAGTGATTTGTTTCAAGCTTGCGAATGTTTGATAGTAAGTAATATAATTAATTAGTTTAATTGCAATTATTGGGAGCATAAATATTTTTAAATAAAAAATGGAATATGCAAAAATAATTTGATCTGAATCTTTCAGATCAAATTATTTTTAGTAAGACTCTGTCCCGTAAAATTGTATCAGTGCAGAAATTGAAATTCGTATACATTTATTCAGTTAACAAATAAGAAAGCAATTAACAATTTTTCATTTTCAATTTTCTCAATAAAGCAACTAGACGTGTAGCTACCAGTATGAAAACCCGTCGAGTATTTTTGTAAAATTCGCACTTTTAATTCTGCACTTAAAATAAAAGTAGGTACTCGCTACTTATTTAGTTGCGAATTGCGAATGTCTTAAAAATGCACAAAGAGGGCTTACACAATTTCACAAAGGGAGGCAAGGACCCTGCGACGATAGTAGGTATGTTATGATGATGTGAAAGTACATTTACATTCAGTCTTTAGTTTTTTGTAAGAATTCACTTCGAGAGTGGCATGTAGGTATCACAATAAGCACTGATCCAGCGAAGGTAGTTCACATGATGTGAAACTACATTGTTCACTGTATCATTCGCTTTCCGTGTTCAAGTTATATTAAGTAGGTATTCACCTTGCAAGTAGTACGTTTCACAAAAAGTATTGTAGTTGTAGTTTATTGATGATGTGCATGAATCTAGTAGGCGCTAACATGCCAGTATATGATTTTATTAGCTTTATCATTTATGATCCGTAAAAATATGTTCATATCATATACACGCCACTACTATTAAGGTAGCTTGTTACGTTCACAAGAACGTATTGAAACTGAATTGCCGACCCCGCGAGGGTGGTTCTCGTGTATAAGCATGGTAGTTTTGCTTCTGTACTGTTCGTAAGGTTTTTGTCAAGCAATTTGCTAAAAATAATCAGAAGGTAGTTTCTGAAAACAATATTAACCTTAACACGACGGTAATTGAAATATCACGTATATTTCAGTCGTAATAACAAAAGTTGCTCTCAAAAGGAGCTTAGATACTCAGAGCTTAGTAGCAACGAGACTAAACCTTATGTAATTAATTCATTATTTTCGAACACGCGTTAAGCGTTTGCAAATTTTCAAAGGAAGAAAAATAAATTTGAGTTCATTTAGCTCTTGATCAAAGCATAACTTTGAATTAAATTATCAATGAGATTAAAAATTATCATTTTAGAAACTTATTTATCGGCTAAAGTAAGGCACCATACATTTTTCCCAGGTTGCTTGGTACTAGGTTAAGTAAACCTAGGTATATCTCACGGTGCCGAACATTTTAACACTGCAGTGTTAAACAGCCGTAAAAACAAAATTCTACTAAAAATCCAAATTTCGCTCACCAATTACATCGATGGATTTCTCCATTTGGTCGGAAACATTCAGCACGCTTACCCGCTGCCGAAGAAGTAGCACTGCTTAGCTGACGTCACGCGACTATGACCGCTTGAAGCAGACACCATCTATTTTTTTAAAGGAAATATTTTAAAAAGGGATGTAAATAATGGTATAGGGCGTACCAATTGCCCTATTATAAGCACATTTGGTTAAAAAACCTTTAGGCTTAGCTGAAAATTCAATAAACGAACGGCAAAAACCGTTAATAACTAGTAATGAACAAATTGCTATGCCACAGTTGGTTATAGAACCTTGGGCACAGTACATTTCTTTAAAAAATCTATTTGCTAGAGAAATAGGTACAATATGTGGGCACTTACTGCGCAGGTAGGTATACTTAGCTGCGTTATTTCTTCGAAATAACGTGTCCATTTCGATTAACACCACCACATATTCACTGAGTTTAATCTTTAACATAGTTAATAATTTTATAAAATAAACTGTGCAACAGGCCGTGAGCCAGCTAGGGCTGCCCGGAGCTGTTGCTTCGACGAAAAATTCAACGCCAATGAGGCCAAAAGGCACGCCATTCTTCCTAGTAAATAAAATGGCGCGCAATCGCTACAAGGGCGCCACCTGGAGGCTTCCGGTTACAACGCTTAAAGAGGATGTAAACTAGTACAATTCGACGGAACAGGAAACGCACTCTCATTATAAAAGCTTCCAGTAACGGTCAAGTTATTTAATAATTATACTTGTGACGCCCTTACAGGGTTGAATATGTAACTAGTGCTAAGTGAGCAAATTTTTACATATTTATAAATTTAATGCAAGGTTTGAAATAAATAAATAAATCTGAATATAGTCAGAGCATTTACCTTCTTTTTGGAATTTCTCTTTGAACGCCGTGACGAACTCGGGCGGCAGCCCGCACGACGGAGGAACTTTACTCTCGCACTCTCTGCAACAAAACAAATGTTACTCGAATTAGCTTTCAACCTGCTGCCTCGCTTGCGGTCACTCAGAGGACACGTGATTTAGGAGCATCGATTGGCATTTTGCAACGGAGCTAGCAGTATCTGTTTGTCGCAGTAGTCGCAGGTGGCGATCATGTTAAATGTCTTGATGAAGCTGTGACACAGGAGACATGTCACACGGGGGACATACCTGTGACACTTGAACTTGCACTCCTTACACTTGCTGCCCGGAGCTAGCAGTATCTGTTTGTCGCAGTAGTCGCAGGTGGCGATCATGTTGAATGTCTTGATGAAGCTGTGACACAGGAGACATGTCACACGGGGGACATACCTGTGACACTTGAACTTGCACTCCTTACACTTGCTGCCCGGAGCTAGCAGTATCTGTTTGTCGCAGTAGTCGCAGGTGGCGATCATGTTGAATGTCTCGATGAAGCTGTGACACAGGAGACATGTCACACGGGGGACATACCTGTGACACTTGAACTTGCACTCCTTACACTTGCTGCCCGGAGCTAGCAGTATCTGTTTGTCGCAGTAGTCGCAGGTGGCGATCATGTTGAATGTCTTGATGAAGCTGTGACACAGGAGACATGTCACACGGGGGACATACCTGTGACACTTGAACTTGCACTCCTTACACTTGCTGCCCGGAGCTAGCAGTATCTGTTTGTCGCAGTAGTCGCAGGTGGCGATCATGTTGAATGTCTTGATGAAGCTGTGACACAGGAGACATGTCACACGGGGGACATACCTGTGACACTTGAACTTGCACTCCTTACACTTGCTGCCCGGAGCTAGCAGTATCTGTTTGTCGCAGTAGTCGCAGGTGGCGATCATGTTGAATGTCTTGATGAAGCTGTGACACAGGAGACATGTCACACGGGGGACATACCTGTGACACTTGAACTTGCACTCCTTACACTTGCTGCCCGGAGCTAGCAGTATCTGTTTGTCGCAGTAGTCGCAGGTGGCGATCATGTTGAATGTCTCGATGAAGCTGTGACACAGGAGACATGTCACACGGGGGACATACCTGTGACACTTGAACTTGCACTCCTTACACTTGCTGCCCGGAGCTAGCAGTATCTGTTTGTCGCAGTAGTCGCAGGTGGCGATCATGTTGAATGTCTTGATGAAGCTGTGACACAGGAGACATGTCACACGGGGGACATACCTGTGACACTTGAACTTGCACTCCTTACACTTGCTGCCCGGAGCTAGCAGTATCTGTTTGTCGCAGTAGTCGCAGGTGGCGATCATGTTGAATGTCTTGATGAAGCTGTGACACAGGAGACATGTCACACGGGGGACATACCTGTGACACTTGAACTTGCACTCCTTACACTTGCTGCCCAGAGCTAGCAGTATCTGTTTGTCGCAGTAGTCGCAGGTGGCGATCATGTTGAATGTCTTGATGAAGCTGTGACACAGGAGACATGTCACACGGGGGACATACCTGTGACACTTGAACTTGCACTCCTTACACTTGCTGCCCGGAGCTAGCAGTATCTGTTTGTCGCAGTAGTCGCAGGTGGCGATCATGTTGAATGTCTTGATGAAGCTGTGACACAGGAGACATGTCACACGGGGGACATACCTGTGACACTTGAACTTGCACTCCTTACACTTGCTGCCCGGAGCTAGCAGTATCTGTTTGTCGCAGTAGTCGCAGGTGGCGATCATGTTGAATGTCTTGATGAAGCTGTGACACAGGAGACATGTCACACGGGGGACATACCTGTGACACTTGAACTTGCACTCCTTACACTTGCTGCCCGGAGCTAGCAGTATCTGTTTGTCGCAGTAGTCGCAGGTGGCGATCATGTTGAATGTCTTGATGAAGCTGTGACACAGGAGACATGTCACACGGGGGACATACCTGTGACACTTGAACTTGCACTCCTTACACTTGCTGCCCGGAGCTAGCAGTATCTGTTTGTCGCAGTAGTCGCAGGTGGCGATCATGTTGAATGTCTTGATGAAGCTGTGACACAGGAGACATGTCACACGGGGGACATACCTGTGACACTTGAACTTGCACTCCTTACACTTGCTGCCCGGAGCTAGCAGTATCTGTTTGTCGCAGTAGTCGCAGGTGGCGATCATGTTGAATGTCTTGATGAAGCTGTGACACAGGAGACATGTCACACGGGGGACATACCTGTGACACTTGAACTTGCACTCCTTACACTTGCTGCCCAGAGCTAGCAGTATCTGTTTGTCGCAGTAGTCGCAGGTGGCGATCATGTTGAATGTCTTGATGAAGCTGTGACACAGGAGACATGTCACACGGGGGACATACCTGTGACACTTGAACTTGCACTCCTTACACTTGCTGCCCGGAGCTAGCAGTATCTGTTTGTCGCAGTAGTCGCAGGTGGCGATCATGTTGAATGTCTTGATGAAGCGGTGCGCGATATCGTGCGCCATACAGCGCGACACGGTGGGCGTGCGGGGCGAGCGCGGCGCCGCGCCCGGATACACAGCCTGAGAACAATGTCAGAACGAATTTAGACAATAGACAATAATTTATTCAACGAAAACAAAGACATAGGAAAAGAGGCAGATATTAAAACTATGACACCATAGGGTTTGTTCCCGTTTCTAGCTGGTCTTACATTAGCATGTTCAGCAATTTTGTCATCATCATCATCCGGCCTTTTCACCACCTTCTTAGGCTTGGTGAGATCTGGCCTCGGGGAATGTTCCCCTTTGATAAAACTGCGCGCCAGAGGCCATAGCCCTTGGGTAATTTCTCGATAAAATGTATGGGAGAACTGTTTTTTTTTTCGCGGATTTGGCGTTGGTTCACAGTAAATGTACACAATACAATAGTTTTATTAATAACACTATTGTTACATATCAGATAAAACAAATTAAAATTAATTCAACTGTGCAGAGATTTTCAGAAGTATATAAATTGTTATATACTTCTGAAAATCTCTGCACTTTACAAAATAACGTTATGTATTGTCGAAAGGGTGGTAATTCTGTATGTATAGTATTTTTCGGTCTCTAATTACATTATTACATATTTATTAAGCAAGAAAACTTACATTGTTGTTGTAATAGTTGTTATGCGAAGGTCGATGCGAGGGCGTGTTGTCTGGTTCAGGCTGCGGCGAGGCGGGCGGCGTCGCCTCTGTCGCATTCACTGCTGACGACTGGCTGTTGTCGCTGCAAATACAAATATAACATTATTATTATTATAGAAGCAAGCGGTTAGGAGATAGCTTCAAGGGAAAGTGTAGTTTTTGAATATGAGCGACTTTACATCCAATACATTGCGATATTATATCCAAAGTTTCAGCGGGTGCCAACAACTTTCTAAGCAGTGTCATATGATATGTTTTACGCGAGCGTAGCCAGCACGGAGATATTAGTTATATCACTACATAGTATAAAACAAAGTCGCTTCCCGCTGTCTGTCTGTCCCTATGTATGCTTATATCTTTAAAACTACGCAACGGATTTTGATGCGATTTTTTTTAATAGATAGAGTGATTCAAGAGTAAGTTTTATATGCATAATACACCTGTGCGAAGCCGGGGCGGGTCGCTAGTTTTCTATAAATAGCATAATAAACTAAACGAAACCACCCAGAGTTAAGAAGTGCAAGTGCAGCGAGCGAGATAATTGGGAGACATTTTTATAATTTTGGGTAAATTTTTTAATGTGAGAGGGACAAGGATTCCTAATGCATGTCATGTTTAACATTTCGTAAGAGTTGAACTACATATACATCCTGCCCTGGCTAGATCCCAGTTGACAGAATACACATGGGATTTATACTAGTGACAATATCAGAGCTGACGGACTTGCCGTCCGCTGTCGACGACACCTCCCCTGTAACAATGTATCGTTACGTCATACAAAATTACTTATGCGCGAGTGCGCGCTGCCGCTCACAGGGGCTTGACATTACCTGAGCTCCTCGGCGTCGGCTCGCACGGAGAGCTGCGACTCGTGCGAGCGAGACTTGGTGAGCTGTGCGGGCGCGGGCAGCCGCGAGCGCGCGCTGCCGCTCACAGGGGACTTGACATTACCTGAGCTCCTCGGCGTCGGCTCGCACGGAGAGCTGCGACTCGTGCGAGCGAGACTTGGTGAGCTGTGCGGGCGCGGGCAGCCGCGAGCGCGCGCTGCCGCTCACAGGGGACTTGACATTACCTGAGCTCCTCGGCGTCGGCTCGCACGGAGAGCTGCGACTCGTGCGAGCGAGACTTGGTGAGCTGTGCGGGCGCGGGCAGCCGCGAGCGCGCGCTGCCGCTCACAGGGACTTGACATTACCTGAGCTCCTCGGCGTCGGCTCGCACGGAGAGCTGCGACTCGTGCGAGCGAGACTTGGTGAGCTGTGCGGGCGCGGGCAGCCGCGAGCGCGCGCTGCCGCTCACAGGGACTTGACATTACCTGAGCTCCTCGGCGTCGGCTCGCACGGAGAGCTGCGACTCGTGCGAGCGAGACTTGGTGAGCTGTGCGGGCGCGGGCAGCCGCGAGCGCGCGCTGCCGCTCACAGGGGACTTGCCGTCCGCTGTCGACGTCACCTCCCCTGAAACAAAATGCACTCAGGTTACTCTCCTCGTGGATAAACTTTCCCGGTTCATCGCAGTCAACACATTTCTTGGTCCTTCGAGTCGGAGCGTAGTTATCTCGCGCGGGCTGCGGCGTGCAGTACTCGGTGGGGAGATCGGGGCGAGACGCTCGCGTATTGCTCCCGGAGTCCCAGAATACAGGCGGTAGTTACCTCGGGCGGGCTGCGGCGTGCTGTGCTCGGAGGGAGGGTCGTGCGCGCGGGCGCGGGGCCGCGCACGGGGCGAGGCCCGCGCGTGCCTCTCCCACGAGTCCCAGAAGAGGGGCAGCTCGGCGCCCCCCGTCTCACCGCCTTCGCCACGTTGCAGCGCCTCTGAACACACCAAACATATTTATTAGTAAACATGGAGTAAACTTAGGGCACCTCTCCTTTGAAGGAATGTACTACCAGTTTTATCTTAAGCTCAATAAGAAAAAGCTAGTAAGCTTCGGTGTCTCAGAGAAGCTGAGATTGTACTACCAGTTTTATCTTCAGCTCAATAAGAAAAAGCTAGTAAGCTTCGTTGTCTCAGCGAAGCTGAGATTTAAATCCAAGTGGTTGGGCCATATTTAACCGCGTTAAATCTCAAACAGAAAGCTAAAACCATCAGCAGCCTGTTTGCCAATTTTTCATAAGGTATCATACCGGTGTAAGTCCTGAGGCGGTGCATGGCGCGACAGAGGCGCAGCACCTCTTCATCTCTCGCGGCCGACAGTATGCTGCGGACTTCATGCTCCGAACGCTCGCGGAGGGCCTCCAGAGAAGACACTCGGGAACACACCGCCTAGAAAATACACAAGCCTCAATCACTACAAGTATCACACAAGAGTAATGGCTGAATCAAACTTAATAGCGTCTGTAAACATGAAGCTATTTCTTACAGTACCAAATTAGTAATTTGTACTATAATTGAATGTGGGCTCTGCTACGATGGCAAATAGACAAATTTAATTTACTTTTTGCTTTGTCTAAATATGGAGGACTCTTTCAGATATATGCAACATGGTTACAGTGATAGGTACAAATAACATAGAAAATATGTATTATCCACATTTTCAATAGTGCTATGAGCATGAAATCTTACATTTAAAAATAGGAAGCAGATGACATTCACAAAGTCTCAAATGCAGGAATGATTTTCTTAAGCACTGAACTCGCGAAGGAGGAAGGGAGCAGCTTACCTCGATAGAGTCGGGGGAGAGACCGACGACCCGCAGCCACTGCGCCAGACAGGGAACGTCGCGCACCTCACGCTTTAACTCCTCGCCGAAGCTGGCCTTGATCACCAGCTGCCGGGAGAAGTGCTTCACCAGCTTACCCTGTAACACCAAATATCAAACATTAACAAACACAGAATGGATCTTATTGCAGTGGCTCAGGTTAATGTTGGGGAGGAAATGCACAAAACACTCCATACAGGACACCAGTGCAGGACTTATCACACCCACACCGAATAAAATTAAGAAAGGTCTGTTGATGATCCAATTGCATTTTATGTACTAAGCAATTTACGTGTAGTATTATAATTTATTGTAATTATTAAAGATAAAGTGTCTTGCCCTATTTAAAAAAAAAACAGGTTGCTCTCCAAGAGTGCCGGCAGAAGTGAAAACTTGAACATTAGATCATCCATCTTATGAATTTTTAATCAGGTCACAATTAACATTTTTTACCCACCCCAAAAAGTGCACATGCCACTGAAGAAGTTTTCATTTCAAAAAATAGATCTTAACATGAGAAGTAGAGAAAGTAGGTTCATATTGTTTTTTTAGGAATGAGCTGGATGTAAACCACTTATATCAAGTCTTATTGAAATTTTATAGGGGATGACCAAGGGTACTATGGCTGATGGGATGATAAAGAATAATATTAGATGTTACAAGTAAGTTTACTGAGAAAGTAAAACTAAACCTTAGATTCATCAGTGTTATTAGTCAATGACAGAATAGGCAAAATATCAGTGTGACAAAGGAGGCACAATCTGAGGAGAATACTTATAACAATAATAAAATTCTTGCATTCCATACAAATAAAGTTTCATAAGTAATATGAGAATGCTTGCATGGATTAGTTTCCTAACTTCCTCCCAACAGAACTGTGTGTACTGTATGTGTTTTGTGAATTTTTATGTAGGTATAATTTAGATTTAAATTAATATATTTGATTGAGTTTGAGAGGGGAAAAACTTAAACTATTGGCAGGGCTACATTCAGCTAAACATCACTGGATCATTAAAATAAATTATAAGAAAAATACAATAGACCTTTTGTTTCTTCCCAAATATGGTGTTCGAATACACAAATGATTGACTCACCCATAGAACCTTTACATATTGTTACCTTTGTCAGTCAGTAGTGATAAAGAAATGTATTATTTGTTAGACATGTTAGAGGCCTACAGGCGGCTTAGAAATTCTGATACTAGGACTAACTACCCAACCTATATTGCTATCTTAATATATATAAATCTCGTGTCACAATGTTTGTCCTCAATGGACTCCTAAACCACTTAACCGATTATAATAAAATTCGCACACCATGTGTAGTTCGATCCAACTTGAGAGATAGGATAGTTTAATCTTAATATATATAAATCTCGTGTCACAATGTTTGTCCTCAATGGACTCCTAAACCACTTAACCAATTATAATAAAATTCGCACACCATGTGCAGTTCGATCCAACTTGAGAGATAGGATAGTTTAAATCTCAAATTACAGTCGTAATTTTAATTTATTTAGCCACAGCAACGCGTGGCCGGGTCAGCCAGTAGAGATATATAATTTGAATACATTTCCTTAATTTGACAATTTGGTCAGAAGAAAATCAGGTTGAAATCAGATCATAGCCGAGCCTGAATGACTGGCAGGACAGAGGCAGGTGGCACCATAAGAGAGGCCATTATGCCAGCAGTGGGATAGAAAAAGCTATGGAACATAGATAGATAATTTTGTTACATTGACAACACTGCTTTGCATTGCTAGTACAATTAAAAGTGTTTGATACTTGGTAGACACCAATTTAGTTTTCATCAATAGATGCACGTCTACAAAGCATAGTTGGTGCCTTGGCTGCTGAATAAAATATTATTGTTAGTTGACCATAATGCCACAACGGTACTCTTTTTTCACATACTCTACAAGGTATAATTCCTTACTATTTCTATGTTTTCTAAGATTAACATCATATCATACCACTGTTATTTAACATATTAGAAAGTTTTGTTACTTATTTCTGGAATAGGGTGAATGAATCTTTTGGGCGGCTGTGAAGTAAGCAACAAGCTGCGCCCAATCTTGACTGAAGCTCACAATACAGTTGCATGAGGATAGCAGCAGTTCAATACAAATATTGAGCACATGAGGTGAATTAAATAGTAATGTTAGCTATGTAAAGGTTGTGTTAATCAACACTAGTACTTACATAGAGTTTATGGTAGTTTGTAATCAAAAGTTGCAAGGATCATTGGTAAAACAGCTTATTATAATAGCTATCTTAAGTAGTATTTAAGTTGGCACTACCTACTGTGTATATTTTGATTAGAATTACTGACCAATTCTCAATAACTATTTATCGGGAATAATAAGAACGTAATTATGTAATTCCCGTAATTGTCTAAATGCAAATTCAAATTACTCACAAATAGGCTACTTCATTCAACCCTGAAGACATGTACTTACGAGAAAACTTGACGGCGATATTAGCAGTTATATCAGAAAGTAATGTTCAATAACAGGGAAGCTCAATACACGAGCGATCCCTGCAACGGCATTGAACTATTCACCTCGGGTCCTTGAGTCAAGAAGTCCTTGAAACCCGGGACCTCGGAACACTTTACTTTCAAGGGCACTACGTTTCCCAGAGCCTCGGTCGGGAGCGGGCGGTTGTAACCTCACCTCCAGGGTCCGGATCTCCTGCTGCGTCAGCTCTGCGCTCGTCGAGCATTGTGTTCTCAAACCCTCAAGTCTGTCGGCTGAAACGTCGATCATGGACTGGATAGTCTCTATCGTTTGAATTGCATCACGAACTCGTTTATTTTCGAACTCGCTATCTGCATCCATTACAATTATCACAGCACTGTACACAGTTCACTAAACGCTACGAGTAAATAAAAAATGCTAAGTGTTCATTTTATAAAAATGAATTTACAAAACATTGCAGATGCTGTATGCCGATAAAGCAGCCATGTCCAAAGAAAATCTATATTTTTGTCTATGTTTTCTGTAGCCTGACCATAGACACTGACAGTTATGCTGACAGCTCGTTTTGTCTATGAATTTAAGGTGTAGAGCCCAGATCACTATAACTTTATACCAAGGAAGTTTCATACGAGAACTGGAACGCTTACGAAGCAAAATTTAAAAAAGAAAAATGTACTTTCTTGCTATAGACAAAAGGTTCACATTCGTTTCTTACTTATCAAATGGGAAAAACATTCCGAGCAAGACAGCAACAACTGTTGGGCGTTGTCCCTTTCTCGAAACTTACCAGTATTAATAAAACTATTAGATGGTAGATTATCTCATATATCTGGTAATCATAAAATCGCATTTAATCGTACAAGTTGATAAATAGATTAGCATAAAATGTATTCTAATTAACGTAATAAGTTCGATAATGTTCTGATTTTAATATTGGTACGTAATTATTTTTGCAATACAAAAACTGTTTTTTCATATTAGTAGAATTAGTAGTAATTTACCAACTACGCACGGCCGCACCTATAGCGCTTCCAAAAACAATATGGCTGATAATTTATGCAAAAGTCGTCATTCTGCTTGCTGATTAATATATTTATAAGTTGAAAAATTGTTGCGTTAAGGGCTGTAATAATGAAGCTTATGCTGGTTGTGGAATTTCATTTTTTAGGTAAGTTTCTTAGTTTATTTACAAATTTCTTGTGTAGGGTGACAATAACAACAAAACATTTCGGGAATGTGATGTTAGGTTGTAGAGAGAAGTAATGACTACTTATATATAATCTAAAACTACGTACGTTAGTAAGTCATTATAATCAATTAAGAACCTACTTCTATGAACTATGCACTTTTCTGGTATAATAGCAAAATAATGAACTGTGTACTTAGTAACTAGTACAGCTCGGTAACTACGGGTAAATATAATTTGCTGTCACGCTATTTATCAGCTAATTTTTATAATATTTCGCAAGATGGTTTAGTATATTCTAACAAGATTTGTAAATGTGAGCAAAACTGGTCAAAAGCGAGTCGAGATTTTCAATTTGTTTATTTATAGAAAATGTAACTTATATCACTTAATACTAGGCTTTATATTTTTATCATTAAAGACTACGAATTAAAAAATTACATAAAATAGAACAGAATAAACACAAACATGAATTAAAAGATATAAGAACAACAACGTGTTATTATTTTTTTACGCTAACTATACCTACCGTTAAATTTTAGGAATATTTTGAGATCACAATTTGACTTCTTCGCAATATGAAAAAATATTTTTAGCTATTATTGTTGTCCATTCGTCGGCAAAGATGTCTACTAGCGGGTGGGAGGCGCTGAAGGCATTAAGATGATGGTGTAGAGATAATATTATAATGAACTGATGTACTCAGCCGAAAGGAGGTTTACTATAAGGCTATAGTTTGAGACTAGACTATAATTTGAGGAAAAAAATCTGCTGTTACATCCATTTTGTCGATTCCGAGTTTCAGTTTTGCTGCTTTTTTTCTCGAATTTCGGGTTAGTCTCATAGTAAACGTTCGTAAAAATGGTCTTAATCAACCAATCATTTTTACTTAATACAGGATAAGCAGATAAAACAGGGTTATCTGCTATAATAATAATAATATTTGAATTTCAGATGTATCCCACCTGAAATACAAATGATTTCCGTCATTCTTTTATTGGTATATACTTAGTGTTTTGTAGATTGTCCTGTTAAATGAAATTACTGTATGGATACACTAGTAGAAAGAGATATATTCCAATGTTGGTGCTTTACTCTTCGGAACGTTTTTGGGATGCTCGTAATCATTCCAGTTCTCGTATGAAACTTCCTTGCTTTATACTAAGTGTAGGTAGAGCATGGGCCAAGGAAGTTGTAGGATATAAGATCCTTGGCATGGGCTGGGAGATGACTGAAAAATCTCAGACATGACAAATTATTTACAGCCCGTTCACAGTTATTTCACCTCTGACATTTGTCGCCGTCTCTTGTTAATAATATACCAACACCAATGAAATAGGAATCAAATGGAATTGCCCTAACGACGAGAAAAACCTGCATACCCACCGCACACAACATGGCGGATTAGTATTGTTACTACCACACTACACTTATCGATTTCCCCGTACCTATCGATACAACTATCGACACAAAATCAATATAGGCCGAATCAAACTTAATGGCCAACTTTTATATAAAAAAGGACAGATGTCAAGGTGGCAGCTGTCATATTGAAGAATCCACACTAGAATGGCAGGACAGGTGTAAAAGTGACAGCTGTCATATTCTAGAGTCCATACTAAAATGGTATGACAAATGTCAAAGTGACAGCTGTCAAACTTAAGAGTCTATTATTTCCGTTATTATTGATTATAAACCGTTGTTCTCTATCACTATTGTGACGACAACAGTGGTTTATAATCGATAATAACTCAAGGAGATCTACGTTTCAGATGGCAGATGTCAAACTCAAAAGTGGATTACTTCCTTAACTATCGATGTTAGACCGTTGGTGCCTTTACAAAAGTGACAGGACTAAGAACTACATATCTGATGACAGATGTCCAGCTTAAAAGTGGACTATCTCCGTAACTATCTATTATAGACCATTGCTTTCTTCACTAAACTGATAGAGCTCAATGAGGTTTACATTTCGGACGACAGCTGTCAAACTTAAAAGTAGATTATCTCCGTCACTGTCGGTTCTAGACTATTGCTGTCTTCACAAAAAAGATAGAGCTCAAAGAGAGATATGATATCTTTCAGATGACAGCTATCAATTTTACGGAGATAATTGACTTTTAAGTTTGACAGCTGTCACATGAAATGCAGATCTTTTTAAGCTCTATTCTTTTGTGAAGGCAGCAAATGTCTTAGTTTAATAGTTACGGAGATAATCCGCTTTTAAGTTTGACAACTGTCATTTGAAATGTAGATTTCGTTTAGCTCTATCACTTTTGTAAACACTGCAATGGTCTAGGGTCAATAGTTACAGAGATTTTTCACTTTAAAATTTGACAGCTGTCATCCGAAATGTAGATCTCGTTGAGCTCTACATTTCGTCAAGTCAGACTTGTGTCAAGATAGCAATAGTCTAGCTGTAATAGTTACGGAGGTATTCCACTTTTAAATTTGACAGCTGGCATCCGAAATGTAGATCTCGTTGAGTTCTATCACTTTTGTGAACACAGCAATGGTCTAACTTCGATAGTTACGGAGATAATCCACTTTTAAGTTTGACAGCTGTCATTTGAAATATAGATCTAAGTTTGCTCTGTCACTTTTGTGAAGTCAGCAGTAGTCTAACTTCGATAGTTACGGATATAATTCACTTTTAAGCTTTGACAGCTGTTACTTTCACACCTGTCGTGCTTTTGTAGTATGGATTCTATAATATGACAGCTATCCCTTTGACACCTTTCATGCCATTTTACTCGTATTAATTCTGGAATGACAGTTGTCAAATTCGACACGAAAAATTAAATGAAATATAAATTCAAAATTTTAGCAAATCAATAACACGAATAACAACTAACCAAAATATCGATTTTTTTTATATAACAAGAACATCACTGTTGTTGGCCAACTCAATATGACGGACCAGGCACGCGCGTGACGTCACGAAAAGTATTGTCAAAATAGCGAAACTGTCGTGTATTATGCTGGCCTATTTTTAATACATATATTTGACAGAGATGCCTATTCATTTATTATTTCGGTTTTTAAACTCTTGCATGTCAAAGTATCTAAATGTCATATCACCATTTCCATTTGATTCCTATTTCATTGACCAACACAGGTTAGAAAGAGATACAGAGACAAATGTCAGAGGTAAAATAACTGTAATCTGTAGTCAGGGAAGTTATATTTTGATTCATTCGAAAAAATCATTATGGGTTTCCTTTTAACCTATTTCATGTGGTTATGACAAGACAAGTTATGACCAAGATTGGCATGAAAACAAACACTTTTTAGTTACAAATTACAATACTCGCGTCACGTAAACAAAACGCTGGAAAATAGTACGCAGCTTTAATTTCAGTACCATTACTTAAACCTATTACGTATGCAATAGGCGTTAAATTTTTGTGCTCAGATTGACACTCCAGCGTTCTTTTTACGTGACGCCACTTCCCTTCTATAATCTAAGGACGCGACGTATACCTATCACTAATTTGTCACTCATACTGGAGGTGTAAATCTGGCACTACAGAATATTCAAAGTGTGGGAAGAGAACATTATACCATTAAAGGTGCGTTCGGATATACTAAGCGCTACACAAGGCGGCGGATGAGATGGTTAACTTCTCATCGCAGATGACACTTCACTGTGATTCGTTAATTATTACCCCGGCGTCTCGCATACCTATGTTTTGGCTTTTGCGCAGCGTTCTGCGCATAACTTCCCATCCGCTGACTTGTGTGGCGCATAGTATAGCATACTAATACCAAAATTAATAGTTAAAAACACCAACAACGATCACATTTAGCGTTCATTTTGAGAATGTTTGAGCAAAACTTCGCCTCAGTTTTTGTTTGTTCTAACGACCAAGCACCAAATTTTTCAGGAGACGTTATTTTTAGTTTAAAAATCAGATAATCACGAAACCATAAAACAATTTAGTGATATAGGAACAAAATAGTAGGTATTTATGTCAAAGTCGTATTTAAATAAAATAAGTTTAAATGTGTTATTTGTGGGTTGTTTGTGGAGATAGGCCAAATCTGTTCCGAAAAAATTTTGAGACAAGGATATTGGCACAAACACATGGTGATAGGGCTCGAACGTGTAGAGAAATTTTAGTACTTGAGTGTTCAAGTGACCATCTTGACTCGCATACAGCGTGTTCAATATTTTATCAGTGAATTTAAATAACTTGATCTGTAGAAAATGAGTTAGGTAGGTATTTAAATAATTTTACAATTAATTTCGTGAAATAATTAGTGGACATTTTAATTAATTTTATTATTTTTAATTTTTATTGGGAAAGAGCCAATTTTTATTTATATTAAATTTAATATATTATTGACTGACTGAAAAATATTCTTCTGTCTTATTTGTGATTTGTAAAGTAGGTACTCTCATAATTATTTCAACGGCGGAGATGATGATGATGATAATCAAAAACTTTGCGCTCATTGATCCCAAATTAAAAATAAAATCATATGAGGTACTTATTTAAACCTGTATAATTATGATAATAAAACGATCTCATTACCTATTATACAAGCCTGCCCACAAAAAAATTAGTAAGATAGGTTACAAAATAAAAATAAAAGCTTTGTCACTAATATTAATCGAGTAAAGTAGTGTTACTAATCAATTTAAATATTTGCTAATTTTATGTTATTATATTTCGTTTTGATTTAGTAAAAAAAATATATTACAGCCGAAATTACATCATTCTATATGTTGTGAGAATTTGATCAGATTATAGAAATATATTGAAATAAAATTATCTGTATGCCTTACCTTTCTAAATTCAGTTTAACTTGATCACAAGTATGCTTTTTTATCATCACAGACATTGTAATTCGATTTTTTTAAATATAAATACATCAAGACAATGAAATTTACTACAGAAATAAACACGCGCGGTAAGTTTTTACACAAAATGAACTTAGGGTGGCGTCATGGAGTGCGACCTTCGCTGTGATTGGCAGATCGGAGGAGTTGTGGCAAACAAAGACTGAATTTGAGTTTTCAATACGGATGTTGGCGTCAGCTACGTATATTGGCTAAACAAAGACTCAAAATTAATTTTGATTTGGAGATAGAATATTTTAATTTTACAAATTGTGCAATTTATATCAAAAAATTGAAAAAATTAATTACACCATTAGACGTGTAAATTTGTTATCTCTATTATGATACCAAAAAGTCATTTTTGATAAAAGTGGTCGATAGCCCATTCAAAGGCTGAGGCGACGAAAAGTGGAATTTAAACTGTTTTCGTTCACTGTTCGGATAGCTCAAGATATCTGTGGGATAGCTCAAAAACAGTTAAAAATGCCATAGTGAACTGCCACTTTTGACTCACCTGCAGAGGTGGGTTCTTTGTGATCGTTTAAAGGCTCCTTTACACACAGGCGGTACGAGCGGTATAGCAAACGGGCGGGCATCTGTATTGTACTGGTTATATAAGAAGGGCTCACACAGGTCCGGTCGCGGTACTGCCGTACCGCCCTTTACCGCTCGTACCGCTCTACCGCTCGTACCGCCTGTGTTTGATGGAGCCTTAAGTTGGAAGTTTTAGCGTTTGTTTTGGGAAGTGAGCAAAAGTAGCATTATTGGCGAAATGGGCGAAATTCCCAAACCGAAGAACGGTTTACATCAAAGCTAATTTTATAAATGCTAAAAATACGATTGATCCCATTTCGAACGCACCTTAAATTAACTAATAATATTACATCCATGACATCAAAAAATTAAAAAAAAAACAAATACGAAAAAAAAAATAGTCTATGATTTTCTTCAATGCAGTGAGGACGTTTGTTGTGAATTTATTTCTTATTTTCGCCTTCCGTGGATAAATAAATGTGTATTGTAAAAAGTAGATAGGAAACAAATCATACATGCAAAGTGAAGCTCGATTATCTTTTTCTTTAACAGTGTAGATGTAGTTGCAGTAGAATGTTTTACGAGCGATTATTGTTGCCTGCGCTCTGCCTTGCATTTGAAGGTAAATAAATTATATACTAAGGCTTTGTATTGCTTCTCACTAAATCTAATTGAACCCTTCGCAATTGCCACTGATTTAGTCTTATTTAATAATAGCGAATTATTTTATTCAGAACAACATTCACATGAAAATGAAAAATGAAAAGCGGAAAATTCATTGTATATTTAATTTCATTAAATTTTTGAGTTTATTATGTCCTAGGTATGTTTAAATTTACGTGGTAGTAACTACATAATATCGTTTATTTGTAGTATATTGGTACCTTTTTGTCAAGGGTTTTTTTTCAATTAAGTAGAAACTAAAATACCTGTTTGAGGCAAACATTACTAATATAATTAATAATGTGATAAAAATATTGTATTATTTAACAGGGCTTTCCCTGTTAAATAATACCTATTATAATTGAAACTAAACAAAAATCTATCACAGCTTCTCTGCATTATAAAGCTCACAAATTGAAAGTGATGATAATGATAATATGCACCTCTACCAATAGAACTAAAATTATAAAAATATCATTCATAAAAAATGTAAACATACCCAACAAACCTCAATTTTATACATTGTTATTATTACTTAACATAGCAATTTATTAAAAAAGTCTAGAAGTCGGATATGATCTGTTATTCAAATATTTTACTTAAATTTTTCTTGTTTGTCATGTCAACGGTTAAAAAATACTTAAATTATTTTACCCTATAGTTTGCCATTTCAACCCTGCAGGGTGTAGCTTTGAACAGATTTTACATGCTTACTAATATTATAAATCAGAAAGTGTGTTTGTTGGCTTGTTCCTCTTTCACACAGCAACAGAGCAGCGGATTGACTTGATTTTTGGCATGAACATAGTTTGAAAGACGGAAAGTGACATAGGCTACTTTTTATCCCCGAAAAATATAATGTTCCCATGGGATAGCACAAACATTAAAATACTATGGGGGTGAAGCTGCAGAAAAAAGCTAGTAGGCATATAAGCAGGTGATTCATACTCTGCTCAGAAGGTCTTCAATAATATATGAAAAAATCCCCACATGGCTAGGTTTGCCCTGCAGTGGCCTGCTTGGGTCCGGCTATTTTACTTTTATTTATTGTATTAAATAAGTACTTTAAACTTATAAAATAAAAATAAATTACACAGTCATACATTATATAATGAAACAGTTTTCTTTTTCGATATCTATTAGATTATTTGGCAGTTTATTGAATCTTTTTATAGTCATAGAATTTGGGCTAGAACTGTGCATGATCATATATTTATTTGTACGAAAAAGTATAAAATTGCATGAATCCCATTCCTCGTGCAGCTAATAAGTAAGTTTCAGTCAGGATTGGGTGATGCGCAGCTTGTAGCTAACATCATAGCCGCCAAGTTGTATGATTCGACCTGTACTAGTGATTAGTCAATCTGACGATGTTTGCCGGCAGTGTTAGGAGTATCCCTGGCGGAAGAGGTGGAGATCCGGCCTGTAGCAGCGGACAAAGGCACCAATATAACGCTGCCGTGCGGCGGGTTGCCTGCGCCGCGCGCCACCGTGCAGTGGGTGCACCGCGGCAACCGCACGCATCATGAGATACTGGTGAGTTCTATATAAATAAATATAAATATATTAGGGACATCTTACACACAATCTCTGACCCCGAACTATGCATAGCCTTGTATTAAAAAAAAGCCGGACAAGTGCGAGTCAGGTTCGCACACCGAGGGTTCCGTACAAATCCAGAAAATTTCACAAAATTGGGAAATACCTAAGTTGTTAAATTTATACTATAACCATCGACAAAAATGTTTTTTTTTTCACTTTTCTCGTCATACATCGAAAATTACACATTGTTAAAATAATTAAAAACCTGTTTTAGCATGTGCTATAGAAGTTCTTTTATATGATATCTTACATGATACGACTTACTCACTTTGAATTTTGAACCCATATTTTGTGAATTTTGAGGCCCTATTTTTTTGTGATTTAAATAAAAATGTACAGTTTTCAGATTTATTCCTATATGTGTACTTTGAGACAATGCTTCTCGCCAAATTTCATAGTTCTATGTCAACGGGAAGTAAATATAAACGTGAGTGCGTTGCCGTTATATGCATAAAGTATCAAAACATTCATAGATCTCCGCTAGGATTCTCTGAGCAGGAGCTGTAACGGAAGCGAAACTCGCGTAAGGTTGTCAATAGTCCATTGCTGAACGCAAGCCGTTGGAAGCGTCTTGCATCTAGCGCGTTTCTGTGTTGGTCTTTCGTTTTGTTACGTTTAAAAAATTTAGAAAATGCGTGCAAAGATAGCTTTGACCGGGCCGTGCCAAACGCTGAGATATCATCGCAGCCATTATGTTGTCATTAGCAAAGTCGGAAGGAAAAAAAGGCCCACGCCTAGAAGTGGATCGATATAAACTGAAATGGTAACTGAAGTTTTTGACACCATGTTGAGCTGCTTTTCGACTTTCTACGGTTAGAGTCGATGTTGCATGCTTAATGCTTATTATCATATCGTGTCAATCAAGCCCATTTTTTTAAAAATTTATTTAAGTACTAGCTTAACTCACAGGATCCTCAACTTTTTGCTGCGTAAAAAGTAGCCTATGACACTCCGAACTTTAAGCTTATTCTATGCGAAAAATTAAATTGATCGTTGCTCTGTTGTCGCGTGAAAGAAGACAACAAACGTACTTTCGACTTTATGAAATTAGTAAGGGTATTGCGTGCTTTCCAAAGGTGACGTCCACAAGTGGTATATTATTCAGAGAAAAATCGAACCAAGATGACATATACATCATTTGAAAGCTTGTTTTATGGGCTTTCCAAAAATATTTAATTTAGATTTTTTCGCCCCTCCAATTTTTTTTAAATGTGAAAAATAAATTGTATGAAAAATAACAATACAGCTTATTACTTTTTCTAGTTTAGCAATGGTAAAGTGCTTCTATCGTTATATAACTTGCATTCGTAGCTGATTCTTTCACATTCATCACTTAATTTGCTAAAATTAAAAATTATAACCTACCAGTGTGACCAGTTAGTAGGTACAATGTGACAAAACACCACTTTAAAAGTGTGTCTAATTGGTAAAAATGCTTCTATTTAAAAATTTGGAGGTTACTTAATCAGGGTTGCTAGAGATAAACTACCTATTGAGCCAAATATATTTATTTAACCTAATAAATTCAAAATTAATTTTAAAAAATCGGAGGGCTCTTTTTTGATTTTAATTGATGTAATAAACTCAGAAAAATATGACCTTTATTGAAATGTAACTAGTGTTGTGGTTCGAATTTTTGATTATTATTATACCAGCCTTCATACATTTTGTGGACATGTCCTTTCGTGGAACTCGGTTTTGATTTTTTTTATTTATTTTATTTATTTATTCATTAGAACGGCATACGCCAATTACACCAATTACAAAATTATCTTACAACTAGTTCCTACAACAATTGAGATTAACTTCATTTAATAAATAATAGATTCAAGTATACAATAATTATGAAAACAACACATCCAAATATTAAAAATTATGAAATTAATGTCATTAAAATAAACAAATAAACATTCACAATATCTTGTCATAAAATTTAAAGCACTCAGAAAAAATTACATTCCAATCGTCAGCGAACAAATCACACTTAGGGTTGGCTTCCAGAAGGGCATTGAAGGCATTGAGAGTGCGCGGAATAGGTGATTTCGAACGCGCAACGGTGCGACTAAAAGGTGTCGCAAACAACTTATGGCGTCTGAGGCGACGATAATTGTCAGGCACATACAGACTACACAATTCACTAAGAAGATCAGGAGCATCAATTTTACCTCTTATGATCTTACACATGGTAACAAGTTGGTCATGTGATCTCCGAAATTCAAGAGAGTTATACCCCAGGCTCCCCAAGAGAAAGTTGGTCGGGTACTTATACGGATAGTACCCATATGTACGCTTGTATAAGTACCTGAGAAAAGCCTTTTGAACTTTCTCAATAAGGAGTGCATAAGTGCTCTCATAAGGGTGCCAGACACATGCACTTGCTTCTAACTTAGTTCGAACCAAGGTGTTAAAAATGAGTCTTATCACACCCAAATTGTGAAAATCTCGAGCGTTTCGAAGTATAAAACCCAGTCTCCGAAAAGATTCCTTAGCAATGGACGTAATATGGTTATGAAAAGTAAGCTTTTGGTCAAATTCAACACCCAGGTCTCGCACAGTGGTCAATCGCGAAATCGATTCCTGGTCAAGTTTATATTGGAATTCAATCGGATGCTTCTTTCTACCAAAAGTCATTTGAGAGCATTTTAGGAAGTTAAATTCCATTCTATTTTTAACGCTCCATCTATACACTGCGTCAATGTCTTGTTGGAGACGCAGGCAATCCCCAGGCGTCTTAATCTCCATAAATATCTTTAGGTCATCAGCATACAGCAGACACTTTGCATGCTTGAGGACTGACGGAAGATCATTTATCAGTAAGGAGAAGAACAGCGGTCCTGTTATAGACCCCTGACTTACACCGGAAGGCGTGTCATAGGGCCGAGAATCATAAACTCCAAGTCGCACATACTGCTGGCGACCGCCTAGTAAACTAGCAATAAATCGAAGCAATCCAGGTACAAATCCCACTTCGCTAAGTTTCTCCAACAGTATATCTTTGTCGACCCTATCAAACGCCTTACGGAAGTCAAGATATAGGATATCGACCTGTCCCCCATGGTCAAGAGACCTCGATATGAAATCCGTTAGACATAAAAGATTCGAGTTGACCGATCTCCTCTTCCTGAACCCATGCTGCTCATCACACAAGAACGGCTCAACTTGTTTATAAATAGTTGCGTGTAATATATGTTCGAAAACCTTTGCGATGGTAGGGAGAATAGCTATGGGTCGATACTCTTCGACATTGATTTTATTGGAAGTTTTAGGAATCGGAGTAACTCTCGAAATCTTCCACTGTGACGGGTATTGGCCAGTACTCAGAGCCAAGTTAAAGAGATAACAGAGGGGCTTAATTAGACATTCCTTTCCCTGCTTGAGAAACCAAGGAGGAATCCCGTCAGGTCCGATCGAGCTCTCCAACTTAAGACTATTAATCCCCGAGATTACCTGACTACAGGTAATTTCATCAATAGATATATTGTTAGCTGTATAGTGAACGTCATTAGTTAACATGTTCACATCAAGAGTCGGAGCACCAGGAAGGAATACACTGGAGAAAAAATCAGCAAATGCTTCAGAAGCACCTACACCACACCAGGTTTTGCCTTTATACTCCACATTCGGATCAAAGCCCCCCTTGGCCCGTAAACTTGAAACGTGATGCCAGAACTGTCTTGGATTTGTTTTTATATTTTGTTCAATACAAGCTATATGTGAGTCATATGCACGGGAAATTCGACCTTTCAGATCAGCTCTAAGATCAGAAAAGGATTCATAAGCTCTCAGAGATCTATTTCTTTTCCAGTTTCTATGAAATCTGCGCTTCAATTTGATATCAGAGATAATATCTTTGGTAAACCAAACTGGGTATCGTGATACATTAGTCCCTTTACGATGCTTTTTTGGGATACAAGCGTCAAAAATGCTATATATAGTATCATAAAAGTATTTAGCTCCGAATGTAGCATCACCCATCAAATAAAGCTCGTCCCACGACACATTCGAAAGCAGATCAAATAATGCCACATAATCACATTTTTTGAAATTCCAATCCTTTGAGACATCAATGTTACTTGGGTCCATGCGATCTGACTTACGAGACACAACAACCTTGATACCAGTATCGAGAGGAGGATGATACGGGTCAATGTTTACGATCCCATCAACCGCACAGACTCGCGTCTCCAACACCTCAGTACCCTTCCGGACCAAAACAATATCTAGGATTCCACCATTAACATAGTTTGTCACTGTATTGTGGTCAGACATATTGCAAAAAGGTAAAAAATAACAATAATAACTATTTACGATCCGCCTATCAGGAGTTTATCTTGAGAAATGTGTGTTGTTCGTTGTGTATATGTATACTTCTGTTTAGGGTTTTCTTTCTCAGATACTGCTACTTCCTTGGAATTGTCATTCTGTGCTATGATGATAGGTTTAGGCGAGAGCAGAGTGTTAGTTTGGGAGCCCACCACAAATGACTTAGACTGAGGCGTGGATTCAGACAGCAAATTAATTTGCTTGGGGTTTAGTCTCCCTTGATCTACTATTGAAGGGTTGAATGACGCACACTTTTTCAGCTGTTCTAAAAATGTTTCAGCTTGCATCGTGAACTTTCCAATCCTTGATTCATACTCCACTATGACACTGACCGACTGTGAAAGCCTTGATTCGAGGCTAGCTATAACAGCCTCAGATTTGTTTATCTTAGATTCACAACCGGCCACGACTTTACTGAGTTGTTCGTTCATTGTTGTCATCTGTAGACGAAGTTGCTGGATTTCTTGGCAAAGGTTAGTATTTTCATCACTATGCGCATGGTCTATCGGGCTCATTGGGAATTGACGTTGAGGTTTCCTGTGAGTTACATTCGGATCTCGACCCTTTTTAAGAGCGCCAACTGGGGTCGAACTGTTATCTCCGCCTTTTTTGGCGGCGCATCTGCATTCAGGACATATCCAATCTGAAGGCATCGGGCTTTTCTCACCAGTACATAATACGTGATACTTCTTTGAACAGTTATCAAGGCCACACGTTAAGCATGCTTCAGTGTCCAAAATTGCGTTGAAACAAGCCGAACAAGGCATACTGGTGATGTGTTTGTAGAGAAACAAAAAATATTCAAGACAAAAATATTTTGGTTTTTCTGGGCTCGATCCGGCCACCTCGAGGACGGTGTTTATGCAAGTTAGCCACTCGGCCACCAAGTCTCACTCTAGAGCGACGAAATACACAATCGGTACTTTATGTGCAGCTCGTGAGTATTTTAATGTGGGTAATCAACATTGGTTAAAGTATGAACCCTCTTTGTGTATGTTATATTTTCTTGAGCTCAAGAGTTAAATAGTATTATAGTGGTCATAAATAGCACAAAAATTAAGTTATTGACAGTGTTAAGTCAGATAATAACGTCTCAAATATTCATCCGAAGTTGATATGCGCAATTCCTTATGCTTGGAGTGATGTTTTACTCGGTCATTGCAGTTAAGCAGTGTCTACTCACAGTTCGTATTTTTGTAGTCCAAATAAATCAATCACTGTTTTATTCCAATTTAAAACGACACAACACAATAGTCAATGTAAGTACAATAAACCTTTTTTTTATAAATATTCATTGGATTTACTACGGGGACGAATTTAAATTATTTATTTACACGGGAGACAGTATGTTTGCTTGCTTGCTTGAAGTTAAAATTTTGATATTTTTTTGCGATAAATAATTATGCCAAATATCTTTTTGTGAGCGCTACCAAAAGCTTCATATTTTTTTTAAAACTGATTTAAGGGGATGGTAAAGTTCGGCAGCTATCTCACTTACTTTCCCACATTTCAAACAATAAAAAAGTTTTAATAATAACTTCTAGAATACATCTTATAAGTATATTGTTGTGAGACTTAGCACTCACTTAACTTACCGCACTAGCCTCGTACATTTACTCGAACGATGTTCGTTAAATTGATTTCTCTTGTACCCACAGGAAATAACTGGATTAGATTGAGTTCTATTACGATAGCATGAAAACCAAAATAAGCTAGTAAAGTATCGGCACTTACTCCGGTTACGTACATATTAGAGTACTGAATAGTTATCTAAAATTTGTACAGGTTGTTCCTTTACACGAAACGGTTATATTCCAGGATATCGTTGTACTTAGCTTCCATACAAAAAACGTGTTTTTTTTCTCAATATTAATAACAGCAACAGGAATCTGTTTGAAATAGTTATAAAATGTTATGGTGTACTAGTTTTTACCCGCGGCTTCGCCTGCATGATATTATGATTTTTGACGCAATATCATTATAATTTATAGCCTATGTGTTATTCTGATATATAAGCTATATTATTGCAAAGTTTCAACTCAATCCGTTCAGTAGTTTTTGCGTGAAAGAGTAACAAACATCCATCCATCCTCACAAACTTTCGCGTTTATAATATTAGTAGGATATTCCCGTCAAAAATAAATAATTAAAATAAAATATATTGAAGGGGGCTACTATACAGTACGTAAACTCTCGTGCGCGAGTCCGCCTCGCACTTGGCCGATTATTATTTACACTTTTTTCACTCTTTCCTTGTCAAAGTAAAGATTTATTTCGGTAAAGCATAGTTTTCTGCGATAGATTGCATAATAAAATTGCGTTTTCCTGTGATGGCCGACGAGAACCTACCAAACCTACTTATTACTTTTTCTGACAAAACGTATTTAAGACTCAATGCCACTGATTTCCCGTTCACGTTATATTTGATCAGATGTGCTTACTTTTTGTGTTTATACTCGTACATGTTTCATGAAATAATAATCCAACAAAAATATTTCCATGTGAAATATAGCCAAGACCACAGTTCGCACTTTCAAAAAGTTGTCAAATCTTATGTAGAGACAAGCTTCAAACTCTACACCTTATTCAATATATGTCACTTGGCTATTTCGCTAACTGCACATGGGCGTAAAGTAAATATTAATTAATTATTCACTGTTCACATGCGTAATAGTCTATCTTGATGCCAAATATCAAGTTTCTAGGTCATCTAGAAGTGGGTTAGGTTTTTGATATACATATAAGTCAGTCAGTGAGTCAGTGAATCAGTCGATGAAACCTCGGTTTTTAAACCTTAATATAACTGTTGAAGCAAAATTAACGAAATTTTGTATTTGGGCTAGCTAAACAAATTTAATAAATAGGCTAAATTTCATATATTTAGTAACCTAAATATATATCGTTTTCGAGTTATGAAGGGGTCAAAAGTGTCTCGAAATGGTTCGTCTAATATTACACACGTCGCGTCATCAGCTTTTTCTTTGTCTTGGCTGGACACGCTTCCGCGTGTCTAGATTACTTCGTAAACTGGTTTTCGCCGATTTTTTCCAAATATTTCCAATATCTGAGTTGATACTAGGCCCAATTCTGAAGGCGCCATCGTAAATTTTATAGCAACGTAAAAAGTGTTATCTCTATCGAATGCCTAAAGTGAAAAATAAACAGAAATATTCTAATTAGCTATTATAATGGGCCTATTATCAATATTTAGGAAATAACAAAACGGAAACTTTCTCTAAGAACTTCTTTCTAGGTATGGATTATAGGTACTATTAGGTACCTACTTTATGTAGTCTCTGAAAATAAAATAAAAAATGTATTAATCACTGCTGAATTGTGCGATATTGGCCTGCGGACATCTGTACCTGCTATCAGAAAAAATCAGCTGTTCCTTACGTTTTGTCGTAAATCTACAAACTGGAACAGCTTGTTATATTGATGAGTATTATATTCGTATTCTTCTAGAAATACAGTCTCTACACACAGAATAGTGACTAGTCTATTTTTCTGGCTATACAATTCAAATGCAATTCAAAAGAAAAATTCACACGCTCGTAGCACCATACGCTTCACGAGAATGGTCAGTTAATGCCGTCCAATGACCAGATTAATTGTCCAAAGTCCCCTCCCATGTATAAGGCGTTGTATAAGCTATATTATTTATCAGAGTCGTATATCCACCGCAATGCCATTGTGCCCGCCGTATGCCGGCGCCCCTTCCTCGGGGATTAGGGGCAGGTAGCGCCGGAGGCAGGCGTGGGGCCCGTGGAAAGTGCCATCCCGGGGTCCTTGATTTTCTGAGGTTTGAGTGTAAAGTGTTAATAAGCAATAATTCAATACGGCAGTGTAATTTCCTATAGGTCGGGTGGATAGCCCTGGTGTTAAAGTATTTAAGTCGCACCTTCGTCAGTCACGCTAACCAGTCACCAGAGGCCCTTTGGCTTCAGATTAGGCCCGGTTCAAACTTCAGGTTCAACAAGCGACATTCAATTTTGTGTTGTACGACCCACTGCAGCGCTCAGTTGAACAACCACCCGCGGTCTCCCATCCAAAACCAACCGAAGGTCTTGAGCATAAAGTTGTGTACCAATAATTCTCTTTCTAATTATTATACTATATATTTGTTTTACAACTCACGGGTTGCCCCGGATCTTTGAAGGGCATTGATGGGGCCGAAACCAACACCAAGAGGCCCTTTTACAATTATTAAGTAAAAAAAATACAGTTTTTGGGTGATAGGAAGACGGAAACTATTGTAAAGGCGGGGAATACGTATTTCTTAGGCTATTATAATGAATTATTACATGATTATAAGCTGGTCTATGGAATGAGGTGCGGCACCCGCCAAGTGATGCCTCATTTCAAAATATTTAGGCGGGTGGTGACTTGCCATCCACTAAATGGGCCCCCCATAAAGGCTACCGTAATTTGGCGCCGGAGGGGCAACATTGGTGTGGACGGCTTAGGGTGTCGAGAGGTGTGCTGCGCTTTCACTAGACGCTACTCGCGGCGTTATGCCCTTTTACACTTCCACCCTGGAGCTTAGGTTCTTAGCTCTTGCGGTTTCCACTCCAAGCCGGCCAGTTAAGGCAAGAGAGGAGTCAGGGGTCTCATTTAGCCCCAGGGAATCAGGGTTCGCGGTGTCGCCACTCACCGACGGCTCGCCACAAAGCCGCCCCTGCGATAAGAAATTCAGTTCTCAGTATGTGCTATTTGCCATACTTTTAGTGATATCAAGACTAATAGAATTAGAATTAAAATCATTTATTGATATATTGAGCTTAATACTAAAATTAAATATACAACAGTCTGTACAATAATAATTAGTACCGCAAAATACATCTCGTCATTCCACACTACACATTAGCAAAATTAAATTTAAAAATTGGTTAAAAAAAAAAAAATATAACTATCTACTTCAGCAACAAGATTGAATGCTGTAGAAAGGCAACCGAATACAAAATTAAATAATGTCGGAACAGTACAAAATATCAAAAGTACAATGTAAATATCATAGATTATAGATATAATTACGCTCAGGCGGAGGCGGGTCTGTGTACGCGGGGCCCCTTTCTGCGAGGGGCCCGTAGCAATTGCTACTCTTGCTATGTTAGTCCGGCACTGGAGCCAAGGGTGAAAAACCTCAGCAATATTTGCCAAGTTAAAGTTTTCAAGTTATGAGCACGTTTTGAAGAATGTCTTTTCGGAAACTCAGCCGTTTGTAAGTCTGGTTTTTGTAAGTATGCAGACATCAAAAGAAAACTGTTTGCATTTTCTGAAGGGGTGAAGTCTTTGATTTTGTTTTCTTTAAGACTGCAATCCTAACAGAGTTTATATTAATAATAGAAATGAAGTATTAAATGAAAAGAAACTCCTTGTATAACTTTACTTATTAATTATACTTTGTCTTTGACTCTTGTAAAAATGTAGTGCAGACCTTAGTGATCACCGAAATGAAGTAAATGATGAGCATTCGCGTATTTAGAAATGAGTGCTGCCGTGGCTTAGACGATACATTTAATTGTAGGATCGTTATTTCCAGGGTCGATCTCGCTACAAAGAATAATGACTAGTAGTATAATAATAGGTACACCTATTCAAGCAAAATGTGTTAAAATTCCCAATAGAAACCACTATCTTGTTACGAAACTCTATTAGACCTAGGTTCCTAGGTAGTCAGACTCGATACTAACTTCGCGTAGGTACTGATTATGTAAAGTAATCCGCCAGCCGGCGGCTAGAAAACAAGGAATACTGTGTGTCCCACCTAGTGTAAGCATCCTGTGAAAACATGAAATAGTGTATTGCGTGTCCAAGGGCTAGATATATTTCGTCAAAAGAAAGTGTTAATAGAAACTATAATCTCATGTTATCTGTATGGAATAGGCATAGACACTCTGATTTGGTTGGGCCAACCACCTAACAAGTCCACATTGTTTCGTATATAAAGTTTTCGATTCAACATTCTTAGTATGGGTTACAGTCAATCATATACATGAAGTGGCTCTGTGAAGTGTTCCGTAACCGTGCCGTAGTGTTCTGCAATAAATTATTAGATTATTAGATATACATATATCGTCCTCCTTGACGTGTCCGTCAATGGCGAACCCTGGCTAGATGTTAGCGGTTATGAGCTCTTACATGGCTCGCAAAACCGAACTCGTTTTTGAATGACCTGTTGCAAGGCGCACAGTGCAACTGGCCACTGGTATTATATGTTTAGGTATAGGAAGGCTTTGGGCGGGTCTTATTGTACCATATACATAATAATATATCGACAAGACTATTATACATTATAGACCTAGTGTCCGGACGTTTGTACCAAAGTTGGATGACGTCTCCGATTTGGTTGGCTGGATCAGAATCCAAAATTGAAACCAAATCAGAACGTTTCTGAAGTCTTATTTTACCGCCGTTATTTTACAGGCCAGTGCTACCGCTATACTAATTTAAAACAAAAATATTTCAACTGGAACCTTACCTTAAACCTTAGATCCTTAAACTTATGGCTTTTAAGTTTATGGCTTCTGTGACGATAAGAGTTTATTTTTGCCACTACTTCGACGGAACACCGTTAATATTCTACTTATGTACGAAGAAGCAAAGCAAAAAATAATACTTAGGTTATTTTTGTCGCGATACAAATATCTATTGCGTAAAGATAAGATATTTCCAATGTAACTATACGTAAAATTTAGAATGCCTAACATTTCGCTTCGGGGGTTAAAATATTGAAAATAAAAACTATCGTCTTGAAAGTCACGCTGTAGAACATGAATAAAGGCGCGAGGGTGCGTCCAACACTGATCAAAGATATGTGAATCGACAGGGAAATGCTGATTGGGTCAGTTATGGAAGTAGATCTTTCGGCATTCATGTACTCTATTTTATTGGAATAAATATTTGATTTCAGCAATCGCCCGGTTTATACGTTAGTCATATTTATTTTATTGGTTTTTGCTATAGAATTAATTAAAAAAAAAGAAAAAATAAAATTGTTATACACTACTTTTTCGTGATACAACTATCTACTCCAAAATTTAAACGAACCTCGTCATAAGTAAAACACGAATAAAGGCGCGAGGGTGCGTCCAAAACTGATCAAAGGGATGTGACTCGATAACTCGATAGGGCACTGATCTCCGAGCCTGATCTGTCACAAGCACACACAACTGATTGCTTATTTATGTACCTATACTACATTTTAGCGGAATAAATATTTCATTTTACTTTTATTTAAGCGATCGCGAGGTCCTTACGTTAGATATACTTATTGCCTTTCGCGATAAAATGTATCCATGCTCTACTTTTTCGTGATACAAGTACGATATAGACTTACCGATTTGTGATAGAGTATGATGATAGACATATCATATACACACGTTTAACTTAAAATATATAACATTGCCCTTTTGCCACACAGAGGTATTTATCACATCGTCAGTAATTATTTATTTTTCGCCAAAAATGGCGTAACCGACTTCCAGTTGTGTCCAGATTCGAATATTTTGCACGGATCAATCTATCATCGATGTAGTAATCTTCACATTATAGTCGATTTTCCAAAAATGACTGATCCAATTTCCATAAAATTTAAATGATACCTCCTCTGAAGTATGGTTTACCAAACAAAAAAAAATGAATCATCAAAATCGGACCATGATTGGCCAAGAAATCGCGTAATAACGACTTCAAAAAACAGTCGAATTAAGAACCTCCGTTTTTTTAAGTCGGTTAAAAAGTAAAACATGGAAAGAGACGCGAGGGCGCATCCAAAACTGATCGAAGGGATGTGACTCGGTGGAGCACTGATCTCCGAACCTGATCTCTCACAACTGACTGCTTCTCTCAGCTGATTGGGTAAGCAAAGCTGTCAGTAGATCTAGTCGCGGATCGGTTTAACATGGGTGTTACTCACGTAAGGCTAAATCAATGTCGACTATAGTTACAATTCAACGGCAGTTTTCATATACAGATGAGTACTAGTGCACTTTAAATCCGTTTGTCATTGTTATTCTTTTAATCTTTTTCGCAAAGATATGTTATCTATGTTTCTGTTCGAGACAGTGATACCGTAAAATAATAGTCACTGCATGAGCCATCTTTGATTTCTTTTATTCTGTTTGAAATGTGTCTCAATCGATAGTGAAATGTTACGAGTTAAACTCGCGCATGAAGGGATCCGTACCGTGTAAAAAACGGACAAGTGCGAGTCAGGCTCGCACATCGAGGGTTCCGTACAAACATATTGTTTAAATAATTAAAAATCTGTTGTAGCATGTGCTAATGAAGTTATTTTATATGATACCTTACATGATACGATTTACTCACTTTGAATTTTGAACCCATATTTTGTGAATTTTGACGATTTAAATAAAAATGTACAATTTTCAGATTAATTCCTATATGTGTACTCTGAGACAATGCTCTTCGCCAAATTTTATAGTTCTATGTCAACGGGAAGTACCCTGTAGGTTTTGATTTTTGTGAGCGTTGAAATATGCGTTTTTTTACTTCATAAACGGCTCTAACTTTTTTATACGGTAACTGAGAAGCTTTTCTTTAACACAACTGCAAGAGTTCATAGGTTTACGTATATAGTTTAAATTTCAACTCGATATCTTTACGCGTTCCAAAGAGTCTTGACATACACACAGACGGACAACAAAGTGATCCTATAAGGGTTCCGTTTTTTCCTTTTGAAGTACGGAACCCTAAAAATCACGTTTGTTGTATGGGATGCCCCCTTAAATATTTATAATATTCTGGTTTTCAGTATTTGATGTTATAGAGGCAATCGAAATACATTATCTGTGAAAATTTCAACTCTCTAGCTATTACGGTGCATGAGATGCAGCCTGGTGACAGACATGCATACAGACGGAAAGACATGGACAGCGGAGTCTTAGTAATAGGGTCCCGTTTTTACGCTTTGGGTACGAAACCCTAAAAATGTAGAGTTGCGTTTTAAATATTACACCTACTCGATGAGACTCTAGCTAAATAATAGCTTTATCCATGGCATACTTGTTCAAAATTGACGCTTCTTCCGTCCATTGATTTATCGCAATAAAATGTAGCCTATGGTCAATTCACGGTATATCTTCACCTCTTCGGTATATTTTCCGATTTTGATATACTTGTCGTGAAAAATCCCGCGATGATGTAGTGGCCTTCGGAATTGTGATTATTTACTTACCTACTAAAAGTGGTATTATTATAGTCATTGAATATAATGAGAAACTTATAAGTGCTGGCGTAAAATTACATAAACGAGCACCACCATCCGCGAGTAGGTAGTGATTTGAAACATTAAACATCATTGTTTGAAATATTCTGCAAATCTACATATAATCATACAGAAGTAAATATAAATCCTGTTATATCTATGATGCAATATTTTGTTAGATTATTCCTCAGCGTAGTGAGTTTTCACGAATTGATTGTATGACCTCTTAGGTACTGACACAGTCACGTTAAATTTCAAATAAAAAACACCATTAGAATCGGTCTATAAGTTTGAAAGTTATGATGCTACAGATAAAATATATTAAATTTAATAATTTCAGCCATAAGATGTCCATTGTTGGACAATCAGGATATAGGTCAGCCTCCTTTTGATCTCGATCGAATGATCGGTTGGAATTGCGCTACATTCAGTGCGATCGTGCGGTTTGGTCAGAGATTTTCTCTTTGGGCAGCTGCCTACTTTTACCCACCCCAGAAAATAAGAATATATACATAGCTAGACTTTCAAGTTTCCTGGTGTCGGCTAAGAAATTTCAAAGGTGCTCAATAAGGCCATTTTCGTACATCTTCTAGCTACGTCCATGTTTGTGGATGAACTTGTAGGATGTAGACTCTAAGGATAGTTGGTAAATGACCGCACATCTGCTTAACATCAGGCAGTGTGTAGTCAAACGCGAACCTATCTGAAATAAAATAAAAAAATATACTTACTAGAAAATATTTCCGATCGGTTTTCAGTCCTGTCCTAGCTGCTATGTCTCCTCGTTGCCATTTCAACTGTGCTAGGTCGAAAAGGACATGCCCACAAAATGTATGGAGGCTGGTATAATAATAACAAAAATTCTAACCACAACACTCGTTACATTTCAAGAAAGGTTATTTTTTTCTGAGTCTATCACAACAGTTAAAAACAAAAAAGAGCCCTCCGATTTTTTAAAAATTAATTTTGGTTTTATTAGGATTATTAAATATATTTGGCTCAATAGGTAGTTTATCGCTAGCAAGCAATTAGCATTTTTACCAGTTAGACACAGTTTTTTAGTGTTTTATTGTCAAATTGTACCTACTAACTGGTCACACTGGTAGGTTATAATTTTTAATTTTAGCAAATTAAGAGAATCATGTGGAAGAATCAGCTACGAATGCAAGTAAATTAAGGAATAGAAGCACTTTATCATTGCTAAACTAGTAAAAATAATAAGCTGCATTGTTATTTTACATACAATTTATTTTTCGCATTAAAAAAAATGGAGTGGTGAAAAAATCTTAATTAAATATTTTTGGGAAGCTCATAAAACAAGCTTTCGAATGATGTAAATGTCATCTTGGTTCGATTTTTCTCGGAATAATATACCACTTGTGAACGTCACCTTATGGTTCGTCTATGAATATTTTCTGATAATCCCGTATAGAGAAGTCATATAAAATGTAAACCTATCTTTTTTCCCTCAGAGTTTAAAAAAAAAACTTTAAATACCACGTTAGTTGAAAGAATTTAACCATATTTGTATTTATCTGGAAACTCCGCGACCAAAAACAAAACGCCTTCATAAAGCGGGCTATTCCTGGCGCTCCAAATTCGTCTCCGACGACTAATTCGGGCCATAAAACACTGGTTATAAATGTTTCATTGGTTTACGTTAACTCTTTTGTCCTCTGTACTCTAGTAGAGCAGACCATTTGACACTTTAGTCTATTACTGGACCTTTATCAACTTCATTTTAAATAGGACGTGCTGGATAATATACGCTGCCCCTATAGATTTCTAATAAGACTGATTCTAATATGTCCCCTGCCCACGGTATACTGTCATCTTCATAAGATTATCTCCCCACATTGTGAGCCGAAGTTCTACGCTGCGCTTGTAGCTACGTGGTCCCTACTCGTAAAGGTTTCGACCCCATTAGTCATCAGTCCCCAATACTATGTGTTTTGCCATTTCAACTTCTTTTTATACCTATTGCAAATGTCATGGGACTCGTGGGTGAATATCAATATGTACTTGAATTTTATTTGGATTTTGGCATTAATCTGCTCGTGTAATAGGAGCCGATTTTAGTATCGTTGTTGTGAAGGTTTATTTTATCGTTCACGTTTTTTTGTTGCTTTACACTTTACGAGTATTTAGAATAAACCAAAATATGGAGAACTTAAGAGCACGGCTCTTGTTGGTGGAGCAACTTCCACGTCTCGCGTTTTTCCGTCAGTGCTTTTACCTCCCTGTACGACATGTCATCTACCTTTGAACAGCCTATATTATTTACTTGTAAATTCGAGTTTCTTGAGTTTACTCGAGAACACTCACTGATAAACTCGAGAAACTTGAATTTCATCCACCTCTCTTAATTTTTCCTTAACTCTTTCATGTGTAATCCGAGCACCTTTCTCTATCGCCTATGTATCGGTTTTCACTGCGACTTCCCCGTATGTACCTCTATAATACAAAGCATCTTTTCTCTGACTATGTTTAGACTTAGCCGCAACCGCCAGCGTGTCCGTGCCCCTACCAACTGCAGTCTTATTAGAAATCCATAGTAGGAGTTATTCTATTCTACATTAATCCCATAGAGACCTTTTACCCGGTGCGGGAGAATCTTATATAAGCGAGATACTGTTAGATCGGACATGTTTACTTACGATACATCCATTGCAGAATGCAGTATTGTTTGAGCGCATATCTTTAGATGATATTTGTTATGTTCTGCGAGTAACAATTGTGTAATTAATAGTTTTTGGCGCCACGCGTACTTAGTGCTGATTTTAAGGAGAGATACATGCGGAGTTACGTCCTCTTTAAATTGAGACTTCTTATTTTGTGAGATCTGTGGTTTTCCCTGCGTTTAGTCTTAGTCGTCCCAGGGCTGATGATGATGATGATTGAGTATTCTATTCCATGTTCTGTGTTTCTTGTCAATGAAATAGCTTCTCCAGTTCTTAATGAATTAATTACGTACTTTGTGGGGCGATCGTTTAATAGGTCGTTGCTCTTCCAACCAGGGGAGGGACTCGTTATTTCTACGGCCATCTTATGTGTCTGCATCATAGATCTCTCGATACGGGACGTCGTCGTATGGATCACAGTATATCTAATCTGTGGTACGGGTATTTCCTTCATATAATAATGTCATGTACGCCGAGGAAGAGAAGGCATCTCAACAGATCTCTGCGGTCTGCAAGAATTTTGGGCAAAGGTGACGTCCACAAGTAGTGGTATATTATTCAGAGAAAAATCGAACCAAGATGATATATACATCATTTGAAAGCTTGATTTATGGGCTTCCCAAAAATATTTAATTTAGATTTTTTCACCCCTCCATTTTTTTTTAAATGTGAAAAATAAATTGTATGAAAAATAACAATACAGCTTATTACTTTTTGTAGTTTAGCGATGATAAAGTGCTTCTATCGTTATTTTACTTGCATTCGCAGCTGATTTTTCCGCATTCGTTACTTAATTTGCTAAAATTAAAAATTATAACCTACCAGTGTGACCAATTAGTAGGTACAATGTGACAAAAAACACTTTAAAAGTGTGTCTAATTGGTATAAATGCTTTTATTTAACAATTTGGAGGGTAATTAATTAGGGTTGATAGAGATAAACTACATATTGAGCCAAATATATTTTTTTATCCTAATAAATTCAAAATTAATTTAAAATAAATCGGAGGGCTCTTTTTTGTTTTTAACTTTTGTAATAGACTCAGAAAAATATGAACTTTCTCGAAATGTAACGAGTGTTGTGGTTAGAATTTTTGATTATTATTATACCAGCCTCCATACATTTTGTGGACATGTCCTTTATTTCTGAAGCAATACTAACGCCATGAACAAAGGCAGAGATATATTTTTACTTCAAAATTTGATTATAATAATAATATTGTATTAGTCCTAACACCCACAAAACAGCAGAACTATATATCTTTCCTTCTCTCTTCTGTGCTAACACCACACTTGTCTTCGTGTCATAAGTGTAGGTAAAGTTATTGCTTTCAGGGTTTCTAATCCGATGCTGCATAATTTACATTATTTTATTTTAATTATGAAATTGTTTATTAATCTACAAGATTGTATCTCTTTACCGTTATAATGTCATCTTCAAGAACATTGTAAATACATTATGCAAGCGAGAGAGAATAACAATGAGGCTCTCGTCCTTGCCCCATCGTTTTGTCGCGCGATATCGAACGTTTTCGAAGTGTTTTTCCTTCCATAAACACAAATTATGATGGATATTCACATTAGGCACTACTTATGCCACATTACCCTTCGTGGGTAGGGATGCCATATGTCAGGATTTGTCCTGAGAGTTAAGGATGTTTAGGCTTTTATCAAGATTGTGGTCCGGCTTTTGAAAAAAACAGGTAATATTGAAATGTAGAGTTGGCGGTCATAATAATATTGGAATCTGTAAAGGAGGTCTATGTTCATCAGTGTACTTCTACGGCTAGTGGATGGATAATCACAAAGTGATATTTGAAGATTATTTGATATTTGAACTGAATCCCCGCTTTAAAGAGTAGGTAATTCATACTGATAACATTTGGTGTTGCATTTGTCCATAAGCGGTGGTTTCTCTTACCACCATCGGCCCATCAGCTTGTTTGCTACATAATTATAATATTTTAATAAATGTAACATTCGAGAAACATGCGATTTCAGAAATTTTCCACGGAAATCTGACTTTTTATTTCACTTTTCGATCTGGTAACCCTATTTTTGGTTGATTTATTATTCCGTGTTTATGTCGCCCATTCGACTTAATCGCTTCGGTCGGGAACTCTTGTAATTTCACAAAAAGAGGGTAGAAGGAAAATTGGGTCGAGTTGTGCTTTCGGCTAATTAGGCGTAAGCTTTCTCGTTTGACGCTAGGATTCCAGTTGGAGCTGCGGGGGTTAAGGAATTAGAAGGTTTTAAGGCTTCGGGGTAGGGGGTTGGGTGCAGTTAAAAAATTAGTGAAATGAAGCATGTCGAGACGAGATGCACAAATGGCAGCAAGTGGATACTGTGTATTTCCATTTTTTTTAATATAAGATATTTTTTTATCTGACCGTCACACAGTACGTGTCTGGTTGGAAAATCTGCGTAAGAAACGATTGTGTGACGATCTGGATTCGTTAACATCGTCATCACGCTGAAATCACGCTCGGCTTACAATGGGAACCTTTTATTTATCCCGAAAAAAAAAAGTGATTGGTATTGGTCTAATTGGAAGCCGAGGGTAAAAGCTAGTTGTGGAAACACCTACTTTAACCAATTTTTATGTTGCAGTTACTCAGTTTTGAATAAAGTGTTACTCGCCATGGCCCTCGACGCGAGGGCTATCGATTCGGAGACAATGGCGATAGGCCTTCGGGATACAGGCACGTAGTGTGGCTATTATTCAGTCGAGGGCTCGCGGAAATCCGGGACATATACCTACAGCTGGCCTCTGATGCGTGGTTTGAAACTTCACTTTGTATCATATCGGCTTCAAGACACTGTTCTCTGGTAATGTTCATACCCCGTCGGCCGTTAGATCTGCGTTCTTAGGCAGCCCTTCGTCGTAGTCTTATGAGCAATTGGACGTCCACTGCTGGACATAGGCCTCTCATATAGATCTCCAATAAGACCGGTTGGAAGCGGCTCGTATCCAGCGCAAACCTGCGGTCTTGACGAGGTCATCTGTAGGTGGCCATCCTACGCTGCGCTAGACGGTACGTGGTCTCCACTCGAGAACTTTTCGATCTCATCGGGGTCATCAGTACTCTGCACTATGAGCTCTGCCCACTGCCATTTCAACTTGCCAGTCCGATGGACTATGTCGGTAACTTTGGTTCTTCTACGGATTTCCTCATTTCTGATTCAATCACGCTGAGAGATTCCGGCCATAGCCCTTCCTATAGCTCGTTGTGTTACTTGGAGCTTACTAATAAGGCCCATAGTTACAGTGAAAGACCACGTTTCTGTGCCATAAGTCATCACTGGCAGTTAGCCCTTAACCATCTCAAATTCTTAATCAGCTGAGCCATGACATATCCGTTATGTATTCCCATTATCATAGCCAGATTTTAAAATGACGTACTTTTGTCCGCGAAACTTCACCTCCGCGTTAGTGCTAGGGTGAAGGGGTGGAGGCCAAATAAACATGTTTGTGTTGGCGTTACGTCATAAAAATCGAATTATACTTTCACCGTTGTACGTCATACTGATTTCATTTGAAACTTTATCAAGGTGCTTTATTTATAGTTGATGTTAGATAATTTAGCATGATATGAGTTGACTGCGAATTATTAGCAATACTGATGTAGTTGTGTTCGTCATGATGGCTTATTTTCAGTACGAGACCAAAATCGAAATCTCAAAAATTTGTTCTTCCATACAAAAAGTGCATCGAAGATTCATCGCGATCACCGAAGTCAAGCAACGATTGGCATCGGCACGGTCAGTCTCCGGATGGGTGGCCGCGGGTGGCATTTGCAACTGAGCGCAACTACACACATTAAATTGTAGGTTCTGGTTGATCTAACCAATCAGCCATGTCAGAGACCTTCAGGCGGCTTAAAAACTGATACCAGATACTTATTGACTCTTAACTAAATGAATGGAAAGATTGATTATTTTCAAGTTTTCAGTATTGGAACATGGTCGTTGATAATAATGACGATTAGATATATACCTACAGCTTTGAATCCCTGCACTATGCAAAGCAACACCTTGTTTTTAAAATAAAATGTTTCAGTGAGACTGAAAGCGTTATTTTACAGATGAATTTCCACAATCACGACCGGGCTGTCAGTCCGGTGCCGACACCGACACAGATTTAGAAACAGTTAGTACGGCCGGTGGAATTGCCGTGTCCGGCGGCTAACGGATTCGACCTTGCCTGAACACAATAAGTTACGTGACTGGGCCGTGGGACAGACCGGACCTGGCTGATCTAGCTCTAGATCGTGATAAGGGTGTCAATAAACAGTAAAGCCAATCAATGATGAAACTCAAATGGTTTTAGGGGATTACTTATATCCGTTTTGCCGCCTCGCAAGGCTGAAGTGCTGTTTTTATGTACTAAAGTCTTTATGTCTTCATTACCGAGGCAAGACTATGGTTCGCATTGTCAAAAAATTGTCAGATCTAACGTAGAACCAAACTTCTAACTCTACAAGCAGTAACTTCACAAACGCTACACCGTAGTCAAAATAAATGGCGCTTGGCCGTGTGGGCCATTTCGTTACAAGAACTATAACTATACAGTAGATATACCGAAGTAATGACAGAAGAGAGAGAAGGAAAAGTTCTAGTTCTGCTGTTCTGTGAGTAATGAACACTGCATAAATCTCTATCTTACCACCCATATGACGGTAGTAGATGTGACGAAGATCAGCATGTGTGTCGTTTATCATAACTATCGTGTAATATCGTTTTGAAACACTTTCTTTTAAAACTTTAATTTCTTTTTAGCACTAATAAGTCCGCGCTTGACCACCAACTCGCCTAACGGTAGGCGACGTTGTGGTCGAAGATGAAGCACCCCACTAAGGAAGCAAAAGTTGCAATAACATTACTGAAAGTAACGTCAACAAGCTTGTAACTTACAAATATAAGGTTGCAACGTTCAAGCAAGCTTACAGCGAGCTTGAAACAAAGCCCTAAAGACCGCGCTGTAGATAAACCCTGTAACTTGCCTAGAGCTGATCACCAAAACTTTTTATAACTTTCAAAAGTGAAGTTGTAGTAACATTACTTACTCATGAAACATATCTGGAAATTGTACAGTTAACTTTCCGCAAGTATGACGTTATACATTTCCACAACTTTAAATTTGAAAGGTAATAGTAACTTGTCTGAACTATCTTGCCAAAAGGTTACAAATGAAACTTGCACGTGGCTTGCTTTTTAGGGTTCCGTACCTCAAAAGGAAAAAATGGAACCCTTATAGGATCACTTTGTTGTCCGTCTGTCAAGAATCTTTATCTCGGGAACGCGTAAAGATATCGAGTTGAAATTTAAACTGTATACGTATATCTATAGTATCTTGCAGTTGTGTAAAAAAAATCTACTCAGTTATCGTTTAAAAAAGTTAGAGCCGTTTATGTCGTAAAAAAACTCACAAAAATCAAAACCTACAGGGTACTTCCCGTTGACATAGAACTATGAAATTTAGCAAGAAGCATTGTCTCAGGGTACACATATAATATAGGAATAAATCTGAAAACTGTACATTTTTATTTAAATCACAAAAATATAGGGTCTCAAAATTCAAAGTGAGTAAATCGCATCATGTAAGGTATCATATAAAAGAGCTTTATTAGAAGATGCTAAACAGGTTTTTAATTACTTTGACAATGTGTTAGTACGGAACCCTCGATGTGCGAGCCTGACTCGCACTTGACCTGTTTTTTTTTAGTTGTCGCAAAATTACATTGGTCGGTTTTCAGGTTCTGAAAAACATTTTATTTTAATTTTCTTGCGGCAATATTTCTAACTTTTGGAACTTTTAAGTGCAAGTCGGGTGTGTCTTTTCTCTTCCTCACAGTGTTTTATTCAAATTTACAAATGGGGATACTAATTTCTGCAAACACAACGCCACCGCGATGCCGGATTTCAATGTGCGATGCTAACGTCATCTAGTTTTTCAATGTGTACTAAGAAACTCTACAGTAACATTAGGCTACTTTCGAAAATAAAGTTCCAGCAACATTACATATGTTAAGTAAATAACAAGAACAATTCGTAATGTTGTGGGAAAGTTGAAAAAAGATATATAACGAAAGAGTATTGTCGCAATGTTACAGTATAACATTCAGTAACTTTCAGTTGTAAGGTACAGGCAATGCCAGACAGGGAAGTTAGTAAAATAATATTGCTGCAAAGTTTTATTTGTAACGTTTTAATTACATTATTGCAACAATGTTAATTATATAAATTTAGGTAGGTTTGAGAGGCTATATCCGTGCGAAGTTGAAATGTAAACTTTCATGCGAAATATAACAGTAACATAACTAAATAACTTTAAATAAGTTTCAACCTAACAATAAAATCTTTGTTACTGACGTATTCCTGCAACACGATGTTTGAAATTTACAAATGTGCCATATACAAACTTACTACAACTTATTGCAAGTTTCATGCGTAGTGGGACGCAACCTAGAAGATACCTATTCTACTACTCTGACCTTGAAAAGCTTTAGAGTATATCTCTTAGGAAACAGGAAAGCAGGAAGACTGCTCAATTACCTGGGGATACGAATCAGAAATGTTGAGTCAAACCGCTTCGTACGTATCGAAGGAAAATCGACAGTGTAGGACGCCACATTGCCAAATGTGGCGTCCTCCTACTTTTCCTGTAGTATTTTTACTACAGGACAGGGGATGGTAATATAAGGTCGTGCAGCTCAGATGCACACTCTCCGAAATGAATCCTATAGAAAATGGACAGACTCGCAACCCTACGGCGATGCTCCAGGCTATGAAGTTTTTTTGCAACTAACTTTTCATCACCTATAAGCCGAACAGCACGCCGGTCCACCGGTTCCAAGGCCTCGAGCTAATACATCGAGCCATCCCAAAGATGGCAGCAGTATTCCAGACACGAACGAATCTGTGATTCTGGATACAGAGTCAGTAACTGAATAATTAATAGCCGGAAAATCGGATAATAATTCAAATTCGTTCCGGTTGAATTTCGTCCTTGATTAACTAAATGGGTTTACTGATAATATTATAATCTGAACTAAGTAAGTTAATGGAAAAGGAGAATAGAACTCAGCTTCGGCGTTGGCTGAAAAGCCGCCAAACTCAAGTGGGATTGAGCGGGACATGTGGCGCGGATGCACCCCGATTGATGGGCTAGGATCGTTACGGAGTGGGTGCCTGACGGACGACGCGTCCAGGGAAGGCCCAAGAAACGCTGACGTGACAATCTTGACTCTTTCGACAGGGGTTGGCAATAAGTTGCGATGGATCACGATTCACGACTCATGGAAGGAAATGGGGGAGACCTTTGCTCAGGAGTGGGACAGTATAGGTTAAAAAAGGTAGGTTTTAAAATTGCAAGTATAAAACTAAATAGTAGATTGTATCATATGGGAGCAAAATAATATTTTTACAGCGAGGGCACTTTTTTGAATCCAGAGCGAAGTGAGGGATTCTAAAGTAGAATTCTTTAGTAGAATCCTAAACGCAGCGAGGGATTCAAAGTACGTCGCCCGAGCCAAAAACACATTTTGCGCCCGACTGGTACACTCTACTTTTCATCACCTCTATATGAGAAAATAAAAGGCGCCTCATATTTTATTGTAATATTATTATTTAATAAAACGTAGAATAACAACCAAATTGAAATTAAATGGTATCTAATAATAAAATAAATGAAAACTTATATTTACATTCTTTTCATTCATTTTCTTGGCGCTGAACACTAACATTACAAAACTTCTAAATTCATAAAGTGCGCGGCAATGATTATTCCGTCGCACTTATTTGTTCCAAATTCAAAAAGTGCGCGGCAAAGATAAATTGCGGCGCTCTTATAAAGTACCTTATAGAAAACACCACCTTTGGGCGCACTTAAAGGCGAACCAAGTAGTCCTTTTCGAATAGATGTGATGAAAAATAATAAGAACCCCCAATAAATTAGATCTTAAAATTACTGGTGAAAACCGTGTTGGTCAAATCAGCATTTCTGACCACCTCTCAGTCAATAAATTCTTGCCTGATTTTGCTCATATCTAAACTAAAAAATACCTTTTGCCTTCTAAGATCTTCGATTCACTTGGTCTCCTCCGAATGGCAGGCACTTACAATATTGCTGATTAAATCTCTAATTAATGACGTTGGTTATGCGAATAACCTCTATCTTCATTCATTGATGCAATTCGTATACATTTACAATCTATTTTTTTTTAAAGCTCTGGCTTTGAATTAAACATTATTTAATCTAAATATTCCTGTTAAAAGGCTGCAGTATCGCGCTGGATGCAAGCCGCTTCCAACCGGTCTTATTAGAAACCTTTAGGGCAGGCCTATGTTCAGCAGTGGAGCAGTGCAATACCAAACTGATTTGATGATGATATTTATATTCAATAGATATTTTTCATAATCTGCTTCCTGCATTTTTAACGAGCTTACTCGTAAATAATTTCAGTTGCAATTTCCTAAAAACATTGTTGATTAACTCTTGCATCTTTAACCATGCTTTTGCATCTTACTAATAAACAGGTATCTACATTAATTAATCCTTCATAATCCATCAGTTTCTGTAAGATCAAAGCTCTTCCCCCGCTCTCCTTAATAAATACTGAATAAAACATTCACGGCTCTCCATTTGGAGTCTGGACTCTAAAAGTAGTCTAAAGCAATGGTTCCCAAAGTTTTCTGGGCTACGAGCTACAACCCTTCTAATACAAGTTCATCAACTTGGGACCCACCGGTAGGAAATTTAACCATTAATACCAATATGAATTTTCAAATAATATACGTACATGTTTCGCCATTACAGTTTTGATATCAACTTCTTAAACACTGTTTAGCCGTGCAATTTGTAATACTAAACATTGTCTAAAGCGTGCGTAAAACTTTTGTGGTAAGACGGTTCGTGTTTCGGTCTACAGGCTAGGTAGGGATTTTTTATAACTTTATTAAATTTTCGCTCTGTAAAATAGCAAATAGTTTGGGAAGCTCTGGTCTGAAGTATAGCAAAATTCCGCCGATTCTCACTAGGTACTCTAAAAGTAGTCTAAACTCTAAAGTATAGCAAAATCCCGCCAATTCTGGCTCCATCGCGCAGTCGCGGGCGGGAGCCGACCTCGTCACATCTGGACGTAACTGGTATTCATTTGGAGATAATCGACTTGTCAACCTCTATTCGCCGTCTCTGTCTCTTGCCATACGTCTGTGTGCGACAGCAGGAGGTTCATTGATGTTGATTATTGTATTTGTGAGTTATGCAAGCTGTATAAGATTTGCTACACGTGGGCTAGGTTTCCTGTTGGATTACAATTTTGCACGTCTATTAGACTTTACTGGGCCGTTTGACTGGGAAGACCGGCTACATTTAGCTTGCATTCTGTGTTCTCCGACAGTCTTGCAATTTTGATAATGTCATGCTATTCATTATGATTCATGAACAAGTGATTATGCTTGCCCATAATAAACCAGCAACATAATGAAGCGTAGGCGTTCCGCTCTGTTCATCATTCCGTTGGATTAAGTAATCAATAATGTGCTATAATCCAGCAATATGACAGAATATAGAACTGCTAATTTGCTATTCTCGGATATATAGCTAACTTGCATCACGCGGAATGCTATTTTTTCACAGTCTACAAAAATAAGTTATCAATATTACCCATATTAAAATCCAGCATTATCACAGAATTTAGAACTGCTATTCACAGATGGGTAACTTTTATCACGGAATGGTTTTTCACTCTACAAAAGAGTCCTACAACCACAACAATAGTAAATACGCCATTATTTCCTCAAATAGACCACCTGTCCTCGGCCGATAATGTAATGGCATTATCTATTCATCCTAATATTAATGTCCATTCTAATATTCTCTGTTATTCGCACTTGTTCCGAACATGTACGCCTTTGTTTAAGACTTTATGGATATTTTAAACATATTTGTTTGAAACCATTCTACACGCTGAAATTAGAATCCATTCTTTTCCTAAATGGAAGCCTGTAGCGTGATCAATCAGTCTTCGGTTTGGAAGTATATGGTTATTTACTATTGCCTGTCCTTGTTATTGTTGCTAGAAATCATCATAGCTAGCTAATCTATATCTCTAGAATTTTTATAGCTGGACGTAAGGTTCATGATTGCAATATAGATTTCTGAAGCATGTTCCTTCAGTAATTGTGAAGCGTATCTGCCTCATGTGTGGAAGTTCTACGGTGCTCTTTACTATTCCAGTAAAACCCTGAGGCCCTGTCGGCGGTCAGTTATGATAAAGGTTTCTTAATCTTCCATACATCTCCAGAATTCTCTTCTCTCCAGATCTCCAGAATTCAGAATAGAATAGAAAACACTTTATTGTACACAGTAAAATATAAGACAACAGTAATACATGAAAAACTTATTAGTCTAGCTTAAGGAGGCCTTATCTCTGGAAGCGATCTCTTCCAGGTAACCCATGCACAGAACGGAATGATCTTAAAATATATCACAGGAGAACAATAATGGGATACTCAAAAAGAAAAAAGCTACATTATAAACATAAATAATAATACTTCATACTTATACTTAACACAAAATTATACTACTACTATACTATAAACAATATAAACATACATAATAATATTCATAAATAATCATATACGCAATGACATAACGAAAGAAAATAATTATGCAGTAAATTACTTATTTAGAGAGATAATGAATTTTTACAAGACGTTTGAAAGTTTCCAGTGAACGCGTATCAAGGGGTAATATGTTCCAGAGCTTCACAGCCCTTACAGCAAACGATGAACTGTAGAATGAGGAGAATTTCTGTGTACTCAGGACTTCCAATAGTCCAATAGCGTCAAAATCAGACACCACCCAACGCAATAGATACCTATCTTCTGAAGGTCTGTAGCCTAATACGGTTCGCTAAATTTTAAGACCGGAGATTCGTCTCAATTAATCCAATTAATGCTATTTCACTAAACGTAAGGTGTCATCACCGCCATAGAAGGATCAATTGGTATCGAATCTGCCCAATGAGTCGGAGATGTCTGCTGGCGGATCGTAAAACGAATTGTGCGATGTCTCAATTTGGACAACGATATTTATAGCCTGGAGACGCCAGATGGACTCCCAAGTATACCTACTGTGTTGGGCTTTACTAATATTGCTAGTCTACTGAGTGACCGGATGAACACTACATATTCTAGCTCAGATATCATTCTACTCTTGTCTGTGTCTGTAGAGATAGCCTCCAATAATGTTACCTCTGTGTGGTTCTTTTCTTCTCAAACGATCCTGGAGCGGGCGACGACCTCGCGTAGCTGCATTACTTTTAGTAACAATGTCCAATACAGGATTTAGTCATCCCGGATAAACTACGAGTTGTGCCGAGAGCTCCGATGTATTACTTTAGAACTTCCAGAGCTCTCAATAAGCATAATCAGATCTACACAAGCCGATGGATTAATTGATACCATAAGATGTATATTAATCGTCTGCTCATCGTGAATGTTGTTAAAACCTAATAGGCCAGAGTAGAACCTTTAAAAATAATAAAGATTGAAAAAAAAATAATAGTAGGATGAAACCCATTAGAAAAGGAGGGGAATATTATAAAAATAAAAGGAAAAATAATTTACGGGCGATCTGAGGTCGGGAAGGGGATGAGGAAGGGGATGAGGGAGGGGGGTTTTAAGGGGAAAAAACGGTTTTTCTCGATTTCCGGCAAAACTAAAAGTCCTATCGAAAAAATCTAATGGCAAAGTTGTAGGTAATAAAAAGATCTAAAACTTTTCTATTGACACTTTTTTCACATAACCTCAAAATTTATGTGAAAAATCCAAAAAACCGAGTTTTTGGTTTTTTATTTTTATCTTTTACAATAATATTTTTTTTTTAACAAAATTTGGTGAAAACTTACCTTTTTATGTCCCAAATACGCTGTAATTTATTTGATTAAAAATATTAATTTTTTTCACCTTATTTTGAATGAATATCGAAAAAACACCCTAATTTTCAATCGAAAATTCAACCGTCAAAATATCAGCTTTTTTCAAAAAGTTGGTATGTTTTCTGTTTGTAGAAATCTCTACTTTCCGATGGTGAAAAAAAAAATATATGTTACTATAGTAAATCTTCTCAGAAAATGCAAAAAATCGAAAATAAATATTAAAGAAATAAATGTCAAAATGTAAGAAAAATATATTATAAATCTATTAAAAATGTATAAAATATATATAGAAATTGGCCAAAAGTTTGTTATTAAAAATATATTTACGATATATATTTTATATATTTTTATAGATTTTTAATATATTTTTTATGTATTTTGAAATATTTTTTTTTCATGGGATTAACTAAATTTGTTTGTCTAAAATTAAGGAGATTATTATTTTTCTATCTTGTACTAAAATATCATTTAATTTCAATCTTTAGGTTATGTTACGTTAAGCATACTATTTTTTAAAGAAAATATTACGATTTTTATGTTTGAGTTGATTGATAGAGATAGTATTTACCTTCCTACGCATCATGCTTCATATTTATATCTGTATAGTAACATATATATTTTTTTTCACCATCGGAAAGTAGAGATTTCAACAAACAGAAAACATACCAACTTTTTGAAAAAAGCTGATATTTTGACGGTTGAATTTTCGATTGAAAATTAGGGTGTTTTTTCGATATTCATTCAAAATAAGGTGAAAATAATTAATATTTTTAATCAAATAAATTACAGCGTATTTGGGACATAAAAAGGTAAGTTTTCACCAAATTTTGTTAAAAAAAAAATATTATTGTAAAAGATAAAAATAAAAAACCAAAAACTCGGTTTTTTGGATTTTTCACATAAATTTTGAGGTTATGTGAAAAAAGTGTCAATAGAAAAGTTTTAGATCTTTTTATTACCTACAACTTTGCTATTTGACTTTTTTCGATAGGACTTTTAGTTTTGCCGGAAATCGAGAAAAACCGTTTTTTCCCCTTAAAACCCCCCCCCTCAACCCCTTCCCGAACTCAGATCGCCCGTAAATTATTTTTCCTTTTATTTTTATAATATTCCCCTCCTTTTCTAATGGGTTTCATCCTACTATTATTTTTTTTGGTTGCATAAATTATCGAGACTGGTGTATAACCGCATTAGATCGATATACAACGCCAACTCAACTTTGTATTCTTGTTCTTAATTGGCCCAAATATCCACTTTATTTACCTGGTATTCAAATATTCACATTGTTTGCTCGGAGTTACGTCACACTTCCATTCTTATTAATATTTCATTGTGTCACCTTATATTATTTTCAGAGAGATAAGGATATTTAAGTGACTGTTATTTGTCAACCTAATGTGATTGAACTCTGTCAGTGTTTGGGAATTGGGGTCGTATAAGCCTCTTATGCCAAGAAAAGCCTTAGTAATGAAGGTATATTGTTAAACAGTAATCATCATTCGTTTTGAATCACGTATAATATGTAAACAAATTTGAAAGTAAGATAAATGAAGAAGAAAGTACGATGATCAACTTGCTCATAGATGACATTTTGCGTAGAGTTTTTTTGACTAATTTTACTTTTATAAACGATATGACGATTTTACTGGTCCATTGATGAAAAAAATCTATTTGATAAAAAGGACCAATTAAACAGAGACCATGTGTGAACCGGACGTACCGAACTGTGACGAGACCATACGTTCTTCTTATGTTTTAAGCGTCACCCATCTCAAGCGTATCCAAAGGACATCAAATACTGCCTGTATTTGATGATCAATATAGAAAAAATGCCAGGTCGATGAATACAGGTCACCACCACCCAGAGTTTAGAACACTTTTGGACATTTTGAACTTCAAAACTATTTGGAACTGTACTGCAAATAATGATATTAAAACATTAATTTGTTTTGGATTAATAGGTACCACCGTACTGCGTATACGTTTGTGGTTGTTTTCGCAACAGTGTTTTTATACTATTATACGCCCTAAAACCGCCCTGACTACGTCCTTGGAACTTGATGAATGTTGTCTCCCGCCACGCCAGGTTCAATAATCTTTAATTGTGTTGTGTCGCCCGTCCGCGTCATCCCTTCGCAAACAACGCCGCACTGTTACTTGATTGATATCAGTCGAGCACATTAGTAGGTACAGTGTTCTGTGTTACATCGGATCAGGATAAACCGTCTCGATAACTCTTGCAATTTCATTTGCGAATTCTCACATTGCTATCTTTGTAAGCTCCATATTTTGTCCAAGCGAGTGACATGTCACATCGTTTCTTTCTTTGTTTGTCTTTCATCTTTATTCATGATGATTGTATAGATTCTTCACCTTTGTTTTCGTCTTCATGTTTTCTTCATCTCTAGATATGGTCAATAGAAGCCAGTTTTGACGTCTCAAAATACTTGCTAATTTGATATTTCTGCTCCTTGAACAAGTCTATGCCCTGAACTGTCTTTGCTTCGGCAAAATCGTCTTGACTTAGCTTCTGCCCAGAGTTTATTATTGTTCCTCGTTCCTTGAGCTAAGTTAACTTCTAGAAGCGCTAAATTACCCAGGTGTTGTAACTGAATATTACAACGTTAATCATTTGCCTGAGTTGGAAACCGTCAATGACTGACCTTGTGAAGCTCACTACCGAGTTATATGATCCTAACCGTATAGACTAGGGCAGCAGACGAAGCTAGGTATTTCAGGGGGCAATTCGACGTTGATCCAGACTACACCGCACACGCATTCATTCCAAATGAGTCTAGAACACGCAAATATCATAAAATATACTTGTACTGAGCTACAATAAACAGTACAATGATTGTTCGAGACTTAGCTTATTGTGCAATTATGAAAGATTTTTCATAATTGCGGTGGGAAATCATTCAGCTGTTTTGTAGAAGAAATTTATTTTTAAAACAATTTTTACAGTCAAAATAGATCCCATGCTCATTTACGAGTAAATATGAGCTCCTTTCAGTTCTGATCCTAACCCTATGTTGACCAGGTGTTTTGTCATTGAAATCCCATTGATCTGTATCCGGGTTACACTTACTACTAGAACCCTGACTTCTATGAACCTTATGATATGAAATCCGAATGTGTATGTGTTGTTTTATTTGTTACTCTTTCACGCAACTACAGAGGGATGGATCGACTTGATTGACTTGAAAACCAAATTATAAACACTAACCAAAAAAGATACCACGCGGGCTAAGCCGAGGGGAATTTTAAAATTATAATACCTATATTGCTAATAGAACACACAGTAGTCGTATGTTTTTAGCGATAAGGCCGCCGATTGTAACACTAGCTATAAGTTCCTAGTTTATGTTTTCCTAGTTTATTTAAGTTGCGGTGTAGCAATATAGAATCCATCTATCTATCTATGTCCTACGTGTACCTATAGGTCGAATCATTCAAGTCGGCGGATGTGAAGTTAGTTACAAGCTGCGCAGTATCCAAATCCTGCCTGAAGCTCACATAAAGCTGCGCGTTGATTGGATTTTGCGTAGCTTGTAGCTAACTTCACATCCGCCGGCTTGGTGAAACGTATATGTCAGTTACGCAAGAATAAGTTCTTCCAGACTTAGAACAGTTGGCTAGGACTTCGAGTTACGTCCATGATTCATGCACGTCTCGCCTGTATGAGTCAGTTCCAGGAAAGGGCGAAACTCCCCTTATGGTAATGCCATGCACCCCCTATACGTTGTGCGGAAGGCACGCAGACTACGGGGTGTGGGGCATGGGGAAAAGTTACAAGGCGGAGGTATAGAAAACTTTTTAGTATATCATATTACTGTAAGAAACTACGTAGTGACTATTACATAATCTGTGACTCTTGCCAAGTTCATTTTCCAATCAAATTGAAGTTAAATGATGATACTTTTGGTGGAGTGCTCGCGGACTCAGTCTGTCAGAGCGGTGATGTTGGCTCAGTACGGTTCCAATCTTCTCGATTTTGGTGAAATATAAAGTATCATATACGCTACGCTAAGCGAGGCGGTAAAAATTCAAATTTATTTATTTACAATAAATATAGCTTGACAGACTTGCATCCAATACGCTACATTTATAAAGAATAAGAATACTTTGTAAATTGTGCGATATTAAGCCCGATTACAGAGGCGCCATCGTAATTATAATAGCTAAATAGCATAGTTCTGTTTCTTTTTCACTTTAGGCATTCGATAGAGAGAACGCTTTTTACGTCGCTAATAAATTTACGCTGGCGCCTCTATAATCTATATGGGCATATTATTATAGGTAGTATAAAGTAAATCAAAGAATGTAATGATGGAACTGACATAGTCGAGTAGCGACTGAGCCTCTCAATAAATAAAGATTTAAAAAAGTTTTCGCTAGTTTAGTTAGTATGGGGTGGCTCTGAATTCATTATTTATCAATACTCTAGGATGACAACTACATTATGATTGATGACCGACTTTCACTACGGGATAGAATTTGCAAAATAAAACAAATATTCCATCTTCGAACGTCGACAAAATGTGTAGAGCATCTGACTTTTTTCGCAATTTCTCAGTTAATCTCGTAGAAAAAGAGCTCACTCTGCACTTGTATGCCAGCCAAGTAGGTAGGTACTCGCACTTAGCTCGTATGATGAGAGCTAAGTACATACATGTTATTCATACTCGTTCTGTGTAATTTTTGCGTAGGTGTACCTACTTATGTCCAAGTAATAAAAACAAATAAAACCAAATAAATGCAACCAGTCGTGCTGGAAAACTATAAAAACAAGGAAACGGTGAATGAGAATGCCGCCATCAAGGACGCCCCGTACGTAAACCAGGTACTTTAACAATCACTCTACGCCATCAGTAATTCAGTATGCATTTAGGTTTAGGCAAATAAGGGGTCGTCCATTAATCACAATATTTTTTTAATTTTATTTTGAAACTATTTATTTACATAAATTATTTAATATTCAATGATTATTCTTAGATACCTAATATATACATGGACAGAATATAAAACCTACCTGTATACTAGTGTATACATAATAAAAATAGCGTCTAAAAATCAAAACAAAGCCTGTGTTCGTGTGGTTGGGTGCCAAGAACGCTGGCTGCATTCAGGTTTTTTTAGTAACTTTTAACCCCCTGGCCTGGTGATAATTTGTGGTGAAGTTTTAGTTAACCGCATACCTAAAATCACTTGTGTTTTTTTTGTGCGAAGTATATTTAACTTTTCAGAAAATTATATATACCTAATAACTTAAATACAAGTATAATCTGTTAAAATATTGGAAGATTAAGCATCGTTATAAATATATGACAGGTTGTTTTTTGTGGCAAAAAGCCTAATACGTGGTAAGTACATTATTATTCCCTCTTTCGTTATATTTCGTGTTTTATTTTTTTGAACTTTTCCGCCTTTTTGTGCCTCACGTCATTAATGAATGATCCCTAAGCCGCTTTTTGCCAGTCGGAGTACATAAATAAGCATGAACGGCATAAATTGGTTGAACAATCTGGCTTTGATAGTCGTAAGTAACTATATTTTTTTCGTGAACCGAACGTTCGTGAACCGCGGACTTACCGCGCTTGACCACTATCTCACCTGATGGTTAGCGACCTTGTGTTCGGAGATGAAGTACGTATAGAAGTACAGATTATATCCTCCGGAAACAAGAAAGCCGGCACTCGTCTCTATTATGTGTACGGATCAGAAACGATATGTAAGTCAATCCGCTTCACACGTTTAGGACTAACCCTTACCTACCTTATTCTAAGTTTCGAAGGAAAATCAACAGTGTAGGAGTGATAGAGAGGCGTCTTGATGTTTAATGAAATATTACTGACGATGACTGAACCCACCTTTATTTTTATTCTACGCAGTTGTAAAGCGAACAATCAGTATTCAATGGCAAAAATTATTCTCGCCTTTAACGATATTTCACGCCCAAGATGTACAATAGGAAGCACTGTACGTGTGGAAATGGATATCTCATTGTCTCCTCCATACTGATGACTTTCTGTAATGGGATACGTAGATATACCTACCTAATAATATATATGTAAAGTTTTTGGCTTACCTGGATTACACTTAGTAGCGTAGTTTGACTAGGTATTTCTTAGCGATCACCGAAGTTATGCAAGTTTCGGTACACAAGTCTTCGTATGGGTGACCAAGGGTGGCATTTACAACTGAGCGCTGCCTTCTATCACTACATCACTACATTATAAAATAAAGTCGCTTCCTTGTCTGTGTGTCCCTATGTATGCTTATATCTTTAAAACTACGCAACGGATTTTTATGCGTTTTTTTTAATACATAGAATGTTTCAAGAGGATGATTTATATTATAATACACCTGTGCGAAACCGGGGCGAGTCGCTAGTACAGAATATTAGATTATCCAGAACTGTATTTTACTCGATTTCCCATTTTTCCCCCTATTAAAAGTTGTTCATACCGATAGTCTTTCACCCTCTTTTGTCTCTTAGTGTGGGGCAAGCATATAGCCCATTTATTGTGGGTCCCGGTTGTGTAACCATTTAGCTATATCAGAGGCCTTCAGGCGGCTTAAAAATGCATAAGGCTCAAGCTATAAATATTCTGCCGTCAAAGCTGTCATGCGAAACTGGGCACTCATGTGTAGGTGACTCCTAACCTCACCTCCGCAGCAGCCACTTATCGATCGCCATTCAAGGCTCCGACGAGGCCGCAACACCCGGCAGACGATACACGGTCTGCTTTCATCAAAACTCTAGGAATAATTTATAGAAATAATACAACCAATTAAAGTATCAACTACGAGTATGTATTTTGATTTATCTAGATTCCAGCTGTAAGCCTCTAGTTTTAATTTTTTGCTTTTTCCAGCTTAGTCGATTGAAACTTGTATTTCCACGCCTGCTGCTCCGTGTGGGCTCATTCATAGCAATATGATGTATTCCTTACAAGATTTTCTCTCGCCACTGTCTAAAGTCGAGTTAGTAAATTAATAAACTAAATTATCAATAGCAAAAAAAATCTTGCGAGCGACCTCGAAGAGTCAACACGCCCTGAAGATGCCTCGTTGAGAGGCGAAACACGTGTCGAACAGAGTGTAGTGCAGTGAGAATAAGGGTGTTATTTATTAGTGAACTGTTTTCAATATTTTGTCATATTATTTTTAAAAGACTTTGATAATATTTATTTGTTGTTAACTGATTATTAATATAGTATTTTAAAAATATATAATAGAGTGTAGTGAAAATAAGTGATATTTATTATTATAGTTTTTAGGGTTCCGTTCCTCAAAAGGAAAAAAACGGAACCCTTATAGGATCACTTTGTTGTCCGTCTGTCCGTCTGTGTGTATGTCAAGACTCTTTATCTCGGGAACGCGTAATGATATCGAGTTGAAATTTAAACTATATACGTAAACCTATGAATTCTTGCAGTTGTGTAAAAGAAAAGTTTCTCAGTTACCGTATAAAAAAGTTAGAGCCGTTTATGTTGTAAAAAAACGCATATTTCAACGCTCACAAAAATCAAAACCTACCGGGTACTTCCCGTTGTTATAGAACTAAGAAATTTGGCGAAGAGCATTGTCTCAGAGTACACATATAGGAATAAATCTGAAAACTGTACATTTTTATTTAAATCACATAAAAATAGGGCTTTAAAATTCACAAAATATAGGTTCAAAATTCAAAGTGAGTAAATCGTATCATGTAAAATAACTTTATTAGCACATGCACAGGTTTTAAATTATTTTAACAATATGTTTGTACGGAACCCTCGATGTGCGAGCCTGACTCGCACTTGGTCCGGTTTTTTTAAATGTATAAATTGTAATATTAGTAATTGTTTGTAATTTTTTTTATTAATGTCCTTAATGCACTTAATGCCCTTAAACTTATTTGTCTACAACAAGATTTATTCAAAACATAGAGCAAAAAAAATGTTTTACGACACTAATAAAAATTATGTTCGCGTTATAATCGCATACTATGCTATTTTTTCGCTCTAACATACATAGAAGTTCACACGTTTCTGCTCTTATTCGGACTCGTGTATGGTCACGATATACATAATTAGGGTTCCGTACCCAAAGGGTAAAAACAGGACCCTATTACTAGCTGTCTGACCGTCTGTCTGTCACCAGGCTGTATCTCAGGAACGGTGGGAGGAAGGAACATTTTCACAGATGATTTATTTCTGTTGCCGCTATAACAACAAATACTAAAAACAGAAAAAAAAAATTAAGGGGGGCTTCCATACAACAACCTTGAATTTTTAGCCTTTTTTCGCTCGATATTAATAACGGTGACAGGATGCACAGATGCTTGAAATATTCACATAATATTTATTTAAATATTTACTTTAAAAATAAATAATGAAATTAAAATAAAACAAATATTTAAGGGGGGCAATATTTCCCATAGAAGAAACGTGATTTTTGCTCGATATTAATAACCCTTCAAAAATAAATATTTAAATTAAAATAAAATATATTAAGGGGGCTTCCATATGGTACGGAACCCTTCGTGCGCGAGTCCGACTCGTACTTGGCCGTTTTTATAGGTTCAAAAATAGAGCCCCTCATCTAAAACAGTCATGCGGTCTAGGGTATCGCTTATCTGTCTACTTTAGACTTGAAAAATAAAACGTCCTACCTGAAAGAAGTTCGCTGTGTCAAGGCCACCCGGCCACATTATCGGATATTGCTAAACGCCACCAATGCGATATACCAATACGGCCGCACTCGTAATAGTCGTACATAATTCGCGCAAATTGGCGTTTATGTGCGAACAATATTGAGCGCGTACCGCTTCGAGTCGCGGCAACGGCATCAAAATGTTCCACAAATATTTTGCAATTTCTTGCGCCCCGTTTCTTCACTGAAGCTCTTGGGTAATTTGCTAGAGTATTTTAGACATTTTTATGGTATTCTTTTAATAACGGGACAAACCGGAATTCGAGAATAACAAATCGGCTGTTTCATACATTTTGTTGATTCCGAGTTGCAGTTTTGTATGAAACAGGTGATTTTTTTCTGAGATGATCGGTTCTGAATGTTGGTCTGAATCACCTCCTACATCAGTTCTAAATAACCCTGTATATAAGAGTAAAATTAACAAAAATTGAAACCTCGACCACACATTTTATTGGAATTATAGCTAAAAACCATGTTGATCATATTAGCTTCGAAACAAAAAAAAACATCATCAAAAATATATGTCCGTTCGTTCAAGAACTTCGCTACCACAGACAAAAATCAATCTACAAACCGCATCAAATTAGTCTAGTCATTTTAGAGTCAAGTTGCCACAGTTAGACACAGATACACACCAATATGTACCTACTAGGTCAGGGGTTAAAAGCACCGGTGTTACGTGTAAAATGATCCGTACAGTAGCACATTTTAACGTGTAGTGAGTGACGGTTGCCCGCGGGGCCGGAAGGTGCGATAAAGACGTGGATTTATGCGGTCAGCCCTATCCGCGACGCACCATAACACGTTGGATTTTGACAGCTCGAGAGACCACGATAGATGTAGGCAGATATACACGTCAACTTTTATACATCTCTTTTATTTAGTCAGTCAGCAAGACACTATTGTTACGTGTAAAATGAGCCGTAGAGTAGCACATTTTAACCTCAATGAAGCCGCGAGGTCGGAAGGCACTATAAAGATGTGGATTTATGCGGTGAGCCCTATCCGACGACGCACCACAACACGTTGGATTTTGACAGGTCGAGAGACTTGCACGTCAACTTTAATACATCCCTCTACTTACATACTCGTATTTCGTCAGTGGTATGACACTGGTGTAAAATGAGCCGTAGAGTAGCACATTTTAATGTGTTGTGAGTGACAATACACCGGTGGCTTCACCTCAATGAAGCCGTGGGGTCGGAAGGCGCTATAAAGACGTGGATTTATGCGGTCAGCTCTACCTGAAGGCGTGACACAAAAAGCTGTTTTTTTTGACATCTCGAGAGTCGGCAACAGAGGCACAGACATGCTTGTCAAGCTTATAATACCTACTCTTCGATTGCGTCTGCGAGAGACTACTGCTGTTACGTGTAAAATGATCCATACAGTAAATAGTGGCTTAACCTCAACAACGTCGAGGTCGGAAGGAGCGATAAAGACATGGATTTATGCGGTCAGCCCTATCTGACGACGACGTGCCACAAAACGCTGGATTTTGACAGGTCGAGAGCGACGGTGATTACGTAAAGCCGACGCTTGATTGTGTGTTATTAACCCCCAACCCCAACCTAAAAGAAGGGGTGTCATAAGATTGACGTACATCGGTGTTAGGCGGCATAGTTTATTCTCCAGCGAATGACCGATTCTTATTCAGTTTTTTTTAAGCTGATGAAGTCGATCTGTTACTTAGCTATAACATGTATTTTCCAACCGCATTGTGACTGATGTCAGACTTTGATCAGATGCCTATACCTTTTTTATCGATCGTCATGACGCTCGATAACAAAGGTAGAGAGACGAAGATAAGAGTCGATTCTCATTCCAGTCTAGTAGTAGTAGTAGTGGTGATACTCTCCTACTTATGCAAAAAACAAGTCAACTCGACGCTCCAGGTCAAAGAGTAACAAAGAAACCAACGAAAACACTTTCTGATATGAAAACATTGCTCACACAGGTACACACCATCCATCAAAGCTAGTTTCGATTCTGATTACGTGATTCACGAGAATACGAATTCAACCGCGTAAATAATTCACTTTCCATGCTGTATTAGGTACGAGTACATAATACATTAAATGATTGTTAGTAGTAGTAACAGTGGTGTTTGTTTGTTGCAGTTGGACGGCAGCCTGCTCCTCAAACACATAGGAGTTGACGACGCCGGCCTCTACGAGTGCGGAGTTGAAAATGAGACTGCTTATGTTGATAGAGTCAACCTCACCGTGCGAAGTAAGTGTTGCAGTCAAGCCAAGCGGCGATGATTTTTGTACTTTGCCTCATATTTAGCTATAGAGGGACATCATATTATGAGACTACTTATGTTGATAGAGTCATATTTACCGTGCTAGCTAAGTAAGTGTTGCAGCCAATCAGAGCTAGTGGCGATGATGTTTGTACTTTGCCCCATATTTAACGTGAGCTACATGATATGACAGTGCTTATGTTGATAGAGTCAACCTCACCGTGCGAAGTAAGTGTTGCAGTCAAGCCAAGCGGCGATGATTTTTGTACTTTGCCCCATATTTAGCTACAGAGGAACATCATATTATGAGACTGCTTATGTTGATAGAGTCATATTCACCGTGCTAGCTAAGTAAGTGTTGCAGCCAATCAGAGCTAGTGGCGATGATGTTTGTACTTTGCCCCATATTTAACGTGAGCTACATGATATGACAGTGCTTATGTTGATAGAGTCATATTCACCGTGCTAAGTAAGTGTTGCAGCCAATCAGAGTTAGTGGCGATGATGTTTGTATTTTGCCCCATATTTAACGTGAGCTACATGATATGACAGTGCTTATGTTGATAGAGTCAACCTCACCGTGCGAAGTAAGTGTTGCAGTTAAGCTAAGCGGCGATGATTTTTGTACTTTGCCCCATATTTAGCTATAGAGGGACATCATATTATGAGACTACTTATGTTGATAGAGTCATATTCACCGTGCTAGCTAAGTAAGTGTTGCAGCCAATCAGAGCTAGTGGCGATGATGTTTGTACTTTGCCCCATATTTAACGTGAGCTACATGATATGACAGTGCTTATGTTGATAGAGTCAACCTCACCGTGCGAAGTAAGTGTTGCAGCCAAGCAGAGCTAGTGACAATGATTTTTTGCTCTTTGTTCTTTATTTAGCGTGAGAGGAAAATGATTATGAGAGAGCTTATGTTGATAGAGTCAACGTCACGTGCGATGTAAGTGTTTCAGCCTAGCCAAGTGGCGATGATTTTTGTACTTTGTCCCGTATCTTCGTATAGATATAGGTAGTAAGTTAGCTTGAGTTGAAGCTGCTTATTAATATGTTGTTAGAATCAGTAAGTGTTGCAACCAAGCAGAGTGAAGTAGACTTTTTAATAAGAGCTAATGTTTATACTTAAACATTGAAAGCTGTCGCCAAACATCTAAGCTACGAATTCCCACGTATAAACCGAAACAAACTTCTTCTGTCAAGTTAGCTACAAACTGCGCGAAACCCAATCCTCGCGCAGACTCACATGATTGGGTTTTGTTTGGATTCAATGGTTGTAGACTGAAATAGGCTTTTACAGCGGAAAAATAAATTCCTACTGAAAACCAAAAAAAAAAAACGAAAATATCAAGCGAGCGAAACCGCGGACAAAAGCTAGTGTGAACGTAAAGTAAACAAAAGTTGTTTCATCAAATTGATTTAGTTTCGTGTGTGCAACATAAACATTGGCAGTCGTATAGTAACCCTGGCTACGCGAACCTTTCAACCCTCGCCGCCGCCTCCGCCAGTCGAACAGGCGTATTCCCACCGACATTAAGTAATTACACCATTTGCCTAATAGCTTTTAGCCAGAGAATGAGACTCGTACCTAAACGTAATGATGGTGATGCGACTGCACCTCATTATCGTAGAGCTATACAAAGTGTAGCTTTGCAGAATGCGGGGCCTATCAGAGATACACACTTAAATAGGGTTATCTGCTTGCCCTCTACGAAGCCGAAAGGACCTTTATTCAGACCATCATTATAAACAACTTTTACCATGGGGCCATCCAAGAATTCGAGATAGAAAAATCAGATGTTCCATACAAAATTGCAACTCAAAATCGACAATAGTAGATTGTATCATATGGGAGCAAAATAATATTTTTACGGCGAGGGCGCTTTTTTGAATCCAGAGCGAAGTGAGGGATTCTTTAGTATAATCCTGAACGTAGCAAGGGATTCAAAGTACGTCGCCCGAGACAAAAATATGTTTTGCGCCCGAGTGGTACAGTCTACTTTTCACCACCTCTATGAGAAAACAAAAGGCGCCCCATATTTTACTATAATATTACTATTTAATAAAACGTAGAGTAACAACTAAATTGAAATTAAATGGTATCTAATAATAAAACAAATGAAAACTTATATTTACATTCTTTTCATTAATTTTCTTGGCGCTGAAAACTAACATTACAAATACTTCCAAATTCAAAAAGTGCGCGGCAAAGATAATTCCGTCTCACTTATAAAGTTCCTTATAGAAAACACCTCCTTTGGGCGCACTTAAAGGCGAACTAAGTAGTCGTTTTCTAATAGATGTGATGAAAAATGTATTAAACGGCTGATTTTTTCGAATTCCGGATTGGCCTCATAGTAAAAATTGTTCATAGTGATAGTCTGAATCACCTCCTTTCGGCTTAGCACACCAGTTCTGGATAACTTTGTATAGGCATACTTTGAGGGTGACTATCGTTGTCATAATCATACCCATAGGACGTCCACAGGGGGAAATAGGCCTCTCTTGTTAATATTTTCAGATTTCAGAGATTTCTTCCGTTACACTGAATTGAATCGGCTTGTATTCCCTTGTGGTCCTTGTGGGTGAACGTCCTATGTTTCTCTTGTCGAGAACTTTTTGACCCCATGGGATATCCGCTTCTCCGTACTATCTGCCCTACCCCTTGTTACTTAAGCAACTTACTTGTTTCAGTAAATTGGAAAACAGCATAATCCCAATGTATATTTGTTGATAAACAAAATATTATGATTGTTTTTCAATGGATGCTTATAAATGTATTGTCTGGAGTTTCGCTAAACCCGGCCCGTTACAATTGTTATTTAATTCATATTCCCTCCATAACATGACCAACCGATACGTATATAGTATTCAACGGGGGCAGCACAATCGTGTTTACTAAACGAAATTATCGAGAAATTCAGTTTCAGCATTCCCACAACTACCGAAATTATTTGATCTGCATCCATTATTTGTATTCGTGTGCCATTTCCATGTTGTTATATAAAAGAGGACTGCTATTGATTTAGTGTCACAGTTTAAATGATAGCTGTTGTGTAAGAGGCACGTGTGTGAAAATGTGCATGTGTGCGTATTATTTGTTAGAGGTCAGAGTTTCAGGCTGAAGCTGACGTACGCAATGTTTTTTTTTGCTATTGGGTAACTTAGTAGTTTTAGGCTACGAGGGTTACAAGGTGTGCTAGTGTACAGGTGGGGTTGAATGAGAATCCTAAGGGCGACATATGGGAGCCTTTATGCAAATGACGATTGCGCTTCGTGGATTTAGCATGAACTAAAATAGTTATGTTTAGGTTTCCTAATGAAAATAACGTCGTGACTATAGTAACGAGGAACGCACTTGTAAAACTGAATATTTAGAATACCTTACCTAAACGACTACATATTTCATTGAGAGTTATTTCTATTACATCAGCGGGGCGATTCTGTTAACCGATCTCGTTGCTGAGGTGATACTTTCTAGAACCTCTCTCGTTTTTTTGACAGATTTGAGCTGTCAGACTTGTCAGAAAAACGAGAGAGGTTCAAAAACGTATCACTTCAGCAAAGAGATCGGTTAACAGAATTGTCCCGCTGTTTTCGTTTGAGAACACTGTTTTGGGTTATTTCCGTGTTTACGCAAAACTGGATAGAATCGGTCCTATCATTTGGGAGATACATAAAGGAGATACAGCAACAGAAACAGAAACACGGAACTCAAACTAGAACACGTCATTTTTGGGTCGGAGATCATACCCAAAATGCCCAGCATAGGTAAAACAGAGAAATAGTGGCCACATAATATAAACTGACTTGTCGGATCCCACATTCAGTATCTAGGATCCAAAGCTAGGATCCCACATTTAATATCTAGAGGTATTTCAAGTTTATATTAGAAGTTTAAAATGTTCTTCTGCGTGAGATCAAACATCGCAACTGCTGGGCTAGAATGCGCACGAAGTAATAATTCTTATGACGTGTCAGAATGAGACAGCGTTATGGCACAGTGATATACACTGTGCCATAACGCTGTCTCATCTCGGTCGCTTTTTCACACGTCGAAAAGAGTTTATTTCGTGGCTTTTCGTGGTCATATGCTGGACTAGCAGGTCGGTATCGGCCATCTCTAAATCCGAATAGAAAAACATATTATTGTGTGAGAAAAATGAACCCTCGGATATAGGTCCAATAACACAACTTGACGAAGTGACGACAGGTGGAGTAAGGCGATAACAGTATGGTGGCTAGACACGGTAAGGGGAGCGTGGGTCGTCGCAGCAAGGTGGGTCGACGATATCTTCAATATCGCGGGTCGAACCTGAACACGATTGGGAAAGGACCGAGGCAGATGGCACTATAAGAGAGACGCTTGTACCCAGAAGTAGCTTGTACTAAGAAGAAGATAAAGAAAGCTGTGGATGATGATGATGATGAACACAACTTGGCGGCTGTGATGGTAGCTAGACGGATAACTGGGATAAGCCAACCCTGACTGAAGCTCACTTAAGCCGCCAACCAATCTTAAAGTACCTGTATAGAGCCCTAGTTAAACTGAATTTTCTCCATCAAACCTTGAAGTTGTTGAATTAAAATAAAATACACAATATTCTCAAAACTACGGTAGGGGATTAAATAACTCGAAACACAATGCAAAAAACTTCGCTCGATAGAAATTAAATGCAAAGATACCGCATTTTAGAACAAATTCATGATTTCTAAAAAAAGTTTATTGCATTTTTGGGCACGTTTACAATTTTTTTTTAAATCTGTTATTTATGCACATGAATTGAACTAAAGCTTTCATCCATAAAATTTTGGAAAAAGTGGTGATATCAATTTTATATTGATTTTTGAATGCAAAAATCGGGCGAAACCGGGAGCGTATTGCTCTTCACGGAAAAAATACGCTGATACTATGGCGCCTTAACAGCTGCCCGAGTATTGGGTTATCGACAGCTTGTAGCTAACTTCACACCCGGCAAGTTGTGTGATTCGATCTATAGGTTAAAAAATTTGGGATTACCGAAATGTTGTCCCCGCTATCATGGTCAAGATAACCTTTAGCAGCACGCAGCGACTTTGTTTTGTTGACTCTTGTCATTCAGTGATAAAGACATCTGGTAATAAACCTTTGATTGGCGTAAAACCTGAGGTCGTCACCTTTAAAGCTAACAGATACAAACTCTGTTTACACGTGTCGAGCCGTTAGGCTATTGGTGGTAAGCTGTGAAGCCGCTTACAAACACTCTATACAGGATTCATCATCATCATCACCATCCACATACTTCTTTATCCCACTGTTGGGTATAGGCCTATAAAGGGTTACTAGTAATCAATTATCATCCTTTCAAGGGCATATTATGTACATAAAAAAAAATAACTTTTGTTCTACAACTTTTCCCAATTTTCAAAAATCCAAAAAAGGTTTCGGTATAAATGTATAAATGTAAAAATTGTTTGTTACATACCAAACTAATATTTAATTTTACCCTTGTTTGTCGAAACACGGTATCTCCTCTGAGGTCCAAGTCTCGCGGGTTGAGTAAATAGAGTTAATTATGTCAAGACCGGTCAAATATTTTTTTTACGAAAATATTTATGCGAATTTTTAGAAGTCGATTTTTTGATTTTTAATATAAAATCAAAATATGTGTGTTTTGGTGTACAGAATATGCCCTTAAGCCCTTAAAAGAATGTTAATTACCGGCAACCCTGTATACCAGCATATTTAGGTTGAATTTGCAAAAGTACTGAATTATCTACTTATCGAATAATGTTATTAAACGACTACCTATTCGATAAACATAATAAATAAATAGCTCCGGTCAATATTGCTGTCCCTTGAAAGGGTCATTATGTCATTGTACCAATTCCATTATAACTAATGCTTTTGGACTATAATGAAAACAATAAAAAAATGTTATACCCTCATATGTACTATACCGAACATGTTACTTATCAAATCAAATCAAAATCAAAAATATTTTATTGTCAGACACATGGGATCCATAATTATAATTAAAATTAAAACTTTATTATAAAATTAAATAAAATTAAATTAACTCATTAAAATTAGGCATGTCACAAGTTATTAAATTCAACATGTCACAGCTAAACATTTATTTTAACAGCACCTTAATGTGATGCATCAAGATTGGACAGCTAAAGTTGTCGGTGATGGCTATCAGAATGCTGTTGCCGCTCGCTCGCGTCCTGCTCAACAGCGAGGCAATTTTTTTGCGCATGATAGCTGCAAAGCCATCAGTGCGCGCCTCCGCAAACATAGATGACGCGCTGCAAAACGGTGGGAGCCGCATCAGCATTCTAAAAGCGTTATTATATTGGAAGCGCAGAACGCCAAGAGATTTTATTTAGATTTTTTTTTTGTACTTCAGATTGCATTTAAATCCATTTAATTCATTATACCTATGTCCGAAAGTGTGATGTTTTGTTTGTTACTATTTCACAGCGCGACAGAGAAACGGGTGGGCTAATTTTTGGCATTGATATACCTAGTATACAGGGTTATTTCTAATCAACTAGCATCCTTCTAGGGGCTTATTCTGTACATCAAAACTAACAACTTTTGTTCTACGACTTTCGTCAAACCGCAAAAAAAAAAAATTGTTGTTCCATAGAGAAATTTAGTTCACCCGCGACAAAATGTATGGAACAGCTGATTTTATTTTTGAGTTTTGACGAAAGTCGTAGTAAAAAGTTGTTAGTTTTGATGTACAGAATAAGAAGGATGCTAATTGATTAGAAATAACCCTGTATATCGTGACTCATGGAGGGAAATGGGGGAGACCTTTGCCCAAGAGTGGAACAGTACAGGTTAAAAAAATACCTAGTTCAAAATTCGGAGAGAGGTATAGGCTACTTTTTATGCTTAAAAAAAAGGAATGTTGGGAATTCGCGGGTTTTTAAAAGTTAATATAACGTAAGTTGCAATAAATGAGTATGATTAAGTTGACAGCAGAGATATGAGACCCTTCATCATCATGAATGTTTCATCACCAAGCCCGCCTGTTCCCTCGCCAGCACGTAACTAGGAACTTTCCTCATTTACTTCACTTTGCCTCTGACTTCCGCACTCTGAACTAACTTGACCAAGTTTTCTGACCGCGGACTTAGTTTACGTCAAGATATAATTATAGCTAGAGTTGGCAATCTGGGCTTTCGTTCTGTTTTGTGTGATAGTTGTATTTGAATGTTCGTTTGCTCGATCTACACATGTGAATGCCATCTCAATTACCATGCATCATTCGTAGCTTATTTCAGTTCCTGTAGCACTCCATCATATCATAGCAAATATACAAATTGTCTATTCACCAACTTATCCCCTCGAAGAGGAAACAAAGTAAGGATTGCCGTTACACAAACACGCACACACATACGCAATATACTATAGGCGTAAACATAGTGCATATTCCTTACTAATTGCTGTTCAATAACTATATTCATTTTTATTTTGATCCATTTATTATTCTTATTGTATAACTCATAATATTATCTATGTTGTTTTAAGCAGAACCAGCAACATAGAACACCTCCATACCATGTCATTAATTCTAGAGCCTAGTGTCTCTCCTTACGTTTTGTTCTGTATATGTGTTATTAAAATTAAAATTCCTTTGTAATCTGTGTGTTCAAATAAATAAATTGAATTGAACATTGACCGCTGACATTAAAAGTGGAAAAAAGAATCCCTTCGCTGTGCTAAGAGTGCCGGGCCTTCGTGCCGGGCATAAGCTTCTTCCCTCTTTCGTCAATATCAGTGTACGTAGCTGCCAGTTGTAACTTACATTGTACTCTTAATTTATCCTCTGAAAATCGTTAAGAACGAGATGATTTATTTATTTTATTTTTATTACAAATAATGTATGCCACTCTTATGGTTGATGAATCCGTAACGTTCTGGAATAAAAAAAGGCTACAATCTGTACAGCATTCCCACAAGATTAATAAAGTATCTAATAAAGTCAGCAGTAATTAAGTTTTTTTTTATTTTATTTCGAATAGGTTTGCGTTTGACTACACACTGCCTGATGTTAAGCAGATGTGCGGTCTAGGGTGTAGCACGCTTAAAGTTAGCAAGTTAGCAAGTTCAACCAATCGATAAAAAAAACGGTAGCCGCATTCAACCGATTTTAATTGTAATCGATAAGAAAGACTTGGTGGAGCTTTAATCAATTAATATTGATGATTTATCGTAAACCATAAAACAGTGTCATAATTTTAACACAAAGTTGGAAATACACTAACAAACTCGCAGCTACATTTAGTAGAAAAGCACATTTAGTGTAACCACACTCTGTGTTGTTCAAATTACCTATCATATTGCCGCGGTTTATGACTAAGTTTTACGGCGCGCCATTGTATCGCGGGTTGACCACAAAACCGCGAAAATATTTTGTTTGTTTGAACCATTCCTGTACATACATAATATTTATTACGTGACATACATACAATACTCATAACTAATCTGAATGTTGTTTGAATTATGATGAAAAGTCAGTCAGTCAATCTTTTATTTTAAAAGAGATTCAGTGCACTTATAGCTTTCCCTTTACTACTCTGTGACAACTAGCAAAAATCAGACTCTTTACTCGCATTAGAGCGAAAAATTTCAGTAATTTACCAGCACCTCTAAAAGAGATTGTATTTGATCTATAGCATAACTTCTCAGGTTCTTTTGTAAAGATAATGGTAAATGGGTAGAATGTTGTTATTTTTTTTGTGTACTCTACAGTTTTTAATTGATTCTATTTTGATGAATCCACAGCTGAACCCCCTCCACTAGTGAACGTGACGGTCCACGCGTCCACAATCCTCGCGCTGATCCTGTGGAACGTGGCCGGAGACGGCGGCCACCCGATCATAGACTTCACGGCGCAGTATCGCTCGGCGGCTCCCGTCAACGGGTCGCTGGAGCCCTGGCGCCCCATCAGCCCCAACCACATCAGCCCTAACTCGGTACGATCATACCCTACTTCCGATCGTAAGACTTCATGGCGCAGTATCGCTCGGCGGCCCCGGTCAACGGCTCGCTGGAGTCCCAGCGCCCCATTAGCTCTAACTCGATACGACCCTGCCCTACTGCACCCTTCATAGAGTTCACAAGGAGGAACCGATTGACAACAATATGTCCGACGCTGGAACCAAGTTTCTGAGTGTGTGAGGCAACATTATCATTAAATTGTGAGGCTGGTGTGGTACTTCAGTTGTCACTACAAGTTTAAAATATGCAGATAATGAGCCAATGACGCCTCAGTAACGACAAGAACAGTAATCAAATCCAACCTTCAACTCCATGCACTCAAAACGCTACAAATTAGTAGTAGCGCTAAATGTGGTGGTATCATAAAGACCTGACATATTGCTCGTGTGCACTTCGTGTTCCAACTATTTTCTATACCAACGCCATGTAGCGTGCCACTTGCCGTGCCTTGTATCATGAAAGGCTATAGCGTTATATATATTGTAATGAGACATGTCACGTCGTTATGAGCTGGCAATTATCTATAAACCCAGTCCAATTCGAATAGATTTGCGCTGAGTGTTTAAGATGTATTTTTATACATTCCAGCGTCAAATCGACGTGTACCACCTGGACACGAACGCGTCGTACTGGTTTCGAGTGTGGGCCAGCAACGCGCTGGGCCCCGGCCCGCCGGTGGAGGTGCTGGCCACCACGCTCTACACCGACCAGGATGCAGGTAACAAGCGTACATTTCAGCGTCGGCTGACGTGTGTCACCTGACACGAGCGCGTTGTGTACGTCCGGTACGCCGGTTCAGGGGTTCCGAATGCGGCCAAGCCAACGCGGAGTTTGACTGCCTGTCGATTAATGTTGTGGGAAGATGTATAACAAAGCTGTAATGCGTTCTGACGTGCTGGTGTGATGCTGTTTTATTGGTGGTGTTTCCAGACACACATTACTTATCCGATTTCTTGTGGATACACACTCCTTAATCTTACTTCCTCGCTTCTGTAGGCTGTACAAGCACCTCATACAGTGTGCGGAATCATTCGATATATAGCTTGCAGCCTTGTGATCATCCGATATAGACATAGGGCAGGCTTACGTTCAGCAGTAAATGAACTTTCTATATCAAAGTTTATGTATTCCTGTTACACTGGCAGTGCTATGATGCGCAATTACTTGAAGCACGACCAATCATTTGAAACGTGCTTGGTTAACACATGCCTTGTTAGGACCGGTATGAAACTTCCAGCACTGGTAGAGTTACATACAAGTTCCTCCCGGATATTGTCAAAGCATACCGGATGTCACGTACTACAAAACTGACACCTTTTCAGGTGCAAGCGCTGACAGGACACGGTGGAATAGCGGAGTATTTGCACATATTTAAGCTCAAAGAAATTCCAGGTTGTGAGTGTGACTCGAATATCTCGGAGACAGTATGGCACATAATCACAGATTGCCCCCGTTTCATTGCGGCACGAAATGACCTTGAATAATGCATTGATAGAAAGCTCTTAGCTTCAGATCTCCACAATATTTTAGAAGACCCAGAAAGCAGATCTCACTTTCTATCATTTGTTGATAGGTCGTTTTGAATAGCAGCCAAAAGAAACTACTCTTCACAGACCCTCGTCTTCTTCTTCTTCGTCTTTACACACAGTGCCCTCCTCCTCTTCACACATAACTTCACCAGCCACCACCAGTGCGCAGAACTTAAGACGCCCTCCAGAAACCATCATAAAGGACGTAGCTGTAGACTACTTACTCAGACTTACTTACTCAGACAGAGGAAAGCCAGGTATCCGCATCCGTGGGGTAGCCCTTTTCATGGATAACAATAAAAAGAGGTTTGAAATAAGCTTCTGCCTTACCCGGAACAAAAAACGTGTCCAACTATCACCCGGACTGGCTTGTCTGCTCAATGGGAGCACCTCTAAAACTACCATGAAGCATACGATACGATGCCAATACTGGAAGTTGCGGGATTTCGATGTCGACTGGTACGATCGAAGAATAAAACGAATGCATTTGACTCTATGACCAAGACTCCATTTGCGCAGGCAAGTTTACTGCCAAAGAATCTAGGTGAAAACGCCCACAGTGTTTCCCGCGTGATAAGCGTTGACGCCATGGTTGTAGCACACTGGACAGGAGAAGTCACGGACCGGCTAAGTTGCCTGGAGGCTTCCAAAAATCATGAGGTCATCATATACGAAGACAGGGGAAAAAACTTAAGTTTTCTGAAGTCTTCGTCAGAAAACCCTGCAACTGACAGCTGGGGACACCCCGTTCCATGTTCATCCACTCAAAGCGGTTCTGAAAGGGTACAAGAAAGAAGATCGGCAGAAAAGGTTGCGAAACGGCAAAGTGGCAGTTGCGATGGGAGTAGAGGTCACGTTTCGGCTTTTCTGACAGCATTCAGCGCCACAGCACAGAGCTTGTTCCTACAAACACCGAAAACAAAATGGCCCAGCACCAAATCAACGAAAACGAAACGAACACAACGAAAACAACACCACGAACAAGGCAAGCGGCTCCAACTAGAGCCGACATGGGACAGGTTGATCCGTCCCTCTATATCCCCGCCTCAACAGCAACAGATCACACCAGAAACGCCTTCATAATTCTTAGCTATAACGAGAGCGACTAGAGAAGTCAATCTCAGAAACTGCGAAAACATCATGCAGTCTTTTAGGCTAGGAAATGAGAGTATTTTGATGGCGAGATTGGAAGAGGCAGAAGCAGCCATATACAATAACGACACTTCCCAAATCATCAAGGGAACAATGAGAAGTCAATATATGGCTGCTTATAATGCAATAAAAGGATTCGTGGCCCTGAATGAGGATGAGACGGATCGGACTGGAAAACTGAAGTACGTGACGGCACCAGAGGACCCTATTGTGGTTACCGCAAGGTGTACCAAAATAATGCTGGACGACAAAATTGCTGACAAGGCAAAAACCATCGGGAGCGGTCCTGGAGTCGAGGCACGGTAGGGCAACTGGAAGGTACCCAAGATCCAGTGGGTCAATGGAGTGCCTGGTTGCAACAAAACAACTTGGGTGGTACGACACTTCGATGTGGATGGGGACGTTATCATCGCCACAACAACTGAAGCAGCCAAAGATCTAAGAGAAAGGCTGGCACACCGCATAGGTAACTTAGTGAGAACTAAGGTGCGCACCATGGCCTCTACTCTTGTAAATTGGTTTCCGAAGTTCTGAAAGTTGCAACCGTCTAATGGTGTATGAGGCTCTCATGAATCATTTCGGAGCTATAGTGATGGCTTTGAGGCTGTCTGGTGCCAGTGAACTTATCCTCATCGGAGACGTTAATCAGCTACCTTATATTGATAGAGAAAACCTCTTCGAGATGAGGTACCATCGCCCTAACCTGGTCGAAAACATCAGCCAGGAGTTGTTATGTACGCACCGGAACCCCATGGATGTAGCGTATTCATTGAGGGTACACGGATGTATATTCCTAAGCAATCCAGGTCAGATCTCTAGAGCAGAAAAGATACACGGGTGCGTTAATACCCCATAACCTCCCCAACACCCTCATTTTGGTCCACACTCAAGAAGAAAAGGAAACCCTTATCAGCCAAGGGTATGGACTGGGGTCGGGGTCGCGCATCCTTACCATCCACGAAGCTCAAGGTCTAGGTCAAGGTCTCAAATTTCGCACGCGGTCGTCGCAGTTTCACAGCACACCAGGTCTTTCACATACTTCGCCGACAACGAGGAAGACGCCATCAGCCGCTTTGTGTGGCGTGTGACGACTGTGTCACTTAAGGTCATCGTAGACTATTATTTAAAGATGGCCATTGAAGACCGGAACGCGGTGGTGATGTAGGCTCTGAGCGCTATAAGTAGTAATATGGAAAATGATAAATAAATAATTTGAGAGGTGTGTATTCCTGGAGAACTCATGCTCGCCAAGAAGTTCTTGCGTGCGGCGGCGTCGTGTGGCGGGTCGTCCTCTTCCCTCAAACACGGTCGAGGAGGGCGACGGCCGGCACACGCGTTCTGTTCCTAGTATACACGCAACATAGGTACGAGTAATTCGTGTTTTTAAAATCAGCGTAGAGTTCTCTTGTAAAGCCTTTAGTTATAAGTAATATTGTTCAATCTTATTTAAAAAAAATGTATATCTTAATTAGCACAGACCCTGGGCCTGGAGTCTGTGGAGTGTAATAATTTTATTTTAAAAAAATTGCCTTTCCCTAAAGCTCTTCCCGAGGTGCACAAGACTTATTGTATTATTATTATTATTGTATTACTATTGTCACGTGACATCGTCAAAACGGACTTATTTCCAGCAGTGACCATTCTATACCAAAGTTTACGATTACATTTATGCCGTGATGGCCCATTTCGTAAAGCGTGCCTTCCCCCATCCGCAGAGCTGTACAAGCACTTCCTGGAGGGCGCGGAGTCGTTCGACACGCGCACGTGGCTGGCGGCCGTGTGCGTGGTGATGGGCACGCTGGTGGTGCTGGCGGCCGGCACCTGCGCCGTGCTCTGCCGCGAGTGGCGCCGCTCCGGTGAGCGCCCCTAGCACCCGCCCCACTACCGCCCGTTGCCCAGGCTCTACTTCCTCTGGCAGTAGACGTACACTCTTCATTTCACGGGCGACATTTATCTAGTAGACGCAAGGGCGACATTCCTCTGGCAGTAGACTTACACCTTTAGCTACATAAGCGACATACTCTCAGTCAGCGCGTACCAACTTCGTCTTCCAGTAGTATGAGTCGTACTGCGACGTGCGCCCTTAGCACCGCCCCACTACTAGCCCCCTGCCTAGGCTCTACTTCCTCTGGCAGTAGATACAAGGCCGAGTTTCCTTCAGCAATTGATTTATACCTTTGGTTGAAAATCTTCTGTCGGTCAGCATGTGCCAACTTCATCTTCCAATAAGCTAATATACCATGCTATGCTGTGTTCCCCTACCGCATCTGCCGAACTATCACCCTTTGCCCAGTCTCTGTTTTCTTTGGCACTAAAGTTAGCCATCTTTGCAAGATACTGACGTTAGTCGGCGTAAGCCAACCTCCACGGACAGTAAACCCAAATATTCTCTACCTAGATCTTTTCAGCATATTATTGTCGGTCGATGCGGACGATTTTTTTTTTGACAGTTCACTCTTTTTACAAATCTAGGGGTGGACTGCTCTCACAATTCGAGTTCTTCTAGCAATAGAAAAAAGACAACCAGATAATGATGACGCAAAAGTTGTCTATTGAGACTTCACTTATTGTTACTAGTTTTTCACTTATACTACCTGTGACTTAACTGAGAAATTAGATTTTCGCGGCATTTTCCACAAAATTTGTTAAGTCTTCCTGCTTCAATTAACCCGATGATTTTTTACTGCACAAGGGTTTCATCCACCCGTTGTACTCCTGACTATTCTTTCATCCTCCCGACATCCTTTAAAGTAGCAAATTGATTTTGAAGTTGGTCGCGCTGTACTGTTGGAAAAACTATAGTTTCTAGCCAAGTGAATGATCTAAAAATACATTCTAGCCAGAAATCAGGGACCTCTTAGGGTTGGAACAACTTTAATTGACAATAGACAGAAATTTAGTAGGTATTAATTTATACAAACTTTACGAAATCGTTTATAGCCGAATCATAGACAAAACAATATTTGAACGAATCTAGATTTATTTTGCATGCAATGGTTGTGGTTAGAAATAAACAAAATCATAAAGGCATTCACTCGGTTAGTTGATAAAATAACGATTTCAATTCCATAGTTTATGAGCAACGGCCATAGACAAAGTCGGGGTTCATCCTATGACGTAGACACAGCCATCGAATGCCCAACGTATTCTGTTTCGTATTACTAAGCTGAAATAAATAGAGACAACATTGGGCCTTCGTTAGCCAAACGTGCGCGCGATTTGTGAAATAACTATTACGATAGGATATACACGTAGATTCGATAGGCAATACATTGGTGATTGGGTTGCGGCGTATAACAACTTAGTCCTATTAAAGTGTAGGTATTTTTTTTACTAAACGCTAGGAATCTCATTGTTTTCGTATTATTTCTGAACAGAAATCGTTTGTATAATATGTAAATGATATTGACAAATTAATTAATTTGTGAATTGAAAGTGTTCACCTGTTCTAGAATTACGATGAAAAATTCGTACAAAAATCAATAGTAAAATAGTGTCAGGGAGTTTCAAAAGCACATACATTCTTTACGGTATGGTTCTTGATGAAACATTACTCAAAACTTTTTTTGCATTATTGGACATTGATCATATTCACAAAAATATTTGTAAAGCGAATTGATTTTTGTACAAACAACGGAACTAACACCAAAGAAACTTATGAATAGGTAAAAAAATAATACGACAAAACAATTTTGCTAAAATTTGTTGCATAATTACATATAGTAAACTATATGAATAAGAAACTAGCAATATTTTAAAGACTTCTTTATTTCTAGTTGTAAGTAGAAAGTACAAGTAATCATCACTTATATTTTTTAAATTTCTACGCACATTCTTTTCAAATATTAAAAAAAAAAATTAAAATTAAAGCCAAGTTAGAAATAAATGATATAATGTATTTACTTAGTGCCAAGAAGTAGAAATAACTACATTGATATATTTCAAATCTTTTTTCATTAGGTTTAGTATTTTTTATAAAAAATAAATAAATGGAATTGATAAAAATAAAAAAGATAATAAAGTAATATAACTTTCCCTTTATATGCTACGCGATTGGTGCTATGCATTGATATTAGTGTTTAAATGTTATATTTAATTTGTATAAAAAAAAACAAATGATTCTCGCTCCTAGTTACCGTTTGCTGTAATTTTCGCTAAAATTTTAACTAATATGTAAAAGTAAAACATTTGGGAATTGTTTAAAGGCTAAACAAGACTCTATATAGTGGCATAGTTGCCTATACTTGTCCAAAAAAATCCTAAAAGCAATGAACCGACAAAGTCGATGAGTGCTAACATCAAGTTTCGTCAGCCATAATGTGGTTTGAAAAATGTGTAATAAATTACAAATCGTGTCCAATTGGACATTTTTCTAAAAAAAAAATATAGTTGTACGGACCAAAGATAAACTACAAAGTGTCAATTAAAACAATAGGTATTCCAAAAGTGACAGTTATTCTGGCGTAGCGCCTTTTAAGACATTCCTATAAAATAGAAGCAAAAATAGTCGTCTTATTGATATATTTACCTTAGAATTAGAAGTAATGCTAGAATTCTAAATATAGAAAAAAAAACTAACATTTGTCAAAAATGACATACATAATAAATAAATGTATAACTTAGTATACATAGAGCCATTATTGTTCTAATGCTTTGTTCAATAAATAATTAGACATCTCATTACACATTTAAATAATATAAATTGGTAACTTGATAAAATTAGAGTATAATATAATTAAATAGATATACAATAAACAAAGTAAAGTTATGTTATAAGGCTTTGCAGCTCATTTTACAAATTATATTCTTGCCAAAAGTATACTATTTACATTGTAAGCGTCGCGTCGGATAGATATGTGAAATGCCTTGAGTTATATTTCCATATACAAATATAGTAAACATAGAATCACCCAGTGCCATTTCTTTCGTCTAGAAAAAACACTAAAACTACGACGAGGATAATGTATGAATAATTACATAAAACTCATTATTGCTCACACCAAAAATAATACTTAAACATAAGATTTTATTAATCCAATAAAGTAACTGACGATCTTGCCGCTTAAAACAGTTATTCATTAATCAAAGTGAATCTTAATCGTAACAGTTCATTAAACCGAATACCAATAAAATGGCGATATAGTATACACAGTATATTATGATATAGTGATATATACACAAGTTAAAGTTCTCTATTCACTGAATTACCTTCTTGTATATACAATTTTAATCACGTGATAATCTATGTAGGACCACATGCAATATAATCTTGGACCACTATTGTATAACTTTTTCTAAGCTTTTTCTATTAGAGATTGCTAAAATATAATCTTTAATGCATATAATGCACAATTCAATTGATAAGCACAAGTTATAACTATGCTAGTGATAAAAAATGGGACAGGATCATATGAATTTCTAAAACATTTTGCATGTTATTAAAACATAAACAGGTAGCAATATAATTATAAAAGTGTATTATGTATATTAAAATAAAAATAGTGTTTTATTGATAGGTACTATAGGTAGGTATATTATTATAAGAGCTTTTTAATTACTTTTTTGTAGTAATATAGATTTTATATTACTTACTATTTTCGATCGAGTGGCTTCGCATAGCGCTCAATTACAATTTGAATATGAAGTGATTTTCGTACAGTTTTTATGTGGAACAAATTTCGTCATAAAATGAAACAACGAGAACTTAATTAGAATTGTATCGCTTCAAAATTTGTACGAAACTCATTTCGAGCAAAATATTAATGATTAATATTTTGCCACCGTATTTTAGATTTTAGAAACTCGCTCTCGCTACGCTCGTTTCTTATATCTAGAGCCCGAGAGCGAGTTGAACTATTCGCATGTATATTTTGCATTAACTACGACATCGATGCCAAGTATTTGCTGAACTTTTTATTCATTCGAATTTTTTTCTTCTTTCCCTCTATCGCACTCGCTTGGAACGCACGCTTGGACTGCGGGGCTGCACACTAACAAACAAATACACACACCGAATGGTACGTATTACTAACCACATGTAGAGTGCAGCGAAGAGCAAGACGTCATAGAGTTAGTGCCTAATATAATCTTGAACCCCGGGTTTATGGAGATGGACCCGATCAGGCCCCGCGAGCGTGTGTCATCTATCATCAAGTCGACAGAATGCCCCGGCCCCGGGAAGCCGCGGAGAGTCTGATTTTCGTCCATACTTAATCTAAGGATATTCTACCGCACCGATTCTGGGGTGATGTCATGATTGCAGCCCACAGGCGACGGTTACATGGCCGACTGTGAAGTCCACATATGAAGTTTAGTATGAGTACCTTGCAAGTCAGGATGGCCGACTGTTAGCCATACTGTCGCCTGCAATCGTGTCAATCAACGATTTTGAGTCATTTTGATCGATCGTCGTAGCGCGCTCGGCATGCTTGGCTGTTTTGTATCTGTTTAAAGTCATCAGAGGGGGTTTTCATATCAAATGAGCTGTCAACACGAGTGGCAGTGTTGCCATTTTTAAAATATACAGAGAGTAAATGACAGGTTTTATCGTGGAAGCCTATATTCATCCATCCAGAGTATTGAAACTGAATATCTAAATTCTTCCGATCCATTGATTTTGTAAGAGTTTTAAGGTTAGACGAACATATCAAGCATGAATGGTGATATGAGAATCGGAGTGGTAAAGTATCCTTAGGTTTTTAGCGGTTGCGCTTATATGCGATAGCGTTCACAGTGCTTGCCAAGTTGCATCTCTCCAAAGGTGAATTTTATCTGGTGTCTAAATTAAGACCCTGAGCATAATTTGATTAAAAACACATAACTTTGCCTCTGTTAGACTTGAAAATTACTATTTCGATATTTTATTTGTGAATTTATATCTTTTTGGTTTCATTTTTTCAATTAAAACTTAAAGGAAATCAGTGAAATTCTATTCATATTCCTGTAATGCTGTCGTCACACTTAATCAAGAAATTACCATGTTTCAATTAAATTTTTATGAATCTAATCAGCATAAATCGCTGCTTCATTTTATTTCAATATAAAGCATAGTAAAAATAAGTAAAACATATACAATTTTCAAGTCTAAAAGGTTCAAAGTCGTGTGAAAATCAGGCATTATCTTATTCATGTGAGATATTAACTTTTTCACATACATACCTATATTTGGATGATTGCATTTTTTAAATTAAAAATCCTTCAACCTTGTTTATTTTCTGATATTTTAATGACTTAATTTTGTGCTACATTTATTCCCATCCGATAGTTTTACCTCTTGAGATACAACTGAAGGCGTTATAATAAGCTTTACCTAAAACTGAGAGAGATCTTTCTAGTTTTTAAGTGGTTCAGGAGGAGTTCACCGGTATACTCGAGATTGTCTCCATCTCTGTCACTCTTGTTAAAAATAATACGAGAAAGAGCGTGAGCGTGAAATAATCTCGATTGTGCTACAATATCTTCTCTATGTTAGACTGTAGTGTGGAGGTTGCCATCTTAAAATATGTAACTAGTATTTTTATTTTTTAAATATGAACTGAATGCTTGCATTTACTTTTGATACTTTTACAAGACTTTTGGCGTGTACATCGACGCTTTTTATTATGATATTCCTTCTGGCAACCCCTGATTACTGAGTATGTACTACATTTTTAGAAAAAGTATTGCTTATCGTTCAATAAAATTGTTAATGTTGCTAGATATACAATGGTATTATAGTAGGTATATTTTAATTACTTATATATTTTTTGCAATATTAGATATCATATTTTTATAACGAGATCTCACATTAAATTAAGGTGTCATTGGAAAAGAAAAAAATAGACTAATTTGTGATTGTTTTTATGCGTGTTTATTTTCGTGATTGTGATTTATGCTGTGATTTTTTTGGTTTTAACATACTTGTGGTGGATATTCGTGTATATGGTTGTATAGACTTAGGTATTATGGTTATATAAGGCATGTTGTGAAAATTGTGAACGGCCTAGAGATATATTTGGTTTCGATATCAATTCGGTATCTCTAGTAAAAAAATAAATAAAACACTGGGAACCTCACATAGGTCTAGTTATTCAATGATATAATTTTAATCTAATGTAGATTAAAATTATAACATTTTGTAGCAAACATTATAACGTTACGATAACCATATCATAATAAATAAATTAAAAATTTGAATGGAACCCTTGATGAAAAAGTCTTTCCAAAAGTCTAAATGAGTAAAACAAAATTATGAAGAGTTGGGTATCAATTTTGGTGTTAGTATTTATTTATTAAAATTTTCGAATTGCCAGGAATACATTGCAATGTTATTCATAGATGTACACAAAGAATATGAATAATGTGGTCTCAAGATTTCGCCACAATTTTCACAACACGCCGTATATCGGTTGGAGACTGGTGTTAAGTATATAATATTATATACATTCAGTAGGATATATGTAGCGATATTGTATTTAGATAGTAAGCTTTAAATGAAGCGTGTCATGATAGCGTATTCGTTCAATAATTACACTAGCGTAAGAAAACACTGCTTTGTACTAACGAAAATGTTCATAAAATTTGAATGACAATATGATAGTGAACGCGTTGTTAACTAATATTAAATCCCACAATATATCCCCGAACACTTGAAGGGCAATGAGGCAAATTTTTGTCGTGATTTTTAAACATATATATATTTTTTGAGCGCGTCACGGCAAATATATGAAAATATAAAGATGTTGTGAAGTACAGAGTGGTTTATTTTTATATATGGAGTGTATGCATATCAGGGGCGCCTTAGAAATTATAAAAATCAATTATATACGATTCTTCCCTTTCACTTCTTTCTAATATTTCATACTATGGCATGAATTTAGAAATTCTAATAGTATCTAACAATATCATTGATCAAACTTAGACTTTTCAACTAGACACAAGCGTTTTATTTTGATAGCACCGTTAGTTAGATAAAATACCGGTTTTAACTCACGTATAATATACGGCCCAATTATAAGGTCACAATTATAAGGTAGTAAAACTATGATGAAAGAGTTACTTTTTTTTACTTTTTAAACTCGCGTGAGAATACATTATATTAGATAAAATACCGGTTTTAACTCACGTATAATATACGGCCGGGCCGTATATTATACGTGAGTTAAAACCGTATAATATACGGCCGTAAAATACCGGTTTTAACTCACGTATAATATACGGCCGGGCCGTATATTATACGTGAGTTAAAACCGGTATTTTATCTAATATAATGTATTCTCACGCGAGTTTAAAAAGTAAAAAAAAGTAACTCTTTCATCATAGTTTTACTACCTTATAATTGTGAGAAAAATCTTGAGGCGCAGAGACAATATTTTATATGCGCCGTTTGGGGAATAAAAATGTATTTCTACTTTTTCCAGAAACTTAAGTTTGAACTAAGGGTCAAATTAGATACTTGCTGAGCGTGTCTTTCATCTAGATAAGGACAATAATCAATTTGTAGCCCACATGATTCATGAGTGTCAAAGTTGGATAGACGCACTCACATGTCACTTACAATGTGCATTCATTCCTTCGTCTCGTTCAATGGCTAGACATTTTATTTTTACAATATCATTTTTTTTTTACAAAATGCATAACGCTTGTTCTATGTTGTAAGGTCTAAGCTAAAGTAAATTTATAAATTCTTGCTAATATGAACTCTACGTAATTTTCCTATTCTCATTGCCTTTCTGTGTTTCACTACCTAATTTGAAAATAATGTTTATTTGAAAAATTCTTCATGTATTGTGGCTCCGAGATATAAAATTTTTATTCTAAGAGTTTGGTACATTAAAATGTATGAATGACCATTTATAATACCTGCCTGGTATTAATCATAATAAAACCTGAGTTAACAAAAACATCACTATTCTAAAAAGAAGAAAAACATCACTATTTCAAAAAGAACAACATCGGGGGTAGGTACTGCGGCGTTTCGAAGCGCAAGTTTCGAAGGCCAGGATTCGCCCCGAGGGGCGAAACGCCGGGGACGATATAGGAAGAGGTTGGATACCCATTCTTTTTTTTACCCAGGAAAATTCCTTGATAATACCACCGGCCTAGGGAGATTGGTGGCTATGTGGGAGTCCCGCCTAGTCGGTATACCCACTAAAAAACCTGGGTGTTCCATTCCATCACAGCGCCTGGTGTCGAGTCTTCTACTCTTCTGTAATTTCTTTGTCCGCCCCCCCAAAAATTTGTTAGTTTATATTTTCTTTCATTTTTCTAGGGTGGAAAAAAATTGGGCTGTACCCCTCGTAGAGAAAATAATAGTCAATAGCTACATGAAGACTGTTATTTTTGTAATATTCAGTATAAATCGGGCCGACGCCAATTTCAACTATGACTATGGCTATATAACTCATCATTTTTTATATCTCGGACTTCGGAGCCACAATACATATCGTACCTCCTTGACTCTATATTCCTATTCGGCGTTGTGCTTGCTTCCAAAACGAATATTCTAGAATTAAGTAGATATCTACATATTCTACATGCGTGTATAATATGCGCGTGCTGTCCGTCTTCAATTATTGTGTACGTGCTGATAATATTATGTCAATTATGTATTTTAACTTTAAGGGTTTATACGGAACGGCTATACTAAGCGTACGTACGCGTAAGCGGAAAAGCTCAAATGATACTCTAATAAAATCAAGAAAAAAAGCTGTTATAGGCCGCACCACACAAATTGGCGGATGTGAAACTACCTAGCTACAAGCTGCGCAATATCCAATCCTGGCTTAAGCTCACATAAAGCCGCACGTTGATTAGCCATTGCGCAGTTTGTAACTAACTTCACATCCGCTAACTTGTGTGGCGCGGCCTGTACACCGATGAAATTTTATTTATATCCTATTCAAGTCTGTCTCAAGATATTGATGAAAATACAGCTGACGTATAAATACGCTATATTTATTACCATTTTAAAACCAAAACATGTATATGAGAGTACAATAGCCACCTTTTAGCCTAGTATCGCCGTTCCTTGTAACCTTATCTACTTCTTGTCGGTGTATCGTGCTTGCACTGTTTCACTTATTACTTATAAGACTATGGCCGTTCTTTTTGATAACTAATAGTTTTTTTCTGGCATAAAAAATGTCAAATATAATTTAACATTCAGAGAGTTCATTGGTTCAGTTTTTTTTATTCCTTTAAGCCTTCATACGCCTTCTGATTTGGTCGAAATCAATTTGGGGTCGACATTCAACATTGCTTCTTCATTGACTGTGCCGATATAAGGATGGCTTGTTGGACCCGACCGCCTCCAACCAGTATGAATGATAATTTTGGTCCGATCACGTTACACACGATCCGATTTGACGATTGGCTAAAACTAAATCCGGGCGTGTATGAGGGTTTTAACAATTAAGTAATTTGCAATAAAAGTACAAATGAATATTTTTTTCCTTTCACTTAATAACTTGCGGTCATGGTCGAGTGTGTCTGCACCTGTCTCGTCTTTAAACGTTCTTCCTTACAAATTAACAATATTTTTGTATAAATCACGCTAAAGTTATATAACATACAAACATATATGTATAATTAGATAATGCACGTTCAGAATCAAACAGACATTGCATATTTTATCATTATTGTCTTGAATCAAACATATGGAATTTATTTTTAAAATATCAAAATTGTATATTTTTTTTCTATCGACAGTTAGTCTACAATATCCGTATCTTTGAACACATTATTATTATATACTACGGGACTAATCGCGCACTAAAATTACGAGATAAATAAATACCTCCTCATCCCGACGTTTCGGCCGAGTTGCATCGACCGTGGTCATGGGTAGTCTACCCGTAGTCGTATATTTATTAGTCCCGTAGTTATAATAATAATACCCGTATCTTAGGTAGGTAATGGTTTCCAACCATAAACGGAGTGACTGCGAATTAGAAATACTCTAGAATTTACGAGTAGTTGAGGGCGTCACTATGACCAACTGTTACCAACTCTGAAATTGCGAAGAAAAAATCAGCTGTTCCATATATTTTGCCATGGTTCAAGGAACTTTTAGTATGGAACAGCTGTTTTTTTTTTGCACTATTGGTTTTAGCCCCGTATCGAATATTGATCATAATGATGTGAACAACTATTTCCTAGACCCCTAGAGTATTTCTAATTAATTCGAACTCACCCCGTACTGAAAATATACATACGTCTATGACTTATTTTTTTTGTCAAAAAATATAAGCACGTAGAAAATCTGTACAAATGAAAACAGTTGACCCCACAAGACCTAAGACCCTACCCTCTATCTAGTTTCCCAATTTAGGTAAGTAGGGATAGGGAATCGGGCTGTGCGCTAAATTTTAAAAGATAGGTTCATCTAGAAACGAGGGTGCATCGAAAATTACTACCGTATTCACGGACTTTTGGAATGTAATGGTCTTGTTTTAACCACAATTTTATTCACCCACTGGTAGCGGTCTGGGTTCTGTGTTCCAAACATTTATAAAAGGCGTATGCTTCTGCATACTCAGTCTAAGTATAAATCATGGTATGATATGATTCTACTCATATCCGTAAATAATTTTATTGCTGCTTTTCAAAGGAGACTAAGCCTGTTCTGCTCATTACACTCTATCTATTTTGAATATAGGTACGGGCTAACATACAGACGAACACAAAATGTTACCCAATATTACTCGTAAAAGCCAAGTAAAAATATTGTTCAAAATCTGAGGTCCAATTCTTGTACTATCCCGCGGCATCGACTGCGGGGAAATTGAAAAAATTAAAACCCTTTTCAGCAACTGTCTAATTGTTCCTTGGACAATTAGACCTCCAGAACTCTGAATCTAATTTAAAGCAACGCCAGTGGGTTCTGTACTTAATTATTAAATTCATGTATATTTTTTCTAGTAAAATTTTAGTAATTTTGCGGCTGTAAAAATAATTTCAAAGTCCCGATTGAATACGGATATGAATAGCTAGAATATGAAATTGATAGGTAGCTTGTAGCGAATGGTTGTATTAGCTTAGTTTCAAACGCTAGCGTAGAGAGAGTAAACTATACGACCGAGAGACTATGGCATGGCATCAAAGAAAAGTTTTTCTACGGATATAATGAATTTTTTGGATGACTGCACGCTTTTTAACACATCTATATCTTTAGTACGGCAATTAGAAGTATTACATCAATTTTTTGTCATACTCGTAAGACTGGAGAAAATATGTAGTAAACGTTGTAAAGAATAGTTTGACTCTTTGCCGTACTCGAGGTGTTGAATTGGGATATATTTTAGACTCGACCATATTAAGTTGTTGCTATCGATTTGTGATTTTTTTGGTCTTAAATGGTTGTTGCTTAGACACTACACTCAAACACGGTTCAAGGTAATGGCAACATAGTAGCCTTTTGGTAGTCTATCATTGTACGTGTTGTACTATAATCATTTTAATAATGGCTTCTTTAGATTGTCTGAAGAAATCTTCATCACCTGAAAGAAGCCTAAGAATCTGTATAAAAAGTTACGAATCTTATATTGAGGCACCTAAAACGCATTTTCTACTAACGTCGCTTTGGCAATACACGCGACTGGCTTTTTCCGCGCCGGCAAGTTGAGACGTATGTAATACGATACAAGGTTCAAAAAACTTGTACTGCCGCCGCTTTACACGAGTAATGTCTCTTCTAACAAGGTCGGGCCTAGAATACCTATATATTTATCGGTGATGGGAAACTTTTTATATGTAACTATAATATTGTTTATAATAATTTACCATATTTTGTCTGAACAAAAATATCATCTATTATAGCCTGCCTTCAAACGCATGTAATATTTACTTTTATTCATTTCTCTTAACACGAAACGTAAGTAACTAAGTAACATGCTTTAAATATTAGATTTTAAATATGCAGCTTTAAATATAGGATCCGATCTACAAAACAACTCGCGGAATTCGAATGTATGTAAATGACAATAGTTGCTAAAATATCACATGAAATAATAAAGCGAGAGAAATTCATGTGATTCTGTCTCAAAGTAATTAAATGTGCTAATTCACTTGCAATGCGTCAATTTCCGTAAAATTCACATTATTTACTGTTAAGTCAATTTTCTCTAAACAAAGAAATAAATTGATCATCTAAGTAATCGATTCGCCCATTTACAATTAAGGGTATAAAATGCTATACAAGTACTGTATACTTATTAGATTCTAAATAACTACCAAAGACGTTTAAAACTGCAGCAATCTAACTGCAAAAATTGGGATTTATGTTTAAATAAAAAAGCAGTTATTCTTAAAACCCGTATTGATATTGTATTACGACTCATTTTTCAAATGCACGACTATGTTGTGTGCTTCCAGCTTTATGTGCGCACTGAAATTCGTTGCCTTTTTGGCATATTGATGTTACAGTTACGTTTGCTCTTTAGAAGTTAAAACTAAATAAGTTTACATTCATAATATTAATTATGTAATAATTACTCAATCATGATATTATTTTACAACATCCCTCGAATATTGTATTTTTTGTTATTGCTTTACATTAAACTGTATCTATATAATAATTTAGATTTAAGTAACTATCGCCTTAAATTATAGTGCGTCCATATTGTTGCAGTCGTTTTTTTATTTCTATTATATTAGAACCTGCATTCGGAGCTATACTTTTGTACGTTTCTAAATTTTTTTAGAAAATTATTCAGTAAAAAATCAAAGTACCTTTGGGTCCTTCGGAGAATTTAAGATTGTTTTTAAATTTTGTTGACGATTTAAATCTGCCTTCTCTCTTTGATTTTGATTAACCTAATGTATTATTTTTTAAAAAACGTGCAACGGACATACCTCTTACTGCAAAACAGGTTCTTTTATTAATTGCTATGTAAGTTAAGTACCGATATTTTTCATAACTACTGCTGAAATTTGAATTTAATCTTTCATTGTAAATTACCACTGATTAGGGCGACGATGAATCTCATACATGTTCTATAGTGCTATGCTAACTAGTGTACAATTAGGTATACACACACGAATCATATTGCAACGCGATTGATATTATGGCCATTACGATTCATCACAAATAATGTGTAGTTTTTACTTGTGATTGTTCATATTTTTGACTCTATATTTTGACGAGTACGCGCTAGTCTATATTTGATCCGCGCGAATATGCAATGAAAATCGATGTTTGGAAAGTAATAGTAAGCGTTATTTCTGTCTCACGAACCTCCATAGGACACACCAATGACGGACGTTACCTGCTCACCAGCGACACCATCCAAAATTGCCCATTATAAAACTAATGTTCATTCTGTATTCGCTATCATTGTACCTGTTTACTCTTGTTGTTTTGATAAGATCATTAGTGTTGTGCCCTTTTTGGGTAAATTTAGGTTATTTGGGTTGATGGGTAAAAAGTTTTACACTCGCGTCAGGGCAGACGTTCGTAGGACGGAGCGACAGTAGACCGCCGCGCGCCGGCGCGGGGTGCAGAGAGGAAGTAATATCCCCTTCTCTTTCAGCCGCGCGGCGAAAATATAGCTAATGTATTTACCACATAAATGATATTACTTTATATGTTCAAGTTTTCATTTCTGCCGGCACTCCCGGAGTGCAAACCGTTGTTTTTTTTTTTACCTAATATGAGGTGTGAAAATCGCTTTTTCTACTTGCTTTTTGTACTTTTATCTATTTGTTAACAAAGTGATTAATGAAAGGGTTTTTTTTAAATAGTGTCTATTATTTTCCAGGACAATAAATTAGTGATAAAATATGAACAATCTCATTGACTTCATCTACCATTCACGTACATAATCATAGATATAACAATCATATAATATGTTATTGTTTTTATAGTTTTGTATAAGCATTGGAATTTTCCTTTTAGATCGCAATAATGTAATAGAGCTGAAAACGCTCTTTTCTATTGTAATACCTAATAGTTTCTATTATACTTACTATATGTGCAATTTTTTAATATTTTTGCAAATCAGAACATAATTATTGTTTATGTTTACACTTCACGTTTTCAGAAATACATCAGTGCCTATAAATAAAATATTATTATGTTAATCAATAATTGTGATATGTTCCCAAAATTATGTGCAATATTACTGTAGAGTGCAAGTCACTTATTGAAAATCGTGTATTTTGAACTGACAGCGAATGAAATAGAGTTCAATCTGATTTATCGAATATAACTAAAACTACGGATGTCTGCGAGGATTAAATTTTATTCTAAACAATGTTATTAATTATTATAAACCATTTATTATTTCAAATGTCAAATGTATATATCATCTAGGTACCAATTCCATGTATGTTCAAGTCAAGCAAATAAATAAAAAAATTACTTACTAGTTTTCGGGTGGTCGATCGCAGTTGATACTTATAACTGGGCGCTGCCGTGGCTCGGATTATAGCTACGTTAAATTGAGATAGCGAGTTATTTTAACTGTTTGACCACTTCACATATTTTTGGTCAGTTTTAAATATGTAATAAAGGCTCTACCTCACTGGGTCACCATGGTTACACTACCTTTTTGTCCTAGTGAGGTAGATCTCTAACGCCGTGCAGGGCATCCAGCCTATATGAATTTACTTTTTAATAATAGAGTTGGTAGCCTTATTATGTATAAAAAAAATGAAACTGACTGCTCTAAAGTTTTAATCAAGTAGTCCACTTACGTTTTGCAAAATTTAAATATTGTACTGTCAGTTCGTATCCATGATTTTTAGTGAGCGATCGATTTAAGAAATATGTTGTGATGCCATTTCATGATACAATGTTGTGGTGGTGGTGATGGACGTGCTGATGTTGGAAATCATTCCCATTAAAAGTACATTTTACACAAAACTTCTTTATTTTATTTATTATTCCACTAAAAAAGATAGCTTTGACTTAGGTAACTAATTAATATAAATAAATAAATAAATATTTTGGGACATCTTACACACGGCCTCCGACCCCAAACCATATTATTATATCTTCTTTGCCCAAACTAAGTCAAGCTTGTGTTATGGCTGCCAGAGACTGATATACTACATAAACTTATTTTTAAATACATACTTATATAGATAGTGACTAAATAACACCCAGACACAGAGCAAACACTTATGTTCATCACCTAAATATTTGCCCTGGGTGGGGATCGAACCCACGCCTCTTTGATCCAGAAGTTAGGGTCACTAACCACTGAGCCACCGAGGCAGTAATAAATAATACGTTGTATGGGAAAGTTCCTTAATTACCAACAGCAGGGTCTTCAGCAGCTGTTTACGGCTTTACTTTGTCCAGCTTTTCGGCCAAAATAATTTTCTGTAATCAGACAGAGATAATGAAATATGGGGTAGCTTAGTTTTTAACTCACTTACATTGCTCTCTTTGAACGAGATCTGCCACCGGAACAAATATAATTTGCTTAAAAGTCTAGTGCTATTAAAAATAGATGAATAGGTATCTTCTAAATTGCGAGCTTTTTCTTCAACCACATCTTCTCTTAACGTCAGACGAGATGAAGGTGAAATGTGGACTTATTTGCCTTAAAAAATCTAAGATTGGGTAGGTAAGTAAGTACAATACGACTATTACACACTGTAATAGAGGTTACTGTAATAATGTGAAATCTCCAGAAGTATTAAGAGACAGGGTACTAGTACTACAGCCTACGGGCAAAAAATCCTCTTTGGTATACTGAGCGCCACACAAATTGAAGGATAGGAAGTTAGCCGCAGATGACACTTCGCCGTGATTCGCTAATTATTGCGCATGTGTGCACAATGCCTATACAAATGGCGAAGTAGGGAACGCGCGGGAGACATGAGGTTGGCGGGCGGGTGTGCCCCGGCGTTAGGTCTCTGGCGCGTACCCATATTTCGGCTATTACGCATAACTTCCCATTCTTCAATTTGTGTGGCGCTCAGTATACTACTAGTGGCACTTGCAAGAAGATACATTATGGTACCTTCATATCCACAGTCGCGATCGCTTCTTTCAGCTCCTCTAGCCCAGGATCGTCCGGCGCGAACACCTGGATCTCTGCGAAAAACTTTTGCATCTTCTGCACCAAATCGTCGTCGAAACGACGTCGCTTGTGCTTGGGTGGAGGCTTCACCTCCTCGGGTGGTTCTGGTGGGTCCTGGAAACTGTACCTACCTTATTATTTATTATAACAGACTAGCTGACCTGTGTATTATTTATTATTAGATTAGCTGACCTGGCAAACTTTATGCCGCCTCTGGTGAAATATATGAGAAAATTACTTTTCTTCACTTTTTGTTCTTGAATTTTAGGGTTTTCATTAGAATATTTACACAGTTGTTACTCATGCGTAGATTTTTTATGGCACATACAAGTCTAAGTTCCTGTTTAGGCCACTTAATATATAGTTGAAATGTGCAATAATTTCCTTGATAGAAATTTCATGATGTTTTATGAGTTATTCTACAATTTGGTACCTAAGCACTGCGAACAAAATAAAGTAAGTACTTATCGTAAAAAATTATAAGAGTCGTCCAGTAGCCAGCAGATGAGTAGGATGCGAATAAATTCGCTTTACGTCAATTTGATCCAGCTTATTATTTCTCTATGACAGTGTGTCTAATTTTACAGGTGGATTTCTTACATACAGTCCGAAAGGTGAATAACCTGTTGTTTGTTTGTTGTTTTTATACCTGCTCATGGATTCGATGAATCCTGGGGGGAAGGCGTCGAGCGCTATCTTCAGCTGCTCCCACGGACCGACTACACTTCTGCTCTGGTACTGGAAATATTAATACCTACTTACAAGGTGAGTAGCAACTATACATACCTACTTTGATTAATAATTTTATAACTACTGACTTTATAGTAGGTATTGAAATTCGTGATGTGACGAGGATGGTGCTATTTTATCGGTTTTCTGTGGGTGCAACGCGACAAAATGACGAGTTACAGTAACTATAGCCATGCCTGGCGCACCCTGGACGCCTTCACCGAATGACCGATCCCTCTACCATAGCGGTGCAACCTGACAACGACATCTTAATTATTCTTACCCGCCGGAACCTATCGTAGTCAATCTCTGAATCAGTCATAGCCCTGGACAACGCTATGCTAGAGTCGGTAGAGTAGGTAGCAACGTCGCATTCATCAGTGCTGGTGGTTGCCAGGCTGTCGCTCCGACTGGGGCAGGGTGGTGACTCCTCCGGCTCCCAGATGTAAGGAGACAGGGTCACGTCCGGCAGCTCCAGGTCTTCCACCAGCTCTGATCGGCTCGCGGGGATCGAGCTTAGGAAGGCTTCGAACATTTGCATCTTGTGGATACCTGCGAATACTCACGTAGGTGAGGTGACACCAATATGTGTTATGTGTAATCCTATGGCGACGATAGTGCGTGAAGTAGAATTATTATTATAGAAGTTTAGACTTTAGAGGCTACGAACATTTTTTTCTTTGTAGTTTAGGAAATAATCTTGTAGATGCTTAAGCTTGTATGAGCCAGGTTGCTAGCTCTAGTTTCAGAGTTTTTACGCCGCCTGACGCCCTTTTCACGTAAAAAGGCTGCTATAATATGGGATAATATTCTGTTTCAGCTATAAATATAAAAAAGAAACTGGCAATAAATATTATTAATCAGTAGGTGCTTCAGGTGGTGTTTGAGCAATTAGTTCTAATTTTACTCGATGCATGAAATACCATTTAAATTAGCAATGCAATCATTAATCACTATCAAAATTCTGTAGAATAACTTGTAACTTTCATGACTTTACTTTTCAGATCCCTACTCTATATTAATCTACTTGCCTCCTTACAATCGACAAAGTTTCACAATATTTGCAACCGGCAAAATCCTCAAGTAAACGTGGTGCAACTCACGTAAGGACGGCAAAACTGTGTCACAGACGATAGTCTCGACTCTCGTAAGAACTTCTAAAACGGCGTGAAACCTGATTCGGCGAAGTTTGATCGATAGAAACGTGATGAAGCCAACGCAACAGACAAACGGAGCCTTGGTTTGGAGGGCTTCCTTCCGGTAAACAAAAAAAAATTGACAACATTTCAAATATTTTACGTATTTGTTTTTATTTTTTTTCTGAAAGAATATGGAAATTTAAGAAACACGTATTTTTTATTTTTTCGATATGACTCATATTTTGCGCAAAATTAATTTTTGAAAATGAGCTTATTCCAAAAGGTCGTAACTGCATAATTCTGGATTCATAAAGAGTAATGCTGTAGCCACTTTCTAAAAAAAAATAGGCGCATGCTTTGCTGTCACTGTCAGTAGTGTCAGTGACAAGCAAAACATTCATGAATTCACAACTAAATAACATTCCACGAAAATAACAAATTCAATATTGTCTCGACAACAATTACTCGTATGTCTCGACATAAGCATCTCTGGATGATATTAATGCTTTTGCTCCGCGAATTTCGGCCACGTTATAGGCGTCGTTTTCTCGCATATATTGCAGTAGCATCATGTAATCTACTTTAGGTAGATTACGGCTGTCGGCCATTGTGTAGCCGTCTGAAACTTTCATTTTGTTAACGTAAGTAACCAGGAGAGATCAAATAAAAACTTCCAAGAGAACACCAAACAATTTTAGGACGTAAATTATGAATTTAATGATAATATTTATGCCGAGTCGAGCATACGTATATGTACGAGTACTTGCGTATAACCTCGCTAAGCCTTGCTTGACAAAATAACGAAAGAAAACGTCACCGAAAGTCAGTGTCAACTGTCATTTTATATTGCTAGTGTTTTTTTTTATCAAAGGCAACTGAACATGAATTATGAATCCGTAAACGGCTTGGCGGATGGTTTTTATTTAATAACTTTGTAGTTACTGCACCAATAATTTTGGAAAAATAAGCATAATCATCAGAATCGCAATATCTCGAAATGGTTTTGGAATTTCATAGCCTTGTGAAATATGAAAACTTGTCAATTGCATACAAATTGCATCAAATCTCCGATATTTTTTTTCAATATTAGCAGCCTTTTCAATATGAAAGAAAAACTTAACGCTTTTAAATTTAATTCGGGTAGGTTTATTATCTACGTTACGAATTTTAATTATTGCTATCCTTACATTTAACTTGTATAACCATTAATACTGTACTGTACTAGCCTTTTTTTAATAGTCCACTGCAGGACGTAGGCCTACCCACAAAGGGTGATTGACATTGACATTGCCATATCCACCACGCTGGCCCAGTGCGGGTTGGTGGATTCACATACGCCATTGAATTTCTTCTACGGACGTATGCAGGTTGCCTCACGATGTTTTCCTTCACCGAAAAGCCAGTGATGTGATTCCGTACATAAATTCCAAGGAATTCATTGGTACGGGACCGGGATTTGAACCCACGACCTCACGATTGTAAGGCGGGAGTCATTACCACAAGACCACCACGGCTCACTACTAATAACTATTAATCCTACTAATATTATAAACGTGAAAGTTTGTGAGGATGGATGGATGGATGTATGTTACTCTTTCACGCAAAAACTACTGAACGGATTGAGATGAAACTTTGCAATAATATAGCTTATATATCAGAATAACACATCCTACTAATATTATAAACGTGAAAGTTTGTGAGGATGGATGGATGGATGGATGGATGGATGGATGTATGGATGTTTGTTACTCTTTCACGCAAAAACTACTGAACGGATTGAGATGAAACTTTGCAATAATATAGATTATATATCAGAATAACACATAGGCTATAAATTATAATGATATATTGCGTATGCGGGCGAAGCCGCGGGTAAAAACTAGTATTTTATAAAATTTGTGTACAAAGTTTCGACAAGATCGTTAAAAAATGCGACGACGAAGGAGGCCCGCATCTGGACATTTGAATTTTTTTTTACCAATCTCGAAACGGAGACCCCTCGCTCGCTCGGTCAATTAATCACACATTATCTCTATATGTAAGTACCTAAATACCTATGTCCACAATAGTTTTCAGTGTAATTTATTAGCGTTACAATTGATACCTACCTAGGTTTAGCAGATCGGTGATATGGGCACAGCAGAAAATCTACAGAGCACCGCGCCCCTGAGGTACACCGGAAAACAAACACGCGAGTATTATGTAGCCATCAGCATCAATGCGAAGTTAATCGACAGATTCCTCGTCAAGTCCGATATCGCAACAAATCTAGAAGAAAAAGTGAAAAACCATACGAAGAAGCTCACCTTTTTAAACGACTGCCATTTAAATTTTATCGAAATCGGCCGGGTCGATTTTTGAAAAACAACAATAGTGTAAAAAATTAAAATTCGAGCGCACTATTCGAATTTTGTATACGATTGAAGTGGGTTGTGCCATTTTGCGAAAAATCATCATCAGCGATAACATAAAATATTGTCGCACCCTGTCAAAAGCTTTTCTTGTGTCTTGTCTTATAAATTAGTGGGTGCTTCCCCATATTTTTAAATGGCCTCACCCGGGGCCACTGGGTCATTGATTTTGTTTACGTCAATTGTGTAATCTTTTGCCAACTACCATTTGACAAATTGAATTCTGAAATGATGTGCTGCGAAACAGAGTAATTAGCAGGCGAATTCTCTCTGCTCTACCAAATAGGTATTTCTAATACGTGCCTGCAGAAATTTCTTCCCGAACTGTTAATTTAATTTTAAAAGAAAGAGCACTTGATAGAGCAATCTTAGTTGTAAACTTTAGTTAAAAATCCATCTAGAATTAGCCCAAAGACAGTTCAGATACCCCATAAAACTTTATAATCTCGTTAATATGTCAATAACCGTTCGATCCCATTAAAATCCCACTATCATAACGTGCGCAGCGTGCACTCGCCGATTGGCAAGTGGAGGGCATTCTTTGCGTTCTGAATGGACGGGTATCTACCAGATACCGCAGCCGCATCGAGTATATTATGGTCCACCCGCGCCACAATGACATCGGAAGTGTTTACTGAATTGTGGCAGAGTGCCGAGCAAGTCGGCCGTCGCCGCCAGTTGCTAACGTGACTCCGTCGCCAGCGAACGCGCGCTCTGCAGCCGGCTCTCGACTGTCCTTGCACTTGAAACTGCGCAGACAGATGCCACTGCCCGCGGTACAAGTTTTCTCTAGATCCGCTGTGATAGGACGCGCCTAGTGCACGCGAGTCACGCCACTTGCAGAGTAGCTCCGTACTTCCTCAGAGTCCACAGTCATGCGGTGACAGCGCGCACAGATGGACGTGCCGGCAAACGGTTCGCCGTCGCTACGGCTGCGCAGCGGCGGGAACAACGCTAGTGACAAGAAGCATGAGTTAAATCAGTGCACCAGTGCCATGTCTCCGGAGACGCAGCGGCTGCTGCCGCCCACGTCGGAGACGATTATGACGAAGCCGTTCCCTATACGAGGTGAATAATTTTATCGTTTGAATAGTTCTGCGAGTAGAATAGTACTAAAAATACGAACGCGCCTGAGACAGCTGCCCGCTGTCCCGTCGCTCCCGCGTCTATCTCAGTAACTCTATAAAATCACCGGTGAATTACATTGATCTGATTCATCCATTCACCGGTGAGGAGCCCAATACTTTTTATCCAGTTGTGACTAGTAAGTGGTAGGTAGCACCGAATCTAGTTATCAATGACCATTGCACGTATTGCTAATCCCCACTTTACAGAGGCATTTCCTACGTAATAATGCATGCGCGCATACAATGCCAAAAATTTATCAAGCGTTAATGCTCGTATCAAATCCGGTCATTGGCAGCTTTCTATATGTGATACGTCAATTCAGAATCTGCTGTAAATATTATTGAAACACGCTTGAATGTGCGGTTCTTATGGTGCCGACAATCTTGGTCATTTTACAAAACCGGATTGCAGTATTACCTTTATGACTGAACTTTATGTGTTGGTTAATTGGTATCGACATCATTCCGAAGCTGATTACAATTCTTATTAGTTCTATCAAATACGGTTCTGATTAGCTCATTAGCATTTGATTGCTAATTTCTAGCATTTTACTTCTTAGCATATATGTACATAGGTACTAAATTTAGTTTCTTAGAACATACAACTAAACTTATTAGATACGCTGGACACAGCGTAGTGATGAGATCGATTCTACTTATCGCGTATTGGATTCCAGATTATGGATATAAAAATGCATTGTTGACGTCTAGATTGTCTAGACTACAATTTTTAATCTTTTTCCTCCGAAATATTTCATAAGATGATTGACACAAAAACTGTTCATTTAGTTAAAATTACTGATGACAATCTAGAAAGAGCATCGGTTTATCTAATAGCAATAAGTATTAGGATCGCCCGAATTGTGTCAATTGCCTCTGGCACAGACCTTCGATTCTCAACGAGTGGGTTAACTCTCTATGACGTATCTATCTAGAGTAGCTGCTCTTATTGTTCTCTGTTTTTCATAAAAGTATGTCAAAACACAGCTGTGCCATAAAAAATATTGTGAAAATCGATAAAATGTATGGAACACCTGATTTTTTCTTTACAATTTTGAAGTTGGTGTCATAGTAAAACTTGGAGCATAGCTACATCCTAATTAGCTACATTAGCATTGCTAATGAATTCACAGTCCCCCGTACTTTAAAAATTCAGTTATAGTCTAGCCTCTACCCAATTATCATGTTTTGTCAAAACGGTGCAATGGTAGGTACCTATAGTAAATATCTACAATACTTTGGAACTTCTACGGATATTTGGATATCAGCATAATATAAACACATTATGTATATTACAACTTTAATACAATTTGGTTCGCACCCAATCGTCGACTTTGACGGACACTTGAATATTAAATCAATAGTTACAACATTCGGTTAAACACCACAAGTACTTTGAAAATAACACAATGAAGCGACATGATGTCTAAATCCTTTGTTATTGTTAGTGCCTACTTTATTGTGGTTATTTATATCATAATCCCTTGGGGTTAAGTCCCCAACTTCTTTATCTACACCTTGGACACTCGTGAGTCATTGTTTATCCGTTTTTCATATTTATGTGATAAATTGCCTTTTGTTTATCAATTCAAACTATTGTACTAAACATTGTTCATCATTATATTAGCCGAAAGATGAATATCACTGACGAGCCTCTCCAATAGATTTCTAATAGGATTACTTGCATGCGATTTATGACGAGTGCGATCTTATGGTTTCGGTCAGTCCCTAATTTGTCTTAAAATTATTTGTCGGTCCATGATGTCCATTTGTGTTTGTATCCACGATCCTTTGGCCATCAGAGATCAGCCCCTGAACCAGTGATGGTTTTACGTATTTGCCGTATCGTAGGTAGCAGAATGTTGAATTCAAAGACCTTTTGGTTGAATTCCTCCCAAATAAATCTAACCAAATAACCCTAAGCAGTAAAATGGATCATGTTGTTTTTTCTATAGACTTAACAATATTTAAGTATACAAATTCATCTTATATTTTTGTCAATAATAAAATAATAGGTCCGAAATTTGCCGCTCTAAGCTTCAGCCTACTCCGCCCCTGTCTGAACTATTCGTTCCTCTGAAACTTAAATCAAATAGAGCCTCAATCAATCCACTTCAATCCTAGCGTGTGGAAACGAATGTAATTTATTTCAAACAAAGCCTAGGTGCCCGACCTTTATCTTCTTCAATATCTTGAATATTACCAAACAAAACTGGATAAGGACCTTCGAGTACCTACTCTGTGTTATTGATTTTGATAACAATGTTTGTACAAGATATTTGCTTTTAACGAGATATTATAACCTAATCGACAATATGATGTTATTTGCAAAGCTCCAGTTGCTATGTGGAGACTTAAACATTTTTCTGTGATGTTTACTAGAAGAAGGTAAGAGATTCTGGAACTTTAAAAAACTTGAAGAGTCGTCTTTCTCTTATATTGTAATTGTATGAAAAGACCATTTTGACAGACTATTAGCTGCGAGCTTGGAGTATTTATAAGTAACTATTTATTCTCTAAGGCTGCGAGTACGAGTACATCACTATTCACTACTCGGCCGTAGATCTTCTAAACTACATAGCTTTCAATGCGGTTTTTAATATATTTTATATTTTTTCTTGCGCAAGGTTTATAGGTTTAAATTATTCATTCGGACCCGGGGGAACCTAGTAAATAATAAAGAACGGCTTGTACCTAGTAAATAATAAAGAAATACTTGCTTGAGAAATTGCTAAATTCGTGACTATAAAAACGTGATTAGTGATTAATAGCTTCTGTACCGAAAAAGAGCCCAAAAGCGAGAAAAATATAATCTACTATCAATGAGTCAACTTCTTTCGTGCAAACTTAAAAAAATTACAAGAATTTTTCTAAGCGTGCAAATTACCGATGACATTTTTCAATTGATTTTTTGCGATGTCAATGTTTCAAATTATGACGAGTAGGTACAATAAACTGCCTAACTGCTTAGGCGTAACTGATTTATGTAGAAGATATGTATTATCGCAATAAAATTATATTAGCAATGACTTTCATCAAACGACTATTCAATACCTACCTACCTCCAGATCTACTCGTATTTTGCTAAGCAATTGATATAATCGACACGCTGTTTTATTGGTCTTTGCTCGTCTAGCGAAGCGAAGACGAATCCTTCATCTATGACCTTTATCCTTGCTTTACACTGTTTTTTCTACTATTAGAGGTCCATCGCAAGTGGAAATATCTTTTGTATAACGGAGCACAAACTATTATTATATGGATATAAATAATAATTTAAATTCTATTCACTGTAGATATAATGCCTAAGAGAAACATTGAAAGGTAAATTAATCTCTCGAAAGCGTTATGGATAAGGGAAGCGTTATATGTATCTGGTATGTCAGAGTATTAGGATTAATAGATATATTTGGATTTTGATCTAATATTCATCAACTGTTTGTGGAGTTTACTTCATCAGAGTATAGATTATCTGGATCAAATCAAAATTTCAGGCGATGTACTGTACTGAGTGTTTCTCTAGACAAAGAACATATTATTATAGGATTTCATTGTATGTATTCATCATTAAGGCTAACTTTTACTATGGGCCAACCCCAAAATTATGGAAATAAATTCAGTTATTCCGTACCAAAAGTACATCTTCATCGTCCCTCGACAAATTGCATAGGACAGCTGTTTTTTTTTTCGAGTTATCGGGATCGATTAAATGGGTACTTCTGCTATTAATTAAATTCTAAAAAAACAGTTTTGCCAATTGTTCCCATTCTTTAGTATCTTGCGATTTAATTTGTCTTGTGAGAGTGGGTTGCGGAGTGAACGCCCGAGTATCGAAACACGAAAAATAAGTTTTATCAGCGTATAAAATTCACGTGCTACGCGTGATTAGCTTCAAAATAAACTTCAGCTCTAGATTTTACGTGTTAGCAAAAGTGTTTGTTATTTTTTATCAGTTTGTTTTAAAATTCATCTCGACAAGATATGTATAAATAACCCCGGAACAATAATTGACCCTTGAGACATTCTAAAATTAAAGTAAGTAGGTAAGGTCGTATAATAGGTCGATTCGCTAGCTCTGGTGTCAGAGTGTTTGAGCAGCCTGAAGGCCTTCGATATATGGCTTAGAATTCGTTGTTGCTTGATTTATTATCTCGGTGACATCATGACAAACATACATTGTATGCATATTTTTGATTTTAAATTGCATAAATATATAATTATTTTTATTTTAGAATATAGCAAGCAAAACCAACATTATTACCTGAATTACCAATTCTACGGCAGGTATTTTACACCAACCTATTGAATGAAAATAAGTAGCTGTACAATGTCAAACGCTTATGCAAATTCAATAAAAACAGTCATTTGCAATTCACGTGGCTTAAGACGAGGCACCGGGCCGAGAAACACGAAAACGGCAAAAACGAGTACTTTTGAATGCGCGATGTGAGAGGATGAATGATATCGATTCAAATTTAAAAAATGTCATAGATAAGGGAAAATCTTAATAAATTGAATGAACCGGACAAAATTTTGAAAAGTAACCGGCTTTATTAAAAAAAAAATAAAACAAATTGCTCACCAAAAAAATTTTAGTAATTCGAATGCTCAGAATTATCAGCGACAACACCCCATTATTTTTTACGAATAAAATAGCCAGATCCCTTTTCTTTATTATAAACCGAGAATTTTTTTTTTTTAAATTGTATATTATGAGTAATTAATTAAAAACTCAATCAAATCTCTTCGCGCCTACTCTAGTTTAGCTTTTACTCTACAGTGTTTGCTCAGAATATTTGATCCGGCACTATCTGGGCCGCCGCCGCCGTACCGGTGCGACGTTGCGACTCCGACGAGCGCATGATTCGCTCAGCGTCGGGCTGGCAACGCCGCAAAGTACGGACGGCGCGAGATGCGTGCTGTTTGTTTTTGGTTATTGTCTTCTAGGTACTCTGTGCGACGACAACCGAGTAATTTACTTCAGAATTATTTTCAAAATTATAAGTTAGACTTTAGTGTACTATATTATATTGTAGCTTTAGAACATTATTATAGTAGGTAGTAAGTTAGGTACTTAGTATTTTTATTTGGTAGTGTGTAAATAGTAGTGAACAAGTGTGCATAGAAAATGGGGAGGAAAAATAAGCGGAAAGAATTGTTTTTACAAAAACGAAAAAGAAAACCTAAAAAAAATGACGGAATGTTTGGGTAAGTCGAATTACATATATAATAAACTTGCAATAAATAGTTGCACTCTAATGCCCTAATAATAAAGTCTATATTTGGCAAATACACATTCGTCTACAGATTATGGATTATCACATTCTTACTACCTAGGTACTTCAATTTTTCTGCATTTACCTATATTTACAATTTTTTTAGGTCAAAAAAACGGAAACTGCAACCTGACGATTGTCAATCCACATCCTCAACAGGGCCAGTAGATAGAGAGTGAGTCCATGCCAAGTACCTATCTATCATGTCAGCAATCAATTTAAAGTATCTAGTAATAATACTCCGTCTATTCTTTATTTTCAAGTGTGTACCTACTAAGATTTGTCTGTACAAACTAACCATACTGTAGGAAACAAATATCAGAACAAAAAGCTATGGAGTCGTCTCTTGATATTTTAGAAACCTATCTAAAATAATGATATTTATTAGGTGATGTTCTATCACCTAAATAATTGTGTTAGCTTTAACTTTTTAATAATTATATAATTACATCATTTTATTTTGTAGCCACCCAGAAATATCACCAACATACGCAGAGTTACACAACGTGTTGCCGACATCTGGGGATTCAGAGGAAACGGTAAATTTAAACACTTTTTTTAAATTATCACGGTTATAGTATTGTCTTTTACCGACTTCAAAAAAGAGGAAGTTGTCGATAGGGTTATTATTTTTTCTTCTTTTAAATAAACGAAATTAAAATTATTCTCCCTGCTTTATCACAAAGATTTTCCAGGTATTTAGTGAGTAGTTAGTACCTATACCTCCGCCACTGTACTCCATTTTGTACATGTCTAATTCCTTTAATAGTAATGTAAGTAATTTAATTTCAGTTAAAAGAACCAAATCCTGAAAATGAAGAGTTACAAAATGTGTTGCCCACATCAGAGGATTCGGTGGAAACGGTAAACTTAAGTACCTTTTTAAACTATCGCGATTATTGTCTTGTCTTTTTACCGACTTCAAAAAAGAGGATGTTGTCGATTTGGTTATATTTTGAAAATGTCGTTTTTTACTTCGTCTGCAAGTTGAACTTGTGTAATTTTGTTTCAGTTAAATGAACAAAACCCTGAAAATGAAGATATTCCATACATATTCGAAAGTACCTCTGAAACTACAGTAAGGATTTTGTTATAGCTAAGGCATGTTTACATAATAAGAAATTCAAACTAAATAAATACTAAAATATGTGCTTAAATTTCAGATTCATACAGAAATACCCGACTTGGGGCATCGAGTAATAGATGTTAATCATTTTACATCACAACTAATACAACTCTCTCAACATGAATCTCTGTTTGACTGCGGATTAGCCTCAATGAAATTAGTTTCTGAACATCGAATTGGATTACAATCGGAATTTACATTTGTCTGCTCTATGTGTAATTATAAAAACAAAATAAAATCATCTTTGGCTGATGTAAACAAAGATGTTGTTGCAGGAATAATGGCAGCAGGTTGTGGTCACGCGCAACTGAAGCAGTTTTCCGCAGCAGTAGGATTACCCATTATGTCTGAACACACTTACAATAAAATGCAGGACGATGTTTGTGACGATTGGGAAGAAACTGCCTGGGAGGAAATGAAAATAGCCGGAGAAAAAGAGAAAGAAGCAGCTGTTATTGAAGGCAGGGTTACAAAAGATGGCATTCCCATGATTGATGTCATTGTAGATGGGTGTTGGAGCAAACGCTCATACAGAACAAACTATGCTGCATTATCGGGTGCTGCAGCCATAATTGGCAGACGTTTTGGCCAAGTTTTGTACATGTGTGTCAAAAATAAGTATTGTTGTATTTGTGCCCGAGCTCAAAACAAAAAAGAAAGTCCCAAAGAACATGTCTGTTATAAAAACTTTGAAGGGGCTTCTACTGCTATGGAATCCCAAATAATAACTGAGGGGTTTAAACAATCCATTGAAATGCACGGTATAATATACGCGCGACTTATTGCTGATGGCGACAGTAGCACCTATGCCAAAATAATAAATGCTCGGCCATACCCAGGCTTAACAGTGTCAAAAATTTTCTGTCGGAATCATTTACTGAGGAACTATTGCAATAAGTTACAGCAACTTACTTCAGACACTCACTTCAACGTTACAGACAGGAAATATTTGACACAAGAGAAAATAATGCGCTCCAGGAAATATATTTGCGACGCTATAAAACTTCACAAGGAGAGCCAAAATACAGATGGTTTATATAAAGATATAAACGCATCTATTGGCCATGCGTTTAACTCTCATGAAACTTGCAACCAGTTATTATGCAAAAAACATATGCAAATAGACGCTCCTAATCCGTTTTTTGGGAGTTTGCTTTGGCAAAAAATAAAAACTCATGTCGCACGATTGGCTGAAAAAGCCCATAGTTTAATTGAAGATGTCGACAGTAATGTAGTGGAAAGATTTAACGGAGTCATTGCCAAACTTGTTGGTGGAAAAAGGGTAAATTATTCTCAAAGAAGAGCTTACCAAGCAAGATGCTCTGGTGCAGTAATATCTTTTAACACCGGCAACTTGCTGTCGACTGTCCACCGTAATATTTATGGAAATAGCCCAAAAAAAACTATTACAAAATACGAAAGAGCTGTAAATGAAAAAAAGAATAGAACAAAACAAAACTGCAAGAGGAAAAAAAATCGTACTTTGGTGCCGCGTACATTAAATCTAGATTATGGAGAAATTGTGGATAAGCCAGACTTGGATGACGACACATTAAAAAAGGCCAAAGACACCTTCATCCAGAATTTGACGAAAACCGAAGAACAGCGAAAAGACGTAGAAAAACGAACTATACTACAAAGTGAATCTGGAGAATGGTTGGAATTAAGGCGAAGCATGTTAACTGCATCAAACTTCGGTAAAATTGTAAAAAGAAAAGAGTCGAATACATGCCGAAACGTAGTAAAAAATTTACTTTACAAGCCGAATATTGACAACGTGTCATCAATAACTCACGGAAAAAAGCACGAAAAAATTGCAATCGAACAATTATCGGTTATGGTAGACACAAAAATTAGAAAATGCGGTCTATTTATAGATGAGCAATATCCATTTTTGGGGGCAACGCCTGATGGGATTACCGATGACAACAAAATAGTCGAAATAAAATGTCCCATAGCACCATTTAAAATGGGTATAGACGAGGCGATTGAACAGAATAAGATGCATTTTTATAAAAAAAATAAAGACGGCGAAATAGTAGTCAACAAAAAATCAGACTGGTATTTTCAAGTCCAAGGCCAGTTACATATTTGCAGAAAACAGGAGGCCTTACTTGGAATATGGTATGGAGACAAAAAAATGAAAATAGAAATCATAGAAAGAGACGATAAATTTTGGTCAGATATAATGGAGCCAAAACTGCTTAAATTTTACTATGATTGTCTTCTTCCCGAGTTGGTTGACCCTAGACACATAAGGAACAGGCCAATTCGTGACCCAGAATACGTGATTTCAAAAGGGAAAGAAAATGATTCAGCTACCATTTCAATAGAAAAAAATACTACGGAGAATAAAGAACGTATTGTATGAAACGTTCAGAAGTAAGGTCTCGGAAAATAATCTAGGTGAAGTCAGTGACAACTGCTTCTGAAACCTAAGATGTTGAGCCCTACAAAGCACTGAATAACGCATTTTGTGCGTCGCTAACACACCAATAAATTATAAATTTAGTCGCATCTGGCGGCAGTATTATTCGGTTCAAAATTAAAATTTTAACGATGGAACCAAGTTTGACTTTGATTTATTGTTAACAATATTGTCGTTACTGTTGATGCTAATTTTATTAGTGGTGCAATGGTACATAGACTTTATTGGTGTTATTCTATGGTTTATTGGTATCGATTTCGTTGTTGTTATTGTTGATGCTAATTTTATTAGTGGTGCAATGATACAATGACTTTATTGGTATATGTAACCAGGTATACACAAAAAAAAAAATGTAATCATAAAATAATGTACTTTAATCTTGACTTCTATTCTATTGAAGACTATTTTTTTTTGTTTAAATTACTAATTTATTAAGTTTAATGAATTTATTTTTATTAATTTATTGAAGTCAAGAGATATTGTAAGTAAGTTCACTAAATTAGTATGAACCGAATTAATACAAGGTGTGAGATGTGGTAAACGAAAGGTTTATAAAGCCAGTGGTCAATAGAGTGAACTCTATAGAACCAGGAAATAGATGAGAGACAATTAGCTCTTATCTGGTAGATCGTTACGATCTAGCGATAACGATAGTAGAATAGATAGTATAGAAGTTCTAACGATAATACAAAAGCCCGTTGTAGAATCAACCGACATAATGTTGTAAACATCCAGCAGATTTGATAACAATAACAATCATTTGATACATTTTAAAAAGGGACCTACTCGTACGATACTTGAAAGAGTTGAAAGGGACCACAGATTTAATTTAAAAAGGACATTTGAGAACTGAGCCAAATATTTATGTCACGAGAAGTAATGTTGTTATGATATTTATAGTGGTAGTGTATTAGAACAATCATCAAAGCACACTATTTGTTTGAATTCTTTGAACAATATGAATCAGAGTACAATACTATACCTTATTGAAAAGGTAGTTTCAATTACTGAAGCCTATGTAACTCACTGTATGCATAAATAAATAACATTTTGATATTTAAATTGTAGAGTTACTGAAACAGTATATTTAAGATGAATAATTGGTTTGATTGGGTTTTTCTGGGTTTTCCCCAATCCTGCGCAACAAATGTTGAACCAATTTGAATGTATCCCCAGACAAGGTAGGAAGGTGTGTTGTGTTATTTTAATTGTATAAAATTTCGTTATCAAAATAGGAATTGATTTTTAAATAGATTAATTTTTGAGGGGGCGTGTTGGAATATGATACAAAAACTAATCTATCTCACTCTAACATGTAATGTATGTGAGTGTTTCTCTTTCCTTCACGACGTTTACATTATAGTAAAATACCCCTTTGTTCTACAACTTTAATGCTTATTATGAATTCCTCACCACTGTTCTTATAGAGCTGTGCTAGACCGCACTCGCACCTATCCTACCAAATATCGGTAAATAAATGATTTATATTTTAAACCGATTAACTAAATATTTTATTTCTGGCATCCAAACCCTTTTCTAAGTGTGTGAAGCACGATAAAAATAAGTTCATTGATTATGATACCTGTACATAATCAACATTAATTTGTATACAGGGTTATTTCTAACCAATTAGCATCCTTTTAGAGGTTTATTCTGTATATGTACATCAAAACTAACAACTTTTGTTCTGCAACATTTCTCAAAACTAACAACTTTTGTTCTGCAACATTTCTCAAAATTAAAAAAAAAAAGCTGTTCCATACATTTTGTTGCGGGTCACGGGTAGACTCACTATTCTACGGAGTGTCTACCCTTGACCACGGTTGATGCAACTCGGACGAAACGTCGGGATGATGAGTTATTTATTTATCTCGTAATTTCAGAGCGCGATAAGTCCCGTAGTATATAATAATAATGTGTTCAAATCGCGAAAGTTTAAAAACAGCAGTTGAAATAACCCTGTATTGTATGAAAAAAAAAAACATTAAAAAGATCAAAATAATTTTTGCCTTTTTTTTAAATTGTTGATTAAGGACAAGGCGACTCCATGATTATCTATGCTCTAGGCAAATTGAGTTGACGCGTGCCGCCGCCGCGCCGTTAGCAGCGCCACGTACGCTAGCCCAGCGTTGCCGCCCGCCGCTCTGGCGTGATCCTGTCAAGTGAGACCGCGTAAAATTTTGTCCGAGTGAAGGGGCGCGGTACTCGATTTTGAAACTATAGTTTATCAATGCGTCACCTTAACCATAGCATAGGTACTGTAATTACAAATACCTACGCTTCTGAAATGAAAAAAATCCATCTTGAGTCACTCGTGGAAGGGTTCCATTTTAATAAATCAATAAATATTTTTAGCTTTTACGCATTTTCTTTTGCAACGTTTTATAACATTCAGTAAGGATTAGCTTGCCAACTACATTGAAGGTACTACCTGCACAGGGGCGGCCCTAGGGCGGTGCGAGCGGTGCGACCGCACCGGGCGCCGTCACACGGGGGGCGCCGAAAATGGCCTAACGCCCGACTAGGTACCGATCGACTTACGCGCAAGCAGGGGGGTGACACTAAGCTTCCGATGTTGCCGGCCCGGCGGCGCTTGTGAACACATAAGCATAATGCATATGCCAATGTCCAGGTAGAATCAAGTCTTATGTCAATGTCAACTGTTAGAATCAAGTTAGAACTTGTCAATAGCCCGTCGGACGGGTCCGTCGTAATTTTCGTTTTGAGGTTTTCAAGTGATTGTGCCAGTATTATTTTGTGTATTTCTGGCTATTTTAGCTTGAGCTGATTTACAAGTCACCCCCGATCGTCCCACGATAAAACAGCAGCGAACGGTATTGTTTAGCGATTATTTGAGTATGAAGCTGCAGATGAAACACCAACAGATCCCGAAGAACTTTTTAAAATTAACGTCTTTTACCAATGATGTTTAATGTTACTTCAATGTCTTTTACCCATGGATTTACCTTGCTTTTACCCTATGATAGATACAATCGAAAATGCATTGGTCACTCGGTTTGGACAATTATCCAAATTCAATGATACCTACATGGTCTTTTTTGTATAACATCAAAATAATCCCTGATAAGTCTATATTAGAAAAAGCCTGTGCAGATTTGCAAATGAATTTTAACCGATGGGGAAAAATGTGACGTGTCTAGTTGCGAATTGGTTGAAGAACTGTTGAGCCTGCATCTATTATTAAAAAACCTTGAATCAGCAGAGCCAATAAAAGTTCTTCAACATATTAAAAAAAATGATTGGCAAGATATTTTCCCGAATGTGTAGGCAGTGCTTCGGATTTTGCTGACCATGGATATAACTGTCGCCAAAGGTGAACGAAGCTTTAGTAAATTAAAACTAATTAAAACGTACTTACGTTCGAAGAAAGACTGTCAGATCTTGCAATTCTATCAATAACAAAACCTGTTGTTGGATGGAACAAGCACGTTCGTGAGGCTCACAGGTTGGCGAGGTGCAAATTCAAATTGTGGCTTCTTTGGGGTAAACCTAAACAGAGTAGTGCGTGGGAAGAGATGCGTGAGAGTCGTAAAATCTTTAAGTCGCGTCTAAAGTGGTGTCAAAATAATATCGAACAATTAAAGATGGACATACTCGCATCTCAACATTCTAAGCATGATTTTCGTAGTTTCTTTTCTTCATTTATTCTCTTCTTCCCATCAAAAAAAATTGACACGAAATGAAGAACATAAATGTAAAATTAATTATACCTTGCAAAGAGAATATATCTTGTAAAATATTATATGTCAATGTCTCGTGTATCAAGCTAATACGCGAGACATTGACATACGCGTAATCACTTACGCACATCAAGAACCATATTTTTTTATAGTTAAAATGTTCGGTTCGCAATGTTGTACTTCATGCTCGTGCATCTCGACCATGAAGTACAGCTTTGTGTACCGAAATTTGACAAAAAAAATATGGTACTTGATGTGCGTGACTCATTACGCTACTGTCAATGTCTCGCGTATCAAGCTATATTTTACAAGGTATTGGTATGTTATTTTTTTCGTGTTTATGTGGGGCGCCACCATAAGATCTCGCACCACCGAAAAGTTTAGCTAAGACCGCTCCTGTACCTGCATACATATCTAATACCTCTAAGTCTTACTCAGATCGAGGTACCTACTGTAAAATCTTTAGGATCAGTAATAACACTGCATGATCCTACTAGATGTAACCTGAGAAGTACCTACCTACTATATATCTATAAGTAAATTCATCAATTCATTTTAAAGAAATAAAAGTCGAAGAAGTTACATACCACTGACAGTAACAATTTTTACATCGTATGAAGAATAAGTTAAACTAAAGAAAAAGAACGAACACTTAAAAAGGAACAGAATGAAAATAGCTAACCAAAACGGACTTAACGTTTCCATACAGAACTCTAGAAAAAATCTAAATATTCAAGGTTCAAACAGAAACGAACTGCTAGTACAAAACAAACGATGCGACCGTTTGTTCTGATAATAAAATCATTATTGGCACAAAAAACCCAAACAAATCTGCCAGACTCGACGAAACTGGATGAGCGTAGCAAGTGACAAAACGTCATAGCGACGTGTGAAAAATCAATTCACAAGTTTACACGCGTCTGGTGCTCACGTTTTACCAACTGTGCCAATCACAGAGCTAATACAACCAGAGAGATAGCGCTGTTGTCGTAATAAAATTCTTAATCACAAAAATGTATGGAAAATCTTTCCTAGAGCTGTCAAAACTGCCAAAATTTGTCAAATTTTGACAGTTTTGACAAGGCAAGGCAAGAAACTATCGGGAGAAAAACACGACAACAACAACTGAATCGAGATATTTTTCATGTCTATTTCTAACTCATGCCATGTCAAATCAATGCATCTCCTTCAGATTTTCTCGATCGACCACATTATCCCTCTGGTTGTAATAGCTCTGTGGTGCCAATGAATTTACTGATTTGTCTACTTTTCTACCAACTCCGAAAAGGAGGAGCTACGGCTATATCTTCGCCGGTTTTTTAACTGACTAAAAAGATAAGTGGGGAAGTAGTTATGGGTACCTAGTAGTTAAAGGTATCTTCACTTTTACGATACACCGATTCATGTGTTTTTCCTAAAATTTCGCAGTAAATATTTCATTACACATTATTTATTATTATTTATCCAGATGCATGTCGTTGTTTTTGGTTGATTCTAAACAACAAAATAAATTCCTTTGAGATAATAAACCTTGGTTGGACTTTTTATCATACCCTTACTTTGTTACTTGTCCTTACCTAAGTTGTGAAAATTTTGCTTCTTTTACCTACCTACCATAAAATATGTACCTGTTCGTATTTGTTGCCGTCTTTCAAAATCGTTTTTACTTTTTTCATTGTTCTGGTATATGTATACCTTCCTTAGTACTAGTAATGTACCTACATTTAACGTTATTTACATGCATATTACGTGTATTAGCATTGTAAAGTTCGTATCTCTAATGACAAACTAGCTACATAGATTGAACACCTATGTAATACACATGCGTCATACAGCACCCGGCCGGCGTACTCCGGTTTAGAACCAGTGCATTGGAATTATTTGGAATAAACGGCTTTCTGACTACATCCGTGCAGTTTGGTTACAATTGGATACATTAGCCAATTTCTGCCTGTTGATGATATCAGTTGATTTACGAAAAGAACCCTAAACATGATGGTATGCGGCAGGAATGGGAGGGGACGACCAAAAAATGGGGATGAATTGTGTGACAGATGATATGCGAAAGAAAAGAATTGATGAGATGACGTATGCAGGATGGCAGGGCAAGATGATGATGATGATGATTACGTTGATTTCAGCGCAAGACCTCAAAAAATCTTCATTAGGAGAATACATTTGCGTTTAAAAATCTAGATATATAGATGTTTTTTAGTAGTGGACCGGTATCATCTAGGGCCTAGAGAGAGGGTGCAGCACGTTTACCTAGACTAGGTATAGATAAACTAGCTGCATCTTAGGATCGCATATTTTCCAACATATGGCTCTCTATTAAGTTCTCACTCAGAAAAAAACTTTATGGTTTACGTTCAGACTGTTCTTGTGAAACAATCTGCGCTGCGGTACAACACTTTTTCTACCGGTTTCCAAATATGAGAAGGCCATCAATAAGGCGGTATGGAGTTAGTTATTTAGTAGATAACTATAGGGATTTCCATCACAGATCTTTAATATAGGAACTCAAGTTCTAAAGTCTGTAGTTGTGCTCATGGGATCTACAAAACTCAACTTTACTACTATTGACTCTATTTAGATAGGCAATAGGCATCTTCACTAATAGGTACATTTTTCCAGTCATTAGCATCACATGTTCCTTAATTGTTTTATAATTACGTTTACACAGATGTTATCTTATAACATTATTAAGTGTTCGCCATATTTCTGTCAGAGATCGGATTTAAGCAAAAGATAGTGATTTATATCTTCCCCAGTTTTAGTAAACTATGGTAAATCACTATTATTTTCTTGTCATCTTTCTTGACGACTTTATTTTGTTATATGATAAAGACAGTGATTTTCTCTATCGTTAATGCTTGTTATTTTTGAATCCTACAAAATGACTTTCCTTTCTTTCACAGAATCATTTTATTCTTGGGGTCGTACCTCGTAACTGTTTTAATTTGTCCCTTAGCCAGGTACTTTGGACGCGGTAGCGGTTTTGTAGAGTTTTATTTTTTTGTCGTATCAACTATCCTACCTGGCTAAGTTCAACGTTATTCCAAACCAGTTTAGTATAAAACCTTCCACGGGTGGCCTTGACCCACAGGGAAAACATGAGTCACGATCAATGGCTTACCTCGTTCCAGTGTTAAATTCTGCAAATTTGTATGCTAATAAATAGCATGTTAGGGGTTTTAAACCATAAATTCACTAATATGTTTGATTCTAAAACGAAACAAAAACGACTTTACACTTGACCTAAATTCTAGCCCTTTTACGTTTCGAAACAGAGAAATGATATGACGATGTATTCTTACCACTTAGTCCGTTGGGTCGGCGATATCAAGAGAATCGTGGGTACATTAGATCCAGATCCTGAACTAGATAGGCACTGGACTGTGAAAGATGGCGTGCAAGAATAGAGGCCTATGCTTACGAGTGCAAACTTACAGGCTTGAGATCTTTACCTACCGTGCTTCCAGAAGATCGACTGCCTCGGTGGCTCAGTGGTTAGTGACTTCTGGATCAGAGAGGCGTGGGTTCGATTCCCACCAGGGCAGGCATTTTTGTGATGAACATAGGTGTTTGCTCTGTGTCTGGGTGTTATTTAGGTACTATCTATATAAGTATGTATTTAAAATAAGTATATGTAGTATATCAGTCTCTGGCAGCCATATCACAAGCTTTGCTTAGTTTGGGGTCAGAGACCGTGTGTGAGATGTCCCCCAATATTTATTTATTTATTTAAAGATTAAGTTATGACACCGCAGCGTATACATTAAGTACTGAACCGATTCGTTTTAGTTCAAAAAAATATAAAAATAATCATCTCTATTCAGATTCAGGGTCTTGGTTCACGCTTCGCCTGTACGGAGACGGGGCTATCATAAACAACAAACAGTTTTATTGTCAAACGTCTACTAAAAACACGAATATTTTCAACGGTTTTAATTTATTCAAAGAACAGTTGGTTCGGACGATAATGTGGAGGATCACGAGCAGCGAGCGTGCCTCGTGATAACCACGAACAAATTGTGTTGTAAACCATTACTGAATAGCTATTATTTATGTGCGAATGCGGTTAAAAACCGGCCTATACGTATACAGTCATTTTGTGGATGTAAAACACGGGTAGTGTTTGTAAGTTATGATTTAGAAAAACACTTTTAGACCAACTAGGTAGAGTAGGTAGCATATTTATGTTATTGCTATGTACACTTTTGAACTCTGTCAGCGTAACGTTCTGAGGGCTGTACTTACTGTATGTACTTACCTATAAAGGTACTACCTATTTTTTTTTTATTATTTTTTTTTATTTAAATTAATGGCCCACAGACTCCAGGGTCTGTGCCTTTTGTTAAGTAAGTTACAATTGAAAGAATGCGACTGTACAATAGAGAGGGGTTAGTTTAAATCTTAGTCTAAGTTAGTGGTTTCATTGCACTGCGTGAATGCCACGAGCAAACCGGCGACCCGCATGCAGCACCCGATCACGAGTATGACGCATGTATCAGCCATACTACCTATTTATAAGCTCTATCTTTGTAGTCATAATTTTTTACATTAATTCCATTGAAGGAAGAAACTTGCGCCTCACCATTCATGCTCAGGTCATACAGCCACAGAGTTAAGTATGAAAAGGCACCTAACTATTCAGTTCAAAACACTGCGCGACACAGGCCTGCATCTGCACTACTCTCGTCAGCTTATCACTCTTACAAGAGATATTGATAACTACATTTTGTGATGTAATGTAACCGTATAAGTATTACGATAAGCATACCTTCTTATTTTATCTTTTTGACCCAGGATACCACTAACTTTATAGATACCACCAAGCCTGGGTAGGCCGGTGGTTATGTGGGAGTCTCTACCGCTAGTCAGTAGTACGCCAACTAAAAACCTGGGGTGTTTCCGCCACTGCGCCATGTGTCGGGGCTACGGGCACGCTTCCGCACTCCTCCACGGCCCCGACGCGGCCCCGACGCGGCGACGGCAGCACGTACCTACTACCCTACTGAGTATGTCACGTCTTCTATCTACCAGAACAGGGTTTCCCTAACCTTGTAAAATATCTGATCCAAGATTAGTAAACAAAATATAGACTTTGCTAATAGTGACTAATTTACAGACACGATTTTTCTATCGTAAGAATGTCAGATGTTATAATGAGATCATGTAGATAACTTAGTTACATGTGTATTATGTACAGATAACTTTTCGTTTCCTTATCAAACGTTTATGTACGTTTACGTTCACAATGCCGTTTACGTCACGAACATTGTCCGTGACCGAGAGTCAGACTGGCCTGAGTTATTTTGCACATAAATAGCATATACGCCAAAATTTCCACGATAGCAATAAATATCTCTAGTCATAACAGCGTTCAGATGGAGTTATACGGGCAGTATGGCGCGGCTGCATTGTTATAATATCTCGTTGCATAAAAGCTATAAACGAACTTTAATTTTATTACGATTGTTTATAGCTCTGTGCTTTGAACACAGACACAATGAGCTCTATTTGCAGTCCTTTTGACCCGAAAAATCTATCAAAATACTCAACTGCCATGTTATGCAGTATTTTTCTGAGAGATCTCCGATACTGATGCGCGGTGCTTGCAGCACTTTGATGTTGCCTTCCCTAGCCGAGACTTTGCGTTGATTGCCTTCTTCTCTGGGCCCATAAAACCCAGACTCCGACAAAGCAGATCAGAGGGGAGCGATACAGCATAGGTTGTCAGAGAGCCTACTTAAAATACTTACTACATAAATGTCATATTTGCATAGCGAGAACAAAAAACTGTCGTGATTGGAGCAGAGCTGGATGGAGGTTACGTTCTCGCTAAACTGATAATATTATAGCTTGTAGGCAACGCATGCAACACCGCTTCTCTCCGCACGGCTTCTTTTGGTAGAGTCTTGATGGCCTTCGACTGGACGGTTTAGCTGTCCTTGTCTCAATCTGATAGTAAAGCTCCTTATATTTTACGTATAATAATATATAATAATAAAGCCTCTTTATTCCCTATCCCCTAATTATTACATATATTTCAACTTATAACTCTTCAACGCTATTTCACAAGTTAGGTACATTACATTATTGAGATATAAAAAAGTTTAGATAGGAACCCCTATTTGGGTAAAGAACTCCTCCAGTGCGTTCCAGCTTTCCCTATCTTTAGCTCGCTCAGTCCACTTTTTTCCCGCTATGGCTATGATTTCGTCACTCCATCGTTTCATAGGTCTTCCCTTCCGTCTTTTCCCACTAGGTCCATTCCATTTTGTTGCTTCTTCTGTCCATCGTTTGTCGCTGTATCGCGCTACGTGCCCAGCCCATCGCCATTTCGCCCGTAGACTGTACTGTAAGACATCGATTAGCTTGGTGTTCTTTCGAATAAATTCGCTTCTTATGTGTATTGTTCTTATTTTTAAATGGCTTCTTTCCATTGCTTTCTGGCACTGACTAGTAACAATAATTTACGTATAGGTAACATTAAAGTAATTATCATGTCACAAGTCGCCTGCGTTTTGCATACAACCATGTCCTTATGCATTTAGCGCAGTGATAATGTTTTATTGGTTACATAGACGATAACACAGTGCATGAGCCGATCACGCGGTAACCACCCGCTGCACTAGATCTGGTGAACGTGTCCTCCAGCTGCTTCCAACTTTATCCGTTTTATTGACTCATATTTTTTTATCTTTATAGACTTTTGACTATATCCTGACAATTAACGGCTCTGTTTGAATTATGAGTCCAAGCAGGGGATAACGGTAGTAGGATTCGTATCGATATCTAAACTAATAGCTATGATAAATTCGAAAATGTGTTTGTTGTTGGTTTGTTACCTACTCTTTCACGCAGATGAAAAGTAAAATTAATATCGAACCTCAGAAAAATAAGAAATGGTTTCTCTTCCTTTGGGCTGCTTTGATTTACATTTTTATAAAATCGCAAACAACGCGACGCGACGTTCGCCGCTGCCGCCGCTATCGGTGCCGCATGGCGCGAGCGGCGCGGCGCCAACGACATAATTTGGCACACGAAGCCAATTCACTGTGTCGTTACTATAATCACAGAGCACCCTCTAATCCCACAGTTTCCACATTCTTCATACGACACCAATACATGTTTTCATTACTATACAGGCCCAGGGTTATTTCTAATCAAATCTAAAGCATTTTTTAGGAGCTTATTTTGTACTTACATCAAAACAAACAACTTTGGTTCTGCGACTTTTGTCAAAACTCAAAAAAAAATCAGCTGTTCCATACATTTGGTCGCGGTCAGGATTTTCATTACAACCAAACCAGGACTAGCCACCCGGGCCGCTATACGAACTTATTACTTACCTACTGTACTGTATCAGCCTTTTTTAGGGTTCCGTACCACAAAAGGAAAAAACGGAACCCTTATAGGATCACTTTGTTGTCCGTCTCTCCGTCTGTCCGTCTGTGTCCCACGAATGACCGTCCTACGTTGCACTTGCCGCTTGACTTGCCTACTTTAAATAGAAATACACAAAAACCGAGTTCAGTGCCTTTCTCGACAATCTAGAAGAGACGGGCTTATCCGCCGACGGTGGCGTGGGCTACAGGCGGCTGTAGGCAGTTTCCTCCACTTTACTGCTAGTTGGGTGATTTCCTATTGATTTATACCTACTTATGATGTCATGCTGTTAGTGTACTCAATTCTTGGATCATCATTCATCATCATCTGCCTTCTTAAACCCACTGCTGGCTATAGGCCTCTCTCTTACGGTGCCATCTATCTCGTACTTGCTGATTGTGTTCATAGATCATCATGATCAATTCTAATCAACTGTAGGATTATCGCCCAATTAACCCACCCAATGGTCACCTGCCCACCTCGGGTCTGAAATTTAACGTTGCATCAGGCCCACATTTGCGCTCAGTTGAAAACTTGGAAGAGTGAAAATTACCGTCGTCGGTTATCCATCCGGAGACTGACCGCTTAGTTGGCTCTCGTGCTCCTTAGTTGGGGTATTAAATTATATTTTATCATAATTTAACTGTCGAATGTACTCTACTGGGCATATGTCTCTTCCCTAGATTTCCTATAAGACCTTTGTTATTTCGAACTAGTTTTTACCCGCGGCTACGCCCGCATGATATTTTGATTTTTGACGCAATATCATTATAATTTATAGGCTATGTGTTATTCTGATATATACGAGTAAGTTATATTATTGAAAAGTTTCTTCTCAATCCGTTCAGTAGTTTTTGCGTGAAAGAGTAACAAACATCCATACATCCATCCATCCATCCATCCTCACAAACTTTCGCGTTTATAATATTAGTAGGATATGTGCTCGTTTGATTTGACCACCAACAACACCAACAATGAAGCACGCAGACTTAGAAAATAGGTAGGTACGTATTTACTCTAACGTTGAAAAGCTTCGGATTAATATATTATCTTATCTTAAGAAACCAGAAAGCCTGCGGTCTATCCCATTCCTTGGCTGATCATAAGACGTGGCTTTCATCATAATCAGATCATCCATCTAAGTAGGTATATTATTTTGTTCTGAGTTCTAATTAAATAAATAAATAAATGATTTATCGACACCAATTACAAATCACTATTAAATATAACTTATGTTGAAAGTTCCTAAATACTAGTCGTAATTGACAAGTTTTCATATTTCACATGACTATGAAATTCCAAAACCATTTCGGGGTATTGCGATTCTGATCATTTTGCTTATTTTTTCAAAATTTTTAGTGCAGTAATTATAAAGATATTAAATTAAAACTCTCATCCAAGTGGTGCTCGGATTTATAGTAGAAGTTCAGTAGCCTATAATAAAAAAAACACTAGCAATATAAAATGACAGTTGACACTGACATTACGTTTCGTTTTATCATCACTTTTTTTTCAGACATTCTACTAAAAGTATCGCTAAAATCAGTGTTGCCTACGAAATATTTGAGAGCCTACTAAATCGAGCCCTAGAACTACCAGAAATCCATTATAATTTTGAACGTGTTACAGAATACTGTTATAAATTACTTGTTAAAAATCATTATTTTTATTTATTATTTTTAGAAATTTTTCCACGCATAAAATTACTTGCTACATAAAATCTGATTTAAGTCAAGTGAAAAATGCAATATTACTTTCTCTTAAGTTCGATTTAAGTTTTCTATTTATTACAACTTTACATAGGTTTAGTCTCATAAAATGTACTAAAAAGTAGAAATCTACCAAAAGTTGTCACGCTGGATAATTTTTTTGTTGTCATTGCCAGTGCCATGACAGTGACAGCTACACTAGAGCTTGACTTTGTCAGTTATAGATGTTTTTTTTTAATGTGACTTCAGTAACATTTAATATACATCCTAAATCATGCAGTTACGTCCTTTTAGAATAAGCTCTTTTACAAAAATTATTTTTACGGAAAATATAGGTCTAATTGAAAAAATAAAAAATATGTGTACCTTATTTTACAATAATCTTTCAGAAAAAAAATAAAACTAGTAACGATAAAAATTTGAAATGTTGTCAATTATACAATATCCAGAATCAAACATATTATAGATTACATAAATAGCTTATGGGTCTGGCTGGTGCCTGTACTAGTAATTAAACTGTGCTACTGGCTAACTGGTAAGAGATATTCAAGAGACTATTAGGAGGTTGAAATGGAACTGGGCGGGACACATATGTAGGATGGACAACAACAGATGGACCAAAAAGGTCATTGAATGGATTCCAAGAGGAGAAAGAAGAAAGAGAGGAAGGCCGAACAGGCGCTGGGAAGATATTTTTACTCAAAGACACGGAGTTCAGTGGATGAGGATAGCAAGAGACAGAAAAGTTTGGGCACAACTGGGGGAGGCCTACGCCAAAGAGGCGACAACTACATTGACTGAATAATTTAATACTGACATACTTATAATAAATAAAATGACATTAAATAATTATACTGTGGACTAAGAAGGAAACAAACTGACAATTGCAAACTTAGCATGAAGCGTAAATAATGTAATGATATGTTTAATAGTTTAATTGAAATTTAATTGTTAATGTAATGATGTAGTTGAAATAAAGGCTTTTTTACTTTTACTTTTACTTTTACTGGCTACCAGCGCCCTCCGTGTACAGGACTTACTACTGATTATAATGCGTAGCAATATTTATCGCAAATTCAACATAATTTGGACAAAAGAAAAAAAAATAAAATGTTTTAGAACTTCTAATGTCTAGAATTTAGTGACAATTACAATGATAATTTAAAATTAAATCAAATTAATTATGTAAGTTAAGTAAAACCACAAGACACATATTCTTTAAGAAGAAGTGTGTTTGCTAGAAAATTTAGCTAATGTTTTTGTTACAAAAAAAATATGCAATCAAAGAATTATGTCGCGAGTCGATGGCATACGGTGCACTTGTCAGTGCGTCCATTTAAAATCTTTAGAAATAGACTATCCAGACAATTTCAAAAATCTCAATAAAGTACAAACTAGTTTGAAGTATTATTATCTAACAAATTCAGTTCCCCGACACTCACACATACTTCGTTGTGCGATTGTTTCTTTCTACCTAATTTCTTACATCCGCATCCGATATCCGCAGGTTGTAGCTGACCTCACAGCCGCCAAGATATATGATTCAGCCTATCTGAGAACACTTCACATTTAAATCAGCTAATCCACTTGGCTAAGTCGAGAAAGTCGTATGATATTTTTATATTAAGTATCATTATATGGAAAGCCCTACTATAATAGCTCTGCAATGTCAAGGCTACTGAAGCGTCGCTGACGTGGAAGGTATTATGTATTTATTATGTGTTGGACCAATGTTAGGAGTAAAATTAGCTTTCCTCTCTCCTGGCGTCTCGTACTCTCATTCATCAGATTTGGCACAGGCGATGTTTATCAACGCATTTGCTACCTTGTCACAATGATAGACGGACTCTTTTGGAGATGCAATACTTCTATTATTTTATTAATCTACGTGTTACTTTTTTTTTGGGGGTCTTAGTTTACGGTTTTTACCATACTCGTCTGTGTCAATAGTTCATAGTAGGAAGTACTAGTAGTTCATCTACAAACTTTTCACTGCGAGAAAATATTGTAAGGAATAGTAGGTACTATGCATGCGTCTTGAGAAAACATTTAATGGAGTAAAGAAGGTATACGATGGATTCGTAAGCAAGCCTGCAACTGAAACAGCGTGTTTTTTTGATATGATGCTAATCTTACGAACCTGAGGTCGTATAGGCCCGGCGGTTAGCACTAGTGTCAGAGTATGTAAGCTGAAGAGTTATCCGAGCCACGGTAAATATAAATCTAGGCTCATCTTAATACCTACCACAACAAAGACCACCTGCCTAACTTTAATCAACTATAGTGAAACATATTACTGCAATGTAATCGGAAAAATCCTCAAGTGATTAAATCATAGAGATCTAGAGAGAGAACTTCGCTTAACCCAGCTCGCGAGACAGTTATAAGTAGCAAACATAATCATGTAGGTGCCTTTATATGTCGGTACTAATATCTAGAATGCAATGTTGTGTTTACTGACGGCATGATTAATAAGTAACTGATTTTTATTGTGCTGTGTTAGCATTCATTGTGTAAATATAGATATAGGCTTTGACTATTCACAATCAAAGGTCTTTGGGTATACGTATTAGATAATTATAATTTAACGCCAATTTATGGTGTTATGTATGCGTAGCTGTGATTTAAACAGAGTTAACAGACAGCTCAGTGTGAGCTTAGATCCGAGTTTAAGGAATTAGGAATTCTGACGTTGGCAAGTATGTACATTTTTGAAATTGCAGTATTTGTCCGAAATCATCAAGTACTTTAAAACAGCCAATGACAAATAACCAAGAAAGGTAAAATATGGGAAAAGGTTAATTTTTGAACAACAGCCTATAATGACATTATTTCAAAAGAACTGTTATGCCATGTGTGTCACCGTATATAACCAATTACCTGTATCCACAGACTAGGCCCTATTACACAGGGCACCTGTATCATTGATAGAACTCCCTTATGGAATTTTTCGCCGTAAACTTAAGACATGGCTAATAGAAAAATGTTATTATAGCCTAAACGAATTTTTAATTGTGCGTTTTTAAATTTACTTATTTCATTTTGTTATTTATTTAATTTGACCGTACTTTGACATGATTTGTAATTAATTTTAGGAATAATTCTGTTATAACTTTATTATTTACTTAAATGCTCTTTTCCACATGCTAGTAAATGGCAAATAGAAGAAACGAATTAATCTGAAACACTCTATTTTAGTGGAATAATGTACTCTATTTTAGTGGAATAAATATTTCAATATTTTCGAGTTAGGTCGAAACGACATGCCCCATCTCGCGAGATCTTTAGGGTAGATCGTATTGTAGGTAGCAACATCTGGTAGTCTACTAGTGGTAGGTAACTAACTGTATCAAATCTGAATTCTCAATGACCCCCGCACGCGCTTCCATCAAGGTCACATTACCTACCCATCTGTGCTCCGTCGCAGCTGCGTATCTCTATCCACTATTATTCAATGTAGGTACTTGATAGGTATAGGTATACCTACTACAGCGACGTAGAGTAGAATAGAAGGTCTAAAAGGATTGGTAGGTACTTGTCATAGGTCTAATCAAACTTGAACGTCTATGAAGGCTACAAGCTACGCAAAATCACACTCCTCACTCTCGCTGAAGATGCTATTAAAGATTCAACCATATACCTAGTTTAAGGACCTTAATGAATATATAATTTAAAAAAAAATAAAGTCCATAAAACGATCTAAAAACCTAAACAGCGAGCGGAAGTAGTGTGCTATATGATTCCTATAGGCGCTTCATTATTAATGTCTCAGAACCAAAGAGTTTTATAGGACCATCTCGCTGTGTTCTTTACAGATTGAAAATCGAAACTCGAGAATCGGCTCACACACAAACAATGGAGAAATCAGTTATTGAATAAAAAAAAACAATTTCCTTCCTTTTGGAAGTGAGTTGAAAGTCAGTTGAGAAATCAGATAGGTACCTACTTAGGATAGGTACAATCTCAGAATAATTGCCATTCTTCAGAACTGTCGTTCTTAATATTGAATTATATCTATTTAATTACCTAATTAAACAAAAAAAATGTGCTCCTTTTTGAAAGTCAATTGATAAAAAAATACTTATCTGCTGATGGAGATTTCATTCCCTAAGCCCCAAGGCCCCCAAGGGATAAGATTTATTTTATTCCATAGCTATATATTGCAGCGCCCAGAGCGCAGTATCAGTTGTACAATACTCCTGCTAAATTATTTCATAAATATAGGTTTTTATCATGTAGGAACAGTTCTATACCTATTTATTTACCTTCGTATTCTGCGTATTCATCTAGGTATTTATTTTCTTAACGCAATATAGACAACTAGTTTCGCATGGACCATATCAGTAAGCTAACTTATCGGGCAATTATAAAAGGTTATCGCTGGTGCCCGGTCCATCTCGAAGTCCGTAACATAATGACGCATAATATCGATACTTACATAGTTTTCCAGATGTAAACAGACTACCTATTCTAATCACATAAATACAGTTACCATGCCTTTCATATACTTCTTGATAGTGTTGTTTGTTAAATATGCGCAGCAAAGAAAAATTACCTATGTAATAGGTATTTCGAGTTTAAAAAAAAATTGTGTTTTGTTCCTCTTATTTATTCAAAAAATAAAATCATTATTATCATTATCATATGTATTCTACGTATTTTAAACCTCGCGCCAATACAGATCGACGAGAACAAAAAGTACCTGTATTCATTTTTTTTAACAAGGAAACAACGATAATGGTCCAATTATTTTAAAAATCAGCTTTAGTTTTAGATTAGTTTACTATAATAATATAAATAAATTAAATAATAATTGTTTTATTATTTACATATTATCCATAAAAAAAAACTTATAAAAATTATAATTTAGTCTATGCATAAATGACTTTCTAAAATCTATGGTTTATCGATCACATCTAGTGTGACCACATAGGCAGACTTTTGCCAAACGAGCACAATTTTAATTTTCTGTTCGTAATGTTGATGTTTTGTTTAAATAATAAAATAGAATTACGTTAACACATATTTTATTTTTTTTATGTTTCATTTAATTTATTTGTTAGATTTTCACAAATAGTTCTTTTGTACGCACTAACTACACACGCCATAAGTTAACTCGGTAGTAAACCGGTTATCGTTTACGATAATTTTATTACTTCTAGATAAAATATTAAGTACAAAAAAGCACAGTAGCAATAGTACGTGTTTTTTATTTTAGCTAAAACATTTACGATATCATGGACATGTAGTTATTATTGTTCTTCAAATTGAATTTTGCAAATTCTAAAATATTATTTTTGGTATTAAATATATATTTTAAATGCAACACATTTATATTTTACAAATTGTTGAAGCATAAGTTTAAAATACATGTATAAGTCTAGATTAATTTCTCATTTAAGTGAAATTGTAATTTCTTTTGAAATATAAAGTTCTTTAAGCCGAAAACATGGTATAATTTTTATGTTTCGCCAAATATTCGAGTAATGGAAGAAAATAAAATTAAATATATATGTTCTAGGCTTATTTTAGCAATTTTTTCAGCGTTGTTAATATGGGCACACCGATCTCGTCATTTTTGACATTGACAGTTGACGTCTTGCTTCTGCTCTGAGAGTCGAGACCGGACGGTCGATTGTTCATTTTAATTTTAATTTAATAGATAAACTCGTAATTATTATTATATCAGTGTAAGAAAATTATTGTCGCTACAATGGACACGGAGGATAAACGTGCAGAAGGATGGAAATACCTTAACAAGCAATATTTTGGTGATGGTTTGTGAAATTTCTATTTTGCTTATTTCCTTTTGAACTTCGTAGTTTACAGTGTCGTCGTCACAAGGACACGATATTTGATAGATCTCTGTACATCAACAACTATCTATAGTTTCGGCTAGACACCAGGAAGTGATCAATTATGTAGGCTGACTTGCCAAATACCACCCCCTAAGGGTGATGACTTTATCAACAATTTATTGATACTTTATCTAAGACTTACGAGCTCAGTATAGACTATCAAAGGCGTGTGAAATTAGGTCAATAAGATTGTATTAATCTTCTTCAACATATAAATCCTATTAATAATAATAACATATTTGTGTCATAAGTTATTTTAATCAAAACTTGTTTTTATTTGTCTTATCTCTACGTTCAGATGTTTTCTATCATAACCTGGTTTGGCTGTAAATGTATTCCTAGCATGTGTAAATGTTAAGCTTTTATTGGCAAGGTAATGTTACTAAATCAGGTATTACAGAAACTAAGATTTGAACCTAAAAGTAATTGACTTGTTTATGCGGGCCTTTTCTACACCCTCTTTGACTTTAGTATTATACATATTAAGCTAGAATATTTAAAAAGAAGGTATTCTAAACGCCACACGAATTGGCGGATGGGAAGTTATGCACAAAAGCCGAAATATAGGTATGTGCAGGCGTCAGAGAAACGGCACACCCGCCCGCCAGCCTCATGCCTCCAGCGCGCTCCCTACGCCCGTGCTCAACACTTCGCCACTTGTGTCAGTATTGTGCATACATGCGCAATAATTAGCAAATCATGGCGAAATGTCATCTGCGGCTACCTTCTCATCAGCCGACTTATGTGTAGTATATAAATCATATTAGATATTTTCATTTCTTTGAATTCCAAAGTCCACTATTCAGTTGTTGACAAATTAAGTAACAACAAACTCACACATTCATAAACATATTAGTAAAATATGTTAGATAAGTTGCTTAGAAATCTATTTGTTTGTAGATGTTAATGCTTTGACAAACGCTTATCTAATTGAAGTTAAAATTAGGTGCGTTATCACAAAAGCAACAATAATGTCTTTGTTGATAAATAATAAGTTCTTTAAACCGGGGGGGCATAAATCTTTTTTACTATAGCAAATGCTTTATATCTTTTCAATTCTTTGTCATTGAAATGTTTCTCTGGGGTATTTAAATAGCTTCTTATTCAGTGTAACGGTAATAAGTCTTGATGATGTGTATTTTCCCTTCTAGCCTCTATCCGAGCCAGTCCATCTCCTTATAAAAACAGAGAGTGGCTCTGAGCCATTGGCATTATTTAAATTCCTTATTAGAAGTTTAAGGAGATTTCCTATATAAATGTACTCATTACATGCCCTATGTTTTGTTTTGTGAAGTCTGAATTTAGCTGTACAATAACTTTAACATGTTTTAATGTCAAGGTCAAAGTCAAATGGTGTGAAACACATTGTTCCAAATGAACAAAAATAAAGAATTGATGGTCAAGCTACTACTTATTCACATTAAAAAAAAATCTGATGCACATAATGCTATGTTGATACATTTCCATGAAGGGAAAACCAGAAGAAAAAATGATCGTCGTAGGATACTGGTATCCAAGTGATAGGGATTTATAATGTCTGAAACCAGTACTCAGGTTAAATATGTGTACTGTGACTCATATATTTTTGATTATGTGCTATCAGGGATATATTCCAGAGATTATCTCTAAACCTTTTATTGGCTATTGACTGCTCATTTCTTATTAACAACATTAACTAGTAGTTCTCAGAACAGTAGATCTCACGTCACATCTCCTTAACAGACTTTAATTGAATCTTAATAAGCCTATATCTGTACTGTACTGTATCAGCCTTTTTAATAGTGCACTGTAGGTCGTAGGCCTATCCAAGAAGGGTGATTGGCCCAAATTCACTACGCTGGCCCAGTGTGGGTTGGTGGATTCACATACACCATCCAATTTCTTCTATGGACATATACAGGTTGCCTCACGATGTTTTCCTTCACCGAAAAGCTAGTGGTGTGAAATTCCGTGCATAAATCCCATGGGACCGGGCTTTGAACCCACGACCTTACGATTGTAAGGCTAGTGTCATTACCACTAGACCACCACGGCTTATATCGGCTAGGCTCGCTCTTGACCAATTTGTTTCATACTTGCAAATCTTGTTAAGGCTTAGATACTAAACAACTTGGCTGATATATAGCGGACAGTAAATTTCCTCCTATTTTGAGGTAAATACTATATTAAAAATTGCAGACGACAAAATATGTTAATATACAGAACCTGTGTACCAAGTATCGTCGAGATTTGTTGAAAAATGTGACAGTAGAGGAAAACCAACATCTGGACAGGCAAAATCAAATTTGCTGTGTTAAAACGGAGATCTTCGCTTGCGCTCGATTTGTTGTATTGGTTATATAAAGATGTATTTTTGTTTGTCCACAGGAGAGCGAGCAAACTATGTAAACATCCCCCATGTGATCGCCATGGTGGGGCTCCCTGCAAGGGGCAAGACATACATCTCAAAGAAATTATCACGGTATCTCAATTGGATAGGAATTAACACTAGGGGTAAGTTTGTTTATAATTCCAAATCGACCAATATAGGCCAAATCAAACTTCTTGGCAACTGTGAAGTTAGCTACAAGCTGTGCAAAACCCAATCCTGCCTGAAGCTCACATAACAGCTGTGCGAGGATTGGGTTTTGCTCAGCTTGTAACTAACTTCACAGCCACCAAGAAGTTTCATTCGGCCTATATGTATACATAAATTAACCTTTTGACATCCACACCTCATTCTTTTTAATTTTTTTACTATAGCTTATTATAGATCTCGGTTTTTGTATCCCGGATATCGTAAGCATCTGGAAATGCTGGTAACCTTACCATAGGGGACGGTAGTCAAAAGGTTAATGGCCAAAACAAAATAAAATCAAGGGATTTATCTCGGAACAAACTGCCTCTAGCTTGAAGATTATTTAAAATCCTGTCTTCCCTGTCATAATTGACATTAGGCTTACACAGACTTGTTTGCATGAGCATTTCATGGTTTCTGGGCCTTAAGTAGTAAAGTACCTATAAAGTCCAATTCAGTGTAATGTTGATAGTTTATCAAACGGTTCACTATTCCCTTATCTTTTTATTGAATGCTGGTATACAATGCTTCACAGCAAAAGTCAATATATTGTGAAGTGGCCATTTCATAAATGTATTCAATGGACGCAAGATTAAATAGATTAAATGATGTACCTTGTGTGAGTAATTCCATTGTTTATAGTCAGTTTAAGTAGCAAATGAAATGCAATATTGATTTAGAAAATTGATTTGCTACACATTAGTTACTGCATGACTTCACTCTTAGCAAGGCCATATTTTAATTTGTTGTCACTTTCCACACTGTCTTTGTTGTTGTTTAACCTGTCAAATGTGTCACATAATTTATAATTTATATGATAAGAAAGAACAGATATACATATAAAATAAAAATGTTATCATATACACTACATATTATTTTCTGATGAAACTGATGCGCTTTACCCATAAGATATACAGAGTTATCGGTTTGCCCTTTACTAAGGCGAAAAAGGATGATTAAGACCATCATTATGAATACAACTTTTACTTTGGAGCCATTATGAAATTCGTGAAAAAAATTAGTTGTTTCATACACTTTGTCGATTCCGAGTAATAATTTTATTTGGTACACTAGTTCTGGATAACTCTGTATTATATTTATCAGTTTTAAAAACTAGTTATGAATCATGCTTTATTCATAGAGTCAAGCTTTAAAGATAGAAGCTTTTCCAAAAATAGCTCTTTATCCTCCAGATTAATGTTGCGAAACGGGGTATACCAAGGTGATCCTCTGTTGCTTCTAGTATTCAACCTGGGCGACTACAGGCGGCGCGTTTCCTCGGCGTACACTAGTCACGAGATCAACGCTGACAGCAAGGAGATCATGGGCATTCAGCAGCAGTGTGCGCGTCTTTGTTGGCTTTAAACTAATCACATACAACTCGTAATCATCAACTTTCACAAATAAAATCTCTTTACACCTGCGTTATCCGCTTGTTACGCGTGAGTTATACAGAAACGGCGTAAAGTGAAGAAGTGGCGTAGTCGCAGCGCAGGCTTAGAACTGATAAGGCTCGGAAGCGATTAAAATTGTATTGAAAAGGCGGAGAAACGTTACGATGCGTCATTATATATATATCTTCTGTGAATCGCGATTTTTTGTATTGATAAATACTGCGCATACCGTATAACTAGTGACGTGCTCCTTGCGCGGCGCTCCAGTCGCGACTGCTAGCGATGCAGCACAGGCGACAAAGTGGTACACGCCTGCGCTGCGTCCGCGCCTCGTCTTCACCTTACGCCCTTTTTGTATGATTCACGCCTTAGACCGATGTGTTATGGCATACAACAAGGTGATCCTATGTTGCTTGTAGTATTCAACCTGGGCGAGTACAGGCGGCACGCCACGACGGCGTACACAAGCCATGAGTTCTTCCGCGCAGACAACAAGGAGGCGATGGCTATCAGGCAACAGTGTGCGCTGGACGCGCTGCATGATGTCTGCGAGTGGCTCGTGAAGGGCGGAGAAGTGGCTGTTAGTACCTTTTTATTAATATGGACGTAGTTTAGTAAAAGGGATTCAAACCACACTTTGGTCATAAATGAGTTAATTATACCAAAGTGGCCCATGAAGTAAGGTCTTTCATATGAAAATAAATCATATTTTCAAAAAGCAGCCATACCTACATAGACGATAACAGTTTTTTTCATCTCGCAGACTCAATGTTAGTATTTTTTACAAGCTTTTATTTAACTTGCGATGAATGTATGTAAGTTCGGGTGGAACCTTGCAAGTTAAATTTGACCAACTGCCCAGTTTCCGATTGAGCTGAAATTTCGGACGCATATGTAACTTATCTTATCTGGACCATGGAGCTTATCTGGTGATGGAGTCGGAAGGTCTGTACTGTACTAAACAAGATAGACCTGTCGTGTTTGGTCTCGTTTTACTTTTCTTGGCTAGCACTCTGCTGCCACATAATATCCAGTATCTCAGAAGCTTGTATTTTTAAAAAGTAATATTTTTATAATAGAATTTATTTTGTTCGACATGTAAAATTAGAATCTAACATGTGTAGCTCACTCGTGGTTTTTAGGTACGCGCGTTATTGTATTCTAATTAAATATGTTTAAAAACAGCGCTAGTTTCCATAATGAAATGTTTAATTTTTTGATTCCGACACTGAAAAATATTTATCGGGCAACAAACAAATAAATAGAAATTGATATAAACCGCTGTCATCGCGAGCGCTACGCTCCGCAGCCCGCAATGCATTACGAGACGACTTCGCGCGCTACCACTCGCCAGATTGAAAAAGATCGCCGAAAGCTGTCGAAACTATAGTCGTTGTTATGACTATCAAAATACATGAGTTCAGTCCCTTTATACAGGCTTATTGGTAATCAGTTAGCATCCTTTTGGGGCATACATTTTGTCGAGGGTGAACGATATTTTTCTATAGAACAGCATTTTTTTTTAGATTTGGCAAAAGTTGCAGAACAAAAGTTGTTAGTTTTGATATACAGAATAAACCCCTGAAAGTATGCTAATTGATTACCAATAACCATGTATAGTGCCGTGGTGGTCTAGAGGTAGTGACACCCGCCTTACAATCGTGAGGTCGTGGGTTCAAATCCCCGGTCACGTACCAATGAGTTCTTTGGAATTTATGTACGGAATTTCACACCACTGGCTTTTCGGTGAAGGAAAACATCGTGAGGCAACCTGCATACGTCCGTAGAAGAAATTCGATGGCGTTTGTGAATCCACCAACCCGAACTGGGCCAGCTTGGTAGATATAGCCCAATCACCCTTCGTGGGTAGGCCTACGTCCTGCAGTGGACTATTAAAAAGCTGGTACAGTACAGTACAGTAACCCTGTATATAAAGTATAAAAATGTGTGAGAACCACATTAATACAATAGAAATTGACTTGAACGTAGCTTATATAATCCGCTCCTCTGGTCGCCAGGTGTTCGACGCGACAAATTCTACCCTGGACCGGCGGCGGATGATCCGCGACATCGTCGTGCACAAGATGGGCTTCAAGCTCTTCTTCGTCGAGTCCATCTGCGACGACCCCCGGATCATTGAACAGAATATTATGGTGAGACTCCTTTTCGAATTATCCGAACGCCGAGTAACCGTATCGCCAATAGGGTATTTTACTATGAACGAGAAAAAATCTGTAAATGTATTTTAAAACATTTAATGATTGATGAAATGATTTTTATCGTGATTCACACACTAGGTGTATATGCGCCATTTTCTCGTTAATGGTAAGAAGTTCTAATAATTCCACATTAAGTGACTAACTGGTTTAAGCAGTTTTCACAAGATGGCGCTTCCAACAATGTAATAAAGTTGGTAAAATGATAAACCACTTTCAATGATTCGACGTTTTCGCAGATAGCGTTCTAGTTTAATTTGGGCAAAGCATCTGGGCCGGAATCCCAGAGAGATGCAAGTTCAAATCCTGCGAACGCGTCAATTTTTGAAATGTTTATCACAAAAAGAAAGTATTTAATGATTGAATAATATTTTTTTTGGTTTATTAGACTAAAGGATCAAACTGAGATACTTTTCAAAAATGACTGTAATACCCTATTATCCGAATCGGTTCTTCAAAGGGGAAGAGGCACGACCAAAGTGTACCATCTCACAGCGAGGTGTTTATGTGCTTCGATAACGCCCTCAAGCGGATGGAGCGGCAACCCGTATGCGACGGTGTACAACTTGCCGTCCAGCGCCTATTATTTATGTGTGACAGTTCGTTTTTCTTTATTACCAGTCTATTACCACGTTAAATCGTAGGTCCCGGTTCTTTTAACCTATTAGCCATGTCAGAGGCCTTTAGGCGGCTTAAAAACTGACACCAGGGCTAGCCACCCGGCCCTTTACGAACTTACTTACTTTACCAGTCTATGTTCGATTATCCGAATAGACCACAGTTCCAATTAATTCGGATAACTTTATTTATTTATTTATTACAAATACTACTATTATTACAGGCTTAGCCTAATGCAATAGTTTATGTCACTCTTATAATTAGGTATGTATGTCTAAGTATGTCTTATAAAATGAATATAGAATTACAAAAATGTAATTTAAACAAAAAAGTCAATTCTTAAATAACCTACATATCGAGTCATAACTATTTATTATTATAACGTAACTTAAATCTTAACTGTATATATATTTCGTAAAATGAATTGAGTTCTCGATTGGAGATCACGTACCGGCAAGCGCAGCGTAGGACATAATTAAGACCGCAGGATCGCGCTGGATGCAAGCCGTTACCAACTGGTCTTATTGGAGTTCGTTAGGGGAGGCCTATGTCCAGCAGTGGACGTCCTGTGGCTGATGGATGATTTGATATACCGAAATTTGGCATGAAAGTCTAGGGATAACGCAAAAAACGTATAATTGAACATATGTATCAATCTTACTGAAAAAAATATGATTGTTTTTTTTACGTAAATATGAGTTTTGCAAAGACTCTGGTAGCATTGAACAATATTTAACATCTTTACTACAGAATAATTACAGAAACCTAACCTAAAGCTTTCTGCAGTGCTAGGTAACAGGTAGCTCTTTCCAGATGGCGTCTGTGTGTGTTATATGTTACAGCCGATACCGATTTTAAGTTGGCCCCATAGTAAAAGTTGTTCGTAATGATGATTTGGATCACCCCTTTATTCGGCTTAGTACACCAGTTCTAGATAACCCTGTATAAACCACACTGTTGCCTTGTTGACTTGCCAAATGCCAAACTGTAAAAGAGACGAAGCTACGTAAATACCAAATTATCATGTATCAGATTAACAATAACCACTGTTCAAGTTGTACTAGAGTTTGTGCAAAAAGAGAACCGTCGTGGCGTTACGGTGAACTAAGAATTAGATTTTAGTCATCAGCCAAGGTACCGACTACTTGGTAGACGCGAGTCTACTGACGAAAACCGAATTGGTGTCTACCAAGTATCAAACACTTTTAGTTGTACCAGCAATGACAGATCAGTGTTGTCAACGTAACAAAATTAGTAAAATGGCACACGGGCGACCTCACTTACAACGCTTCTCTTTTTGCACAAACTCTTGTTTGAATTTCAAATGCTGTTTTGTTTCGCTAAACCGATTTCTTCGCTTAGTCAAAATTTATATTAGAATGCTGGAATTCCCATACATATTCATGAAATTGTGCGCTCACGTGATGCCAATGGTTACAAAACCCAGTGGCGGACGTATTTGCATGGAAATAAACTTTATTCTATCATAATGCGGAAAGCTTTGCTTAACTTTTTGTTTTCAATTTCAAATGCTTGATTTTCTTTTCGTTCGTCGTCGTTTCAGACATGTAACGTCCACTGCTGGACATAGGCCTTCCCATAAAAATATCCAATAAGTCTAATTGGAAGTGGCTTGTATCCAGCGTGATGCTGCGGTCAGTGGCGTAACTATACCATCTGAGGCCCGTGGCAAATTTTTTAGATGGGGCCCCGTTCCAGTAAAAATGTAATGTAAATGACACGTTGTAATTTAATGTAATTTATTGTTTTATGCTGCTGAGGTGCGAGTAAGGGAAACAATTATAGCTGTGCAAAGCGCGAGCGCAGCGAGCGCGAAAAATTTTCATGTTTTTTTCATTACGGTAATAAAATTTGGAAATTTTGTTCAAAATGTTAGGCTATTTCTGTGTTCGCGGCCTCTTAGGCCGGGGCCCCCTTTAGTCCGGGGGCCCGTGGCATTTTGCCAGCCCTGCCACCCTATAGTTACGCCACTGGCTGCGGTATTAATGTAGTCATCTGTCCATGTCTTGGGTCATTTCATTACTAAAGTTTAAACAAGTACTGTGTCTTTTGATATACTGCTCTAAAATAGGCATGTTAACTAAAAAATATAATTAGTCCGTCAAATAGATTGTCAAAAAATATTAGAGACGTATTTTTTCTTTTCGCAATTTAACAAAAAATGATGACGATATAGCGCATTAAAGTTCCGCGTGACGTCACTAACCGGTATCAAATGTACCGGCTAGTGCCATCACGACACTCAAACTTTGACAAGGTTCATCTTTGTCAGTTTGTTTATTTTTAAAAGATCTTTATTTAATTTCAAAATATTAACAAATGTTCATCTCTAGTGTACATTAGATCCTAGAGGTGACAAGAAATAACAATAAATAAATACGTTTGCAAGTTAAAACAATTAACTTATACAAACCTATAGCAGGTAACTTAACAAAACTTATTGATATTGAAAAGTGGAGAATTTTTATAACATCTTATGTACTTATTTATGCAGCCTTTAGAGCTAGAATTGCATTTACATCAGGAAATTAAACAAAACTTCATAAGAAAAAATATTTAAATGAGGGTAAGCAATTAGGATAAGCAGCGGTTAGTGCATCAACAGCAGCAAAATAACCTGCGGTAAGCGAGCCAAGCATATCGAGAGTGAGGCGCAAGCGCGCGTCGCCCGCGCCGCGACGCACGCGCCACTTCACTCCGAATCTCCCAGGATATCTTTGTCAGTAATTGTTGAATTGACAAAAGAAAAAATACGTGTCCAATATTTTTTAGTAATGTAACTGACGGACTAATTATGATAATGATTTTTAATACCCAGTAAACATCCCTATTATAGGATTACGTGTTAATTTTTTTTTTGTACAAAGTGCATTGATATGACTATTTCTATGATAAATAACTACTTTAAATTCGTTGTAAATATTTTATATCGAATCAAACTTCTTGGCGGCTGTGGTGTTAGCTTATAGCTGCGGATAACAAATGAACAGTAAATCGGGACTGAAGCTCACTGAACAGCTGCTCGAGGATCGAGTTATTCGCAGCTTGTAGCTGACGTCACAGACGCCAAGAAGTTTGGTTCGGCCTATACTAGGTATGCATTTGGTGTACAATAAAGTTATGTTGCATTGTATATACTTTAATATACAAGAATCATTATAATCAATAAGCTGCTACATTGTCAATACAATGTTCGAGAAGCTGCTAAAATTTTACTCATAATTAAATAATATTTTATTTAATTTCCAGGAAGTAAAAGTAAGCAGTCCGGATTACACCAACATCCAGAACACTGACAATGTCTTAAACGACTTCCTACTTCGAATAGAGCACTACAAGGAGAAGTACGAGCCTCTAGACGAGGCGCTAGAGTCCGAATACAGTTTTATGAAGATCTACGACACGGGCGAGAAGGTGGTGGTCCACAAACACGAAGGGCACATACAGAGTCGCATAGTATACTACTTGATGAATATACACATCGTGCCCAGGACTATTTATTTGACTAGGGTAAGTTAAGTTTTATATTTTGTTTAGTTGAAACATATATCTTTGTTATTTATTGAAAATGTAGTTTATAATTCTCCGATCAATCTTCTATTTCTATCTCTTCATATCGCATCTAACTCGTCATTTATTAATTTTTACTTTTTTAGTTAAATTTATGATTACGAAACTTATGTGAAATTATTTTCATTTGTATTCAATTAATAATTTGTGATGACTGAAATATTAACTCGTCACACGTCTTGCCGTTGCGGTTAGGGCAAGACCAAATGAGAGTATTTTTGCGCTGTATTCGGTTTCATACTAAATTAAGTCCTGTCAGTGTTACACTGTGATCGAAAATGAGTCTACTTATTTTATTATTTTTGTATGAAACGGACGCGACTGACAGCCGTAAAGGTACGCTCGTTTAGCCTCGCCTCCAGGGTGACAAGTAACGAAATGTAAATAAATAAATATGTATTGCGTGGCGCGCGCAGCACGGCGAGAGTATGCACAACATCGACGGGCGCATCGGCGGCGACAGCGCGCTGTCCCCGCGCGGGCGGCAGTACGCCAGCGCGCTGTCCGCCTACATCGAGCAGCAGCGCATCCCCGGCCTGCGCGTGTGGACGTCCTGGATGCGCCGCGCCATACAGACCGTCACCGACGTGCGCGCGCCGCAGGAGCGCTGGAAGGCGCTCAACGAGATCGACGCGGTACGGCACGCCGTTTGGTGTTTTGTATACCTACCTATAGTTACGACTTCACAAGTAACCCTTAGACCTCATTTTCGCTTGTGTACATCCACTACAATGTACGGTTTCAGAAGTAGATATCTCGACCTTCCGACTTACAGTATAGCTCGGCCTTCGGCCTCGCAAGCGTAGAACTCAACCCTTAACCTCATAAAGTATAAAGCTCGGCCCTCAGCCTCGCAAATGTAGAACTCAATTTTGAATCTAACAAATGTATGGCTCAGCCCTAGGCCTTGCAAGTGTAATACTCAACCTTCAATCTCACAAATGTATAGCTCGACCTTTGGCCTCGCAAGCTTAGAACTCAATCTTCAATCTCACAATTGTATGATTCTGCCTTCGACCTCGCAAATATATAGAACTCAACTTTCGATCTCACAAGTGTATGGCTTTGCCTTCGGCCTCGCAAAAAGTCTTGTAGATATGATATCCGTTAAATTAATTCCAGTGTTCTTTTACATCCTAACCAAATCAGAATTTGAAAAGCAAAATTCAAAATTGCAGGGCATCTGCGAAGAGATGACGTACGCGGAGATCCAGCAGAAATACCCGTCCGACTTCAACGCGCGCGACGCCAACAAGTTCGCGTACCGCTACCCGCGCGGCGAGTCCTACGAGGACCTGGTGGCCAGGCTGGAGCCCGTCATCATGGAGCTGGAGCGCCAAGGAAACGTCCTCGTCGTCTCCCATCAGGCCGTCATGAGATGTCTCCTGGCGTACTTCCTGGATAAGTCTGCCGGTGAGTCTTTTCTCTAGATTCTCTACGTCATAGCACGGCGACGGCTAGGCGTCTTAGTTTATGACTCTCTACTTCTTAGTATAATTTTATTATGCTGAGCAAGAAGCGTCGACGATTTCTGATAATCGCGATATGAACCCGAACACAATTAGCACAGGGCTGACACTCAGACAGAAGCCTATTCCCAGAAGGGGGACAAAGTACACTACGGATGATGATAAAGATGCTGTATAGTAATGGGAACAAAAATCGGAACCTGATTTCCTATTGTTTCCATTCCAGAGGAGCTGCCGTACCTGCACGTGCCGCTGCACACGGTGATCAAGCTGACGCCGGTGGCGTACGGCTGCCGCGAGGAGCACATCTCGCTCTCCGTCGCCGCCGTCGACACGCACCGAGCCAAGCCCTCTGTGAGTATCTTAATATCGGGGCTTGCTTCATACTGCAGCAAGTCAGACTTTATACGGTGCCAACTATCCAGCCGCCTGCGAAACTAGCGCTGAAGTCTGCATCGTGCAAACGAAATATTCTGCGCCGGTTGGACTAGTGCAATTTTAAATACGCATTATCACTGGGCATAACAACTATATAGCCCGGTTGAAATACACCTATATCAATGAATGTTACCAAATGTAGAATTTCGTATGGTATGTCTATTGAATATATTTTCACAGATAATGATAGATGATCAAAGGATTTGTTCCGTTACCGGTATTAAAATAAATAAAAATTCTAACCAGATCAATGATTGCTGTATTATAAAGAGCATTCAAAATGTCAAAATCTGAAAAAACTCAAACCCAATTTAAAAAAAAAAGTATAATAGAGATGTCAATGTCAAAGGAAATTGAATATTAATTTGATTTTCGATCAGTGTTGCCACCTTAGCCCTTTTGGAGCTAGATCTAGCACTGTTTACTGTAGGTGAACCCCTTGTATTTGTATTTGTTTATTCATTAGTCTAATGATTTAGCCCAGAAAGGGCTATCTAGCGCTTATTTGCCCTATTTATTTTCGTAGAAAATATTATTTTGAATTTCCAATATACTTTCATAAAATAACAATTTAAAAAAAAATGCAGGGCTATATATTATTTTTTATTACTCCATGGAGCTTTCAAATTTAAGTACATTCCTAGAAAAATTAAATGATCTTGGTTAGAATTTTAATACCGAGTTCCTTGTAAATCAGGTACAACTCCTTTCTTGTATGTGTATGTCGTACAAATCTCACTGACGAGACTTGGTGTAAGGGGTTTGTTCAGCCAAATGACCTGTTGGTAAATGTGGTTTCGGCTCAAAAATGTACTACCGTTTTACGGTGAGCCGAGCGTTCTATGTACAAGCATTATTTTGTTCAATGGTATTCTCGTGTACTATATACTATAGGACTTTTGATTTATGGAATATTAGGGCTGCAAACTTGTCTAAAAAGGCTTTGAAGCATAACGCGATACCTTGTTAGACAAATATCAATTTCATACTAAAATATTGTTACTGCGTTTTTATCAATACAAATAAAATCAGTGCTTAATTAATGCATGTGTAAAAGACTTGCCCCTATTTAAATTTCCTTTTACAAAAATAATAAATATATGTATTACAATAATTTTCAGAGTTGATTCATATTTATTTATTTAATATTTTGAGATTTGACTAAATTGTGTATAATATTTCCAGGTAAATTATTTATTATTGAAATAAAACTTCAATATACCCACGACCTAATCAACTAATCGGCATGTTTCTAAAATAATTATGATCCAATTGGTTTCCTGCTCTGACCATGTTATTTGACGGCAGGACACTGAAGGAGAAACTGACGGGGTGCAAGTACGGAATGCTTGAGGCATGACCGATAGCCATAGAGTAGACTATTAGCCGGCATGTTCATACACACAAATAAAAAAACAGTTAAGTTACATCAAATACAATAATTTATAATCAAATATTCAAACGTTCAAATACTGTGGTGGAGGATATTTTCAGGCTTTTCGACTGGGGTGTGCTGTGTAAAGAAATTTCATATATTTATTACAACAACGAGGTTAAAATATACAACGACAATACAATTATGATGAAATTCAAAAACTGCAAAATTTTATTATTTCCGCTAAGTTTGTTATCGCCTGTGGTGATATTGGCCAACGTTTTAATTCAATTCCTTAGGAATGCTCACTTATAAAAAAAAATGCGAGTGTGTGTTTATATTTTAATTATTATCTGACAGATACAGTCTAGATAAAATGATTTGAGATGGCGTGATATTGTTAAATTCTTGTTTGTAGTTATTTTTAAAGTAATGGCCAACATTCTGCTTTATTTCGGCTTTTCTTTAACTACCTTTAATAAGACTTCTTGTTCCTTACAATCGCTTTTAAGTATTAAAGGTTGAAAGGATAGTCTAATTTTGGAAGGCTTAGTGCAGTAAATAGTGCAGTGTGAACCTGCCAGTTTGAAAAATAAGACTTTAACTGGAACTTCTGTAATTTGTTGTAGCTGTGTTCAATTGTTTTGATTTTGACTTTATCTTCAGCTTATGGGTTTTGGGTGCCGGGACCGGATTTTGCGACGTCTTTATTTCCATGCAAATAGATGATGTGATAATTTGTAATCTGTATCTACTTTTCTAGAAGATTTCGGCTATTCATTTAAACTAAAATTGAGTACAAATTATCACGCCATCTATTTTGGTTGAAAAGAAACTGGCTGATGTGAATCGTTAAAAGGGAAAAGGCTTATTTTTATTATTAGTCAATTTTTAAAAGTATCCATTTCATCACAAATCGTTGTTTAGTTTGTAGGTTTTGGTTTTTGTGTGATTTGAGTACAGTCCGTTCACAGTTATTTTACCTCTGACATTTGTCGTTGTGTCTCTGTCTAACCTATGATGGTATGTGATGAATAGACAGAGATAGCGGCAAATGTCAGAGGTAAAAATAAGTGCAAATGGGCTGTAAGTGTGGGAAGATTTGGGATGTCAAATGTCATGCATGGACTGTTGTTCAAGTACAAATCATTCAAAAGCATAGATATAAATATGGAGAGAAGATCGGGCATAAAGTTCGCAACGTAAAGCCAAGTTTCCTAAAGTAGCGACAACGAATAGTCGAAAGTCAAAAGTCAAGGCAAAGTCACAATAGAAAACAAAACACTTGGAATACCGCTGTAATTTTAGAACTACATTTCAACAACACATTTTTCAACTTTTTCTTTATAGAGTTTAGAGATACAAAGAGACGCCCACAACTTTTTATAACTATGGAATTTGTCTTTTATTTCGTATAGGTTTGTGTTTGACTACACACTGGCAGATATGCGATCTAGGATGTAACACGCTTACCTAGAAGATACCTATTCTTTTGGGATTTGAAGACAATCACGTTGTATAGGCCGCGCCACACAAGTTGGCGGATGTGAAGTTGGAAGTGGTGGAAGTCAGTCAGGATTGGAAATTGCGCAGCTTGTAGCTAACTTCACATACACCAACTTGTGTGGCGCGGACTTTACTTGTCTACTGAAATGTCCATTCACCTTATTCCTAGCTTGTTCCTCTTGTTCATGACCAAGGACAACTTTTGTCTTCAAATTCCATAGACAAATAAGTAGACTTATCCTGCCCTAGTAACGGTAGCCACATTGAGCTCCTCAGCATGTAGGTCTTAAATTGTAGGTAGCTTCATGTCCATATACAAACGTCAATGATAATGACAGACAGTTTCAAAATAAACCTTACGCCCGATCCTCTCTTTCTTAAATCTATGGTTGATTTATAAGGCTTACCTCATACGAGCGCTCCACCACATTTACAAATGCCGCCAATGAGGTTTTTACACAAAAATGTGTCGGTGGGAGCAATTGTAATTTGTGTTCGGTAAAACTAATTTATACCGATAATAATTGATATTTTCATGTTTAGGTGATTCCAGCGCCGCCTATCAAACCTCCAGTAGCCCCGATCCTAAACGGGGACACCAACGGAGAACAAAACGACGCCACCACGCCGCACTAACAAAAAAACAGTGCAAAAAAAAAATAGTGCCCATGCTAGATTCAAAATAAAAATATTTATCTATGACTCAGAAAAAGTTATTGTGCGTTCTGTGACTGTCTATGGTCTGTCAGTTCGACTGTTTTGAGACTGATGCTAGGTGAGTTTAGATTTTTTAATTTTTAAGCTGTGGATAAACCGGATGGAATGGAAGACTTTGTTTTGTAGCCTGATTGGATTGGACTAGCTTTTCTACAAGTATCACTTTTTTACCTTTAAAGATCGGCGCCCGTTTAAATATCGTGACATCAAGTCCAGCACAAAATTTTGTACAAATCTTTTGAGGTCTCTGTAGTTACGCAAGCGGTTGCACAGAACACATATTTCAAAGTGTAGGGTCTGAGCCTACCTGTGCAGCGCGGGGCACGTGCCTGACCTCCGAGACCTCAAAAAGATTTACCCATACGATATCACAAAAGTTGTATAATATGTAAACACAACGCAACGATAGCAAAATGCAACACAAATATTTTCGTTTATAATTGGAATTTAGTATATTCATATTGTTTACCTTATTTAGAAACATTATCTGTTACAGCTAGGTATTCTGATACTTTCATGCCGTGGTAGCAAACGATATAGCTATTACAACCAGAGGGATAATGTGGTCGATCGAGAAAATCCGAAGGAGATGCATTGATTAAATATGGCATGAGTTAAAAAGAGACATGACAAATATCTCAATTTCTGATTGTTGTCGGATTTAAACAAGGAATATCTAACCCCAATACTTTTTGACAGTTTTGACAGCAGCTTGGAAGATTTTCCATGCATTTTTGTGGTTGAGAATGGCGTTAAGCGACAACAGCGCTATCTCTCTGATTGTAGTAACTCTGTGTATCAAACTCATTTTATGCCATTTATAATTTGTTTTTATCGTAATTTTGAGGTCATATGTCACGTCATTTATGTGAGCTTTAGACCTTAGATCAGTAAGACACCTCGCATTACGTACTTCATATATTTTGCTGTGGCTATCGTGAGGATTATGTCGTCCATATTCCATATGTTTATAGCTTAAGAATCGCGTGGCCATATGTGTCTATGAATTCAAAACGCATATTTTAATGGGTTACACAAAACGGTATTACTATGCCAGAAGGGGTGCATTATACTCATACATAGTACACAGTACATACATAGTAATCGTAAACAATTTTTATTTGATCGTGGGACCGATACTAAAATGTGAACAAAAAGAGAATATCAGCTGTCCCATATTTGATTTTATTATTTTCTGGGTGGCCTTCGGCCTTCTTACATAAAAGTCTATAAACACTCATGTTGTTTTTAAACTTTCGCGATTTGAACACATTATTATTATTTACTAAGAAACTAACCGCGCACTAAAATTGCGAGATAAATAAATACGTCATCATCCCGACGTTTCGGCCGAGTTGCATCGACCGTGGTCACGGGTAGACTGAAATGTGAGACAGCTGGTACCAATTAGTCCGGTAGTATATAATAATAATCTATAAACACTCAGGCCAATGAAGGATACCGGTTATAAAATGTATATGTGTAATTTAATCGAATTTTCTAAAAAAAGTGAATTTACTTTAGAAGATTTTTTCGTATATATTAGTGAAAGATTCACAATCCTGAGCAAAGATAGCCTCTTCCGGCTTAGTATACCCGTTCTGTGTAACCTATATCTCCTAGGTTACAAAAGTGAGTTTTCCACATGACCATAAAAATGTTTAGTTAGCAGATGTTTAGGTATACGGCACTCGTATAGTTTCGCTTTATATAGAATTAAATGTAAATTGAATGCATTGTAATCATAGATATACAGTAACAAATATCATTGTTTTGTTGTGGTAGTTAATGTGTTATTTTAGTTGGGTTACAGGGGTCACACTGAATTCCAAAGATCCTGTAAAACGGGATTGAAAAGTAATACAATGATTTCAATTTTGGAGGTTTTGGAAAGGAAACTCTTCTACCGAGATTATATCTGATTTCTAACTTCGGATCTTGAAATCTTATTAGGCTACCCAATATATAGGCCTCGTCACACCAGTTGGCGAAATTGAAGTTAGCTACAAGCTGCGCAATATCCAATCAATGCGCAGCTTTATGTGAGCTTCAGTCAGGATTGGATATTGCACAGCTTGTAGCTGCTAACTTCATTTCCGTCAACTTGTGTAACGCGGCCTACGAGACGAGATCCTTTGGAAAGGGTGGGCGTGGTTTTTCTCCATATTTTCACTCTCGTACTGTGATTGTCACATTTTTGGAACGGGCTCCTGCGTATTATGTAGTAGGTATACATTTGGGGAAACCTATGTAAGTCGTTTTCGTGATCAAAACTAAAACCGGGAATTGAAATCATTGTAAAGGAATATTGGCATCAATTCTGTACCCCATTTTGTTTTGTTGTGAGCGTAGACTGCTACCTCTCTGGAATACACTTATAGGCACACATCACGTGCGCCGCTAACATAATTATTAGTATAATGCTACTATGCAAGCGCTCGCCTCTGTTCATAGACGCCAAAAACAAAATTTTTGGCGTTCGGCTAAACGAGCGGATTTGTTTGAGTTGTGAGTCGCACAATTTATGTTTCATACAAAAAATGACGTGTGCTATAGGTACGTCGCGTCACGTAAAAAGAACGCTAGAGTGTCAAGAAAATTTAACTCATATTACATTACTTGTTGCAATTAAAGCTGCGTACTAGGAGATTTAACTCCTATTAACTATGTAATAGAAGTTAAATTCCCTTGTGCGCAGTTTGAAGTTCCAGCGTTCTTTTTACGTGACGCGACCTGTAGAAACAGTACTTTTATAAGAAACCGAATGCAGCGTATATTTCATGATTCAGTTTGCGTAGAGCAACTTGCCACTTAAAAAATAACGCCTGTTTGGCCTCAGCCTTAAAGTTATAGATGTAGAGATAGATATACGTAGGTAGGATACCAAATTACTATTTGTTTCGCGTCGACGCGAAGGTTTATAGGGTTCCGCCCAGAAACTGAGTTCAAGTTCAAGATAGAACTCATACCCTCCCTCTTCCGTGGCGTTACAGAGATTCTTTTGTTCTCATTCATCAGACTGTGTGTGAAAGCCCTTGTAACTTTAGATGCAGAGCGCTTCGAGCAAATATCTACAAAGCCACAGTCCCTAAGTGATAGTAGTATAAAATGTCCGAGCGCCGTCCTACATACCGACTTGGATATAATTCACAATGACCCGTTTTCTCGAATCTCGATGTTATGTCACCTAATTGGTGCTTGTCACCGATCAAATTGGCAACGCGCGGCGTTGTAGTCGGCTTGCAATCGCCTTACGACTAACTAAAAAGCCTGCCTACTACGTATCTTGGGCAGGGTTTTGGCTCGGACACTTTTTTTGCACGATTGTGATTATAGATAATTGCTCGAAGGCAGAGTGGAATCGAAAGAATCTAGATATTCAGCAAACAGCAAATGGTGTGATAGGATTGATGTCAATAGTGTATGTACTGACAAAGTCGATAATCAGAGCGTAGTGTGCGTCAAACGCATATCATAGAGAATCGAGTTTTACTTTACGTGTGTAAGATATGATGGTCTATTTTATGATTCTTAACTGTTAGGGTTCCGTAGTAAATTCTACTCAGTTTATGACGTACCTATCCGTGTTGTGATTTCAGGCTTAGTTCAAAAGAAGTGTTGTAGGTACTTTTGTACATAAAACGGCTTATCGCAACGAAGCGTATTGTCACAACTACAAACACCGCTATACTGAGCGCCACACAAATCGACGGATGGGAAGTTATGCGCAAAAGCTGAAATATAGGCATTCGCGGGAGCCAGAGAAACGAGACGCCGGGGCACACCCGCCCGCCAACCTGATGCCTCCCGCGCGCTCCCTAGGCACTACCACATGCAGCGTCTGAATTGTGCACACATGCGCAATAATTAGCCAATCATGGCGAAGAGTCATGTGCGGCTAACATCTCATCTGCCAATTTGTGTGGCGCTCAGTATACCTGACAGACTTCTTCACATACATTTCACAAGTGTTACAGTTGATTTGCAAAAGTTTTTGGGACTTTAAGATGTAAACAATTATAATTATATCTGGATATATTTAAGGCAAGAATGAATAGGTCTACATACTCCATCCTCGGCTACAACTTCGCTTTCTATCAGGCAAATTGGTAACCAAATGTAGCCTTACTCCGCATTAAACAAAATACTCTAAAATCAACCCCTAAAACGCCAAGAAAAAAAACAGCTGTTCACAAAAAAAGGCTTACCGACTCTCGGCGAGATGTTGCGTTTTTCTTCGCGATTTCAGGTTTAGAAAAATATGGAAAAGTTTTTTTAGATTTCTTGGTTGGTAAAAGTTGTTAGAAAGGTTGAGTATTATTGTATATAAACTTCTGGAAGTCCATGTATGTTGCAAAACAAACAGGAGCTTGTATTCTATTTATGATTGCACATTTCTTAAATAATTAGTCGTCTGTTTTGAGTTTTTCTTTTCTAGCTTTGGCGTTTATGACTGTGGCGACTTTCGTTTGCGATTAGCCTATGGTAAATTTTTTTTACAGAAAAATCGTTTTCAATCTATAAAGTTACTATTTTTTTATTTTATTTTTTATGGCTTCTACAGAACCCTACCATGAGCGAAAAACTCAACAATATTTGTTTGACGAAACTACTAAAATTTCTTTATTATTCTACTCGTACTTTCATAGAACATGTTATACAATGATGTATTCTTTTAGAAAGTTCCGCTTACAAAATATTTGCATAGTAAAATCGCTCCTATCTCCCTCTCCCTAGAGAGGTAAACGCACCGCGAGCGAGATAGCACGATAACCTTTTGCAAAGGCCAAAACTACAGTCCGTTTAATTATTATTTACCTCTGACATTGATTAGGACGTAGTTTAACATAAAGTACTCTACCCACGTGTGGGCTGAGGCTTTTCTGCTGAACTCTACGTCTTTTTTGTTAAACTAAGTCCAAATTGTTGCTGCATACTAGTATCTATAGTATTGTGTGTTGCTGTGTATCTGTCTAAAGCTGGAAACATACTATCAGACGCGACTGACAGCCGCGACTGATAGGTATCTAGATTAAGAATGTACACTGAGCCGTGCGCACTATCGGACGTCCGAACGCTCAAGGTCAGCCCAAGGTGATGTCCGCGACTGATGTCCGATAGTGTGCACGGCTCAGTGTACATTCATTATCTAGATACCTATCGGTCGCGTCCGTAAGCCGCGTCCGATAGTATGTTTCCAGCTTAACCCGTGATGGTGTGTAATAACTAGACAAAGACAGCGACAAATGTCGGAGGTAAAAATAACTGAACGGGGCTATACTGACCACGCAGCCTGTCTTACACGACGACACCACTATTTACAACGGATCTTATGCATGTGCCCCTAGAGCTTATTATTACACATTCACAAGCTCACACTCGTCTATTCTCGTCGTTATATTTATTTATACTATGTTAAACATAATGTTAGATGTTCTACAAAGTGGCTATGTACCTATAATGAATTTATATTGTAATGTAAATGTAAAATTGTAATAGTTTAATTTTTATTTAAATACAATTTTATTGTAAGTGGGATTTTGCATTTTATTTGAACGGAGACAACGTACCAGCAAGCGCAGCATAGAACGTCCGCCGATTAGGTGGACTGACGATATATTTAAGACCGCAGGAGGAGCTGGATGCGGGCCGCTTCAATTGGAAATCTATATAAGAATAAAAATAAGAAAATGTTTGTTAGGCTTATTATAGGGTAGGCCTATGTCCAGCTGTGGATATCCTACGACTGATGGATGGATTTTAACTATATATAGTTAATTTACTTTGTTCCTGATCTGACCAACTGTTGTGTGCAAACATATATTTCGGGTTGTAGGGGAAATATTACCTGCGTTAGCCAGCTAAAGAAGAAAATTAAATAACAATATTTTTCACCAAAAAAACTAAAGCAGGCAGCCTAAAAACTCTGACACCAGGGCTAGCCACTCAGCCTATACGAACTTACCAAAAATGGTAGCCGAAACTTCATCCATGTAGTAATTTTACTTATTTATTGTTATAGATTTATCTTAAACGACTCCGCCGATTTCAAAAAATTTTAAATGGGACCACCTCTGAACTCAGAGCAAATAAAAAAATCCAGAGGGAACGTCGTTGAACAGTCAAGTGAGGCCGGTTTTTTATACATGTGTGAGTGCGTCGGTGTTGCGCCGCCATAGTTTGACTGACAAGCCGAGTCGTAGTTTCATAGTTACCTGGATGTGTGTGTAATTGTCTGTACACGGCGAGGCGTAGTTTTGTTTGGCTTCACTTGTTTGTTCACAACATTATCTCTTGATTTTTTTATTTGCTCTGAGCCTCTGAAGTATGATTACCGAGCAAAAAAAAAGAATGATCGAAATTGATTCCAATTGGCGGAGTGATCGCGTCATATACATACAAATCAAAAAACACACACAGTCGAATTGAGAACCTCCTTTTTTGAAGTAGGGTAATAAGATCTATTAGGGCTTCTTTAAATCAGCCGCAACGTGCCGCGTCTACGTATATAAAGCTATTTGGTGCCACAGCCACAGTAAATACCACGTAAATACATAAGTAGGTAATCTAAGGCCGCCCGCCTAGTTATTAGCCTACTCTTGCGTTGATCCCCAGGGTTGTCACTTTTACTTTTAGTTAATATTTTAAACAAGCAGCACTTGATCTAAAATTATGCAATAAAAAGCATTTTATGATTGAATATTTTACCAATTTATAAATTTAGTAAAAATAAAAAGCCTTTATTCACACATAAGACAATAGAAAAAAAAATTCAATAGTAATTTGCAATATTAATTATTGTGAAATTGCCCTTATTACACTATACGCGACAAATAATAGGTTTACCTAAATAGGTTGGTTTGCCTTTAAGCTCCTGGAATGGAAAGGACTCGGCATCAACATCAATGGCGAATACATCACTCATCTTCGATTTGCCGACGATATCGTGGTCATGGCAAAGTCGATGAAAAAACTTAGCACGATGCTCGAAGGCCTTAATCGAGTCTCTCAACAGGTGGGTCTTAAAATGAACATGGACAAGACAAAGGTCATGTGTAATTCTCATGTTGTACCCACCCCTATTTCAGTTGGGAACTCGGTTCTTGAAGTCGTTGACTCGTACGTCTACCTAGGACAAGTAGTCCAGTTAGGTAGGTCCGACTTCAAGAAAGAGGCCAATCGCCGAATCCAACTCGGTTGGGCAGCGTTTGGAAAATTGCGTAACGTCTTCTCGTCCGACATACCTCAGTGCCTCAAGTCGAAAGTTTTCGACCAGTGTGTGTTGCTAGTGATGATTTATGGCACAGAAAAGTGGTCTCTCACTATGGGCCTTATTAAGTAAGCTCCAAGTAGCCCAACGAGCCATGGAGAGGGCTATGCTCGGAGTTTCTCTGCGAGATCGAATCAGGAATGAGGAGATCCGTAGAAGAACCAAGGTTACCGACATAGCCCAGCGGATTGGCAAGTTGTACTTATATGTCTGTGCATTGTACCTACTAACTGGTCACACTGGTAGGTTATAATTTTTAATTTTAGCAAATTAAGTGATGAAAGTGGAAGAATCAGCTACGAATGCAAGTAAAATAACGATAGAAGCACTTTATCATTGCTAAACTAGAAAAAGTAATAAGCTGCATTGTTATTTTTCATACATTTTATTTTTCACATTTAAAAAAAATGGAGGGGTGAAAAAATCTAAATTAAATATTTTTGGAAATCCCATAAAACAAGCTTTCTAATTATGTATATAATTATCATCTTGGTTCGATTTTTCTCTGAATAATATACCACTTGTGGACGTCACCTTTATATTTAGTTAATTAGTCTTAAATTAAGATTTAATTGTAACTTAATGTATGTGACCATAAAAAAAAAAAAAACCAGCGCTGATTGTTCTCAATCGCAATTCACGCTGAGTTGGGGCTGCATAATCACTGTTACTCTTGTTTGTTGTTTATATTTGTTCATGTATGTCACGAAATAAACGTTATTTCTATCTTTCTTTCAAACGGTGAAATATAGGTAAGCACGGTAGCCAGAGAGACGACCAATCACGGCAGGGCACACCCGCCCGCCAACTGACATGATGACTTGACAGATGTCACTTGAGAGTTGTAAGGAGAGCTTAGATTATAGAGGGAAGGAGAGCTGGTTCGGAGAGGTTATGGTGAACTGTGTTTAGAATGGCTCGAGTTGTGATTCTTGATAAAATGGTGGCAGCGTGCGTTACGCTGCGGAACGCCATGTCCTTCGCTTAAAGCTTTCTCTATAATTGTAATCATACGTAATCTTCTGTGAAATAAACTGATTGTTCGTGACGTCGCAATTTATCTCCTCGCCCGCTTAAAGCCGGAAACATACTATCGGACGCGGCTGACGGACGCGACTGACAGCCGCGATCTAGACTATGAAAGTACACTGAGCCGTGCACACTATCGGACATCAGTCGCGGACGTCACCTTCGGACGACCTTGAACGTTCGGACGTCCGAGAGTGATTTGGCACACTGGATGATATAAGACTGTGCACATTGCTAAGTCGCGGCTGTCAGTCGCGTCCATCAGCCGCGTCCGATAGTATGTTTCCGGCTTAACCCACGCCACGCCACACTGAAGTATTGTTGGGTCAGATGGGACATTAAACATCATTGTCAGATGGTATAAAATAATTACCATATTGAATCACCATAACTGATGCGGATCCTTTTATGGATTCGACATATATAAAGAACATGAACGCCGGTCGTGTACTTTTGGCAGAGGGGTACGCTTTGCAGTGTCGACTCCTTTTGGTTAGGTACTTAATGCCACTTGCGTAGGCATTGTCCACACATGCGCAATAATTAGCAATTATTCTATTTGTAAACAAAGTTTCCGCATGTCGAGTTTCTTTGCAATTTAGATCAGTTGTGTGGAAACGCTTTAAATTATTGTCAAGTTGCCTGATGGTGCCAGAGATAGCATAAACACAGACTACGATAGATATGTAGCATAGATATCGATTGTGTCATCGATTTTGCAGCGAGGATCTGCATTGTCTATTCCACTCAGCTGGCTGTCAAATTGTCAATCTGTCTATGACATTTTCTTTCTACTTTTAAAACGTATTTTTACGAAATTAATTTTTCTAACATCGTTAATTTATTTTAATAGTCTAGTTTGGTTTTTAACTCTAGTTGACATGTATTTAACTATTTCAAGGCAAATAAAGTTTTGTTAAAGTTGGTGAAACGTAGTTAAGTGCAATAGATAAAATGGTTTCGACTTTGAATTTAGATGAAAAATATAATCGAGGTGGGTTTGCGTCATTCACAATGTGACCTATTTATTACTAATAACAAAAGATACATAACAATTTTATTTATTTACAGTGCGGAGTAATTTTTGTTTCTATTTGGATATCCAAGACCATAGCCTGGCCAGATCCATATCCCGAAGAATTCAAGATATTGGCTTGGTGAGTGTTGTTTTGCCGCCAAAATTAAATCCTAATCTTTTATTTAGCTAAGATATGGGCTGCAGGTAGGTTTCGACGATCTCACCTATGTGTATGAGACTGAGTGACCTATCTACGTATTGTTTGCCTTTGCCTGCCTCACCTAGATTTTTGGTTATGTATTAATAACGCTACAAAATCTATTGAATCTAGTTATTCAGCGAACTTCAACTGTAAACAGTCTTTTACATTTTAGCAGCGTTATATACGTTCCGTTTCACTAATTGTAAGAGATAAATACTAGATACGTCAAAATGTGTAGAGACCGCGTCATGAAAAAAGTAGTTTTATTGCAATGTGTCAATTGCTCAGTTACTTTCATTCGGCGTATGGGAAACAGTGTTCTTTTAATTATAATTTTATATTGGGAATAATTTTATTGTAAAATAAATCTCAATGGCGAAAGCGCGGCGTAACTCCGAGTAGAACTTTATCTAATGGTCACCTTGGAAATAAGGTGTTATCTTCAGTAAAGGCTAACAAAATCTGATGCCTCATAGACTTCCTTCATAAAATATATTCGTTCAGTGATAATTATGGTGGATTATATACTAACTTGCATGCTAACTAATAGCTGATGTTATACATTAATAATATTTAAGACCACAATGTAAATTGTTCGACCTACTTCGCAAGAAATAAATGAATTATGCATGTTTAGCATTGTATGTACTCCTAGAACTTAATTAGTTTGCCTACTTGCAGTATATACATGAGACACCACATGCTTAATGCTACTCGTACTTGCCAAGACAGGTAACATTTTTTAATGAATTAAAAAGAATAGGATTTTCAATTGTAATTGAGTTAGAAGGAACATAGTATGCAATATAAACTGAATAACTATTAGATCTGTGACTATTGGCAATTTGAGTAAAACGGAACGTTTTTATAAGAACCAATCAAAAACAGTCTCCCTTCCACTAAACGGCGCTACTTCAGCGCTCCTAGGGTGCGTTCCAAAACGGGCAATATTCACTCGGTGAAGGGTGAAATTCGCTCGATGCTGGTTCCGAAACGCAACGGTGAATTTTACTCTAGTGTTTTGGAACGCCTCCGACAGAGTGAAATTCCACCTGTCAGTTGAAATAATTCACCCTGGTAAAATCAGAGTTGAATTTCACTCGGCTGTCAAAATTGACATAACGAGAGAAGTTATAATGAAAACAAGCGGTTGAGGAAAAATATATTGAATATTTTATCATTCAAATTCACACTAAACTAGATGTTCTGGGACGGCAAAATATTATAAGCATTTTAGATAAAGATGAAATTAGTTATTATATAAAAGTTAATGCTGTTGTTAATTAAAGATCTTTTTTGGGCATATATCCTCAATCGGCGCGCGAAATTCAAATTCTCTTCATTTAGAAATTATCAGGTTGATACAGTTTTGTATAATGACTGTTCACTATTTCGGATTTTATGTATGTACTAAGTCAAAACTACTTATTTTCGCAAAATGACTATACATGAGTACAGTCCGTTTACAGCTACGTAAAGTAGCTTTCTCTGATACCCATGACTGTGTCTCTCTCTAACCTGTGATTGTGTGTAATGACTAGGCAGAGACAGTGACAAATATCAGAGGCAAAACAACCATGAACAGACTGTAATGTATCTTCACATACACATCTTGACATAAAATCTAAGAAAAATTGAATTTCGCGCGCCGATCGATGCTATTGCCGGTGCTACCAGAGCTTATGTGCAATTTGAACGTACGACAGATCGAAGAGTAACATTTTCTTGGAAAAAGGATGATTTTCATGATAAGTACCTATTTACAGAAGAATTTTTACTGAGAATTTATATACCATTTTAGGAAATGATGACCTACATAGATAAAAACCAAAAATCAACCATGTAGAAAAAGTATCGGTAAAGAAACAAAAGGAACATTTATTGCATAAATGGTAACACTTACCTAATTCATTTTTCCAAGATCGTTCCAAAACATAATTCGCTCCGTGTGATTTTCACCCTCTACAGCCTAGTTCCGAAACCAAAATTCATCCGGTAAAATTCACCCGACAAACAGCTAAATGTTTTGGAACGCACCCCTAGTGAGCAAAACGCAAACTAAATTGAAATATCTCCATCTTGTGTGTGACAGATTTGTGTTTGTTGTTACTTTTCCGATTTTACTAACTAAATTAATGTAAATAACTCCAAAAAAGTATCTCTAACACTGACTTATTATATGCCCATCATATTGATATATAGTGTGTAACTTCTCATTCGCTATTAAGCGATAATTTGATATAAATTCTGAAGTGACGAAGTGGCCGTCTCGGTGACTAGTACTAGTATATAGTTACTTATTTTTGTGATAAGCGGAGCGCGGGGGCCTCGCGAACGGCTTTTGTGTAAGTATATACGAAGCCCGTAAACCACATGTGTGTAACGACATAGCAATTGTGTCAGAATCGTTTAGAAAACTGCCCAAAAACATTTGTTTTAGTGACTCGATCGCATAGCTTGAGTTCAATTTTAGGTCATCTTTTGTACGGTCGCGTCGGACACGCCGTCGCAAAGCGAAATGCAGCGGGCCGAGGCCGCGCGTCGAGCTCTCTAGTGCTGCGTTGCGCTGCATTACATCCATTTTATAAGCCGTTCGAATCGTGTTTCCTACAGGCTACGCGTGTGTTCTCTTAATTTTTGACAGTTGATATTACCCGTTGTCTTCAAGGGGATGTGGTTCTTATTTCCCGAGGTGTAAGGGTGAGTTTGAATATTGAGGAGTGTTATTTTTTTGCGCGGGACGGTTGTCGCGAGTGGTGGAGGGCGCGCTCGGTGGCCGGCGTCGGGCCGTATTTCAAGGAAAACTCCATGATGTCGGGGCCGCGGCGGCGTGTCGATCGTCCGCCGCGCCCGCCCGCGTCCGCCCCGCGCTACTTTGTGTCGCCGTGTTTCGCTCGATATCGCGGCCGTGAATGCCCTCTGACCAACCCGTCCGTACGCGGCGTTCGCGCGTTCTTGCAACACGTATATTGGGTCAGGCCACTTCACTGCACTGCTGACTTTCACATTTCGAATCACTAATTAAATTGGCGCCAATTTGTTTTGTTTTGATACTAAAATCTTATCAAAGTTGCCAAAGGATTGATTACTTATTATCATAGAATTTTTGCTACTAGCAACATTGAGATTCAAAGGATGATTAATGATCTTGTTCGTAAACACCTCTTGCAAATGTAATTTAATTTAGTTCTCAGTAGTTTTATAAGCTCAGAAAATAATACATTATTACAGCAGGATATTATTTACCATCATGATAAATCCTTGTTGTTTGAAATTATTTTCTGTCATAAAAAATAAATAAACAAACTCCATCTCTGTATTTATGGGTACCTATTTCGCAACAATAATATCTAATTAAGGCAAAATAAAAATAGTGATTATTGTAAAAAATACATGATAAGGTACAGGAGAGTCTTTTGACAGGTATTTTCATATCTAATAGAAGTAGAAGCAAGTATAAGTATTATCTACAGTAATTTTGATTACAGAAATAATACTTATTTTTAATCAATCTAATGTAAACTTCTACCAAATACCTACCAGACGATACTCTGACACCAGGCTAGCCACCCGGCCTATACAAACTTACTTTTACTAAATACCAAGACGATACTACACTCTAACTCATTAATGTGGTTTTCGACATTAATTGTCTCGCATAGTGTTACTATTGGAGTTGATTAACTGCGTCTGAATCAAAGTCAGTGAAATATTATGCCTCAAATAAGGAGACTGCCTCGGGCATAGTCTAAAAACAGGTTTTTGTGATGAATAGATTGAATATTGAGAAGTATACAAAATAAAAACTATACAGAGTAAACTAAGCCATAAAAAGGCAATTCAAAAAGCTTTTTCTATAGATTGGCCCCATTCAAGGAAAAAATCAGTTCTACCATACAGAATTACAACTAAGAATCGAATTTATAAATGTATGAAACAGCAACCTTTTTTCACCGTATCTGTAAAAAAAGATGTAACTCTAATACTTAGAGTTTATGATGATAACTAAAGATTTAAAACTCTTTTTGGCTCCATTTATTACTCCGTATAACCTATACTATTTATTTAGTCTTGACAAAATATTGTGCATAATCTTGCACTATAGAGCACACAAACCTGTTATCTCATTCATATTATCTGAGCCAGATTTAATTATTTAAATTTAAACTTTACTGAAACACTATTTCATTCTACTTTTTGGTATCTTATGAATATAAAATAGATATTTGGGCTGTACTGAAAAGTATTTTTTATTATTGCAACATGTGTATATTTTTTTGTGGTTTTAGTACTGTAATAATATTAGCCATGATTTTGCATGATTCAACAAATCCAACTAATAAAATGTAGTGTGACCTGTGGAGCGGTGAAACCTTAGGTACTAAGGGCACCATGGGCCAAAGACCATACAAAAAATATTTAGATTTTCTAAAGGACTGGTTAGACAAGCTATTTGTATCCGAGAAATGATAGCAGATCTGAAATCTAATGAAAATTACTGTCCTGTGCATTACTGACATAATTTTTAACATTTGCCTTTAACACTATTGTTTTTATTTTTTTGTATGAGCCCATGTCATTGATTTTTCCTAAAGTATGGCAGACCATCAAAATAAATATATTTTACTTATTATCAAAATAAATTTATTTGCATTACTGACATAATTTTTAACATTTGCCTTTAACACTATTGTTTTTATTTTTTTGTATGAGCCCATGTCATTGATTTTTCCTAAAGTATGGCAGACCATCAAAATAAATATATTTTACATAATCAACATTTTGAGTTGGCTTAGTATGCATTGTAATTTTGTAAGCATTTGTTGCATGCCCCTAAACCCAGGGGCTCATGCTAGTTTAATAAGTTATGAAGTAAACACACTAACAAATAAGTCCACCTATTTATTCTGCAGCGCCTTGTATAGTCTAGCCAAAAGGCAAGTCATGCTATATGTTTTGGAGACATTGTAAATCATCTCCTGCACTGTAGCATTTGATTGAACCATTCGGGTTTTTGTAGCTCTCTATTGGTCGAACATGAGGCTCCGGTCATAAGCACGTTCCATATATCGTTTTCCTTCTGTCCATGTGTTCCAAGGTTTCTGTTTGTTGCAGCAACAAGAAGTATTCCTGACATCACGCGTGTCGCACGTGGTGCGCGAGCGCGGCGCGGCGCCGGGCCCGCCATGCGCGCGCCGTGACGCGCGCCGCGCCGATGCCATGCTGGAGCGAGTGCGCGCCGCTCACCACGCCCCGCACACTCATCGCTACGTCACACTTACTGTGCAGAAGGTAACAACACCATAAGGGTCACCACCACTACATTCTATCACCCCTATCACCATACATTCATCACATTGTTGTAATCATCACATTCATAACTACATCATACTACCTTACTCTCTGCTACGTCACATTCTCTGTGCAAAAGATAACCACACCATAAGGGTCACTATCACTACATTCTGTACTGTACTGTACCAGCCTTTTTTTAATAGTCCACTGCAGGACATAGGCCTACCCACGAAGGGTGATTGGGCCACATCCACCACGCTGGCCCAGTGCGGGTTGGTGGATTCACATACGCCATCGAATTTATTCTAAGGACGTACGCACGACCTCACGATTGTAAGGCGGGTGTCACTACCTCTAGGCCACCACGGCTTCACTACATTCTATCACCCCACATTCGTCAGTTGTCACATTCACTGTGCAGAAGGTAACCACACCGTAAGGGTCACTATCACTACATTCTATCTCCCCACATTCGTCAGATGTCACATTCACTGTGCAGAAGGTAACCACATCATAAGGGTCACTATCACTACATTCTATCACCCCACATTCGTCAATGTCACATTCACTGTGCTAAAGGTAACCACACCATAAGGGTCACTATCACTATGTTCTATCACCCCATCACCATACATTCATCACATTGCTATCACAATCACATTCATCTCTCCCACTAACACCACCAGAGGCACTATCACTACACCTTATCACCACACATTCATCATTATGTCACGCTTACTGTGCACAAGGTAACCACACTGCCAAGGTCACTATCACTACATCCTATCACCTCACTTTCATCACCCAATTTTTTACCATGAATCAAACTTGTAGTGCAGAAGGTAATACTCTACCATGACATTCTATCACCTCATCATCACTCATTCATCACCATAATTATCATGTTCTCTGTGCACAAAGTAAACATACCACCATATCCACTGCATCCTATCACTACATCATGTTCACTGTGCAGAAAATAAAACTACTTACATATTGATTACTTATTTACTTTTTGCTCAGTACTAAGATAAGATTTGCCTTTTAAATAGAAATTATTAAGTTTCTAAATTATTGTTTATTCCATATCTCTTTAATGTGTGTGCTTTAGTCTAGCGTTTATATGTTTTTGCTGTGGGACAATTAACAGCTGAGATCAATCTACAAAGGACACCATACCATTTGTTTAAAAAAAGTTGGTTCATAAACTGATGTAGGAGGTAAATTAGTTAATTATATCTCTATGAGGTAAATTCAGTTCTACATCAAAAACCTTTCAAACAATGTACATATTCTAATAAGCTGCTTAAAATAACTTAAAATACATCTGCTAAGTAAGACAAAAACAGATCATTATTGTTGAAAAATAATTCCTAGTTTAGATTTTTTTTACATCCAATAAATGTAGTAAAACTTGACCAAGGAAAGGGAGCAGCATCTCAGTTTTAACTCTACAATAATTTTGCTTTTTCTGTATGAAGATAAACTGATGCGAGGTTTACTATTTGAAGAACTACTAATGATAAATGCTACTATAAGCATAGTATCTCTACTATCCATGTTTTTCCATACAGATACGCCAGCCGACCACAAGCCTAACCACTGTTTATGAAACATCAAGTGTTTTGTTATTCAAATGGTAGCAGGCCTTCATTGTGATCCAGACACACATACCAATATCGATCATAATGAGAACCATTATGAAATATGTAAATTGTCGACAATACAGTTCACAGAACTTCGAAATTGCTTTTTAGGCAACATGCTTACTTTAAAATGCTGACAGCGCATGCACTTTGCCACTGATCTAATTTTCCTTTCTGTACTAACTGCTGTTTTAGTATATCTCTACGTATATATTTTACAACATATTTATTAATCTTTCAGGCTATAAATCTATTGGATAAACTGTATGACACATTCTTCACGGCGTCCCGTAAAACGCATGTCAGGCTCTTCACTAAACACTTTATCAAGATTGAATTTTTGGACAAGTATGGATCTGTTTATGAGTGTTTGTTTTTATATGACCCATCTGCGATCTGTACTTATTTGTATCTGATGATTTCAGGGTGTGCCGACCGGTTTACAAGGAATTCGATGAATGGCCAGCAATACGCCTAGATCCGGACCCACCTAGAGAGAGAAAGGAATCGCCGCAGAATCTCGTAACCGTCGCTCAATCGCATCAGATCGTAAGGCAGAAGTAAGTACCGACACCTGAGGGACCGAGTCGAACTGAGACCTCAGTCGTGTTATAGTGCCGGTTTTGTTGCAGAATGACGCGGAAGAGTCGGCCAAGGATCAAGGAAAAGGAAGAGGAACCAAAGGGAGGCTACTGTGAGATGTGCAATAGCGAATATCTGGACGCCGCGACCCACCGACGGTCTCCCCACCACCTGGCTTTCGTCCGTGACACGAGTAACTACCTCGCGCTAGATTCGCTCATCAGCTCGGGAGCCGACGTGTCTACATTCCTCGATAAAGCGACCGCCAACGGCGAACGACGCTCGTTAAGAAAAATGTGCAATGGGGATTTGGAACCAAAGGGCAAGCGCTCAAAGCGCTCACAATCCCCCGACTCCACCGTTCAAGGCAGTCCAAAACGTAACGGAACACTAGATGACGAGCGGAAACACAACACGAGATGCAGCAAGAAAGCGGAAGAAGACAAACAGTACTATAAAGTAGTCGGCGTCAGCACGAAGCTGCGCTCGAGCGGCGGCTTCACCAAGCGGAAGGACTCGCCGCCGGCCGTCAATGGCGCCAAGCCCCTGGTCGTGAAGTTCAGAAAAGTTCGCCGTTCAGAACTCTCAGTGCTGAGCGACGAGGCCGAGCAGTTTATGTTCCCCAAACGCGCCAGCTCTACGAGCTCGACGTCTTCGGATGACGACGATAAAGTGTTGAGTCCGAAGAGAAAGAGCCCAGCGCAACTGCACCCACCGATGGAGAGGCGGCGGATGGCCAGGCCGATAGCGTTAAAGGAGGAATCTTCAGAGGAAGACAGTTGGGAGGACACGCGGCGGCGCAAACGGCGCGGGCCCGCGGTCGTGAAGCGCGCGAGACGTGTGCCTTGCAAAACGATAGAGCTGGAACTGCCGGTAGAACCGGACCCGGAGCCTCCCGCGCCGGAGCCGGAACAGCCGCCGGCTGAAAACCCGCCGGATCCGGAACTCAGCCCGCTACGTGAGGTCGAGAAATGTATGAAGTGGGAGGACGGTAAACTGAAGTATACGCCGGCGGTGGAACAGTTGGAGTTCGCGTTCGAGTCGATACCGCGCAGCGAGCCCTGGTACGAGACCTTCACGCGGCAGGACCAGGACAAAGTAGCCACGAAAAATGTGCCGCGATATTTTGGTAAGTTTTCTTGCTAAGGGCGTCGGGTTGAGTGTATAGTAATGCATATCTCCATTTTATTTCATAAAGGAATATTCAAAGTTGTTTGGCATTCATTCAATACCTTAAAAGTAATGCTGGTTTTTTTCTAATCTTTTTGGATTTTGATATGCTTAAGACCCAAAGCTTCATTATTTTCAGTGGTCTACTTGCAGCAAGAGTCATGTAGAAAAATACTCTAATCATCATCATCATCATAGATTTATGTCTCCATCATTGTTTTAATGTATTATTTCGTAAATTGCAGCGTTATATTCGAGCGCAGCCGCGAAGCTTCCGTACGAGATCGGTCAGCTCCCGCCCCTGAAGCCGAACTGCTGTCCGCTCAGCGACCTCGTGAAGCAGCGGGTGGAAAAACCGGGACCTTCGAAATCTTACGGCACGCGCGGCATGAACAAACAGAAAATGAGGAAACGGACTGCAGCACTGCTAGCGCTCGAGCATCCCAGGAAATCACCTCGAGAGCACGCGTCTACCCTCGCCATCCTCGGCTCAGCGGGACTCCTGAACAGCCGGAAACTCGCAGACGACACCAAATCCACCGCGTCAGAAGACACCATCAGCGATACTCACAGCAATCTAAAAGCGCCAATACCCACAGAAAACCAACAGGCGTCAGAGCGACTCAAACAGTTTCTATCAGAAGTTTTCTCCGATGCCGCGGAGTTAGACGGCTGCGACACGATAGAGGGCGAAGCCGTCACCCCCGCCTCTAATCAACCCGACGTCTCGAGTCTCTTCTCCGAATGTGACGCGTGCGACCTCATCCGGAACGAAATACAAACCGCCAAGCCTCGCCGCGGCCGCTTCAAGAAGAAGAAGAATAGAACCGGCTGGCCGAACAAAAAGAAGAAAGGCTCCCGAGTGAACAGCTCAGAGTCTGAAAATAAAACAGAAAGCATCGCCTCCGTCGAGCCGGCCTGCGACGAGACGACCCAGGACACGCTCAGCGAAGCGGAGACTTACGTTTCTGAGGCGGAGCCGGATAAAGCAGAAAATAGCAAATCTGAAGACGAGTCGCAGGAGGAGAAGTCGCTGGTTGCGGAATCGATGGACGCGGATTCCTCGGACAAGCTTCTGATAGATTTGAAGGTTGTCGTTGATGAGAAGCCGGAGGAGGAGCCGGAGAAGGCTGAGGAGCGGAAGCCGCGTTCGTCTGGGTCTGAGGAAGAGCGGGAGTTGAAGAAGAAGCGTCGCGCGCTGGCCGGGCTGTGCGACTGGCTGCCCGTGGTGCGCGTGGCCCGCGTGGACCCGGCCGCCACGCGCCGGCTGCGCTCGGCCGCGCGCGCCCGCTCGGCGCGCCTCAGGTAGCGCCCGCCGGCTGTCGGGTGCAGGAACCAAACTAGTGACACAATTCCTATAAGACAGTAGTAAAGTGCGACAAACCAAATATTGTTTCCTCTCACATGTTCTGCTTTTACTGGGAAAAATATTTTCATAAAAAGTTCTTTGCAACATTTTCTTTTCAAATCAATAATTTTTAGTAGCTATTATTACCCGCCCTTTATAGATTTCGTTTGTATTTAAATTGTACTTTTAAATCAAGTAATGTTAATTTATTATTGACCTTTAAGCTTAAACTTGAATCAATGGAATTCAACATCTTTATCATCAAATTAATGTTACAATCAATTTATTTTTAAAAACTTTTGCTAGTTCACAATGAAACTTAAAACTTTCAAATGAGAATTGATTTTCAGAGAAAATGTTGCATTACTATTTTAAAAAAAACACTCCTTAGCATTTTTATTGCTGATTCAGAACAAGAGAGATAACTACATGTCTAAAGGCCATAACTATTGTTGTGTAATAGTAAAATGAACAGGTTCAGTGGAGAACAAACGTGGTTCACGTGGACGATAGTCTCGCAAGTGACATTCACGATCTCAATACATCGTGTTCATCACGATTAGTTATCAATTTGTTACGATTGGCTATTTATTTTGTAAATATTAGGTACACGTACGCCGAGTGAATTTCTGGCGCTGTCGCGTTAACCGTTTAGTATAAGACCGCGCTGGGAGTATCAGTATTTTGTTTGTTTTCATTGTTTTACGCACAGGGGGACAGAGGGCATAGGTAACAATATTTTTTTTCACTGACCCACTGTTACGTTTTAGTAAGATAAAGCGGTGACGCTACCTGTGACTATCTTGATTTCACTACACAACACTGCGACAGACCTTAGCAAAGTTTTTTAGTGTTACTTAAATATGTAAAAATTGTTGTAACCTATTGTTGATAATACAAAAAAAAACTAAAAGCCGCGTATCGAATTAGTAGCGTGCGCGCCGTGAGCAGGCTCAGCTTATAATCGATACCGATCTGCTAATGTCTAGCAATTTCCAACACTATAGTCATTGTCATAGCCGGCACAAGAGTAGGAAACTTTGCCTACCATAGAATAGAATTGAAACAGAACAACAACAAAATACTTAAGCTAGTGTAACAGAAGGCGGCCTTATCGATGGAAGCGATCTCTTCCAGGCAACCCATAACCACTACAAAAACAATTGGGGTGGTTTTTCTCTAGCAATGCCAACGATTGTCGAGCAAGGAGGGTTTCACCCCGAGCACTCGGTAATCGATTTGCAGCGAATGGTGTCACCACTTCTATGTGAAATGGGTACAGTTAAAATTGATTATGCCCTCTGTCTTTACTCTGTGCTTTTAGAAGAGTATATCGCGAAGCTCGCGTTTACGGATGTGTGTGTAAATAGTATCGATTCTGCGGTGCCGTTATTCAAATTTATTTTCATTGAACCAAAAAAGACCATAATTTTAGTGAATGAAATGAAATAGTCTAATTTCTTGTATACGGTGACTGAACAGAATCAACCTCACTTGTAATATATTGAATGTTTCAGACTATTGCATGTGTGTGTAACGTGCGGTGCATTTAGTTGTCTGCGAGCTTAGTCTGTATATAAATGTTACTGTATGCTTAGATTATTAATTTTCCTTGTTTAAAAGATGGACGGAGATAGGACTTCAAAACTTTATATTAATTTAATGAGAGTTGTAGTTAGACTGAAACATATTTATAAAAGCTTTGTTTTAGTTGGTAAATATTCTAGAGAAAACTATATTTTTTCTTAATTTATTTCATCTTGTAAGGTTTTTATAATGTTTTATTAGACGTAAAAGTGTACACATTTCTTTATTGAATGCCGAAAAATTAAATACTATCTTCTCCGTGTTGTAGTACGAAAATAGTGAAATGTTGTAACAGTTGATCACACTCTGCTATTCTGGCGTCGCCGGTCACATCTGTGTATACGCTTTTTAACATGTAACTACAAATACAATACCGAGTGTTGCTTTGTACAGGGCAGGGATTTCACTATTGACTGCAGAAGTCTACACTACACTGAACTTACACTATGACTGCCTCGGTGGCTCAGTGGTTAGTGAACCTGACTTCTGGATCAAAGAGGCGTGGGATCAATCCCCACCCAGGGCAAGCATTTATGTGATGAACATGGGTGTTTGTTCTGTGTCTGTTGTGTTATTTAGGTACTATCTATATAAGTATGTATTTAAAAATATGTATTTGTAGTATATCAGTCTCTGGCAGCCATATCACAAGCTTTCCTTGTTTGGGGTCAGAGACCGTGTGGAACATGTCCCGTAATATTTATTTATATTTATTATTATTTACTATAGGCCGATCGTACGAGTCGGCAGATGTGAAGTTTGCTACAAGCCGAACAATATCCAATCAACGCACAGCTTTACGTGTGCGTCAGTCAGGATTGGATATTGCACATTTTGTAGCTAACTTCACATCTCCCGACTTGTATGATTCGACCTATACCAGCATTTCAGCACGGGTAGCATGGCAAAGAGACAAATTTTCTTTCCATCATTATATCCCCTCGAAGGGGAAATAAAGTATGCATTGACAATGACATTAAAAGTGGATAAAATGATTTTATGCTTTTGCCATGCTACCCATGCAGGGCGCCAACGATATCTGTAACCATCAAAAACTGGGCCACATAATAATAAATAAAAAATAAATTGAGAAGTAGCGGTCAAAATATACACCTCTTATTTCTGGACTTTATAAATCAGCACCTGGTATGAACAATTACTGCAATGTCCTACAAGATGATAGTTACAAAATAGTCGCTGATATCCTGTGCGATTACGATAGCAGATTATTCTATTCTAAGTCATTTCTATTAATTCAAAACTTTAGCTCTTGCTTGATTCCTGGTTGCGAATGCTCGCCAGGGATCACGCGCCAGTATACAGCCGGTTTTTGGCAAAATTGTACCCCTCAAATAAATCATAAACCTATATTGAACAGAACAAGTAAATTTTATGTGTAGCCAAGCTTAGAGTCAGATGGTTTATATACGTAAGTTCCTGATAATTTGTAGAAAAGTATAAAACTCTAGTTATTCAATGTAGTGTGAAAAATATACACGTGAGTTCCTGATAGTTACCAGCGACCTAAAAGGCTAATTTGGACAAAATTGTAAATATAGCAAAAATAAATCCGTAAAAGTATACCATTTGTGTGGTCTTCTGAAATCAAACCTTTTGTCAACTCCTGTCTCCTGCGTCTATTGTAAACTTTCAAGTAAATTATAATATTAATCTTATCATTTCTTGTTTTATTGCCGACATATTTTTTACAGCTCGCGCTATTAGTATGTAGTATTATAAAATCTTTGCCATTACCAAAACTTACGTAAGTAGTAAGTACGGTACTACCTCAGGTAGGTATTTCCCGATTGACTTCAGATCAACTAGGCTCGTGCCAACTAATCTGAACTAAGCGAGCGTGCTCACATCATTGAAACTACTGCTGCGCTCTCTGAGGAGAGTCGAGACCAAGACATTGACTGAGACCCAAAAGCTGCCTCTCCACTTCGAAGCTCTCCACCCAGGATGTGATTGTCTAATAGAATAAATTTACCTTAGCCCCTCGTACTATACAGTTCTTGGCGGCTTAGCCGAGCGAGGCTAGGTAAATGAAGTAATTCTGTTGGTATATTATGAAAACATCCCTTGCTAGGCATCCTCGCACACAACCTTACTTTTGGGTGTCGATCAATGAGCTTATTGATGTCATAGTTTGACTGCTGCATGTTCGCTATGAAATAGATGCGTAGAAGGCGCTATCTCAATTATTTAGCGCAAACCTAGCTGATAAGTGAATCAGGAAACTACCTACACTTTAGCGTCTCCCAGATAGCTGCAGCCTAGTGTTCGACTATAATCTGACCACTTAACTCAGTCCTATAATCACAAAGCCCGAAATCAAGATCAGTGATTGGTGTGCGTGTAACTAGGCTAAAGCTATCTGGGGAACGCTTTATGTAAGTTACGGCACGATGGCGTGTCTTAAATCTTCTCATTCTGAGTGGCGCTTTTTATTGCGATTCAACAAGTACAATTGTGCAGGGTTATTCAAAAAGGGACTAAGCCGAAAGGAGGTGATTCTGATCATCATTATGAACAACAGACTTTTACTATGGGATCTTAGAATTCGAGAAAAAAATTGCTGTTCCATACAAAACAGCTCAGATTCGACAAATCTGACTAAATAAATAGTCAAAGTGACAAATTGTGCTAAAGCCGAAAGTAGAATACAGACCATCGTACACCCTTTATGAATAACGCTTCCATGCAACAATTGGGCCTAGAAGTCACAAGCTAAGTTGCTTATGCCATTACTTACTTACATTACTTATCTTTCAGTGAGTGATAAATGATAATGATTTGCTGCCTATTAGTATAGGTAATTATGGAACTATACAAATAGTGTGTGGGATGAGTCAACTTGAAAATTGCAAGGGACAGCCGTAAACGACTGAAAAAACTTCTTGGCAGTTGCAATGATAGTTATAAGCTGCGGAAAATCCAATCTCAGCCTGTGCAAGGATTAGGTTTCACGCAGGATGTAGCAAACTTCACAGCAGCATTTGAACCATGCATTTTTTATTTAGCTGTTTTATCTTCAGACAACCTAAGGTTTTTAACACTACCTATTTCAATAGAGGTATTATCTGCAGAGATAGCTAAAACTAAACTTGAGAAATTAAAGGGTTAATATTGGCATAAACTATTTTATTAGCAACAGTTTGCTATTTGCATACATTTATATTGATCAAATGAAAAACAAATGATCTATTCTAACAAGTTTGTAATCAATTAAAACAGAATTTACACTTTGTACATCTCACCCAGATGTTTGGCTAATTTTACATTGTTTATTCATATGAGTAACAAGTAAAATCAGGACTAAAACTAAGCAGAATAAAGTGGTGTTATCAAGCCAGTTGAAAATAAAAAATAAATAAACACCAACAACATTCTCCGAGTTCTATTTTCAAATATGCCAACTGGCCCAAAATGCAGATAGCAATTTATAAATCTTATTCATAAATGTCTTCTTTGTCAGCTACATATTGGATAATATCTTTTGGTCTAACCAGCCTCTCCGCATCACCATCGGGGATTTCAAAGCCAAATTCATCTTCCATAGCCATTATAACCTCCACATGGTCTAGGGAGTCCAGGCCGAGATCCTTGATAAAGTGGCTCTCAACGCTCAGCTGTGAAATAAACAAAACATGTTTAGAAAAATTAAAATTCATGTTTAGATGGAAAGTTCATATAGAGCTTTGTAATCTACTGTCGTTGTATCAAAAACTACCTTTTCAGGGTTAATTTTGTCATAGAGTTGCAGTACAAGAAGCACTCTACTCTGAATAAGTTCTAAAGAGAGAGGAGGACCATGGCTGTACTGACGGAGGCCGGTCCCTTGGCTCTGAAACAAAATGCCAAAATAAATAATGTTAATATACCTGTGCAGAAGTCAGTTTGTCGTAAGCCTTGCACACTTTCAGCACTCGCTCCTCAATCTGTTGTATCGAAGGCTTTGCCTGCGCCGAGTACTGCTGTCTTCGCTGAGACAGTACCTAAACAGTTTGAGCAACACTGTACACATTTTGTTATGCAATAAGTTTGAGGTTAATTTTATCATAACAATAAAGGTCACTTGCACACATTAAATACTTAATACCTATTCCTAATATATGTGTGATAGACGCATTGATATCATTATTTTTGTGAAAAAATTACTTTGTATTGATTGAAGAAGGCTTACCCCAGTTTGCAGGTATTGATTGTTATATATCTTAGCAAAGGTTTTCACTGCATGGAATTTTTGTTGAAGAGCTACAGTTGAAAGTCGGCATACTACCGGTGTTCTATAGCTGGTGGATTTTCGTAACAATCCACTGAAAGCACTTCGAAAAATATTCGCAGCAGCCATTTTTCAGACTTCAAAAATGCTGTTCTACAATGTGTTGCCACGCTACCATCTGATAATAGTTACATACGGTCAAAAATTAACTGGTTTTACATTATTCATATCAAAATATTTACTATGAGATCATTTAAAATATTTTGGTATTACTGAGAGAACGATTTCAAATATTAATTCTTTGCGAGTCGATGTATCGTGCTAAAATTATATTCCGGCTTTTGATCATAAAGTAGCCACCTCAATGGGGCGCTCCCTTTTGCCTCATTTAGGTCCTGAGTGGTGCAGGTTTTAGGGCATGCTATACAGTCGGTCAGATGTGGCATAGACTGCAGTCAAATACTTATTTCGTTATCAAGTTTCAAGTGGTTTTTTTTCCTATTTTCCCTTTTCAGTAGGAATTTGGAGAACCAAAATATGCACAATTTTACATTTTGTACGATCTTTTGTTGGCTAGCAGCATTGATTTCAACGTCAGAACTTATTTTGACTCTTTAACCTATGCTGCCACCTTTGCCCTATTTTTCTAAATGTAGCAATATTTTTGTAATGTTTGTTTTACCGTCAGAGGCAAGACCACCGTAGGATGTCCGCCCATATGGTGGACAAATGACCTAATTAAGACCGTAGAATAGCGCTAGATGCAAGCTGCTACCAATCTCAATGGAGATCTTTAGGGAAGGCCTACGTCCAGCAGTAGACGTCCTATAGCTGACGGATGGTTGATTTACTCAGATACCATAATACATAGAGACTATTACAACAACAGAGATAGCGCTGTTGTCACTTGAGGCAATTTTCAACCGCAAATAAGTATGGACAATCATTTTCAACTGTCAAATATATGTATTGACATGACAAGAATTTGACACTATCGGGACAAAACACGGCAAATAGCCACTGAATCGAGATATTTTTCAGGTCTCATTCTAACTCATACGTTTGCGTTCAACCGCAAAAAAGTATGGACAATCATTTTCAACTGTCAAATATATGTATTGACATGACAAGAATTTGACACTATCGGGACAAAACACGGCAAATAGCCACTGAATCGAGATATTTTTCAGGTCTCATTCTAACTCATACCTTAAATCAATGCATCTCTTTCTTTCATTTCTCGATCGATTACATTATCTCTCTGGTGACTCAGTTACACAAGTATAAGTTGGCGGTGGCGATTTGAGGAACTAAAACGGCTATCTTGAAAATTCACTTTGACACTTTCGAGTTCATAGTAAACATCATTGCAAATATTTTGTTAACTACCGTGCTATCATCATGCCTAAAGTGTTAAAAAGTGGTACAAGAGAAGCAGTTATAAAAGTACACTGACATTGAACACAGTGGCGCACAGCCTCGCCAAGTTATACTTGCCGGACTGTAATATGTATCTTTCGAATCGAACGATTTGGACAAAATCATTTTTGAAGTGATAACGCCTAAAAATCGATAAACGCCGGCCGCACGCTCAAAAAGAGTGTTACGTTCCAGCTGAACCGAGCGTGCAAGCGAATGCGCGGAATAAGTGATAGAGAGGCACGATTGGCTATTTACATTCTCTATGGTGGCCTAAGCATTTGGCTTTTTTCAATGGTTGATTCAACAATGTTTTCTTTTGACGTTGAAACGTAAATTATTGACCGTAAACCGACTTTACAGATAGACAATTTTTGATGTGATAACGTGTTGTAAATTGAGGAACACCGGCTGCATGCACGAAAAGGCATTACTCATTGTCGCACTCTTCCTGGGGTGTGTTATTTGAACTTCGAACGCTCTACGATCGCGTATGGAACTTTGTCAGTTACAGTTCGAAAACCATTCGCCAAATTTGTTTTTGTACTTTTCTTTTTAATTAAGCCATTTCATTTCACGATTTCGCCCTTTGCGGTCTTTGGTTTATTTTAAAATTGTCATGTTCATTATTAAAGTTTTGCTTAAAATTAATAATTTTAAAAAGATTTCGAGAAAATCAAGTCATCCGTAAGTATTTATACGTCTTAAGCGTTCGAAGTTTAAATAATCCAAGTACAAGGCCAAGTACGAGTCGAACTCGGCGCACGAATGATTCCGTACCGGATGGAATACCCTTAATATTTTTTATTTTCGTTTAATTATTTATTTTTGAAAGGAACATAGGTACAACTTAATACTCTGTGAATATTTCAAGCATCTTCCAGCTTCATGTTACCGTTATTTAAATCGAGCAAAAAGTTACATTTCTTGTATGAGCCCCTTGAGTTTTATTTCATTTTGATTATTATTTTTTTAAACCACCAGCCCGTTATAGCTAAATGACGTCGTGATCAAACTTGTTGGTAGGCAGTATGAGATGAGAGTTTCTGTCACAGTTATTAATGTTGAGCGAAAAACGGCAAAAAATGCTGGTTTGTTGTATCATAGTCCCCTTAAATATTGTTTTTTTTTTCTTTTGTTTTTAGTGTTTGTTGTTAAAATGGCAAATAAATACATCATCTCTGAAAATTTCAGCGTTCTAGCCATCAGCGTTCATGACATACAGCCTGGTGACAGACAAACGGACGGCGAAGTCTTAGTAATAGGATCCCGTTTTTACCCTTTGGGTACGACACCCTAAAAACAATACCCTGGACTGAGATCCGAGAATCCCCAGAACGTGCAAGCAAGAGTGCCGAACTGGCCGAACAAGCGATAAAGAGGGCTCGATCGGCCTAAGCGTTAGGCTTGCTCGTGACGCATATTTTACGACAGTATCATGTAAAATTATCGTCCGTAAGGGATGATTTATAGTAGGACGCGGCGGGCGCGGGACGGGCCGGACGGGGCCCGTACGACGCACGTTCCATACATTTTGTGTAAAAGCCCGGACGGGCCCCGTCCGGGCGTAGTATATTGAGCGCCACACAAATCGACGGATGGTAAGTTATGCGGAGAGTTCTGCGCAAAAGCCGAAATATAAGCATTCACAGTAGCCAGAGAAACAAGACGCCGGGGCACACCCACCCGCCAACCTCATGCCTCCTGCGCGCTCACTACGCACTTTAACACGCGACGTCTGAATTGTACACACATGCGCAATAATTACCTAGCCAATCACGGCGAAGTGTCATCTGAGGCTAACATCTCATCTGCCGATTTGTGTGGCGCTCAGTATACGGGCCACGACAAAAATGTATGGAACGTAGCGTCGTACGGACGTCGTACGGGCCCGTCCGTCCCGCGCCGGATGGGGCCCCATCCCCCCCGTCCTAATATAAATCATCCCTAACTTTACAGACAACCAACTTTTTTTTATCTACGTTCACGATTTAGCAATATGCAATAATTACTATGGTAACACTTTAGTGCAGATTTTCTGTTTTTGTGTTCGTGTTGCTCTTGGAAATGAATATGTTTTTATTTTTCAAACAATTAAATTAATTAAAATGGGTAACGCTGACACGAAATTAAACTTTAGAAAGGCTGTAGTTCAGCTCACGTCGAAATCGCAGGTATTTTTTCTGTTATATGTGATAATTAAACATTTTTGTGTAAGTGGGATATCTACTGAGAAAACGATTATTTCAGCCTATAGACGCTTCAGACGACAGTTTCTGGGATCAATTTTGGTCGGAAAGCGTGACTAACGTGCAGGATGTGTTCGCGCTGGTGCCTGGGGCTGAGATTCGGGCTTTACGTGAGGAGTCTCCCAACAATCTCGCTACATTAGTCTACAAGGCCGTAGAAAAACTCGTGAAGATCGTAGATAGCAGCTGTAGAACTCAGAGAGAGCAGCAGACAGGTACGGTTTCGTTGCCACCTCTCTCTCTTAAACATTGTACTAATATTATTAATCTGAGCTATTATGTGTTTCCCTTTTTTCTGCAGGAGTCCACAGCTTATTATTTGAAGGTTGTGAAACCATTGTTTATTATCAAGCGTCAATGGATACATATTGTCTTAAAAGTCAATGACTGCTAGCTACATGGGTCGTGCTGTAAACATGCATATGAATCAACATATATTTATTAATCAATATCTATCAAGTTGGTAATTAAACTCGCAATAATGCATTAAGAACATTATTTGATGTTGTATATTTTAAAGCTCATGTACAGTATTATATAGAGAACAAAAAACAAAAAGTAGTAGGTAATTTACATTTTTTTTTACAAAGCTACATTGTATTACACAGAGATCTAATAATCCTCTAATAGGCTAATCAAACAACTTAGCAGCTGTGATGTTAGCTACAAGCTGCGGACAACCCAAACTTCATGCAGCTGCTAAGTGAGCTTCAGTCAGGATTGGGTTATCCACAGCTCGGAGCTAACATCACAGCTGTCAAGTTGTTTGATTCAGTCTATACATATTATTATGATGAAACAGTAAAGGTACATTTCAATGGTTGTAGCTCTGAACTGTGCTCGGCTCCTGACCCGGGTGCTACCATACATGCTGGAGGAGCCGGAGTGGCACGGCTTCTTCTGGTCCTCGCTCCCCGCCGCTGCAGAAAATGAGTCAGTGCCACTTGCACAGTCACTCATCAATGCTGTTTGTGTGAGTTATCTCATTTTATTTCATTGTATAGGTATAACATTTTCTGTCAGTTTGAATGAATGTCCACAGAAACAGGTAATGTTGTAAGTATATCCTACAAAATATACACCCTCAATGGCTGTAAGATTTTAGTAAAACTTACATAGCCATGTAACATTCCAACATCAAGTCCAAAAAGTTTCTCTGTGATGTAGAGACAAGCTTATAGATTCATATTATATCATCATCATCCATTGAATATTCTTTATCTCACTCCAGGCCTATTTTAACATATTATCTGCCTTAGGTGCGTTTTCCTACAGTAGCTTTTAATTGTCAATTCATTAACGTAGTGCAGATTCAGGGGAAGGGTGATTATGACTCCATCATGGCCACTATAGTTTGGTTAGGTGCATACTTGACCTAATTTTAATGCCATGCCCATAATCTGTGACCGCTTGGTCAGCGACGATTTCAACAATGTTGTCAACCAATCTCCATACACTACCAAGAAATAAAAAATTACCCATATTCAACATGGTCAGTCTTCGGATGGGTGACCGCTGGTGGTATTTACAGATGATCGGTACTCCTTCACTCCTCCTTCATCCTTGCCATCTAGAGGAGGCCTATGTCCAGGGTGGACAACCTAGTATTTAAGAAATAGAAATAAGAGTGATGTTTTATAAGTTCATAATATTAGTACTGTACCAGCCTTTTTAATAGTCCACTGCAGGACATAGGCCTACCCACGAAGAGTGATTGGACCATATCCACCACGCTGGCCCAGTGCGGGTTGGTGGATAATATTAGTGTATAAAGGCTATTTTTATTTTATTTTTATATGTAGTATATCAGTCTCAGCCAGCTATATGACATAAGCTTTGCTTAGTTTGGGGTCAGAGACCGTGTGTAAGATGTCCCCTTAATATATTTTTATTTTTTATTTCACAGGATTTGTTATTCTGCCCAGACTTCACTGTCTCCAGCACGAAGCGCGCCGGCCCGGTACGTATTGATTTTGTATGATAACAGCAATCTTATCAAAATCTATTATCTTTTCATGTCTGTTGAGTTTAGTGGTAAAACTACTTTGGGAAGTGCACTTATTGACCCACACCTTTTCCTGGTCCGCCAACTGACTGTAATATACTACTTAATAAAACATGTTATGAAGAAAGCAATTTTATGATAATTTATCATCATTGTTAGCTGTGACAATTACTGCTAAGTGTCCCCTACACAGGACTATTCAGAAATGGGGACTAAGCCAAAAGGGACTGATTTTGACCATCATTATATCTTTTACTATGGAGGCAACTCGGAATTTCGTTCATATTGATGCTCTGAAATTCTAACTGAATCAACTTCTGTCAGCTTAGTATACTCTTTTTGATTGATCCTTCTTGAAGATTTCTTCAATAAGACCAAATGGAAGCAGTTTGCATCCAGCGTGAACTTGCGGTCTTGATGGAGACCATGTCCGCTACATGGTAAACGCGCAGCGTAAAACGTCCATCGACGGTGTAGACTGATGATTGAAAATAGCTGATTATAGCTTATGACAATAAAGCAAATAAAAATACCAAAGAAATTATCCTTGTGACCCACACCCACACACACCCACAGATACTAACGATATTGTGTCTGCTCATGAATAAATGAATACAAATTAAGAAAGCCCAAATAAAGAAATTATGGAAAAATAGATTGGATTTTAATGTATAACAAAAATAGAAATGTGATCGCGGCATTTTCTTAGTAAAGGTTTGTAATTATGTCAAAACGCTATATCATTATTATCAGAGATTATTATCAAATAAAAAACGTATCAATACTCCAATACATAAATTAATAAATCATAATTATTCAACTTAGTTATTAAAACTAGCCTCATTAAGGCGGCAGGATCGCGCTGCATTCAAGCCGTTTCAAACCGGCCTCATTGGAGATCCTTAGGGGAGGCATATGTCCAGCAGTGGACGTTGTATGGCTGCAGTGGCAGATTTACTTATTTGCTGCCCACAAACTGTTGAATTTTTGTCCTAATATAAAATCAAATGGTCCGAAATTTGTCGCTCTAGCCTACGAGTACACAGCCTGTAAGTAAATGCGCCACTGTAAGGCTGATGGATGATTATAAGTTATAACTGTGTGCAATTCAGGAGCGCGCCGAAGAGCTATCCTCCCTAGATAGCTGCGAGTACATATGGGCGGGCGGGGTCGGCTTCGCGCGCTCTCCTCCGCGCGCCGCCCACCACGAGGCCGCCAGAACTGAGCTCCTAAGGCTGCTGCTCACGGCCTTCAGCGAGACCATCTACAAGCCCAGCCATCACGCACCTACTCACCACAATAAATGGATCGCGTGAGTAATGAGTACACTTCCTCAATCCAGTCTCAGTCAATTCCTTGACTGCCTCGGTGGCTCAGTGGTTAGTGACCCTAACTTCTGGATCAAAGAGGCGTGGGTTCGATCCCCACCCAGGGGAAATATTTATGTGATGAACATAAGTGTTTGCTCTGTGTCTGGGTGTTATTTAGTTACTTTCTATATAAGTATGTATTTTAAAATAAGTATATGTAGTATATCAGTCTCTGGCATCCATATCACAAGCTTTGCTTAGTTTGGGGTCAGAGGCCGTGTGTAAGATGTCCCAAAATATTTATTTATTATTTATTTCAATGTATAGTTGCCAGTATATCTTGTCCAGCCCACCATGAAGCATCTAGGACTGGACTGCTGATTACTGTCTTCAGTCTTCAACAAACCCAGTTACCACGCGCTGTCACATTAAATGGATCTCGATAGAATAATTGAATGATGGTATAATTTCACGACGAAACATCCCTACATCACAATAGGGTAGTATACTGGTATTGAATTAGTTAAAAATATTAATGAATTCTGCAATCATGATTGGTAAACTGAAAAAAAAAAAAATATTGGTTAATCAAGTTCAGAGATATAAGGTTTTAAAGATTTTGGTAGAGATTAAGAGGGGATGCTTTGTCCCTTTCCCACAAAGCATAACATATCATGGCGTATATATGACACTTACGGGCCGTGACGTCCTATTCTGCTATAGTGCGCTCTTTGTCTAGCAAGAAAATAAATATGCTAGTTGACTGGTATTGAATTAGTTAAAAAAAAATAATGAATTCTGCAATCAATTATGATTCGTAAACTGAAAAAAAAAATAAAATTGGTTAATCTAGTTCAGAGATATGAGCTTTTAAAGATTTTGGTAGGGATAAAGAGGGGATGCTTTGTCCCTTTCCCACAAAGCATGACATAGCATGGCGAATGTATGACACTTACGGGCTGTGGCGTCATATTCTGCTATAGTGCGCTCTTTGTCTAGCAAGAAAATAAATATGCTTGTAACATCATTATTTCTAAATTGATTTTATTGTTGTTTTCGTTAATCGGCCTGTTTATGATTAGCTGTTACAAGAGGACATAAAAAAAAAGTCAACTAGTCTATTGCCGTCTATGCATTGTATTCCCTTGCCAGCTTTCATCCGTTGTAAAAATGTTTATGCGTCGTGTAACGTTGCAGGTACCTGACGAGTCCGGAGAACCGTCACGCGCTGCCCCTGTTCACGTCACTGCTAAACACAGTGTGTTCATACGACCCCGTGGGGCTCGGCTTGCCGTACAACCATCTACTCTTCGCCGACACTCTGGAGCCACTCGTCGAGGTAGTTATGAACAAGTCGCACCTTGGCGAAACTCGCTTTTCAGTGGCAAAGGGCACAGACCCTGAAGTCAGTGGTTAGTAATTTTCCAATAACAACTAACCGGACAAGTGCGAGTCAGGCTCGCACAACGAGGGTTCCGTACAAATCCAGAAAATTTCACAAAATTGGGAAGTAATTTGTTAAAATCTCTATAGTATAATCATCGACAAAAACGTTTTTTTTTTCACTTTTCTAGTCATACATCGAATATTACACATTGTTAAAATAATTAAAAACCTGTTTTAGCATGTGTTTATGAAGCTCTTTTATATGATACCTTACATGATACGATTTACTCACTTTGAATTTTGAACCCATATTTTGTGAATCTAGGCCCTATTTTTATTATCAATAAAAATGTACAGTTTTCAGATTTATTTCTATACTAGCGGACCCGGCGAACTTCGTTTCGCCTAGAAGTCGAATGTCAAATCATCGTCAATAGTCACAAAACCGACCAAGAGAGAGTCGGAGAGTTCTGAACAAAATTTCGTCAATCAAGTACAAATAATGTATATTTTTCAATCTTTCTGAGAGATTTTCTTAATATTTGTTTCCGTAAGAACCTTGTGCAGAGTATTAGAAAACTACAAAAAAAAAATAAGCCAAATCGGTCAAGCCGTTTTCATGTTATGTCGTGACAACGGAAAACGGGTTTCATTTTTATATATATAGATGTGTACTCTGAGACATTGCTTCTCGCCAAATTTCATAGTTCTATGTCAATGGGAAATACCCTGTAGGTTTTGATTTTTGTGAGTGTCGAAATATGCGGTTTTTTACGACACAAACGGTTAAATTTCAACTCGATATGTTTACGCGTTCCCGAGATAAAGGTCTTGACATACGGACAGACGGACAACAAAGTGATCCTATAAGGGTTCCGTTTTTTCCTTTTGAGGTACGGAATCTGAGTTAGGTTGATTGTTTTACTGCACAGTGGCGAATGTACACGCCCACGCAGGGCCTCATTTATCATATGGCATTTTGGGCTTCAGCCCAGGGCCCCGTGGATTCCATAGGTCAAGTCAAGCAGATAACTCAAGCCAAAGTCAAAATTAGTTGATATTGCGAAAACTATAACTTTATTAAATTAAACAGATCGTAAGGTTAGCAGCCCGGCGAATCCTCCGATTAGTCAAACCCCATTCAATTAATTTAATTCAAGTATACGTTCAGGTTTTGGTACTTCGAACTGACAGTTAAAATATTCGGCAGCCATTACATATTCATTCGATTGTAAAGGTGACGCGTGAAACGATTCGATGTCGGATTATAAGTAACTTACTATATTTAAGTGAAGCTACATCTTATTAAACATACTTATACCTATGTTACTTATTATACTTAGTTCATACATCTCACGATCTCGATCGTGCTCCGTAGCTCCGATCTGTTTTCCTTGCAGACTCTTGTCTCTTTCTATCTCGCTATCCTATATTTTGAGTAATTAGATTAGCCCCTAAGTAGTATTAGGCCAGGGCCTCTGAATTCACTGTCCGCCCGTGGGCGCAGCCACGCTGTTCGCATTGTACTACGAATGCGCAGAACGCGCTTTAGGTTTTAGTTATTTGGCGAGAATTGTGTACTCAAACAAAAAAAAAATACTGCCGTGGTGACTGGCTGGGATGATAATTTTGTGTGTACCATCACCAAAAATGATGTTCATTTCTTTTGCAGGTTTCTCTACAAATACTCATAGTTACACTGGACCATGACACTAGTAATGTAGTAAATGAAGACACGGATGAGGTAAGTTTTCGTACAACCAATAAAGTTAACTGGATAAAATAAATTATAGGTTTCATTTTAGACTTTAGACAGTTCCAAACTTAATTTTAGAATGTTTCTGTGAAAATACTCATTAAAAAAAAATGGTTATTTGGGTAGCTCATTTATAGGTAGCAAATTGCCTAATGTAATTATTGCAACTGATCAGATCGTTCTGTCTGATAGCCTCGTAGTGTTATTAAAATTAAATGCCTATTTTTAAAACGTTTTATGGAATTTTTAATATTTTCGACGTCAAAAGGCAGGCATAATTTATTTAACGGTCATAAAAAAGTATTCATGTAAATTTAGATAGTTTTTTTGATTGTCCCATGGTTCTGATCTAAACGTAATGCATGACTGCCTCGGTGGCTCAGTGGTTAGCGACCCTGGCTACGGGATCAAAGATGCGTGGGTTCGATTCCCACCCAGGGCAAATATTTATGTGATGAACATGTGTGTTTGCGCTCTGTCTGGGTGTTATTTAGGTATTATCTATACAGAATGACTTTTTATTCAGTGCACAAATTTTTATCGCGCAATAGATATAATTAAAAGGACATATTTCGCTCATAAAAAGATCGACTTTTTTCATCAGTTTTTGTCAAACTATTCCAAAGAATAAATTAATATTGCATGCACCCTGCACTCCAGACAATAATTACCTACCAAAACGTCTCGGGCGTAGGTACGACGCGGCCACTTAGACGTATTGACGTATTGATTACTCCATTTATCTGTATACTTTCTCTTGAAGTTTTTTCAATATTTTTGTACTAAAGTGAGTAAAACCAATGTAGGGGTTTAATTGTTTGTTTATTATACTTTCCGTATGCAAAGTATGTGCACTGAAAAAAAAAAACATCCTGTATAAGTATGTATTTAAAAAATGTACGAGGGGTGATCCAAAAGTAATGATAATCAATAACAAACACAATGAATAAAATAAAAAAATAAATTTATTTCTCAACATAGTCTCCTAGCAAGTCTATACATTTAGTCCATCTCTTTTCTAAACCTAAAATTCCCTTAGAAAAAAATCTTTATCTTGACTCTCAAAAAAGTCCTCAACCGCGGCCATCACGTCGCTATCATCGTCAAATTTCTTGCCTCGGAGATGTTCCTTGAGTCGTGGAAAGAGATAAAAGTCACTGGGGGCTAGATCTGGTGAATAGGGGGGGGTGATCCACCAGCTCAAAGCCCGCTTCCTGAATGGTAGCCATGGCAATTGCAGCTTTGTGAACCGGTGCGTTGTCTTGATGGAACAGCACTCCAGCCCGCAGTTTGCCTCGCCTTTTCTCCTTAATAGCCTCCCGCAATCTTCTTATTTGTTCTGCATAGTAGGAGCCTGTAATAGTGGCCCCCTTTTCCAAGTAGTCCACCATGATTATTCCTTCAGCGTCCCAAAAAACAGACGCCATAACCTTCCCTGCTGAGCTTGACACTTTGAATTTCTTCGGCGTCGGTTCATCGGATCGTTTCCATGTCATCGATTGTTGTTTTGTTTCAGGATCAAAATGGTGGATCCAGGTCTCGTCCATGGTCACAAAACGTGACAAAAAATTATCCTTGTCTGCCTGGAAATTTTCGAGATTTGCTCTTGACATGTCGACTCGTTTCTTCTTTTGCTCGTCGTTTAATATTTTCGGTACCCAACGCGCGGAGACCTTTCTCATATGCAATTCGTTCGCAAGGATTCTTTGAACGCTGCCATATGAGATCCCTGTGACCTCAGCTACATGCCTGATAGTCACTCTTCGATCTTCCAATACAACTTCTTCAACTTTTTTCACATTTTCTTCAGTGAGGGACGTCGATGGGCGTCCTTCGCGGTGTTCGTCTTCCGTCGATGTTCTTCCCAGCTTAAACTCCTTAGCCCAGCGTGCAACTGTGGAATATGGAGGAGAAGAGTCCCCTAATGTTTCCACCAAGTCGCTATGTATGTCTTTGGTAGACATTTTTTTCAAGCAGAGGTATTTAATGACAGCTCTGATTTCGTGTTTTTCCATTTTGATGTTCACTCCTTGACAGTCCGTATTCAAATGAATGTAGCTCCCGGGAATCGTGGCCTATTTATATGATTTTTTTTTCCTAAACTAGTTGGTAATTGAGCAAGTGACTGATATTTTTTTTGTATTTTTGTGTGCAGTAGAAATAACTGATTATCATTACTATTGGATCACCCCTCGTATGTGCTTAGTTTGGTGATAGCATAGTAAAGTATAACTAGACAAGGCGCTAAATAATAATAATTACAAAAATAAGAGAGGGCGAGATGTGCAATTATGAAAGTGTGAAAAGGACGAAACTAATATCTTTTGTCTCTGTTTGCGTATACGATTTTTTTGGCTGACTATAACGCACGGCTTAAGCTGGAAACATACTATCGGACGTGGCTTACGGACGCGACTGACAGCCGCGACTGACTGGTATCTATATAATGAATGTACACTGAGCCGTGCACACTATCGGACATAAGTCGCGGACGTCACCATGGGCTGACCGTGAGCGTTCGGCCGAGAGCGATCTGGGCGGGATCGCGCCGGATGTTTTAAGACGTGCACACTGTTAAGTCGCAGCTGTCAGTCGCGTCCGTCAGCCGCGTCCGATAGTATGTTTCTTAGCTTTAGACATTGTAGTCAGCCAAATATTTCGCGCCAAAGACTATTGTTGAATTTTTGATGAGATGCTTACATATTTATGAACTATTTTCTATCACTTCTATTAGTATTATCCAGAGTCTGAATTTGATAAAATCATAAGGACGTTATCTAAGTATGTATAGCACATCTTTCTTCTCACACCCTATACGCTAGTAGCTTCTCTAATCGATACTTGCTCCAAGAATATATATTTATATTTATTTATTTATGCATATTCCTTATTGGTTTGACTAGATTTTGAAGAATACAATTCTGTTCCGGCAGGCGCTACCAGACAACTTATTCATAAACTATTTGTCCCGCATCCACCGCGACGAAGATTTTCAGTTTCTGTTGAGAGGCGTGACACGACTCCTCAACAACCCGCTGGCGCAAACTTACCTCCCGAATTCTGCTAAAAGGGTCGCCTTGCATCAAGAACTGCTCGTGCTGTTTTGGAAGATGTGCGATTACAATAAGGTAAATCTTCTTATACTGTCGAGAATTTACGGCTGAAGAGCTTTTAATGTTATCGAATCTTCTTTTCGAAAAAAATCTAAATTATTTTTTCTCGCTTTGCCCAAAACTTAGCCTTAACTACGTAAGGGTCTGATCAAAATCGAGACAAGGCGCCGGGTGTAAGCCGTTTTGAATAGGTCTTATTAGAAATATATGGGAAATGCCCGTGAAAAGTGATAATAATTTGATGATGATAAGCCGTGGTGGTAAAGAGGTAGTGACACTCGCCTTACAATCGTGAGGTCGTGGGTTCAAACCTCTGAGTTGTGGGAACCAATGAGTTCTTTGGAATTTATGTACGGAATTTCACACCACTGGCTTTTCGGTAAACATCGCGAGGCAACCTGCATACGTCCGTAGAAGAAATTCGATTGCGTATGTGTATCCACCAACGTGCACTGGGCCAGCGTGGTGGATATGACCCAATCACCCTTCGTGGGTAGGCCTACGTCCTGCAGTGGACTATTAAAAAAGGCTAGTACAGAAGCCTGTCCTGATTTCCTAACTTTATGACAATAAAGTACCTACCTTTCCCGCATCTACCGCGACGAAGAGTGACGCCTCTCAAAAGAAACTGGAAGCAGTTTCTTTTGAGAGGCGTCACTCGCATTTTGAACACCCCGCTGGCGCAGACTTACCTACCAAATTCTGCTAAAAGGGTCGCCTTGCATCAAGATCTACTCGTGCTGTTTTGGAAGATGTGCGATTACAATAAAGATCTCAAAAAAAATATTTGCATAAAGGTACTGTACAAAGTCAAAAATAATTTTAATCCAGAATTTGAGAAAAAATATCTGTTTCAGACATTTTGATTTTGTTTTTCTCGAATTTTGGTTTGGCTCCACAGCAAAAAAAAACATCATACTGGTGGTCTGACTCGCCTCCTTATGGCCTAGTACACTCTTTCTGAATAATCTGTTACATAATTATTGTTTCAGAAATTCATGTACTACGTGTTGAAAAGCAGCGATGTTCTAGAAGTTTTGGTGCCCATCCTCTACCATCTCAACGACTCGCGCGCCGACCAATGTAAGTAGGAATACTAAATATACCGTGGATTTTAAAAAAACCGCATCCAACCTGTTTTATTAAACACTCACAGAAGAGGCTTTTGTAAAGCAGTCGACGTCTAGTGATTGTTAAGATGAAAAAAAAAAAAAATAACGGTGTTGGTCTTAGATCCTTAAGATATTTATTGTTGTTGATTCATATGTTTGTTATAGGCCGCGTCACACGATTTGGCGGAAACGAAGTTAGCTACAAGATGCACAATATCCAATCCTGACTGACGCACACACAAAGCCGCACGTCGATTGGATATTGCGCATCTTGTAGCTAACTTCATTTCCCCCAACTTGTGTGACGCTGCCTATTTATCGATACATTTATTACCCTAGACGACCTAAAACGGGCTGTGTTCAGTGCCGGTTTTAGCACTACCAGCGCCCTGCGCGAGGTTTCTGCGGCGCCCCTAACTGAATTTCAAATAATAAGTAGTAAACTGAGCAATTCTTCGATGATACTACAATATTGTAACTAAGCGCGAGCGTAGCGAGCGCGAAATTTTTCTATTATATCTCTTAATGGAGTTCTTGTACTGTACCAGCCTTTTCAATAGTCCACTGCAGATCGTAGGGCTACCCACAAAGGGTATATCCATCACGTTGGACCAGTGCGGGTTGGTGGATTTACATATGGCATTGAATTTCTTCTAAGGACGTATGCAAGTTGCCTCACGATATTTTCCTTCACTGAAAAGCCAGTGGTGTGAAGTTCCATACATAAATTCCGAAGATCTCATTGGTACGGACCGGGTCCTTATTATAATTCAATGGATTAATTTGATTTAAGTTTTTCTCACACTGTACGGTGTGCAAAAAAAAAGTTAAAATACATGATTAATAATTCATTATGGCTAAGCGCAAGTGAAGAGAGTACGACATTGTGTTAGCATTTCCTCAACAGATTTTAAATTTCAGAGCAGGGGCAGGAAAGGAAATTACATCAGTTTGATTGAACGCAAGCGCAGCGAGAATTTTTCTTTTGTTTTTGTTTAATAAAGGCTACTTTTTATTTTGATTTTGTATTAACGCTCCGCGCGATGCTAAGGACCAAAATATAATTTCAGAACAAAGGAAGCAAGGAAATTTTTTTTTCTGCTTTTTTGTTCAACAAAGATCAAATTTTATTTTAATATATCTACCGTTCCATCTTGGATCCGTGTAAAAGGGCGCCTACGACGCGTGATAAGGGGCGCCTGTAGCGCCCTTTAATGTCCCGCGCCCCTGGGAGGTCGCCCAGCCGCGCCCTACCCTAACGCCGCTACTGGCTGTGTTGATGGCATCCAAAACGAAAAATCTGTACAATATTTTTTTAAAGCTGAATACTGAATACTTGAGAATCCATTGAAGAATCGAGTTTTTAGCAATATGTGTTTATTCATTTACTCATGCAAGATATATGTACGTGTGAATACAATTAATGCTTAGCATATTAAAACTAATACTTATTGCTAATCAGTAGATGTACATATTCACCCTGTCTAATAGGGCGTAGCATAATTATTTATTTTTAATGCCAGTTTATGCTGGTCGGGTATTTTTATATTTTTATTATTTTTTATTATTAGGAGCCTATATTATCCCAACGTTGAGCAAAGGCCTCCCTACCCTCTTTCTACTTATCTCTATCCTGGGCTTAAGTATGCCAGTCCATCCGGTGCCTGTATAGGTTGTCCCGCCATCGCTTTCTAGGTCTGGCGCGAGCTCGTTTTAGGCCTAGTGTCCAATAGGTGATAATTTTGGCCCAAAGATCGTCCGGCATGCGGCAGACGTGTCCAGCCCAGTCCCACTTCAAGTTGGCACATTTTTGTGTCACGTCGGCTATTTGTGTTTTGGAACGCGGGTATTTATAATTTTTTTAATTATTACATCAGCTCGCGTGGGACTAATGCACATTGGTGTATTCATCCTCCTTCTCCTTTCGGGGGAAAGGAACCTGGGCGTGCGATTGAACAAGCCGTACGCAGCCACGGTGCCCATGGACATCCCGGTGTTCACCGGGACCCACGCAGACTTGCTGGTGGTGGTGTTCCACAAGCTCATCACGGCGGGACACCAACGGCTGCAGCCGCTGTTTGACTGCCTCCTTACTATATTAGTCAACGGTAAGTTTTTTAAACGGTTTTATTGGCTTCCTCCACTTGGATCCACAGTTAGGCTCCACTTGTGGATCCGCGGATACCTTTATCTCCTCTTAAATCCACCGTGGATTCATGGGTACTTCTTTTTCCATCTAAATCCACAGGTGGATTCACGGATTTTTTTTTCTGCTGCGATATCCACCAGGTGGATCCGTGGACAGTTATATTCTTTGTCTTTGAGAAGCACTTGAGCAAAAAATACTCAACAGAGCACTTGAGAAAGTCTTGTCTTGGAAGTGGCTTAAAATATGTTGTTTTTTCAGTGTCTCCGTATTTAAAAACGCTGTCGATGGTGGCGTCGACAAAACTCCTTCACTTGCTAGAAGCGTTCAGCACGCCGTGGTTCCTGTTCTCACAGCCTCACCATCATCATCTAGTATTTTTCCTTCTCGAGATGTTCAACAATATGATCCAGTACCAGTTTGACGGTGAGTAACGTAGTCGGAGACCATGACGCAAGTCCAAGATATTTTAATTACTGAAAACCATCACGGTACAATCAGTTTTAGAGAAAACGCACATGAAGACCAAACTTTATTTTCATTTAGGAGATATGGGCACTTGAAAGCTCAATTGTAGGTAGTGGGGTAAAATTAGCAAAAGAATTAAAATTTCTCTGTTTCGAGAGTTTTTGACCGACGAACCACCGGAGGAGGAAGTTTATATTAAAGCCAAAGTCCTTAGCGTCAGGAAATTATTTATCTATGAAAGCGTGCGACGATACCATAGAAAAACAGTACCTTTTTTGATTAATGAAGCGAAACGAGAACGTCGCTGTCCTGTACCAGGTGCGAAACGAAAATTTGCTCGAAATAAATACAATGGTATTGTTCCACTCTTATACAATAAAATAGATAAGGAATGTAAAATAAAGAAACATAATAATAAAGAAGTTAAGGCAACTATATGGAATTGGCTGGATAAATTTGATTACAAGGACATTGAAAATGTCTTAAACAATATTCATATTTTATAAAATATAAGTAGTAGTATTCTATCAGATATATTATATAATTATGTGTATCAAGAACAACACTTGCACACACACATACACACACACACATACACACACACACACACACCCACACAAACTTTCACGTAAACAGATTAGCCGTTAGTAGTGAATATTAACTAGTTTATATTAATATTGGTATAAAGTTATTGTAAACATTTATATAAGGAGAAGCCATTGGCTCCGTCATACAGTGTATACTAGTTCGGAGCCAATGGATTCAAAACAATAATTGTCAAAAATATTTCTGAAACAATAAATTATTCTTATTCTTATTCTTAGGTATACAATTCGACGCGTATATATAATTATATATATTATGTATAACTACGCATAACTTTTTTCATAGTTATCCGATTTCAATAATTCTTTGTTTACTGGTAAGAGTATACTCGAAATTGGTCCACTTTAAATTTTATTGAAATTGACTGAGCCATTATTGATAAATCAACAATAATGTGAAAAATGCTACATCGACCCGTGCGAAATATTCGCGAATTCTGTACACGGGTAAAGTCGGTCATGATATTTTTTGCAAAAAATAATTATGAAACTATCCAAGATAGCCAATCCCGACAAACATGTGACGATCACCATCTTGACCGTCTCTTGAGTCCGTGGTTCGATTCTTGACCTTGCAGATATTAGAGTGATGAATTTTCTTGAATGTTAATTATCTTTCTTGACTGTGTTCTATAAAACAAAAAATGTTAGAGAGACACTTGATTTGGACTCGTTATTTATTTATTTATAAAGTATACATTTTGCAGGCAACTCGAATCTAGTGTACACAATAATCCGGAAGCGCGCCGTTTTCCACAATCTAGCAAACCTTCCACAAGAGCACGCGGCGATAGCTCGGTCGTTACACGCGGCGCGGGGCAAAGGCCTCCTTCCCACCAAGACTACCCTACCCAGGTAACCTGACCAAAATACAGGTGCTTCTTTAAACGACAGATGTGTTCTACAATATCATCATGAAGTCGGTCATATAGTATGTGACCTACACTGAAATAGCGAGAAGAAAACATGCTGTATTTTCACGTTGTTTTTCCTTTTCCATACGTTTCTCTTAATCCTAAAATTGCCTGGAAGATATCTCTTTTAGTGATAAGGCTACCTGTTGTTACCACTATACTCTATAAAATTTAACTTGATCTCAGCGACAGCTGTCAGAAAAATCACGCCTATGAAGTCCTGAATTTCTTAATAGTACAGACAGTACCTGTCAATGTCATACTTTATGGGCATGCCGATTAGTGATGGGCGACGAATGATCGTGACCACAGAGTTTTAGATAGAGTATTATTTAAAATATCGATAGTTTATACTAACAATATTTTAAATAAAACTTAATTTCACATTAATTTTATTGTATATTTTAATATCATAACATTTTTTACATGTGTAATTAAATTAAACCCAATTATATGTTTCATTAGCATCGATAATAGTGAAAAACGTCGATAAATACTATTGTTACATTATTATGAGTATTTAATTAATATTATAACATTATTACATGTGTACATACTTGATCTTAAATAATAGTAAGTAAATAAAATCCAATTTCTCACCTTCAACTACTCATTCGATTTCATATTTCGATTCGATACAACATTGTTTCAAAATCGATTTTTTCCACCACTATCTCAACTCTAAAAATGACAATCTTCTATGTCAATGTCACTGTCGCAGAGATCAAGTTAAAGGACATGTTCTTTTTTGCACGGGGCTTTGGCTCACTGACTGTCCGTAGACCATAATAGGGAGAAAAAACAACTTAATTCAATGCGACATAGTTTTTCGTAATCAAACTGTTAATTAAAGAGCACACATTTATTTTTAGTTGCACATTATTGCCATACTGCCTGCCATAGACACATCCACCATGTTGTGGATCCATGGATGTAAGAGTTTCGCGAGAGGAATTACATCCATGTGTACAACAATAAACATAGTTTAAGTGGTAGAATGATTAGTTATATTGTATTTTCGCAATCACTATGATAGAAAAATATCGTAGGCCATACTTAATTATGTGTGTTTTCGGAAAACTCTTTATGGTGCGTCCACGTCCGTCCGTTTACGATGTGAAGTTAGCTACAGCTGCGATGCTCGTGTCGCCACGCGGACTGTATGGACGCACCATTAGATTTTTACGAAAAACTGTTCATCAAACCGTACTATGACTTTCATAACATTTAGCATGGAGGTCCTTTATTATATTGAAATATTAATGTCTCATATTGACAAAACAATCGGGAAACAGTTTAAATAAATACTAGTGTTTTTCTCGGATTACGTCAATCCCCAATCGAGTTCAGATTCCCCACAATTCGGGTATATTCCCACAAAACGGCAACGCTGAAATGACTTTTTTATTCTCTATGGTACATAAGATGGCGGAAAATTCAAAACATGAGTTGCTAGGCCTGAAATAATGATAAATGGTGTTCATCTTTTTAAAACCGTCTGGAATTTTTTCAGTATTTTTTCGTGTTTCGTTATATTTTTTTATATAATATAAACTTTGGACGGATTTGAGCCAGGTTCGAGAACATCAACTTTTATAGAGTATAGTTTTTTAAGGTTTTTTTCTTTGTTCGTATTATCTGGTGTAAACAATAAAGAATTAATCTGTTTATCTATCTCTATCTGTATCTAAACCTAAATTGTTGGAATTCAAACTAACATTTTATTTTTTATTGGTCCGTACTAAAAGTTAGGTAGTAAAAAAGAAGAATAACCTCCTGTTTTAGGTATCATGTTTAAACTAATTTTTATGCATGTAGTCTAACTCGAACCTATTTAATATTTGGTAAGGTTAATAATTTGTTTGTTTGTAGGTCGACAAGTTCAGAGTCGGTGCGAGAGATCCCGATGGAAGGGTCGCGGCCTGCGCAGCCCGCCGAGCCCGGCACGCTCAACGCTACGCTGCCGGAAACGCCCGGTCTGTCATAAAAATATCCTCCTTCGTGTGAAAATAAGGAAACCAAAAATGGCAGGGAACCAAAAATATATATACCTATGTAGAGTAAAGATATGGTTTTCCTTCGTTTCTACTAAAAATCGCATGCTAGGGTCTCAGAGCATGCTTCTCTAGTTTTTGGCAGTTGATTGAATCAGGCGTTACTTTGAAGTACTTCATCTTCAATTTTGTTTTGTTTTTTAATTTCAATTTTAGTGTATATCTGTCCCATATCAAGAGTAATACGATTGATAATCCTACTTCAATGCAGGTGGCATATTACGTAATGTCACTGCGGAGGTGACCGAGCGTAAAAGTCCATAGTTCCTTGAATAAAATATTTTTCATACCACCTGCTCGAAAATGAACGATCATATGTCGTAGAATCTCAACGTAAAACGAGTCATTATTATCTTAACACAATCTCGAGGGCTATGGCAGGTCAATAATGTTGTATAAAACTCCCAAGGGGATAGTGATTTAAATTTGGGACGTCCAATTCGTATGAAAATTTCTCAACTTAGAATATTTAAGGACATCGTAAAGAGGTTTCATTTTGCAAAATCGAATATAACCTCTTTACATTACACGGCAACTGGCATTGTAAAGAGGTTCTACTCGACTTCATAGAATAAAACCTCTTTGCAATGCCCGTGCTAGGCCATGATAATCGAGCTGGCCGTGGTCTTATTTTTTTCATGTAGTATTTACTTCTGTTTTATTATAAATTGTTTGCGATTCTATGAAAATTCCTAGGTCCATTCTAATTTGTTTTAATTTATTGTGAACAATACCGAGTTGCCTAATGAGTACCTACACTTAGTGAATTTATGACGTAAGTATTACTCATATTCTTGGGGTTATATTTTCTCGCAGAATGTATGAAAAGTAAACTATGCACCACTAGGACCAAGTTTGTCTTCGTCTTGAGCGACTTGAACCCGTCGCTTCACTCAGGACTCTGAATAATTCTAGGTGTTAACTATAGAGTCCTTCGCTGCGCTCAGGGTCCAATTGTCGCCCGTGACGTAAGACACCACTTGGTTCTTTGGGTACATAATCTACTATATCTTAGTCCACCCTTTGCCATCCTCCAGACAAAGCAACTTGAAACTTATCAGGTATCGCCGTAATGACCGAGCGTGAATCCGCGCACCCCCCACCACAACGTCTCGACGAACCGGCAACGGAAACCAATGACAGCCCAGAAGACCGGAAGGAGCGAGAGGGGAGCGAACCGCGCTCGCCCAATGACAGGCTACTACCGGCGCGCGCCGGACCGGATGGAGAGGACCGGAGCGAGGGAGACAGCGCGTCGTTGAAGGAAGAGGACGGAGACAAGCGGACTGTTGCACATGTAAGTGAGAATCATTGCGTTCCATAAGTAAACAAACCGGACAAGTGCGAGTCAGGCTCGCACACCGAGGGTTCCGCACAAATCTAGAAAATTTAACAAAATCGGGAAGTAAGTTGTTAAAATCCCTGTACTATAACCATAGACATTTTTTTTTTCACTTTTCTCGTCATACATGGAAAATTACACATTGTTGAAATAATTGAAAATCTGTTTTAGCATGTGCTAATGAAGTTCTTTTATATGATACCTTACGAGGGGTGATCCAAAAGTAATGATAATCAATAACAAACACAATGAATAAAATAAAAAAATAAATTTATTTCTCAACATAGTCTCCTAGCAAGTCTATACATTTAGTCCATCTCTTTTCTAAACCTAAAATTCCCTTAGAAAAAAAAATCTTTATCTTGACTCTCAAAAAAGTCCTCAACCGCGGCCATCACGTCGCAATCATCGTCAAATTTCTTGCCTCGGAGATGTTCCTTGAGTCGTGGAAAGAGATAAAAGTCACTGGGGGCTAGATCTGGTGAATAGGGGGGGTGATTCACCAGCTCAAAGCCCGTTTCCTGAATGGCAGCCATGGCAATTGCAGCTTTGTGAACCGGTGCGTTGTCTTGATGGAACAGCACTCCAGCCCGCAGTTTGCCTCGCCTTTTCTCCTTAATAGCCTCCCGCAATCTTCTTATTTGTTCTGCATAGTAGGAGCCTGTAATAGTGGCCCCCTTTTCCAAGTAGTCTACCATGATTATTCTTTCAGCGTCCCAAAAAACAGACGCCATAACCTTCCCTGCTGAGCTTGACACTTTGAATTTCTTCGGCGTCGGTTCATCGGATCGTTTCCATGTCATCGATTGTTGTTTTGTTTCAGGATCAAAATGGTGGATCCAGGTCTCGTCCATGGTCACAAAACGTGACAAAAAATTATCCTTGTCTGCCTGGAAATTTTCGAGATTTGCTCTTGACATGTCGACTCGTTTCTTCTTTTGTTCGTCGTTTAACATTTTCGGTACCCAACGCGCGGAGACCTTTCTCATATGTAATTCGTTCGCAAGGATTCTTAGAATGCTGCCATATGAGATCCCTGTGACCTCAGCTACATGCCTGATAGTCACTCTTCGATCTTCCAATACAACTTTTTCAACTTTTTTCACATTTTCTTCAGTGAGGGACGTCGATGGGCGTCCTTCGCGGTGTTCGTCTTCCGTCGATGTTCTTCCCAGCTTAAACTCCTTAGCCCAGCGTGCAACTGTGGAATATGGAGGAGAAGAGTCCCCTAATGTTTCCACCAAGTCGCTATGTATGTCTTTGGTAGACATTTTTTTCAAGCAGAGGTATTTAATGACAGCTCTGATTTCGTGTTTTTCCATTTTGATGTTCACTCCTTGACAGTCCGTATTCAAATGAATGTAGCTCCCGGGAATCGTGGCCTATTTATATGATTTTTTTTTCCTGAACTAGTTGGTAATTGAGCAAGTGACTGATATTTTTTTTGTATTTTTGTGTGCAGTAGAAATAACTGATTATCATTACTATTGGATTACCCCTCGTACATGATACGATTTACTCACTTTGGAATTTTGAACCCATATTTTGTGTTTTTTGACGCCCTATTTTTTTGTGATTTAAATAAAAATGTACAGTTTTAAGATTTATTCCTATATGTGTACTCTGAGACAATGCTTCTCGTCAAATTTCATAGTTCTATGTCAACGGGAAGTACCCTGTAGGTTTTGATTTTTGTGAGTGTCGAAATATGCGGTTTTTTACGACATAAACAGCTCTAACTTTTTTAAACAATAACTGAGAAGTTTTTCTTTTACATAACTGCAAGATACCATAGGTATACATATACAGTTTTTTCAACTCGATACCTTTACGCGTTCCCGAAATAAAGAGTCTTGACATACACACAGACGGACAGACGGACAACAAAGTGATCCTATAAATGTACTTATGTACAGTACACCTAATTTTATCTTTAATTGACATTTATTTGACATTTTGTAATTATTATTTTTGTAAAATTTGTGTTATATTGAATGTTTGTAACTAATGTAAGTGGTACCTAATGTGCCGTTTTAGTTATTAAATAAATAAATAAAAATAAATAAATAAAGGTTCCGTTTTTTCCGTTTGAGGTATGGAACCCTAAAAAGAACTAAACTTCTGACTGAAGCTCACTTAACTATAGCTAGAAGCTGCGCGAGGATTGGGTTTTGCGCAGCTTGTAGCCAACTTGTTGTCAAATTGTTTTCTCTTTGTTATATTCAAAATAAAACGAGGCGGACTACCCAATTTGGCAGCTAGAGCCATCAAAAAACAACTAGTACTATCTATTAATTTAGTGTAATCGTTACACTCGTCCATCCTGACGACGACCGTGTCCTCAGGCACGAACCTTATTAATTGACCGGGCTAGCGAGGCTTCTATGCTTTGTTTCGTGAATGATACGTTTTTGCAGAACAGGATGAAACATATTGTAAATATTTTATCGTTACGAGATCTACTGATCAAAGAGTAACTAGTTTAATTATTTAATTAATTTTATTTATTGATTACCAACTTACGTACGCTCTATCCACACTACTGGGCCTCTATAATTAAATCATTAGAATTGCTAAACGTATGCGTAAATGGTCACGTGAACGAGTAAGAACAGGAGCGAGCGTTTAAAATCTGAGTCCAGACTCGTGGTTACACTACTTTAAAAGGATCGTACTTGACTAAATATTAGGTACTGAAAGCACCTCATTGGATCCCTCGGAGAACGTTAGAAATGATCCTTAAGTTTCAAAAATTGGGCTCCTGATCATCATTAACACTACTAACTTTAGTTTATTTTGTTGTGAATAGAAAGATGGTGCGTGGGGCCGGCGGTCCTCGGGCGAGTGGCGGCCCACCGCAGCGTGGGTGTCGTCGTGGCGCGGCAAGCTGCCGCTGCAGACCATCATGCGGCTGCTGCAGGTGCTCGTGCCGCAAGTCGAGAAGATCTGCATCGACAAGTACGTCACTACACCTGGCGCCACTAGCGCACTTAGCCCACCGCAGTGGGTGTCGTCTGTTAAACTGTACAATGGAAGTATTCAAATGAAACTGGACAATGCTTTTGCCGTGATAACGTCTTATAAATCGATGAACGCTGGCGCTGACAAAAAAATGTCATGTTCCGCCTGAGCCGAGCGTGCAAGCGAGAGCAGGGAACATGCTATAGAGAGACACTTCAGCCTAAGCGTACGGCTAGTTTCAGTTGTTGAGTCAACAATGTTTTGTAAATTTACTAACTTTACAGACAACCAATTTTATTTTATGCTTTTTAATTTTTTTTATTGTTTACTTATAATTTTACCTTAATGGCTAACAGGATTCTAATTTGAGACACGTTGATACATCTATTGATTCAGCTGATTTTTGCTGTTGATTGTTGTTATATATTGTAATTTTCGATGACTTGTTGTTTGCACAAAAATAAAATAACTATCCTTACATTTTTTTTAGTAAAACAAATACTATTAATTTTAACTGTGCCGTTTGTTCCAGGGGTCTGACGGATGAGTCTGAAATCTTGCGATTCCTTCAACATGGGACTTTAGTAGGCTTGCTACCAGTGCCACATCCTATCCTCATTCGCAAGTACCAGGCCAACGCAGGCACGGCCGCCTGGTTCCGCACATACCTCTGGGGCGTCATCTACATACGGTCAGTATACACACACACCCTATCACAAAAACCCACATAGTCACAAAAATTTACAGTTACACAAACCTACACCCTCACACAAACTATCAGTTGTACAAACCCACACAATCACATAAACCATATAGTTATATATTATAAAGTATAAAATCTATAGTTACACAAATCCACGCGCTCCCATAAACTCACACGGTCACACAAATCTACAGTTACACATATCCACACGCTCACGCAAACCCACGTGGTCACTCAAATCCTCAGTTAGACAAACCCACTCGCTTGCACAAAACTGCACGGTTACACAAAATTATAGTGACACACATATCCACAGTTACAAAATTCCATACTGTCACACAAATCCACAGATACGAAAACATAGTATTTAATAAAAAAATTTCATAATGAAATGTGCGGGATGCCTAAAACCAGTGAAGGAATCAAATTGTATCAAATGCACTTTCTTGACCTGTGAAAAACGTTTTTGTATATTATGTATCAATACACCGTCGCTAACAAATGACCAGAAGAAAACATGGAAATGTCCCGTGTGCTGTGCTGCGCAAAAGAAAGGAGGAGACAATACCCTGACTCCGGTACGGGCTAGTTCAGAATCTGCAAATATCACCACACGTAAAAAGAGTGACTCCGTTACTGAGACCACCTCAAGCACGGACAGCGAGCTGAAATACTTGACAGTGGCCATATCCCGCTTAACCGGTGAGTTCACGGCACTCAAAACAAAACTTGAAGAGGTTACTTACTCACTGAGCCATTGTCAAGACCGTATGGACGAATTACAGCGCAACGTGTCATCTAACGAAAATCGCATCAAAACGCTCGAAAAAAGAGATCAAGAATTAGTCAATCTTCAAATGACAGTAGCTACGCTTCAAAATGAGTTAAACACACAAGCACAACGGCACTTGTTCAATGAGATAGAAATAGTTGGTATACCGGAGTGCAATAATGAGAGTTTGGAACATATCGTAAAAATCGCATCCTTAAAGATAGGAGTACAGCTTGAAAATGAAGATGTGGACTGGGTCACTCGAGTCGGGCCTCGGCGCTCACCTGTCCCAGCTGGCACGCAAGAAACCGGCGGCAAGATGCCCCGCCCAATCGTTGTGCGTCTGCTGCGCCGTTCCAAGCGTAATCAGATTTTGAAGGCCTCCAAATCTAGGAAGAATTTGACTAGTACAGACTTGGACATAACGGGAACCACAACAAAAATTTTTTTCAATGAAAGACTCACGAAAGAGAATAGGATCTTGTTTCGTGAGGCACGAACGAGAGCAAAAAGTCACGGCTATGCCTTTTGCTGGTGTAGTCAAGGTGCTATATACATTAGACAACGTGAGGGAAGGTCTGCCCAACACATACGGTCTCTGCATGATTTGGATCGAATCTTGCCTCCTGTGTCCACTGACTCCAGGAATTCGTAAATGCAAAATAGCGCATACTATTGTGAATCTTTGTAGTCTAGCTTGCATATATGATGTAGTTTTGTGGTCGAGTTTTTCGCATATTATTTGTTATACTAAAATTACAATAACACTTATAACTGAACCGTTATGCTCTGATGCGCGAGAATGTCTTTTTTATGCGACATATACTATATACCTATATGTGTGTTCCTTAACATTATTTTTCAGCTGCACGGTAGCTGTTTTTTATCGCAAATTGTTAATCTCGGAGGCTTTCGGAATGTTAACTATTTTTATTATCATGCTAAAATTAAATTCGGATTTCACAATACATGATATCGTACTAGATATAGGCAATCGCACACTCTTATATTATGTAACAGTACATACGGATAATTTTTATGATCACAATGCTCCATAGAGAACTTGTAGAGGATTTGGATCTAATCAAGGTGGACTGTCATAGTGTTGATGATATGGAATATTGTAAAACGTATTTCACACCTGATCAAAATGTTAAGTTATTTTCAATGAATATCAGAAGTATAAGTTGTAATTATGATAAATTTCTAATAGCTTTGAAACGCTTGGACATTGTTTTTGATGCCATTGTCTTGTCAGAATGTTGGTTAAAAAACACTCAGCATATTCCACAGCTACCGGGATACAATTCCTTTAACAGTGATAAGAATCATAATCAAAACAGTGGTGTTGTGGTGTATGTCAGAGACAGTTGGAATGCATCGGTTACTGAGCACTCGGTTGATAACGCCCAATGTTTGTGTATTGATATTGAAAATGCTGTGAAAGTCTTAGCTATTTACCGCTCTCCAGCCTGTAGGAACATTGATAATTTCTTATCGTCCCTCGCTTCTTATATGTCTAATCCCAAAGATATTCCTTTGATTTTTGCCGGTGACATAAACGTCAATATTCTTGATGCTAGTAGCACCCAAAGCTTAGAGTATCTCTGTTTTATGGAAGAATGCGGTATGGTACCAGCTATTACGGAACCTACAAGGGATTCATCCTGTCTGGACCACATTTATGTCAGTCGATCAAAAAGTAACCAGGCGTTACTTGGAGTTGTGGCTCGGTCGGTTATAACAGATCATTACCCAGTAATGCTGGGCATGAATTTAAAAAACAATAAACTCCCTCGCCCTAGCCGCTGTATGATTAAAAGAGATTTAGATGCAATTAAAAGAGAGTTATCTGAAGTAAACTGGAGTTCTATTACAAATACTTGTGATGTAAATGAAGCGACCAATTTGTTTACAAAATGTCTGACAGATATTGTAGTTAAGCATACGCATGAGGTGCGACTAAGCAGAACACAACATAACCTTAAGCCTTGGATTACTCCAGGGCTTATTCGTTGCATGAGACACAGGGATAGACTCCATCAGCGAGCAAAACTTGATCCTAATAATATTATTTTGCAAACTTCGTATAAAAGATATCAGAATTTTCTTGTAAGCCTCATACGCACACTCCGTCTTGAATATGATAGAAAAGAGTTAGAGAACAATAAAAGCAATCCGCGAGAGCTTTGGAAATCAATTAAATCTGTTTGTAACTTATCTACGCAAAAACAAACACAAACCGAATTATTATCGCTGCAAAATTCTAATAGCACGCAACATTCGCTTGACATATGTAACACTCATTTTGCGACTGTAGGTCAACGATTAGCAAACCAAATTCTTGAGGATACTGGTGAAACCCAAGAAAACTTGGCTAAATCTGTTAAAACTCTAAACTCACCTGCTGAATCATTCTTTATGAGTCCCACGGATCATGAAGAAGTGGATAAGTTGATTATGCAACTACAGAACGGAAAGTCACCGGGTATTGATGGTTTAACAAATACTCTTATAAAACACATTAAAAACGAAATTATAGCACCGTTAGTACACATATATAATCAAAGTTTCTCTAACGGAATTTTTCCGGACCTGTGGAAAGTTGCTTCAGTTAGCCCAATTTACAAGAGTGGTCCTAAAAGCAGCATAGAAAATTATAGGCCCATTTCACTTTTAACGGCCTTTTCAAAAATATTAGAAAAAATAGCTAATTTAAGACTAACTAGATTTTTAGATTTACATGGTATTATATCCGATAGACAATTTGGTTTCAGGAAGGGTAAATGCACAGAAGACGCAGTGTCGTTGCTAACATCTGTAGTGTTATCCAAACTAGATAAAAAACAAAAATGCGTTGCTGTGTTTTTGGATTTAGCGAAGGCGTTCGATTCTGTCTCAATACCAATACTCCTGCAGAAATTGTACAAATCAGGAATTAGGGGGATTGCTTCAAACTGGTTCAATAGCTATTTATCGCTACGTAAACAATGTGTAAAGATCGGAAATGTATCCAGTGGTACTCTTGGCATTGACTTCGGTGTACCACAAGGTAGCATTCTTGGGCCTACTCTGTTTTCATCATCATATCATCATCATTCATTCATATTATATAAAGTTAAATTACCACTGACTGACTGACTGACTGACTGACTGACTGACTCACTCACTTAGATAGTTGTTTATGGGGATGGAGAAGTGGTGGGTAAAAAATAATTATAGATTTGTATAGAGATGAAAAATTTATCGAGAGGAAAAATCCCAAAATCTTGAAAAGTCTACTCCTCAACCTGGACCCCTAATGGATCTCAAAAACGGTGAGGTTTAGGGGTATACTGTTTGAACTAAATAGAGAGTACTACCTTGGTACTTTTTGGAAAAATCAAAAAAAACATGGCTCCCATACAAAAAAACATGGCCGCCATACAAATTTGACATGCTTATAACTTCGAAACGGTTACACTTAGGTATAAACTGTTTGAACAAATGTTGTAGCCAATCGATAGGGGCAACTGCCGGTGATGACAAAAATCCAAGATGGCGGATTCAAGATGGCGGCCATTTTTCAAAATGGTCCGAGGGAGCTGATTTTTTGCATCTGGGGGTTTTTGGGGTCCCTTATTTCATTGGCGAAAAAAAATTTTGAAAAAGTTTTTTTTTAAAGATGGCCGCCATACATTGAATCTTTTTCATCTTTAGAGAGTTGTTTTGAAGAAACTATTAGCAATAACGAAAAACTGATTGCAGATTCGTATATATATAATAAAGTGGTTTAAGGAATAAATGATGAAACTTCGGAAGGTCAACTCCTCATATTGGACCCCCAACGGATCTCAAAAACGGTGTGGTTTAGAGATGTACTTTGTTTACAAGATATTGAGTACTACCTTGGCACTTTTTGAAAACGTTAAAAAAAATCATGACTCCCATACAAAAAAACATGGTCGCCATACAAATTAGTCAAAGTACTTAGGTATGAAATTTTTGAACAGCAGTTGTAGCCAATTTACTGAACCGATTTCGAATTTTTTTTCATTACTGGAATCGGTATTTGATACTCAATGATAATTGCTATGTATTCTACTCAGTTATTGTAGTATTTCAACCTAATATTATGAAAATTGGAAAAAAAGTCGCCAAAAAATGCAAATTTTCGACCTTTGAAGCGCATGCGCTGACTACATAGTGCATAATACTTAAAAATGATGTACTACAAAAATGATCGGCTTTACCTGGTCTACATAAAAGTCCGCGACAGCATATGTCTATGTCCTAAGGTTTTTGAACTATGACCGTTTTTATAACTATAATTATAGAGCGAAATAGTAGGTATTTTTCAAAACTATTTTGACAAATAATGTATCAATCCTTATCCAAATAAACACTTTAATTAGCTTGGTCATTTCATACAGATCAAAATTGTCACTCACATCAAATAATTTCAACGGTTAGTTTCGAAGATATCGTAAGTTTAAAATTACAACGCAATAAAAAAATATTGCCGCGGTACATACTGTTACATAATCTGTGCCACGACTTCTATTTATAACGTACACTAGAATACAAAGCTTTACTTTATCTAAGAGAGATAAGGTATTTAATTGAGATATGAGCAAGTTTTGTCTTAGTTACAGTAAAAGCTATATTTGAGATTGAACTATACCTACACCGCTCGAATACGACTTGCCATAGAAAGCGGAAGCACTATTTTGAACCTTATAGTCATAAAAATAAAATTGATCTGGGTAAGTATAGGCTGAATGATGAAACTTGATGGCGTTTATGAACACGAAGCGAGTCGTTGCGTAGTATCAAATTCATATATCAGAACCGATGCGATGTGGGGTTAAGCGTCACACAAGTCGGCGGATGGGAAGTTACGCAAAAGCCGACTGTTGTACTACCTATTAGTACTAAAGCCGTGTATCGACTTCGCGCTTCAAGAGGACGAACATTGGCGCGCGATGGGTACCATTTTGTCACGCGAGCCAATGTGTTTGTTGGAACGCTCGAACTTGGAGCGGCCCGTTCCATCTAGAGTCGGTTTTTCACCGCGCATCAAAGGAAGCTCGAACACTGGAACTACAATTGGCACGTTAGTTGATATCAAAAGGCCTGAATTCCTCTGTCGCTGACGTCGGTCGCGGACCGTCAGTCGCGTAGCGCGCTGGCCATCAGCGCCAATGAAAAACATCCGTTGTGCGATACCGACCGCTCCACGGTACAGGCGTCTCCAAGTGGATTTGGGATAATTATGAACCCGTTTATAAATTGTTTAGTTGCTGCAGCATACTTACGCAAGCGGAGACGGCGTCAATGTAGAAAAAGATATCACATTCACCTACATAATTGTTGCTGATAGGGTGACGAATGGTGAATTTTCTACATTATTTGAAAAGCTACGTCAGGACGAGGAAAAGTTCTATAATTATTTTCATTAGATAAATCCCACAATACAGGACGTAGGCGCACCTCGGCAATTACACGTTCGGTATCAATATTCATGGCGACCGTCTATCCCGACTATACGCGCGCGCGTACCATCAGTTAGTTAGCCCAGTTGATCGGCAAGTTGAAATGTCAGTGGGCAAGGCACTTAGGTAGCATAGAAGGCTGATGACTAATGAGGTAGAAAAGTACTAGAGTGGAGACAACGTACCGGCAAGTGCAGCGTAGGACGTACATCCATTAGACTCGTTGAGACCACAGAATCGAGCTGAATTCAAGCCGATCTATAGCGGAAACCTATGTCCAGCAGTGCACGTCTTTGGAATAAAAAGGCGGGGGTATTTTGAGGGTGTTACTCGTTGGGAACAAATGGATCAGATGGGCGACTACAAAATATATGACGCCTACTCAGATACGACATGTCTGATCTACATTGCTATATAAATTAACCAGGCGCACTTTTCTACGAAATATGAAACGCGAAAAAAGTTTAATTTAGGTACCTAACACAGACCATAACTGTAATTTTTAAGTGATGATAGATCAACGGATCTCGGAAACAGTGGGGTTAAGAGATGTACTTTCTTCACAAAATTTTGAGTACTACCTTGGTACTTTTTGGGACAATTAAAAAAAACATAGCTCCCATACAAAAAAAAAATGGCCGCCATACAAATTAGACGTTTTACTTAGATACGCCATACATTGCATTTTTCATTAATGAAAAATGAAGGAAACCATATGAGATAAGGAAAAATTGAATACCTATAAGGATGATCGATGGAAACAATGGTGAAATCTCGGAAGGTTGACTCCTGGACCTGGACCCTCAAGGGATCTCGAAAACGGTGGGGTTTAGAGATGTACTTTCTTTACGAAATATTGAGTACTACCTTGGTACTTTTTGGAACAATTAAAAAAAACATGGCTCCCATACAAATAAAAAATGGCCGCCATACAAATCAGACGTTTTACTTAGATACGCCATACATTGCATTTTTTATTTATTAAGTAAGTTGTTTGGAGGAAACCATATGAGATAAGGAAAAATTGAATATAAGGAAACAATGGTGAAATCTCGGAAGGTTGACTCCTGGACCTGGACCCTCAAGGGATCTCGAAAACGGCGGGGTTTAGAGATGTACTTTCTTTACGAAATATTGAGTACTACCTTGGTACTTTTTGGAACAATTAAATAAAACATGGCTCCCATACAAATAAAAAATGGCCGCCATACATTTAGTTGTTTTAAGGAAACTATAAGTGATGGGAAAAAACTAATTGTAGGTTCGTATAGAGATGTACTCGTATAAATGAACAAAAAAAAGGCCGAATCTCGGAAGGTCAATTCTTCAACCTGAAGTCCTAAGGGATCTCGAAAACGGTGGGGTTTAGAGATGTACTTTCTTTACAAAATATTAAGTACCACCTTGGTACAAAAGTCGTCATGGGTATCGTTTTCGGGGTTATCGGGGTTTTCGGGGGTGGAGATTTCAAAAATTACATCCATTTTGACATTAAAAATGGCGGATGTCACTTTTTTCAAAAAGTCGTCACGGGTATCGTTTTCGGGGTTTTCGGGGGTGGAGATTTCAAAAATGACATCCATTTTGACATTAAAGATGGCGGATGTCACTTTTTTGCCAAAAGTCGTCATGGGTATCGTTTTCAGGGTTTTCGGTGGTGGAGATTTGAAAAATGACATCCATTTTGACATTAAAGATGGCGGATGTCACATTTTTGCCAAAAGTCGTCATGGGTATCGTTTTCAGGGTTTTCGGGGTTGGAGATTTCAAAAATGACATCCATTTTGACATTAAAGATGGCGGATGTCACTTTTTTGACAAAAGTCGTCATGGGTATCGTTTTCGGGGTTTTCGGGGGTGTAGATTTCAAAAATTACATCCATTTTGACATTAAAGATGGCGGATGTCACTTTTTTGACAAAAGTCGTCATGGGTATCGTTTTCGAGGTTTTCGGGGGTGTAGATTTCAAAAATGACATCCATTTTGACATTAAAAGATGGCGGATGTCACTTTTTTGCAAAAAGTCGTCATGGATGTCGTTTTCGAAGTTTTTAGGGTCGTTAAGTCATCGCCAGAGTAAAATGTACATAGAAAAACCCTCGCGGGCCGCATGCGGCCCGCGCACCGCCCAAAATACTAGTCATTCATATTATATAAAGTTAAATTACCACTGACTGACTGACTGACTGACTGACTCACTCACTTAGATAGTTGTTTGGGGGGATGGAGAAGTGGTGGGTAGAAAATAATTATAGATTTGTATAGAGATGAAAAATTTTTTGGGAGAAAAAATCCCAAAATCTTGAAAAGTCTTCTCTTCAACCTGGACCCCTAAGGGATCTCAAAAACGGTGAGGTTAAGGGGTATACTGTTTGAACTAAATAGAGAGTACTACCTTGGTACTTTTTGGAAAAATCAAAAAAAACATGGCTCCCATACAAAAAAACATGGCCGCCATACAAATTTGACATGCTTATAACTTCGAAACGGTTATACTTAGGTATAGACTGTTTGAACAAATGTTATAGCCAATCGATAGAGGCAACTGCCAATGATGACAAAAATCCAAGATGGCGGATCCAAGATGGCCGCCATTTTTCAAAATGGTCCGAGGGGGCTGATTTTTTGCATCCGGGGGTTTTTGGGGTCCCTTATTTCATTGGCGAAAAAAAATTTTGAAAAAGTTTTTTTTTAAAGATGGCCGCCATACATTGAATCTTTTTCATCTTTAGAGAGTTGTTTTGAGAAAACTATTTGCAATAACGAAAAACTGATTGCAGATTCGTATATAAATAAAATAGTGGTTTAAGAAATAAATGATGAAACTTCGGAAGATCAACTCCTCATATTGGACCCCCAACGGATCTCAAAAACGGTGTGGTTTAGAGATGTATTTTTTTCTTAAGATATTGAGTACTACCTTGGCACTTTTTGAAAACGTTAAAAAAAATCATAGCTCCCATACAAAAATACATGGTCGCCATACAAATTAGTCGAAGTACTTAGATATGAAATTTTTGAACAGCAGTTGTAGCCAATTTACTTAACCGATTTCGAATTTTTTTTCATTACTTGAATCGTTATTTAATACTTATGTATTATACTCAGTGATATTACTATTTCAACCTAATATTTTGAAAATTGTAAAAAAAGTCGGCAAAAAATGCAAATTTTCGACCTTTGAGACGCATGCGCTGACTACATAGTGCATAATACATAAAAATATTGTACTACAAAAATAACCGGCTTTACTTGGTCTACATAAAAGTCCGCAACAGCATATGTCCATGTCCTAAGGTTATTGAACTATGACAGTTTTTATAACTATAAACCGAGAGCGAAATAGTAGGTAATTTTCAAAACTATTTTGACGAAAATCGTATGAATCCTTATCCAAATAAATACTTTAGTTAGCTTGGTCATTTCATTCAGATCAAAATTGTCATTCACACCAAATAATTTCAACCGATAGTTTCGAAGATATCGTAGGTTCAAAATTACAACGCAATAAAAAATATTGCCGCGGTACATACTGTTACATAATCTGTGCCACGACTTCTATTTATAACGTACACTAAAATACAAAGCTTTAAGATTGAGATAAGAGCAAGTTTTGTCGTAGTTACAGTAAAAGCTATGTTTGAGATTGAACTATACCTACACCGCTCGAATACGACTTGCCATATCCTTCAAGTAGGAAGCGGAAGCACTATTTTGAACCTTATTGTCATAGAAATAAAATTGATCCGGGTAAGTATAGGCTGAATGATACAATGCTCCGTCAATTGTGAACCGATTGTAATGATTTCTTTTTTGTTTGATAGATCAAATTTCAGAATTGATCCCATTTAAATTTTATAAAAATTAGGTGTGTTGTATTTGAAAATAAACATTAGACGAATTTTTTAACGATATACAAAATAATTATTTTTCGCAAAAATTAGCAAAACCGCTTTCCACCGTGTACAAAATTAGAATATTTCGCTCGAATTGTTTACGTCATTGTTGATTTTTCAAAAACAGCTCAGCCGATATCCGTAAAATTTTAATGGGGCCACCTCGGGAGTAGGTATATAAGTAAATACCCTTTCGAAATAAAAATAATTTATCGATTCGGTTCACAATTGGCGAATTTATCGATGAACATACACAAAAAATATACATAAAGACGAACATAGAACTTCCTCCTTTTTGAAAGTCGGTTGTTAACATAACAATAAATCGTTCCAATAAAAAAAATAAAAAAAATAAAATTGCTGCTACAGTTGACAAATTTCGCCATCTCCCGTAAGCGATCTCCTGGCAAAGCGGTCAGGGAGAGTGGATACGACGTCACCCGCGGTACCCGGTATCAAATCCCGCCAATCGCACGTCTTCTTTTTGCTTCTTTTTATGTTTCACGAAAATTTCATTTGGAAGCTCTATTAAATTGTCGACTTTATTTTTGTAAAATAATTATATATACCGCTCATACGATTTCCGCGCCATATTCTTAGAAGAGTGGAAAGCGGAAGTTTTATTTTGAACCTTATGCCCATCGAAATAAAATTGATCTGGGTATAGGCTGTAAGATGAAGAACAGACTTGCTGTTAGAGTCGACCAATTTCGCCAGCTATAGAAACGTTACCATTTGATGCTGGGTTCGAATCCGCCCAAGTTCATATTTTTTGTTCATTTTTTTTTTGCATTAAAATATCATTTGGAAGCTCTTGAACAATATAATTTAGTGAATATGCCTATAGATACAATCAGATCCATCCACTCATCCAGCAGCCATAAGACGTCCATAGCTGGACTCAGGCCTCCCATTTAGATCTGCAAAATGACCGGTTAATAGAAACTTGCATCCAGCGCGTTCGTGCGGTCTGGAGTGTTTAAATAAAATAATATAAAAAATTAATTAAAAAAACGTGCGAATTAAAGGGGAAAATCCAAGATGGCGGCCGCCATTAGTTTCCATTTTGAAATTAAAGTTGGCGGATGTCCCTTATTTGAAAAAGTCTTCATGGGTATCGTTTTCGAGGTTTTTGGGGGTGTACATTTCGAAAAATGCCATCAATTTTGATATTCAAGATGGCGGATGTCACTTTTTTGCCAAAAGTCGTCATGGGTATCGTTTTCGGGGTTTTCGGGGGTGTAGATTTCAAAAATGGCAACCATTTTGAAATTCAAGATGGCGGATGTCACTTACTTTCAAAAAGTCGTCATGGGTGTCGTTTTCGAGGTTTTTGGGGGTGTAGATTTCAAAAAAGGCATCCATTTTGAAATACAAGATGGCGGATGTCACTTACTTTCAAAAAGTCGTCATGGGTGTCATTGTCGAGGTTTTTGGGGGTGTAGATTTCAAAAATGGCATCCATTTTGACATAAAAAATGGCGGATGTCACTTTTTTCAAAAAGTCGTCATGGGTATCGTTTTCGAGGTATTCGGGGGTGTAAAATTCAAAAATGGCATCCATTTTGGAATTATTCAAATAATTTTATTTATGAAGTTTTTATTTTAAATAATTTTTTTTATTACTTGTCTGTTAAAAAAACAAATCGCGGGCCGCTTGCGGCCCGCGCACCGCCCAAAACCGCACCGCGCAAAAAGTCGTCATGGGTATCGTTTTCGAGGTGTTCGGGGGTGTAGATTTCAAGAATGGTATCCATTTTGAAATTCAAGATGGCGGAAGTCGCTTTTTTGCAAAAAGTCGTCATGGGTATCGATTTCGAGGTTTTCGGGTGTGTAGATGTCAAAAATGGCATCCATTTTGACATTAAAGATGGCGGATGTCACGTTTTTGCAAAAAGTCGTCATGGGTATCGATTTCGAAGTATTCGGGGGTGTAGATTTCAAAAATGGCATCCATTTTGAAATTCAAGATGGCGGAAGTCACTTTTTGCAAAAAGTCGTCATGGGTATCGTTTTCGAGGTGTTCGGGGGTGTAGATTTCAAAAATGGCATCAATTTTGAAATTTAAGATGGCGGATGTCACTTTTTTGCAAAAAGTCGTCATGGGTGTTGTTGTCGAGGTTTTCGGGGGTGTAGATTTCAAAAATGGCATCCATTTTGAAACTCAAGATGGCGGAAGTCACTTTTTTGCAAAAAGTCATCATGGATGTCGTTTTCGAAGTTTTTGAGGTCGTAAAGTCATCGCAAAAATGAAACCCATCCAAAAAATACTCTCGCGGGCCGCATGCGGCCCGCGCACCGCCCAAAATACTAGTCATAATATATACAGCTAAATTACCACTGACTGACTCACTCACTCATTTAGATAGTTGTTTAGAGGGATGGAGAAGTGGTGGGTAAAAAAAAAATATAGATTTGTATAGAGATGAGAAATTTATCGGGAGGAAAAATCCCAAAATCTTAAAAAGTCAACTCCTCAACCTGAACCCCTAAGGGATCTCAGAAACGGTGAGGTTTACGGGTATACTGTTTGAACTAAATAGAGAGTACTACCTTGGTACTTTTTGGAAAAATCAAAAAAAACATGGCTCCCATACAAAAAAACATGGCCGCCATACAAATTTGACATGCTTATAACTTCGAAACGGTTATACTTAGGTACAGACTGTTTGAACAAATGTTATAGCCAATTGATAGGAGCAACTGCTGGTGATGACAAAAATCCAAGATGGCGGATCCAAGATGGCCGCCATTTTTCAAAATGGTCCGAGGGGGCTGATTTTTTGTATCCGGGGGTTTTTTGGGTCCCTTATTTCATTGGCGAAAAAAAATTTTGAAAAAGTTTTTTTTTGAAGATGGCCGCCATACATTGAATCTTTTTCATCTTGAGAGAGTTGTTTTGAGGAACCTATTAGCAATAACGGAAAACTGATTGCAGGTTCGTATATAAATAGAATAGTGGTTTAAGGAATAAATGATGAAACTTCGGAAGGTCAACTCCTCATATTGGACCCCCAACGGATCTCAAAAACGGTGGGGTTTCGAGATGTACTTTGTTCACAAGATATTGTGTACTACCTTGGCACTTTTTGAAAACGTTAAAAAAAATCATAGCTCCCATACAAAAAAACATGGTCGCCATACAAATTAGTCAAAGTACTTAGGTATGAAATTTTTGAACAGCAGTTGTAGCCAATTTACTGAACCGATTTCGAATTTTTTTTCATTACTGGAATTGGTATTTAATACTCAATGATAATTGCTATGTATTCTACTCAATTATAGTACAAGTTCAACCTAATATTTCGAAAATTGTAAAAAAAGTCGGCAAAAAATGCAAATTTTCGAACTTTGAGACGCATGCGCTGACTACATAGTGCATAATACATAAAAATGATGTAATACAAAAATGACCGGCTTCATCTGGTCTACATAAAAGTCCGCGACAGCATATGTCTATCTCCTAAGGTTTTTGAACTATGACAGTTTTTATAACTATAATTAGAGAGCGAAATAGTAGGTATTTTTAAAATGTTTTTTTACAAATAGTGTATCAATCCTTATCCAAATAAACACTTTAGTTAGCTTGGTCATTTCATACAGATCAAATTTGTCATTCACATCAAATAATTTCAACGGATAGTTTCGAAGATATCTTAAGATTAAAATTACAACGCAATAAAAAATATTGCCGCGGTAGTAACTGTGTACATATTCTGTGCCATGACTTCTATTTATAACGTAGGTACACTAGAATACAAAGTTTTACTTTATCTAAGATAGATAAGGTATTTAAGATTGAGATAAGAGCAAGTTTTGTCGTAGTTACAGTAAAAGCTATATTTAAGATTGAACTATACCTACACCGCTCGAATACGACTTGCCATATTATCCTTCAAGTAGAAAGCGGAAGCACTATTTTGAACCTTATGATCATAGAAATAAAATTGATAAAATTCATCATTCAGCCTATACTTACCAGTATAGGGAAGTTATGCAAAAGCCGAACACCCGCCCGCCGACCTTATGCCTCAAAGAATGAATAATAAAGATGGAATAATGATATTAGAAAAAAATGGTGAAATCTCCGAAGGTCAACTCCTGGTATTGGACCCCCGACGGATCTCGAAAACGGTGGGGTTTAGAGATATACTTTCTTCGCAAAATATTGAGTACTACCTTGGTACTTTTTGGAACAATTAAAAAAAACATGGCTCCCATACAAAAAAAAATGGCCGCCATACATTTTATTTTTCACTCAGTTTTGTTTTGTTTTTTGTTTAGTTGTTATAAGGAAACTATCAGAGATGGGAAATATAGAGGTGAGAATATGATCGTGAGAAGAAATGAAATCTCGGAAGGTCAATTCTTCAACCTGGACCCCTAAGGGATCTCAATAACGGTGAGGTTTAGAGATGTACTTCTTTCACGAAATATTGAGTACTACCTTGGTACTTTTTGGAACAATTAAAAAAAACTTGGCTCTCATACAAAAAAGCATGGCCGCCATACATTGCATTTTTCACTCATCTAGATGGTTGTTTCAAGGAAACTATTAGGAATGACAAAAAACTGAACCCATTTTGACATTAAAGATGGCGGATGTAACTTTTGTTAAAAAGTCATCATGGGTATCGATTTCGAGGTTTTCGGAGGTGTAGATTTGGAAAATGGCATCCATTTTGAAATTCAAGATGGCGGATGTCACTTAATTTCAAAAAGTCGTCATGGGTGTCGTTGTCGAGGTATCCGGGGGTGTAGATTTCAATAATGGCATTTATTTTGAAATCCAAGATGGCGGATGTCACTTTTTTCAAAAAGTCGTCATGGGTATCGTTTTCGAGGTTTTCGGGGGTGTAGATTTCAAAAATGGCATCCATTTTGAAATTCAAGATGGCGGAAATCATTTTTTTGCAAAAAGTCGTCATGGGTGTCGTTGTCGAGGTATTCGGGGATGTAGATTTCAAAAATGGCATCAATTTTGAAATACAAGATGGCGGATGTCACTTTTTTCAAAAATTCGTCATGGGCATCGTTTTCGAGGTTTTCGGGGGTTTCTACATAGTGCATAATACATAAAAATGATGTAATACAAAAATGACCGGCTTCATCTGGTCTACATAAAAGTCCGCGACAGCATATGTCTATCTCCTAAGGTTTTTGAACTATGACAGTTTTTATAACTATAATTAGAGAGCGAAATAGTAGGTATTTTTAAAATGTTTTTTTACAAATAGTGTATCAATCCTTATCCAAATAAACACTTTAGTTAGCTTGGTCATTTCATACAGATCAAATTTGTCATTCACATCAAATAATTTCAACGGATAGTTTCGAAGATATCTTAAGATTAAAATTACAACGCAATAAAAAATATTGCCGCGGTAGTAACTGTGTACATATTCTGTGCCATGACTTCTATTTATAACGTAGGTACACTAGAATACAAAGTTTTACTTTATCTAAGATAGATAAGGTATTTAAGATTGAGATAAGAGCAAGTTTTGTCGTAGTTACAGTAAAAGCTATATTTAAGATTGAACTATACCTACACCGCTCGAATACGACTTGCCATATTATCCTTCAAGTAGAAAGCGGAAGCACTATTTTGAACCTTATGATCATAGAAATAAAATTGATAAAATTCATCATTCAGCCTATACTTACCAGTATAGGGAAGTTATGCAAAAGCCGAACACCCGCCCGCCGACCTTATGCCTCAAAGAATGAATAATAAAGATGGAATAATGATATTAGAAAAAAATGGTGAAATCTCCGAAGGTCAACTCCTGGTATTGGACCCCCGACGGATCTCGAAAACGGTGGGGTTTAGAGATATACTTTCTTCGCAAAATATTGAGTACTACCTTGGTACTTTTTGGAACAATTAAAAAAAACATGGCTCCCATACAAAAAAAAATGGCCGCCATACATTTTATTTTTCACTCAGTTTTGTTTTGTTTTTTGTTTAGTTGTTATAAGGAAACTATCAGAGATGGGAAATATAGAGGTGAGAATATGATCGTGAGAAGAAATGAAATCTCGGAAGGTCAATTCTTCAACCTGGACCCCTAAGGGATCTCAATAACGGTGAGGTTTAGAGATGTACTTCTTTCACGAAATATTGAGTACTACCTTGGTACTTTTTGGAACAATTAAAAAAAACTTGGCTCTCATACAAAAAAGCATGGCCGCCATACATTGCATTTTTCACTCATCTAGATGGTTGTTTCAAGGAAACTATTAGGAATGACAAAAAACTGAACCCATTTTGACATTAAAGATGGCGGATGTAACTTTTGTTAAAAAGTCATCATGGGTATCGATTTCGAGGTTTTCGGAGGTGTAGATTTGGAAAATGGCATCCATTTTGAAATTCAAGATGGCGGATGTCACTTAATTTCAAAAAGTCGTCATGGGTGTCGTTGTCGAGGTATCCGGGGGTGTAGATTTCAATAATGGCATTTATTTTGAAATCCAAGATGGCGGATGTCACTTTTTTCAAAAAGTCGTCATGGGTATCGTTTTCGAGGTTTTCGGGGGTGTAGATTTCAAAAATGGCATCCATTTTGAAATTCAAGATGGCGGAAATCATTTTTTTGCAAAAAGTCGTCATGGGTGTCGTTGTCGAGGTATTCGGGGATGTAGATTTCAAAAATGGCATCAATTTTGAAATACAAGATGGCGGATGTCACTTTTTTCAAAAATTCGTCATGGGCATCGTTTTCGAGGTTTTCGGGGGTTTGAATTTCAAAAATGGCATCCATTTTGAAATTCAAGATGGCGGAAATCATTTTTTTGCAAAAAGTCGTCATGGGTGTCGTTGTCGAAGTATTCGGGGGTGTAGATTTCAAAAATGGCATCAATTTTGAAATACAAGATGGCGGATGTCACTTTTTTCAAAAATTCGTCATGGGTATCGTTTTCGAGGTTTTCGGGGGTTTGAATTTCAAAAATGGCATCCATTTTGAAATCCAAGATGGCGGATGTCACTTATGTGCAAAAAGTCGTCATGGGTGTCGTTGTCGAGGTTTTAGGGGGTGTAGATTTCAAAAATGGCATCCATTTTGAAATTCAAGATGGCGGATGTCATTTTATTGCAAAAAGTCGTCATGGGTATCGTTTTCGAGGTTTTTGGGGGTGTAGATTTCAATAATGGCGTCCATTTTGAAATTCAAGATGGCGGAAGTCACTTTTATGAAAAAGTCGTCATGAATGTCGTTGTCGAGGTATTCGGGGGTGTAGATTTCAAAAATGGCATCCATTTTGAAATTCAAGATGGCGGAGGTCACTTTTTTGCAAAAAGTCGTCATGGGTATCGTTTTCGAGGTGTTCGGGGGTGTAGATTTCAAAAATGGCATCAATTTTGAAATTCAAGATGGCGGATGTCACTTTTTTGCAAAAAGTCGTCATGGGTGTCGTTGTCGAGGTTTTTGGGGGTGTAGATTTCAAAAATGGCAGCCATTTTGAAATTCAAGATGGCGGAAGTCACTTTTTTGCAAAAAGTCGTCATGAATGTCGTTTTCGAAGTTTTTGGGGTCGTAAAGTCAAAAAATGAAACCCATCTAAAAAATACTCTCGCGGGCCGCATGCGGCCCGCGCACCGCCCAAAATACTAGTAATTTATATATCAACGATATTCATGATATGCAACTGAAAAATGCAGAGGTCGTTTGCTATGCTGATGACACCGCGATTGTGTTCTACGGTTCTACATGGGCCAATGCCCTAGGAAATGCTGAAGTTGGCATGGCAAGTGTTTCTGGGTGGCTTCAAAGAAATCTCTTGACGCTAAACACGAAAAAAACAGTTTATCTGTGTTTCCATAAAACTAACGCTTCTGCCCCCGACATACATACTAACCTGAAGCTCCATAAAGTCTCTTGTAGCGGAACAGTCTTATGTAACTGCGAAGCTCTGACCAGATTTAGGTCAACTAAATATTTGGGTGTTATTCTCGATGAAAACTTGAATTTCAAAAATCATTTGATTGCTCTTTCGTCTCGGGTACGCAAAGTTATTGGGATTGTGAAAATTTTACGTGACGTCGCACCTTCAGAGACACTGAAGTCGGTATACTACGCTTTATGCCAGTCTCTCTTAAATTATTGCATAACCTGCTGGGGAAGTGCCGCGGCGACCTTCATCATACTTCCTGAACGAGCTCAACGATCTGTACTCAAAGTGATGATGAATAAGCCGCTGAGATACCCCACGGCTGACCTGTTCAGGGAGAGTGGTGTACTGAGCGTTAGACAGTTGTTTATTCTCAAAACGTCGCTCTCTGTTCATAAGTCCGTGCTTGCTGCCCGTGACGGTGGAGAAACGTCGCAAAAACGTTGTCGAAGATTGCCCTTTCCTCAAGTAAAAACTAGTTTCGCGCGTCGGTTTGGCCTTTTCATCAGATCTCATATATATAATGTCATTGATAGATACTGCAGTTTGAAGGATAAGTCAATTTACGAAGCCAAAAGGACAGTATGTGGGTTTTTGTCGACTTTGGATCACAGAGAGACGGAAGACTTGCTAAAGATATTGTCTTAATCTTGTTAATTAATAGGAGTATTATTTAATGAAAAAATAATAATAATAATAAACTGAAACTACGTTGCACCTGATTATGTACTTATTTAATTTGTGTTTTTGAGCTTTGGTTTTTTTTATTTTTTATAGAGTAGTTGTAGTAAATTAATATGTTATGCTTAGCTTTATCATTTGTTTATTGTGATTTTTATTTTACTGACTTGTAAATTTGTAAATTCTAATAGTGGTGTTAAATATATTAAATGTAAATATTACTTACATTTTTAATCGTATCAGGTTTCCCGCGATACAGGCCTAGCCTAGTGCGGGAACCGCTGTTTATCTAGCATTGTATAAAACTATCCATAAACATATGTTTTCTCTTAATAAAACTTCTCATGCACTTGTGTATCTTATGTTTATGTTAATAAATACATTTTCATTTTTCATTTTCATTTTCAAAATTACCGAAAACATATTCTTAGCTAGGGTTTGATTGTAGTACACAATTAATTTTGCTATGTATTTATTACAGTAACGTGGACCCGCCTATATGGTACGACACGGACGTCAAACTGTTCGAGATACAGCGAGTCTGATCCGACCACTCCTGTCCATCTCCACCGTAGGACGTCATTTCGAAACTATAAAGCACGATGAATATCTGTTACTGACAATCACAACTCACTTTGGTAAGTGGTATACATTTGATTATGGAAACGCGTAGTTTCTAGGCATTTTTATTAAATTTAACACAGGAATTACTCGCACTATAAGTGGACGTTCTACTATAGTTGGAAAAGATCGTTGAAAAATACCAATCTTGAAAAAGATTACCAAATGCGTTTGAAACTATAGTAGAAAGTCTATCTGCTTAGTAAAGTGTGAATAATCCCTATGTTAAATTTAATTAAAAGGGTATACATTTTTTTCTAGAGGGGCGTTATTGCATGGTCGAAATTATTGCCGACACTGTTTCTTTTATTAGGTACGTCGTAAGAGTGAAAGTGATGGAATTAATCTTGACCATAGGGATGTTAGAAATTTTTTGATATCTTATATTTACCTCACTTATGTACGTGTAGCAAGAAATGGCAGGCTTTTTTCTTTTTTAGGTTTAGTTTATGTGTCAATATAAGCTAAGAAGTAGTGTTCGGTAAGTTGTGTGTCGTTTATAGTCTTACTAAATACCTACATATTATTATTTTGCAATTTTTTAAAGCATACGCAATACATAGACATCTGTTGTATTGTATTATTTTATAGATTAGAAATCTATAATACACAAATAAACAATTTCTGAATTATCGTAATTTTGTTTTCAATTTTAAACTATAAAATAAGTACTGTACTGTATCAGCCTTTTTTTTAATAGGTCACTGCAGGACGTACCAACGAAAATATAATAATAAATGTCAGAGTTATCTTTGTGATAAGCATTTCAAAAATCTGAAGCGATTCACAAAGATAAAAGCTAGTGTGGAAAGCACTCTACATAAAAATTATATCAATAATAAATGTTATTTCTATGTCTATAGCTAAATCTCTAAATGATACACAACTTATGCACCACGATGTATACTTAAGATCTATACAACATTCCACATACCTTAAATTTTACTTTGGCAAGTATTTATCGAAATGTATAACTAATCAAATGACTGCTTTATTTTAAAAATGTATGTGACGCCTTAACGCGGCCACGTTTTGTTCATTTTATAGAGAATAGCCCTCCTGGGACCTGATTCTTTATCGCCTTCAAGTTACGTTACGTGTACAGTTAGGAATTTTTGTGATATTGTTAAGGAACGCTATTTATTTTGACATAGATAGAGTACTAAGTGTACTAAGCCGATAGTGGGGTATTTAGACCATCATTATGAACTTTTACTTTGGGGCCAAGCCGGAATATGTGAAATAAGTATTTTGTATGTTGTATGGATGAATTTTGTATGAGATATTAACTGTTTTTTTCTCTAGTTTTGGAGCCAACCCAGTAAATGTGGTCGATAATGATGGTCTGAATCACCCCCCTGTACGGTCTCTAAATAATCTTGTATAATAAGATCTTAACTTCACAATTTCACATATTTCTTAACTTGGCACGTAATGTTACTTACGAGTAAAAGTCGAAGACCATTCAAAATAAGGGTCCTAAAATTATAATACGATCAGCTAATAATTATGTTAGGTTTTAATTACTTTCTGTGCATCTCTTCTGACTAAAACTTAGTGATTAATATATTGACTCCTAGTCATTATACATATTATTTAAATCAAATGAATGTCTATTTAAAGATGATGGCGTCGATTCTGTCGTACAATTCGCACTAAACTAATGCGACAGAACTAAAATCAGTCTGTCCGGTGGCCCAGTGGTTAGTAACCCTGACTCCTGTGCCAAGAGGTGTGGGTTCGATTCCCACTCAGGGCCAGGATTTTTGTGATGCACATATGTGATTGCTTCGTGACTAGATGTTATTATCCATGTACCTATAAAAAAAATTTAAATACGCACTTACCTAAGGGCGTATTTAAATAAATAAATATTTCTTAAAATTTGTTGCATTATCTTAGTCTCTAGCACACATATTACAAGCTTTGCTGCAAACGACACATTATAGTTTGGGGTCAGAAACTTTGTGTAAGATGTCCCTAATATGTTTAATTATTTAAAATTTTATTTATTTATATTGTTTATCATTCAAATGAAATAATATCATCACCTTCATAAGAAGTGCAATAATTTTAGTGTTGTCAAATTTAGTTTAGTTTAAAAACGGTACATCAGAATCGACATCAAATATTATTTATTTTATATTGTAATTAAATTAATAGAGGAATTTTCTATCATTTAGTAGCTTTATTTAGTTTAAATACCGGAAAAGTTAAACAAAAATGCAGAAATGGCTATTTTCAGTTTTTTATATGGTTTCATTATTATCTTTGATTATTTTATTTCAATTAAATAGTGTAAAAAATGCGCGCTTAATGAAATATGACAAGAATATTAATTTTAACTTTTATATACTTAGATATTTATGTCTAAGTGTTAAACTAAAGAAAACTTATTTTAGTACCTTTGCACCATTATTATAAGATTTCCGAATACCTAGTTGTATAATTAGTAGTTGTACGTATTTATTTTATTTACACAATTATCTTATGTACTTAACGTTATGAACTGTAAAATATACAAAAATATGAGCTCTATTTTGGTTTTTGATTAATCTCACGTGTCAGAGTCAAAATTCCTGGCGGCTGTTAAGTAAGCGACAAGCTGCGCTACCCATTAATTACTACCCATTATTATTTGCTACCCGATCCTGATTGAAGCTCACATGAGGATTGTGTTTTGCGCAGCTTGTAACTTCACAGCCGCCAAGTACTTTGATTCGGCCTACAGTATAAAACAAAGTTAGTTCCCAACGTCTTTCAGCTTAAATCTTTTAAATACACAACGGATTTTAATGCGTATTGCATTAATAGAGAGAAGAAGTTTCTTTTGTATAAAATGTGCATATTATTGTAGAATATAGAATTTCGAAGATTTGATCATTTGTTTAGTTGAGTACAAGTTTAAGAAACTTGCTGGATAACTCTTTTTCATTTAGGATATAATTTGACTTGTCATTACGAAGAACTTTGATTGTAGTTCTTGGGACTAAAACGACACATTATAGTCTGTTATGTAAACAATTCATATAGCCACTCTGTAGTGTTCAGTGCTTAAATTTCTGTCAAATCTCATCTAAAAGTTCTCGTTAAAATTGGAGACAACAATATGAACGATTTGTGTGATTTTATGTTGTAGTAGCTCTGTGGATTTTATCAACGCTACTTCTGACCGAACAGCGAAGAAACGAATGAATGAACATGAATAAAACACTTCACTCACAGTTAAACATCGTTTTTAATAAAATAAGCGTCAGTTACAAAAGTAGAACCGATGGTTTCCTTCTAATAAGGACGAATACAACATAAATATACATAATACATTTTGGTACGTAGCCAATGAATCGAATCAACTAATTACATCACATATTTTACATTAACTTGACTATTTATTGTACGTTACGGCTATCTCTTCGTCTATCTCGGAATCGAGATATTCATTTCATAGATTTTGTCAAAAGAAATTTTCACGGAGTAAATAAAAATATACTAAGCGCCACACACAATTCACACAAAGCGGATGAGATGTTAGCCGCAGATGACACTTCGCATGTGTGCACAATGCCGATGCCGCGTGTCGCAGTGCGTAAAGAGCGCGCGGGAGGCATGAGGTTAGCGGGCGGGTGTGCCCCGGCGTCTAGTCTCTCTGGCTCCCGAGTGTAACTATATTTCGACTTTTGCGCAGCGTTCTGCGCAAAACTTCCCATTCGCCGATTTGTATGGCGCTTAGTATAACTAAAAATCGTGTCTGCAGAATTCTATAAACACTCTAAATACGTGCCCAACGTAGAGTTTTGTTTTCAATAATTTCGAGTGAAATAAATGGTTATTCAGAACTAAATTGAAAAGAGGTGATTAAGACGATCATTATGAACAACTTTTACTATGAAGCTAACCCGGAATTCGAGAAAAAAACAGCTGTTTCATACATTCTGTCGACTCCGAGTTTTTGATTGATTTTATTGAATGATATTATATTGAAATATTTAGTGAATGTAATAAATGAAATGAAAAAAAAATCGAATTCCAGGTTGGTCCCATTGTAAAAGTTGTTTATAATAATGGTTTTAATAGCCTCCTTTTGGATTAGTACAATGCAAACAGATAACCCTGTAGACTTAATATTAAAAAATATTTTAAACTAAAGTAAAACAATTACTTGGCATGTTAAGTTCGAACGACCTGAGCTCTTCACGCGAATCACACATTATATAGATATCTGTGATGCGAATGCTGTCGAACTCTACAGAAGATTTTTTTCCATAAAGGTTTCCCATACTGGACGGCCTGCTTATGGCCCGATAGCCAATAGTCCAAGAGAGTAGTCGTGACGTACCTACACATTATGGACCAATCAGTTGCTGAGATATTTAAATCACGCCCTCTGATTGGTTATTCACTAAGCTGCTGCCTAAGCTATCTCAGTATGGGCCTCTCCCATGTAAACATAATAATTAACGTACCATTGCATTGTTTTTTTTTGCAATTCATTGCATTCCCATGGATGCGGAAGACTTCAATCATTTACATGTTGTTTTAACATGTTTGATGCTCATTTTTCCTTTGAATGAAAGAACGATTTTGTTTTAAATAAACGGGCAGATATTTTTTTTTTGTAAAAGAACTAGCTACGCATGGGATTATTTTTTCAGCTTGAAAAGCTTTAGTTTTGTATTGCATCTGTATTGCAATCTACTTGGGAAAATGAAAAAATGCGGAAATTTTCCGCCATTTTGATTTTTATAAAAATCTAAAATTTACATTGTGCGCCCTTTGTATTTTTATTTATTTTAAATATAATTTTATTTAAACTACTTCGCTTGTCCACTGGAGCTCTGTATAGGAAGCTACGGCCCTAAATAAAGATTTAAATGCATGCCCGTGAACAACTTGTAACAAACTCTATGAGATCTTATTACAGTACACATTGGAGTTGAAATTGCGTTATTTGAGTCGTGAAATTAAGCAAGTGTTACATGGCATATGTTTATAGAAGTGCGTTAAAGATTGTAAACATTGTAAACTGTGCTTAAGTCTTTTCTTGGATACTCCTACACACCTATATACAAAGTTGGTGACATGACAATTTGGTACTAGCTGCCTTTGTAAATAATTCTTTTCATTGGCCTAGTTAGTAACCAATCACAATAATAATTGGTCTTGATCGTGTTAACATCTTGACAGCGACAGGTCGCCCCTGTGTAGGAGACGCTTTAAAAGTGAGATGAATATTTTTATCTCTAATTCACCATACTACAAAGAAAGGAGAATGGCAAAAATACATGGACGTTGGTCCAAAAGCCGCCCTGTTGACACTATTTTGCTGATTCGTAGATATGATTTATAGGTTTTCGCTTTATAAATCTCGTTGAATCACCCAGTTTTGGGAATATATTTTGTAATGTGATTGTGATTTAATAAACCGAAACGAATTATTTAGTTACCTAATACATATTTTATGTTTAAAGTTAATGTTATACGAAAATGAAAGAAAAATTGAAGCTTTTTAACTACGTACTATTTATTTACAATACAAATAATATATACGACATATGTATTCATATTCATTTACTATTCTTAAAAGTAAAATATATCGGTTTCTGTAGGTTGAATTTAGTCGATGTCGTACTTTTTTAATGCATAAAATAATCTACCAAATGCGCCATCCCTGCGGGCAGACTTATATTTTGGACCAGTTTGCCCATTCTCCTTTAATAATTTGTCTATAGTCGTACCAAATCTGCATGACTTTATTTACGTTGTGTGGCCGTTTTGGACTTAATTAGACCTTAAGGTTCCACTCCGAGCCAGCTATTTCTTTCGCACAATTTTGACATGTCTAAATGTAAAAACACCAATGAGAGTCCAAAATAATTAAAAATGATGCCGGAGAAAATAATATTACGAGTATTTCGAATTTATGAAATAATTAGAAAATGAATTTATTCCTAAAAATAAAATATTACTGAAAATAGGTTTGTTGAAGTTAGAAAGTGCGAAAGAGATAGTTCTGATCAGAAGCGCGCTCTTAAGAACCCACTTATCCCTAAGTTTAAATACACTGGACAATAAACTAATATTTATCTATTCTAGACATTTATATATCTACATATCGATTGCATAAGATAATACAATGGGGTTTAAAATGCAACTGTGTACAAAATTATTTTCTCATTATTCTAAAAATAAATATTGTTTATTATTCTAAGTATACTATTTGCCAAATTAGTGAACACTGCTTATTGTATATAGCATCACACTAATAAATTATATTATACTTACATTTTGGCTCTATAATTATACATCATAATATTTGTATAGGAAACCGAGTTTCCAATATTTACAATTACATTTACTGACGAACCACTAAAATTATACATAAAAATATTCACATCAATAAACTTAAATAATTGCTAAAAACTAAATTAATCTGACTGGACTAAAATTGTTGCCATCTTTTTCTTATAATGTATGGACTTGAAAGAGATGCACATAATTTTAATCCTGTTGAATTAGTTTAGTGATTCGACTTGGATTTTCTAAACAGTCATAATTGGTAGGTACAAATATTTTTTTTAGTATGGTTTGTGGATTGACAATGATTTGGACATAAGGAGGATGAAGGAGATGTTTTCGGCATATACTGCGTGTTTTCAAGACGAGGGGCATATTCTAGGATATCATTGAACTCATCATGACCAAATTTGACTATGGGACCAGCCCCGTAATCGCGAAAGAAAAACAACTGCTGTTACATCGAAAAAGTTCATCGACTTTCCACAAAATGTTTGATTTCCGGGTTGGCCCCATTTTTATTTGGTCATGATAAGTAGGTACAATCATTATCCTAAGATATGGCCACCGTCTAGAGTCTAGCTAGACATACATGCAGATTGCAGGTATTTTGCCACAGGTAGGTATAGATATATTTTGTCACAATACGGAAATCACGTACACAGGTAAAGGCCCCCACTGACCATCGCTCCGAATGTGGTCAATGTTGCCATGTTTTATACTATTATTGTTTGAAGATTACGTTACCAGAAATACAATGTACTTATAGATAAATCCACAGATGGTTTTAAGATACTAAGACACGTTTGCCAAACCTATCTTTGACGCTATAGCGTTTATTTGTTCGATAAAACAAAGAAAAGTCGCTTTTTCTAGAGACAGTCGCTAAAATTATACTATTAATTATATTGGTAACATTGAACGGATGTCATCCATTTTCGATGGTCAGTGGGGAGGCCTTAAATCTGTTAAGTCGCCTGTATAAGTCTATAAAAGAGCTTTTTTTGAGATCATCAGTTACTTCTAGGGTGGAGATATCTGAGTAGAGTCAGATATAATACATACCTAATAACAACTCGTCATTGTAAGTATAAATCTACTCAATTATTATTTTTGAATTGAATTCGAGGAGAGAGTGGCGATGTAATGTAGGTATGTCTCGCGCGGCGAATCGATCCGTCTGATAGTGTGTTATCACATCATTATCGCCGATGTAACTATGTAGGTAGATTACCGTTTGACATCTTGCATATATTTATTATTCTCTAACACATTTTTACGTAGTTTTTACAGAGAGTGTGCGCAACAAATGCAACGTATTGAAAAGTTTGATGAACATACATTTCAGTGATATAATTTCTTTTTTATGCTCATTTTCTATTTTGATTAATATGACATAGTGTTTATTTTAATAAAAATATATAGCGGTCTTTTTCTGGCGAAAAAGAATAAATAGGTATATTTTTATTTGGATTTGTGGCGCTCACTCTAGGACGTAATATTATAGAGTAAATAGTCCTACTCTCAAATTCGATACATTAATTCCATAGGCATTAGTATTTACAAATACCTACGCGGTGAGCCAGGCACTAGGCTGCCATACCTACAGGGTACTGGGTAAGGTTCGTCCTACATTCTAAGGATTAGATAATACACAAATATATGGGATAGTTGAGAGGATATAAATTGTGTTAATTATATTTTATTTGTGTGAACTTTAATTATGGAATCAATTCTGAAATTGTGACATTAGCGATGAATTTGTGGAAAGAGTTCAGACATCCGTATTTACTGGCAATTAAGTTAAATAATAATGCTCACGCTGACAGTAAATAAAATAAACAGTCAGAAGAGTGGTTACTTAAAGGGCACAGATGTATGCATATATATGTACATAGATAAAAAATATTTTTTCTTGAGCTTTTTGCCATTCACATATAAATAACTTATTGTAAATTTACGAAAACTCATTTAGCGGCCTTGAATAGGTAGTGTTATACAGGGTGTTTTTTTCAGTGCACATACTTTTCATACGGAAAGTATAATAAACAAACAATTAAAACCCTACATTGGTTTTACTAACTTTAGTACAAAAATATTGAAATTACTTCAAGCGAAAGTATACAGATAAATGGAGTAATCAATGTCACCCTACGTATGAGTACCTACGCGGCCGCGTTGTACCTACGCCCGAGACGTTTTGGTAGGTAGTTATTGTCTGGAGTGTAGGGTGCATGTAATATAATTTTCTTTGGAATAGGTTGTCAAAAATTGATGAAAAAAGTCGATCTTTTTATGAGCGAAATATGTTCTATTAATGATATCTATTGCGCGATAAAAATTTGTGCACTGAATAAAAAGTCATGCTGTATAGATAATATCTAAATAACACCCAGACAGAGCGCAAACACACATGTTCATCACATAAATATTTGCCCTGGGTGGGAAACGGTCCCACGCATCTTTGATCCCGTAGCCAGGGTCACTAACCACTGAGCCACCGAGGCAGTCACGCATAACGTTTAGATCGGAACTATAGGACAATCAAAAAACTATCTAAATTTATATTAATACTTTTTTATGACTGTTAAATAAATTATGCCTGAAAAAAAAGATCTTTTTATGAGCGAAATATATTCTATTAATGATTGCGTAATAAAAATTTGTGTATATACAGCATGACTTTATTCAGTATAAAGTCATGCTGTATATACAAAAGTGCATCAATTGATTTTTGATTTTGATTGATTGATTTTTTACCTAAGTTTTGTTTTTAGTTTCACAATTAGAAAATATGATTATTGCGATAAAAATGCATCATGAACCGAATTAGTAAAATAATTAATTAAATTAATGAATTAGTAAAGCGGCTGGGATAGAAACCTAGATTGCCACGGGCGTACTATTCGTTTCAAATCCTTTAGGTCGCCGATAATTTTATTCTTCACAAATACTAACTGAAAATCGGTATGCTGAAATGTGGAGTAAAAATATCAAATATGGAGTTTCTTTGTAGCAATACGTAGGTATTAATTAGGTAGGTACCTCCCTTTCTGAAAAGAGCCTGGATCCCACGACACATGTCACCCTAGTGTGTGATCCAGAGCACTATGTACCTACGTTAGGCTAAGTTTTGTTGTGCAAAAAAAATGTCATTTAGATTTTTTTGATTTCTTTAAATTCGTTTTCATCATGTACCTATTTATGCTTGCTAGAAGTCGCTTCGAATGTTATTCCATTTTGAGTAGCTACTATACCCAGTTACATTACCCGAACCTTACCCCTGGAGGCAGCCTATATGATAAACTCCTGGCTGACCGGGTGCGGCAGCTAGCTGAGCTCGGAGTAGGCGGGCGGCGGCGGCGACTGGCGGCCCGGCATCAGCACCGCGATCTTGTAGGGCGGGGGCGCCTCGGGCGACTCGCGGGACACTTCGGACGGCAGCATCGTGCCGAGGGACATGTCGTCTGATGGCTCCGACTGCTGTGGAGTGGAAAGTGTTTGTCTTAGCATAAACGTGGGAGGTGGTAGCACAGAACAGAAAGGAATGGAAGGAATTGGGGGAGACTATTGGGGCTAGAAGTAGGACAGTACAACGTGGAAGGAATTCGGAGTGAATTGGGACCTATTTTTAGGGTTCCGTACTAAAACGAGGATGACTTCGTTCTTTATAACTTTATTGTGTCCTTCCGTCCGTCCTAATGTTACAAAGGCTTATACCTAATTTTTACAAATAAGATAGTTTTAGCATAGACTAAAAAGTGCCTCAAGGTTTTAGTATAGGTATCTCAATTTCAATATTTTTTTTTAAACTCCCTAGTTTCTTTTTTAAAGTTTTATTAAAACTAGGTGATCTTTATAAGCTCAAGATTTCCCTTAAGAACTATAAAGTCTTGAGCTTATAAAGCTCACTAGTTTTTTAACAGACATCAAAATAGGTTCGCTCGTTTAGGAGAGATACGACGCTCCAGAAGTAGGTAGGTAGTTAGGTTCGTCAAACTTAGGCGGCCGTACCGTACAGGGATTTAGTCAGAACCGCCTGAGTCGAATTGCGAAAGCACATTGAACTCCGGACTTCTGGATTGTACATGTAGTCGGACCGCTCCAGAAGTTGTGGGCGTTGAGAGTATCTACTCGTAGCGTAGAGTCAAGCAGTGTATGAGGGGCAGTGGTGTAGCGTGCCTTAAAAAATTGTTTGGGCCCTTATGAAGGGTAAAGATTTCTCCAATCCAATTATACGGGAGCCCCGTATAATTGAATACTGTTAGTACGGCGGTAGCTACGCCCCTGATGAGAGGTCTACCCCTTATTACTGACCGTGTCGGCTGGATGGGGCTGGTGGTGGCGGCGGGCGGTGGACGACACGCGGTCGGGCTGCTGCAGCGGTGCGGGCGCGGCGCGGCACAGCGACAGCGCGCAGCCTACTGAGCACACGCAGGCGACAGCCGCGCACACCACCGCCGCCTCGTTGCCTGACGAGTTGTCGCGCACCACCTGCCGATACCACACAGTTAGCAACAAAGGCGATTCTTCGCAGTTAAGGTAGCGTCACGGCGACAAAAATCATCAATGGCGACGACCGTTTAGGCTTCTTCGGAAAGGGTATAGAAAAAGACGCCAATTAAGGCTACTTTGGTGATCAGGCTCTACTGAGGCTACGTCACGACAAGTTCTGGGCGACTTGAAGTTTGAAATGAAAACTAAATTACGTGAATTACACGATATAGGTATAAGTTTATAAAAACTACTTATTCCAATTAGGTACTATGACCGACTAACCGTGGCGTCACGTTGAGTGCGTGCGCCGCCGTTCGGAGCAACGTATATGGTGTTACGTTGCGAAACGCGCTGGCTGTATAAGCAAAGAAGTGAAGATCCCCTGATTCTCTCTGACCTGTTTATCAAAGTAGTATTTAGCTCCGGCGAGGAACATAGTCGCCAGCGCGAAAGACACGAGCATCCCGAACTTGAGGTGGGGTGCCATCATAGGGGAATGTTGTAGCCGTAGAGCAGCTGTTCGTAGCAACGTGTCTGGTGTCACGCTTCGGGCTGCGGCGAGGGACGCGATGGTTGGCTGTGGGGGCTCCATGGGGATCTCTACGTAGATGGAGTCTTCGTTCTGACGCCGGGCGGCGTTGTGGACAGCAGGCACCGGCGGCGGCCTGTCGATAATCTTAGCTTACGAATCTCGAGAGTTCACATCAAAAATAGTTTGTTGCATTACAAAATTTACAAGGATGGGTGCTTCAATTTATCGGTTAAATAAGATCAAACCAAGTTATTGTTAGAATTATGGATTCATACCCCTGCCTTTAGAAGTCGTGAAACCATTAGAGGAAGCTGATATGACTGGGTGTTAGGCTATTCTTTGTGTATAGTAGGAGTGTGTACGTACGTATACCTAGTGTCTGTGAATAGGGGGGTCGAGGAAACTGTTAACTGATACTGACGAGAGAAGGTGTCTGTTCGCTATACATGGGTCAGGACGTTTGTTTTTGAAATTATTACGGGTGTTGTACTATTTGTTAGTGTTAGTACTGACGTGTAGTGGCGGTGCGCGCGATGCGGGCGGCGCGGCGGGCAGTCGACGGCCGCGAACCGGTGCACGGGCGCCGCCATGCCCTTGCGAGCGCCCGCGCACGCCCGCCCGCGGGACCGCCCTGCCCAGGAACAAACATATGTTATTACTGTTCATTTCAAAATTATGGGCAGTTAGTGTTGCGGTCCAAATCACGCCAACGGCGCTAATATCAACAAAGGTTACCCTCTTTTGCGGCTACCTACTAGTAGGTACTAGCCTATAGCTAGTGCTGTCCATTTATTATTTCTTTTTAAGTAAATCAGTAGGTACCTAAACCTATGTTTCATGTTCATTCTACCCTTACAATAGCATATCCCAGAATCTAGATTTTTTTAAACCAGGAGGATGAAAATTTTACCTACAACGTAGTAGCGTTGCCGTTGACAGGACACAACTGTATTCTTCGGGTCGTGTTGATTCTTTTTGGCGCGTCGGAGTTACAACGTCGCTGAGGCGTGATTTAGACCGCATGATCATCATGGATAGTAGACATACCGGCTGACAGCGATGAGGGCACCCTATGGCGGCCGGTGTAGGCGCACTGGCTGCGCTTATCTATCCAGAAATGCATCGGAGCCGCGTCGAGTGCCGCCGGTGCTGGACGAGCCCTAGGGCCCGCTCACTGCCGCCAGGGCACTTTTAATGCCTCCAGGATATTCCTAATGCCGCCCGGGCACTGTTACTGCCGCCAAGATACTCCCGGGCACTCTTATAGATGCCAGGGTACTCGTAAAGCCACCCTGGCACTTTCACTGCCGCCAGGATACTCGTGATGCCGCCAAGTCACTCTCACTGCCGCCAGAATAGGTACTCGTAAAGCCAACAAGGCAGTCTTACAGCAGCAGGGCTACTTTGTATTGCCAGGGCGCTCTTAAAGCAGCAGGGGAACTCCTTATATTTCCAGGGCACTCTTATTATATCCCCAGAGCCCCGGGCCCCGGCACTGCCCTCGGAGTGACTTATAACCGCCCGGACATCAATCTTTGCCGCTAGAAGTCGTACAAAGCCCCGGATCCTGCTTACTGTAGCAATTCACTGCCACGAAAGCAGCCTGAAACCATTTGCCGCGAGCCTGATATGAACGTAAAAAGTAGGTCAAGTCGAATTTTACTAACCTGCTGTACTAATAAAGTGTGTTAGTCTCAACACCTGTTTATCACCTGTCGATCTACTTCGCGAATAGTAGGTATGGATAAGTAGATGGAAGGATTGCATTTTTATATATTTTAGATTCGAGTGAAATAAACACTACATAATTTCGATTCAGATATTTTATCGCGATCTCTGGTTTGGTCCCATGGTAAAATTTTGATAAAATGATTTACAGTGGTATCCTAAAACACGTCTATAGGAAATGTGTAAAGAATGAATACGTATAATATACACCCATACGGGCATACCAAAGTAGATATAATAACCCATACGTACAAGATCTATATTATGGAGATTAAAATACAAACATGAGAAGTTTAAATAAAATATGAGATATTTTCATGATGTTATATAGCCATAATTGTACTTATGCTGAACATCGTCAGGAAGGCAGAATTCTAGTCATTGAAACACGTAAGAAAAGTACAGGACATTCAAGGTAAAATATTATTATTTCAACTCATATTATTTGCAAACAAAAAAAAATATCACAAAAATTAAAACACTGAATAATTACTTACCTAAATAGCTACCATCCAGACACACATTGATTTTAATCCTAATCGTCGATGCAGAAGAATAAATTAAAAACTATCTGCTAATATTTCACAGAATAAAATTGATTAGGTATATTCCCCATTATTTACACAAAGAAACAACTGGCCTTCGATATTTACATTGAGAAAACGTTTACACAAAATGCTAATGACATGATGTACCCTGAACAATTATTTTATTTATTTATATTAATGTTATTCACAAAATAAAATACATTTTATTTCAGTTGGTCATGATTGACAGCCATTTGTGGGCGGGGTGCGCGGCGCAGCGAACTATTGTAAGATTGCGTTCCAAAACATACTCATCCAGCAGGGCCACAAACTAAAGAGATACTACGTATAGCAGGGCTTTGAGCGAACTTCTCGTTTTATTTATCGTGGCGAGAAAATACTTAGGTATAGACCTGCTGAAAATGCATTACCGTTAACATTGCATTGCCGTTGCATTACATAGTAACTTTATATATTATATACAAGTACAGTCTTTATTTACTTATCTAAGCATCCTCAGAAAAAAACACCTATAAGCCTCAACTTTTTTCAACATTCTTCTAAGACCAGTGGTGGTCTTGATAGCTGTCAGCACCTTCTAAAACACAGAACAATAATACTAGGAGTTCTAAAATGAGACAAATGGTGGCACAGAGCCACAGAGCTAGTACAACCATAAGTACAACACAGAGTAGTAACTCTGTGAATAGTGGTATTCACTCACTGTATTTGTCGCTGTTGCACTCACATAAAACGGTACTTATACGAAAGTGACAGACATAATCTCGAATGTTCAGGAATATCCCCGAAAGTAATCAAGTCAGTGCTACCAGCAGCTATAAAATACCCGATTTCGGAGGAACTAAGAGTAAAATCTTTTATAACATCAAGCTTGCCACTTGCTAATCAGTTACAATCACAGGATAGAAAGAAGTAATACAATAAAAGAAACCATTTTCTAACACTTTTCCAAGTACAATACACCTTAGTAATTTTTATTCTACCGTGCCTTGCCATGATAATATTATAAGTAATTCTATTAAATATAATAATATATTATTAAAACACACGGTTAGTTAAACTGATCAGTTTTACGCATCACTGTAACTGGAAGCTCATTCAGTAAATTAAAAGGTAGGAGTTGGTAGTTCCATATTTGAACAACTATCTGAAACTGGGCACACACGACGCGATGATCGCATCAGTTCATCAGATTGGTCAAGCGTGGTCCAAATATTGGACCACGTCCTTGTGTTATTTCAATTTTTAATAATAAGTTATCAAAGCAAAAGTTGTTTGAAATTTCATTTTCTACAACTTTGATTTCCCATAAACTTCTTGTAGGATCGATATTTTTAGAATATGATGGGGTGTCATTTGGTTTCTTCAATAACTACCTACCGGCAATGGTTAACTATATTTGGCCCACGTTGGACCAATCTGATGAACTGATGCGATCATCGCGTCGTGTGCGACCAGATTAAAGTAGTAGTTCAAATCGTGAACCGCCAATTCCCACCTTTTAATTTACTGAATGAGCCCCAGTCGGAGTGATACGAACAAATGATCAGTTAAACTGACCGTGTATGCATACCTTTACTGGAAATGGGAATTATCTTAGGTGGTGTGGGGTAACGGTAAGTCCGTAAGTAGTAACACTTAATACAGCTTTGTCATTTGTCAATACAATGTTTTTGCTTTTATAATTTTATGGTCGTGTAGGTCCGTGATCCGTTACGTCGAAATTAAATAATTCGCGATAATCCCCAGATCACTATAACTGGGCGATAATCTGTTTTTTTTTGTGTTGTGCCAAATTATTCAGTTGAATGACCGTGTTTTCTTGTTAATGTACGTGAAAAATGGCATCCAGTGGTTGTGTATATCGCCCTAGGTTGAATCGTACGCGAGCTCCTCATCGACCGAGGCCCTACTGCCAGTGCAAGCCTGGTAATCCTGTACCCTGGAAATCGCTAAACTCATGCCAATGTGGAGAAGACGAAGAAGGTAACAAACTATTCCGTTGGACATGTCAACAAGTTTGAAAAACTTGAAAAACATTATCCATTACATAAATTACTCTAAACGAAAAACAAAAACAATGCCATATGTTAGAGCTTTGTAAACTAAACAGGTAATAGATTCTAATTGGTATTATTGGTGATTATTACCAATCTAGATACCCAAAGTTAATCTTTTATCCTATTAATTTTCTTGTAAATAAACATTTATAACATTCTGTATGGACCAAGACTACTAGTCAGGAGGGTATCAACTCCTAGATGCATGTTATGAGGTTCAGGTAAAAAGTACATCCATTGTACCATGAGCTACAAATAAAGCTGAGTTTTTTAGTGTATTTAACATTGTAATATTTGTGGATTTCAACAAGGTCAGCCCTAAACAATTGGATGTGATATGTCTGTGTAACATAGATAATGTTACATATAAAACAGGTTTGATTTAGAGCTCACTCAAATTGCCTACCAGTTTATCTTTGGAGATGAACCTGAGATGGATAATTTTGTTATTATTTTTTGTCATTCTATTCTGTTGGCCATTCATCTGTGTGTATGTTGAGAATTTGGAAAGTTTTGCATACCTAATTGGTGATGTGAAGTTTCAACACAAAACCAGACCAAACCAAAATTATTACAGCTCTGCTGACCACATTAAAAATTGGGTTATGGCTTCACTTGTCTGAATAAGGATGCTTAGTGGGTGGGATGTATTTTAGAATCTATTATTTGGCATTGTTCTTATAAATACATGTTATACAACTGAACAACCAATCAGGAGATGGACTGATGGTCAAGAGAAGACTTTTTAAATATGAATAAATTAATATTAGGAGACACCTGTGTCTAAGGTCTATAACATAGTCTCTGCTTACAAACTAAGCAAAGATTGTGATATTATGGCTGCTAGAGACTGTTATACTGCATACATTTATGCTTTCCCTGAATGGGGTATTCAGTTTCACTGAGCAGAGCTCCTTTTTGTTCTAGTGCATATTTCATAAAATGAAAAATATATGAAATTTTATTTATTTGTTTATAGGCGAGTAGTGTATACTGATGTGCCTATATCAAGCAGAGTCCAATAAAATTAGTATTTATCTGTCAAATAAACTTTTTCCATTTTTTTTCATTAGTCAAAATGTGTGGGAAAAAAGAGTGTCAGAACATAATATTTCCTGTGTTTTACAGCTAAAGAATGGAAATGGAAGTCCTTGGAGAACAACAGCTCAGCACTTCTGAGTGAGGATGGGAAGACGGTGACGTTCCACCCGTTCTACAGCACCGGCACTGCCTTCGTGAAGGGTGACATGCCGATGTTGCACAACTACCACTACTACTGGGAGGTCAAAATGCTCTCTGAAACATATGGGACGGATATTGTAAGTTTGCTACACTGGACTTAGAAAGCTTTTGATTTAATATTTCAATATTTTGGTCAGGATACTCGAGCACCTGTTGACTGGTATACTAAGCGCCGCACAAATCGGCGGATGAGAAGTTAGCCGCAGATGACATTTCGCCGTAATTCGCTAATTGTTGCGCATGTGTGCATGGGCGTAGGAAGCGCGCGGGAGTCATGAGGTAGGCGGGCGGGTGTGCCCCGGCATCTCGTCTCTCTGGTTCTCGCGCATGCCTATATTTCGGTTTTTGCGTAGCGTTCTGCGCATAACTTCCCATCTGCCGATTTGTGTGGCGCTAAGTATAACCCGCGTATTCTCTGATGAAGGAGTACTTTGAAACTGATTGGCCTCCAAGTATGTTGACGTATAGTAAAATAGTTTATAAGTTTAACCTTTTGTACTATTAATTTAGGAACCTGAGTTCATATTTCTGCCTACTGGTGTCATTTGATGTATTCTTTTCTTTCATATTTATTTGGACCCGTCGCACTAATAAAATACAAATTACCTTTAATATTAACTACCTAACTACTACTAATATTATAATATAAACTACCTATAATATTAAATAGAAAAAAAATCAGACCTTGTCACTTATTCCTGTCTCGGCATACTTCTTTGTTAAAAGGTATCTGTTCCATTTATACAAGTAGAAATAGCCGCTAGATTGACTCTTGCTCTGTGCATAGATGATACATATAGAGGTATAGGCATTTATTAAGTTCAATAACATGACTGTGCATTAAATAATAACTTTATCATAGTAAGAATATCTGTTTAAATATAATTCAAACTGTGTTGTTGAAGATTCTGATTTATAATTATGTTACCTTATCAAAATGGATGTAATCTAGCTCAATCATTAATCTTTAATTTTTTTTTTGGTGTTTTGATTCACATAATTTTATTTTTAGATATTGTTGTTGCCTTTTATACAGAGTTTTCAAACTAAAAGGGAGTCATTTTACTCATTATGGATAACTGACTGTGTAACCAACTTGGCAAAAACATTTATTTATCAATGAGCTTTTTAAGTCATAATAAGTATTTATTAATAAAATGTCAATTTACACGTCATAAGTGTAATACAAAAAAACATCATTTTATTACATATTTGTAAAACATCATTTTGTTACGTAATGAAATGAGAAATTAATTGCAATACTTACAGCAATAATAAAAATGACGGTGTTAAAATTCATGTCATAAGAAAAAATATAAAAATAGTACCAAATATACAATGTCCACAAATATACAAAACAGGGAAAGCTGATTATTTTATTGATTTTTTATTTATTATCGTATTCACATCTCAATAGTAAATTATGACGTCTTTATCTTTAATGACCCTGATTTCTTATCTACAAAACATAATGTAACTTGTCAAGCATTTTTTTACTTTAATTATTTAGTTCGGAATAATGTTTTTTGGATTTGGGGAGACCTTTGCCCAGCAGTGGAACAGTAGAGGTTAAATAAAAAAAAATGTTTTTTAAATCAATTATATTAATGAAATTATTTTTATCATGCTTCACACACTAGGTGTATAGAAACTTTCTTTTTGTGATAAACATTTCAAAAATTGACGCGTTCGCAGGATTTGAACCTGCATCTTGCAATTAGAACTTCTTACCATTAACGAGAAATGACGCATTGCTTAATCAATGAAATTATTTTTATCGTGCTTCACACACTAGGTGTATAGAAACTTTCTTTTTGTGATAAACATTTCAAAAATTGACGCGTTCGCAGGATTTGAACCTGCATCTTGCAATTAGAACTTCTTACCATTAACGAGAAATGACGCATTGCTTAATCAATGAAATTATTTTTATCGTGCTTCACACACTAGGTGTATAGAAACTTTCTTTTTGTGATAAACATTTCAAAAAGAAAATATCAATTATATTGTTGAAATTAAATAAAAACCAATTATTATTAAGTTATAGCATTGGAAATAGAAATATATTGTCGCGCGAAATTCTTGAAAACGAAACTTAAATTGAGGCACGTAACGCGCGTGTTTTCATAGAGAATCATTTATCAAATTCATATCCATAGGCAGTCTTAGGACGTCTACTGCTGGACATCAGACATTATAATATTATTACGGGTATCACAGGTGGCGCTTAGTTGGTGGTAATATAAGCACTTCAAAAATTTGACGCTTGCGTAGAAGGCGGGCTGGCTCAGTTGGTTAGAGCGACGGGCTAGTGATCCGAAGGGCCAGGTTCAAATCCTGCGTTCGCTTCAGATTTTTGAAATGCTTATCACAAAGATAACTCTTTGAGATAAAATCTAGTGTAAAAAGCACTCAAAATAAAATCATAACATTGATTTAGCAGCGTGCCATCTCTCGTCAACCTTTAGAAGTTCTAATAACTTCTAGTTGAGGGATAACCTGTCTAATACGGGTATCACAGTTGGCGCCGCCAACGCTATGAGTTGGTGGTAATGGTGGTAAGTTGGCACTACAAAAATTTGACGCTTGCGTAGGAGGCGGGCTGGCTCAGTTGGTTAGAGCGTCGGGCTAGTGATCCGAAGGGGCAGGTACAAATCCTGCGTGCGCTTCAGATTTTTGAAATGCTTATCACAAAGATAACTCTTTGAGATAAAATCTAGTGTAGAAAGCACTCAAAATAAAATCATAACATTGATTTAGCAGTGCGCCATCTCTCGTCAACCTTTAGAATTTCTAATAACTTCTAGTTGAGTGATAACCTGTCTAATACGGGTATCACAGGTGGCGCCGCCAACGCTATAAGTTGGTGGTCAATTCAATTCAATTCAATTCTTGTTTGTGGCTTCTGTGAGGGTGTTTCACAATTTCGCCAATGTCTTGTGTAGTACTGCCATCAAACGTAGAGAATTTGTACGGTGTCTAATGAAATACTGTATTTAATTTGTCCACAGTTTTTAGGATTTTATACCCTTCACCTCTGAAACAAACACAGTATAATCTATATAAACTAATAGGACGAACACAAACACATAAAATATACTAATCTACAATATAATTAGTGGTTAATACTATTTACAACTTAATTTTATTAATGTTAATATATTTACATAGTATATTTACAAATGGGGTATATACAAGGGGTAGGAGGGATTTGAAAGAGGTAAGTTGGTGGTCATATAAGCACTTCAAAAATTTGACGCTTGCGTAGGAGGCGGGCTGGCTCAGTTGGGTAGAGAGTCGGGCTAGTGATCCGAAGGGGCAGGTTCAAATCCTGCGTTCGCTTCAGATTTTTGAAATGCTTATCACAAAGATAACTCTTTGGAATAATAATCTAATATAATAAGCGAAATATTCGAATTTTGTACGCGATTTTTTGTGTTAATGTCAAAAGTTGTAAAATTATAATAATTATGTGCACAGATGGTCGGCATGTGCAGTGACAAGGCTACCCTCAACGACTCCCAGTTCGAGTTCAAATCCCTGCTCGGCCAAGATTCTGAATCTTACGGCCTATCTTATAAGGGTGAAGTTCGTCACTCGTCACTTGTAAGCCGGGATTCCGAGGGATTTTGTCGCGGGACCATCGTCGGCGTACGGCTGGATATGTGGGCTGGCACTATGGAGTTCTACATCAATAGGAAATCACAAGGTACGAGGGTAACACTGAAAATTTGTAAAATGGGCTAGATTAAAGCAATTATTAAAAAACTAAGTACTAAGTTTGAAAATATAGCTTTTTGACAATTTAATGAGGTACAGAACATCCTTATATAATACGATTTAAAAATTTGGCGCCAATATTAAAATGACGTGTCATAGTTTCTTTGAACTTGGCGCACGAAAATATAGCGCGTATTTTCTTGTGACTTACGACGTAGTTTTTTTCTATAATCATAGACTTTGTTTAGTATTTAAAGTTGAAGTCCTATCTCTAATCAGTGTTACAGGCTAGTATAATGGATCAAGGTATGATTATTGTAATCTCAGTGATGGTTCTCGTCAAATGTGTCTGTTAACATTGACCATCCAGTATAAAATCAATGCTATGCGCCCCATATACAATTCCGATAAGAAAATGATATACTATAAGATTTGAAAAAGATGTGGCATTGCTATGAGTTAAAATAAATACGAACAATTTTTTGTTATTGTTTAGCTGGCAGGAAGCACTGCGCTGGATAGATACCCTATAATTTGGCTAAACGACAAAAATGCCTTGTAGAGAGCAGAGTAGGCCTGCTGACAGAGGCGCCATCGAATACAACGATGTACAGATTGATAAGTAATACAAGATAATAAATAGGTCAGATAGTTTCTATTTTGTTCCATTAATGAGAATCTAAGAACTTTCAGTTTGACCCTCGTATGACTAAATATAGTATATATGTTAATAAACATCCTACTAATATTATAAACGCGAAAGTTTGTGAGGATGGATGGATGGATGGATGTTTGTTTGTTACTTTTTCACGCAAAAACTACTGAACGGATTGAGATGAAACTTTGCAATAATATAGCTTATATATCAGAATAACACATAGGCTATAAATTATAATGATATTGCGTCATAAATCAAAATATCATGCGGGCGAAGCCGCGGGTAAAAACTAGTAATACAATATAGCATAGTTTCATTTGGTGTTTGTCAGCTATCGCCGAAGCAAATTTCGGCAGGCCAGTCTTTGGATGAGTGACCGCATGTGGCGATTACAACTGAGCGCTACCGTGGCTCGAATGATACGTTACATTGTCGGTCCCGGCTGTTTCACCCGTTTATCCATGTCAGAGGCCTTCAGGTTGCCTAAAAATTCTGACACCAGGGCTATATAGGCACCTGGCCTATACGAACTTACTTGCATTAGTTATTAAATTATCCTGTTGAGTTCTTCGGGCTATCATATAAGAGCACACGTCAAATGTAACCCGGGATTCGACGGGATTCAGACTATTGTAGGCTGGATATGTGGGCGGGAACTACGGAGTTCTATATCAATAGGAAATCACAAGGTATTACCATAATATTAACACACAAATATATCGTAGTTTGATAAGATCTTTGTCAGCGATCACCAAAGTTAAGCAAAGTTCGGCAGGGTCAGTCTTTGCATGTGGCGTTTACAACTGACTGACTCGGCTGATACGTTAACGTTACACACCGGTCCCGTGTTTCAGCCATTTAACTATGTCAGAGGCCTTCAGGCAGCTTAAACTAATGTCCGTAAGTTATGTGTATAGGCCATTAGGCCTATAACTAGCCATCAGGCTAGCTCTGGTGTCTGTTTTAGAGCCGCCTGAGGGGCTCTGACATGGCTAGATAATGTTTTTTAGGGTTCCGTACCTCAAACGGAAAAAAACGGAACCCTTATAGGATCACTTTGTCGTCCGTCTGTCCGTCTGTGTGTATGTCAAGACTCTTTATCTCGGGAACGCGTAAAGATATCGAGTTGAAATTTAAACTATATACGTATATCTATGGTCTCTTGCAGTTGCGGAAAAGAAAATCTTCTCAGTTATCGTATAAAGTTAGAGCCGTTTATGTCGTAAAAAACGGCATATTTCGACACTCAAAAAAATCAAAACCTACAGGCTACTTCCCGTTGACATCTTCTTAATCGGTATCTTCATTGCTGAAGGTCGTGTCTACTATGGAATGTTCGCCACTTGCTGCACCATGCTCTTCCATGTGGTTCTGTCCTCGGCGATCTTAATGGCTTTAGTTATAGGCAGGCCAGTAAGTGTTTTTATTTGGTCAGACCAACGGGTAGGAGAACGCCCGCGTGGTCTTTTCCCGTCGACCTGCCCAACCACCATTAGTTTTTCCAGACAATCCGGGTTTCTGCGTGCGACGTGTCCAAAATACGTGAGTATCCGTTGGAAACATGTAGTGGATAATCTAGTGGTTATTCCGAGCTCCTTGAGTATCGACACGTTCGTTCGACGTGCGGTCCATGGGATTCGCAACATACGCCTCCAGCACCACATTTCAAAAGCGTCGATTTTCGTTCTTTCTTTCTGTTTTATCGTCCAGGATTCGGCACCGTAAGAAAAGATTGAGAAAACCAATGAGCGCACTAACCTCACTTTAGTTTTTCGGGATATATTGCGGTCTTTCCATATCCTAGTGAGTTTTGTCATTGCTGCCTTAGACATTTGGACTCTCCTAGTGATCTCTTTTCCACTGTCCCCCTCACTGTTTAAAAGAGCGCCGAGGTAAACAAACTGATCCACAAATTCTATGTCCTGGAGTTCATTGGAGCGAATTAGCGTACCCTGCCTGTCTACTACCATCACTTTAGTCTTTGCTTTGTTGATACTAAGGCCAACCAATTCACTCTCCTTCTCCACTCTACCAAGGAGTTCAGCCAGTTCTTGTTCGGTCGCTGCAAAGAGGGTAGTGTCGTCTGCATATCTCAAGTTACTAATTTTCTTACCACCCACAGATATACCACCTTTCCAACCTTCTAAGGCTCGTCTCATTATGTATTCACCATATATGTTGAAGAGAATTGGCGACAAAATGCATCCCTGCCTCACCCCTTTTTGCGGCTTGAAAGGATTTGACAAGACATCGTTCACCTTTACAACTGTATTTCCATCTTGATATAGCTTTGCGATGAGAACAACGAAGTGTTTGGGTACTCCCATCTCTAGCAGTATGTTCCACAGACATTCCCACCTAACGCAATCAAATGCTTTTGAATAGTCCACGAAGCACATCAGCATCGGAATGTTGAACTCACGGCACTTTTCTATGACCTGTCTAACATTCACTATCTGTTCCCGAGTCCCTCGTCCCTTAACAAAACCTGCTTGCTCTACTGGGATCTGCCACTGCAGAAATGTTTTAAGGCGTTCGCTGATGACATAAAGTAGCACTTTGCTTGCATGTGAAATAAGAGCCACCGTTCTGTAGTTTCCACAAGACTTCGTTGACCCTTTCTTGTGCAGCGGTATTAGCATCGATTCTCGCCAGTCACTGACCCATTCTCCTGTTCTCCATATCTGATTGCATATACTTTGCAGCAGGTGAATCCCACTATCCCCTGTGAGTTTCAAATCCTCGGCAAAGATGTTGTCACTACCGGCCGATTTATTGGATTTAAGCTTTTTTAGAGCAAACTCAATTTCGGATCTCAAGATATCTGGTTCCAATGGGACATCGGTCATGTCATGGTGGAGGTTTGCCGTTTCCGCTGCAGGGTCCGCGTACAAATTTTCGCAATAGCCTCTCCATCTGTCTACCACCTTATCAATTTCGGTGAGCAAATTTCCCCTTGCGTCCTCTATAGCCCAAGTTTTTGCTTTAAAATCCCGCGTAATAGATTTAATTTTCCTAAACAGATCTCGACTCTGTATCTTCTGGGCGTGATTGACCGTTGACATAGAACCATGAAATTTGTCGAGAAGCATTGTCTCAGAGTTCACATATAGGAATAAATCTGAAAACTGTACATTTTTATTTAAATCACAATAAATAGGGCCTCAAAATTCACAAAATATGGATTCAAAATTCAAAGTGAGTAAATAGTATCATGTAAAAGAACTTCATTAGCACATGCTAAAACAGGTTTTTAATTATTTTAACAATGTGTTTGTACGGAACCCTTGATGTGCAAGCCTGACTCGCACTTGTCCGTCTTTTTTAAATTCCACCCGCGGTCACCCATCAGAAGAGTAACCGCGCTAAACGTTGCTTCGGTAATCTCTAATAAACACCTAGACAAACTATGATGATAATAACAACAGCTAAACTTTCCAGAAGCTTCTATCTTGTATCAGTGAATCAATTATTATGAACCGAGTGATAAACCCAGATCGGAGTAGAGGTCACTTACAAGCGCGTTATCTCGGAGTACTACGTACTCTACTATCACTATGCATATCTCTGCCTAGTTACTTATGTTTAGTCTGACTGATAACTGATAAGAGATCATAGTGCAATTTCTCAGTTATCATTCTCAGCTGTGTGCTACTCAGGGCCGCATTTAGAAGTGAGGCGGCCTCGGGGTTTGGCCGGACCGCGAGTTTAGGGGGCCTTGGGCTAATACTACTTATGGGCCCACCTAGACTTGAGTGAAATGAATTGAATGGGTTTGATTAATCTTAGGATTCGCAGGCTGCAAACTAAGATTTGTTTAATTTAATAAAATCATAGATTTTTTCGCATTATCGTCTATGTTTGACTAGGACTTGACTTAGCTGGGGCCCCTGGGCTGACGTCCAAAAAGCCATATTATAGATCCGGCCTCGGGGTAATTAAGGAGTGGAGTCCCCTTGGTCACAAATAGAGGAATTAAGACCACTTTGAGATGAGTAGTAAATATAGTACTAGTTACTTGTGAGAAAGATTTGGAATTTTTATAGTTTACTAATTGCCTTATTAGAGTGATAGATATTTGAGAATAATTTATAATCATTTTTCTACAAAGTACAAAAGGTAAAGGTAAAAGAGCAAAAAAAAGAAAACTTGTTTGTTTGCTGTTGTTTATTTTTTCCGAAATCCATTGCGGGAGCCCCGGGCAGTTGCCCTGGTTGCCATCCCCTAAATCCGGCCCTGGTGCTACTACAGTCTCTTTGTCTTCTTAAAGACTAATACGCACAATAATAATGATATCATGTAAAAAAATGTTTATCTATTTCTGACTACATTTCTTTTATAAAGAAATATAGAAAAACATAAAAATACATATTTATTTAATATGTATTTTTATGTTTTTCATTTCTATTTAATTATAGCTAAGAACTGTCTCGATCAGTCGGGATTTAAAAGGCGGTCAAATTTTTAAATATATCGGGTTTTCATAGGAAGAAATTACAGAAAATGTATTTTGCTATTTGCCACCCCAACTGTCCCCAAGCAATATAATATATTCATAAGAACGTTCTAGCAGCTAGTGTAAGATAGATAATACTGTTACGAGATGGGTTCTTAGATAGTCAGTTAAAACGCCGATTATTCACTTTGCACTTTATTGCACACAATAACTTCACAAAAATCAATAAAACACACGACACAACTGGTTCGCACAAACACTTTACACTGGCACTGATATTCACACAAGCTAGTCACTTCACAATCACTGGTATCGCACACTAACCCGAGTAGTTATCGCTTCGACGGTAAACGAATAAACTGATCCTTAAGGGTCGGCCGGCGTATTTATATCCGTTATTTCCTACAGTCTCGAACCTACGAGATATTTCGCAACATTACTCGATCTTAATAAACGCTATTGTGTTAACAAGTAAACAACTTGAAAGTTCGAGAATCCCCTATTGTTTTTCATTTACGTAAACACCCAACAAAAGACGAGATACAAAGGCTGATCCCGCTCGAGTCATTAAGCCATAAAACCGAATACAAAAGGCACCAATAAAAAAAATGCAAAACAATAGAGCTTCCCAGAATCGTATACACCGCAGATTACATCATAGTTACTGCATACCTACAAAGGGCTCCTACTGCGTTACAATACGCTCAAAGTTTAGAGTTTACGAACGTAGCTTGCGAATGCCATTGAGACCCGGCTGCCGTAACACAGAAAAATAGAATAAATTACAATTTTCTTATCCACTATAACCGGCCGCATTTTGGAGCCTATGAAAATTGCGGTTTCTTAATTTTTCCTATATTGCGGTTTTCAAACCGCAGCCGGCATCTGCATAGTGCTTTCGTGGCCTTAGTCTTGGTGTTTCGCCTTTGACCGTCGCTTACCAACAGACGAGTTGGTGGAATACCGATGATGAATCCTGAATACCGAATACATGTACATACGCGGTAGCAGATCTAATTCAATCTCATTGTTCCCAGGCGTGTCCTTCTACAACCTGCGTCGTCACCACGTGCTGTATCCGTGCGTGTGCTCCACCGCGGCGCAGTCTTCCATGCGGCTCGTGAGCGCCGGCTCGTGGCGCGCCTCACTGCAGCTGGACGCGACTCGGGCGCTCCACGGCGACCTCGCGCGCCTCCTGCCGCCCGGCCTGCGCCGCGCGCTACGGAGACAGCTGTGGCTCCCGCTCACTGACCAGCTAGGTGAGTCTACAGCTGGCCCTGATGCCGGAGCAGTAGAATACAGCATCACCTACCAGTAGGAAGAGCTCACTAAAAGGGGACCTCGCAGGTGGTTGGAGATAAGGCTCTGGCTATCAACTCAAACGTAACCCTGGCTATATGGCTGTACCCCGAAGCAGTCAGGTATCTTGCAAAGATTGCGTTCCACGGTAGCCTCGCGCGCCGCCTGCCACCCTTTTAAAACTAGATGATTGTTTCCAAATATTAACTGCATGAGCTTTACCCCTGCGCTTGCATGGTTAATACAGTTCTAATTCAAACAAGTGCGCGCAGAAGGAAGCATTGAACATGTAAATATGTGCGACCGGGATAGAATTTATAAATGCGTTATTCAAAAGAAGCTACTTAGGTTTAGATTGTAGTGCATTCTTTGAATACTATGTCTAAAGGGCATACACTGAAAATAGCACAAGGCCTGTCTGGCATTGGCTAATTAGGTACAGAATTAAGATCCATATTGTATTGATAAAATATCTACAATGTTCGTTCTTATTTACGTTAGTTCAAAGAATAAAGGCAAGTATTAATATAATACGCGCCACACATGTCGGCGGATGGGAAGTTAGGCGCAGAACGCTGCGCAAAAGGCAAAGTATAGGTATGCGCGGGAGCCAGAGAGACGAGACGCCGGGGCATACGCACCCGCCAACCTCGTGCCTCCCGCGCGCTGCCTACGCCCGTGCTCACTACTTCGCCACTTGCGTAGGCAATATACACACATGCGCAATAATTAGCGAATCACGGCGAAGTGTTATCTGCGGCTAACTTCTCATCCGCCCACTTATGTGGCGATACTGTAGGCATGATGACTGGATAAAAAAAAAACATTATTATAATTAGTGAGTTAGATTATCAAAAAGTATTGGACATGTATTTTTTCTTTTGTCAATCAAACAAAAAGTGACAAAGATACACCTTGTCGAAGTTTCGGAGCGGGGGTCGTGGCACATCACTGACAAAAGTATACATTTGTATGAGACTAGTGACGTCACGCGGAACTTTAATGGGCTATATCTGCATCAATTTTTGTTTAATTGACAAAAGAAAAAATATGTGCCTAATATTTTTTCGCTCAATACAATCGTGAGGATCGACAAAAGAATTCGCGTGAAAACCATATTGATACTATAAACGCAACCGGTCTCATACGGTCGTGCGGAAAAAGCAGATAACCGCACAATCATATAAGGCCGGTTGTGTTCACAAATCAACATGGTTTCGTCAATTTTTTTTATCGATTTCTCGCCCATTTTGTGCCGGTTGCAAAGGTATAATGTATCTAGTGGACTAATTATATTTTTATTGTCATCATTCCTGTTGTAGGAATCCTTGCCTTGAATAATAAACGCTATTACCGCTTTAAAAAACACAAATCAAAATGTCTACATAATAATTATGTACCCTTGTAAATGCCAGAGCAACACCCAAACCAAAATAACTCTTAGATGTAAAAATTCCCTGCCATCACGACATTAGAATATAAGACCATTTTATGTCGTTTTCAGACAGCGACGAGGACTGCAAAGAGACGTCAGAAAAAGCAGCTAAAGCCGCCGATGTGGTACGTATTGGACACTTTGATACTAACAGAAATAATGTATACGCGTGCAATTATGTATAGGGTTTATACAATGATCTCAATTTCATGTAAAATCATTTTTATAGTCCGTGAGGTGACTGCATAAGAATCTACGTCATATGACATCATTTTGACTTTTAGCATGTACTTGTATGATTTAAATTTGGCTCGCATGAAACATACAATGTGTTTGTCTACCGGTGTCGGAGCCTTAACCGGTGACATCTATGGCGAATTTTGAACAACTTTTACTATGGGACCAACAGTGAAAACGTAAAAAAAAACCGGACAAGTGCGAGTCAGGCTCGCACATCGAGGGTTCCGTACAAACATATTGTTAAAATAATTAAAAACCTGTTTTAGCATGTGCTAATGAAGTTCTTTTATATGACACCTTACATGATACGATTTAATCACTTTGAATTTTGAACCCATATTTTGTGAACTTTGGGGCCCTATTTTTTTGTGATGTAAATAAAAATGTACAGTTTTCAGATTTATTCCTGTATGTGTACTCTAAGACAATGCTTCTCGCCAAAGTTCATAGTTCTATGTCTACGGAAAGTACCCTGTAGATTTTGATTTTTGTGAGTGTCGAAATATGCGGTTTTTACGACATAAACGGCTCTAACTTTTTTATACGATAACTGAGAAGTTTTTCTTTTACACAACTGCAAGAAACCATAGATACAGTTTAAATTTCAACTCTATATCTTTACGCGTTCCCGAGATAAAGAGTCTTGACATACACACAGACGGACAGACGGACAACAAAGTGATCCCATAAGGATTCCGTTTTTTCCGTTTGAGGTACGGAACCCTAAAAACAGCTTTTCCATACTTTTAGTCGAAAGTCTACAAAAAATCGTATGGAACAGCAGTTTTTTTTTACGTTTTCACTGTTGGTCCCATAGAAAAAGTTGTTCAAAATATGCCATAGATGTCACCGCTTAAGGCTCCGACACCGGTAGACAAACACATTGTATAAGTAATTCGATTTTTAATGAGTCTTATTGAGCTGTATAATCCCACCTTCGCTGACGCCTCTCCTTTCCTTCCCAGTAATTCTAATTTTTTCTTTCTAATTCTAATCAAACTTCTAGTCTATAAAGATATTACTGTTTTTAATCTAAATGCTGGCTGCAGTTAAACTAAATATTAATGTAAGTTTAGTACTGAATGGATAACAATGATTTTATTTGGGCAATACGTTTTTTTTTAAATTGGCAAACATCGCTGAAGCTTAGAAATTGTTACTATTTTATTCGACTGAATTTTGTGATTAATCTGACCTGAAAGCAATTTAAGCGTTCTTGGAAATTACAACTAGCATATTGATCTCTATGATTATGTCGATTCTATTGTACCACTCTAAACTAGATTAATCTGCCAGGACTAAAATTATAAGTCTCTTTTCATACCAAGAAGTGACTATTTAATACCAATACGCTAGAAAAGGATGGCAATTATTTTAGAGCTCTGTCAATTTATTTCGTTTAGATTTGCAACAAAAGAAACGACTTGATGTGCTTTATTTTCAAGACTTTATTTGATAGTAAACTTGTAAAAGTACTAAATATTACTGTATCTTTTATTGACATTTATTAAACCAACAATACTTACGCAGTTTAAAGCTGTCAAAAAGTCTTCTGAAACGAGCTCAAGCTTGTTTTTAAAGAAATCAAAGTTATTTTTTTACCGTCTTACCACAAAAGTTTTACGCATGCTTTAGACAATGTTTAATAGTACAAATTGCACGGTTAAACAATGTTTAAAGCGTGCTTAAATCTTTTGTGGTAAGGTCGGTTACTGTATATAGTAAGGGTGCCCAGTTTTGACAATTATACAGAGTTATTCAGAAAGGGCCGTTCGTACGTAAGCCGAAAGAAGCCAAACCATTTTTATAAACAACTTTAACTATGGGACCAAATCGAAATTCTAAAAAAAAAACAGCTAACCCATACTAAATTCGAACATTCGTCAATCCGAGCAAGTATAAAACAGCTTCTGTAGAAAGAAAGCGTCCAAACTCATCAGATTATTTAGATCAGGATGTCAAACTGAAAGCAAATTAATTATATAGAATATGGTTATAATTATCTCAGAATAAGGACTAAAGTAATGAAAACTACTTTACAGCTGTTTTATTCATATCCGTTATACAGCATACGCGACAGTGAGTGGAACAAAAAAACGCATTGTCTGTCGACAAGCGTCAAAATCGCAAGTTGAAATGTCATAATGATTGAAATATGGTCTATTTTGTCTTTTGCGATATGATCGGAAATTCGAACTCTCTAGTTCCATGAGAAGGTTCAAATCTCTGAACATTTTACCTTCCTACTTTCTAGCTTTTTAAATGAAGAGATAGAGATAGTTCAATGCTAGTCTGTGAAACCCTTCGAAATTTCGTAAGCTCGGGTGTATGTGCATCTTTTTTAATTTCATATGTCATATTTAAAATAGTACAAAGTCAATATCTCTTGCTATTTTAGTACGGTTTCTATTACTTTAGTCCTTATTCTAAGGTAATTATACTACTGAAAATCTATTGTGCTCAGGCACGTTGTCCATAGTTGTTTATTCTTCATTTTCGAATATGGTCAAATAAAGAATGCCCGAAAGGTTAACATTGGCCCCCCTTACTATTTCAAAATGTCAACCATACTTGAATTTGATAAACATTCATCAATCTACATAATTTTACTTTCAGAATGGGACCATTATGTCGTGTCATCTATAGCTGTTGTATTATTAGTTTTAAACATTCATATCATATTAAGCGTCTCACAGACAGCGGCTGCGGCCTAGTAGACGACTATTTCGACCAATCACAAACGCTGAAATATTAAATCAAGATCTGTAATTGGTTATTAACCAGGTTAGGCCACAGACGTAGGTCGCGGCTGTTTACGGAACGCTTTATTAGTACATTTCTTAGATGCTCTATTTGATTAAGCTTGGCCTTATTCGTTTATTATCTAGGGCTTTTAAGAAATATGCCGATATATTTTTGCTAAGGACCACCGACAGATTTTTTTAATGTAAAGCGCTCTGTTGCTACTTCACCTCAGCCGAGTGTAGCGGATCTCAGTATATTTACTTGGAAAACAAAACACCGCTGTAAGCAGATCGACGCTGGGCGGAGTGAAGCTGTGTTTTGTTTATTGCTCTATCCTACTGCTTAACTTAGTCCTCGTCTGCGCGGTACAGGGGCGCCGGGGGAGACGACAAAGGGGACTGAGACAGGTGCAGGCGTTTGTCGTCTCCCCTGGCGTCCCTGTTCCGCGCAGGCGAGTACTAAGTTAAACGGTAGGTTTATACGACGATAGTGCTCGTCGTACGCCGCTTCGCTTCACTCCGTACTGCTCGGCTTTGATGGAGTCCGAGACTGATGCATGGCTATCCAGAAATGGTACCAAGATGAAAGAGCAAAATTCAGATCTTTATGAACCACTTTTATTATGGAGCCGACCCAGAATGCCAGAAATATCAACTGTCTATTACAAATAACCCGGGAATTGACTTCGGATTTTTTCGAATTACGGGTTGGCCCCTTGATAAAAGGTGTTCGAAGTGCTGGTCTGAATCATGCACTTACAACTTGCTACACCTTTTCTGACTATGCCTGATAATATGTTTTTCCATGACTTATATATTCGTAAATCAATGCTCATGCTTCCAGCACATTTATTTCGCACAACTACAAAATACTGTAAATTATTTCACCTAAGTATTTATCTGTATCACTTATCATTTACAGCACTTTTTTAGGTGTTTGGGTGAATAACTTTCCAATTATTTTTATCGTTCATTGCTTTGACTATAATAACAAAAAATATGCCAATCTTCCTTGTATCTATGTATATATCTTCCTTATGTCCTCCAAAATAAGTGCGCAAATGAGAGAGGCATGGGCTAAATAGATTTGACTAAAATGCCCTTGGATTATCGAATTTTTTGAGCACTTTTTGAGTATTTATAAGGCTCATGGACTGACGAATTTCTTGAGCACTTTAAAACGCTTTTGGACTTTCAGATTTTTGCGAATTTTTATTTTGATCAAATGGAATCTTTAGATGTAGAGAATATGTGGTATGTGTTTAAGTTATAACAATTTATAAGATACGAGCGCTGGATGCCTTAATAAGTACTAGATTGAAATTCCTAGGTATATTATAGATTTTTATCATGAATAATAAATGGTATATTTGTAGCGAGGGGCATATTTTAGGATATCATGACTTTGACTCTGTCTGTCTAACTCTGAAATCGTGAAAGAAAATAAGGTTAAAAAAATAAATTAATTAATTTATTTCAAGCCTATCAACTCATATTAGCAAATACAAATAAATTGTTACATTTCAGTTATTCATTTGAAATATTCCACAAAATCAAAATTCAATTAAGATGTTCCATAAAAAGCCGGCAAGCGCAGCGTAGGACGTGCACCTGCAAGGTGGACGGAGGACCTCATTAAGACCGCAGGATCGTGCTGGATGCAAGCCGCCTCCAGCCGTTCTTATTGGAGATCCATAGGGGAGGCTTATGTCCAACAGTGGACTTCTTATGGATGGAAGGATGGTTTCATAAAAAAATGATGGACTTTCAATCAACAAAATATATCCTTTTTTCTGGATTTCAAGGTTGGTCCCATAGAAAAGTAGGTTCTAATATTGATTACATTGAGTCGTGATTTAAATCCCCATATTTAATTGATCAAATATAGTTTGTCCATTCGAGGGGACATAATTATGGTCTCATTCATCTTCTGTATTAACTATGATGTCACTAGATTATCCTAAAAGAGTTAGCCATTTGCTTGTCTAGTCGATTTATTGCATGAAAAATCTAGTAGATAATAAATTGCTGTGATACTTTTATGAGATGGCGAATTAAAAACAAATTAGAGAATGTTATTTAAATTTAATATTATTGCAAAGCTTCTGTGACTTATAAATAAATTGAGAATGTAAAAATGTAAATGAATGTTATTATATTATAAGAAAATATGACTTTTGCTCAAGCGTAGGCAGGACTGGATAGTTGTATAGGATAAAATATTAAAATGTGAATGCAATGAATGGGAATCGGAATAGGTATTTATTTTAGATATATTAAGTACTTGCAAAAATAAAGTCAAAGTGATCATAACATAGATAAGACCTAATCCCGGGAATCAGCGTTATTTCCGGGATTGCATGTTTAAATCTTGGAAACGGGACTGCAATTTAAAATCCTGAAAATTCCGCTTATTGTTTAAGTAGGTTGTTTTGGTTAAAAATCTAACCCGTTTTTGTAAATTTACTATTAGTTTCGCCTACTTAATATTTTCTTCACATTTTTTTTCCAAAATATTTAGTTTATAATTTTAAAGCTTTTATAAGCTTACAAACACACAGAAAGCTTATGCTTTGTCTGATAGAAAATGTAATACTATTTTCAAAGTTCGAAATATTTAATATCTCGGAATATAGTAAGTGTCGCGGGATCTCGGAGGCATATCTATATTATTGATATCACAAAATCGCAAGTATTTAAAACTGAACTACCTATTCCGAGCCCTAGTAATTAGATTAAGGTACAGTCCTGTAGCCAACGTTGAAACAGCAGCAGACAACAGTGTCGTTGGGGGACACAACATAAACAGGCGCTGCCAAAGATTACGTGTCGAAGGCTACGAAATGTATTTTATAGAAATACATACGAAACCATCAGTAGTCGCGACGATACGGTATGCGGTCTGCTGTTGCATTGGCTATGAAATTGTACCTCTAAAATTATCTGCATCTCTTTTTTGTTTTTTTTTGTTAGTGAATGTCTGGATTCGTCTAGTTTTCTGAATCGTCTGGACTTCATTTCTCTATTTTTGAGAATTTTCGATTAAATATTCGGAAGTTTTAGTAGTAATGATTGCGGTTATTATTTTTGATTATGTCCCTTTGATTAATTAACATACAGCTGTAATTTTTGAGATAAGTGATGTTGATTCTGATGAACCATTTTTGATCTACTAAAATGTGACTGACAGTCGCCTTTTTCTTAAGCTAAAATAATAAAGTAAAAAGAGATGCAGATAGTTTTATTAACCCTGTCATTAGTTTAAGCGAAAAAATTCGAAATAGTTTAAGTGGTAGCGCAGGATTGACTAATTGACTGACCAATTTAAGTAGGTAATGTACTATGCATGCTATATTGACAATAAGATTTGTATTCTATGTGAGTAGAGATTAATGTTCAAATGTATATATGTACTTAAATTGTTATGTTAGATTTATTATTTGAGTATGGATTAAATGTTATCAAATTGAACAATATTTTTTTTCATAGTTCTGACATAGCCTGAATTAAAAGCCAGTTCTTATTTTATTAGTAATAAAATATACTATGGGGTTATTTATTATTTTTTAGACTTTGTCTGGTAAAACAAAATATAATACTCCAGAAGCACTGGATATTAAGGGAAACTGAAATAGCGAAACTCTTAGAAAATCTCATTGGACACACGAACTACCTTCCAAGCTACCTTGATGAAACCGGCACCTTTTATGTCGTAAATCTTCCGTATTTATTTTGCACAGTTTCAAATTGCAATTGCACTTTTATTTATACAGTTAAACATAGTATGACTTGGTCAGAACTCTCTTATTTGTTTGTACAGATTGATACTAGAAGGCCCCAAAAGAGTTTTCCTAATAGTGTTAGGAACACTCTTTTAGGGCCTTCGATGATAAATACCACTGTACTTATCATCGAGAGATGTCTCTTTTTTACTTTTCCCTAAAAAGCGCTATTACTACCCCTTTCCAATATCTATTTATTTGCCCCTGAAAACAACGACACGATTAAAACAGCGGTGGGATACTATTCCGGGGCAGGTTTGATAGCTCAAAGAGACTTGTTAAAGGTCGAATTTTATGAAGGCACATTCATTTTCATCAAGATAATAAGCCCGATTACAGAGGCGCCATCGTAATTATAATAACTAAATAGCATAGTTCTTTTTCACTTTAGGCATTCGATAGAGAAGACGCTTTTTACGTTGCTATTAAATTTACGCTGGCGCTTCTGTAATCTGGCTTATTGTCAGTAAGAAAAAATCAGCAAGCCATCTGAAGTAACATTGTTGGTACACTTTCTAAAATCTTTCAAAATAATACCTATCTTTTGTACCTAAAAGAAATACGGAGTGACTGCCGACTCATTATCATTACTCTAAAATGAAGTTGCGGTCGTCAACTTTCACTATGGTACCAACTCTGAAGCCGCGAAGAAAATATCAACTGTTTCACATTTTTCCGAGGTTCGAGACTTTTTTGTGTGGCTCATTCTTTTTGCGTTTTAGGGCTTGATCACATCATGAAACATGGTCATAATATCATGTACAACTACATCCTAGAGTAGGTACTTAATAATGGTAGAGAATTCACAGTCACGCCGTATGATAAGCCAAATGGAAAATATATTTTATTTGGGGGTTTTTGCCATTCAGATAGGTATAAAGCATGTATAAAAAGTTTTCGTAAACTTATTAGTTTATCTGTTACTGGCAAAAATCTTTGGAGCAAATATCTATAGAGTCACAATCGTACAAAAAAATGTCCGAGCCAAAACCCTGCCCAAGGCGATTGCAAGACGACTACAACGCCGCCACTAATGCGCGATGCCAACACTAATTAGGTGGTATTACTTTCACTCAGGGACTGTGGCTCTGTAGATTTTTGTTCGAAGCAAAAACCCCAAAAACAAAATTTTCGCACGGTGACCTAGGCGTTGGAAGGTTTGTATTCAGCGCGTTATTTTCTACGATCGCGCTATAATCTTGGTTAAATTAAGAAAGGCAAGGAGAGAGGTCTAATCCCTCAAAATATATAATTTCAGCTGAGCGAAGTGTTGCCAAGCCAGTACATGAACGGGTTCTACATAGACAACGTGGAGCGGAACTATCGCATGGTCCTCTGGGAGTAGCAACACTGAACGTCTTTAGACTCCGTAGATACTAAGCTAGAGGATACCAACTACTAGAGTTTGTGCAAAAAGAGAACTGTCGTGTCGTTACGGTGAACTAACAAAGATTTTAATCAGCAGCCAAGGTAGAGTGATCCGCAGATGACACTTCGCCATGATTCGCTAATTATTGCGTATGTGTTCTCAATGCCTACGCAAGCGAGCGCGCGGGAGGCATGAGGTTGGCGGACGGGTGTGCCCCTGCGTCTCCTCTCGCGTATATTTTGTCGTTCGCGCAGCGTTCTGTGCCTAACTTCCCATCCGTCGGCTTATGTGGATATCGACTACTTGGTAGACCCGAGTCTACTGATGAAAACTGAATTGGTGTCTACCAAGTATCAAACTTTTTTAGTTGCACTAGAAATGACAGAGCAGTGTTGTCAACGTAATAAAATTAGTGAAATGTCACACGGGCGACCTCAAAGAAAATATTTACCTATTTAAATATTTACACCTACGACGCTTCTCTTTTTGCACAAACTCTAGTCCGCGCCACAGGAGCCGCACGCAGCGGTTCCATCAATTTTAATATTGTTTTGCAATGTTTTAATAGTAGATTAGTAGCCAAGGGCTGTAAGGCATCAATTGCAGCCTGAGATATTTAGGCGCACGAGCGCAGCGAGGGTATAGCCTATAGTTCGAGGGTGCAAGTGGTGCTTACACCCGAGCTAACTATTCTGCTTTACATCTCGATTGAGAGGTAAGTAGAAAAATACCGGCATTACAAGAATAAAACATTTTATTAAAAGTGAGCTTCGCCGTTCGATATAAAATTGATGACTATTACACACACCGAAGACAAGGCTGAATAGCAAAGCGACCTCTTTGGTCATTGGGCTGAATGCATGATGTCTATTGCCAGTACACAGATGCCAGAATGATGGTTAGATGTACGCGAACTTTTTGAAAGAAAGAACTGTTTTTTTTATTGCTAACCGCCCTAGGGCTTTTCTAGCTACATTATTACCCTAGAGCGCTAATTAGTCACCTAAAAGCCCATTTGGAGGTAATAAGAACCTACTTACCGAACATGAGAGTTGTAAAAATATTTAATAACAGAGGTGTAATACACTCATCAGTACCTATCGCATCAAGCACCTTGTATATAGCCTTATGTAGATAATGTCGCGCACCTGTTCGCGCCTTACGATCATTTCTTGAAAGCATTTCTTGAAATTACATGCGCGGTTCGGTTAGTATCGGGTAGCCATCAAGGTTGTTGTAGAATATATCTTTGAACACATGGCTGGACGTGCTTCCGCGCGTCTAGATGCGTGTCTATATTTTTAAACTAGGATAGGATAGGCCAGCTATGTTCAACTAGCTCCGATGACACGAAGCCAGAGTTAAAAGAATTGGTTGGATTAGGGCATTAAAGCCTATTTGGGTTGAATGGACGATTGAAATCTAGTTAACGTTAAATCACCATCGAAAGTGGAGGCTGCGGAGTTCTTGTAATACGTAGGTATATAGGGATAGGGTAGTAAATACATATAAATCTACAGGGAGACTGTATTCAGTTTCAATAACAATACTCTATCTAGAATGTATGTAGTTGTGCTTTTGCTATGATCAACTTTTACTATTGTGCCAAATCCGAAGTCGCTAAGAAAAAAATGCATTATTTCCATATATTTCCATGTTATTCATAAATTTTTTGACGTATTTGAATTTTTTTTTTGTATGGAACAGCAAGCTGTATTTTGTGAACTTGGGTTTGGTTCCATAGTGAAAGTTGGCCATAGTAACGGTCGGTAATTCTAGAATATAGTGATGAATTGGCAGTCGCCCCGTAATGTATTGATTAAACCGTTTATAGCGGCCAACTTGCCATTAGACTTAATGCAAAATAAAAACTCAAAACCTTACCTCATCCTATTAAACTTATTATTTCGAAAATATTACAAATGATAGTGGGAATCCGTGAATTTTTGCTTACAAAAAATATTTTTTATTTTTACAAAGAGGTAGTTTAGCATAGAATTCGAATATTTTAGCATTATAATTTTATTAGTGAGGGGAAGTGGGGACACAGACGCAATTTAGGGGAAAATGTTATAATTTCATTGAACATTAGATGTATTGACATATACCTACTTAAATAAATTCTTTATTGTTAACACATACACAGACAAAAACTATACTCTATAAACTTGATCTCTGCGACAGCTGTCAGAAAAATCACGCCTATGAAGTCCTGAATTTAATAGTACAGACAGTACCTGTCAATGTCATACTTTATGAGCATGCCGATTAGTGATGTGCGACGAATGATCGTAACCACAGAGTTTTAGATAGAATTTAATTTAAAATATCGATAGTTTATTCTAACGATATCCTACTAATATTATAAACGCGAAAGTTTGTGAGGATGGATGAATGGATGGATGGATGTATGGATGTTTGTTACTCTTTCACGCAAAAACTACTGAACGGATTGAGATGAAACTTTGCAATAATATAGCTTATATATCTCCTACTAATATTATAAACGCGAAAGTTTGTGAGGATGGATGAATGGATGGATGGATGTATGGATGTTTGTTACTCTTTCACGCAAAAACTACTGAACGGATTGAGATGAAACTTTGCAATAATATAGCTTATATATCAGAAGAACACATAGGCTATAAATTATAATGATATATTGCGTATGCGGGCGAAGCCGTGGGTAAAAACTAGTTTTAAATAAAACTTAATTTATCATTAATTTTATTGTATATTTTAATAGCATTACATTATTTACATGTAGGTATATATACTTGATCTTAAATAATCGTAAGTAAATAAAATCCAATTTCTCACCTTCAACTACTCATTCAATTTCATTACAACATGAAAAATTTTGAAAATCGATTTTTTCCACCACTATCTCAACTCTAAAAATGTCAATCTTCTATGTCAATATCACTGTCGCAGAGATCAAGTTAAATATAGAGTATAAGAGATATCAAGATATTTAGATTCTTCCAACATTAGGACACTATTCTGCTAAAAGCTCATATTGTTTACAGTAGCGACTGTGCACGTCCCTGGTGTTCGGATCGTACTACAGATGCGCAGAACGCGCTTATCTTTATCTTGGTTTTACTTTGGCACGAGCGCTAGACCCCCCCCCCTCACTGCCCCTATTTGTCTGATGCAGTTGCCCCATTTTTTATAATTGAACCAGTAGTGTTTTTATGACAAATCAATGTTCTTTGAAACTATTTTTGTGATAGTTATAAGCTTTTAAATAATATTAGGAGTTCTTTATTTTGACAGTAGTGTAGGTAGTTGTTCAATTTATTGAACTTGAATTTAAAAAAAATCCTATATGAAATTTGATGATTTTTTTCCTCCATCTTCTTCATTACTTATATATTTATACTTTAGAGGAAAGAAAGAATTTGTTATTATTATAGTTTACAAGACATAAGTTATACTCAAATTCAGAAAAGTAAGCTATTACTACAAAAATGTTTTTTTATAATAACACTTTCCGATTATTACGATTTCAGATTTATGAAATGTAAAAAAGACAACATATTTTAGACATACCTACTTAGACTTAACATTGAGAGATGTATTAACTTAGTACCTAATTATAAGCCTTATAATACTTGTAGTAAATATAACATTGATATAATCATGCTTCATCGAGTATTGTATCTATAAGACCATTAAAATAAATCTTTGGATTTGGTATACATGTAATGTTGTTTGAATTTGTACATATATATCCTTGGGCGATAACATAATATTATCGTTTACGTACGTAATGACTATGTAGGTATTATACTTAGAATCTGTAATTGGCGGGAGGGGGCTTCTATGTCCTGCGGTCTGCGGTGGACTGAACTAAGCTGGTAAGTTTAAGTATAATCTGCGCCACACAAGTCGGCGAATGTTGGCGATGGGAAGTTAGGCGCAGAACGCTGCACAAAAGGCAAAATATAGGTGTGCGCGGAAGCCAGAAAGACTCGTGCCGGGGCACACCCGCCCGCCAACCTCATGCCGCACGCACGCTCCCTACGCTCGTGTTCACCACTACGCCACTTGCGTCTGCATTGTGTACACATGCGCAATAATTAGCAAATTAGGGCGAAGTGTCATCTGCGGCTAACTTCTCGTCCGCCGACTTGTGTGGCGCGGATTATAAGTTTGTATAGGCCGGGTAGCTAGCCCTGGTGTCAGAGTAAGCCTCCCGAAGGCCTCTGACATGGCTAAACGGTTAGTACAACCGGGGCCCACAAATTAACGTTTCATCGGTCACGGTAGCGCTTAGTTGTATATGCCACCCGCTGTCACCCATCCGAAGACTGACCGTGCCGAACGTTGCTTCACTTTAGTGATCGCTGACAGACACCTAGTCCAACGTCTCTATGAGCGCTACAATGATAAATGTGATAATGATTCGAGAAATTGAGCATCAGTCATACCAGTCTTAACTGGTATGACGCGATTGGACCCTGGGAGCGAAGGGTCATCTATAGTATAGTGGCCCTAGTGTAGTCTTTTAGGGCGCCACATAGAAAACAAGATAAATTGAGAGCGAACAGCGCGCCATTATAGTGCACAGTTCTAGAGATTCGAAAAATTGATTTTGTGCAGTTTATTGAAGTATGTAAGCGGCAAAAATGTGGAACTAAAGAGAGTAGAAGCAAGAATACATGAGTGTCGAGCTTGTGTCGAGCCAAAATTAAAAAAAAAATTATGACATCTTACGTGACAGCTCAAGTAGCAATAGTGTGACCATTTGGGTTCAATTTTGCCGTCAGGGCGCATTATGACTAATGACATCGCTAACGAAATAGTAGTAACGACAAGAGCAGATGCAGACATACATTTTATTAATAATATTAAATATTTTGAGTCCAAATCAAAATAAGACATCGTATAGTTTTTGCATGAGGTTTTGCTAACAATCTGCATGGTACCTACGATAGCAGCGAATTAAGCGGCATGGTTTATTTGCACGTGTAATGACAGGGCCGCAGCTAGCATATTTTTTGTTTTATTATGTGGTAATATTTTCTAGCCAAAGCAAGCATGGCACAGAAGTAAATAAACAAGTGTTTTAATTAAATTAATTATTTAAAATGCCTGCAACTATACACAACGACGTTCTAGTTTACAAAGGCAGCAACTTCTTTCGCCAGCGGTTGCTGCTTTCAACACTGAGTGGCCGTTCTATTAAGATAGAAGAAATTCGAAGTAACCACGATGATCCTGGTCTTCGGGAGTACGAGGTGAACCTTATTCGACTGTTGGACAAAGTGACGAACGGCACACGTGTGGAGCTCAGTGAGACGGGCACGACAGTGTTCTTTCAGCCTGGGATATTAACTGGCGGGCATGTTACCCATAGCTGTTGTGTTCAGAGGGGTATAGGTTAGTTTCTTGCACTGTTTTGCTTTTTAAACTGCATAAATCGAGTTGTAAGTGTTTGTCTAAGGCTAGATAATGTTCAATCGTTTTAATTAATGTGTTTTGTTTTCAATTCTATCTTAAAATTCCAGTTCGGCATACAGATTTATTGTTCTAATGAAATCTGGAGGCCAACTTTATCCCTGACCATAACCAATGGTGTGAGTTGTCACTATATTTAATTTATCCCCTGTCAAAAATATCCGTTAAGTAAAGTTACTTGATTATAAATTATTAAGAGTAGATACAAAGCATGGTATTTTTTATTGGCATTGATTAGTTTCACTATCTTGTATTATTTTTTAAAGTTCTGTGTATGACTAATTTATTATTTTCAGGTTACTATTTAGAGGTCTTGCTAGCACTGGGCCCATTTTGCAAGGAGCCCCTAAATGCTGTGCTGCAAGGAGTGACGCACAGCGACCTGGATGTATCAGTTGATAAGATCAAAACGGCAGCATTGCCGGTGCTGCTCAAATTTATCCTGGTTGACGATGGATTGGACTTAAAAGTTGTAAGAAGAGGTATGTTATAGGGAATTTTTCTGATAATTGTTATTAGACAATTTCAAGTGCCTTTAATGTGTCTACAAAATAAAGAAATTTTGACTTTGACTTGATTGCATTTTAGCAATAAAATAAACTAAATTGCATCCTATGAATTATGATCATTATAATTCAAGTGAGTTAAAATCAAAGAAAGTTTACTTGCGCATGTTTTTTTTGTTTTTATCTTAGACAGTACAGTTTGCCAGGCTAGCTAGTATTTTTATAAATTATAATGTTAATGGTTATATCAGTTTAGTTTTCTGTTTCTCAGGAGCGCCACCTCTCAGTGGTGGGGAGGTAGTGTTCAAATGTCCAACCAAACGGCACCTGCGGCCGCTGCAGTGGACTAAGTGGGGCCTCGTGAAGCGGATACGAGGCATTGTTTATGCTCTGAGGGTCTCACCCACTATGGCTAACAGAGTTGTCGAATCTGCTAAAGGGGTAAGTAGAGGTTTGTTGTGTTCAAAAGACCAACCAAATGGCACCTGCGGCCGCTGCAGTGGACCATGTGGGGCCTCGTGAAGCGGATACGAGGCATCGTCTACGCTTCCATTACCATTGTGTTTGATTTGCGACACATTATGTTCGGGTCGGCAGGATTTGTCGAACGGCAAAGGCGACCGGAAACAGCTACTTGGCTCGGCTTAAATGGTTTTGTGCCGGCTGCCTGGCCTAGTAAAATCCGTATTAAATTGTACCGTTCAGTGCCTATCGTGCAAAACCGAATACCTATGTGTGTAGCAACCCTTACTTTTGTACATTACTACAGACCGCGTCACACATGTTGGCGAAAATTAAGTTAGGTTCATGCAGCGCAATATCCAATCAACGCGCGGCTTTGTGTAAGCTTCAGTTAGGATTGGATATTGCGCAGTTTGTAGCTAACTTCATTTCCGCCAACAAGTGAGATGTAGTCTATACATTGCATACATGTTGACTTTAAAATACTATATTGAATGCATCATACATTGCACAGGTGATGTTAAAGTTCCTGCCGGACGTGTACATCAACACGGACCAGTGCCGCGGCGCCAACGCGGGCAAGAGCCCCGGCTTCGGGATCAGCCTCGTCGCCGAGACCGATGAGAAGACCTTCTACTGCGCTGAAGCGGTAAGATACTCGTATCATGTCATCAGTTGTATATTCATTGCCGAATTATCCTAGGCCATTCCTAGAGATCTCCAATTAGATTGGTTGAAAGAGAGTTAATTTTAGTATGTTTCTTCACAATACATAAATTAGTACACTGCAACTACATCGGAATCAATAGTTGTAATTTAATTCTCAGTTATTAATAATAAATAAAATCAATAAATCATTAAAGATTTATTGTTTTTATTTATCCACTCTATAGTTTATAACTCCCTAAGAAACTGTTTCTGGAATTTTCCTCCTTTATTCAAAATGACTGCCTCAGTGGCCCAGTGGTTAGTGAACCTGATTTATATGTCATAGAGAGAGTAGAGGTTCTCACCCAGGGCATTTTTGTGATAGTTGTTTGCGTGTCTAGGTGTTAATAACTATATCGACGGTTGAAAGGCAATAATTACCAAGCGACATATTGGCAACTTTACACCAGAGCGTTTTAAAGTTTTATTTTTTGGAAAAAAAATCATATAAAATTTTCTATTACTCATTTCTACACGGTACTAATAGATTTTAAATGAAATTAGAAGCTTTATGAACTGTCATTTAAAAAATATGAATTTTCTCAATAATTTAAGAGATAGTGTCGGTTAGTAAAATTTTGATCAAAATCACAAACAGGTAAAAATTACTAACCAAAAACAAATTTTTATCATAAAACATGTAAAATTAACTAAACCCCAATATTTTATGATTATATTTGAAGCAAAATGATGCATCCAGAATAAACAGATGTTTAACACATAGGTAAAATGATCGAAATAAAAAGATAAACCACTTTACTGCCAGGCAATTTCAACTATAGTCCTATTCAAATAAGGTAAGTGTAGGACTTTTTGGGACAACCTAACAAAAATTCAGGTTTTAGTACACTACATTAGAAACTTTTGCAAAAGTTTTCAACGGATATTGTCATCACCAATTCTTAAACAGCCCTTGTAGTCATCAACAATCACTCTCTACTGAGTATGAACCTCATCTGATGGTGAATGAAAAAAAATGCTATCAAAAAAATTTTCACAATAAAAACTACTTAAATCTAAAAAGTTAACATCGGTTTCTGGAAAACCTATCTAAATATTTATTATAAAAATTAACCATGTCAAATCATTACCTATTTTATTGTTAATTATTGTTTCTATTAGTTTGTTGTCGTCGTTGTCTTTGCAGACATTGCACATCCACAGCTGGACTAAGGCCTCCAAACGGCTTGGTTCCAGCATGATGCTGTGGTCTTGATGAGATCTTCCGTTCATCTCGAAGGTGGAAGCATGATCTTATCAAGACTACGCTGCGCTTAGGTCCACAGTAAAAGATCACGTTTCGGGAACACACAACTGTTGCAACTCTCGTCTTGAGGCACTGAGGTTTCTCGGATGAAAAGACATCACGTGGTTTACCGAACGCTGCCTAGCCGAGTTGGATTCAGCGATTGACCTCCTTCATGAAGTTGGATTTACCTAGCTGGACTACTTGTCCTTTTTTTTCCAAAGAAATACTTTATGGATCCCACCCCGCCGGGGAAGCATAGTGGTTATGTGGGAGTTCCGCTGATCAGTGTACCCACTACAAACCCTGGGATGTTGCTGCCTAGCACCTATGTGCCGGAGCTGCGGGGACGCTTACGCACTCGTCCGCGGCTCCTGTAGCACTGATCCCCTAGGACCTTGCCCTGTTTAAGGGTGGATTTTTACCCTTCTTTCCTTAAGTGGCGCGGGGAAATACCGCACGCTCTTCCTAGCGTAGTCCCCGGGCTACGCTTTTCAGGCAACGGACTTCCTCGAATTCGTTGCCCAAGCCACCTGTTACGGGGTCGGAGAGCGTGGAAAATCCTCCTCCGACGCCCAGTTCTTCGGCGGCGTATCGGGAGTTCCGAGAAGTTCTCCCTTTTGCGCTCCACCGTTTCCTTTCGATGCAAGCGCAACATAACTTGTTCGCAAAAAGAAACGGCCATCTCCCACGATCTTTCATAACCAAGCATTGACTGAATCAATGCTGGAAGCGAGAGATCAGTTCCTACACCTGCGACGAGGCTTCGGCGCTCATTTGCCCATGCTGAACACTCCTCCAAAGTGTGTTGCGCCGAATCCAAGTCGCAGCCGCAGTGTGGCACTCTGTTGTCGGTTCTCTTCCGGCTATGCGGCACAAGTACTTTCCGAAGCATCTATGCCCAGAAAGCACCTGCGAATGTTGCACGAGCCGGAAGGTAAGCGACCCATGCGCCCTGTCCAGCCAGTTACCGAGAACGGGCTGTATAGCTTCGACGGTCCAGCTGCCAGTTGTATGCTGTGGCAGCTTCTCCTTCCACTCCTTAAGCATGCATGCGAGTGCCGGATTCTGCCCGCGTTGGCGGAGCTCCGTGCGCCACGAGTACATGTTCGCATGAACCATGTGTTTAATGATTTTAATGATTTACTGTGTAGTCTGAAAATAAAGTTATTTATTTATTTACCTCCACTTCTAAATCCCATTTAAGTGATTCAGTCAAAAGGCATGTCGCGTCACACAAAATAGTGCAATAACCTCTGACTACCCCGATGGCCATTGCGCGTTGTAGTCACTTTAGAAAAGCGACCGTTTCTCGGTTTAGGGCTTCCGCCCATATAAGCACCCCGTACAAGGCCATCGACCACACCACTCCAAGATAAAGGTGACGACTAGCGGCTATTGGTTCTCCAAGATTAGGAAGAAGGCGTTTAAGTGACCCAGCCGCACCCATTATTCAAGGAACTAACTGGGCGAAATGCTGCCAAAAGTTCCACTTTTCATCGAAGTGTAGTCCTAGATACTTCATCGTAGGCTTCACCTTAATCGATTCACTCCCTAGTGATTCTAGTGCTCGTCGAGGGCCATGGAATACCAGGGCCTCCAACTTGTTCAGCGCTACCCGGTTTCCCAGATTCACTATCCTTCTCACGACTACCTGCACCGTTGCCATCGCAAGACTGGCAGCCTCTTTGTAGGTTCTCTACACAAACCCATGGCAGTGTATTAAATGCGTGGGCGATGTCTAGAGATACCGCCACCAACACTTGACCATGAGCCACCGCCTCGTCCGAGAGGGCTTTGACACGTTTAACAGCATCGATTGTAGACCGGCCCGCCCGGAAACCAAATTGCTCGTCGGACAAGTGTGGACCAATCCTATCAAGATGCTGGATGAGGCAAGCAGCTATCACGCATTCGTACAGCTTGTCCACCTCATCCAGCAGTACTATAGGGCGGTACGCGAAGGGAGAGTCCGTAGGGCGCCCGTCTTTCCTCAGAAGGGCTAACCTATCCGTCTTCCATAAATTTAGGAACTGACCTGTCTCCAGACAGGCCTGACTACTTGCGGCATCGCTGGATAGACTCAAGCACAGCTCATGTCTCGACCGAATCAATAGCTATCTCAAAGTCCACTTATGCTAAACACACTGAAACACACCAAATTACCAAGCCACATAGCGTCTGACATAGCTCGCTTAATGATGTTATCTACTCGCTTTTCTCGATTTTTATGTACTCTTAACAATAGATCTAAATCAATGTAAAATATAAATTTAATAATCTAATATAAAGTATAAAGTCATACTTATCTGAAAATCTTTAAATATAAAGCCATAAAATCTTAATAATGCACTTACCGAGTACACAAACAAGCTACGAGATTAAGCACTTTGCACCATGCGCGCACGCATAAGTGTTGTCTATGCGACAGTTCGGTGAAGACGTAATCGTTATTTTGTTACCAACAGCCACTTAGAATCTGATTTATAATGCGGATAAGTGACAAAACAAAAAAGGTGCTGTATGGATAAGGTCACTTTTAGAGAAATCTCATATCAGAAATAGTTATCTAAGTAACAAACTTTAAAAAAATCGGCGGGTAGAAAATGACTTAACGACAAAATATATCCTGTTTTAGGCAGGTAGATATTCACTACTTTACATTTTTAAATAAATTATATTTAGGTAAAAAGTACTAAATGATAAAGAATATCTATTGAAGGTGTGTTAAAAAGTCTTAAATTAAGAGAGAGAAAAAAAACAATCAAGGTAAAAATTCCTTAGTAATGCTAATTCGTGGGTACTCGCAAGGCAGAAAATACTTTATGTTTAGATGCACTATTTAGAGTCGAGGCAAAAATTACTAAGTGTAAATTATAAAAATCTAATCCATACTATGTGAAAAATATTCATAAATCATTAAAATTTTAGTCGCTTGGACGCCAAAAACTGTGAAAATGTGTCTTTTTTTAAATTACCAAACGACAACAAACTTCGTCCTAGCGCCGTGAGAGTAAGACCAATCGACGCAGTTTTTTTTTCTGATTTCAGTGATATATATAACTCAATATCGCCCAAACTGTCGCTTGGTAATTTTTGCCTTTCAAGCGTCGATATAAGTAGGTATGGATTTAAAATATATATACCTATATTTTTAGTCTCTGGCAGCTATATCACAAGCTTTGCTTAGTTTGGGGTCAGAGACCGTGTGTAACATGTCCCCGGATATTTGTTTATTTATTATTTATTTAATATTAATATGCAATGGAGGAATGAGATTGGATAGGTATATGATGAACCGTGACATGTATAAGCACTAATTATTTACAGAGTCAAGGTTAAAAGGTTTGATAACCTGAATCAGATCTGAATTAATTAGAAGTTTATCAGTCTCAAATACTAATTATGACATTTCTTTGTCCAGAAATCACTGGAAGCGGGCGCGGGGGAGACGTCGCTGCCCGAAGATCTGGGCCGCGAGTGCGCTCACAAGCTGCTGGATGAGGTGTACCGCGCTGGAGCGGTCGACAGCGCCTTCCAGTGGCTGCTCGCTCTGTGGATGGCTCTCGGACAGAAGGACGTCAGCGTATGTGTTGTAAGTATTTATCATCTTACTCTTATTCTACTAGGTGGGGTTGGCAAAGCATGTTTCCTTTCGCCATTTCACTGTGTCATCCTCTCTGTGTGTCATCATCTTTTACACAAATCATCCACAGTGATTTTCATGGTACTCGTGTGTGATACGTACTATTGTAACCAAGTATAGCTGAGTTGATACCTGCTGGATGAGGTGTACCGCGCTGGAGTGGTTGTTAGCGCCTTCCAGCGGCTGCTCGCTCTGTGAATGGCGTTTGGACAGAAGGACGTCAGCGTTTGTGTTGTACGGACTTTTGTAACCGAGGATAGCTGTGTTGGTATCTGCTGGATGAGGTGTACCGCGCTGGAGTGGTTGTTAGCGCCTTCCAGCGGCTGCTCGCTCTGTGAATGGCGTTTGGACAGAAGGACGTCAGCGTTTGTGTTGTACGGACTTTTGTAACCGAGGATAGCTGTGTTGGTATCTGCTGGATGAGGTGTACCGCGCTGGAGTGGTTGTTAGCGCCTTCCAGCGGCTGCTCGCTCTGTGAATGGCGTTTGGACAGAAGGACGTCAGCGTTTGTGTTGTACGGACTTTTGTAACCGAGGATAGCTGTGTTGGTATCTGCTGGATGAGGTGTACCGCGCTGGAGTGGTTGTTAGCGCCTTCCAGCGGCTGCTCGCTCTGTGAATGGCGTTTGGACAGAAGGACGTCAGCGTTTGTGTTGTACGGACTTTTGTAACCGAGGATAGCTGTGTTGGTATCTGCTGGATGAGGTGTACCGCGCTGGAGTGGTTGTTAGCGCCTTCCAGCGGCTGCTCGCTCTGTGAATGGCGTTTGGACAGAAGGACGTCAGCGTTTGTGTTGTACGGACTTTTGTAACCGAGGATAGCTGTGTTGGTATCTGCTGGATGAGGTGTACCGCGCTGGAGTGGTTGATAGCACTTTCCAGTGGCTGTTGACTCTGTGGATGGCGCTCGAGCAGAAGGACGTCAGCGTGTGTGTGGAACGTACTTACCATCATTATACCCTTAATAACAGTCAGTTGTCACAGCCCTCCTAAAGCCTGGGAAATTAGCTGGCAACCCCAAGAGTTACAGACCGATCTCACTCCTATGCCACCTACAAACTGTTCGAGAGACTTCTCTTAAACCGACTCATCCCCACCATTGAACCCAACCTCATACCTAAACAAGCAAGATGCAGACCCAGAAAGTCCTGTACCGGTCAAATTTTAAAACTCACCCACTACATAGAAAACGGCTTCGAGGAAAAACTTATCACCGGAGCAGGACTATTTGACCAGTTGGCTGTCTATGACTCCTTACCAAACTAGCAGATGAATTAGGTGTCTACTTATTTTTTTTTTATTTTTCTCAGACATCTCCGTAAAAAGTTCTAATATTTTCTATTTTAATTTCAGGTGGGACCTCTGTCAGACTACACAATCACCTTCCTCCAACATCTCAAAGAGTTCTTCGGCGTGATGTTCAAGCTGGAGGTAGAAAGGCCAGGGTCTGATGATGAAGAATCAGGAGATGAGGAGCAGGGCCCCTCGGCGCAGAGGGTCAAGATGACGTGCGTGGGCATAGGATACGTCAATATTAGCAAGAGAACTTTATGATATCAAGTTGTGGTAAGGAGTAAAATTTAAAATATATTGTTGTGAAAAATCCAGCTGTTTTTTTTAGAGTTCGAACTCAATGCTTCGAACATTCAAATACTAACCGTCTTACCACAAATGTTTTACAATCGCTTTAGTCAATGTTTAATAGTACACATCACACAGTTAAACAGTATTTAAATCTTTTGTGGTAAGGCGGTAAGCGTTTAAATTGATATTCGATTTTCAAATACTATTGAGGGGCTACATTAAATTGACTACGCAATAGCGACGATGCACACTCGCTACTTGTTTTCTAAAACAGATTAATTATATTGTTATGCTGTTTTTTTAATTTTAATATATATTTTTTTCACCTGCATCTTAACGCGTAAATTGGCGTTCTATTTAAACCGTAACGTAATTGAGCCGTCGTGGTTTAGTGGTAATGACACCGGCCTTCAATCGTAAGGTCATGGGTTCAAATCCCGGTACCGCACCAATGAGTTCTTCGGAATGTATGTACGGAATTTCACACCACTGGCTTTTCGGTGAAGGAAAACATCGTTAGGCAACTTGCATACGTCCGTAGAAGAAATTCGATGGCGCATGTGAATCCACCAACCCGCACTGGGCCAGCGTGGTGGATATGGCCTAATCACCCTTCGTGGGTAGGCCTACGTCTTGCAGTGGACTATTAAAAAGGCTGGTAGAATAGATGTGGCCAACATTGTAATGCTCAATAGCTACTACGGCCGTATTAGCGCGCTAATATATGCGTTAAGACGCAGGTGGAACAGTAGCATAAGAAAAATAAAACAAAAAGCTATTATTTTTTCTTATTTCTTTATTTTTATCATAGTGGGTAAATTGACTTACCGCTAACATTGTAATAAGGCACATTTTTACATTTTTGTAAACAAAACACGCAATGAAAGTAAAAAATAATGTAGAAACAAATTATATAATTATATATATCTTAAATCTAAAGAGTATACATTGGCAGTGACCGTAAATTGCAAATTTTTTAAAAATTAACAGAATTTTTTGACTTAGAATAGATTTATGCTATCAAGAAGTTTAGAAATAGTGCGTGTGAAATTCTATGCACTTCTTGGTAACCACAATAAGTAGTTCTTAAAATTAAGCTAAAATATAATTTAATAGTTTTTGAAATGTTCAGTCGCAAAAACAATTTTGCAAATAAGTTTATAAATATCACAAATACCTAATACGTTTGATTTGCTGATAAATGTTCATTACAGAAATATTTACATTTGATTTTTTTTCATAAATATTTTCAGGTGATGGAAAGTCGTCTCCATTTTTGCCAATTTATTTTTTAACAAAGAATAATTATGGGAAATATTGATTTGAAAGAAAAAACTACCTACGTAAGAAAAGCATGACATAATAATTATGTAATTCACTAGGTACCATAGTAAAGTATGTCGTTTTAAGTGCATAACACATGCTCACATTAGGAACGTCCCAGAAAATTCGGGAAAAATAAAATGCTGTGAATCAAACTGATTTAAAACATGATTTATTTTTTGACGGTCTAGTTTTTAACTAAGGAAAAATAAAATGCTGTAAATCAAACTTAGAGCAGAGTTTGATAAATGGTTTATTTTTGACGGTCTAGTTTTTAACTAAGCTAAAAAAATAAGCCGGTCCTTTAAGGATTCGTTAGTTAGCAAGTTTACCTACTATACTAACTTGCCTATAACTTTGATGAATTGCAGCTTTTATGTAGGTACTTAGTGGTTTGGCAGACGACTTTCCCCATATTACATTAACACACCACCGCAATCATTCTCATTAGTAGGCGAGTGTTGCTCTTTCTGTATTTTTCCGATTACAGTGCTTTTGCATCTTTTTTATGCTAAATAGGTTCGCATTTGACCGTTTAGAGCTTAGCATATGTAATCTAGATTAGGCCTTATTACGGTTACTTTGAACCTAGAAAACACCTGTATAGGTTAAATGTCACCTATCTAAGATGTAGTCTAAAACTGAATGCAACGATTGCGGTGGCATGCTGAGGCTTATACATTTTAATCATCCTTCTCATCACAACCTAGCCCCGCCGACCAGTTGCAAATGCCCCCGACAGGGTCGAAGCTGAGCCCCTTGGGACAGACGTACTCCCAGCCCAGTAGAGACCCGAACTCCAAGCGCGCGCACGATATGAACTTCTTACACGATGACGGGTGGGGGAAGTTGCCCACGTCTCGGCACTCGATGGATCCTGGAAAACATATCGTTGTTATAGTATAAGATACAACTAGAAAACTGGGACACAAAATTAAAAAAAAAAATAAGGTTACTAGAGTGTTAATGGTGAGTCTTTTTACTTTGAGATAAGTAACCAATCGTCTTGTTCGACTTCAATAATTATGTTACAGTACTTCCAATGTGTTATAAAAATTAAACGCTAGCTAAAATTTGGGCTATTTATGCTAGAGGAAAATTGTGCTGTTAGGTTTGAAAAAATTAGGCCTCGGACTTTTGCAGTCTGCAATGGGAAAAAAAGACATAGGTGCTAAAATAATCAAGGAAATGAGTCTAACAGTGTAAGCTTCATTTAAAATATTACCTTTTCCGTGAAGTATGACTTTGGTTCCCTCCGCGTATTTGAGCGCCACCCTTTCAGCGCTGTCGTCATAGTAGTCATAATTGACGACCGGCTTGTAGGTCCTGTTGGGCTCCACCTTCGCGATCTTCTCGAACGGCTTCTTGGACGGGACTCGGGAGGGCTTGGGCGTCTCCGAGACCTCCGGGACGTAGGACGAGCTTGATAAAGGAGTTGTGACATCTGGGACATAGGAGACCCTCGATGGTCTGGGAGATCTAGACGTAGTATCTGGAGCGTAAGATGCCCTCGGGTTAGGTGTGGTTACGTCTTCTTGAGTATAGGAAATTCTGGAAGGTCTAGTGATCCGAGAGGATGTGCTATCTGGAACGTAAGGTATTCTCGAAGGTCTCGTGGCGACTTCTGGGACGTAGGTGGGGGTGGTGCTGGTCGGACGGAGGGTGGTGGAGATTTTCCTTTGGATCTTCTTTCGGAAGACTTTGCGTGGAGTGCTCGTTTGTGGCGTGGTCGGTGATAGGTATTGGTATTCCTCTGAAATAGTGATGTCCAGGTTAGCATATTGAAGAGTTGAAACTACTACTGAAAGAAATGACAGAGAAATAGTGAATAGACAGAAATTTTAATGTTATGATTGAATTAAACACAACAATAGATTTTGACAGTTGAACAGAATTTCAACAAAACTAACAAAATTACTGAAGACATATGAGATTCACTAGCTGGGGAATCTCTAAAAAATAGCCAGTTCAGAATAGAGACATTGAGATTGTTTTCCTTATGAACTTACCATCATACGTCTTGGTAACAGGAGACTCCAGCAAGTAATCCCTGGTGAAATAAGCCGGATCTTGACTAGAACTTCTATACCCCGACGTGGAGTATCCGTCAGAGTCTGCTGTTGGTGTTACGGGCTTGTCATTTGGGTTTACAAATTTAGCTCCACCTCTTTGGACGCCGGAGTACCCAGGGGTTATAACGTTAGGGGAGGAGAAACCACGGGATTTAGATACAGTGGTCGGGGTCGAGAAAGCAGAGGTTCGCTCAGGGGTGTCAGAATATTCTCTAGTTGTGGGCACATATTGATCAGTAATGGTTTGGTAAAATGGGGTAGTGGAATATCTGCTCAATGAACCAGTTTGCTTTGGAACTTCGAAGGTGGTTGTTAAGATTCTAGGCGTGTAGCTCGTGGGGATATTAGTGTATGCTTCCCTTTCTGCGGTTGGGTAGGTGTCGGTTGAAACGAATGTGGTAACTTTACCGGCGTCTATGTCTTGTGTCGGTTGCCTTGTATCCGTGGTTGAGATATCTTCAGTTGTTTTAGTGGTGTCGTAACCGGTGCTTGGGTCATAAGTTGCTGTGTATGGACGTCTAGAGTTTGTCGTGAAATCAGCAGTTGTTTTTTGGTCTGCATAGAATGTGCTGAGGCTTGGAATGTCGTAGATGTTGTAGGCATCCCTTATTGTAGTCTGTATGAAATCTTGAGTGGTAGGGATCACTCTGAAGGTAGTGCTGTACTCTTCATTAGTGGGGGTGTTGGTGTATTCCGTGCTCTCTCGGTATTTTTGTGTGGTCTTTGCCCTGGTGGGTTTGGTGTCTTCCTCATAGTCGGTAATGACTGGGAGTGGTGCGGTGATGAGTTGGTGCGTGGCGAGAGCTAAAGCAGTTTCAGCATTGTATTCTGGGGAAGGTAAATTTATAAGTCATTATGAAATTACTTAGACTTACGAGGTGTATAGAGTGAAATTGAATTATAAAGATAACGATTAAAGAATTTCATTAATAGAAAGAATTAAGAACTATGAAGAATCTGAAAAAGAAATCAACACAAGCATGAGGCAGAGAATTATTCTTGATCAAAACATCTTTGGTGAGGTTTGGGTGCATGTGCACCAATGCACAAAGGCATATTTACCTTCGACAGTAGTTCCAGTTTCCGTGGTGACTTCTCCACTCTTAATCTTCAGTAGATCATCCAATTGATTCTGCTTGAAGCTAGCGCTGTACTTCTTGCTCTGCCTCTTCCTCTCATCTTCGTTGGTGGCCGAGGGGTTCTGGTCTTTTGGTTCTTCCTTTAGATTGACTAGAGGACGTCGGGGGGTTTTGGTGGGTCTATTTGCAGTTCGCGGCTCGAGAGATGGGTCTTCAATTGCATCTGTTTAAAACAAATGAGATGGTTTTAAGGTATGGGAGTTTATATCATAAAGATAACAGTTGCATAGTATGTAACTGCATACAGATGTAACTATTTACTGGAAGCTAAAAAGTCATATCCCTGGCCATGGATCAGTGTTCGATTCTTGACTTCTAAAAATGCGAAAGATATAATAAACTATCTACTTATAGAGACTCTAATCCTCGCACTGGGTTTAGTATTTTCATAGAATAAAATTGCGGCACCGAATAATTGCCGAATGTCCTGGCTACATTCATTAATTACTGATTTTTGACTGAGACCATGATTGATAGTTTGATGTCTGTTCAGAGTTGACAGCTACATCAGCTACCGCTTGCTGCTACAGAAAAGGCTATTTTATCGCAATCACCTACCAAAATCTTAGACTAACTCTTCACTCTCCACCGCCAGGGAGTGATAGTATTATATAAGTAGATATAGCAGTAACCGTAGTGGTCCTGGCACACGTGGCTGGCGGTGACTGGTGATGCGTAATAGATTTTTGGATTCTGGAGGTTGCCTCAGATGATGGCAAAGTTTTGGTGCTAAGTGTGACGAAACCTACCAGTATCACCAATATCCTGGAGCGACTCCTCGCTCTCCAGGATCAGAGTAGTGGTAATGGTGGGTGGGGCGGCGGTGGTGCTGGTAGTGGTCGTGGTGCTGCTGACACCGGGCCGGCGGCGGCTGGCGATGCGGAACGGACGCCGGGTGACTGCTGAGGACGCCACGGAAGATGGGGCCGCTGTGGTGGTTGTAGTTACTGCGGGAGAAAAGGTTGGAGTTAAAAGAGAGTTTACAGCGACAAGAGGCGACACTTTAGCAACAGACCAGGGGCCTTATTGTCTATGCGTTCTGACGTTCGGCTTCGCTTTTTCTCCTGCTCGCGCCAATTACTCACGCCACAAGAGCGAGAGAGAGGAAATGCGAATCCGAACGTCAGAGCGCTTACACAATAAGGCCCCAGGACAGAGACGTTGAGACAAAACGATTCCGCACAATACAACCAACGCGTGGTTTTGTTCTTTATCCGGTATAATTTGTGTTTTTACTGTTGCCGTTATTGATAGGTACGTGTAATTAATAGTTTTTTAAATATGATGTACATGTAGAAAAACACAGAGTGAACCACAAAATATGGCTACTTGGTCCAAAAATCTGTTCCAGCTATTATGTGGTTTTTTAGCAAATATGAAAAGAAAATATTACGAATTTTTCAATAAGTTTTTTTAATCGTTAAACTTTCAACCGTCTGCGAGAAAATGATAAGTTCTTCAAAAATAATGATGTTCAAAATGTGCCTTCGACTTTAGAGTAGGTAGGCACTCTATCTATTTAATTAAATATTTCCAACACCACAATAACGTCTGTCAGGCCTTGACACGCGCAATACCTCAGCTTTTAGCTCTCATTGTAGATTCAATAAATAAATGTCCATTGAAAAGAACCTTGACAATGAGCTGAATGTGGCCACACAATATGACAATTTACATACAAATCACGAGACGGTGTTGTTAATTCAATTGGTATTAACTATTAACCTACATTCTCTGCGAGTGTAAGGTTTTTATGAAAGGTGATGTGATGAGGAAGGCATTATGAAGACTATTAACACACATTCTGTTGAAAGTTTCCTGATCTTAGGTCTTTTTGTTCAACCCAGTAATGAAATCGGCAAATTCTGTGATTTTGTGGATTAACAATATTTTTTTAGCAAGACGACGATGATTTTTTGATAAAGGTTTTGTCCATAGCTTTTTAAAAACTTTTTGCAGTCTTTAAAATCTAATTCCATTCCCACGCTACGCTTGTAGAACCTTATGAGCTTGATCAACGACGACCCTTGCGTGCGTCTCCTATTTCAACAGCAACATTTTTTAAGTCTTGACTTAGTCAGTTGCCTTCTTTAATTTATAGCTTTTTTCCATTTCTCATTCAATATAGAAAAATTCAAGCAAAATCTCACTATTTCTCGTTGTAAGAATAACTGTATGTACTTTGGCACTCTCGTTATTATTATAGCTATTGTGCTAAAGCTTACTAAGAACCTCATTAGGAGATTTTTTCTATGATATCGCTATTTATCATTGTTAATCGTTTGTTGTTGTATGGCGTAAGCCTGGTCACTGACCGATCAATGACCTAGACGCAGATACAGCTGTACAGCCTGAATAAAGCATCTTAGCCTCTCTTATCAGTGATACAAATTTACAGATAATATCGCTGTCAATTGCAACTGAAGCCCCATCTGTCTAATGTCGTAAGCGATCTACATATAGACAAGCGATATCTAGTCACGCGTACGATATGATTATATATTATGTGCTCCTATTTAATTTTGTGTGTCGAAATCATCGGACAGCTGGTGACAATGCTGCCTTGATGGTTTCTTATCTATGTAGGATGATTAAATCGTTGATACCTCTTACGCACCCGGTCTATACTCCGTACATTCAATATCTGTCTGTTTGTCAGCTTTATTCTAAACTACACAAGTTTAGTTTTCTTATTCGAACAGATACCTACATACTATAAAGAAAGCCAAATTTGAAATGCTTTAGCTCTATCCTTTTACTATCCACAGAAGTGGGTTCAGTTTTGGGTTAAGAGCTGACAAATAAAGACAAAAGATCGATTTTTGGGCAGTCGTGTAAAAATATAGCGTATTATTTGCCTTTAGGTACGAATACAATACAAGTACTATTGTGAGAAAACAACTTTATTTTCCGTGGATTTATTTTACACTGAAACGATTTTATTCTTGCTGGTTTCGAATAATGCTCTTGTAACTTAAGTTGTGGTGGTCTAATGGGAGAATGCACGCTTTACATACGAAAGGCGTCGGTTCAAACCCGATCTCGTTCTAATGAGTTCTTTGAAAAATGTATTGTATCTACAGAAAACAGGCTGCTTTGTTAGGTATGAGAAGAATCATGGCGTATGGACCTACCAACGCGCACTGGAATAGTGTGTAATAGTACATGTGGCTCAAAGTCAAAGTCAAATCAAAGTCAAATCATTTATTGCAACATATGAAATTTACATGCGGTTCTTAGTTAACATGTTTTGTATAGTGATACATAGTGACCCTCTCTATAAGGGTATGGCAATTTTATGAGTTGTATTGGAACGATTTATTATTATGTTCTCTAGATTATCGGTAAAATAATCGTCTAATGTGTAATAGCATTGGCTCAATCGTCCGTTGTAGCTATGTAGTATTTATTACCATTGGAAAATTAATAATAATAAAAGGTTGGGTCAACTTAAATACTAAAAAATATTTACTTCCAAAGGCGACGCCGCGGGCTACAAGTAGGAACTCCATAAAAGTCTAATGACTCGACAACATTTGCACAATTTCCTAACTGAGAAGAAAAGAAAATCGTCAACAGATTTCAGCAAGAGCGTGCGACTACGATAATAGGGCTGTGCTCCCACGGCCGTACTAGCGATTATGGGACGATTGCGACACTAGTGTTGCGACACGACCTTGCGACATATGCATATTTACTTTTTGCGGTTTCTGAATGATGAACAAATATTTATCGATTTGAATAACAGATTTCGATGTCCGGTTGCTAAATTTTAATGTGGTGAGTTTGGCGACAATGTCAATAGCGGTTACGCGGAGAATTTTATGAATGAGTCAGTTTAGTGGGTGATTTTCTTATGTCAATTTTTATTTCAATAATTTTAAAGGTACACTTTTAAATGAAGAATAACAGCAATTTCGAGAAACATTTAAGCGCATTTTAGATCTTATTTGATACAAACAAGCTAACCAATCGCCCGATGGCAAGAAGCCGCCGTCGTCTACGGATAATTGTAAACGGGAGAATATCCTTATTGACAAATAAATCAAAGCCTCAAACCAAATAAAAAAATCAAGACAGAACGTCATGAACAGACAAGTGAGGCCGATTTTTTATACATGTAGTGAGTGCGTCGGTGTTGCGCCGCCATAGCTCGACTGATCCAAGGCGTAGTTTCCTTGTACGTGTATGTGCATGTAATTGTGTCTGTACACGGCGAGGCGTAGTTTTGCTGGCCTCACTTGTTTTGTTCACAACATTCTGTTTTGATATTTATATATTGATTATGATTGATATTTGGTCTGAGATCAAATCATCTCTTTCAAATTATCTCGATCGACCACATTATCCCCATGGGATATCTGTGGTGCGTAACACTACTACTTTTATTCGAAATTAGCCAACCCTTTTCCTTAGTAGCTAATTTTTCAGGCCGTTTTGTAGCTAACTACGAATATCTAGTATTCTGGGCAACATATAGACTAGTTTAATTAATTATGTAGGTACAGTCCAATTAATTTTAACATCGGTATATTTTTAACAATCGAATTACATAACCCAAATATACGTACGTCTACATAACTAAGCAATTACATAAAAATTGGTTATCTACTAATTCAGTACCTATTAGTAGGTTTACAGTTATTACGTACGAAATGTACAAAATTATTCATTCATATACGAGCATATATCTAAAACAGGTATATTTATGTTTTTAGTTGCTTCTTTGTACGTAATAATTGAAAAATAGATATGATTCTCAAAAAGATCAGTTTCCTACGCTCGCATGCGCGACCCCAGGTATGCACCATCTTCACCTCGGCGTATTTTAAAGCTCAGCAAATGTGTGCACAACCTTTGTTATCAGCCGGGCCAGGATGAGCACCACGAAATATTCCTTTCGACGTGTCAGAGCGAGACAGAGTTATATAAATGAATGTGATGAATAAATAAATAAAATATCTGTCACTTTTTCACACGTTAAAAAGAGTTCTTTTTGTGGCTTTTCGTGGTCGCATGCTTGGCCTACTGGTCATTCAAGCTAGACAAAATATTGTCGACGTGATGGTAGTGGAGAGAAAGGTTGTGCGGGCACTTCCAGGCTTTTCTATATAAGCGGCAAGGCATCTCACGGGTTTACCTGGTCAATTGGTCAAGTAGGTATAATGTTTGTCTTTGCTAGTAGCGTGCTTGTATCATTGGGGCAATTCCGAAACGAGTGAACCGAAGAAAAGGAAAGTTTGAAATTTGATTCGATCGAAAGTTTTCATATATCAGATATTCAAAAAGATCCATAGTCAACACTTAGCAACGTTTAATTATTTTATTTATTTATTTTATTTATTACAAATACTACTATTATTACAGGCTTAGCCTAATGCAATAGTGTATGTCACTCTTATAATTATGTTAGTGTATGTCTAAGTTCATATTATATAAAGTTTATGTCTTTTAAAATTAAATACAAAATTACAAAAAATGTCATAAAATGTCGAAAATTCAAATTCATGTCCATAAATCTATAAAAAACAATGTCATTTAAACAAAAAAGTCAATTCTTAGATAACGTAGGTACATATCGAGTCATAACTATTTATTATTATAACATGCGTCAAATAGTACAGCCCTTTTAAAGTCTGCAATTGAACATGCAAATAAATCTATTTTCTCGGCAACTCGATTTAGAGCGTGCAGCGTCCTCACCAGCGGCGACTTGGCGAGTAAGTTAGTCCTGGCGCGCGGCACCGCAAACAACCGCGGCCGGCGGCGGCGCGACACGTACCCGTCCGGCACACATACACTCATCACTGACAAAACATTCGCATGCGACAAAACGCCACGGAATACTCTTAGCATATAGAATGCGAGAGCACAATCTCTTCTAACCTCTAACTGGTTGTATCCGACCATGCCCAGAACGAACAAGGTTGGATACATCAGAGGATAGAACGGGTACACTCCATACAGTCTTAAGTATAGAAACCTTGTAAGCTTGTTTTGCACCCGCTCTAACATTAGAGTGTACTTTGCCTCGTGCGGAGACCACACAGCAGAGCTATATTCCAGCTGGCTTCGGATTAGAGCATTATACAGAGCTGTTATGGCGTATATGTTCCTAAAACCTGCTGCTCGCCGCAACACAAAACCCAGCCTCCTATAAGCTTTTTTACAGATTCGCACGATATAGCTCCTAAACGTCAGTTCTCTATCTATATCGACTCCGAGATCTTTGACCGTATCTACTCGTTCCAGGACTTCACCATTGACATTGTAGTCGAAGTGTAAGGGTTTTTTTGTCCTACCAAAAGAGATCACCGAGCATTTAGATATATTAAACTGTAGTTTATTTTTTGCACTCCACTCGACCACTCTATCAATATCCTCCTGCAAACTCTGACAGTCTTTCTTGTCTTCCACTACTCGGAGCAGCTTCAGGTCGTCGGCGAATAATAAACAACGAGCTTCCCGGACAGCATCCGGCAGGTCATTTACCATAATAATAAATTGCATGGGGCCGAAATTCGACCCTTGACTACACCCCGTTTTCGTCAAATAAGGTTCAGATCTGCATCCAGCGTATTCCACGTACTGCTTCCTACCTCTCATGGAGCTTGCGAAGAAGGCCAACAACTGATTAGTGCATCCGACGGCCGCCAACTTTGACAACAAAACATCATTGTCCACCAAATCGAACGCTTTTTTGTAGTCAAAGTAGGCGGCGTCGACCTGCATACCTTCGTCGACATGAGGGACGATGTACGACATCGCGTCTAGCAAGTTGGAGGCGGTGCTGCGCGCGGGCCTGAACCCGTGCTGCGCGTCCGACAGCAGCGACGACACCTGGCGCTGCACGCTGTGCTGCACGGCCGACTCGAATATTTTCACTTATAATCTTGTTACTCTAAAATCTGCGGTTGTTAAACGTTCACTTTGTTTTCCTGCGGCAAAAAAATGAAACGTATTTAAATGTAGCGCATGTAATTGCATAAGAGTTGATTATTTATCGACATGACGTTCCCACGGCGCTACTCTCATCTCGACCAACTACTTTCACTGTATCGGAGAGTCCGAGCTAACGACGAGAGAGCTCCAAAGATCACAGACTTCCTGTACAAGTATGTGATCTTTGGAGAAAAGCGAGATAATATCACCAGCGACGGCATTATTTATAGCAAATTATACAGTATTAACCAGAACTGGTGTATTAAGCCGAAAGGTGATTTAACCCATCTTTATGAACAACTTTTACTACGGGGCCAACCTGGAATTCCAGAAAAAATCTGCGTTTCATACAATTTGTCTAGTCCGAGTTGCAATTTTGTTTGGAATATATGTTTTTTTCGAATTGCGGGTCCTCCCTACGGGACAAAAAGACCTTTTGGTTTAGTACAGGGCAAGCATATAACCGTAACTAATTAATGATTGGTCCGAAACAGATTGCCAGCTTTTCTGTTTCTAAGAGATATAACTTTCCTAGTCAGAGTGAAGTGGTTCTAGGTCTGAGTGAAGCACTCAGACTTAGAACCACTTCACTCTCACATCGTCGGCGAATTGGTGATCAAGCGCAGGCTTATTTACGAATACTTGTATTCGTCATTGTAGTGGGTGTTTTGACACCTACTACAGTGATGAGCAGCCAAATTTTATTAAAGACCTAGTTATCTGCTATTACGTATTTCCCACGTAATTAGCGAAAACCACGTAATTTGTTCCCAGCCATCTGCCATTGTTACGTCTACTTTCGATCCGACAATGGCGTTGTGCAACCAAGTGGCACTGAATGTTGACCCAGAACTTTCTCCGCATAAGATTATTTCTTAAAGCTAAATAAAATAGTGTAAAATCAAAAAAAAGAAGGTATTTTTGCAGTATAAACGTCATTTTCTTATCTATTTCAATTTACTTTGAACCACTGTTTGAACAATTTACCACACTGAGAGATCTTGAGCTGTAGGTAGTAGTTTACACGGGTGTAACCAGATTTCTGGGGAGAAGGTTTTAACCCATAGCGAGTTTAGCAAGGGGTTCAAAGCCCATAAAAAGCCCATAAAAGTAATAAAGTCCTTTTCATCAAAGAAGTCCCACGGAGAATTAATAGAACTAATTTTAACCTTAGATAAATGGATTTTGATAGATCGGCCATGCGATTGTGCTGCTGCTTCTGCGAGACTTCTTTCGTGAAATGGGCTCTAGTGGTAGTTTTAGTTCTTTTATTATAAAATGAACTAGCTGATCTGGCGAACTTTGTACTCCTGCCTCCATAAGTTGTAGGCTTTTTTTTAATATAGTAGAAATCAATTTACTAAACAATGAATTTAATATTCAGCTCTGGTACAAGGTCATGGCCTAAACTTCAGATATGTTTACAATGTGTTTTTCTGTCTTTTAATAGTTTTTCTGCTATTGAGAATGGATTGAGGTGTCAGACAAAAAAGGCACGTACAGGTGCTAATTCCTCTAATACAAAATAACAACAATTTACACAATTTGAATAATAAAAATAATACACTTTTCTCATTCATGCACGGAAATGTGAGTATATTTTGACAACATTCTTCGGGATTGCTGTACTGGCCTAATAAATGCAAGCAGCGGCCGGCAAAACTTGCACGAAAATCCATGTCCGTCGTGTTTTGCGGCCAAATTATGTAAACTCATATCTGTCGCGTAATTTAAAAATATAGTTAAAAAAAAACTAAAAAAATACGCTTAGGATTCATCAATTTCTAATTTTTTTTTCATAAATGCGTTGTCGTCGGTCTTTGACAGGTGTGCAATGTTTAAAGAAAATCTGATCGCTCAAAGTAGGTCAAAATCGAGGGGTTGGTTACAAGCAAGCAAAAATACAGGTGAAACTAATAAAAGCGTGTTAAACAGAAACACATGAGAGCTTTGGTGTGTAAAAAAATATGGCTGTTCGTTGTTCGTCATTGATTTTGAGAACTATACTAGTAAGCGATTTCTAAGAAAAGTCCTGTAGAACTTGAGAAAAATACTGTACAAGCCTTGGCTACAACTAGGCATTGATGGACTCACGTATATGAGACCACAACTCACGCACGTCCATCAATGCCTCTGTTGCTGGCCGCTGCAGTAATGTACTATTGTTGGGTTTTGGGCAAAAATTGCATATTTTAAATAATGTGCGGTTTTTGAACGGAAACGATAGTTCGAGGGTGGTAGTCAACCACAGACTTTTAAAAAGTAAATGCAACAGGAAACGAGCTGTGGTTGGCTATTGAAGAGGATGTCGTAAAAATAATAAATAAATTTACTAAGAATCATGGTCTGGGACTGACACGAGGTTTTGAAGACCATTCTGTTCGAGCCGTCGGAGCGAAGAACAAGCCTAGATTAAAGCTGGAAGAAATAAATCTACAAAAAGTTGTTGAAATAATGGTGTTTCTACTGCATCGCGTCCTCGGTTGTCCTCACACTATTCTTGCTAATAATTTAGCAAAGATATAGGGAGGGTAGCAATTATTTAGCATATACTCGTATGTAGTGATTGTGAGGCAAGTTGGCCATGAACGGTAATTTGTTTGCCGTCTATTGTTCGGGACGCTTTTGTTTGTTCAATAGATGTGGGGAGGATGCCGATGAAAATGATTGCTGTTGGCCAATCTCATTGTCATTTCAGTTATAGAATGCTCAATTTTGGACATAATAGTAGATTTAATATTTTAGATTAAAGAAGATCTTGCAAAGTGGGCTCAGACTTGGTACAGTAAAAAGCTTTTAAAATATGGTAAATAAATTTACCGGAAAAACAGCAGTATTAAATACCGTTGTTTTTCTGCTTAATTTAATTGCTTATACTCCATAAAATTTAACTTGATCTCTGCGACAGCTGTCAGAAAAATCACGCCTATGAAGTCCTGAATTTCTTAATAGTGCAGACAGTACCTGTCAATGTCATACTTTATGGGCATGCCAATTAGTGATGGGCGACGAATGATCGTGACCACAGAGATTTAGATAGTTTTATTTAAAATATCGATAGTTTATACTAACGATATTTTAAATAAAACTTAATTTATCATTAATTTTATTGTATATTTTAATATCATAACATTTTTTACATGTGTGATTAAATTAAACCCAATTATATGTTACATCAGCATCGATAATAGTGAAAAACGTCGATGAATACTACCGTTACATTATTTTGAGTATTTAATGAATATCATAACATTATTTACATGTGTACATACTTGATCTTAAATAATAGTAAGTAAATAAAATCCAATTTCTCACCTTCAACTACTCATTCGATTTCATTACAACATTGTTTGAAAATCGATTTTTTCCACCACTATCTCAACTCTAAAAATGTCAATCTTCTATGTCAATGTCACTGTCGCAGAGATCAAGTTAAATTTTATAGAGTATAGTTACAATGGAATTTCGTATTTTTGTTCAAGGCCGCCATCACGTCTCCATAATTTACAAGCAATGTCAAAATATAAAAGATCAGAAAATATAAAATTGCTTTAAATTATGATTTTTACCAATTATAATAATAGTTAAATCATATTCGAAACGTTTTTATAAAGCTTTTATAAAAGCTTTAATGGTATAATTTATAGGTATTCACAATATAATTAAATTAATTCAAAAATTAATTAATGCACTTTATAAATATCAAATAATCTATATAACCCGCCATGGTAAACAATAATACAGATATAATAACAACAACGACACTTCAGTACGTACGCAGCGCGTTGAAGTCTTTTGTACCGTCTACGCGCGACGTAGCGCAGTAGCTACGAAATAAATTAAAAATCCATTAGCGAGAGAAACGAGAGTCATTACTCATTGGTTATACCTACATTTTATTTTTACTCAATTACCCAATAAGCAGGGAGGTTTTTGCATATATGTACATAGAAAAGTGAGAGTCATCATCATCCTGCCCTTATCCCACTAGGTGGAGTCGGCACAGCACGTTTCTTTTCGCCACTTCATTCTATCATACTCTCATCATCAACTCCATTTCTCTCGCATTTCATCTTTCACACAATTTATCCGCACTTTTTTGGTCGTCCCCTCCCATTTCTGCCACTTACTTAAAAGTGAGAGTGTGTATGTATAAATATAAATTGTCTGTTTATGTTATAATCCTTCTTTACTAATAATATTATAAATCCGAAAAATTTGTTGGTTTGTTCCTCTTTCACGCGGCAACGGATTAACGGATTGACTTGGTTTTTGTCATGGACATAGTTTTAGAGACGGAAAGTGACATAGGTTATATCCCGAAAATAGGTTCCCTTGGGGTACCACAAAAATGATATTGTTACGCGGGCGGAGCTACGAGCAAAAGCTAGTATAAATGTAAATAGTTATGTTATAATATGCTATAATTAAATAATATAAATATGTAGTTATAAATAGGAGGGAGAATTTTGACGAGGTAGAAAGAGCAATGTCGATAATAACTACTGTACTGCCTATGTCCTGCAATGGACTATTGAAAAGGTGATTAGGCCATATCCACCACGCTGGTCCAGTGCGGGTTGGTGGATAATAACTTAATTATAGGAAAAACTCGGAGCAATATATAAATAGGTAATTTTTTGTGACCTTCTAATAGCAATAGTGTTGCTTTATCGCTAGTTTTATTGCAGCAAAAATCTACAATTTAACTTTTTGCTATTTTAGTCACAAAAATTGGCAATTTCAACGGGTGATACCGTTAAACGGATTAACGGGCTAATCGCGTGAGACAGTTTCATCGATGCAATCAGGTAGTTGCAGTCTAGCACTACAGGTCTAATTTCAGGGGGTCTATTCTCACGCAGTTGAGTTTATGGGTGTAATAGTTGCACTAGCGAGTCTATTGTAGATATGTCGTTTTTATGTATTCAATATTGATTTAAGGATTGCGACATTTGAGTATGTAGTTTCTATCTGGTATATTTAAAAAAATGTGGAAGTCTTACAAAATCTGTTCCATGAAAAGTTAAGTACATTAATATTGTAAACTTTGTTTACCTTTGCTTAATAAACAATTCCACTGACTTTAATCTTAATAAACAAATTCACTGTTGAGTTATCAAAATGGCCTTAGTGTAAAAGTGATAGAGTTCTTCTCGAGCACACCAGAATAAAGCCACAGATATCGAGATCATGCAAATTTTGCACTAGATTTTAGCGGCAACTACAATGGTAGATCGTGGTACCGTTGGTAGATAATTGATACTTGCAGGTAGATAAATTTGTTTGCACTTTTCATTCGACTGCCTCCGTGGCTCAGTGGTTAGTGACCCTAACTTCTGGATCAAAGAGGCGTGGGTTCGATCCCCACCCAGGGCAAATATTTATGTGATGAACAAGTGTTTGCTCTGTGTCTGGGTGTTATTTAGCTACTATCTATATATGTATGTATTTAAAAATATGTCTATGTAGTATATCAGTCTCTGGCAGCCATATCACAAGCTTTGCTTAGTTTGGTGTCAGGGGCCGAGTATAAGATGTCCCCAATATTTTTTTATTATTTATTTATGTATGTTGCACCAATGAAAGCGTCTAATTTTTTTTGTAAACTTTGTAAAGTAATGAACTTTCCTAATTTATTTGAATTGGAATAGGTATTAGTACAGTTTCTTTTAACGTACTTACCTACATATTTTTAAATCACAATATGGATGAAGGATGATCGATGAGATCGTAAAATTCTTGAATGAAGACTGCGCACTAAACAAGCGCAGCGCACGACAGTTAACTGATTAAAACCATAGGCATTGCGATGCAATCATCTTAGAATCTGTTTTACTAAAGATATTTAAAGATTAAGTAAGAAACGTGTTACGGCATTTACATTTCAAGAATTTATAGAGCTGTTCAGAGATTTTCGGTGGTCAATGTAATTTTTTTTTTAACTTTATCAATCTAGGTTTTCTATTACGGTTCACCAAATAACTAGTTTAGTTACTACTACGAGTACTACTATTAAAACTATGCTTTTATGCTGTCCAGTGACTGAATCTGATCCCAATATTCTCAAAAATGTCGTTCTGGCACTGGCAAGGTTTGTTTGTAGGTAAGCCAGTAAGTTGATAATAAGTATTTAACAGGTCCGCCTTGCTATCTAGGCTATAATTCAGACCTACATACCTACATATCTCCGCGACCTGCGCTGCATTACTTAATACTTAAGAGCATTTTCACACATTGCTTGTTATCTTACGCATATATTTCTGATTACATAATTACGGATTACTTGTTCTCTCACGCGCACGAAAATTGTATTTAAATATTAATTAAATGGTTAAGGATGATATTGCAAAATGTCTTAAATAAGAAAAATATTTTTATTTTCAAATTTTACGAAGAAAAAGAACCGATTGTTGTTAATTAGATTTGTAGTAATATTTTCACTGACTGAGTAGTAAAATGTACTTGGAAAGCTTATTTCCGTATTTAAATTGATAATAGCATAAAAATTTTGAAGTTCTTACAAAATTATTCCAACAGTAGTAATACTCGTAAAAAGTATTCCAATAAAATTGACATAGATAAAATAGATTTTCAAACACTTTTTTGTTTGAAAAGTTTTTGTTATGATGAACTTAGTTACAGTAACAGCCCAATCGCTGGTTAAGGATATAGGTTCAACAACAAACTATCAAAAGGTATTTACAGGAAAGTATAAGTATCTATAATCAATTGTAAGCGCGAGACTCGAGACGACATGGGTTAGGTAGGTTAGAGCTATACGACTTTTATTAATGAACAAAATATTGTGATAATTCGATACCTCGTCGTTTCAACCGTTGGACTTCCACTACTGGACATAGGCCTCCCCTATAGATCTCCTATAAGACCGGTTAGAAACGGCTCGCATTCAGCGCAAATCTGCGGTCGTGATAAGATTATCCGTCCACCTTATGGGTGGACGTCCTACGCTGCGTTTGCCGGTATGTAGTCTCCACTCGAGAGCTTTTCGACCCCATCTGTCATCAGTATGCTGAGTGTGAGTTTTGTCGTAAACATGACGCGCTCCTCGGCGAGCGCGTAAGCATGTAATTTGTATGAATTTGTTGTTTCAAAAACGCGCCGCTAGTGGCGCTGTACATTTCTTCATACAAATTACATGCTTACGCGCTCGCCGAAGAGCGCGTCATGTTTACGACAAAACTCACACTCAGGGAGCAGTTCTCCGTGCTATTTCCCCTACCCCCTGCCATTTAAACTTGCCAATCCGTCGGGCTATGTCGGTAACTTTGCTTCTTCTACGGATCTCCTCATTTTTGATTAGATCTCGCAGAGAGACTCCGACACGTAACATTTTTTTATTCAACATTGTTACCATATCCTGTTTGATCTTTAGCAGAGATTCATGTACCATCTAGTGCATTAGATATTTTTATATAATTGAGCTCGTAAAATATCAATTACTTACTTTGATAATAATTGTATAATTGAGAAGGAACTAACATTTCCTTGCTCTTGAGCGGATTTACATTTCATTGATAAAAGTGGCGGCCTCCAAGGCGACTCGCATACTTCGGAGAGGACAATGATCTGCGAATGTCTAGGTCTGGTTTTTAAGTCTAGATGTCGTGTGGTTTGTAAACAAAGCGATCTGTTGAGTGTTTTATTGAAAGAAGCCTTGAGTTTAACCGCATACTACCTGGTGTTAGCAGTAACGTACTCGTATTTTAAAATATGCTTCGTTTATTTACTTAAAAGGTACAGTTTGTTCTATTTTTGAAGAGACTGGTGTTGTATTTTTGAAGTTATATAGGTTGAGTTTTGAATTTATATAGGTAATAATATTTTTTTGCAAAAAACTGCATGACGATGTAGCATGGTTCATATTATTGTTGACTTATCAGAAATGACTCAGCCGATTTCGATAAAATTTAAACGGACCAATTATTACTTTTTACCAATAATATTATTTTTCGGATAGAGTATACTTCAATGCACTTTTCAATAAAAAAATAATTATTGAAATCGGACTGCTATGTAAAACGTTATGCGTGGTTAAACATAAAAAATACGCGTCGAATTGAGTACCTCCTCCGTTTAGTCGGTCAAAAATATCAACAAGTATCTATAAAGCACTTGAGTAGCCGGTAAAAGAAAGCCGTGTCAAGAAAAGCAGAGCGTAATAATAGGTTACCTTTTCTGAACGTAAGTAGTTCTTGCCCTTATGTGAACAATGGGAGAAACTTGAGATGAATGCTCACTATGCTTAGGCAGGCTTCACTTGCTGCACGATTGGCTATTGATGCTCTAAACACGCTTAGGCAACTGTTTACATTGTTACAAGTACACGTGCTAAATTGCTACATTGTATTTAATTTTAGGCAGTAAATTATCGAGGACAACTGAAATCGTATGTGGGTACCTTAGATTATTTACTTGTAATAAATAATCAAAGGTGGGTACTTTAGTCCACCGTAAACTTTTGTACTCAAAATAGACGACTTAGATAAATTTGCCTGAAAAAATATACTACGCGGTAGTTTTGTTAATTTTAGAGCGGATTAGTATTTAAGATGTAAATAGTATAAGATGTTGTGTCTTTAGAATTCAAATGTTTTTTTGGAATTCGACTTTTTAATGTATTTCTATGGACTTATTTAATTCATATCACATTGTACGTAGGTACAGCCAAGTATATTTTTAATAGTAGTATTTTCCTCATGACGAATAATTGATGGATAACTCGAATATCCTCGATACTCCTCGCGGCTATTAAAATAATTCTTGAACTTTGTAAGCAACAATCAGTAACAAAGGTCAAGCTTGATTGCTCTCGAGTTCTCAACGCCTTCCGTGACCAAAACGGGAGGCTTCAATAACACCGCAATTATAAGAGGAATTCCAATACCGTCTGCACTTGCTACAATAATAATATCGCCATCATTAGTCGTGAAGTATTGCTGGATATAAGAGTAGATCCAATAAGGCCTATCGAAAGCGGCTAGATGGTTTTAGGATAATAAATAGTCATCATCGTATACACATATCATGGGCCCTGATGTACACAACAACCTGCCCAAATACGTCACTGGAGCTCCTAGCTTGCCAAGTTTTAAAGCACGACTTCAACGTTGGCTGATTGAGCAAGCATTCTATAGCTACGAAAAATTCTAAAGACTTTTAGTTGAATTTTATTTTTTTAATTGATCTATTAATTGAATTTTATTTAATTGATCTTTATTCTTATTTCGAAGTTAATTTTAATGTTGTTTTCGATAACAGGCTCTGTTTATGGTTAGCTGTTACAACAGGACATCAAAAAAAATTGTCAACTAGCCTATTTCATAGGTATTTATAGGTTATAGTGTGTAAATAGTTTATTTTTAAAAGTTCGTTATCGTAGACGACCGTAAGAACACACTGAGTTCGAGCTACAATACTTCAACCTATCTTATTGGAAATCCTTAGGAGAGGCCTTCGTCGAGCAGTGAACATCATGAGACTCTTTGATGTTAATGGATTATCTGAATCTCTAAGTACTATATTTGATATTCTATTAAAATTATTCTAGTTATTTTCGCTAAAAAAATGTTATAAAAATTCGTTTAACGTTAAGCTTACCTCAAGCTCATGCTTTTGTTAACTAAATGTTTTATACGTTTTGCCTTGACTGGTCCTAAACAAGTTCTTTTAATGAGCTTCAGTATGATTATAGAAGTTAGGGCCTCAGAAATTGTAATAAATTTATTTAAGTTACCAAAACGATCTTCTAGAACCGGTGTGTCGACTGTCGGAGTGGTTTTCTCAAGAAGCTTTCCATAGAAAACGGACTCTTAGATGTATTAACTATATCGGGCTATGTAGATGTTTTATTTACGTACAGAAAGAAGTATAAGAGGCAACAGAAGTGTATAGGTATTATATTCTCGACATATATTTCGTATCTTATTTGTTTTATAATCTGGAGACTGGTCAATAATAATTTATAGAGATGACGTGAGATCTATATCATTAAAAAAAAAGTATGTTGCTGCGAATGGCTAAAAAAGTTTTCCTGAAATTGAAATAAATATAATTCATACATTTTGAATATTTTGATTTGGTAAAATCGTTTGTTTTTATAATATGTGTGAGCGCTATAAAAATCAAATAAAACCACAAAGCATAACTATTCTATAAATAGCATGATTTAGGTCGCTGTGTACAAAGAATGGCTGTAGCCACCTGCATATTCTGATTCATCATTTTATTACTAAGCAGTAAGCACACCAAATATAGGATAATATGACTGAATGTTGTATATTTTAGTTTCATGAAATCACTTTGTTATAGTTATAATGAGCAACGTTACATTACTGACAAAAATCACTTTAACACAAAATTTGCAAATTAATTTTTCAAGATATAAATCTTGCATTTGTTTATCAACCAACATGGTTTTTGTGTATTTATTTATAAAATTAACTTTTGTTATTTTGTAGAGCGGAATGAAAAAAAAAACAAAAACGATACTCGACCTCTTTTGTTACCAATCTCCCGTATTGCTTGAGAAATAATAATAAGATACGGACATCGTATACACAGTTTCTGACCATATCTTCTTATATATATCTATAACATACAACTCAACTTACTAAATACATACAACTCAAACTTGCAATGAATATGCTAAAGAGCTAATTTTGGCGCGACTAGAGCGTTTTTAGATAGTAACATGTAATGTTTGTATCTATACTATGTGGAATGTGGCAACCACAGAAGTCTTAGAACGATACACCTACCATGATCGAGATAATCTAGATGGTGAGACCAGATTTTGCACCTAGGAACGTAAAATTTAATATGTACATTTGACAGTTGTAGGCCGAAAATTCCACCAAGTCCTAACGCGAGTGTCCTAAATTGGCACTTGAGTTTGGATTTTAGTAGTATAGTGGGTGCAACGATCAGCTTTTGTGCACAAGTGTACTCACCGTTCGCGCCCGCGGGCTTGCGGCGCACAAAGTTTCTCGTTGGCGGACGCTCACTACGTCTGGCGCCCGCGCCGGCAGCCGGCCGCCTCACCGCGCTCGTGTCGTTCCGCGCACCTTCCCGGGGCTTGAACCGAGACGGACCTCGCTGTTTCTGGACCTTTTCTTCCGTCGCCGGGGTGGTCGTGACGTCGTCTTCGGGAGGTGGAGTTGCCTTCGTGCGCCGCTGGAATGTCCGCTTTGCCGAAGGAGCCTGCGGGAGAAAAAATGGTTAGTAATTGCGCATGACTCTACAGTCAATATTTATGTCGCATTTTTGTCTGACCAATAAGTTGATAATATTTTTTGTTTGTTTTATAAAATAAGTAATGCGAAAAGAGAGTTTTAGCTAAGAAAAAGACCGCTATTTATGTTTTTAAGAATTTAAAGGTCACGCATGTTTTTGATACGAAAAAGTTCAGATTCTGCGCTAATATTTTATGGGTACATTTTTAGTTATAAAACTGTTGTATTCTGTAAAAAATTAAATTGTTATTAAGTAACAATAGTAGGTCGTATTTCGATAGGTTGTGTTTTCAACTTATTGGTCAGAAAGTTATGTATGTAGTAAAAAAGCTTTGCTAGTATTGGTATCACGACAGTTTCATTGTAGCTCATTTACATTATGACTAAGACTTTAAAGAATGTCGTATTTACATACAAATCTAGAATATTCGCTATTTGCTAGACACTAAATCACAATATTATGACTTATTTCTAGATAAATAACAATACTATAATTTACGGGTACAGATTTTATGCATTTTTATACATGCATTTTATATGATAAATATGAACTTTTCCATACATACGTGGGTATAAAACAAACAACTCAAAAACAGTACGAAAATTTGCTTCGTTCTGAGTATTATAAATCCAAGACATGAATATTGTGAAGTATAGCTAGATTTTACTATACCAATTTCATTATATGTAATATAAACATTAGTTATGTACATTTAGTTCTTATTTTATGTTTACTCAAAGATTTTTCTTTTTTTAAAAGTCTGATTCATAAAACGTTCTTTCATGATTACGGTGTAAATACCTATATTTAATCTAAGCCATTCTAAATGTGGTGTTTCCATGATTTTGTGTAATCAAAGTGAAGGCAACCGTTGTGGTTAAGTAGAGATATAAGTACTTGCGGTTGTTTAGCATTGTGGTTTCTGTGTACTTGCTATGGTTAGAAATATAAATAAACTAACGCAATATTTTCCTTTCGTTTTTTTCTGCTATTTGATATAATTTTGGTTTGTTATGGTTATCTAAAAGTTAACTAATTTTTTAAATCGTATTATTTTGAGAATACTCTCCATTATTTAAAATAATATAAATCGGTTCATATATCGCATCATATTCATTCAAATTGAGGTACTTAATCCTCTTTTTAGGAACTCGGTCATAAGCACTAGATGAATTCAAATGCGAAATACGAGTACCTAAATAAACATTCTGTAACAATTCATATTTTGTCAATGAATTTAACTGTAAAATTTACAACATTTTTTATTAATAAATTACCCATAATTGATTCAAGCAATTGAAACCGCAATTTGGAGACAATTACGTAAAATTGACTAATTTAAATGTAAATAGGTACAGCTAAAGTCGTAAATATGCAATATAGAGCTCCATAGAGTCGTGGAGTTTCGACAGAGTGAATCCTCATTTGGTTTTACTTTACCAATCGCTTTAAGTATTTACGATGTAGGTACATATGTGGTTTTTATCGTGTTTAGAATGTCTAGAATATTTCGTCCATTTTTACAAATTCGAAAATATAAACCCACTAAAATTAAATCACTAATTTTATAAGTGTGATAATTTTTCATCTATTTATTTCTAATGAGTATATTATAAGCCGTGATGGTGTAGTGGTAGTAACACCCGACCCGCAATCGTGAGGTCGTGGGTTTAAATCCCGATCCCGTACCAATGAGTTTCTTTGGAACTTATGTAGGGAATTTCACATCATTGGCTTTTCGGTGAAGGAAAACATCGTGAGGCAACCTGCATACGTCCGTAGAAGAAATTCGATGGCGTCTGTGAATCCACTAACCCGCATTGGGCCAGCGTGGTGGATATGGCCCAATCACCCTTCGTGGGTAGCCCTACGTCCTGCAGTGGACTATTAAACAGGCTGGTACAGTACAGAGTATATTATTCTTGATTTCATTTTACTTTCAAATTTAGATTGAAAGTATGGATAAGGTAGAGCGATGAAGTGGTGTAAGTTTGCACAGATTTTATAATCAACCGATTTTATTACCGAAATTTCAATTAGGTATACATAGATTTAAAGTATAGATTTGGTAGAACGGTAGAGCGGTGTATGTTTGCACATATTATAATCAATCGATTTCATTACGGAAATCTATTTCATCAAATATCACAAAATTAGCAATCATCAATTTCGTTTACGTTGGCCAAGATGTAAATATTTGTTATTCATTAAGGCCATTTGAAATAATGCATCTAAAGGAAACTCCTACAGTGAACAAACCGAATTCTCTATCTCAACGTTTTTGTCCGTTTCAACTGGGAGAAACTATTGTGTTCGAAAATGTCCACCATATTGCGCCACAGATTGCATTTTCAGTAGAACTAACTACACCTTACAACAGACAGATGACAGATTTTTTCTCATACAAAGATGCTGACAAGTCTAGGCTAGTTCCGGTATTCCATTCATAATTTGAACGGCACTGAGTCAGCAGGTGAAATCTGATATTAAAATAAACGCCAGCGTTTAACCGCGTGACGCAGCGTCACGCTCGGCGCACGTCTAAACGTGCGTGACGGCCGGAAGGCGTGACGGAGCGGAAAACGCGAGCCCTTAGGCTGAGATTTTTTTTATCACGCTACAATCGTGAAATAGATTCGTGATTGATGTGAGAAAATGGCATTGTTTGTTTTGATGTCTATCAAATTTGGGTCAATTTATTTTTTGCTTATTATTGGTCATATTTGTGATCAGTATTTGTATAACGAAATCTATAGTTACTTGTTAAACTTATGTGGTTGTGATATCTTTCGTTTTATGCTTTTTACTAAACTTGTTAATCTAGTACAGGTAACCCCCCAAATACCAAAGGGTACTTCTTCGAAGACAAAATTTTGGACGTCTATGGGTTTTTTCCTGAAACCAACAAACAAAACAGTGTGTAATTTTTTTTCTATACAGTTTACCTTTAACTCTACCTGGGACAAGTGATATTTTGCAAATCATTGCAGTCCAAGTATAAATTAAAAATATTTGAAGTTTGTTCTCCTGATTCATATACCGCGTCCGCTTGCCATTTTTCGAAAGAAAATGGTCGATATCGCATTTTCCCTTTGATAAATCATTATAAATTATAATTATATCAAAAGGAATTGAATTGCACTTTTACAAAAAAAATGTGTATTAGTTATAACTACCTTAGTATGTTTATAAATAGGCTAATAAGAAGTGTCCGGCATATAATACTGATTAATGTGGCGTATGCTGCGCTTGACCGTGCTTAGTCGGGTGATGATGATGAGAGCCTGACTTCTCGCGCAGGGGGAAGCCAGTCGTGCAACAGACGAGCCAGAAGGTGGATATACGGCTGGTTCGCTTGGATCCCGGAGTTACAAAGATAAATGTCTGATTCATCTGTGCTTAGTTCAGGTGGCATTATGATTACAATGCCTGTTTTATAAAATTTATTTTATGGTTTTACAACTTCAATCTGTATTTCGTGTAATGCTTTTGGGTTATAGATTCAAGTAGAAAAATGACAATACTGAATTCAGTATGTATGATGAGTTATGCATGTATTACGGCAAAATCCTGATTCATCTGGCCTGATTCATATGGTCAAAACGCCATATAAATCATAAAATTCATACAGGAAAAGCTTTGAATATAGCTTATATAGCCCAACAAGACCTCGATGATGACAGTTTTTGGATAGAAACTTCGTCAATCGATGAAAAAAATTATTACTCCAAAATTCACCAGAGATGTCTTATCGACCCTTCTTCAGAAAAACATGGATGATTGTTCAGATTCAAACGATGAGGGCATTTTTGTGTTTAAAAAGCTTCAGTAAAATAAACTTACAAAAGAGTCTCACACTGCTGGTGAAGGTATGATTACTCAATCTTCCATTAAAAAATCAAGATCTCGTCAACAAGAAAAAGGTTTTAAAGATGACATTGAAAGTAGCTCGGGCCCTTGCAAAAAGCTAAAGATTTATTTCTTGTAGTACTTAAATCTGACTTCATTATTTATAGTTAACGATACTAAGAAAAATTATGTTTCTGTGATAGTTACCAAGGAAGATTACTGTCAAAAATTCAATTTAATTGAAGTTGATCTCATGTTTCTTACTTTAATTTTGTATTTTTTTCATTATATAATAAACAGGATTCGTGAATTGTACATGGAAAAAAATAAACAGAGAGAATAATATAATGTACCAATTACTATACTTACTATTAGTTCAGTTCAGTTCATTTATTCTCACATAGGTACAATAATGCACACTTATGAATGTCAAAAGTAAATAATAAATATAAATTAACATAAAACAATAAAACTAACAGAATGAATACATTTTCATTTACAAATACTGTCACATGTCAGGTTACGCAATTAATTTTTGTCACACATAAAATCTTTTACACTATAGTATGCTTTTTGTATAAGAAAATCTTTGATAATATTTTCAAACATTGTTTCATTTTTCTTAATTATTAACTTTCATGTACCTATTTATCAGTAACAAATATTAGTAATAGTTCATTTATGTAATTTAAAATGTTTTCGTTTACCCAGGTAATATAAGAATTATAATTAAGTATTACAATTTTTACATTTCTAAAATGTAATACAAGAAATATTGTTCATTTGTCAACTTTTTTTCGTGCTATAGTGTTAAAATTTTATGTACGTATGTAAAATATGATTAGATTTCCCTATTACACAGCCAAATTACATAGTTTTTCATTTTCAGTTCTGTTCTGATTCATCTGTAATCAATTCTGATTCATCTGGGCACAAAATATTTGAACGTAGATATCTTAAAAACTACTTAATAAAAACAAGTCCCTCATTGAAATATATGTTCTTTAGTTCCCTTTTTTACATATGAACATGTGCGACAGAGCTGAAAGTGAAATAAAATTTTGGCCAGATGAATCAGTCAAAGAATGAAATTTCGAAGAAGTACCCCAAACTATAGTTTAGTTTGGTTTTGATTTCCAGATGTAATTACTTTATTGTGTAACTAAAAATGTACCTGCACTAAAAGTTCTACAAAAGTACCTGCTACAAAGAACAACCATTGCCAAAAGTACCCATTCATAATTCTTACTTCAGAAAATCCATTCATATTTGATCAATGGTAGTACCAACTTGCCTTCCTACTTAGATATTTGATTTTAATTTTTAAACATCACCTTTTTTTCAAGTTTTTATTAAACTTTACATAATCGCATCGATGATAATCTCAAACCGACAAGATATTAAAACGTGTAGTAACATGTTACAAAAACAAGATCATGTTAATTAGTGATTACGTACTTAGCTTAGGAAGGTAAGACCACTTTTGTTCTTCCGGTTTCTCTCTCTTTTGGACTGTGAATGTTATTGAATATGGCGGAGGTTCTTTTACAAATGGCTACGAATTATATCCGGTATTATTTTACCCGTATTATTTTTCTGATTTCTTATAGACATCATTGAAATAAGAGAGTCGTTAAAAAATCTGATCAAGTCTAAGAGCTTTTAAAATAGAGTTCCCAATCTGCGCATTTTAAGAGATTTTTCTTGTTCGTAAAACTTCTTGGTTGAATGGTTAAAATAAGGACAAGAGATTAGCAAAAAAACCAAATAAAAAATAAACTATACACGTACTTATAACTTAAAAAATACGACTTCGAACAAACCTAATAAATAAAATAAAGAAAAAAAAATCGGTGAGGAATTATAACATTCTTATTGAATTTGAAAACTGTAAAGTATACTTACGTTTAGGATTATTTTATAATTGTTAATGCAATATCAAATATTCATATCAAGATGGAACAGTATCTATATTACGTAAACAAGTAGCATTAAATACTTGTAATTAGTATGTCACATACATTTTCTCTAAACTTAAAACATGATGTCATTATATCAAATATTTACCTATTGCCCAACCATTTGGTGCTAGTTTATGTCATTTAATTATCAGCAAATATTTGCACTATTTCACAAACAAAGCATTAGACAAGCTCATTACAAACAGGATTTTCTGTAGGCACTTGTGAACTGTGGGCTTTGCTCGTGGTTACCGCATTCCTGAGTCGGTCATTCGAGATCAGATAAAATTCTTTTGCATATTGTTTTTTACTATTGAGGATTAAGATGTTTTTCTTAATCTTCAATGGTGGAGATGAATCGTTATAACACAAATTTATTTGTAACGATACTAATAAGAATAAGAAAATGTTTATCGTTAAGCCGTGTAAAAAGATGTTACAAAAAATTGGTTTCAACAGCCTGCCCATTTCGAGCGTACAATAATCTTTTATAAAATAGTTATACATAATATGTAAACGAAATTTACTTACAAACGAACTTAACTAACATAATATGTGCCTAAACGAAAATTATAAAATAAATATACCCACATAATGTAAACGAACAATATAATAAGACATATTAATAAGTACGACAGATATATGACAAAACCAGCATCTATTGTACTGTATTATTGTTAAAAACTGTTTCTGCTTTATACTAAATTATTACAGATCCAGCAAGTTGTACTTAGTTATTTTATAATCTTCAAAATATAAATTATTACAGATCCAGCAAGTTGTACTTAGTTATTTTATAATCTTCAAAATATTCTTTTATACAATAAAAAACTTTCGAAACAAGCCAAGTTTTCAAAACTGCACAACTTTGCAATTTTTATTGATAACACAGTTTCAGAGTTTTCTAGTTTACTTACCTAGATGAAAGAAAAACAAAGACAAATTTGACTAAGATTTTTTACTCATCCAACATGTGCACGGTATTCTGTAGCGGAATGCAAGAAAACGTGAAAATAAAATGAATTTTATGAATAAGGTGGACTCAGTCTATCCGCCAATAAAAATTGTAACATCCACAGAGTCAAAGTAATCAACTTCCATTTCTTTCAATTCAATTAACGTGTTCAAGCAATTATTTATTAAACAAAACTAAAACGAAAACAACAGTTATTTACGATGCAGCAAAATTGCGTGGTTTTCGGAGTTAAAACAACACTTAGGTAATTGCATGTACCAGATCTAGTTTTTCATCAATGTAGAGCAATTTTGTAGCGTGGAAGCATTAAGATACTTTCACAATGTTTTATAGAGGAAATTCAATTTGAACCGACCATGCCTTTATGGGGCGAGGCAACAGGTCCATTACGAGATATTTTTTTCTTTTAGAAATGTAATTGGAATTTTATATTGCGCTTTGTAATGTGGAAGGCATTTGGGTTGCAATATTTTTTTTCTTATGTGCGTATTAAGTGCTAATTGTTTTTTTATTTCCTGTTTAAGAAGTAAATGGCTATTGTATTTTGTACGGACTTTTGGCGTTACTTTGTCGTTTTCTTTTGTAGTTTCAGTCTAATAGGTATTTACTTGTTGTTAGAAGAGTGCATTTAATAAATATAAACTATAACAGAATACGGCTAAAACTCACGTTATAATTATACGGCCGATCCGCAAGGAATCCAACCAGTTTCAGAGTATTTAGAACTCCATCCTCAGGGAATGCCCGCAGGTCGACGGGGGTGTGCTGAAACTGGTTGGATTCTTTGCGGATCGACCGTATAATTATAACGTGAGTTTTAGCCGTATTCTGTTATAGTTATGATGAATACTCATTACTCACGGTAGTTTTAATGATGCATTTAATAAATTTTAATTTTACATTTCTCGGACGATTTCAACTTGATATACTATTTAAATGACATGATATCAGATAGTACTTTTGTTTGAGAAGTTGAAGGTGGATCAACTGTAGCTGTTTTTATCTATCTTTTTCATTAAGCACTGAATATATGTAAAATGTTTGTCATATAAAAATGCACAATACCTATTCCAATCTCAACAAGTCAGTGCCTAAGTTAAGACCGATGTAAACTTGGAATTGGTTTGCGGTTTTTAAATTGACATTGGGGTTACACAGGATGTTGTGTAATTCGCGCCCGATAAATAAGTAAAGGTAATAATTGGCATCTATTAGACAAATCATTTCAATTTCTTATTACAGAATACGAAAGATATGAATCTTTTTAAATATTTAAGTATGATGTAATGCAAATAAAGTTAGCCACTAATTGAATACAAACAATTGATTCCATCGAGCGTGACCACAGATGAAGTGATGATGCAGAAAGCATGAAACTGCTCTAAGTTTATAGAAGATAGTAAATTATGTTATTATTTATACGACGTCAAATCCATATATTAATATTATTCAGGTTTTGTAACTTTTACAAGCAATGCAAATGTATCTAAGAAAGAAAAACAATATTTAAAAATAAATCTTTGTGCGGTAAAAATATCATATTTTGTGTTTAATTAATTTGGTTCAAATTCAAAGTCCCAAGTTACTTGGTACTTTATTTTAGAATTTGAGTTATTATAGTTAACTGCGACGTGTAACTTTACTTTTGACTTGTAACTTTTCATGAAGACATTTTCTTTTGTTAATTGCTGGAAAAAATATTTCTCGTGAACCATTTAGAAACCAAGCAACACAACGTGTGGTAGGTACATACTTATAAATATATAAACAAACATACCTATAGGTATGTACCTACCAGTTTAGCTCGTATACGTTCCTCTTCTAACCTGTGTTCATTAGACTGTATCAATGTCTATAAACGTTCTCCATAGCGGCCTCTAGTTAAAGCCCTAATAAGCATCGGAATGCTAATACAATACTAACAGAGCCAAGGCCCACGTGTCGACACGCACAAACACACATTCGCATTATGTGGAAAACTAGTTCTGTATTTTGGACTAAAATATGACACGGTATAAAGTTATAAATCATACGTATAAAATGTTGAAGTTTTGTTGGTATTACTTTTGAAATTGTGCAGCCTCGTAAAGCTTATGATGCTAGTACTGGCTTTCTGGTGAAGGAAAACAAATTATGTAAACCTATTATTAGTATATTAATAAAGTAATATATTAGTATATGTTTGAAAGAAAATTCTAGGGTGTATGTCACTCTACTAACCATTCTAGCCAGAGTAGTAGTAACACCCTTGGAAGGTAAGCCTTTGTTCAGCTGAGGACCATTTAAAGCTGATAAATGGCGACTATAATTTATCGGTTAAACAGTCAAACTTAAAATATTTTATGATCTATTTTTCGATCAACTACCTACTTAGTCGATCACTTGCCCACTTAGTTTTTTTTTAGCTAGCGTGCTTCATCTTACCGTTATTAAATAGTTCTGTACTGAATCAGCCTTTTGATAGTCTGCTGCAGGACGTAAGCCATGGAATTTCTTAAAGGACTCACGGTGTTTTCTTTCACCGAAAAGCCAATGGTGTAAATTCCGTATATAAATTCCGAAGAACTCATTGGTACGGGACCGGGATTTGAACCCACGACCTCGCGGTTGTAAGGTGGGTGTCACAACCACTAGACCTGCCGGGCTAGTATGCGCGCCACGAATTATTTCGTTCGTAGTGTCAGAACGAGATACCGTTATGGCAAAGTATATTTCTGTCACTTATTCACACGTCGAAATGAGTTCTTTTCGTGGCTATTCGTGGTCGCATGCTTGACTAGCTAGTACAAGATTAAATAGTACGGACAGGATATATCTAGCACAAATTTAGTATAAAAATATACCTTAAAATTCAATTTATCACATAACTCTAGATTAACATACATTTATCTTCAATGCGATTGTTTTTTTTGTCAAGATTATTTAAATCCCAATGAATTCAAGTCCACAGATTAAAGTCGCGTGTGTGAGCATGTAGTAACTGTTACGACAGAAGGACAGGCGTATTTTACATATTTAGTGTTGGTTTCACGGCCGTCACGAGTATTCGACATTTTGCGCAATTCCTAAGTTCGTGAGAACCCATGATAGTATTGGAAAACTGGTTGCACTGAGTTTTCGCAACGTTTGAAGAAGAACCTTATTTCGTTCAATGTTTTATCGTTATATGTATTGACATCACTAGTAGAATTTTTTCTAACTCTAAAACCGACCTAACATTTGAAATGTCAACACAAGAAATTAAAATACATATTAAATAATTCAGGTAATATTTAGGTAGTCATTTTTCCTTCTTTGCTACTACTAACATAAAAAACTACACTATATTGTATATGAAATTTCAAATGATTGTTTTAACGGAGTTGTATTTGCAGTCAAAGCTTTGCTGCTACGATTTCAACGTATTTTTTATATCTCTTAAACGACTAATAAATTAAGACTCACTAATAGCACCCGTCTTACTATTTAAAATCACGAAGCGATTAAAAATTCTCAATTTGACTAAGCAACGTCCCACATGTTTAGTTAAGCTTGCCAATGAGGCTCTGCTATAATGAGATGGCTAAACCCGTCGCCCTTGTTATGGCCTCAATTCGATGAGGAATATTAATGTCGTATCTTACACGTGAATCATTGTCACACATGGTGATAATATTGTGTCATAATATACCTTCATAATTCACCTTTAAATATCCTGTGACATTCTGACAAATAAAGTTAACAATTAGGGTCGAAACATATAACAAAGTTCCATAGAAAACTAAGAAACTCAAAGTCTAGCTTCTCTATTTCTTAAGAGAAGCTAGACTCTGAGTTCTATAATAAAAATAATATGATGTATCTTTCTTTAAATTTTCATTTCGGTATTTTGACTATTTTAATTTGTTTTTATTGAAATGTACAAGTATCTCACATTTCAAAAACATAAATAAAAAAAGCCTGTGGGAAGGAAATGTTTGAAGCCTGAAATGGAATGTTGCTATACTCGTAGACTCGAAAATGCTTCTATTATTATAAGTAATATATTTTCTACAAGATCATGTTCTTAAGGAAAAAGCTCCTACTCATAGTCAGCTTAATTCGTAGAACCTCACGTGTGTGCGACAGCATCGTTGCAAAAACTGTCCCATTATTGTGCAGTAACTTTTCTACGTTTTCGTCACATTCATTGTGTTTAAGATCAAAAGACCCAATCAACAATCTAAACGCTTTATTCACATACATATTCAACTCCTTGCGTGTGCAGCCTTACATCAGTTTTAAACGTTTTACCACGTCTCCTCGATTACACCACGACATTGCTCAAAAATCCTTGATTACCGTATGACTTCTCCAACCATGCCAAATGCTAGCCTTAAAAGCTGGGATTCCAACTAGACATAAGGGTTTAGTACTTTGTCACCGTAAACTGAACGTCTCGCTTAATTTGAAATGTAAAGTTCAAGTGACGATGCGTAATGAGACAAGGTTCCATCATCGTGGACGGTCTTCTTCGTGTAAGGAATTAACAAGCCGTGAATCAAAGGTCATGCCACGACAGGAATATCAATTTAATTGCCTTAAGTAAGACATACGCAGAATTCTAAATAGTTCTACAACTAACTAGTACCTACTTCTGTTTTTCCTTGTGGGTAAGCTAACAGTTATGTGAGCAAAAAATTGCTGTATTATTCAATAGCCAACGTTTGATTCAATACGGTCGTAAAATTTGTATGAGGTAGTATATTTTATCTGTAGTTTTTGCTATTGCGTTGTTGCAAACCGGAATTCGAAGTTTTCAGTTCAAACATTTATTGTTATGGTATTAAATGTTGTCTATTTTGGATTACGGATAAAAACGGATTACAATATTATTTTCTTATTTCTGTTGTATCTATCTATCTATCAGCCATAAGGTGTCCACTGCTGGACATAGGCCTCCCCCATGGATTTCCAATAAGGCCGGTTGGAAGCGGCCTGCATCCAGCGCGTTCCTGCGATTTTTATTATGTCGTCAGTCCACCTAGTCGGTGGACGTCCTACGCTGCGCTTGCTGGTCCGTGGTCTCCATTCGAGAACTTTCCGGCCCCATCGACCATCTGTTCTTCGAACGATGTGTCCTGCCCATTGCCACTTTAATTTGCTAACCCGCTGGGCTATGTCGGTAACTTTGGTTCGTCTGCGGATCTCCTCATTTCTGATTCGATCCCGCAGAGAGACACCGAGCATAGCCCTCTCCATAGCACGTTGGGCTATCTTGAGCTTATTCATGAGGCGCACATTTAAAGACCACGTTACAGTTCCATATGTCATCACTGGCAACACACAACTATCGAAAACTCTCGTCTTGAGGCACTGAGGTATATCGGATGAAAAGATGTCACGCAATTTTCCGAACGCTGCCCAGCCGAGTCGGATTCGGCGATCGACCTCTTTCTTAAAGTTGGACTTACCTAGCTGGACTACTTGTCCTAGGTAGACGTACGAGTCAACAACTTCAAGAACCGAGCTCTCAAAAAATATTGGGGTGGGTAAAACATGGGCATTACACATGACCTTCGTTTTATCCATGTTCATTTTAAGACCCACCTGTCGAGAAACTCGATTGAGGCCTTCGAGCATCGTGCTGAGTTCTTCCATCGACTTCGCCATGACCACAATATCGTCAGCAAACCGAAGGTGAGTGATGTATTCGCCATTGATGTTGAGGCCGAATCCTTTCCATTCCAGCCCCCCGACCGCCTAAGCAATAGCAATCGTAATAGCAATCGTTTATGACTTCATTTTAGTCATTTGGCACCGCCTATGTGACGTTAACCATCAAAGTTGTTCATTCAACGATTGCTTTCGCAATCCTCGTAAAGCAATTGATGGCTAACGTACACATAGGCGGTGCCAAATGACTAAAATGAAGTCATAAACGATTGCTATTACGATTGCTATTGCTTAGGCGGTAGGGGGGCAGGAGCTTAAAGGCGTTCTCCAAAGTAGTAGTAAACAGTTTCGGAGATATCACATCTCCCTGTCTGACCCCTCTTTTTAAAGGGATCGCCTTGGAGCTCTCCTCCTGTACTCGGACCGACATAGTGGCGTTATTATACAAGCACTTCAACACTTCGATGTACCGATAGTCTATACGGCATCGTTGGAGAGACTCGAGCACAGCCCATGTCTCGACCGAATCAAAGGCTTTCTCATAGTCCACAAACGCTAAGCAAAGTGGCAAGTTATACTCTTCGGTCTTCTGTATAACCTGCCGCAGCGTATGAATGTGATCTATGGTGCTAAAGCCTTTTCGGAACCCGGCTTGTTCGGAAGGCTGGAAGTCATCAAGCCTGCGCTCGAGACGATTCGTAATGACCCTTGAAAACAACTTATAAACATGGCTCAGAAGCGAGATGGGCCTGTTTTTAACTAAATTAAATTTAATTTTCAAACGACCAGGCCCCCAGTCCCCGGCGGATTTTCATTAATTTAATTTCTGTTCTATAGAACACCGATACAAGCAAGCGCAGTATTAGCAATAGTAGTAGGACGTCCTCCTATGAAGTGAACAGACAAGCTGTCTGGACGCCCTAAATCTTAGAAGCTTCCAAACGATCATATTGGAAAACGGAGCAAGTTCCCTGCGGGTGAAATGATAATGATGACAAGGAAATTACTTGACTGTTGATACACATCACACTAAACAAGAGCTAAGCTCTTCAGGATTTACGTCGAATCAAGCACAGGCATACCACATCAGATATTATTTTTCCCATCCAGATTTTATCACCATCACGACAATGTCATAAAACCAGTCTTCAACCTGATACCTACATCCGATATAATAATTAAGATTCAGAATTCAAGGGCAGTGAGGCGGCAGTGCTTGAATGGATAAATATTGTAATTCCAATATTGGTCCAGCGGGACAATGCCATTAAGATAAGACGAATCTAAACTGAACATTATTTGTTTTTTTTTTTGCCATGGCAAATGCCGAAACTACACACAGTTTTAAGTCATCAAATTGTCTTTTCTTTTTTAAAGTGAAAACTTTTTTAGCGGGTTTGTGCACTTTTTGGGATGGGTAAAAATGTTAAGCTCGCGTCAGGACACGTGACCTGATCGAAAATTCGTAATAAGGAGGAAGGTTTTCTTTCAAAGATAGAAACAGAATAATTTCTATACGACATGATTTCTCATCATGTACTCTTTCATTCACTCAGTCAAGCTTAAATTCTTAATGCTCACTCCTATTTTTCGGTCTTGTTCGGTTGCCACTTATGCGTACGTTCATCAGTTTTAATGACAGTTAAGCATAGAAATATGTCAAAGGTAAAGAGCCACTAAACCGGAACCTATTATGTATTTTTCGTGAATGTTAAAATGTTCTAGTTACGGTTGATGACGTAAAGCGTGTGATTTTGAGACATTTTTGAAGGCGGCAAAATACGGATAAGATTTAGTTCGGATTAGTCTAATATTAGTGGAATTGGCTCGCAGGTGTTCTCTACATTCCGCGTGAGGTGTACGAAGCTGCTGGGTCACCTTGAGCTGTGTTATTACTACTGACGTAGAATATGTAATACTATGTTTGGTACTACTGCGTAGTAGCTAAGAGACAGGTGGCATTTTTGCTAAGGTGCTGTAACTTGTTGGCAATAAGCAGGTACTTATAAGTCATTGGGTTATTTTCTGTAATTAAATATACAAACATGAATACGTGTGTCGAGTAAGTAAACTGAGAATCTAGTAAAAAGTTTTATCAATAAATAAACAAAAACATGTATATTTGTTGTATTCATTTATTGCTGATATATTGTTTTTTTATATCCGTATATAAAAAATAAACAATAATTCTGCTATAGCTCTTAGACTATAACTGGTAAAATATATTGGTACTTAAATAATTTAAAAATAATATCTCGAATTAAACTCGAAATCGAGAATATCTCGCGCGATTAAATCATTGTAGAAATGATGTAATTACAATTATTATTAAGGTTCGTGCGTATTAATGTCTTAAAATTGCTTATTAATGAGCTAAGATTACAGATAAAATTGCAGAAATTTATTTTTATTTTATTTATTTACAGGCCAACAGCACACAAAATATAATTAAACGTAATTGTACAAATACATATAAATAGTGAGGCCTTACACAAGTTGTTATCTATTTGATTTGGCGCGTTTTCATGAAAAACAAATTTCAGGGCTATTTTGACTACTTTATCTATTGCTATTCATTCAAAGTATGCAGGTATTGTAACATGTTATAAGCACAACTTAACAAACAAAGTGCACAATATAAAGGTTTGCGCAACATTGTATTTATGTGCTGTTGACTTCCACTTTCAGTACAGGATGTTCAGACAGACGATGGAAATATTTGAAAATTACATTTTGTTTATTATTACTAACGGTTTCTGCAGTCTGCAGTTTTCGTCAGTACTGAGCAATACAATGGGAACAATTTTATTTTACAACCTTGTAAGTTATAGTACTTATTGATTTTAATCTAGGAAATTGTAGCGGTCAAGTCTAAAGTAAAGACAGTGTGACGTTGCTAAACTGATGATTGACTGAAAATGCTGCTGAGTACGTAACAACGATATCCTTGAAAATATTTACTCTTACACCCTGTATAAGTTTGAAGTACCAATAAGATCGAGAAGTCACGTATAATATCAATAGCTTAATGCCTCAACACACCACGCCCAAGTAATTATTCACAGGCTATAAAAACCTTTGTCGATATAACATGGCCTTATTCAGACACCCACAGTAAGTTTTATGGCGCTTTTTATATTTTAGATTGGCGTAAACATGTTTTTTGCTAAACGCATGGTTTTTTTTTATTGAATTGAATAATATAATTGCTTTTATGTCATATCACGTCATAGGACGTTGTATTCAACAATACTTCTGTAGGTGAAGCCTTTATTTGAATTAATTCCTTCATAATTAGTTTGAATGTACATCATCAGTACAGTACCTATATACACAAAACAGGTCATATTTTTCAAATAATTAATTTTCAAAAATAAAGACAATAAGAATCATTCATCTTAAAATCAGCACTTAATACCTAAATGGTGTCTACCTACCTACACTAAGAGTAAATGTTGGCATGAGAATTTTCCTAAATTTTTGTCTGTATATTTAGAAACCGTTATTTTACATAATGCTGAATAAAATTTGGTATTTCATTTCACTAATTTCATAAATGCGTTTATCAACTAATTAACAAGTATAAAAAATTCTCCGAGACATGTTAGCTAATTACCATTGACAAGAGTTATAAATCTCTTCTTTCGATGATAAAATTTCACATTTGAATAAATTCAGATTCGGTTGCGATGATGTTTCCAAATATTGAGCAAATTTTATTTATAGTGGTCGAGGTTGGACGTTGATCTTAAGTTACCAAGGTCAATAAGAAATTTGAATTAAGTAATATGTTAAATATCTTTCTTTAGACATCGTTAGAAATCTCTGTCGTGAATGAAAGAGCAGCATATATTTCTTAATAATATTATATTGAACCGATATGTATAGATTAGTTTAATATTTTGTTTTCAGTGTTAGACGGAAGAATATATTGTTTTCAAAGCTTTGAAAAATTACAACATTTAGTTTTGTTTTGGATGAGGTTTGAGCAGCAATATAGTCGAGACACAGCTCTTTAACTAAAATGACAATATATCTTAAGGTTTTGTTTTTAAACTTTCGCGATTCGAACACATTATTATTATATACTACGGAACTAACCGTGACCACGGTCGATACAACTCGGCCGAAACGTCGGGATGAGGAGGTATTTATTTATCTCGTAATTTTAGTGAGCGATTAGTCCCGTAGTATAGTATAATAATATTATCATAAAGCTGTCAAAGAAAGGGTAGATTTGATTTGCTCCTTTCGTTATAGAGCAAACACAGATCTAGTTAATTAAGAACGATCTAGCTATTAATTTTGATAGCCTCAGATTAGATTTATTATGTATATTTTAAGCAGTAACGTAATTAATAAATATTGACATTACATTTTAATTACGTAATTACCAATAGCGTAGCGTTATTTATTTTTGCCACAAATTTTTACGTAAGTTAATTTCATCTCAAAAATAATGACAGACTATTTGAGACTATTTACCAATGTATTTATCTTGTACATAATTTTGCTTTAAGATTGACCATGATATCAAAACTGGTTAGGCCTCTAGAACTCTTTATGCTAATATAAATGTTGCTCCTAGCATAGCAACTTCATAAGTATACTCTACACCGGACCTCAAGATACAGGCTTAGCCGAGTTTGAGGCCCCCTGGTAATTGTAACTAATATGTATTTGTTGTGGTAATAAATTATTTTATATTTGTATTTGTACTCGTACATCTCATTGCGAAATAAAAAGGAAAAACATGTAGTTTCGTGAAAAAAATACCCCCACAATAAATATGAAAGTGGTTTTAAGTAACACTGAAAATTTTATAAAAACGATTTTCATTAATTGAGTGATTTATTTGGATCACTTCAGTTTTTTAAGCATAAAAATAATTTAAAGGAATGCTACAGCTTTTATTGCTTCTAGTCTAAAATTTAAAACACTTTCAAATATGTAACAAAAGTCGTCCAACAGTTTTTAACCGCATAGTATAATTGAAATGATTGTACTACTCCGGAGCCAAACATGACACTTGGACAAATTAAATCGAAACTTGAAACTCATAAGTCATGTCATAACTGAACGTCCGAAAACCGGTCGGCAGATTGGAAACTGACGTAACTCAAACATTAGATAATGTGGATAAGCAGGTATAATTTGCGACGTCGGAGAAAGCGGTTTTCTCTCGGTCTCTCGGATGCTGCGCGGGCGCAGAGTTACAGATTAAGTAGCCGTTTCTATGGTAGAGCAGCCGAGCGCGACTTTTTGCCAGCAATCGGTGAGATAATGTTGGAAAACGGTCGATGAAGCGTGTAGCTACGAGTACGTGTGTCTGGCCTCGTTTCTTAATAAGTAGAATTATATTGTAAAATGAGAACTGCTGAAGAATCCGGATGGAGAGGAAAACATATGAACACATTATGGATAACTTAGGAAACTACAGACAATTCCAATTCAATTCAATTGCAATTCCTCAAACTTTCTTTTATAAGAGACTTAATTCATTATTTATATATATTTCAGGCGTAGGCTAAAGATAAAATATTTATTTGGCACAGATTTTAAGACCCGCACAAAAGTCAACTCACGTGGTAACGTTCAAAAATGTTTATAAAGCAGTGCTGTGTTTGTTATTTAGAACGAAATTAAGAAGTACTTTTTTACTATGTTTTTTCACTAATAAACAAGAATGTGTTTGTTACGTTTTATTTGACTTAGTAAATATTAATTCGTCATTATCAATTTGGCGAGTCAAAAATTGCAATAAACTTTAAAACAAACGATCGAAATCCGCGTTTAAAATTGCAATTAGTTGTAAAACGAATGATTGAAATTGGCGTTATAAATTACAATTTGCATTAAATTTGATTTGTTTTTTCATTATTTTCACTAATAAACAAGAATGCATTTGTTACGTTTTATTTGACTTAGTAAATATTCATTCGTCATTATCAATTTGGCGTGTCAAAAATTGCAATAAACTTTAAAACAAACGATCGAAATCCGCGTTTAAAATTGCAATTAGTTTTAAAACGAATGATTGAAATTGGCGTTATAAATTGCAATTTGCATTAAATTTGATTTATGCACTTTCACCTATAGCATTAAAGTGTTTGAACATTTATACTTCTACTTTGAATAGGCAGTTTGATTAATTGTAGTTTGAATGTAATTGATCGGAGAAGTGTGATGCAAAGGAAATTGATGCTCCGTCACGGAGATCACGATGCGTGTTTTGTTGCGATAGTAAAAAGACGTGAGGTTCGTGTCCCTTTGTGCTCACAGAATATCTTTTACTAGCTATGTTTTGTGGTTTTGCCATCGGAAAAATGTTTCGATGTGGATTTCATTTATAATAGGTACAGTTCGGCCTTTCGTTGCCATGGAAGGCCGAACTGTACCTATTATAAATGACAATGCTTGTTGTGTTCAAAATAACCACTGCCCAATCGTATCAACAACACAACCATCGCGCATCGGGTGGTGAACAACCGTCTAGTGTTCATATCTATGTATATCACCGTTATGATTGACTAGTGGGCACTTTTTTAAAGCTATATTTAGCCAAAATAATGTATAATTCTATAATAAATAGGTCCGAAGTCATATGAAAATTCTGTAGCTCTAACTAAAACTTAAAATATCTGAAAGTTTTACTAGTAATTCTCTGATATTAAGAGTGTCCCAAAATCTGCTCTTTGTTCTATTTTCACAATTAACTTAGTTTATTTTCCCTTGTTTCAGATAATGGAGCAGAAAGGAAGACGCTGGCAAGACAACGGCGATCCAGGTTGAAGAAAAATGGAAGCTAATAGAAACTGAAGCTATAGACACAATTGTCTGTGAAACTAGCAGAAGACTGGTTTTAGAACAACTGCATTTAGATGAAAGCAGACTTGAAGAACATGAAGAACAAAATGACTTCAGTCATATAAAAAGTAATGAAAAGACTTGAAGAAACAATTTTGTCGAAAGACTTTTGATGATTTTAAAATAAACCAAATTAATTTGCGTGTTTACGTTATTGAAGGTGTCTACACACTAAAATTATTTGTGTGAGAAGGATAGCTAAACATTAATTTTATTAGTGAGGATGAAACAAAATATTAAAGTTATGAATGGTCGTAGTTTGTTTCTATTTCTCTTTTGAAATTTGTATTTTGTTGTCCTTGTCACACAGAATCTGATCTACTTGTGTGTAGAGACCTTAACCTTAACCCCGTAGAATATGGTGTTTATGTATTTTCGATTAAGAAACGTCGGATGAAAGATAGGATTGGTAAATAAATATTTTTTAGTAAATAGTTTTTCTAGTGACGTTGCAAACCAAACAATATTTTTAAGTCCTGAATGACGCTTTTGTGGGTTTTGAAGACTATAAAAGTTTTTTATAAGTAGTAACGGATTTTGTTGTTTGACTACAAACTCGATAGACAATGAAATAACACATCCTTACTATTATTTCAAATCCGAAAGTGTGTTTGTTGGTTTGTCCCTCTTTCACGCAGTAACGGAGCAACGGATTGACTTGATTTTAGCACGGACAATTGGACATAGTTTGAGAGACGTTAAGTAACATAGGCTACTTTTTATCCCAGATAAATAAATTTTCCTATGGTATAACACAAAAATTAAATTACCGAGTGGACGAAGCCGCAGGCAAAAGCTAGTAAAAGAATAAAAAAGCCTTGACGCCGTAAGAAAATCGAAGTATTATGAGCAAGCATGCTTCATTCATCCATACTGCTTTATTACATATCTAACATTTCATCAATATTGCAATTTTTACAGTAGTAGATATAGGCTAAGCACATATTGTGAAGTGCAGCTCATGGAGGACGCCAATGTCTATCAGTGGACATCCCACGGCTGTTTATGATGATATAAGGGCTATACCTGTATTGAATACATCTATTTTTACCAAAGTAATGGCCATTATACACGGGGTCATAGGTATTAAACGCTAAATCATTTAAGGGCGGATCTAGTACATATATTTAGACAAAGAACTTTTGTTCTAGGACTTTTGGAAAATCACGAAGAAAAAACTACTTACAACTATCAAAAGTTGTTTTTCTAGATGTACTAGATCCGCCCTTAAAAGGTTTTTCGTCTAATACGAGTACCTATGAAAGCTGCCGTCACCATCTAGTCTACACTACTGATTAATATACTACCATCTGCTTTGTTTGAGAATAAATAAAGATGCAAATACACGATGCAAAACAACATAAACACAAAATAGCACAACGAAATCTGAAAGGTTTATTTCACAAAGCGAAGGGCCTCTAGAGCTTCAAGATGGGCATTCGTCCTTTGCTCCGGGTACGAGAAGGCAAGTACGCAATCCTATAGAGATAAGATATTCAGTGCCTATGGCCGACGACCGGTTACAAGTAGGCCGTGTGATGATACAATCGACAATATACCCACTAAGGTTGTAGGAGATACTCACGTACCTCCCACTAAGTTGTAGGTGAAGTAGCTATAGGATGTTTCTTTAACACTACTTTAAGTTCGTATAGGCCTGGCTAGCCCAGGTGTCAGAATTTTTAGGCCGCCCGAAGGCCCCTGAAATGGCTAATCGGTTAAAACAATCGCTAAACACTACATTGTTTAGCGGTTGTTTTAACACTGTAGTGTTTAGCGGTTGTTTTAACACTACATACACTACTACAGTTACTAAACAATAATACTATTATCTACTACTCGTATAGTATACTCCGCACATATTGGTATACATATCTACATAATATCTTTAGACCTTCAAGGGTCTGTGGATGATCCATTTTTTATGTAGTAGTAGTATTAGTTTTAGCCTGTGTAAGTAGTATTGTATTTTGTTGTAGTTAATAAAGGCACTTGCCCATAAAAAACATAATAATCAAATATTAACATACTTTGATATTTTTTAATTTAAGAATAATATATGTTTAATTATGTAGTTTAACAGTCTCTGACGGCCATATCCTAAAGTTTTGCTTTGTTTGGGGTCAGAGACCGTGTATAAGATGTCCCCAAACTCAGTTTTTAATTAATTAAAGAGTCTATAATATTTAACGTAAGCTGAAGTTAGATACTATTGGAATGCCTCGGTCGCTCAGTGGTTAGTGGCCCTGAATACTAGGTTTAGAGGCGTGTTGTCGATTCACATCCAGGGCAAGCATTTATGTGATGAACATAGGTGTTTGTTCTATGTCTGGTTGTTATTAGACTTATTACTTGACAAGCTTTGCTTAGTTTGGGATTAGAGACCGTGTGTAAGATGTCCCCTTATATTTATTTATTTACTAGGTATATACCTACTTACCACTGAGGCCAAGCTTAGAACATGTAATTTGTTTAAAAAACATCCTGTATAGTGTGTACTTACTAAAGTTGTAGGTGAGGTACTTTTATATAACGTCAAGGCAATTAATTTACTGATTGGGCATGTTGTTCGGCGATTAAACAAGCAAGTATGAGCTAAAGAATTTGGCATTGATTAAGGTTGGGCGTGAGGCAGATAGGTGTGATAATGTCGGTAGCTCGTTTGTAAGAAGGAACCTACACACTGTAATATAACTAAACCACGTCATTATACTAGCTGCGGCACTAAGCGTTTCTCTAGAGGACGGATTTATTTAGTGACATTATTGTACCAGTAATTATGACCAACTTTTACTATGGGATCAACTCTAAAAAAAACAAAAATCAAATCGGCGGTTTCAAACATTTGGTTGAGATTCGATGAAATTTTCACCTGTAATGACGACTTGTTTTACAATGTCCTGTAATCTCAAAACAAAGTAAAACTGAAGGAGCAAGAAGAAAAACACGATCGTAGAGTAGATGGAAGTAGACCAAATTTAGATTTTCAGAACAAACAAAAGACAAGGCATGTTGCAAGACAATAACTCACATGAAATTACAAAAATATTTCACTAAAAGAAACCTGTCTCTTATATACTGAATAAACGAACTAATGAGACCAATTAAAATTATATTGTACTTTCATATAAGTGAAAATTTAACATAAGCAGAGCGCATTATTATAATGGGAAATGTATTATTTGTATACCAAGGTAGTTATCAGTTTGAAGTAAATTCAGCAGCATCGTTGCGAGGGAACACAGACTTAACATAATTATTTAGAAATGACAACATAATATGTTGTCATTTCTAGTTACAAAACAACTTAGTTAACCTGCAGGCAAACAACCATGATTCACCACGTCATTATGTAAATTGCATCATCAGGGCAGGCAAAGCCCTGCATGATAAAGCATGTATTGCGTATCGATGATAGGGCAAATGAATCATTCTAGGTCAGACAATACGAGACTGCATAATCAAAGCCCTTAGCTTACAATGAGGGACAAAGACGTAACAGTCACAAAAGAAATTCCTTTAACAAAGCTCTATGAAAAAACTGACTGACGCTATATCGTGTAGCCTTATAATCTATAATCAAAGCAAAAATTGCAATGTTCAATGAAAATTGAAGTAAAATGTAGTCCTTTTGGATTTAGTTCAAAAATGGCATAAAAAAAGGCAACAACGAACGTGTTGTCAAAGAACGGTCGAAACTTCGAAAATTTGCTATTTTTAGCATTAAAAGAAAGTTAGTAAGTAAGACTTAATGTCATTATTAACTACCACTAAATACAAGACATAATCTAAAACTACACAAACTAGTACATGACAAGCAATTGGATCATCCATAGATGTCATTAAGTCTATGATAAGTAAACTACAAGTATGTCGAAGATGGAACATGCGGAATAAAAAGATACAAAGTATTTTACGAATAATGATGAGGATCTGTTTTTGAACCTAACGTAAATACCTACTAATATTATGTTCAAAAACAGACATTAAATTAAATAAAAGCTTTCACGGATCTGTTTTTGAACCTAACGTAAATAAGTACCTACTAATATTATGTACATACAGATATTAAATTAAATAAAAGCTTTCACGTCGAGAGCTACCCGAACGGAACTCCTGATAAACATCACAAAATATATGATCTGGCATAAAATTTAAAACAGAGAAGAAATTTTCTAAAATTATCGTAACCATAGAGTTATAAAACGCGTGATTAGTTTTTCAAAAAATAATTAAAATTACGACTATAAGCTATTTATTTTAGTATTTTTAGAACAGTAAGTACCTATAAATTATGTATTAGAATGGAGGAAGGTAGGAAATGATACGTAAACTTAACGCGGGTTTAAATTACAGCTATCAACCGAGATTTAATCATGTGAAACCTAGCGTCTGCAAGTACCTACTAACCTAAAACTCTAAAAGTGAAGGGCACTATAGACTTGTGATCAGTCTGTGCTATATTTTATCGTGCATTGAATTGCTTTGGATTCTGTAGGGTTTGAGATTAATTTAGTTGCGTTCACTCTCATCAAATTACTTTTAAATAAAACAGTGATTGAGAAAATGTCTAACAGGTAGTAGTAACCCTTTCTGTACACAAAAGTCAATTTAAAATAAATGGTGGCATAGTTATTTAATTTCTTGTTGCTACAGATGACAGACTACTTTTTACCATGTTTTAAGAATTATACTTGAAGCCGTGGTGGTCTAGGGGTAATGACACCCGCCTTATAATCGTGAGGTCGTGGGTTCAAATCCCGGTCCTGTACCAACGAAATCCTTGGAATTTATGTACGGAAACACCACTGGCTTTTCGGTGAAAGAAAAGGTCGTGAGGCAACCTGCATACGTCTGTAGGAGAAATTCGATGGCGTATGTGAATCCATCAACCCGCACTGGGCCAGCGTCGTGGATATGGCCCAATCACCCTTCGTGGGTAGGCCTACGTCCTGCAGTGTACTATTAAAAAAAAGGTTGGTACAGTACAGTATAGTATGTACTTACTGTTTTTATATGAAATTAAAATTTGTTTTAGTCCAAATTGACAGTACCAAAATATTGATATTAGTTTATACCTACATATATAATTTTCCTATTCATTATACTGCTGAATTTTATTTGAAAGTTGACATATTGCATTATGCCTTTTAAAAATCTCTTTGTACATAACTATAAAATGCAATTTGGCAGTAAAAAGTGTAGACGGTAAATAAGAAAAATGACAGAGAAAAACCTTGCGACAGTCGTGCGAAACCATTGTTGGTTGTTTATCCATTGTTGGCAGAGCTCGGTAAGAAACGGGACAATTGGTCGATTGAAAGCGTTATTAAAAATTTTCTAAATCAAGATTTTGGATAAATACTTAGTATCTAGTATGTATAATAGTGAAACATTAACCATGTAACGGAGGGCAGGTGTTGGAACCGCGAGCATAGTTAAAAGTTGGGGTATGTGACGTGATATTAGATACATACCTACACTGTCCCTTGTGGGTAAGCCTATATTCATTAGTGGTATTAAAAATCCGGTAGCTACAGTGCATTACAGATAATCCGCCGCAGCACGCCACATAAGTTTTCGTTAAAACAATTTTTATAGTTTAAGCAAATTGATGATCACCTGCTCATCGAATTTAAAGGTTTTATTTCAAAAGAAATATAACAAACGTTTAACGTTAACAATACTTCTAATTGCCCTTAATTTTTCTGCAATTTATAACATGTAATAAGAAAATATGCACTTACCTTATTCGTCTTATGCCTTCTCAAGAATATTACTTGCTCATTAATCTGTGTAACTATCGTTATATTAAGCTACGAATCTGATAGTCCTAGATTATATCTTATAAGTAAAATAACATAAAATACAGTCACTAATACTTTATTACAAACCTGTTACAATAAACATGTTACAAAACATTGTTTCATTTTCCATGTTACAACATTCCCTAACTCTCGTGTGTACATTTTTAGTGGTAACAAATATGTTAAAATAACTATAAAAAAACCTTTAAATAATGTCTACTCTACGTAACCTAACACAATTTGTATGAAAGTCTTTGTTATACCAAAACGAACTAACATTACATAATATACATTTTTTGGTACAAAAAACTTTCGTGGACCTATAAATCCTACAATATACTTTAAAGCTATGCATTTCTTCTATAATTATGACTACAATGAAACTGTCATACAATACTATATGTACAAACATTACACGTGAAATATATACCTATCATGAAAGGCAAAAACCTGTTTCAATTATACCAAAAAATCCCGCTGGAAATATGATTCAAACAAAATTTTAGATCGTAAATAGAGTTGAAATTCTAGCAGAATTATCGGACTCGGATAATTATTATCTAAGTTTGTGATACAACCAATTTAATAACAATATCAGTCATTTAGTTTTCTATGGCCAGAGAAACCGTTCAGGTTGAACCTTATACATTTACCCCTATGAGTCTACAGTAGTGGGCGGAAGCGTTGTTCTTCTTGGGAAGAAAGCTGGTCGGAAAGTGGGTCTGGCCGCTTTATAAAAGGGTTTCCTTTCTGTCGTAGTTCTTGGCGCTTCTGTCGTAAAAACTTTTGGTGTTTTACTTGTACTCTTCTTTCTTATATCTACTGGAACGTTTTGCGACCTAATGGCAGAGAATCTAGATTTGTTAGGGTTGAATGATGTGGTCTTGTTGGCTTTCTGGAATAAATTTCCTGACACGGTGGTGTTAGCTTTCTTTATGGTTCTGGGTACATTAAGCCGCGTTAAATTTGCTGGTTTTATAATAGGCCTTCTTGGGAACCCGCCATATTTGGCTCGTTTTAATTCTACAGGCGACAATTTCACAGTAGTCGTTTCTTCAGGGATTGTCTGAGTAGTGATTTCTTCTGTAGTAGGTAAGGTTGTAGATTCTGTAGTAGTTTTTTCAGTAGCTAGCATTTCTATTATAGGGCTTGTTTGAATGCTCTCTGTTTCGGCATTTTCCGTGGTAGATGAAGGTGCAGCAGTGGTGGAAGTTGTTGAGGTAGTAGTGCTTTCAGTGTTCGGTACAATTGATACGCTTATAGGAGATTTTACTGTAGCTTCCTCTTTGACCGAGCCACCATTAAATTCCTGGCCCTTAGCAAATGTTAAAATGCTACGACCTTCTGGTTTCAAAATATCTAACTTAACAATATTTGCTTCTTCTTTTTGAGTTGGAACTGATGCTGAGTATACAACAAACGGTTGGCTATGGTCGTCACTTACTTTTCTTGCAGTGAGAGGCATTTCGGTTTTGAAGAGACCTTCTAAAGCTAAAGTAGATGGGTTTGTCAACATTGAACGTGGTGTCACTATTTCGAAAGTTTTTGCAGCTTTGTTTTGTTCATTTTCATATGCTGCCGGAATAAACTGCCATTGAGTAAAAAGCGGCTCTTCTTGTGTTTTCTCAGATTTTTCAACATTTATGTAACTCAAAAAATCATCGCTAGTTACGTGCTCCACCTCACTTTGCATATCTCTGTTCAAGTCACTTAGTGTTTTTATATGTCTATATGCCTCATTAACGCTTTCAGATGCCACTAAATTTTCTCTTGGCGGTTCAACGTAATTCAAAGCTCTGGCGTTTCGTGCTTCATCAATTCTAATAAGATTATCAGGAGGATTTTCTACTGGATACACATGACCTAGTTTGGTTAAGTAAATTGGGATGTCATCTTTAACAATCTTGATAAAACTAAATCTACTGACTTCTCCAATTTTGTCTGTCTTAGGTTTCTTTTCTACCATAATTTTTCCTTCCTCTATGAGCGTACTTTCATTATTTTTGTTTACTCTATGTTTGTCTAATTTTGACGATACTTCAACCACTCTACTAACTGAAAACAGTTTATCAAATTGTGTTTTTATCACTGGTGGTGAAGGAGTGTTTGTCGTAGTTTGCGGTGAAGTTTCGGTAGTAGCTTCGGTGTTGCTCACTGTGTTTTGGTAATATATTATTTGAGAGTCTGTTGTACTCGGGATATCATCTTGTGTACTTGGATAGTCTGTTGTTTGTTCTGAGAATTCCAAATAATCATTAGTGCTTATTTCCATCTGAGCAGTAGCCGTCTCAGATTTGTCAGTATTCGTTGATAGAGTATCAGTATTAGTACTATCGGACAAAGTGGATGTACTTTCAGTCATTTCCAGGTAATCATCATCTGTAGTTGTTTCAGTTTCCGTTACAGTAGAAATTGTGGTAGGTTCGTTAATATTTTGATCTTGAGTATCATTTTTCAATGTGCTGTCAGATATTGAAGCTGCCACTGGAGTGTTGTATCCAACAGGCACGTTTGCAACTCGCTTTTTAGTATCATTGACAGGTTTATTGCTAGCAAACCTGTTATAAACTGTTGTTTTATTCTGTGACCCACCAAATCGTTTTGGTAATTCTGTAGTAGATGTCGAAGTTCTAAATGTGTTTGAGTTTATTAGTTTTGGCCTAAAAGGCCTCTTGGTAGTAGAAGTCACTCTTTGTAATCCCTCTTCTTCTTCTTCATTGTTTTCATTTCCGTCTTCGAATATTTCTTCCGATTCATCTTCACTTTCAGTGTCTTCTTGATTAATGTCAGGCTTTCTAGTAAATAACTGACCTTGAGGAACAAATACGAATGGATTTTCTGGTTCCTCATCAACGATTTCTTCATCGGAATATTCATCTTCTTCTTCTTGTAACCGAGTGGTTGTTCTAGCAGTTGTAAAAGGCCTCCTAGTAAATAGTGGTGGTCTTCTGGATAACGATGGTCTGAAAGAAACTGGCGCTCTAGTGGGAACGCTTGCAGGGCTTGTGTAGACTCCAGGATTAAACTTTCTACTGAATGTTCTGCTGCTTGATGGTATTGACTCAGTTGTTGACGTGAATAAACGTTTTTGAGATCTGAATGGTAACCTTGCTCGAGGTGTTGGAGATGGTGCCGCAGTCGTCGTAGTAGTTGTAGTAGTTTCGGGTGAAATATCTACACCTTCAGTAGTTATTGGCTCTTCTAAAGTCGTTACCTTTACTTCTGATAAATCAATAGCTTTTTGTTCTGATTCGATAGTTATTTCAGGCTTAGCATTAGTTTCCGCGCTTAAGTTAGATTCTTTTTCATTATCGGTATTTTCTATAACACTTTGTGTCTCTTTTTTATCTGTTTCTGTTATGACCACTTCTTCCTGTTTTATGTTAATTTCATCCGTTTTTTCATTCAGATCTTTATTTTTAAAATCTTGTAAGGTTTCTTGTATATTCTCTGAGACTTCATCGATAATTTTCTCAGTAGCAGTTTCAGTAGTAGTTGTAGTCGATGGAGAAATTGGAGCATTTGTTGAGGAAGCTCTTCGCCTTTCTCCGTAGTTTATTATACTTCCAGGGGTTTGTGCTGTTGTCGATACAACTTTAAGAGTTTCCAAGGAACCAATTGATTTTGCTACGATTTCTGGCTCTTCTTCTACAATTCTGTTTATCTTTTTTCTGATTACTTTGCGTATTCTTGGTATTTCAGACAAAGGGGAAGCTTCAGTAGATACTGATCCTTCTGAAACAGGAGAAGGAGTGGTTGCAGGTCTACGTCTTATAATTTTAAATCTTTTCTTGCCAGAATCATCTATTGGTATAGCTTCCGTAGCAAGTTCTTCAGTTGGCGCTCTAAGTTTTTTAATAATTACTCTGCGTTTTGGTGTTTCTTCAGTGTCTTCATTGACACTTTCTTCGATATCTTCTTCAAGATGTTCCTTCTCTTCTATAGCACTTTCTGATAAAGATATGTCATCGGCTTTACTTTCTGGTTCATCATCGTCATCAGGTCCGTTGACTAGAGATTGCGGTGTTGTTAATACACGAGACGGGAACGGCAATCTACGGGCTTGAATACCAGGAGCAGCCGTTGAGAAACCTGGTCGTTGTCGACTAAAAGTAGCTCTCAATGGCGTTCGTGGTGTTATTTCGGTGGCCGCTTGATTGTTATCTTCTACATTTATAGAAGCGGCAGCAGTTGACCTACCAAATGGACGTGGTGAAAATCTAGCAAACGTTGGTCGTCTTTGACTTAAAGTTGATTCTGTACTAGGAGTAACTGATACCGCCTCAGTTGTAGAGCTCACGGTAAACCTACTTCGGCCCCTGGGCAAAAGCGGCGGTCGTCTGGTTTCAACAGTAGCAGCAGAGGCTTCACTATCGGGAATCGAATCGACTACAGTTGTTCTTCCTCGGAATTGTCTTTCTACTCTGGGGCGAAAGCCTTGTCTCGGAACAAACTGAGGTTCCACATCTACGGGAGTCAAAGATACAACCTCATCTGGACTTAACCTCGGTCTAAATTGTCCCCTGGACACGGCCGCAGCTGGTACAGAATCTTCGTTGCTTGTAAATTGGTACCTACTTCTGAACCTCCTTCCTTGCCCGGTTTCTCTTTCCACAGAACTATCTACTTCACGACTGTCAGGAGTGGTTGACCTAATTTTTCGCGATAATTCTGAGTCATTATCCGAGTCCGATATTTCATTTGGGTTTTGGAGAGGTCGTCGGCGTCTTACGAAAGTGTAATTCCTGGCACTCACCTGTGTGGTTGTTGACGACGGCCCGGGAGTGGTGGTGGTGGTCGTAGAAGTGGAGCCTCGGCGACGGAGAATGGTGCGTCTCGTCGGGCTGGTCGGTGCAACGGTCGTCGTTGTCGTCGTCGTAGACGGTGTAGTCGGCCTTGAAGTCGACGTAGTTGTAGTTTCAGGTTCATTCAGAATTACTGTCGTTTCAGCTCTCTCATCAGAACTCGGCGAGTTTAATAAGGAAGATATTTGGACGGCTAGGACTGTGGTGGGTTCAGGAGTGCTTGGCTCTTCGGGAGCAGCGACAGTAGTGAATCGAGGACGGAAATAGGAAGATTCTGAACTGGACTCTTCGATGTCAGGGATGGTGGTGCCTCGAGTTCTGACGATTGACGTGTATTGAGGTTGAGAAGATATCTCTCTTTCAAGGGCCGTTTCTTGCTCTGGTTCTGACTCTTGTGCCTGATACCTGTTAAAGTATAACATATATAAATGAAATTGTAAAGTAGGAACAACAATAACAAGTAAATGAAACTTAATATTTACTAGCGTTTTAATCAATAATATACCATTGATTAGATTGGTGACATTGAGGAAACTTATGCGCTGCCTAGTAAGCGCCACTAAAATAATTAATCTTCCGACGATGATGATGAATTAGAAAAGCTAAAAAAAAATAACTGCAAAGAAACTTACACTATTGTAGTAGTCTCTTCCGTAGTTGGCCGTTGCCTTCTAATAGTCACGTATTCAGGCACGTTTTCTTTTCTAGAGCTTTGGATGTCCAATGAGTTCTGTTCTGAGACCGATACAATGGGCTCTGACCGTTCGAATAGAGCGTTTCTGAAACAAAACAAAAATATTAATATTATAAAACGTGACAGAACCGACCTCAAACATTCGTGCCTTTCCATAAAGCTCGGCGTGATATTTATTTAATTGGATTTTATGTGGGACTATTTTGTAAATATTAACATAGTTATAAATCTTCCACTGCCGTGATTTAGGACATTCCAAGCAGACAGATTATTTGACAGAGTTTTATTTGATGATTTATTTTTTGTTGTGACATTATGTATCCCATACATGGCAATTCTTTTTTGTACCAAAGTGGCAATCAAATTCGCAGGCCACATATCATCAAAACTGTTATTAATGATATGAGGCTTGACAGTACATGCAATGCCCTCCTTTTTTGTTGCCCTGCCACGCCCTTCTTAATATGGCGGAGGCTTCAGTCTCTTCTTCTTCTTCCGTGTCGGATTTCGACGCAGGGCAGCTCGTTGTCAGTTCATAGTTGCGTATTTTGTGTGATAGAATTAGGTACTTGTCTAACTTACCTAGAAGTAATAGTAAGCCTGGCTTACTCTAGGGCTATCGAGCCTGTGGGGCCAGGCTTCGGTCTCAACGGCGTGCTTGACTCGGCACGGCCGGTGTTTCGGTCTTCCCCCTCCGCTTCGAGATTCTGGCACGGGGACGGCTCTTTGCCGGATGATGATTACATATTGGTGTGGTGGAATCATCTTATAACTTACCTAGAAGCAGTGTCATCAGCAGTATCCGACACAGTAGTAGGCCTGGCTCTTCTGATGTTGACATACTGTAGCGGCTTGGTGGTGGTTCCAACTCTACTCTGGGGCTCCCGAGCCTGTGGGACTCGGGCTTCGGTCTCGACGGCGCGCGCTCGGCTCTGTATGGCGGGCGCTTCGGTCTCGTCTTCTTCTTCCGTTTCGGATTCTTGCGCGGGGGCGGCTCGTTGGCGGTTGATAGTTGTGTACCTAAATTGTGGAAATTATTTTTATTTTCTATGTAAATGGCTTGTATTCTATTTGTTCTAGCATTTTAATATTTGATAAATAGCACCTATAACTCTATAAAATTTAACTTGATCTCTGCGACAGCTGTCAGAAAAATTACGCCTATGAAGTCCTGAATTTCTTAATAGTACAGACAGTACCTGTCAATGTCATACTTTATGAACATGTCGATTAGTGATGGGCGACGAATGATCGTGACCACAGAGTTTTAATTAAAATATCGATAGTTTATACTGACGATATTTGAAATAAAACTTAATTTATCATTAATTTTATTGTATATTTTAATATCATAACATTTTTTACATGTGTAATTAAATTAAACCCAATTATATGTTACATTAGCATCGATAATAGTGAAAAACGTCGATAAATACTATCGTTACATTATTATGAGTATATAATTAATATCATAACATTATTTACATGTGTACATACTTGATCTTAAATAATAGTAAGTAAATGAAATCCAATTTCTCACCTTCAACTACTCATTCGATTTCATTACAACATTGTTTGAAAATCGATTTTTTCCACCAATATCTCAACTCTAAAAATGTCAATCTTCTAATGTCGCAGAGATCAAGTTAAATTTTATAGAGTATAGTGGTATTTTTATATGCAATTTTTTTAGCAGGAAAATTCACATAAATAGTACAATTTAAATTTAGGTTTATTTCGATCGTTTAAAAAACATCCAGTGTAATAAAAATAGTAACATTTATAAAATAATTGCAAATTCCAAAAAAGAGATAAAAGCAATAGAATAAAAGGAATTCATTTTAGTAGCTATAGGCGTTTTAGAGATGCACAATTCAAGAGCAACCGGAGTACCTTCAAATTATAACGTAACATAACTTACTGCGGGCGATCTTTTTTCAGAAGCGTGTCCTTATCAGCAGTGGGTTCCAGGCCCTGGTTCTGCGGCCCGCGGCGGCTGTTGGCGCTCTGTAAGATACTGTTGGCACCGGTATACCTATAATAAAATAATATTTAGTTAGTTAGTTAATAAAATAATAGTTCATTAAGTAACGTTGAAGACCTGTATGCAGACCAAGCACTGAGAAGTACAGGAATGTGTAGGTGTAGGACGTCTACAATATTTTACCAACATGGTAGACACAAGATTTAATAAAAATCGTATAAATACGCTGGATGCTGGTGAACACAGGTTACACAGGCATATGTGGCCATGGAAGAGCTTGAGTAAATGGCCATTTCGCATTCATAATCGCCCAGATTGAAGGGCAAATCCTGGTCTAATGAGAATAAGATGTGTCGACGATATCAAGCTAGCTGTAAGTTACAATTGTATGTAAACAAATTAGAAGACACTGAAGTAAATGATAGACAAGTGAAAAACAAAGGGAGATATCTAAAAGTGTCTATCAATGAGAGATCTAGGCTGATGTTGATGTAAATGACTGTATAAATACTAACTTGTTCCTGCCGCGCGCGCGTTCCAGCACCTTCTGGTAGAGCTTGGTGTTGAAGGGAGCGGGCGAAGTGGCTGCCGTGGATCCTCCCGTGCTTGAGCTAGACTCTGCCAAGTGCAGCTGCTTTTCTAACTGTTCCACTCCACCTGCACATATAACTCAATGTTAATCTAAAATATACATATCATATTTCAAGCACTCGTTAGATTTGGCAACCATAATTTAGCTCCTTATTTTTTTTCAGGTCTTGTTCCATTGTTGGCTCTGGCTCTACCAAACACATTTTCATGTAAAATGTTACCGAGACCACAAATATGACACACAACCTCCCAAGACCCTCAGTACAAAATGTTGTAAAAAAATATAATTCTACCCTAAGGTGGGGCCTGAACCAGCTTAGACAACATTGCACATTATTTTATGTACCTACAATAACTTGTATAACAATAGGGCTTGAGCTCGATGTACAAATTACTGTACTAAATATAAAGCACGCCTGTTACTGGGTCTCAGAAGGTTAATATAAAAAGTTACCAGATACTTTACATGTCCTTAGTTATGAAAATTCAAAAAACAATGAAGCGTTTCGAGAAAAGGTGCCCTTGCGGTTTGTTTTACTTTAATTGTCTTGGTGGAAACTTGACTTATCTTGGCGAACCACAACTGTGCCTCCAGAGATTTACACACACTTTGCGCATTTGATTTTAGTTTTCGTGACCACAACATTTTTAGAACTATGCATTATAATTCGACTTACCAACTTTCTTGATGAGGTCGATCAGTTCTTTGATCACCCTGGGATCCTCTGCGTCTTCGTCGGTCACATCTTCGGATACTTCGTCTTCGTATTCTTCGCTCTGGAATTAAAATAAAGGCATATGATAAAAAAAAATATCATTTTTTTTCCACTCCACCAACTAATTCTTGTTCAGTACTGTGTGCTGATCAACATTGAGGATTTCTTTTACGAAAATTGACTGGAATCAAAAAGTCGCTGACGTGTGCGGAGATCAGAAAAGAAAAGCTGATTTAATGATCTGTGGTGAAATGTCATACCGCACGCGTAGGTACTTTTCAGTAGGTAAGCAATCCGAAAAAGTCCGAAAAAGAACTAACTAATAGTATCCAAAAAATATCATATCTGGCTTCGGGGTGGTTAACTGGTTAAGTGGTACAAATTCTACACAGTATCGAGCTTTGTGCAGTTTGAAGGGTTCTATGGTGGTGGTGGTGACGGTGGCAGCCTTTATGGTGGGGTTTTATCGGAAAAAATCGAACTAATATTCTTCGAAAATTATTACCTCTGGCTCCGCTAGCACTGATACTAGTCCTAATCAGTACTGGACTCTTGGCGCTCAAGCGGACGGGTTTCATATTAGTGGTTTTGAGCTTTAGTAGTGGTGGCTTTGGTGGTGATTTAAACTAACTATTAATCTCTGAACATTCTTACCTCTGGCTCTATGGTCGTAGTGGTAGTACTAGTATTGAACAGTATTGATCTCAATCTGATGGATTTCTTGGTAGTGGTTGTGGTGTTAGTGACGGTGGTGGCAGCTTTCGTTATGAGTACATTAGTGATTTTAACTAATCGACAATCTCAGAAAATTCTTACCTCTGGCTTCGGGGTCGTAGTGGTAGTACTGAACAACACCGAGCTCTTGGTGCTCAATTTGACGGGTTTCTTAGTATTAGTGGTGGTAGTGGTAGCAGGTTTTGGATATTTAAATTAACTAATAATCTCTGAAAATTCTTACCTCTGGCTCCGGGGTAGTAGTGGTAGTGCTGGTTCTAAATAGTACCGAGCTCTTGGTGCTCAATCTGACGGGTTTCTTGGTGGTAGTAGTGGTGGTGACGGTAGTGGCAGCCTTAGTAGTGGGGGCTTTGGTAGTGGAAGCTGGGAGCTTGCAGAGCACGTTGCGGGCGAAGTCACACGAGTCGGCTGCTTTGTTGAAGAATAGACCTGCAAGGGGAATGGTGATGAGATTTTTGAAATAAGTAAGTTCGCATTGACCCGGTGGCTAGCCTTGGTATCTGAGTTTTCTAAGCCGCCTGAAGGCAGTGAGTAAGGCAAGCAAGGCAAGCTCTGAAATGGCAGTGAGAATGATATAAATATAGCACATAGAACTCATGGTTGGTTAGGCCGAAAAGTTCTAGATTGGTGATACTTATATCATTTGGCAAGCGCATAATTTAGGACGTAAATGGACAATGGAGATAGTTGAACTTTTTAATGTCCTGACTCTACTCCAAAGCGAAGCGAAGCTGAGATTTGTATATTTTATGATGCTATTTTAAGATTTGTCTCATTGAAAATCCATAAGTCTATGTTCAGAAATATGGATATCCTACAGCTGATGACGATGATTATGACAGGAAGCGTTTGGGGCGTTCATTAATTAGGTGAGGTTTTGTTCATGATTTTTGACACCCCTTACTCTACTCTTGCAGATATCCGCTGTTGAACAAATGGTGCCCTCTTTGTTTAACAGCGGATATCTGATGTGATGATGATTCTTACCAGAGGGACAAGTGAACTGGTGGGCCACGATGCCGAGGTTGGAGGGGCCGGAGTCGAGGCACCAGAAGTACTTCTTGCAGTCTCGCGGGTGCTGGAAGAATCCTTCGTCTACGCACTTGAAGTCTGTAGACACATACATAATTCTTTAAGTATAGTTTATTGTATCCAAGGTATCGTAATTTCTCTTTTATCGTAAATCTTCAACGGGGCAGCAACATGGAAACCAGCATTTTCGGAACTTTATGGTATGGATTGCGACTACGAATGGGAGGTGTTAACGAGGTGTATTTTAGTTTTCGTTGACACTTGTTGTTGCTGAAATGACAGAAAACCCAAAAAAAAATGAATTTCTCGTGTTAATAAATAAAAAAATTAAAAAAATAATTGCTCTGGTGTCAGAGATTTCGTTAAGCCGCCCGTAGGCCTCTGACGTGGCAAAACGGTTAAAATAACCGGGACCTGCAATTTAACGTGCCATCCGAGCTACGGTACTGTTTAATAGTAAATATCACCTGCGGTCACCTATCCGAAGACTGGCCGTGCTTAACTACGATAAATCGCTGACGAACACCTAGCCAAACTACGTTATGAGGTCTATTTGTCAGTGTTTTATTGCAGCAGCTTACCTGATCCTGGGTCGGGGGTGGTCGGTGGCTCCGGAGTGATGTTCCAGGCGGGCGTCGTGCTCGAAACAGCGCTCTTGCGTTTGTTGCTCCTATAGTAAAAAAGTAGGTTTTAAGTAAGTTAATTAAATAAATATTTTGGGACATCTTACACACGGCCTCTGACCCCAAACTAAGCAAAGCTTGTGATATGGCTGCCAGAGACTGATAAACTCCATATACTTATTTTTAAATACATACTTATATAGATAGTAACTAAATAACACCCAGACACAGAGCAAACACTTATGTTCATCACACAAATATTTGCCCTGGTGGGGATCTACTGAGTGGGGACTAACCACTGAGCCACCGAGGGAGTTAAATAGGACGTTTGTTCTTCCACGAGTAAAAGTACTCGAAATATTTCAAAAGTTCCTATTCCTAACTCTTTTACTCGAAACGTTTTAGTATGTAAGGAGCAGCAGCAGCTTATACACGCCAATTTTCTGGACAATGGAACCATAATTATATCGATATCTAATGAGGGAATAACCTCAAAATCGCAAAAAATAGCAGTTCCGTAGGCAAATGCTACACGCTCGATATTTATCGTGATATTTGGATCGTAATCCAGGAGTACGTTATTTATCGAGTGTATAGTATAGCGTATCGTGTATCGTGATACGGATCGCTGGATTTCTAGAAATCCAAAAATCCACGATCTGTATCAAGTATCACCGATAAATATCGAGCGTCTTGTCTCTAATCGATATTTATTATATTATTCTCACAGCGATTCTCCACTGGACCAACTCCAGCAGATGTTCAAAGCAAGCATCGGGCATGCGAAAATAATTATTACAGTCATCCATTTCTTGGTATTCGCTTAATAATATGATTTAATAAATAAAGATGTGTATATTTTTCTCTGAAACCAATATTTTTTCCGTTTATACGACGTCTGTTCAATGCTATCGCTAATACAATAGCAATGCAAGCTTTATTTACATTGTTACTCATAGCTTTATTTATACTGTAATATGAAGCGTATTAGTGTACACAATGAAATTTACCGTTGTACTGACGCGTACAATTCATATCGTATGTGTAGTATACCAAAATATTACTAGATAAAATAATATCACGATAAATAACGAGCGTGCAGCATTCGCCATACATTTTGTCGAGACTCTATATAAAAAGCTAATAAGGAATAGCTCGCTAGTAAGGATAACGTGGATGACATTGATTCATGCGAACTATTCGTATTATGTACGCGGTTAAAGTCGTTTATACCATTTTTGACGAAAAATAATATAATTGTTATCGAAAGTCATGCACTTACTTTGTAGTAGGTTTCTGCGTTGTAGTGGTGGTGGTAGAGGTAGATTTTGGTCGGTTCCTGCGTCGGCCGCCGCTTGATTTGCTCGCCGGCTTCGAAGTCTTCACGGCTACTGCGTTGTCAGTGGTTCTGCAATAAACATAATAATAATTTATATTTTAGACGATTATAATTAAAGTGTTCAGTTCAACATCCAGAATAAAATAAAATAAAAAATCGAATCGAAAGAGAGCGCATTGAACATTGTAGTGTTAAAGTATGTCTTTTAGATGATTGAAGATTACAAAAAGTGTGGCAAGTATGTCGTCCGTCACCTTCTGAGATGTAGACGAATTTCCAAATGGCTATAACAAAACAAATCATTTGCGATTTGTGTAAAAGATGGCAAAAAGTATGAGGTAGAAAAGATCAGACGGTCACGGATTAAATCTTTTTGTTACTGAGCATCACACGTACACAATTATATTTACTTGCTTGCCTGATTTTTAGCGTTATAAATGGCCCACACAAGTTAGAGCCAACACAATTTCCGACCTAACTATTCTAGAAAGATCTTGTATACTGCACTGCGCTCTTTACTCTGATCGCTATCTGACCTGTGTGATCTCTTGGTTGTGAATGAAAGAGTATTGGTGTAGAGATAGTCTAATACTCTAGAGTATTGGTGCAGAAAATCCTAATACATTAAATCGTACCCAAGTTTGGCGATGTAAGCTTCCTTGGCAGCTTCGATGAGCGGGTAGGGCTTCTCGTGACACGTACCGCGGAAATCGTCGTTGTCGATCGACCAGAACATAATACCTGGGAACCAAAACAGGGCATTATAAACACATCATTTATTTAAAAAACCAGCTGGATTACTACGCTGGTTTTGATATGACCCTATTGGTAGGTATACTAGAGTAGGGCTAAGTTTAAAAAAGCCTCTCAACCCCCAAAGCCCATCTCAGCAACGTATTTTTCCTTCTTTCTCACAATGTAGACGACTTCGCAACCCTCTCACTGGTTCCCGTGGAAGGCCACCGAACCCATAGCATCTGGGTCAGGAAGCTTCACAATATCAATGAACAACATAACAATAAAATCTACCCACCTCCAAGTCTAATCCCAGCAACGTATTTTCCACTCTCCCTACTTCCTCACAATATCCATATCATCGTATCCCATCCACACATTCTTGATTCTATGGCTTCAGGTTCGTTTATACTAATAATAATTTCCAATGAACATAAACAATAGAATAAAGTCTTTAAAAACCACCTCCAAGTCCATTATGGAAGGCAATAAATCCCACGACACAGGAATTCTCCTAGTGTGGGATTTAGGGTTCACCTAAAAATATGTACAGTCCACGGACTCAATGTATGTTGCATAATAATTTTAATTATTAGGTGTATGTATACTATATAACTACCTATTTCTGTATATACCTAGCCATAAGAAAAGTCAAATAAATTTATTTATGTATTTCTAGCGACATATTTTGATGTACATATCGACATCTCTCTACGTTCTCAGCAACTTATGTATAACTACTCTCTTCTTCCTCATAATATCTACCTGACCGTATCTTATACCGCTGGTCCTTGCGGAAGGTCACCAGTCACATAAAATCAGGATTGGGATGCATCACAAATTCACAACATACAACATAGCAACATGACATTTACCTCAAAGTCATTTCTCAGCAATGTATTTTACCTTTTTCTTCACAATGTCGACGTCATCGTAACTCACCCCCTGGTTTGCGCGAAAATCTACTAGCTCCATCGCCATGAACTGCATTACGATATCGATAAACAACAAGAATATGATATTGTTTCTGAAACCCACCTCCAAGTCCGTTTTCAGCGACGTATTCTCCCTTCTTCTTCACAATATCCACATCATCGTATCCCACCCACTGGTTCCCGCGGAAGGCAACCGGTCCCATGGCGTCAGGGTTGGGATGCATCACGGTCCATTCTTCCTCCTCTTCTTCTTCATACTCTTCTGAGTCTTCGTCGGAGGCGCTGCGTTTCTTGTTGGGTTTCGATTTGAGAGCGTCGCAAATCTGGAAGGAATTACAGTTTAGTTTTACTAATCTTGCAGTAATAGTTGCAGAAAAAATCTTCGACTCTTCGTTGTTGTATAAGCATTTGATATTCTACAGCTCAACATAGGCCTACCTTCGTCAACCATTAAATATATGGCTATTGGGCCGTACCTATCATGAATGATGTGTTCATTCATATGAACCAAAAAATTCTTTCTAGATTTGTGTCGGTATGTTTTTTTTTATTCCTTGCAGGTTTGCGTTTGACTACATACTGCCTGATGTTGAGCAGATATGCGGTCTAGGATGTAGCACGCTTACCTAAAAGATACCTATTTACTCGGGATTTGAAGACACCCACGTTGTACTTTAGCGGGAAGACAGACCCAGGCAAAGCGTTTATGTATGTAAATGCATAACCATATTTTCTTTCGCCAGGCAGTGGCATAAACATCTGCCTATTAGGGAACTTACTAATAATATTTTCTCTAGAAAGGTTATATTGTCCTGCGTATTGTTAGAGCTTTACGTAGGATTAGGTTATGGGTAGGGTAGGCCTTGCATCAGCGTTGAACAGAGTGTAAAAGCGTTGGTATGCCGGGATTGTACGTTCCGGTAGGGTACTCTATAGTTGCATTATCGGTGCCGTTTCTACACTTACCCCATAGTACGCCAAGTATCCCTTTTCCTTGGCCTCGTCGTCCTGTTCCCCTGGTCCGTCTGCAGGGGATTCTATCTCCACAGCATCAGCATTCAAAAGAGTGTAAAACGGCCGTATGTCGGGATACCAAGGACCAGTTTGTTATCATTACATTTTGCTTCGTTAATATACTAACCTCATAGAAAACCAAGCATTGGTCCGTTTGCTAAGGATCCTATCTCCACTGCATCAGCATTGAACAGAACGTAAGAGCGGCCGTACTTCGGAATACCAAGGAACAGTTTATTATCATTAGGTACCTACATTTTGCGTCATTTATATACCAACCTCATAATAAGCCAAGTATCCCTTTTCCCTGGTCGCGTCTCCCTGTTCCCCTGGGCCGTCCGCTGGGGATCCGATCTCTACTGCGTCAGCGTTGAACAGAGTGTAAGAACGGCCGTACGTTGGGATACCGAGAACCAATTTGTTAGCGTCTGCGCCGTTTTCTAAGTAGAACTTGATTGTGTAATCCTGAAAAAGGACCGTTAATTTTTGTGAACAATTCATAAAATTGTTGTTAGCGCAGGACTTGAAACTGTAGGTATTGACTGCATCGCAGTTCGAGTTTCTTTCTCATGTATCCCAAAATTGACAAATATTCTTGAAATACCAAGGATGGAATCACTATAAATAATTTCAAAGAACTGGCAGTCACGACAACAATAAATATGTTACTACTATTAATATTAAAATAATTTATTCGAGTAAATGGATCAGCTGCTTCATGAGATTGTAACACTGGTAAAAAAATCAAAGGATGTCTAAAGCTCCGTAATCAATTGTTCATGGCATGCTTTCAAAACCGTGCCGTCTGGAAATCTAGACTTGACTCATTTCACGACTGTGTCAAGGTAGCCAGTTCCAATGAAATCAATACGATGCAAACATGATTTGCTTTTATAAATAAAATCTAAGTCTAATCAACGTAGTATGTAAGGTACATCACAGTAGATAGGTTCAATAAATATGTGGAGTAGCAAATAGAAGAAGCACGAAGACAAATTTTGAAACTGAAATTTTCTTAAAATACGCATTAAGGTGAAACTAGTTGACGGCACGAACGCAGGCTTGGCGTAGCTTAAATAAATCATATTTCAGCTGTATTGTCTGAAGAAGAGATATATTCGATGATAAACAGTAGATATAGTGCGTGTGCACCCATTGCAATATATTTTGTTGTTATTTGTTTTAAAATATCGATAATTATTACCTATCACATGTGTATACCACAAAAGGCTTTTCTGCAACTAACTACTATTATAACAACTATTTTGAGAGCATCAGTGAAAATGTGAACAGAACTCACTCTAAAGTAGTGCCGCGAGTGGCATTTACAACTAGGCGCCACCGTATCTTCCGGGCCACGCCAGCTAACTGGAAGGCTAACCCTGTCAGGGTTATTTTAAAAAGCAACTGACATTTATAATCTGTTAAAATAACAGGATCTTACAATTTAATTATCCGAGCCACGGTAATTAGTCGTTAGCGGTACCTGCGATGCACCCATCTGAGCAAGGTTGACCTGACCTTGCTGAACGTTCTTCACTTCGATGATCGCTAACGAACACCTAGTCAAACTACCCTATGAGCGCTACGAGCTATGAGCGAATAATATAATAAATGAATAACGTACAATATTCAATTCAGTGTCAACGCTGTATTCATTAGGCTCTTCTATAGGATATAAAGGTGCGTGGTGGTTCACCGCCGGCTCGAAGGCTGAGTGGTAGTCGTACGTGAGCAGGTTCATCCAGTCCAGATATCTGGAAAAAATAGAGTAACGGTGTAGAAAGAAAGTATGAAGATCGGTATTCAAATAAAGACTTACACGTAGATAGATATTACAAAATCGTGCAGAGTGCGAGTTCTTTCCAATCGAAGAACTATCCTCCCGTGGATACATTATATACCTAATATTATAATAACGCCGATTTTTTTTACAAAAGCATAACAGTTCACATTTAAGTCAATTAAATACGACTATCCTAAAAGAACGAAAAACATCAACTAACAAATAAAAAACAGAATTTTAAAATCGATATACCTAAAAAAAGTTACGTTACCTAACACTAATAAAATACAGTAAAATCAAAACCCTCTTCGTCTTTTTATCAAAATATTTTACTACAACACTCAGACCAAATAAAAAAATCAAGAAATAATGTTGTGAACAAACAAGTGAGGCCGACCAAAACTACGCCTCGCCGTGTACAGACAATTTACACACACATCAACGTACAAGGAAACTACGCCTTGGCTTGACAGTCGAACTATGGTGGTGCAACAGCGACGCACTCACACACGTTTAAAATACCGGCTTCACTTGACTGTTCAACGACGTTCCCTCTTGATTTTTTTATTTACTCTGAGCTACAACAGTGCCTGTGAAAAAGATCGTCGCAAGCACAGAACGCAATGTACAGAAGCCTTGTAAATCAATCTAAAGTAGTTATCAAGTCAATAATTAACTCAAAAGTGTTTTTAATTTCGATTAATTTCCCACCATTCTGTACCTACATTAATAATTTTAAAATAATAGCTCACTACCCGATCATTAACTCGGACATATAGACAATAATAATAATGGACATGCCAGTAGGTACATCTTCAAAGGTCAAGGCAATTGCCGTCTGTTTTCGGTTGATAAATTGACGATATCAGTTAATTGGTCTACGCTTTCCGGGTATTGTAGAGTACAACTCAGAAGATGCTTAATCGTTTCTTATTCGATTTATTAATGCAGTAGACAAGTTCCCATAAGCTAAGTAGAATTAATATGATATGATATTCCATAATATCAATCGGAAAGGAGATCAGCAAGTTAAAATGGCAGTGAACAACTGGGCAGGGTACAAAGTTCGACGTTTGTCCAATGAGGCCGTAAAGTTCTCTAATGGAGACCACATACCAGCAAGAACAGCGTAAGACGTCCACCGTCTTGGTAGACTCATGATATAATTAAGACATCAGGAACGCACTGGATGCAGGTATCTTCAAGTCGGCCAGGAAAATCCATAGGGGAGGCCTATATGCAGGGATTGACATTACAATTTTGAAACAAAATACGCGCCCACTTAAAAACTGCCCCATTTTTTATAAGTTCGTATAAGACGGGTGGCTAGCCCTAGTGTATTTTCTTTAGTTGGTTAAAAATGCCGAGACTAGAGTACCATTGTCTAGACTTTACCTGCCTCATAATACACGAGTGTCGAGTACTGCAAATGTGTAACAAATTACAACACATTTCTTAATTTCCGTTCCTCTCGCTGCAACTTGTCGAGATTATGAAGTAAACAGAGCGCGGAGGTGTCATTAGAACAGAGTTCTTAGAAACAAGGATATACTCTTTTATTTTGCTGTACATAATATGTACTGTTATTTATTGTGCTAATGGTAGCTTTAGCCAGGTGTATCTTTCATATCGCCGGTCAGTCTTCGACTGAAAGGGGCATTTAGTAATGAACGCTAACATGATTACAGGATTATCTATTAGGATGACACGATAAATTGTAGTTCTTGGTTGTTTTACTCGTTCAGTCAGAGCCTTCAGGTGGCTTTGAAACTTTAACATCAAGGCTAGCCAGCCGGTCTATCTATGCTAACTCTCTTATTACCTATGTAGGTAATTTTGACAGCGTGATAGGTAGCTTCGCTGTCTATTTAATTTAAATAGACGTAGTGTTCGTCTAATTATGCCCAAATGCTTTGTCCAAATTAAAAATTGCACCGTAAACAGAAATGCAACAAAGTTTCAAATGTTAAGGTTGTTTTGATTCCAATGAGATTGCAAACGATTTTAAGATTTGGTTTTTCACAGCGCCTCGTAAAGATTCATATACATCATGCCATTTCTAGTACCCGGTAGATCCTCTTATTTTTTATTGCTAAATTATTTTTATTTTAATTAGATTTCGTTTCTAAATTATTTATTTTAATGTGATAGTACAGTTTTAATTTGCTCTTTTTTAAAAAGAAGATTTAAAATAAAAGATTGAATCAAAACAAAACTACAAAAATCTGCGTTGCAAGCATCTCTCTCGTGCCGTAATCAAAACATTAATTAAGTAATTCGACCTTGAGTGGGCAAATTAGGCAACTTTCGATGTTGCTGATAGGCGAGCATACATGCCATTGCCCAATTGTATTAGCATTAAGCATGTCAACGCATGGTATCTCCAATGAGTTGTGTGTGTCACATAGGCACTCGAGAAGATGGATTTAGATAGCCTTGCCAAATACATCAGCTGTGTGTATAGTGTGTGTGTGAACCGGTTTATAAGAATTTTAAGCGTGAGCGCCAGGTGTTAGATTTGATGCAAAATGTTACGGTATAAACGGAAGATAACAGTTCAAAGGTGCAACAATATCAATTTTTATGTGACTTAGAAGAGTTCATTTGTCATCCCTACAGCCTTGGCCAAATGTATTAGGCACCTCTAAAAAATCAAAATGCATGTTTACTACTTAACCAATAACTGAGTGCTTATCTTAAATGACTTACCGTAGTGAAAATACAGGGTGCCTAATACTTTTGGCCAAGGTTGTATGGTATAAAAGTTTACATACCGAGGTGAATCAGCAAAATAGGGGACTGACGAGGAGACACTCCGCTACGTTGCTTTATTTCAGCTCTTTTGTGCAAAAGATTTCATACTGGGCATACAACCACAAACATCACAAAGAAAGAAAGAAGCCTCAATCTGTGTTTCTATCTAGTCATCTCGACCTAGTTTACGTGCCTTGATATACTACTATAATAAAATGTATTATAAATTAGTATAAGGTCGCTAAACATGCCTAAAACGTGAGGGGAACATAATTTATACAGACTCCACTTGTAGCGTGTAGGTATGATAAAGTTAATGGAAACGCCAAGAGGCACGCTAAACTACGGGACATCTTATAACCCAGCAGTTCTAAAAAGAAGGCTTATCATCATTCGAACAATACGAAAGCATTGAACAACTTACTGGTTCAGAGTCTTGACGTCAAATCCTTTCTGTATGTACTCGATTCCCGCGGGCACAGCCATGGTGAGCAGCAGCCTTGGTTTCCCGGTCTTCTCAGCTTCCCTCTCGAACTCCTCCCTCAGTTCCTTGACCAGCTTGGCGTAGTTTTCGCGATCTTTAGGCTTGCCTCCGTCGCGGAAGGCGGGGTATTCCCAGTCCAAATCCAAGCCATCGAAGCGGTTTTGTCTGAGGAACTGAAAGTGATTTGGATTTAGTAAAGTTTTTAGGTTTGCTAGCAATTGATTTACAACTTCTGACATGAAGGAGTTGCAGGCTCTTAGAATTTTTCTATAAAGTTTATTTAAAAAAAAATACTAAGTCTTCTATGTGTTAGTATACGAGTAAATAGTAGTTCTTAGCTAGAACCTGTACCAACCTACCTAAATTAAAAAAAAATAACTTACTAATCTATTTAGTCAAATAGGTTAGTTTATAAAATAAAAAATTCGCATTTAGCCATCCGTTTAGATGTAGAATATGCATATGCAAGCGAAAATTGAGTTTCAAAAGGTTTATAGATTTTGTGAAAAATACGAGAAAAAAAGCACTTACAATCCAATAATGACCAAGAAATTGCGCAATTTAATTACATTAAATATTAAAATTAATAATTCAAACTCATAGAGAACCCTTTTACGAATATATTTAAAAATATCTCACCTTGATAGCATTCCTTACGAACTCCTTTCTCTTCTCCCTGGAGGCAACCATGGGCGAGAACCGCGTGGAGCCTTCGTTCCAGCCGCCGATGGCGAGGAGAGTCTTCAGGTTCTTGTTGTACGTCTTCAGACCGGTGAACTTGGCGTAACCACCTGCAAATGAAGATACTCTTATATAAAAAAATATACACGTCGACTTGAATGCCTCCCCCGTTTAGACGGTTAAAACCAGAAAAAATTAACATTGACAGTGGAGCCCAACCTGGGACTTATATATTATTCGTTTTTTTTTTAATATCAACAGTTATGAGTACATATTATCTTTGTATCATATAAAAATTATTATTATAAATTATTTAATGCACATCATATTACAGAAAATTCAATATTGACATCAAAGTGGCGCCCAACATGGGACTAACCTTTTTCGATAACTCGATTTTATCAAAGGTTTTGACTGTGTTGTCCTTAGTGAAGCCATCGAAAGCGTTGATACGACTCATATTGAGTTAAACGCTGATCATTATTTCTAGACCAACATAAGAACCATTTCTTATGATGGTCTAGAAATAATGATCAGCGCCCAAAGAAATTTGTCAAAGGGTTTGTGAGTGTTGTCCTTTGTGAAGCCGCCGAAAGCGTAGATGAGATACTCACGTGCAGAAGTAGCGGTTGACGATTATAAATCGTTATCAAAGATGGCGCCCAACATGGGACTAGTTAACTACTGATGGCTGAAGATGTCAAAATTAATAGCGTAGCCCAACGTGGGACATACCTTTTTCGATGTCCTGATATTTATCAAAGGGTTTGAGCGTGTTGTCCTTGGTGAAGCCGCCGAAAGCGTAGATGAGATGTGTGCAGAGGTAGGGGTTGATGTTCTGTGGGTTGAAGCGCGCTGTACCGGGCCGGTACACCGACCAATTCGTGTAGTAGCACACCACGCGGGGCTCGCTTGATAGAGCTGCAAATAATGATTAATTAGTTGAATAAAAAATTAAGCATTTGTAAATAAAGTTGCACTCGCGTAATTTGACATTGATAAACGTAAAAAATCGCACGTGAACTCCCAAAAATTATAAGAAACGTTTATCGTAAAATTAGATACGCAAGTTTTGTAGTGTTTTTGTCAAATTAAGTGATTTAAAAACATGTGATTTAGGTGTATACGTTACGGTAATTATTGGCTATCAGCAATATTCGATTAATCATAAGTCTGCCTTGTTTATTTCAATAGCTACAATAAACAACACAATAACATTAGCAATTGACTGCCGTCCTCCCAAATATTTTGAGATCACCATCTGAGGCTAATAAATTCTGTTATATTTCAACAATGGTGACAAGTATGTCGTAAAACGAATCTAAAAGCTCATCGCAATTATACAGAAGGTTAAACAGAGATTGCATGAACATGATAAAATGTCTGTTGTCTGATATTGTCTGTTGGCACGGCGTGGTGGCCTAGAAAAGAATGAAATGGCTGTTTCTAATGCACCGGAAAATGGAGGAGAAAATTAAATTATCCTACGTTACAACGTTTTATCTGGAAAACAGTGAAGCGGTAAAGATTAATACCTATTTACTATTGATGTTTTTTGATTTAAACTAATATTACCAGCTGGCGTAGCTTAGGATAGGACATCCACCCACAAGGTGGACCGATGTGCTCATTAAAACCGTAGAATTGCGCTGGATGCAAGCTAACTTAAATCCGGTCTTATTGATGATTCATTGGGGAGGCCTATGTCTAGCAGTGGACGTTTTATGCCTGATGGATTTAGGAATTAATGCTAGAATTGAGTATAAACTGGGTCCTTTGAAGGCCTGCGAAAATCAACAGATAACAAGTGTTAATTCGGATTTTAAAAATACAGATTGTATGTATGTAAAAGGATTACTGGATGTTTTGAATGAAAAGTTCAACATGAGGGCTCATGAAATAATTTCAAATGACCTAATGTGGTTCATTATGTAATACCTTATGTGGTTCACTTCTGTCTTCTGATTTGCTACGTTCAACGGGGAGATCCTGTTAAACGTAGAAAAATCAGATAGATATGTTACCTACTACCAACTACTTGGTAATATTTTTACGGCACTGTATGAAAGGAAGAATAAATGAATTTTATAAATTTTTGTTACCTAAAATGTATTAATAGCCATGTCCAGAGTAAAATGCATTTAAGAGTTTAGTACAAAATGTTTACAAGCATGAGTATTGTGATGCTATTGTGATTACTTATCTACCGATAAAATTGAGTAGGAATGTTTATTTTTTTGTGGACATTTTAATTAGTTCTTAGCATGACAGATGACTAAAACAACTAATCAATTACATCCTTTAAAAACTACAAAAACAAAACTCCTCATCTCTATTAGTTTGGGATCGCGTAGGTGAGTGATGAATGAGTAGAGTTAAATTTTGGTCATATCTGCGCGACCAATAACGACTGCAGTCCTTCGCGGCAGATCTCCTATATTCTGTGTGAATCTTAATACAGAATATTCTTATTCTTACTTTACTTTCCTAGCATGTGGTCTAGAGAATATGCAACAAACGCTGATCCCCGTTTCACCTGATAGTGAGTGTTGGAGAAGTCAAAGATGAAGCGCAAGATAGAATGTTTTATCTGAGCTTTCTCCATAACGTGAGCCTGCTGCCTAGTTTAATGGTGTCATAGGTCAGTTTTTTTATTAATTTGATCGTCAGAAACTTCTATATTTTTTTTACCGATGGACACAGTTCCACAACAGTTCCTTATTTTTACCTTCTGTCAAAAAAAACATCGATGAAGTTCTGCACTCGCCGAATTTGCCAAATATTAACACCTTTTTTGAACAAGTTTAGGGTTAATCCCCGAAAAACCCTTCCAAAATTTTAACTTTTGTCTCTGTTCTGTGGTACTCACAATCTATAGGTATCTCACTCACTCATCAAAATTACCTACGTGTAATGAAATATTTTTATCTGTATTTTTTAGTTTTTTTTATCGTATTGCAGTCGCTTTGGTCGTGCAAGTGTGACTACAGTTTAAGAGGTAGCTCAATGTCTAGAAGCATCAGAGGTCACCGGCATTCCGTGGGCCGTCGTGGGAGTATACACTATTGTTTACATTTGGCCCTCTCATGTCTCTAATTTGTATATTGTGTAGATGGTAAAGTAGGTAATTGAGGTTTATGTGGTATCGTAAAGCGTTACCATTGCGGTCAATGAAAAACTTATTTGGTTATTTGTGTTTGTAGTTTGTATATTTTTGTACGTTTTATTAGATAAACTCTATTTTTATGCTTCTTATTTTTTAAGTAGGTAAGCTAAAACTATTCGTATATTTACTAAATAATAACTCATGATAAAAATAAAATCCACCATCAGCATGAAAGCTCGGGTTTTTTCGATATGTCTCAAGATTATTTAAATAAACATGTGTTAATATTTTAATCATATGAAAAATTGACTTACCTGGTGTGGCTAAACTGATAACTCCTAATATTAACGACAGCCATATCGTGATATCCTGCAACAAAAAAAAACAGTCATCAGACACACGAAAGTAGTCAGAAAACAAAGTTATGAAAAATTCAGTACAAAAAAAAATGTTTGAAAATACGATTTTATGAAACATCTTTTGTACAGCAACATATACCAAGCTTTATATAGCATATTTGTTTATTTTCCATCAATATGTTTAGGAAATAAAAAATGCCAAGTCGATGTTTTTTCCTCATCGAGAGATTTTGGCACCGCAGGTCAGCGGATTTACCATAATACGAGTATATGAATACAGAATACATATATACAGAAAGCAACAAAAATAAGAGATACAATACATAAACAACAAAACAAATCATAAAACCCAAGAAAAAAACAACAGTATTACACCTAATATCCCTGTCACAAAACTGATCCCAACTCAGCGTAATGCTGGTTGCGCTTACGAGCAACCAGCGCTGGTATTCCGTTGGAACCAGCCAAATATGTATGTATTGTAGTAGTTTAATTAAATGTTAAAGTTTATGTCTAATGCAAGGTTTTCTGCGCTTTTCCTCTTGTTTTTCTCATGGTTTATATTTTGAAATTCACTAATGAAGCGCATTGTACTGTACAATTAGGTGTTTTCAAAATATTTGTTCGGGTTATAATAATGATAATTCACCAAGTTGGTGCGTTACGCTCGCGATGTAATTCATGTCATAATATTAAGTCATTATCGTGCAGACAGTAATATTGTCATCATGACGGTAAACATTTACTCACAAAATACATTATACACACAATTTATTGTGCAAAATTAAATTACGTATAATAAAAATTATACAACTACATAATTAAATAAAGCCCAGATTCATCGTAATTTCATAGTTTATCAATACGATCACGAAGATTGTGTGCAGTGGCGAGACCGTTATTAGGGTTCCGTACCCAAAGGGTAAAAACAGGACCCTATTAATAAGCCTCCGATGTATGTCTGTCACCAGGCTGTATCTCATGAATCATGATAGCTAGAGAGCTAAACTTAGAACAGGTGATGTATTTCTGTTGCCGCTATAACACAAATAACTAAAACAAAATAAAATAAATATTTAAGGGGGTTCCATACAATAAACATGAATTTTTTTAGCCATTCTTCGCTCGATATTAATAACGGTAACAGGTAAACGCTTGAAATATTCTTAGAATATTTAGTTGTATATTTATATCAAAAATAAATAATTACATAAATAATTAAAATAAAATGTACAATGTGTTTGTCTACTGGTGTTGGAGCCTTAAATGATGACATCGATGGCAAATTTTGAACAACTTTTACTATGATACCAACTCTGAAAACGTAAAAAAAAACTGCTGTTCCATACGATTTTTTATAGACTTTCGACAAAAAGTATGGAATACTGTTTATTTGCGTTTTCAGAGTTGTCCCCACAGTAAAATTTATTCAAAATTTGCCATATATGTCACCGCTTAAGGCTCCGACACCGGTAGACAAACACATTGTATTAGGGGGGGTCCTATATGGTACGGAATCTTTCGCCCGCGAGTTCGACTCGCACTTTGCCCATTATTAAGTTATCTAACAGGTGCTTGAGTTGTTGCCTCACGCTTACCTGGTGTTACCTCATGGATAAGTATGCAATAAATCAGGCAGATGTAAACTTTATAGCCCGAATAACTCAGCAGTGTGCCTTTATCGAACTATTTATGTACATTTTGCTATCTAGGCCCGGTAGTTAGTTAAGTGTTTGTCTTTTTAAAATCCATGTAAGCTTATGAAATGAACAAGTGATTAAAATATTTAAACAGTTATACAATAGAACTTATAATGTAAGGTATCATTTGAGACATCATAGCGCTCTTTTTATCAATTCCCTATCATAATAAATATTTTCGATTTGAATGCGGAAGTATTAATCGACTTATAAACATACCATCCATCATACACTCCTTTGCATTACGCAATTGGGCAAAAAGACACTGCTTTTTAGGGTTCCGTACCTCAAACGGAAAAAACGGAACCCTTAGTGGATCACTTTGTTGTCCGTCTGTCTGTCTGTGTGTATATCAAAACCCTTTACCTCGGGAACGCGTAAAGATATCGAGTTGAAATTTAAACTGTATATGTATATCTATAGTTTCTTGCAGTTGTGTAAAAAAAACTTCTTAGTTATCGTTTAAAAAAGTTAGAGCCGTTTATGTCGTAAAAAACCGCATATTTTGCACTCACAAAAATCAAAACCTACAGGGTACTTCACGTTGACATAGAACTTTGAAATTTGGCGAGAAGTATTGTCTCAGAGTACACATATAGGAATAAATCTGAAAACTGTACGTTTTTATTTACTGTACTGTATCAGCCTTTTTAATAGTCCACTGCAGGACTTAGGCCTACCCACGTAGGGTGATTGGGCCATATCCACCACGCTGGCCCAGTGCGGGTTGGTGGATACGCATACGCCATCGAATTTCTTCTACGGACGTATGCAGGTTGCCTTACGATGTTTTCCTTCACCGAAAAGCCAGTGGTGTGAAATTCCGTACATAAATTCCAAAGAACTCATTGGTACGGGACCGGGGATTTGGACCCACGACCTCACGATTGTAAGGCGGGTGTCACTACCTCGTGACCACCACAGCTTGTACATGTCATTGAAGCCATGGTGGCTTAGGAAGCCGTAGTGGCATTTTTATTTAAATCACAAGAAATAGGGCCTCAAAATTCACAAAAAATGGGTTTAAAATTCAAAGTAAGTAAATCGTATCATGTAAGGTATCATATAAAAGAGATATATTAGCACAAGCTACAACAGGTTTTTAATAATTTTAACAACGTGTTTTTATGGAACCCTCGATCGGCGAGCCTGACTCGCACTTGTCCGGTTTTTTTCTAGAGCTAGCTCCTCAAATAGTAAGTGTAACAGGAAACGCAGCAGACATGCCCTAAACCGTAGCCAATCAGCCTGAATAATGTTCATTATAGAGGTACCGTACCCTCATTGTGAGCGTAACGGAGCGGTCATAGCTACGTTGGTCATAGCTCGGCATGCCTTGCATATTCATAGGGCCAAATAGGTCGCTTGCGTTACGGTAACTGTATGGCCAAAGAAGACAGCATAAAAATAGATTGCGCATACGCATGAAGGATGAATGGAAATGAAATGATATTAATTCGAAAAAAATTAACACTATATTATTGGTAACCAATTAGCATACTTTTAGAGGTTTATTATGTACATCAAAACGAACAACTTTTTTCCAACAACTTTTATCAAAACTCAAAAAATCAAATGCTGTTCCATAGAAAATATCATTCAGCCTCGACAAAACGTATGGAACAGCTGTTTTTTATTTAGATTTGACATAAGTCACAGAGCAAAAGTTGTTAGTTTTGATGTACAGAATAAGCCCCTAAAAGGGTGCTAATTGATTACCAGTTACCCTGTATACCAACTTGAAGAAATTGTGTATTAGTATTAGAGCCTTTTGCGTTTTGTGCGACTCTTTTCTGAATTTCTGCATTATATGAGCCAACACTGTGGCTCTTTTACTTAAGTACAGCGTACAAAATATATTTTTTGCAAATAGGACAAAGCAGAAAATAATAAAAAATAATCTGACTGGAAAGTGATCTAATTGAAGCTAGTCTTTCCGTGATCGACGTTTTTTGTGTTGCGACATTTTGTGTTCCTTGTGTAATTACTAACTGAATGCGAAACATCACAATGGAAATGGCAACAGGTTTGATTCAAAAACATAATAAGAAAAAAATAACCTGTACCTAGCTTTTGTCTAAAGTTCAGCATTCCAGTATGTACAAACTGTCATATTTCATAACAAAAGATATAATTAACGGTCGGTCTGCGTTGAGGGCAACGATCGTCCATTTGCCATACAAAAGACTTCAACGCGCTACTCCACTAACATGGATGTATAATTAGCTTTAAAAAAGTTGTGTTCGAAAAATAAACTCCGTTTTGATAGGCTCGATGATGTCATCTTCCATCTTGGGAAACTGGCCAATGCTAGAGAAGAATAGGTCAGATGTCGTCATTGATTTTATATCTAACATTTTTAAAACGAGCAATTATTGTTTTTTTGTTTGTCAAAAATTCGTAACTCGAAAACGGATTCAATGATTTTAATGCAATTTGGTATTAAGATAAAGTTTTTAATTTTGAATTTATATATAACCGAAGCCATGATATATATTTTGAAACTTACGCTGTCGTATTAAGTAGTTTCTATGTTTTTTTTATTTTATATAATGACAATACTACACTACTACTACATAGAAAGCAATTGGATCATCCACAGACCCTTGAAGGTCTAAAGATAATCCAAGTGCTCAAGCCCACTGCCAGTTGGCAGCGTGCCCAGCATGCTAGCAGCATTGCCACGTTGAATGGCAATGCTTATACGTTGAGCCAAATAAACACCAGCATTTTGGTCACGCGTCGCGTCCACCAGACGCTCAGAAAGACTTTTGAAAACAAGATGAGCTCCCGGCCCCCACGGAACCAAAGTCTCAACTCCAAATGGCTCAAATATGTACCCACTCCCGAGGTTAGCATATTTGCGCCGCTTGTGCTGCTCAGCCGAATTGGCCGCCGCTCCAGCCCTCACTACTCTGAGTCTCAGGAAGATGTGACGGTGCCAAAGTATCGACGCAAGTTGCGTCCCATACTAAGGGCCGTCCACACTTCCATGGGACCAGCGTCATGCCGTCAGGCCTTTTGCCATCACCACGCGCCAACCCACTCGGTTCGAGTACGGCTGCGATATTGGCGGTGACAAAAACCCTGCGTATGACATCGTTAAGGCTGGCGTGGCGTCCAATCCGACCAGCGCTTCTTGAGCAAGAGAGACCGTGGTGACCGAGCTGGTCAACTGCAGTACCACACTGACAGCGATGGGCTTCAGAACACCTTGCACCCAAGCGTAAGCTGACAGCTAGACGAAATGCAGTTGGGTCTAAAAGGTTACCAGTATTGAAAGAGGGCAATGCTTGCAACCAAAGACCGGACTCCCATACAGAGACTGCAAGGATACGAGCGCGATCCGCGACGCTAGGACACGTGTCTAGAAGAGATTTCCGTGCTAGTTCGCAGATCGGCTGATCCCACAGTCTCTGCGACGATAAAGTCTTTGGAAGCTCGGTATTTGGGCAAGCGACCCTCCAAGCATTCGTTGCCTCATTCAAATGAGCTACATCTACGCCAGAATGGCCTAAAGAAGGTGCGAGGATTTTTTCAATCAAGTTCTGAGTACTATGAATGGAGGACAAGAAAGCTGGTAAAGCAACACTTGAAATTTGGCGGACCCCTAACCCTCCAAGCCTAACAGGCAAGGAGGCTTGTAGCCACGCCCTTTCACTCATGTCAATATTCAAAACCGATACTAGGGACTGCTTTACAACATCGTCTAAGCTCAAAAGGAGCTCATTGTGTTTCCACAATGGACTACATCGTAAAGCGTACATAAATTTTGGAACAAACAGACAACATCTAATAATGGTAAAAGCCATGTGGGCGTTAATTTTGAGTAGCCTATCAGAGGCACTCAAAAAATTTTGAATTTTTTCTTGAACGAAAGGCGGAAAAGACTCATCTAATATCGGCGAACCTAGAAGGCGAAGAGAACACTTGTATACCGATTTGATGTTAGGTGCCAAATCATTAAATTTGTTAAGTATCAAATCTTTATCCGGACATGAGTCGCAAACGAAAAATTCGCATTTCGAAAAATTTAGCTCCAAACCAATTTGACAAAACTCGTCAATAAGAATTTCCAAATCACGTAGGACTGTGCTCGCATCGCCACCCAAAGTCCCGTCATCCAGATACCAAACGTTGAGTTTAGATTGGAGACGTTGAACAATTGGATGAATGGCCAGGCTGAAAATGGCTGGTCCGAGAGGGTCACCTTCTTGACAGCCAACGGAAGATAGCAAAACATCATTTTTGTAAATTAATTTAGTGGGTTTGCCGTAGCATTGCCAAAGAAAATTGAAAAGATCGGGAATTTTGTCTTTGACCTGTGCCAACAAGGCGTCTCGATTAACCGAATTGAAAGCATTTTTGACATCCACCTTAAGCAACACCTCTCCACAATTTTGACCGAGAAAAGTACGAAGCGAATGAACAGCAGCCTCACATCCACCCCGCGAACCAAAGCCAAGCTGTATTGGTTGAAAAAGGCTACTCAAAAGAGCAACCTTTTTTCCACAACCGGCTTTGGCTGCGAGACGACGATATGTGGTGCCAACAGCAATAGGTCTGATGCCACCATTTTTTTTGACAAGTGCGCATAGGTTAGCGCCATACAAGACTTCGATAACGTCATCATTGACCTGCCCAGATAACATGAGATTTGCCAAACCCGTTAATTCTCTCAAGAGAGACTCAGCCACCTCACCAGAGCTAAAAGATAGAAGATCTTTTAGATGTTGAGGCGAGAGACCATCTAGGCCTCCGGCTGAGCCGCTCCGAAAAGAAGAAACGGCCGCTGCAATCTCCTGAGCTGACACTTCAATGACAACGTCATCAGGGTGTGGTGGCTCAGGCAGGTGGAGACATGCTGCCGGCGGATGCTTGTCACGGAGTGACTGGACCGTATCGGGTGTGTGGGGAGCAATAGTGTCGCTGGAGAACAGGACTCGTGCGGCGCCTTTGATATCGCCATCACTAATTTTGCTCTCTACTATTTTAATGGTAACCGAATCGTCTGTTTTTTTTAGAATTTGGTTTATTCTGCCTTGTTGGCGGAATAATAATAATAAAATCTAAAGAGTTCTCTTCCAATGCGCTGTACTTTACGCAATTTTCCTTTACCCTAGTGGTAAGGGATTTTTTGTTTGTTGGGTCCGAATGTACGTAAAGCACAACGTAGGGAAAAGTCAAGAGGTGTTCCCAGGCGACTAAAGAATTTTTAGAAATAACATTCCGAATAGCAGCAGATAAACACTGCGCAACCGAAAAACGTGCACCACGCGGGATGCGTTTTAAAACAGGAAGAGAAAAAGCTAGATAATTTATTTATCTAGCTACACTTTGGTGGAGTCCCAGCATTACTTTCTATGTGTTATGGACAAGACTGGCACCATTTTACGCAACTGTTGGCTTCAGAAGGAACTTTTTGGAAAATCCTCTTCTCTCTAAGATCCACGTTCACAGTTATCGCGTATTCTACAGTAAGAGCGTCTTTTTGCATTTCAGCTCTATTGTGTACAACAATGAACAAAGCCTTGTGTAATAGCATAGGAAGTGTGTTCTTTGTCTGTCCGTATATGACATAGGCGGTTCAAGTTCTTCGGATCGTAGGTTTGTTAAATAAGTAGTCTTACCACATAATACGAGTAGATAGACAGTTAAGACTATCTATACATCTTTTATTTTATATACATCTATAGGTACATATAAATAAAATTGGAGTGTCTGTTTGTAATATTGAAATAACCGTTTTTAACTACATGCATATGAATATATATATATATACGGTACATACAACAAAATAACATTTTTTACAATTTTTGTCTGTCTGTCTGTTTGTTCCGGCTAAGCTCTGAAATGGCTGGACCGATTTTGACGGGACTTTTATTGGCAGGTAGCTGATGTAATAAGGAGTAACTTAGGCTACGTTAATCGACTGTTAGGCGAAACGAAGTTCGCCGGGTCAGCTAGTAGTAAATAAAGATAAGAAAAGAAACTAGATCTTAGAATTGATAAAACGAATCATTCTCAAAACAAAATGCAGTATTATATATTGTGACGTCACAAAATATCTATCAGTACAGGCCTTGAATTCATTACCTAAAATGAAAGATGACTAAGAAACCGATTGCCTAAGCGGCGATACCTAATCTTAAATTAGCTAAACATGATTGTTTCCACAAATCGAAATATCTAATCGAGTTTTTTTCAAATGACAATAAAAATATTTGCAATTTCACAGTTAAAGTTGTTTTGAAAGGTACGTTCAGTGACCTTAGTTTGGCTTACTGCCAGCGTCCCACGCATTTGATATGTAAATAAAAAACATACACAAGTGTGTACATCATTTCGAACAACTTTTACTTTAGTACCGACCCTAAATAGGCGGAAAAAAAATGTCGCAAGTAGTAAAGTCAAAAGCACATCGTTTTTCGCATTTCCAGGGTTGCTTTTATAGTAAGCGTTGTAATTACATTACAACATTACATTACAATTACATTTAAGAGTTGTAATTACAGTTTTGCTATCTAGTTAATACGGCACATGGACTAATTGATTTCGATTTATTAAAGTTCTTTATTAATCAGAAAAAGTAAAATTACGGAGTAGGCACGTCCAACTAGACACAGTTTAAAAAAATTATAAACAACAACATTATGCAAATAACGTTATCAGACTAACAGCATCTTCTAAAGTCTTTCAAAAACATTGGTTTAGTTTAGTTTATGCACTGGGCTGTGTGAAAATAAAACAAAGTATTTTAAGCAAGCAAGTTAGTTGTGACATAATGTAACACGTTTGTTATATGCAAGTTACTGTGCGCAGGCGCAGGTGCCGGAAAATTATGACGCAAGGGACTGATGTTAGGCCAAAACTCTGCTAAAACGGAGTGAAGCTAGACGCGGCTGGACAGAGCAGAGTAGCCGAGAGCTCATTGAAAAATTGACATATTTGTGTCTCGAATAACAAAACACAATTCCGTTTCATTCACGACAACGCGTGACGTTCTGGATAATTAATTAAACATAACGTTTATGCAGTGGACTTGCGATTTACAATGTTTCGCCTAGCTACACTTTGGTGGAGTCCCAGCATTAGTTGAGAGCGTTTAAAAATAGCTTAGTTTGAGCTAATGCGATGATTAAGTAATATGCCGACTGAATTGTTTTTTTGTATCAGTCATGGCTTGGCTATGACAACTAAATATTTTGTGAATTAAGTGATCAACAAAGTTGAGCAATCGATGATTTTTGATAGATAACTGCTAATCATGAACAGCTAACATTTAGAGCCCGATTAATTTTATCTAATAATATTTCTCAAAGTAAGTTACGAGAGCTTTCTGCCCCGCCTGAGGGAGCTTCCCCTTTTTGGGCAATGATGGGGCAAAACACTTCTAAGAAAAAAAATGCAGGGCTATCCACTTGCCCTACCACCTACTAAACTGAAAGGGATTGATTAAGACTATCATTATAAACAACTTTTGTTTTGGAGCCAACCCGGAGTTGCAGAATAAATAATCAGATGTTCCATATAAAACTGCAACTCGGAATCGATAAATGTATGAAACAACTGATTATTTTTGTCTACTTCCGAGCTGGCCCCATCGTAAAAGTTATTCATAACTAGCTTTTTCTCGAAGCTCCGCCCGCGTAATATTTTGATTTTTGTGCTATCCCAAGGGAACTTATTTCCAGTATAAAAAGTAAGTATCTTATGTCACTTTCCGTCTTTCAAACTATGTCCATGCACAAAAATCAAGTCAACCCGTTGCTCCATATCTGCGTGAAAGAGGAACAAACCAACAAACTTTTTGAATTTATAATATTAGTAAGGATGATAGTCTGAATTACCTTGTTTCGGCTTAGAACACACGTAGTAGCTCTGCGAACCCTGACTCTCACGAGGACTTGTGTATCGCAGAGACGATTCAATTGAAGATAGACTCACAAACGTTTTCAGTCATACATACACACACACACACACACACACACACACACACACACACACACACACACACACACACCGTGTAAAATACCTGCGTACTGCTAAGTCGTATTAGTCGTGAAATTACTCGTATACTTTGTTAAATATACCTACTAAATAACTGTAATCGGTTTTGGCCTTATTTTTAATTACTGTAGCTGTATCTAGATATTAAGTAACGCTGTTGATTACATGAAATAAATAAAATAAATTACTGGATAATCCTGTATATGTGGGGCTAAGTAGCACTCATAGCGTAGTTTGACGAGATGTTGCCTAGCGATCACCGAAGTTAAGCAATGTTCGGCACGGTCAGTTATCAGATGGGTGATAGCGGGTGGCGTTTACAAATAAGCGCTACTGTGACTCGGATGATACGTTAAATCGTGGATCTCGGTTGTTGTAACCATTAAGCTATGTCAGAGACCATGAGACGGCTAAAAATATCTGATCCTAGGGCCAGCCATCAGGCCTATACGAAGTTACTTAAGTGTTCTTAAGTAACATATTACGTACAATTTCTCTAATTAACATCAAGTGAGCTACAGTAAAATGCTAGTTGTCAATAAAGAACTCATGTACGAAGCGGCTCTCAATCGAAAGTATTTTTTACAGAAGAGCATTACTTCACGTAACTGTTCCCACAATTTCAAACAATATCGCACGGTAAATGATATAATTTCGTGTACTTTCTCACTAATTTGCTTTTCACGTGAATCTACGTTCTCTATGGAAGAACAAGTTTAACATAGAGTTATGTAAAGTAATTATGGTAATAAACTCTAGGTAATAATGATGGAACTAGACGACTTATGTTTTTAACAATTTTGTTTGGAAATAGTTGTCCTCGGCGAGAACAATGAAATGGTCATTTCATTATTCTATCATTTAGTGATCAAAATGAGTGAAATTATAGGATTCATCCGATGATTTTATCTTCAACTTTGGCTCGGCTTCAACTATCAGGTGATTTGATGGTCAAAATTAGACTTAAACGCATATGTGTAGTGTAAACGCGATAAACAAATAATTTTCAAAAAGAGCCCAAACGCGGGGTGGTTGCCAGTAGGTGTTGCAAAGTTCTATAGTCCACCTTCCGACTCCGTTATCAGATCCTCGGTACCATTTTGAAATTATCATGCTGGTGTAAGTATTGTCACTTCTATTGGTACAATAACTGGTCATAACAATAAAAAAATTGTAATGTAATATTGACTATTTGACTTGTAAAAAATGATGTTGTGAATAAATTACTACCTATATGACTATAGCCTCTTATTATCTCTCCTCTTATAGGGGCGATGTCATGAAATTGAACAATTTTTACTTTTTGACCAATTTAAAGTAGCAAAAAGGTCTTTCATTTATTTGGTCAAAATTGTTTGTTTGTAACATCGGTCGTCATCTTCGCGGTTACGACAATTATTCTGACAAATTTAAATAAAAAAAAATTAACATAGAAATATCATCGTATTTCTCATATACAGGGTTATTTCTAATCAATTAGCATCCTCTTAGGGGCTTATTCTGTACATCAAAACTAACAACTTTTGTTCTGCGACTTTTGTCAAAACTCAAAAAAAATCAGCTGTTCTATACATTTGGTCGCGGGTGAACGATATTCTTCTATGGAACACCAATTTTTTTTTAATTTTGACAAATCTCGCAGAACAAAAGTTGTTAGTTTTGATGTCCAGAATAAGCCCCTAAAGGATGTTAATAATAATAAAAGAAATAACCCTGTATAGAAAGTCAAATGAGCTTTTAAGTCAGCGTCAGCAGTTCATGCGCAAACTCAGCAAGTAAATCATGTAAAAATATGGCAACTCAAGTCCCATTCTACTGTGATCAACGAGCACCCAAGAACAGCTAATGTCGTAAGACATTCCTCCACACCACGCACCCAAGCCTCTTTGCATAAAGAATTCTCCACGCAACACCATCCAAACAAAAACCAACTTACAAAACCTTTGAATATTGACATGAGTGAAAGGGCGTGGCTACAAGCCTCCTTGCCTGTTAGGCTTGGAGGGTTAGGGGTCCGCCAAATTTCAAGTGTTGCTTTACCAGCTTTCTTGTCCTCCATTCATAGTACTCAGAACTTGATTGAAAAAATCCTCGCACCTTCTTTAGGCCATTCTGGCGTAGATGTAGCTCATTTGAATGAGGCAACGAATGCTTGGAGGGTCGCTTGCCCAAATACCGAGCTTCCAAAGACTTTATCGTCGCAGAGACTGTGGGATCGGCCGATCTGCGAACTAGCACGGAAATCTCTTCTAGACACGTGTCCTAGCGTCGCGGATCGCGCTCGTATCCTTGCAGTCTCTGTATGGGAGTCCGGTCTTTGGTTGCAAGCATTGCCCTCTTTCAATACTGGTAACCTTTTAGACCCAACTGCATTTCGTCTAGCTGTCAGCTTACGCTTGGGTGCAAGGTGTTGTGAAGCCCATCGCTGTCAGTGTGGTACTGCAGTTGACCAGCTCGGTCACCACGGTCTCTCTTGCTCAAGAAGCGCTGGTCGGATTGGACGCCACGCCAGCCTTAACGATGTCATACGCAGGGCTTTTGTCACCGCCAATATCGCAGCCGCACTCGAACCGAGTGGGTTGGCGCGTGGTGATGGCAAAAGGCCTGACGGCATGACGCTGGTCCCATGGAAGTGTGGACGGCCCTTAGTATGGGACGCAACTTGCGTCGATACTTTGGCACCGTCACATCTTCCTGAGACTCAGAGTAGGGCTGGAGCGGCGGCCAATTCGGCTGAGCAGCACAAGCGGCGCAAATATGCTAACCTCGGCAGTGGTTACATATTTGAGCCATTTGGAGTTGAGACTTTGGGTCCGTGGGGGCCGGGAGCTCATCTCGTTTTCAAAAGTCTTTCTGAGCGTCTGGTGGACGCGACGCGTGACCAAAATGCTGGTGTTTATTTGGCTCAACGTATAAGCATTGCCATTCAGCGTGGCAATGCTGCCAGCATGCTGGGCACGCTGCCAACTGGCAGTGGGCTTGAGCACTTGGACTATCTTTAGACCTTCAAGGGTCTGTGGATGATCCAATTGCTTTCTATGTAGTAGTAGTGTAGTATTGTCATTTATCAATAAAAAAAAATTGTTGACTGCGTGTAATAAAAAAAAAAAAAAAAAAAAAAAATTACTTAGAACATTTATCCACATACATACATTAGAATTAAAGAAAAAACCTGTTACGAGATCCCTAGCTAGTTATGGAGCAGTGGTTATTTGAGTGAGGTTATGTAATATATAGCGGGTTTGAATCCCAGCGGCATTCTCGCGACGAAAGTCGTTTCACTTTCTGTGCGCACGAGTGGCGATTGTCGTTTTGTTTCGATAGATCGGTCTGATAGTATTTCTTGTATTGTTGTTTACTTAGCCATTTTCTAGATTTAAAAATGATAACATTGATGCTCTATTTTTGGTAGTATTTATGTTTCAAACGAATAGTGCAGCTCGTTATTTAACCTAGCTTTTACGTTCTTCGATTATAAAGTTCAGCCATTTTTATTTTTTAAACAAGATAGGTACTAAATATTTAACCAATAGCAAGGTGCATTTAAATTAAAGTTAATCAACATAGTACATTCCTACATTACATTCTTTCTCACCAAATTAAAACAAAAATGTATTCAAAATAGATCTAATTAGGTAAAAAGTTTAAGAGAAGTTATTTTAGATTATTTTGTGATTATTGTGATTCTGTCTTTAACAAAATATGTATCATATTATTGTATTGTAAATACCGAAGGTTACATAATATACCTCTAAATGTTAAGCTTTAGCCAATGAAACTAAGCGTATGAATAAAGATTAATCGTGATTAGGTTTATAATCTATGTTGTAATTTATGTAATCATGGACGTAAATAAGGAATTCGTAACTTTACTTACCTTTAGAATTTGTGCTAAAGATACATTATAGAATTCTTACTACAAACAAGCACCGATAATACTAGTAAACTAAATAAGGCACCATAATGACTGCCAGTACAAACACTAACATCGGATTAAGTATTAACGCAGAGAAAAAACTGCACCAAAACTGGCCATACGGGTGCAGCTATTCAGAGTCCGGTTCTGTGGACGAATACCTCTTCCGTAATACTGATTTCTCTGTAAACATTTCCTAGCAGTTACTGTTGCGTCATGTAAGTGTGGAAGAAATGTAGGAATAAGCGTATTATAGGAATTACTGTCAGTGAGTCTTCAAATGTGTAACTTGTAGGAAGAAAAGTTGTCACTACGTTTCTTTGAAAAGTAGTCTGTAAAGTCAGTAAAAGTCTACTATAGACTCACAGGTATCTGGAACTCTGTGACTAGACTATTGCTAATTAGGTACACTAATGTAAAAAAACCGGACAAGTGCGAGTCAGGCTCGCACATCGAGGGTTCCGTACAAATTCAGAAAATTGCACAAAATTGGGAAGTAAGTTGTTAAAATCTCTATACTATATCATCGACGAAAATGTTTTCTTTTTTCACTTTTCTCGTCATCGAAAATAACACATTGTGTTGAATTTTGAACCCATATTTTGTGAATTTGGAAGCCCTATTTTTGTGATTTAAATGAAAATGTACAGTTTTCAGATTTATTCCTATATGTGTACTCTGAGACAATGCTTCTCGCGAAATTTCATAGTTCTATGTCAACGGGAAGTACCCTGTAGGTTTTGATTTTTGTGAGTGTCGAAATATGCGGTTGTTTACGACATATACGGATCTAACTTTTTTGTACGGTAACTGAGAAGTTATCTTTTACACATACCTAACACAACTGCAAGAAACCATAGATATACATATATATGTAGTTTAAATTTAAACTCGATATCTTTACGCGTTCCCGTGATAAAGAGTCTTGACATACACACAGACAGACAGACGGACAACAAAGTGATCCTATAAGGGTTCCGTTTTTTCCTTTTGAGGTACGGAACCCTAAAAATCAACAAAAAAATATCACCAAAATCTAAATCGTTGTTTCCTGTAAATGGTTATTCCTTGATATCCAGAATGATATCGTTTATCTGTCAGATAGAAAGATACATGCTAGATGCAATTCGTACATAACAGCTGTTGTTTACTAAGCTCTTAATTCTGAAAAAATATGCCCTTTAGGCGAAATCGCTGAATGCCTAGTCACTCGCTCATAGTCTTAATCAGAAATGAGTCATTTATATTAGTCCATATTAATAGTTTTACTCCATAAACGACTTCTGAGTCATTCGGAACTTGATCTATTTAAATCCATTTATGAGATAGTCGTGCAAAAATGTGGCCGTTGGGATATTTCGGATTCTCAAATAAGCTTAAGATAGTTTGTAGTAATATTATTACTTTGGAAGTATTTGTTTCGTTAACGAACCATCATTTTCTGTTTTTTTTATACTGTACTGTACCAGCCTTTTTAATAGTCCACTGCAGGACGTAGGCCTACCAACGAAGGGTGATTGGGCCATATCCATCACGCTGGCCCAGTGTGGGTTGGTGGATTCACATACGCCATCGAAATCTTCTACGGTCGTATGCAGGTTGCCTCACGATGTTTTCCTTCACCGAAAAGCCAGTGGTGTGAAATTCCGTACATAAATTCCAAGGAATTCATAGGTACAGGTCCGGGATTTGAACCCATGACCTCACGATTGCAATGCAGGTGTCATTACCACTAGGCCACCACGGCTTCTTTTTTTATATTACCAATAAATAGTTTATTTATCTGTTTGTAAATTAAATTAATTATTTATCATTGCTTATTGAACAAAAATACATCCTGTTAATATTATAAAGTAACAACTTAAATTAATACATAGGTGAAACCTAAAATCAATTAAACTGAATTACTAAAATAAAAGGACGAACAAACTCCAGTAATAAAAATAAAAGGACGTACGGACGTACTTAAATAATATATTTATTGCATTACCAACTTTAATGGATCGCAGGTACTATTATCAAGTATCCTTAATGGCAACTAACCACGAAACCATTCTGTTATAGTGGGTTTTATTCATTAATACACGTACTCATATTGATACTTGTAAAGACCAATCCTATTACATATGATTATACGCTATTTATTATAATATGCTAGCAATATTTCTGGAAGTGGTAGGAACACCAGTTACCGCAAAAATAGTTTTCGTACCTAATTCCAAGCTGAATAGTTCAGATTTGCAATTTATTGCAAAAATACCCAGAAAGTTTGTATTTCGCGAGCTGACTCAGGTTCAAGCAACAACAAAGTAAGCATCAAGCAACTAGGTAAGTAACCACTGCCCATAACGTTGACAAAAATGTTGCCCTAAGTAATTTTGTGGCAATATGGATGCGAGTAAGCTACTACCGAATGAGACTAATATCGGATCAAAAAAGTACGTAGACTCGAAGTGATAACATCCTTTTTAGGAGGCAATCAGAAAATCATCGGCTGTTCCATAGATATAGTAATCTTCCCTCGACTTAGCCCTCAATTTTGATGGCTTAACTTGACTTAAACTAACTAAAAATAACGCTGTCTTTTTGGTTGCGGTCTATTAGACGAGGAGAACAACACTTTAAAATTATATTCAGAGCTGTCAAAAAGCCTTTTAAATCGCGCCTAATACCTGTAAAACAGCTTTTTTTTCAATGTTTCAGCTTTCATCTTTGTCATTGATTGACTGCATCGGTGGCTCAGTGGTTAGTGACCCTAACTTCTGGATCAAAGAGGCGTGGGTTCGATCCCCACCCAGGGCAAATATTTATGTGATGAACATAAGTGTTTGCTATGTGGCTGGGTGTTATTTAGTTACTATCTGTATATGTATGTTTTTAAAAATAAGTATATGTAGTATATCAGTCTCTGGCAGCCATATCACAAGCTTTGCTTAGTTTGGGGTCAGAGTCCGTGTGTAAGATGTCCCAAAATATTTATTATTATATTTATTTTCAAATATTTTATTTATTCACTGATGATTTAGCGGACGATGAATAGACTCGATTATTTTTTATTTATAGTTATGTTACCTCATTCGAATAAAAGCGAGTTGTTGCCGCACCTTCCTGCCGCTTGGCCAACCAGCCCGTGGCTTCTCCAACTTGGATATATATCGTTTCGCAAATCAATTTTCTTAATCGCCTCGCCACTGGTGTGACCAATTTATTGGTAAATTCGATTAGAAATTAATTCGATCATTCACACTCATGTGTGTGTAATAAATTTGAAAGTTAAAAATAAATTGGTTGTAATAGAGCTAAATTAATAGAGTCGTTTGGATATTGATGACTCTACTCTACCGTACTGTACCAGTCTACTGCTGGACGTAGGCCTACTCTATAGGGGAATATTACTCTTAACGGGAGATTGGGCCATTTCCATCTCGTTGCCGACAAGTGCGGGGTGGTGGATCTACATATGACGTCATAGAACTGGTTCTAAGGATGCACGCAGGTTGCCTTGACGATGTTTTTGACGACCGACGAAACGGAGGAGGTAAACAATTCAACGCATTTACATTTTTTTTGAAGTGAAACTTCTTATGCGACTCTCAACAAGGTTGTTAAACGTTTAACGCTAGCATGGAGGGGGGTATGGAAGCACTGTTGCGTCGAAGTTTCACTTCTTCAGCGCGGAGGGAATCCACGCACTATCTTTTTTTTATGTGTAACCACGCAAACCTTTTTACGTACCGTGGTTCGATTTCAATAAATATTTTTTATTTGTAAGAATATACTTTGATATTGTACCCATTTCAAACCAAATGACCAAATGGCTATCAATGCCGGTGTTCCTCAGGGGTCTGTGCTCTCTGCGACACTCTTCCTACTGCATATTAACGACTTGCTAAAGCCTGGTATTTTTGGGTACGCAGACGACAGTACAGTCATGGAGAGCTACACATCCGAAGCAAGAACGAGCGGGGCACAGATCGAGTCACTCAGAGAGGCTATGGTCGAACGGCTCAACTTGAGTCTGGAGGCGGTATCTGACTGGGGTGATGCTAACCTGGTCAAGTTTAATGCCACGAAAACTCAAAGCTGTTTGTTTTCGGCCAAAAAGAGGCCCTTCCAACTGTCTCCTGCTTTCCGTGGTGTATCCGTTCCGGTAACTAACAGTCTGGAACTATTAGGCGTTACGCTATCATCGACTCTCAACTTTGGGTCTTATATAGAGTCAAAAGCCCAATTAGCCTCAAAAAAACTTGGTGTTCTCTCTAAGGTGAGACGGTATTTCACACCTGAGCAACTGCTTAGTCTTTATAAAGCGCAAGTCAGGTCTTGCATGGAATACTGCTCTCACCTATGGGATGGCTCTGCCAAATACCAGTTAGAGGCTTTGGAGTCCATTGAAAGGCGAGCCAGGAGACTGATAGGCAACGAAACCTTGACTGAGTCGAAGCTGCAAAGTCTTGAGCATCGACGTAGGGTGGCGTGTCTGTCTGCCTACTATCGGATACACTTCGGTGAGTGCGCCCAGGAGTTGCACGATCTAGTCCCACCTGCCCCTTTCTTCTATCGTACGGCTAGACAGACGCGACCAAAGCGCCACCCTTTTATGGTGGACATCCCACGCGTTAGAACAAAGCGTTTTGAGTCCACATTCCTCATACGAACTGCCAGAATGTGGAACGCTTTGCCTAAGTCTGTCTTTCCGTTAAAGTACAATGTAGGTGTCTTCAAATCTCGAGTAAATAGGTATCTTCTAGGTAAGCGTGCTACATCCTAGACCGCATATCTGCTTTACATCAGGCAGTGTGTAGTCAAACGCAAACCAATTTGAAATAAAAAAAAAAAAAAAAAATTAAATGTTATTGAAATCGGCTGAGCCATTTGATAAATCAATAATAATGTGAAAAATGCTACATCGATCCGAGCGAAATATTCGGGATTTCTGTACTCGGTTGAAGTCGGTCATGCTATGTTTTACAAAAAATAATTATTCTTCATCGAAAAGCCAGTGGTGTGAAATTTCGTACCTAAGTACTAATTGGCACGGAACCGGGATTTGAACCCACAACTTCACAATTGCAAGGTGGGTGCTACTACCATTAGAGCACTTCTTCATGACTCTCTACCCTACATTATTATTTTAGCGAAAAAGTGAGAATGATTGCTAACAATCTCTTAATTATAAAGTAAAGTTTATTTTTTCAAATATTCATTTCCTACATAAATGACATACACAAATACATGTGCAATAAAAATTGATAAATCGTGATTTTTGAATCGGATCGCGAACCCCTACCTATTTGGTAATCAGTTCAAAATTCCACATCAGTCAGTCCCACGATTACTAATTTTGACCATGTTAAGATTCACTAAAAATGGGTTTCTTTTCCCATGAACGAAGCCATTTTGGAAGCCACCTTATGAAGCGCAGAACATTTGTATTTCCCAAGCGTCTAAATAGTATAATTTAGACTTAAATACTTTAAATAAATTTGCATAGTAATATCGTGTGATCTAATGGATTCGTGCAAAAAATACTAGTATGTTTATTAAAATATGCATACGTGACTAATAACCAGGGTACTAGGAATAATTATTGGGTTTGTTTGTAAGACTATACTAGTAGCACCTTATCGCTTCACCTACTGATCTAGTCTAAAATAATAGTAATATTTTATTCAAAAAATAACTCAATGCTCATGTCAAACCAATCTTACAATTTAGGCATGCCCCAAGTAAGTAGACAGTGACAAATTAGGATTTTTATAAACCATCAAACGTTTCCTAAAAAATGTATACATCGCATCAATCTCAGAAAATAAAAACATTACAAGCATTATTATTCAATACAAGAAAGTAAAGGGCTCATACAGATCAACAGACGGATAGTAATTTCATTTTATATTTATTTATTGAAATAGCGTACAAATTTATATTTTTTATCCATTATATTTTTTTGCAGATATAGTTTCTGTAGACTTCATCTGGATAAGTAATACCAACCTTAGACAGTCTGTTATCTAGCACGAACTACCTTATGCACCACGACACGATATCTGGTTAAAGATAATTATTTTCTCAAATAATTACATAAATTTAACTTATAGTTTTATTGACGTATAAAAATGTAACAGATGTTACTTTGTCGAATATTGATAAAATTGTCTTTGTGCGTACCTTTCGTAGCCGTGCAGATGTCAAGCAAGTGTTTTAGATTACATACAACACGCCAAAATATTTAAAGTGATAACATAATGTATAATAAGTAATGCATAAATTACTGTTTGTGAACTTAGAAAAATATGGCTTAATAAGAATAGAAATGATGTAAGTAAGCATTATTGGGTAGATAATTGAGTTAGACCAGTTTTCAGGCTTCATACACGTCAACCCAGTGTTGTTCCAAGTAAATTTTAGAGTGCCGTATACATGGAGGAGACTGGAGAGCGCATGGGCCCCGTTTTTGTTGAAACAATAGGTCACCGATTTTAAGCGGGGGGAGAGGTAAGCTCCGCTGGCTGTAATTGGCTGACGCCAAAATGACGCAATGACAACATTTCTTGTAGTGGTGCCAAAAATGTTACTAGCAAAATATCGATATCGATATTTTTAACTTGGTTCTACTTTGAATAAAATATCGTATCGCAATAACTCATATTTTTAACTATTGACGCGATACTGGATCAAATATCGTATCGAAACCACACAATCGTATCGTCTCAACAAAGAGCGGCTTTAGAAAATATTATTTCTGTGTACTTTGCCACTTACAGGTTGGCCGACGTAAATAAGTATTGTTTATGTCCCTAAAACAATAAACTTTGATGATATAAAAGACAATATGTTCTATTTTTTAAAATACGATACCGGATCGATCCAAAATATCGTATCGAAACAAGCGGATCGATACACTGCGATGCGATCCATTACAATTCAAAGTATTGATACAAACACCTGGATCGACCACTACGACATCCCGACTAGGGATGTAGTCGGTAGTCATCTAAAGCGTCTATCGATGGTGAGCGAGGCAGCCCCGTGCACTTTCTTCACTGGTTAATTTGCTCCTTCACCGTATGCCAACCTAATACGGCATTTGCCGTATCAGGAACATCACTCAATCTAAAGTATTTTAAAGTGTACAGAAGAGACCGAACTATCCAAGTGCTGTCAAATAATCATACTCGGATCTTATAGTGACCATTCCAATGAAGTTAAAGAATTAATGCATTGACCCTAATTATAACAGTCCAATGATTTTATAATTTATAAGCACAAGATAAAGCGACAAAATGAATGAAAATGAAAGTCCCAAGAGACAGAGATGAATGATTTTTCTCACAGCTCTTGCTAACGTCTTTGTTAATCTTTCGGAACAACTTTTATTAATCGTGAACACTGAGGAGTGATTATAAAGTTTATTCTGTGACAAATTACATTTGACATCAAAGGTGTCGTGTGTCACTCTCGCTGGCGTGATTTTTAATTTGTCATTGTCTTTTCTTAATCTGATATTCATTTGTAAATTAGTTTTTGCTTGTTAGTCGAATAGTGTTGTGTGAGTGTGAGTGTGACATTGCTCGACCTTTGCTATAAAAATAAAGTCGCTCCAATTCTTTTTAAGTAGGTTCGTATAGGCTCGTATGGTTACCCCTGGTGTCAAAGTTTTTAAGACGCAGCCTTTGCCCTGGCTAAACGGTTAAAACTACTACAAAAAAAGGAATATGATAGTACTTAGTAAAGATTCATAATCTGTGATTTATGATGCGAGCCACCCGGCCTATACCAACAAACTATAGTCAAATCTGTGAAATCAGATAATAATTACTACCAAAAAGATTTTTTACAATCCAAGTAGTCTAATAAGCCATTTAAAGTAACGAAATGTAAAGGAACGAAAGATGGCCTTTTACAGAAGCCGTCTCAAAGATAGTTCTGGTTCGGTGCAGTGGCGCGTTGCGACAGACTCGCTCCAGTTACTGGCACGCGAGCGACTGGCATGCTAGCTGGCGATCGCTGCCGTCGCTGTGGAATGCATTGAATGAATGCTGCATTGTACAGAATTATGTGCATTGATTCGAAGCGAAAGGGATTTCTGTGTACTTTGTTCATTATATATAATAAAGATAAATATTTCTCACCAAAAATGACTTAAACTGTGTACAAAATTCAAATAGTTCGCACGGATCGATGTATCATCGTATCTTTCACATTATTGTTGATTTTTCAAGCAAAGTCCTTTGATATAGCTGATTTCGATTTATTTTAAATTGGACCACCTCTGACGTAGAATCTACCACTCAAAGAAAGAATTATCAAAATGGGTTCATAACTGGTGGAGTAATCGCGTTTGTAACTTAACTTTAAAAAACAACACGCAGACGAATTAAGAACCTCCTTTTCTGAAGTTTTTTTTTTAATATCAGTGTTTGGACGTCCGCTATTAGATAAGTGTCTGTGTATGACCTAGCTTAGACAGCCGGCGGTCGCTGCCGACGAGGACAGCATTGGATGAATGCTTCATTGTACAGAAATATGTGCATTGTGCATTGATTCGAAGGAAAAGGGATAGTGGCGTATTTTTTTTTGGAGCTGTTTGGCCCAGAGTATTCCAATAATTAATAAAAAAATATCTGTAATTGACATATCAGTGGTTGGACGTCCAGTGCTAGTCACAAAATTAATTAGATAGATTTCCAATAAAAAATGCACTGCATATAGCGCTATATAAAAAGAGACAATATAATACATTAAAAAGTTTAACTTGTGTTTCCATACCTTAATTTCAATGCGGAATTTAATAAACGACTTTTTAGTCACCAACATGATAGGGTGAGTGAACAGACAGATAAATCAGATCAAAATCGCAGAAACACGCTGGATGCAAATCTCTTACAAAAAATCTATAAAGCTCGAAACATACTATCGGACGCGGCTTACGGACGCGACTGACAGCCGCGACCTAGACTATGAAAGTACACTGAGCCGTGCACACTATCGGACATAAGTCGTGGACGTCACCTTCGGACGACCTTGAGCGTTCGGACGTCCGAGAGCGATCTGGCACACCGGATGTTTTAAGACTGTGCACATTGCTAAGTCGCGGCTGTCAGTCGCGTCCGTCAGCCGCGTCCGATAGTATGTTTCCGGCTTAAGAGCAACCTATTTTTTAACAATAAACGTTATCTTATCTTATCTATGTTTTACAGTGGACGTCTTTCAGCTGTTAAATAATGATGATTGGCTTATGACACTCTTTAACAGAAAAAAATCAAAGAGAACGGAAATCGATTGCTACCTCTTTCGACAAGTCCAAAGTCAAGCATATCGTCCGAATTCCGTAGCGGTGAAATGAAGCAACTGTCAAGGTTGCGATGTGCAAAAGGTCACCACATCTCGATCACGTTTTGAAATCGTTTTGCTAACGCGTGACACCAGAATAGAGGCTCGTAGAGGTACGAAGTCACGTTCCTAGGGTCAAGAGTGGGTGTCGAAAATGACATAAACTATTTTAAGGCTTGTGCTAAGTGCTACTTAACTGTGTTGAAAATGAGACAGCGATATAGGCTTTCCTATGTAGCAAGAAAGAGATAAATTATACGCAGCATGATAATACAATTATATTCAGTTTAAATATTTTTTATTTTATTTATTTGATACACAAAACAGATAACAATCGAATCCTTATTCTAAACTTAGTAGCTAAATTTTACACTGGATTGTCGTCCAAGTTATGTGTATACAGGAAAACTAAAAATTAAAGTAGACGAATACTTTGAAAGTATCCTTCTGTAGCGAGCTTCCAGAGGGGTACTTACAAAGCCGCACTGAAATTATCTAAAGTCTATTGATCAAAACAAGGAAACAAAGAATGTATAATAAAATAAGTAGAATAGAAAATTCACTGAACTGAATAACTCAGGCGTAGCGTATTTGTGGCGTCAGAACAATCCTGTTTGCTATTGAAATGGAGGATATCTTGTACAGTTTTTTTATAAGTATTGAAGTTGGGATGAAATATGTCTAATTGGGAGTGTTGTTTTAGTAAATGGTTGTATTGACGAGCCATTCTGACAATAGGGTTAAAAAAAGATGTGTTATTTTTATAAATTTGAAGGGAAAAAAGGTTAGTGACTTTTGCTGAAATATTCAGCTCTGTTGGTCAGAGAAGTGGGCTATGCGAGTATGTAAATAGGTCAAATTCAAATTCATATTTTCATGCGCAAGAATTTCGACTGAGTACAACCATATCATAGCTTATACATATCCCAGTAGATTGTTAACTCGAAATGACAGTTGGCTGGGCATTTTTTAGAACTGCCAGTAGATGAGGCGCAAAATCTCTTAAATGGAGACCACGTACCGGCAAGCGCGTATGTCCACCCACTAGATGGACTGACGATTGAATACCCTAAAAACACTGGATACAAGCTACTTCCGATTGGTTTTATATTAAATCGATAGGAGAGGCTAGGGTACTTCTTCGAAGACAAAATTTTGGACGTCTATGGGTTTTTTTCTGAAACCAACAAACGAATCAGTCTGTAATTTTTTTTCTATACAGTTTACCTTTAACTCTACCTGGGACAAGTGATATTTTTCAAATCATTGCAGTCCAAGTATAAATTAAAAATATTTGAAGTTTGTTCTCCTGATTCATATACCGCGTCCGCTTGCCATTTTTCGAAAGAAAATGGTCGATATCGCATTTTCCCTTTGGTAAATCAATATAAATTATAATTATATCAAAAGGAAATGAATTGCACTTTTACAAAAAAAATGTGTATTAGTTATTACTACCTTAGTATGTTTATAAATAGGCTAATAAGAAGTGTCCGGCATATAATACTGATTAATGTGGCGTATGCTGCGCTTGACCGTGCTTGGTCGGGTGATGATGATGAGAGCCTGACTTGTCGCGCAGGGGGAAGCCAGTCGTGCAACAGACGAGCCAGAAGGTGGATATACGGCTGGTTCGCTTGGATCCCGGAGTTACAAAGATAAATGTCTGATTCATCTGTGCTTAGTTCAGGTGGCATTATGATTACAATGCCTGTTTTATAAAATTTATTTTATGGTTTTACAACTTCAATCTGTATTTCGTGTAATGCTTTTGGGTTATAGATTCAAGTAGAAAAATGACAATACTGAATTCAGTATGTATGATGAGTTATGCATGTATTACGGCAAAATCCTGATTCATCTGGCCTGATTCATATGATCAAAACGCCATATAAATCATAAAATTCATACTGGAAAAGCTTTGAATATAGCTTATATAGCCCAACAAGACCTCGATGACGACAGTTTTTGGATAGAAACTTCGTCAATCGATGAAAAAAAATATTATTCCAAAATTCACCAGAGATGACTTATCGACCCTTCTTCAGAAAAACGTGGATGATTGTTCAGATTCAAACGATGAGGGCATTTTTGTGTTTAAAAAGCTTCTGTAAAATAAACTTACAAAAGAGTCTCACACTGCTGGTGAAGGTATGATTACTCAATCTTCCATTAAAAAATCAAGATCTCGTCAACAAGAAAAAGGTTTTAAAGATGACATTGAAAGTAGCTCGGGCCCTTGCAAAAAGCTAAAGATTTATTTCTTGTAGTATCATTATTTATAGTTAACGATACTAAGAAAAATTATGTTTCTGTGATAGTTACCAAGGAAGATTACTGTCAAAAATTCCATTTAATTGAAGTTGATCTCATGTTCGTGAATTGTACATGGAAAAAAATAAACAGAGAGAATAATATAATGTACCAATTACTATACTTACTATTAGTTCAGTTCAGTTCATTTATTCTCACATAGGTACAATAATGCACACTTATGAATGTCAAAAGTAAATAATAAATATAAATTAACATAAAACAATAAAACTAACAGAATGAATACATTTTCATTTACAAATACTGTCACATGTCAGGTTACGCAATGATTTTTTGTCACACATAAAATCTTTTACACTATAGTATGCTTTTTGTATAAGAGAAGAAAATCTTTGATAATATTTTCAAACATTGTTTCATTTTTCTTAATTATTAACTTTCATGTACCTATTTATCAGTAACAATTTAACAGTAATATTAGTAATAGTTCATTTATGTAATTTAAAATGTTTTCGTTTACCCAGGTAATATAATAATTATAATTAAGTATTACAATTTTTAGATTTCTAAAATGTAATACAAGAAATATTGTTCATTCGTCATCTTTTTTTCGTGCTATAGTGTTAATATTTTATGTAGGTACGTATGTAAAATATGATTAGATTTCCCTATTACACAGCCAAATTACACAGTTTTTCATTTTCAGTTCTGTTCTGATTCATCTGTAATCAATTCTGATTCATCTGGGCACAAAATATTTGAACGTAGATATCTTAAAAACTACTTAATAAAAACAAGTCCCTCATTGAAATATATGTTCTTTAGTTACCTTTTTTACATATGAACATGTGCGTCAGAGCTGAAAGTGAAATAAAATTTTGGCCAGATGAATCAGTCAAAGAATGAAATTTCGAAGAAGTACCCGCTAGCGCTCAGCAGCAGGTACACATTCGACAAGCCATAAATAAGTTGCGGTCGGCCCTACAATGAAAAAGACCTTGTCTCATTGGGCAGTATAAAACTAATTTGCCAACTATTAAGGCCTTAAGTATAATTTAAATACGATTTAGAATTCCCATAGCGTGTATGGTAGGATCACGTATTGTGCCCGCTGTGAATTTCGAGTGAGTTACGATAGTAGGGTCATTGTCATGTTAGGAAATGACGCCCAGTTTCCCATACAATTAGTTTTTGAAACAGTAATTTTCTGTAGGAGAATAGCAATTAGATATAGATTACATTTTTAGTGTTGACTTATGTGTTGTTTTGCAACGACGGGCTATTGATACCCTTGCAATGGATGAAGTGACAGAATATGGAGTAGGTACATTAATATTTTCAAGTAACTTCCAAAAAGTTAGTAAAAAGTAAGTAGTAAGCTTCTCAGTTTAGCTGTTTGTTACTTTTATATTTTTGTGGAGCTACAATTCTAAATTAAAACGTTCTTTTTTCAATCTGTAGACCTAATTTTTAAAATAGCAATAAATAAAAGAAACTAGATAAACAACATAAGTTTAGCAAAACAGGTTAGCCCGAGTACTTAGTCGTACCGTCTTACCACAAAAGTTTTACGCACGGTTTAGACAATGTTTAACAGTACAAATTGCACTGCTAAACAGTGTTTAAAACGTGTTTTAGTCTTCGTAGTAGCGCGGTGTGTGTTTTAAAACAAACTATTATTTCTATGTATTTCGGAATACTAGCAAGTAGTTTTAAAACAGTTCTAATAATACTTTGGAGAAATTTTTAAAAACAAGCTTAGTACAGTATTTTTTCGTTCTTTTTGTACATCGTAGGTCCAAAATCCAATTAAAACATCAGTTAAGAAGTTTATTTGAAGCTTTGTTCCTTTGATCTTGTTTTTACGCCGGCCAAGCGATAACACCTATCTATAAGTATGAAATAACTGTAATGGAGCACTCGGCGCAAGGTCGGCGATACGATCTACTTCACAAATACCTCGTAACAGGATACGTTGTTACTACGCATGTGCGTAAATACAATACAATACAATACAATACAATACAATACAATACAACAACACTTTATTGACACCAACAAGAAAACATAACAAAAGAAACAAAGACAGAAAAGGCACAAAAGGCGGTCTTATCGCTAAAAGCGATTTCTTCCAGACAACCTCTCTTGGATGCGAGGAAACGTAAATACGACAAGGACGGTGTAAACGTAAAAACAAAATAATAATAATAAAATAATACCTAATATCAAAGCCTGCCTCGGTGGCTCAGTGGTTATAGACACTGACTACTAGGTCAAAGAGGCGTGGGTTCGATTCCCACCCAGGGCAAGCATTTATGTGATGAACATAGGTGTTTGCTCTGCGTGTGGTTGTTTTTAGTAATTATTCATCAAAGTATGTATTTAAAAATACATATTATACCCCGAACTAAGCAAAACTTGTCATACGGCTGCCAGAAACTGATATACTACATATGTAGTATATATAAGCTTTGCTTAGTTTGTGTAAGAACACATGGTCCCTGACCCTAAACTCGTAAAAATGTAAGCTGTTTTGTACATTAGTCGAAAATCAGTGCAAATTTTCATATCTCACTGAAATATTTTCAGCAATTTCAGGTCAATTTTTGTAGTAAAAGTTGTCAATGGTAAAAAAAATAGGCAAGTTCGTATAAGTCTGGTGACTAGCCCTGTTTCAGAGTTTTTAGGCCGCCTGAAGGCCTCTGACATAGCTAAACGGTCTAAACACCCAGGACCTACAATTTAACGTGTCATCCGAGCCACGGTAGCGCTCAGTTGGAAAATGCCACCCGCGGTCACCCATCCAAATACTGCCCGTGCGGAAGGTTGCTTAATTTTGGTGATGGTAAAGAGTACAATGTATATGTATTATATATCTTATAACGCAGGTATAATGTGGTAAGAATTCAAACGATATAGTCTGTAGGTATTATAGAAAAGTACTTCACACGGATTAGGTAGCTAAATCGCAGTTTAAAGGCACTTATCCTTTCAAAAACAATAAAATATAATTATTGTGAAAGGCCAAGATTTGCATAACACTTGTTTCAAAAAGTTCAGTCGGAAAGTGTCAATAGTTCAAGGCCCGCAGTTTGATGATTCGCTCCGTTCTGCGAAATCTTTAGGCATTTGACTAAAAAGAGTTAAGTCACGAATCAGGCCAAGTTACAAATAAAAAGTTTGTTATTTCAATTGAAAAATAGAAGGCATTAAAATATTACATAAAACAGGCCCAATTAGACGTGGTTTTAAATTATAGTTCATTGTTTTTTATTTAAAAAGAAAAGGGCCCTCATTTTACTTTTAAGTTTTCGTTTTCAGTATAGTTTCCATAAATTGTAATTACAATATCTTTATTTCATAACCGGAACTATAGGTTTCTTAGGTACGTCAGTTTTTCCTTGATTTAAGTCTACATTCACTGTTCTTACATTTTTCACTCAAGACTTTTCAGGAATATTTTTTGTTAGAAACACACCCAAGAACAAAAAAAAACAATAGTAACATCTGGCCTTGAATTCGTCTTAACCGAAAACTTCCCGGCTTGGAATGCAACTCAGAAATATTCGATTTAAAAGCAGACTTACTACCAATAAGCCAAAGTTGTCAATAACATGAGAGTGTCATCCAAAATGATGTTTTCCTATTATCACACTAATAAATAATACTGGAGGTCATTTTACGTTTAGTTTGTCAGAACAATAAATACAATGTTATCAATCATTTCTTTCGTTAATCATCGTTATCAGAAGTTGTAGTAATAAAATCGATAATAACCAACATCTGAGTGGTCGTCGGTACACCTGCCTGCGTCGGCGCAAGCACTTCCGGCACTGCACTCTCACTTTCTTAACTGTGTGTGGACAGTGTATGCACTGGTACAGGTAAACCACTAGTAGCTCTGCAATTGATCAATAAAATATACCTAGTTATTTTTATTGATCACATAATTACTATGTGAATGTATGTAGACCCCTCTATTAGATTTCTTGGTGCTATTTGATAAATAAATATTTTTTTGTGATTAGTACATGAAATAGGTAAATAAAAATAAAGGAAATAAATATATGTAATAATGTATTTTAAAATAAATTTTGATGTTTTATAATTTTTGCTAGTGTTAATAAACAAATAGTATAATATATGTATATATAATATATTATATATATTATTATCTCTTATTATATATTATTATTGTAAATAAATGTACACTAAACTCGAGCAGTTTTTAAACACCTCAGCTGATTTAAAAGATGAGATCATATAATTTGAAGACAAATGTATCAGCTAAATTTTAGTTAAGTGTATGCGTTAAATCTTACACGCTCTGGAATTGTATTTTTAACACGCTTTTATTAGTTTTACCTGTATGTTTGCTTGTAACCGACCCCTTCGAGCTCGATTTTCACCTATTTTGAGCGATCAGATTTTCTTTAAACTTTGAACACCTATCAAAGACCGAAGACAATCCACTTATAAAAAATGATGACAGCTTGTTTATTAGTTTTTTTTCAAACTATATTTATATTATTATTATTTAAGAACTGAGACAAAACGGGTATTAAAAATAAAACACTGACGCTTCGAAGTACAATAAATGTACAAACATAAGCCACAATTTAAGGAAATGAATTACATAAAAGTAGTTATCGTTGTCAACTATTTCGAATTAAATCGTAATACAAAATACCCATAAACTTACTGTATTTATAGACAAATGTATGTAAGTGAGGTCAATACATAGCCCGCATTAAACAATAACCATCAAAACCTCAACATTTTTTAAAAGAAACGAAACGCACGAATTATTGTGCAATAAAACAAGTTAATACAAAGGTTTGGAACTATCAAATAACTTAAACAATGTATTATTAACGCAAGCAGTTACTCGGTCAAGTACGCATTTGATTCGTTTAAACGTTTACGCACGCACGGCGCCGGCGACCGACGACGCGTTGAACTCTTTTGTATGGAACACGGACTCACTGAGTTAGTTCGCCGAATAGACTTGAACGCATGACATACCGTTCTAAGACGCGGATACAGGATATAATATTACATATTAGGTACACCTAAGGCTGATCCGGTGAATTTGCGCCAACGCCTTTTATCGATTTAGCTTGAGTTAATTTTTAGAAAATTTTGAAAACTGTTTTATTGATTTAGTTGGTAAAAAATCGATAAAACTGATGGCGTTTGTGAATACATATATCTTCATTGGCACACATTGCCTTTAAAAAGTTTGCTTATTTTCAGCAGTGGACTATTATGGATGGATGGATGATGATGACAATACAATACAGAAATAAACGCACCGATATTTTCCAAAGCTTAATTTTAACACAATACACACACTACAATTCGCATTATTCATTTTCATCGCAAAATAAACAAGTCAGTCAGTGGTGTAATAGGTGTTTCAATTCAAGTAAGGTTTACGACCTGTAAATAAAAATAAATGTAAAATTTGCGGAAGCAATGTCCAGTTAGTCAACAATTCAGGCTTGCGGAAATCAGCGTGTCATAGCCAAGTTTCAGTGCTACAGTTAACTAGGTACTAGTACTGTACTGTACCAGCCTTTTTTTAATAGTCCACTGCAGGACGTAGGCCTACCCAAGAAGGGTGATTGGGCCATATCCACCACGCTGGCCCAGTGCGGGTTGGTAGGTACTAGTATAGTATACCAATAATTGTCCGACAATATACAAGAAGAAAGGTCACTCACCTGCCTACATTAAAACTAATTTTCTTATTCTCACTTCATGGGCGCTTACCAGTATCTATATAAAAGTAAAGAAAACTAACAAAAAATATTCTCTAAAGTTAAGACATGAACTTGTTGTGTTTCGAAAACGCGCCGCTAGTGGCGCTGTACATTTCTTCATACAAATTACATGCTTACGCGCTCGCCGAAGAGCACGTCATATTTACGACAAAACTCACACTCAGCATACAGGTGTTTGAGTCAGCAACTATGTAACGGTAGTAGGGTAGTGGTGTCATTTATTTGGTGGCAGCGTCTGGGGTGTGTCATCAATATTGAGACATCATGATAGACATCATGATTGCATACGCGAACACACGCGAGCGGGCTTTCAAACGTATGTATAAATCCTTTTTGTTTCATTGGCACTTAATTGTCAAATTAAAAACATTTAGAATCTTACTAACATAGATGGTAGAGGTTTATAACCATCGGGTCAGCGCAAGAATGAAGGAGAGCGCTGAGCAGTTGAGTGGCTATTTTTACGTAAGCAGACTGCGGGTTTACTGCTATATTGATAAAGTGACGCATATAAGGGTCATATTTAGATAGTGAGTCCTAGCCAAGAGCAAGCTCACACATGCACTTCTAATTTGTCAACGTCGTATCAGACAAGGTCCCTTACGTCACGATCCATTCATTGGTCAGGGTCGCGGACCATCAAGGGGCTATTTTGTCAATTACATCACGTAATTGACATTTAGATCATGCATCGTCGGCTTTTGTATCATTTAGCGTAAATAAATCGTTTGTCTAGTCTACACGATAGAGTTAGTTGAATAGTGATGAGAATATTTTTAGATTACTTAGTGTTCATCTATAGCTTAGTTTTATTATCGTAAGTCCACTGCTTCCGATTGGTATTATTGTCTGTAGAATAAACTTAATCGTAAGTGGATGTCTTAAAGCTGGTAAGATAAGCAATTTAAATTATGTAGTTGTAGTTTATGTAGTTTTATGTGTTGTATTTCGTGGTAGTTAATAAAGGCACTTGCTCTATTAAAACATTTTGTAATGTTTTCTTATTGTAAGCCACATAATGTTATATGTTTATCACAAAATCACAGGCTTAAATCCATCTATGAGTCATAAGACATGCCTCCCCTATGGTTCTCCAATAAGACTGATTGGTAGCAGCTTGCATCCAGTGTGAGCCTGCAGTCTTACTGAGGTCATCCGTCTACCTTCTGGGTGGATGTCTCACGCTGGGCTCGCTTACTTTGCTGGTCGGTACGTGATTTCCATTCGAGAACTCTTCCGACTCCATCGGTCATCTTTGTCCTCAGATATCAGTCCTCTTTGCTGTGTACCCGATATGTGTGAGTACTGTAATATGGCGACATCAAAATTGTATCCAAGGACTTTGTAATGATTGTATCAATGCAGTAACCACATCACCTAACACAAAAACCAATGTTTCTGGCCAGTGCCAAAACAAAAAAAAAAACTTTCAGGAGTAATTATTTAAATTTCAAAATAAGAACGTTGTCGTCTGCACGCCACTGCAATCTAGTGTTGTGTACAATGCGCACGTTACCACATTATTGCTCAAAGGCTTTTTCACACACTGATATTATTCGGCCAGAGGCAGATTAAAATTGATTAGCGCCATTAATGCAGAGGAATACGTATGAAATTTGAACTAAATTACTGACTTTAAAATGCATTTTAATTTTTAAAGATGAGTACAGAATGCATGCAATACAATGCAAACTTTTTGTGTTGATCTTTGGACGTTTGAGTGAACTTTGAATTAAAACAAACATGCAATACATCATTACATAGATGAAAATTAAGGATTTCGTGTATCATTTACAATTGATAAATTACAGGAAAACCACAAAAAAAAATCACAATTTAGCTCTTTTAATTTGTCATTATCTAAATAAGGAAGCCATTTTCATTTTCAAGAGTTAGCAAAGTTTTAGATTAGGTATCTCACGCGAAAATAATATTTTCATTTCTCTTCACTTGCTTTTCACTTTTTCTCTTCAGGCTCAAATAGCAGGATCAAATTTGATTAATATAATACGGGTTATCTTTTAGCCATGTTTAACGTCGTGGGGCGCAGCTAGTAAGTTGTATGTAATTTGTAACCTACTTAAATATTATAGGATGTCAAGAAAGTATTTAAAAAAATATTTTAGTTACTATTTGACAATGTGATGTTTCTCAACATTATTGCACGTTGCGTTGCACGCTGCGTTGCAGAATGTCTACAAAGAGCTTTAGGCTAACAAAGCAATCAAACAAATTGAAAGTAATTACTAACTGCCTGTGGTAACTAGGAAATACCTACCGTTGCATACGTGTGTTAACCAACTGCGAAATGATAACAGTGATCAAAAGCATAAGGTATGCACAGTAACACTGTGATGTAAATATTTACACGGATTTATATACCGTCAATACGATAAATTATAGAGACTAAATCTGGGTGTTATTTATGTATCTATTTAAAAAATATGTACCTATATGTAGTATATCAGTCTCTGACAGCCATATCACAAGCTTTGCTTAGTTTGGGGTCAGAGACCGTGTGTAAGAAGTACCCTTATATTCATTTGTTTATTTATTTATTTAAGTATACATTGCTTATAATATCTAGTTACAGTCATAATTATAAAAATGTAACGTTATACACATTATAACCCTGTTAATAGGGTGTTGCAAATAGTATATTACAAGTTAGAAACTAAAATATAAATACATAATAATTTTGGAGATAGTTCTTAAATTAAGTACAGATATATAATTATTATTATAGTCTTATATATTTTGTGAGGTTGAAACTTTTTCGTCTAGATATTCATCAAGTGTGTAATAGCATTTTTTGTTAAGAAAAATTTAAGCTTCTTTAGGAACTTTTTGTTACTTGTCTCTTCTTGCAAATCTTTCGGTAGGTGATTACATATTTTAATCAGCATATATTTAGGTCCTTTTCTGACCATTTTTAGTTTCGTCGTCGAAGTGAAGGACGTCCACTGATGTACATAGGCCTATCAACGCCGCTAAAGATACAACGCAACCTACAGTAGCATCGTAGCTCTTGGGGGCAGCTGCCAAATTTCGCCCACTCCAGAAAACACAAATACAAGGTTATCTGATTACCTTCTACTAAACCAAGTGGGAGTGATTACACATTCCTTGCCAAGTACACGGCGCCGTGTAGAGGCGGGGGGGCCGGGTACACGGCGCCGTGGTTTGCTACGGAACATTTTCAAAGCGTCAGTGCGCCGTCGGCTCTCGTGGCACAGGCACGATTCGCACGTGGCCACACGGACAATTTAACGAAGTTTTTTAAACAGTGATTGGTTTTAAGTTCGCGCGCTCAGTTTGCCTTGTGCATCGAACTGAACAGGACGCTTATTTTTTGTCACAATGAACGAGAAGCCTGGACCTTCAAAGCGCTATATTAGTGTAAATATGACGAGTTCCTATTCTAAAAAAAGGCGCAGGACGTTGGAAAACGATAGTTTTGAAGATGACGAGTGTTCCAGTGAAGAAGCTGCTTACTCCCAGTGCTGTGATGAAGAAGACGAGGACTCGGAGCAGAGCGACGGCTCTGTCTGTAGTATATTTGATACTCGTAAGAAAAATACATCTACGCAGCAGCAGCTACTTTTATCACCGCAATACACCCATGAGCCACTGGATCCACGTATACCGAAGTCACCTTCTATTATGCAAGATGATGGCATTCTACCTGACATACCCGACAGTTGGTTAAACGCTTCTACTTCACCTTCTATTTCTCTGCTCAGGTCAAATGCTCCAAGCCCTAACTTTTCTTTGGAAACACCTGTTGCACCATCAAAGGATGGCGCTGCAGCCATTTTACCTGCGCCCTACCAATCGCAAAATCATCCCACTACTAGCAATGAGGATCTCATAGAAAATAATAGAGAACAGCTTTCACAGGAAGGAGGAACATCGACTTGGAGCAGCAACCGCTCTATGAAAATTATAAATTTTACCAAAAAGCAAGAGTTATTAGTTCTTGTACCAGCTGACCCTTTAGAAGCTTTTCGACTGTTTTTCGACGACGACATATTGGACTTGATAGTACAAGAGACAAATTTGAATGCAGTAAGAGTTTTCCAGGAACCTGGCGTAACAGAAAATTCCCGAATAACCAGTTGGAAAGATTTGACACGACAAGAACTTTTAACTTTTCTTGGACTAGTGCTTCACACAGGAACCATTCGATTAAACAGGTTGAACGACTATTGGAAAAAACATTGGCTTTTTAACGTTCCTTCCTTTGCCAAATACATGTCTCGAAATCGTTTTTTATTGATCATGCGATGCCTTCATTTTTCGTCAGAACCAAGTGATGAAGATCGATTAGCGAAAATTCGACCAATCATAGATCACTTCAATGATGTTATGAACAACATATACTATCCTGGAAAACAGTTGTCTCTCGATGAGTCGATGATCCTTTGGCGTGGTCGCCTTCAGTTTAGACAATATATAAAAAACAAACGCCACAAGTATGGCATCAAGTTGTACGTCCTTGCAGAACCTGAAGGTCTTGTGTTGAAATTCCAAGTATACACCGGTGCAGGAGATGTGACTTCAGGAGCAGGACATACACAAAAAATTGTCATGAAGTTACTAGAAGAAAAATTGGACTCTGGGCACAGTGTGTATATGGACAATTATTATAATTCATATGAATTAGCAATAAAATTGTTAGATCGCCAGACGTACTCCACTGGCACGCTGGGTAAGAACAGAAGAGGTAACCCCACAGAAATTGGCGCTGTAACACTTCAAAAAGGCGAAAACAAATCGTTGTTTTTGAACGGTGTCCATATTGGAAAATGGAAGGATAAACGATACGTGCTTTATATATCCACCGAGCATGACGATGAAATGCTGGAAATAAATAACAAACGAGGCCAAGCACTTATCAAACCGTCAGCAATAGTTCATTATAACAATTTTATGTCGGGTGTGGATCTGCAGGACCAGGTGTTGTCTTATTATCCTTGTGAAAGAAAAACTTTGCGATGGTATAAGAAGGTTTTTATACACATTATGCAAATGAGCTTGAGCAACGCTCATTTATTGTATAACAAGTATGGTGCGGACAGAAAAATGAATCTTTACGATTTTAGGCTATCTATTTTGGAGAAGTTACTACCAAACATGGAACAATCCGTGCCTAAAACGATTTTGAGTGTTGAACATCACTTAAGTAAAATTGAAAAGATGAAGGTTCGCGAAAAAAAAGAAGGTAACCGTACAAGAACCATCAAGGAAATTGTCAGAAAAGAATGTAAAGGCTGCAGACAACAGAAAAAGAGGGTAGCGACACTCTATGAGTGTAGGGGATGTGACGGTTCTCCTGGATATTGCCTTGATTGTTTTTATAAAGAGCATAAGTAAATAAAATTAAGTATATTCTTTATTTGGTGTTTTATTTGCCAAAAATAGTAAAAGTAGCTAAATGTTTTCGCGGCTCTTGTAAAACAGATATACCTATAATTATTTGTCTTCATTCTTTATTAATATATTTTAAGATAACGAATTAAAATGCATAGTTACTCTTCTGATCTACCAACACACGGCGCCGTGTATTTGGCCACACATTAGTCCATATGCCGACTACACGGCGCCGTGTTTTGTTTTTTTTTAATCAAAATATGTTCGTATCATCAATTTTATTGGTACCAGTCACTATGTATATAATAATACTACAATACTAACAATTTAAATGGTTTGGCTACTGGAGTGCATCCAGAAAATTATGCGGCAGTGAATGTGTTAAGACCATAATTATGAAAAACTTTTAAAATGAGGTCAATCCAGAATTTGAGAAAATAATATGCTGTTCCATACAAAACTGCAATTCAGAATCTACAAAGTGTATGAAACAGCTGATATTTTTTCTCGAATTTCGCGGTGGCTCAATAGCAAAAGTTGTTTATAATGATGGTTTGCATCACCTCTTTTTGGCTTAAAACTTAAGTTCTGCATAACCCTGTACATTGACATATTTACTTCCAAGACTTGGAATTTTTAGTATTCTGGGGTAGGCAGAGGTTTCTTATACATATTGGTACCGACCACCACGCACACATTAAACCGTATGGGGAAGAAACTAGAACTTGTCCGAAAAATAAAGCGAAAAGTCGCCTACCTCGGTCACGTACTGCGACATGATCGGTATTCCCCCCTGCAGACCATTATAATGGACAAAATACCGGGCAAGCGCAAGAGTGGAAGGCGGAAATGTCATGGCTTTGGAACATCCGGGAATAGACAGGCATTAAGACTGTCGAAGAACTGTTTAAGCTTGCCCTAGACAAGGTAAATTTCAAAAAGCTGACCGCTAACCTTCAGTAATGGAGAGGCACTAGAAGAAGACCATGCATACGGTATACTTCCCCATTATATTTCCAAAGAGACTGGTTGGGAGATTGCAAATTGTAAATGAATGTAAATGAATTTTTGGCAAGACCATCTGCTTATTTTTTCGCCCCATTGTAAAAATGACTCGATTGCAAAATGACGATTAAGTACATATGTGATTTCCAAATAAATGCAATTATTAGAAGGAGAACACTGAATCGAACATTATTCCAAATCAACTCGAACTAAGTCGAGTCTAGCAAATAATTGAAAAATAAAATAAACTGAAGTGTCTTTAACACAGTCTAATAATAACAGGTCTTGTTAATTAACTATTAGTGTGTTTAATAGTTTAGAAAGTAGGTAGGTACAATGCGTCAAAAATAGTAGACACGGACAACAAAACTACTAAAACTAATATGTTGTTGCACAACTAAACTGGTTCCGTGTCGTGTTCCTAAATAAAATCTACAGGGTTAGACAGAAAGGGTGTACTAATTTGAAAAAGGGTGATTCATACAATCACTATGAATAGCTTATTCTATTTGGCCAAACCGGAATTAGAGAGAAGAATTCAGCTGTTCGATACATTTTGTCGATTCCGAGTTGCAATTTTCTAGGTACTGAAGGGGTAGCATACGCACCAAACGAGATAGAGTTATGGTGAAGTATAGATCAGTCACTTTATCACATGTTGACAAAAAATATGTTGTAGACCTTACTATGGGCTAGCTGGACAGCTGATTATTTTTTCTCAAATTCCGGGCTTGCGCCATAGTAAAAGATATTTAAGACGATGGTCTAAATTACCTCCTTCCGGCATAGTACAGGCCAAATCATACAAGTCAGTGGATGTGAAGTTAGCTACAAACTGCGCAATATCCAACCCTGACTGGAAGCTCATATGACGCTGCGCTTTGATTGGATATTACCCAATTTATAGCTTGACTTGTATGATTCGGCCCATACAATATTTTTGAACAACCCTGTACAATATTGTTAATACAAGACGTTGTCATGTTTGTTCGTACCTCTCTTATAGATAAATAGTTTTTTTTTATCCTTCGTTCCTCCACCTATTGTACCCCCTTTGGTTTCAGGGATCTTTTTAGGTATAATTACATTATTACTTTTTAATATATGTGTACGTTTAATTTCTCAACAGTTCAATCGTAGTTAGTTTTAAATTTTTCTTGACAAACTTATTCATTATAAATAATAGCAATTAATAATCCAAAATAATAATAATCATCTGTTCAGTGAATAGATAGAAATAGATAAATAGATTAGGAATTATTAAATCTAACAATAATTTCATAAATATTAATTTACACGTAAATATATTATAATTATTATTTGTGAAACAGAGTGAGACGATTTCGGTTTTGAAGAAGCGTTATTACTTATACACACAAGAATGTATTACTTACATACATGAATAGACTTTGCTAAGAACACCCGAGAGTCAGTTGAAAATGACGTCGTTTTATTATTATTTTTTGCGGCTGGATACATACCTGAAACAAGGAGAAATATTACATTAGCACAGGCTCTACAATAATAGATAGCTACATACAAATCTCCTAATTTAAGAAAGTTCAGTTTTAGTGGAATTATATCACCGAAAAGACTGAAATTGGTTCTCCTGACCTTGGATCTTGCACCATAAATTTGGGCAAAATATTTTTCTTGTCGATGCCTTTAACAGAGTTACTCAATAAAAAGAGGTTTATTTTCGTTCATGTTGATGGTTCATGTCACTAAACTAGGTGTAGTTCGTGGGTATAGTAAGTAGGTACTTATATAATATATCATCTATAAGAGAAAAATGCCAAGTCGATGACTTATATCAATTAAACACTAATCAATTCTGAATATCACCGTAATATTTATGAGCATTTAGATACGTACGGTTTTCCATTTACGTTCAAGTAACCAGGCAATCTATTTGCTACATTAAATCATTGGTTTCAAAATTGTAATGCAAACATCCACAAACGTCACATTCCAGAAGCCAATTTTGAAAATGGAAACATTACACAACAGCCAATCGCATCCTGCGCAGCTGTCAATTTTGAAAATGGAAAGCTCACTCGGGCATTCGACTCATCTCTGCCCCGCCCTGTTGCGTCACCGCAAGAAGCGGTATGAGGTTTCTATGATGTAATTGCACTGATTCTTATAACATAATAAGTTTCTCTGTGAACACTTGTACTTTTTTAAAATTTAATTTGACAACTTCTGAGAGCCATCGGATCGGATGTTTCTGCGGCTATAGACACTGCCAGTCAAATTTTCATTCATTTTATGAATCCATTGTAGGTACATGGTAAGTGGTCAAAGGCCGCGTTTTGCCTTCACGTACCTACTGGCGTGTGTTACTGTGGTGATATGTTCCCTTTCTGATTGACCATATGTGAAGTATGTAGAAGAAATTATTTCGAATTCTTTTAAATCCGTTTACAAATTTTAAAATATTACTGTTGTTGTTTGTGTTTTTATGTTGTTTATTCAACCGTCAAATAGTAAAGTGGTAATAAATATCTGCTCATGGGATATCTTTCAACGTAACATTATATTTCAACGTAATGAAACGTAATATTTTCAGAGATAATAAACACGTGAATCGGTCTAAAAATATGTTTTATCAACAATTTATAGCAATCAACTTATCGAATTAAGTTCGTTCATTTGCTTTAACACTGGCCTTAGGTACTTATATAAAACAAAACATATCAACATATGTTTTCTATATTTGTCATCACCAATATAGAATTATAGATAAATATAGGCCGAAAAAACTTTATGGCGTCTGTGAACACGACGCGAGTCGTTGCACAGTAGCAATTTCATCATGTCAGTTCCGCGAAAAGTGGTTCAGCTTGTAGCCAACTTCCCAGATACTATTAAGTTTGATTCAGCCTATACCCTGTATACAAGGTTAATAAGGTTATCTAGAACTGGTGTACTAGGGAACTTACTGGTGTAATAGCCAAAAAGAAGTTTAGTGATTCAGACGATTATAAACAATTTTTATATGAAGCCAATTTGAGATAAAAAAGGATCAGCTGTTCTAATACATGTTGTCAATTCAGAGTTAGCGTTTTGTATGAACCAGTTGAATTTTTTCTCGAGTTTTGTGTTGGCCCTTTAGTATAAGTTGTTCATAATGATGGTCACTCCCTTTTAGCGTAGTACCTACAGGGTAAGTAGATAACTATGTACACAAATAGTGACATTTGTCAAGAAAACGTTTTGAGCTTTTGGCAGCGACATTAATTAGTTGCAACACTGATTGCAGCAACGTGTATGAGTACCTTATTATAATGGCGTATCTACCTGTGTATGAGTCAATGGCTCCGATTACGGGGACATCACTATGCAGGTCGGATTGCTACATTGGCGTATGGGACAAACTATAGCGTTGTCAATGATTAGGAGGGAAATGTAACTGAATATCTTAAGGTGACGCATTGATAAACTATAGTTTCAAAATCGAGTACCGCGCCCCTTCACTCGGACAAAATTTTACGCGGTCTCACTTGACAGGATCACGCCAGAGCGGCGGGCGGCAACGCTGGGCTAGCGTACGTGGCGCTGCTAACGGCGCGGCGGCGGCACGCGTCAACTCAATTTGCCTAGAGCATAGATAATCATGGAGTCGCCTTGTCCTTAATCAACAATTTAAAAAAAAGGCAAAAATTATTTTGATCTTTTTAATGTTTTTTTTTTTCATACAATACAGGGTTATTTCAACTGCTGTTTTTAAACTTTCGCGATTTGAACACATTATTATTATATACTACGGGACTTATCGCGCTCTGAAATTACGAGATAAATAAATAACTCATCATCCCGACGTTTCGTCCGAGTTGCATCAACCGTGGTCAAGGGTAGACACTCCGTAGAATAGTGAGTCTACCCGTGACCCGCAACAAAATGTATGGAACAGCTTTTTTTTTTAATTTTGAGAAATGTTGCAGAACAAAAGTTGTTAGTTTTGATGTACATATACAGAATAAACCTCTAAAAGGATGCTAATTGATTAGAAATAACCCTGTATACAAATTAATGTTGATTATGTACAGGTATCATAATCAATGAACTTATTTTTATCGTGCTTCACACACTTAGAAAAGGGTTTGGATGCCAGAAATAAAATATTTAGTTAATCGGTTTAAAATATAAATCATTTATTTACCGATATTTGGTAGGATAGGTGCGAGTGCGGTCTAGCACAGCTCTATAAGAACAGTGGTGAGGAATTCATAATAAGCATTAAAGTTGTAGAACAAAGGGGTATTTTACTATAATGTAAACGTCGTGAAGGAAAGAGAAACACTCACATACATTACATGTTAGAGTGAGATAGATTAGTTTTTGTATCATATTCCAACACGCCCCCTCAAAAATTAATCTATTTAAAAATCAATTCCTATTTTGATAACGAAATTTTATACAATTAAAATAACACAACACACCTTCCTACCTTGTCTGGGGATACATTCAAATTGGTTCAACATTTGTATTTTTACAATACAATATTTTTTTCTATTGAAATGGTAGCTGAATCATTTTCTTTCCCTTTTGAAATCACGTATTCTGGGTCACGAATTGGCCTGTTCCTTATGTGTCTAGGGTCAACCAACTCGGGAAGAAGACAATCATAGTAAAATTTAAGCAGTTTTGGCTCCATTATATCTGACCAAAATTTATCGTCTCTTTCTATGATTTCTATTTTCATTTTTTTGTCTCCATACCATATTCCAAGTAAGGCCTCCTGTTTTCTGCAAATATGTAACTGGCCTTGGACTTGAAAATACCAGTCTGATTTTTTGTTGACTACTATTTCGCCGTCTTTATTTTTTTTATAAAAATGCATCTTATTCTGTTCAATCGCCTCGTCTATACCCATTTTAAATGGTGCTATGGGACATTTTATTTCGACTATTTTGTTGTCATCGGTAATCCCATCAGGCGTTGCCCCCAAAAATGGATATTGCTCATCTATAAATAGACCGCATTTTCTAATTTTTGTGTCTACCATAACCGATAATTGTTCGATTGCAATTTTTTCGTGCTTTTTTCCGTGAGTTATTGATGACACGTTGTCAATATTTGGCTTGTAAAGTAAATTTTTTACTAAGTTTCGGCATGTATTCGACTCTTTTCTTTTTACAATTTTACCGAAGTTTGATGCAGTTAACATGCTTCGCCTTAATTCCAACCATTCTCCAGATTCACTTTGTAGTATAGTTCGTTTTTCTACGTCTTTTCGCTGTTCTTCGGTTTTCGTCAAATTCTGGATGAAGGTGTCTTTGGCCTTTTTTAATGTGTCGTCATCCAAGTCTGGCTTATCCACAATTTCTCCATAATCTAGATTTAATGTACGCGGCACCAAAGTACGATTTTTTTTCCTCTTGCAGTTTTGTTTTGTTCTATTCTTTTTTTCATTTACAGCTCTTTCGTATTTTGTAATAGTTTTTTTTGGGCTATTTCCATAAACATTACGGTGGACAGTCGACAGCAAGTTGCCGGTGTTAAAAGATATTACTGCACCAGAGCATCTTGCTTGGTAAGCTCTTCTTTGAGAATAATTTACCCTTTTTCCACCAACAAGTTTGGCAATGACTCCGTTAAATCTTTCCACTACATTACTGTCGACATCTTCAATTAAACTATGGGCTTTTTCAGCCAATCGTGCGACATGAGTTTTTATTTTTTGCCAAAGCAAACTCCCAAAAAACGGATTAGGAGCGTCTATTTGCATATGTTTTTTGCATAATAACTGGTTGCAAGTTTCATGAGAGTTAAACGCATGGCCAATAGATGCGTTTATATCTTTATATAAACCATCTGTATTTTGGCTCTCCTTGTGAAGTTTTATAGCGTCGCAAATATATTTCCTGGAGCGCATTATTTTCTCTTGTGTCAAATATTTCCTGTCTGTAACGTTGAAGTGAGTGTCTGAAGTAAGTTGCTGTAACTTATTGCAATAGTTCCTCAGTAAATGATTCCGACAGAAAATTTTTGACACTGTTAAGCCTGGGTGTGGCCGAGCATTTATTATTTTGGCATAGGTGCTACTGTCGCCATCAGCAATAAGTCGCGCGTATATTATACCGTGCATTTCAATGGATTGTTTAAACCCCTCAGTTATTATTTGGGATTCCATAGCAGTAGAAGCCCCTTCAAAGTTTTTATAACAGACATGTTCTTTGGGACTTTCTTTTTTGTTTTGAGCTCGGGCACAAATACAACAATACTTATTTTTGACACACATGTACAAAACTTGGCCAAAACGTCTGCCAATTATGGCTGCAGCACCCGATAATGCAGCATAGTTTGTTCTGTATGAGCGTTTGCTCCAACACCCATCTACAATGACATCAATCATGGGAATGCCATCTTTTGTAACCCTGCCTTCAATAACAGCTGCTTCTTTCTCTTTTTCTCCGGCTATTTTCATTTCCTCCCAGGCAGTTTCTTCCCAATCGTCACAAACATCGTCCTGCATTTTATTGTAAGTGTGTTCAGACATAATGGGTAATCCTACTGCTGCGGAAAACTGCTTCAGTTGCGCGTGACCACAACCTGCTGCCATTATTCCTGCAACAACATCTTTGTTTACATCAGCCAAAGATGATTTTATTTTGTTTTTATAATTACACATAGAGCAGACAAATGTAAATTCCGATTGTAATCCAATTCGATGTTCAGAAACTAATTTCATTGAGGCTAATCCGCAGTCAAACAGAGATTCATGTTGAGAGAGTTGTATTAGTTGTGATGTAAAATGATTAACATCTATTACTCGATGCCCCAAGTCGGGTATTTCTGTATGAATCTGAAATTTAAGCACATATTTTAGTATTTATTTAGTTTGAATTTCTTATTATGTAAACATGCCTTAGCTATAACAAAATCCTTACTGTAGTTTCAGAGGTACTTTCGAATATGTATGGAATATCTTCATTTTCAGGGTTTTGTTCCTTTAACTGAAACAAAATTACACAAGTTCAACTTGCAGACGAAGTAAAAAACGACATTTTCAAAATATAACCAAATCGACAACATCCTCTTTTTTGAAGTCGGTAAAAAGACAAGACAATAATCGCGATAGTTTAAAAAGGTACTTAAGTTTACCGTTTCCACCGAATCCTCTGATGTGGGCAACACATTTTGTAACTCTTCATTTTCAGGATTTGGTTCTTTTAACTGAAATTAAATTACTTACATTACTATTAAAGGAATTAGACATGTACAAAATGGAGTACAGTGGCGGAGGTATAGGTACTAACTACTCACTAAATACCTGGAAAATCTTTGTGATAAAGCAGGGAGAATAATTTTAATTTCGTTTATTTAAAAGAAGAAAAAATAATAACCCTATCGACAACTTCCTCTTTTTTGAAGTCGGTAAAAGACAATACTATAACCGTGATAATTTAAAAAAAGTGTTTAAATTTACCGTTTCCTCTGAATCCCCAGATGTCGGCAACACGTTGTGTAACTCTGCGTATGTTGGTGATATTTCTGGGTGGCTACAAAATAAAATGATGTAATTATATAATTATTAAAAAGTTAAAGCTAACACAATTATTTAGGTGATAGAACATCACCTAATAAATATCATTATTTTAGATAGGTTTCTAAAATATCAAGAGACGACTCCATAGCTTTTTGTTCTGATATTTGTTTCCTACAGTATGGTTAGTTTGTACAGACAAATCTTAGTAGGTACACACTTGAAAATAAAGAATAGACGGAGTATTATTACTAGATACTTTAAATTGATTGCTGACATGATAGATAGGTACTTGGCATGGACTCACTCTCTATCTACTGGCCCTGTTGAGGATGTGGATTGACAATCGTCAGGTTGCAGTTTCCGTTTTTTTGACCTAAAAAAATTGTAAATATAGGTAAATGCAGAAAAATTGAAGTACCTAGGTAGTAAGAATGTGATAATCCATAATCTGTAGACGAATGTGTATTTGCCAAATATAGACTTTATTATTAGGGCATTAGAGTGCAACTATTTATTGCAAGTTTATTATATATGTAATTCGACTTACCCAAACATTCCGTCATTTTTTTTAGGTTTTCTTTTTCGTTTTTGTAAAAACAATTCTTTCCGCTTATTTTTCCTCCCCATTTTCTATGCACACTTGTTCACTACTATTTACACACTACCTACCAAATAAAAATACTACCTAACTTACTACCTACTATAATAATGTTCTAAAGCTACAATATAATATAGTACACTAAAGTCTAACTTATAATTTTGAAAATAATTCTGAAGTAAATTACTCGGTTGTCGTCGCACAGAGTACCTAGAAGACAATAACCAAAAACAAACAGCACGCATCTCGCGCCGTCCGTACTTTGCGGCGTTGCCAGCCCGACGCTGAGCGAATCATGCGCTCGTCGGAGTCGCAACGTCGCACCGGTACGGCGGCGGCGGCCCAGATAGTGCCGGATCAAATATTCTGAGCAAACACTGTAGAGTAAAAGCTAAACTAGAGTAGGCGCGAAGAGATTTGATTGAGTTTTTAATTAATTACTCATAATATACAATTTAAAAAAAAAAAATTCTCGGTTTATAATAAAGAAAAGGGATCTGGCTATTTTATTCGTAAAAAATAATGGGGTGTTGTCGCTGATAATTCTGAGCATTCGAATTACTAAAATTTTTTTGGTGAGCAATTTGTTTTATTTTTTTTTTAATAAAGCCGGTTACTTTTCAAAATTTTGTCCGGTTCATTCAATTTATTAAGATTTTCCCTTATCTATGACATTTTTTAAATTTGAATCGATATCATTCATCCTCTCACATCGCGCATTCAAAAGTACTCGTTTTTGCCGTTTTCGTGTTTCTCGGCCCGGTGCCTCGTCTTAACATGATGTATAATAATTATAGCCGCAGTAAGATAGGATTCTACATACTGACGGGGAATTGCTAACAACTTTTATTTTAATTTTTTTACGAAAACGACTTATGAATGTTGTTCGATAGATAATTTAATTGCGCGTCGACTGGTATGTGAATTGTGTTAAAATTCGCCAAATTGACGTAGCTAAGCACCGCAGAATTATCTCATATACTAAGTTCCATCACAATCTAACTCAAGGTTTTTTTCGCCTCCTGTAAAATAAGTTTTTTGTGTGTTAGGAATTGTTAGCACTTCTCCACCGATACTATTTCTTGTTTCGGAAACGCGTAGTTAAGATTATTTTTTCGTTATTATATTTTTTAAAGTTCTAAGAAAGTTAAGTAAAATTATTTTAAAAAAAAGACATATTTTATTTTGGTATCCAAAATCTAAAATCCTATCCTATCCGAACAGCTTTTGTTTTTTTCACTGTTTAACATAATTTGAAGCACGATTACAGAGGCGCCAGCGTAAATTTAATAGCAACGTAAACAGCGTTCTCTCTATCGAATGCCTAAAGTGAAAAAGAAACAGAACTATGCTATTTAGCTATTATAATTAAGATGGTGCCTCTGTAATCGGGCTTTTGTATGGTTTATAATATATAAAATCTATGACCACAACTCATTGAGATAATGTCTATCCAAACTAGGTATCTCGCACGATTCTCATTGCGTGCTCAATACAACAACGGTAGTAACACATGCACATAACTTAACAGGCTACTGTACCTGTCAACTAAGATCATGAAGCATATTTGCTTTAGTGTTAAGAACGAATAATTTACTTTAACTTTTACTATGGAAATATCTAACTCTGAAATTGGGAAGATATCAGTTGTTCCATACATTTTGTAGAACGCAATGACATTATTTATGGAATACTTAGCTGATTTCCTTCCGATGCTGACTAGTCTATGACATAAATATGTATTTTTATGGTTGACATGTATATGTAGACATGTATGTGTAGACATACGTAGCATGTATTTTCTCTTATAAATGAATGTTATGTAATTCTGTGAGAAAATAAATATCTTAAACCAGAGACATAGTTGAAAATACAATAGCAGATAGGACCCTGGGACATCGCTAGTTTATAAGGCCTAACTAACAAAAAGTTCCTAACTTGCGTCCATTCACACGTATCGCGGGTTACTGATCGAAGAAATGAATCATTAGTATTCTCACCGCAAGGAGGGTTATCCCTTGACACCTTATTGTTTAATGGGGTTTGACTTGTGTAACGGCTAACGGACCTCGTGTTGGAAATCATTTCTAGAATGTTCTAATTTACCTATGTGACAACAGTAATTTCAATACAAGATGGCGGGTTGAATAGGCTGGCATCTTCGTTCAGTAGGGTATTCTGTCCACAGCTTGATATAGCCATCTCCTAAAACTCTTTAGTAAAATTATTGAAAAACGGCTCACATAGAGCGGATCTTGTGATTTGTGGTTTTCAGATCAGTCCACCTTGTGGATATCCTTCGATGAGTTAGTACGTGGCTTCTATTCGAAAACTTTAGGATCAAGTTACGGGCTTTACGGTTGGTAACCTAAATTGGCTAGGGACAATGGGATCTCGCTTTTTATTTTCATCGTTGTGTCTCTGTCGCTTTTTATAAAGTACAATTTAAACTATCTAATAAAGGGTCTAAAGTTTTAATTTTTTCTCTACTGCGTCAATTAATTTTATACTTTAATAAAAAAACACGTGTTAAGCTACCTTAAGGAACTGACCTAATTTTGGCTCAAATACTCATGTAATATCCTGATGCTAAAGTGGCCCAATGTGACTCTTGCGATAAATAGCAAATCTTCAACTGTAACAAAACTCTTCACATTCGCCATGGTTTCAAGTTGCCCAAAAACCAAACCATCGCCATCGCAAGAGCATTGCGGTGGTGTCAATCAGGTTAGTAATGAATTTCACCAGTGTTTAGCGACGACCCGCTAATTCTAACGTAACCGACTGTGTGGTAACCGCCCTAGCTCGAGAATCGAGATGTATTGAGGTAAGTACCGTCTAATAAATCAAATTGTGCTAACTGGCAATTGGAGTATAGATATTGGGACAACGTTGTAGTAATTTTATAGCTGTTCAAATATATATATTTTTTTTATTACGGTCTCTGACCCCAAACTAAGCAAAGCTTGTGATATGGCTGCCAGAGACTGATATACTACATTTACATATTTTTTTTAATATATATACTTATATAGATAATACCTAAATAACACCCAGACACAGAGCAAACACCTATGTTCATCACATAAATGTTTGCACTGGGTGGTGATCGAACCCACGCCTCTTTGATCCAGAAGTAAGGGTCACTAACATTCACTTGATTACCGAGATATACTGCATATTTAAAAAAATAATACTATACTTGTAGCAGTGATAAGGAGAGCAGTGATTTCAAACTTTGTATCGCGAAACCGGTGACGCGCAATAGGAAAATTAAATGTAGGTATCTTAGTCCTAAAAAATAACCTATAGGTTAGAAATGTTAGAAAATTACAAACGTACCTTTACATATCCCTAATCCGTTAGGTACTGGTTACTACTCACTACCCACACACCTGTCGATAACCAAATGTCTCTACTTAGTGGGGTGCCCCACCCATCCCATCCCATGTTTGAGAATCAACTGAAACTAAACTGAAATGTAATAACTTAGTGGAAGCTAAATGTATAGTTAGTATCTAGCTTATAGCTATCCCTAAATCCCATACCCTTAAAATATTAAGTAGAGGTAAATTCTCTAACTTACTTAGTAAATGCAAACGCGGAAAACAGTCACCATAGACAAATGCAGTCACTAAGCTTTTGCTAAATCAATTACATTGTCCCGAGATTTGCTTTATTTCAATACAAGAGACCTTTTTGTGCGGTTTCAACAGCTCTGTTGTTCAACAGATCTTAGTCATTAATGAATGGATTATTTGCATTTTCTTTTTATTTTTAGCTGACTAAATTAGCTACTCGAGCGGAAAATCGTAGGCTCATTGTTATTTAGCCAAACAATGATTAAGACATTTTACAAGCCTTGTTTATTTTTTAAAGTCTTCGGCGGGCAAATAATTACTGTGATGGAAGACGACGTTGGTGGTCGAAGATGTAGAGTTAAAATGAATCTTGTTAGCCACTCTAATTTTCACGTGAAAGAGTTTTATAAAAAGACAGTTTTTACGAAACCGAGCCTGATTTCTTCCATCAAACGACGGACATCATTATCACTCATCACTGTCTTTACTATGAGACTAAAATCTGATCAGACCTGAAATCGGGAAATCAGTTAAATGACGCGCCATAAAATGTTACAGCGAAGCCAATTTTATTCAAACTTTGTTTGTTTAGTAAAAGTTGGTCGTAACGATGCATAATTATAATCCTACAATTTCCCTGAAGTTTATAAAAGTTTCTCGTGTAGTAGGTACACTACACTTATCACGGCTGACTTTACTATGGGTAAATCAGATCGGACCTGAAATCGCTTTGATCCAATCAGTTCAATGACACTCCTTGGAATGTTATAGAGCCACCGAAATTTTTTATTACTTTGTTCGTACAGTAAATGTTGATCTGATGTATATTATCCCTAAATTTCCCTCTAGCTTAAAAAGATTACCCGCTGTAGTTACAACTGGTACATCTGTTTCAGAGTCACCACAGGCAGTGCTTTGCCCACTGCCATTTCAACTAGACAACTCGTAAAACTATGTCGAGGTAACAAAATTCATGAATGGCATGGATTTATGTGTTACATTATGTGTACACATCAGTTAGCAGTAGCGCAACGAAGGACGTTCTCAAACGAGGTGTACCTACGACCTGATTAAGATCGCAACAATACGCTGTGCCGCTTTCAATCAACCTTTTTGGTACATCTATAGAGGAAAATTTATTTTCAGTAGACTTCTGAGATTTGCCTGTTTCTTAGAGAACTAGCGCGACCCATTGAGGAAGGAATTCCTCAATGGCGCGACCGAACTAGGGTTCTAGGAGATTAATCTTAATTTGACGATAATGAATATTCTAATAATATTCACAATTTTTATTAATCTGTCAGAGACAGGCGCACGATAACCTAATCGCGCCTGAAGACTCTACGAACTTTTTGCTAATAAGCGTAGGTGTTGGCATGTAAAGAAAAAATTAATTTGGTCCACCCCTGAAATCTTTTGAAAAGTTTGAAAACATCAGCGGTGTCAGCAAACATGTTTAATAAAAATTAATGGGACACCTTATTTTTTATACGATTTCTAGACAACTTTGTGAATTCCTGCACATTGCAAAGCAAATACCTAGTTTATACGAGCAAGCAAGCTTAACTACTCGCACGTCTAGGTTTAGTTATTTTTTTTAAGTCTAACATTAACCATGTACATGATTATTTCTCACCGTATCACTTTATATTATCGGAAATCGAACATCAACCCACTTCATTACTTATTACCGAATTAGTATCACGCGGTTTCCTATCAGATCCATTATTGTAATCGCGGCTGCCGGACTTCTTTCGCAACGGTCTCGTCTGCACGCACAGACTGCAGGTATTGCAAAACTCGGGAGGGTAGGCTTGAGAATCTCTGTCACTGTTTGTCTTATTGGAAAAATTGCGAGAGCGAGAGAAATGGGTAGTTTTCAGTCTACAGTTCAGAATAGTTCCGTGGCTCTTTCTTAAAGTAAGGGTTAAAATTATAGACCTACGTTTATAACAGGAAGAAAAACCATCTATTTATTTCTAGCAATAAAAGAAAAAATAAAATAAAATTTATCTGCGTCATTTAATTTTTTTTCTTTTATACAATAAATTAGGGTTGGCAGTGTTCGCGGATAAAATATTGCACATAGCACAAAATTAAAAGAACTGACTGAACTGAAATAAAGATCCCTTTTCTCTGCAGTGGGACTATTAGAAATTCTTATAAGTAACAATTTTAAGATTTTTTTTACAAGATAAAAGCCTCAATGATCAAAACAAAAAGCTTCAATCGGTCAAACCGTACTCATCGTATAAATATTTCATTGACGTAAGTGAGCTAAGTGTGCTAATCTGTAAACGCCATAAAATCGAAAGTGCAAACAAGTTGAATAACCGAAGGCACACAGATTTGCCTAATACTTAATACAGAATAAACAATAGTAACTACATTTAATGCCTACCGGTTTTACATCGAATAACTAATCTAAAAGAAACTTAGTTGGCTCATCTTTACGTGCCTCTTTTTATACGAGATAATCATTAAAGTTACGGAAACAATCAACTTTTCATTTCTCTACGAACTCTGTCCCAATGAAATACGCCTGTATCCCATTACTGAGTGCATGAAATTACCATTTTTAATAAATAGCCAAAATCTTCTGACAATTAGAAGACATCTTGTATATACTCAAAGGGCAGGTCTGGGGAGCGTTATTTGAACTTCGAACGCCTAGCAACGTAAACTAACGTAACTCTGACTGATTGTGTGGATAATATCTATGTTGTCTATGAAAGTTGCGGGTGCTCTATACAAGTTCCGTATACGACCAAACCGTGCGAGATTGAAAAAACACTCCTCTAGTCTCTTTTTAACACGCATTTATTAGTTTCATCTATATGTTTGCTTGCTTGCTTGCTTGTAACCAACCACTTTGAGCTCGATTTTGACCTACTTTGAGCGATCAGATTTTCTTTAAACTTTGCACATCTTTCAAAGACCGATGCCAATGCATTTATAAAAAAAAAAGATATGGATGAGCGTGTTTTTCAGTTTTTTTTTTAAACTAGGTATATTTATATTATTATGAATAATTGTGTAGCAACGTTCGACTTTGGGACTTTAAACATTTACAACAAAAAAACATTATTGAACAAGTTCAACCGTCAATCACAAAGACGCTACCGACATCGATGTCGAATCAATGTCGATCTTATTCGAATAAGCTTAGGATGAATTTTGTTCATAGCATTAAAATTGTTTTGTTTTTTTCACAATAACTAATTGTGTAAATAACGTTGGGACAATATTACTTCAATTCCAGGTCAGACATCGTAGAATCGGTCAACAGTCACACATTTTAGCCCATAATCCAGCTTACTTAGCCCAGTCATCCACGACAACAGTTCTAATCTTTTTGTGGTAATGATAAAATCGTCCACGCTTATTAGATCCACCACGCTCCACTGGATGTGTAATTAAACTCCGATGGGAAGTTGCGCAATGGTTGGTTTCTTAAACTAAATGACGAATTTGATGGAAGTAGAGCTGCTTAGTGACCCCGTTGCTGCGGGCAAGTGGAAATTTTATGTTAATTGATATACTTATAGGATTCATTGGGTTATAAAATGTGACTAAATTTAATAGACACCTACTTTTAGATGTGGGCAGGTCGGAAGTTAGGTAAATGCACATATACGGTGACAGTAAACTAACGTTCTGTAGGTACGCTTGATTTCTCACATCTAGGTTAGTTAATAGGATAACAAATGCTCACAACGAAAATACATACAAGGACTTTATCGTATGGGGTACATTTATTTTGAACTTTATAATATTTCTATCATTGTTAAAACTCTGACATCAGCCAGCCTAGCCTAGGCTAGCCATCCCAGCCTATACGAACTTATTTTTTTTTATTGTTATAAGATGTTCGCTGTTGGGCTTACAAATTAATAAGAATTGTTTTTTTATAATATCAAATTATTATAATTCTATTTTCTTGTTCTTATATTTTGGTCTATTTATTTAACAAGAAACGATATATGATTGAATAATTGAATTGATTGATGTTAAGGTAGCTAAAAGAACTATTAGGTTTACATTGCGTGACCATAACAATTGAAAATGGGCAATTGTCTAAATCCGTCGGCTAAAGTTATGCAAACACTGGTGTTATCAAATGGGAGAAATCGAATAGTTTCATTTGATTTTGATCGGTAAATGATATGATGGCTGAATTCACCTTCTCCCTCGCGCCTCGGTGACGAGCAGACGTGTCCCGGCCGTGACAAATCAGTAAATTATTATTTTTATATTTATCAAGTTCACACAGTAATATTTAGTTACAGTTTTAGATCAGTGCAACGTGTGTAAAATACCATTCACTAATTAGCAACCTGTGGTGCTATTGGTGAGTAAACACGCTAATTCGAGAACAAAATAAAACGTGGCGCTGACTGCCTATCGCCGCTGCATCAAACCGGTTACGGCGCAGTGCGCGGCGCGGTGAGCTACGTGCGCTCGTCATACTGACCTGTTTGTTACTGACTGGCCTGCTTGCTACGAGTTCGTGCGCCGTCGTTGACGATCGTCGTTAACAAAATGCCGATGTCCCGCTCCACCCGCACGGTGCACTCGCCTCCCCGATCGTCGCGTGCGCATGAGTTGTCCACTCCAATAATTACGCATGCTAGGTCGGAACCCGATGTCAGTAGCCCACCTCCAGCGGACTCGATTGCTGTACCAAGTATTTCGAGAGAACATGCCTCGAGCGACCCTAATATCACCCAACGAAAGCGGAAACGAGAGGAGGTTGATATTAGCAGGTCTGAAGTTATTGATATGTTTGCACAGCTTCGAGTAGACCAAGAAAAACGATACAACGCTCTGATGGATAAAATTCAATCTGGAATAAATGCTCACACTGAACAGAATATAAATATCTCTGGCTCCGTTGAATTTCTAGCAAATAAATACGACGAGTTAGTTACTAAAGTACAAAAAATGGAAAAGGAAATGTCCGAGGATCGCAAGTACATTAAGTTTCTCGAAAATAGACTTGAGCAAATAGACAAATCCCAACATAGCTCCAAGTTAGAGGTTCGTAATGTTCCCAAAAAAGACGGAGAAACTAAAGAGGACCTACTCAAACTGGTGCTTAAAGTAGGTGCTTCGCTCAACGTACCGATACAAGAGAAAGAAATTAGAGACATCTACCGCATTAACACGAAAAAGGAAGGTAACCAACCAATCGTTGCAGAGTTCTCGACAGTGCTACAAAGAGATAAAATAGTTGGTTCCGTTAAGGCCTACAATAAAAAGTACCCAACCACGAAGTATAGTACTACGAATCTAAAAATTGATGGGCCTCGCTTGCCAATTTACATATCAGAGTCTCTTACTGTTAAAACAAGAAAAATTTTCTACCTAGCTAGAGAGTTCGCCAAAAGAAATAACCTCAGGTATTGCTGGGTAACGCGAGGAAAAGTATATTTAAGAAGAGCTCATGGAGCCACTCTGATAAGGATCAATGATGAAAACGACTTGGACAACATACGTACAAATTGACTATCTGTGTCGTTCTTTTTAATATTCATAGTCGCATTCCTATCTGTATATGTAACGAACTACGACTACCTCAATTTCAAGCATTCAAATAATTGCACAGGTCGAACCTTGAAATCAAACACACATGTTCCACGATGCTACGATACACATCACAAACAAGTATATTACACAACACCACAAATCTCAACTACACAACAAAACATAAAAATCTTCAATCATAAAATAATTCTAAATTCAAATCTACATAAAACCTTTGGCTCATCTGTACAACTGTATTCAGTCCTTACTGGTGGTACGCACAGCTTCACAATAGGCTGTGAGTATTTGATTGTACCTAAAAAGTTTATTTGTATTATTTTACAGAGTTATTCAGTCCATACTGCTATTACATACAGAATCATAAACTATGCTTATTTGATTAAAACCTACACAGGGGTGAGGTTTTATTTTCAAGTCAACTATGTGTGCTCGATTATTTTGCCACTTAAAGATGGATAATTGTTTCTTATCAACAGAAATAGATGAATCTGAAAGTATAGAATGTTTTTCCATAAATAACTCTGTAAGCCTGACTAGGGAGATTAACGCGAATGTGACAAATGTTGACAGTTTATGTATTCTTACTATGAACATACGAAGTATTCATTACAATTTTGATCACTTTTTAGCTTATGTATCTGCTTTAGACATATCGGTTGATATATTTGTGCTAACTGAGTGTTGGACAAGTAGTTTAAGACCACCTCCAACGATAGATAACTACAAGATGTTTTGGACTAGAAAGACACTTAACCAAAATGATGGCGTCGTTGTTTTTGTTAAAGAAAATATAGATGTGTTAGCTCATGAACCGACCATTTCTGATGGTAATTGTCTTGTACTTACAATTTCTTCGGATTATACTATCATATGTTCATATAGGCCGCCTTCTTTTAGCAACCCGCAACCATATCTAGATTCAGTTGACACGATTTTATCAAATATAACAACAAAAAACGTCTTTTTTACGGGAGATATAAACATCGATACAATGGGAAGTAAGCACTCTAAGATTTCCGAAAATTACTTGAATCTGATGGCCATGCATGGACTTAGACAGGGCATCACTCGGCCTACCAGGCTTGAGGCATGCCTTGACCATATGATGGTAAAATGTCAAAGTAAATGGAAAACGCTAGTTTTCGAGCAATTAATTACGGACCATCATCCCATCATGATTCTCGTTGATAAATCAAAAATAGTCAAAAATCAGATCAATCTTCCTAAAGTGACTTTTAATTATGAGGGAATTGAAGAGGCTTTACTACATGAGTCGTGGAGTGAACTTTACTCTATAAACAACGACGTAAATACTGCAGCTGAACTGTTTATTAAAAAAATTCAAAACATTATTGATGATAACACAGTAGTTAAATATATATCTAAGAAACACCGACCATTAAAGCCATGGATTACCGAAGGGGTGGTAAAATCTATCAAGCATAGAGATAAACTTCATGAAATTAGCAATAAAGATCCAAAAGATGTTATAGCCAAAGAAAAATATACAAAATATAGAAATAATTGTAACAACATTATAAAAAACCTGAAAATACAGCATTATAAAGAAAAATTAGTTAAAAATCAAGGAAATTTAAAAGAAACTTGGAAAACAATTAAGGAAGTGTGCAATTTCAATAAACCTATAGTGCCGTCGAAAGAACTGTTGAATATTAGTATTAACCCTAAAGAGTCCCTAAATACGGTAAACACTTACTTCACCTCGGTTGGTGAAACACTAGCAAATGCTACGTTGAACAAACTTAACACTACGGAAAGAAAACTAGCAGCAAGGGCTAAAAATACAAACAAGCCAGTTAAATCAATGGTTCTTTTACCTACCGATCCCTTTGAAGTCCGAAGTGTGATCATGAGCCTTAAAACTCAAAGTGCTCCAGGATGGGACAAAATATCTACGTCTATTATTAAGAGGTATGTTCATCTGTTAGTGCAACCTGTATCATTTGTTTGTAACATGAGCTTGGACACGGGTAAATTTCCAACACTGTTCAAAAAAGCTGTAGTGTGTCCAATTTTTAAGGCAGGTGATAACAAAAACCCAACCAACTACAGGCCTATCTCACTACTTTCCACCCTGTCTAAAATTTTAGAAAAGTTGGTCAAGAAAAGGTTGATGAGTTATTTAGAAAAAGAGAACCTCATTAGTAAAAACCAGTTTGGCTTTCGCGAAAAACTATCTACCGAAGATGCGGTGCTTATGTTAACGAATAAAATTACAACATACCTGGATGGTGGAGACAAATGCATAGGAATATTCCTTGATTTGCAAAAAGCATTTGACACCGTCTCTATCAGCATCTTGATCAGCAGACTGGAAAATGCTGGTATTAGAGGTATAGCGCTTGAATGGTTTATTGACTACCTTTCCGAAAGATCCCAAACTTTGCGTGTTGAAGGACATGAAAGTGATAGCGCAGTATGTACTTACGGAGTGCCGCAGGGTAGCACGCTTGGTCCCTTATTGTTCCTAATCTATATTAACAGTTTATGTGATATTAACTTACCTGGCCAAGATCTTCTTATGTTCGCAGATGACACTGTACTTCTAATTCATGAGAAAAGTTGGACTAAAGCAATAAATCTAGCTGAAAACTGTTTAGCAACTATAACGCGATGGCTCGAGGATAATTTGTTGACCATAAATACAAGTAAAACAAAATATATATGCTTTAGCATAACCGAAGCAGGAGCCCCTAAAGTACATACCAAACTTAGAATACACACTTTCCCATGTAATCGTGATATAGCTCCAACTAGCTGTACATGCGCGGAATTATCACAAGTTAATACTATAAAATATTTAGGGGTTCATATAGATAATCATCTCAATTGGTCCATGCATATTAACTCACTAGTCTCTCGAGTAAGAAAACTGATTTACATATTTAAAATACTTAGAACGGTGGCTGAGCCGGTTTTAGTTATGCAAACGTATAAAGCTCTATGTGAATGTATAATCAGATACTGCATCTGTGCATGGGGAACTGCAGCTAAGACCTATCTTATATCAGCTGAGCGTGCTCAAAGAGCCATACTGAAAGTAATCTTATTTTTGCCCTTCAGACATCCAACTTCACTTGTATATGGTAAAGCAAATGTGCTAAGTGTTAGAAAAATCTTTATTTTTGAAAGTGTCCGTCGATACCACAAACGAACTGTCCCCCTTTTGAACAATAGCGGTACATATAGAAGAGTGGAACGATGTCCAGTCCCTAGCATAAAAACTAGGTTCAAACAAAGAAACTATGAAGTTATTGTTCCACTTTTGTATAATAAAATAAACAAAACGCACAAAATTAGAAAACACAGCAACAATGAGGTAAAAAAAATTGTACTTTCATGGCTGAGTAATTACGACTATGATGGGATTGAAGATATGTTATTTGACTTTTACATTAGTTAAATAAACACTCACACACACACACACACACACACGCGTGTAACGCTGCAAACCTTGACTCTCATGAGATCTCGAGTATTGCAGTGTTACACACATACACACACGCACACACACACACACACACACACACACACACACACACACACACACACACACACACACACACACAAAGACACACACGTACATGTTTGTTGACAAAAATGAATGTTTTAGGTTTTGAGTTGTGAGATTGTGTGGTTCGTTATAAGTATGATGCGATGTAATTTGTGCTTTATATTTTTTTTTTCTCTTACTTGTTTCGATAAATAGTCTAAATTGTTTTTCTAAATTTAACCTTACTTTTGTTTTGTATAACTTTTTGTTGCTTATTAATATAAAGGGAGAAGCCATTGGCTCTGAGATACAGTTATTAACTAGTTCAGAGTCAATGGATAAGTGAATATGGTTAAAAGTGTTTTAAGGCAAATAAAGTTATTTTGTATTTGTATTGTATTAATCATTTCATGCGTAACGGAGTTGTAGAGACGGGTGTTGAAGCGTTTCATGTCACATGTAATCGCACTTTGTTACTTTGTTATGCACTTAGATTTTTTTAGTGAACTTTTCGAAAAATAACTAATGTTTTTTTGGTTCTGTGGTAAAATAGTGATTATGTTTTAGCGGTAAAAGTAATTACTTTGCACTCGTAGCTTAAAACAATACCTGATAGCCGATTCATTCTTAAGATTAATGAGACTGATATTTTGTTTCAAAACAGGTAGTTCACATCGGTCTATTGTTATTAATTTACTATCCTGTGTCACCCATATATGCAATAAATATGACTATAATCTTTGAGGAACAGTGAGCTCTACAAAGTACTGTACTGTACCAGCCTATTTAATGGTCCACTGCAGGACGTAGGCCTGCTCACGAAGGGTGGTTGGGTTTTATCCACCACGCTGGTCCAGTGCGGGTTACTGGATTCACATGCGCCATCGAACTTCTTCACCGACGGATGCCGGTTGCCTCACAATGTTTTCCTTAACCGAAAAGCCAGTGATGTGGAATTCCGTATATAAATTCCAAAAACTAATTGGTACGGGACCGAGATTTGAATCCACGACCTCACGATTGTAATACGGATGTCAATTCCTTCAGACCACCACGACTTTTCTAGAAAGTATTCCATCAAATTTAATAATTATTCTTAATTCGTAACAATAATAAAGTAACTATCTTGTTAGGAGTTACATTTTCTAGCTACGAAAATTCGGTTGTAAATTGCTGTGAACGTGATCATAAGTAGCCTCTACAAGACCTCTAATAATCAAATCAGCAACAGTTCACGTGACTATTGACTTAGGACTCTTAAACAAGCTTCAAAAAAACCTGCTCATCTCGCAATCACTCGACGTTACCACTGTAATACATTACTTGTTACCGGGTCATTAAATATTTCGCAGAAATCCTGTTAAGCTCATCTGCCATGCGCAAGCGACGACTGGTTTTCAATATGTCAAAGTTGACATTTAAGCAGCCGATGTGGCCTTGTCAAAGGCCACGTTTTGCATATTAAGTTGTTCATTTGAAGAATTTAATAATCTCGTTTTAACAAACTTTGTACCGTGACGTGAGGTGTAAATTTGAGTTTTATCAATATACTTATAGAGCCTTAATTAGTTTTCTTAGCCTGTGTTCAATAAGCGATATGTTCCAGGATATTATTGTATTTGTACTATTCATTATAAACAACTATTACTACCATATCAACCCTGAAATCACGACACCAAACAGCTGTTCCAAAGTTGGTTACATTGTTGTAGTTGCGCACTTTTTGGCTAGTAGGTTGTATCAACCAAACCCTCATAGTATGAAGATTTTATGATGGAATAGTGTATCGGACTAAAACAAAATTACTTAACAAATACTCATTTGAGGAAAATAGCTTCTAGTTTCCTCAGCGCGCACATTATTATTATTAGAGTGCCAATATATTGCAGGCCTTAAAAATATATCTAGCAAATTTTTATGGCTAAAAAGGTTTAATGTCTCATAGATATTTTGGGGCACAGTATGGTAATGATAATCGCGGCTTTACACTGCGGTCAATAGTCCTGCGTAACCTTACGATATTTATAAAAAGAATCGAAACAAATCCTAATACTTCACATTAGACAATCAATTTGCTATAACTCTCAAATATTACAAAACATAAAAAATATATCAGAAGCATTAAATTAAATTTTATCAGCCGTTCGCCAACTTTTTAATTAGCGAGAGAGCAGGGAACGGTGCGACTAATTGGCGAGATCTTTTTCTGTACCCGGAAGATTATTAACAACGTTCAGGTCCTCGAAGTTTCCATATTGAGCCTTATATATAGCTCCTCAGGAATGTGGCAAGGTCGTTGGTCTGTCAATGACAAAACGCTCCGACCGGGGCGCATGCCTGAAAAGCGACGTGTCTTGAATTTTTAAGAACAGACAGTTTTCTTTTAAGATACTTTGGTGCAACCCTGAAAAATAGACCATCTTGTTACAAGAAATTAAATTCGCCATACATAGATACGTGTTTGATATATGTTTTCTTCTAAAATATCTGTTAACAAGAAAGAGAATGTTTTGGACAAACAAACTACCTACTCACAAGGTGCTTTTAGGTGGGAGATGATGCATGGATTTTGAAAAAAAAAACGCAACGTTACTTTATTTTGTAACAAAAGCCAATTGAATTCTACTAACAAATTAAAATTTAGTAAACAGTGTTTATACATCATCCCTACAAATACTCATTAGCCAACTAAAAAGCTCGATTGTATACTTAGTAAGGAATTTTATGATGGGCCAGACGTTTTTAAAAAAGCGAGTTCCATTACAAATTTTATTTTAATCGAACAAAATTTATAGAATACTTTACCATCCATCGTATAGTTTCCAGATTACCAAAAGCTTTTACTTTCATTGTAGACCGGTATTTGTGACCGGTATATACTTTTATACTTCTACAATCTACAAACGAGAGGTATTCTACTATAGAAAGGGAATGCAAACAAAACGTGAACTAAAAACTTGTTTTCCCTTTCATAAAATAGTTACTAGTAGTATTTTGAACGAGAACGTGAATTATGTTGTTTTCCAACAAAGTTTAATTATAGAAAGATTGCTAGGCCGGATTTTCAAGTTATCTTTCTCATATCATCAACATACTAATAGGTCTAGTAAGGGGCTTGTAATATCGACATGAAATGTCAGGGGTGAGAGGACAAGGCACGACTTTGACTTTTACTAGATCTGAAGAGCAGTTTGCTGTACCGGTTGACTAGAGCTGTTAACGCTTATTGAATGTAGCTGAATATCTTAGCTAAGTATATTAAATAGTACTAAGAATAAGTAAGGTGTTTAGAAAATGTTACCTTTATTTGACCTCTACGCCTGTTATGTTACGACCTCATGACACTATAATTACTAAATTACGTCATAGAAATAGAAATATTTATTTCTAGAGTAATCTATAATATTAATACAAGGTAGGTATAATATTAATACCTATGATACCTACGACACATACTACATGCTGCAGTTTCTGAAAATTCCTGTTAATAAGATTTCTTGTGGGCATCTGCGCTTTCCTGCCTATAGCCAACGCTGAAGTTAGGCAACGTGCAGCACGTTGAGTCGTCGGATGGATAAATGCGGGTAACATTTACGAGCTCTACCGTGGCTCGGAAGACCTCTTAAATTGTGATTTTTTTTTGTTTAGCTGCCAGAAACGTTCAGGCTGCTCAAACACTCTGAAAGCAAAGCTAGCCATAGTATACGAACTTAGTTCATTTATATTCTTGAATACTAATCTTTAGCTATTTGTCGTAGCTATAAACTTTATAACTATTTATTTTACACAAGATATCTTGTTTCGCAAATTTCTCATTTCTGTGAGGTAATGTGCTTTCTTCCATCGCGGGGTGTATTACATCGCAATCGTAATGTTCTCGGCGTCCGAGAAAGCGCACGTGCCCCGTATGCCGATACAGATTCTTTCACTTTTCACTCGAATTTTTGCAACACTATCGACCGATTTCTAGAATAGCTCCTTTTCATTCGAATTTTTGTTGCAACACTATAGATCGAATTTTAGAATAGCCCCTTTTCACTCGAATATTTGCAACACTATAGACCGATTTCTAGATCAGCTCCTTTCTACTCCAATTTTTGCAACACTATTTCGATTTCTAGAATGAATTGAAATTTGAATTGAACACATTATATCGTCTGTTCTTATTATGTGATTAAAATGAATTTAAGTTGGTACATTTAATTTAGTATTTTACGGGCAAAAGGGCCTTTTTAACTAGGAACTCTAATTTGGTTTTTAGGATTGAACCCCTGTTACGGAATAATAATATTTTCCGCCGGACGATTAGCAAAATAAAAAATTTAGAAACAGCTCTTTCTAATTCGGATTTTCGCAACGTTATTTCGATTTCTAGAATAGCTCCTGTCCCCTCGTATATTTGCGACACCATCGACATTGTAAAACAGTTCCTTCTCATAGGCATTTTCTCTAACGAAAGTTGTTTTGCACTCGCAGGTGTTTTGATGTTGTTATATTTACGCTTACAAAATAAGTAATTTCTCCTTTTTGAATCAGGAATGAGGAGACTCATTGAATAGAAAGTAAATTGTATGCTCCAAAGGATTACAACAAAAAACTAGGAGCCTTAGACATTTAGGTAAAGAAAATTAAATTAGAACCAGACGATTGGAACGTTGAAACAGAAGTTTAAACAAGCCTTTCCCGTTCCGCGTGGGTAAAGCTGCAAGATGCAAGCACGCTCGGCGCACTGCCAACTGCGCTGGCTTGAACATGAATCTTAAAATAACGTGTATGCAAAATTGGCGGTTGTCTAAGATCAATGTCCTGGTGGGTGATTCTATATGAAAACAAGCACGTAACGTGCTCTAACGTGCTCTTTGTTTTTAAGAAATTAGAATGAAAATTACTTATTTTTCAAACAGTATAACTTAAACTCGGTTTATAATTTATTTTAACGTAATTTTACATTTATCAAACAGTTCTCCAAATGAAAATCAAAGAATTAAACTACTTACCCCGTTACGTTACGTTTTGTCAGAGAATCAGGCCCCTGTATGGCTATATTGACTCCGTCTATTTGGCTTCCCTGGAGAATGCAATTTTCAAGAGCAGTATATGCGGTAGAGTAGTTGACAAAAACACTAAGTACAAGTACCAACAGGGCAAGAGCAGTGGTGCCGCCGGCATGAATGATGCAAGCCACCAGCATCACTGTAGCTACCAACAACATTAGCAACAACACTCATTGTATGGTATATTTAGAAAACCAAAAAGAGTAATCTTATTTTGGCAAAACTAATACAAGCCCACCCGAACCAAATTGCTGCGATCACAATGGAAAGAAAATTTCTTAAACTATTTCATAATTAACTAGTTACTACTAAATCAAAGAAAATTATAATTTTCATGGGACAGCCGTGACAATTACGTGACTGATAAACAAATTCATATTAGTTTTTTTGTGCACGACACTGAAAGTATGAACTTTGAAGTTAGGCCACCATAAATAAACTGTAACTAAGATGTTAACTCTAAATCTTGTTTATCTAATGAACCTGCGCACACGCAGTGGCCGAGCATACAGAACATACAAGTAATGCGTAAGCGCGGCCGGAATGATAACCACTTTCCCCGCGGTCAAGTGAGAGCGAACCTGCGGTTACATTATTCCAAATTACATGCGTCTATGATGTCAGAGATGATCATATTGTTTGGTAACGGCAGTAACTGAAGATGACGCTTCAAATATTTGACGTGAAATTCTGTAGTACAAGATATGCCGATTGTATTCAGATTACGACGATAAAATCGATTATGCACTATATTGTTAAAAGATAGAGAGGTTGATTTCAGTTGTATTGTTTTTTTCTTTGAGTATATTGTGTTAGCATATCGCGGTTGAATGATAGACGTGATTTCTCCATAAGGTTGAAAATCAGAAGCCATATTTTTTTTTTTAAATGGGGTCGGCTTCGCCCACAGTTCACCTACATTATTATCAATGACATAGCTTCTTGTATTTGTAGTAGTTTTTGTATATATTGATTAATAAATAAATCCCAAAAAGTAAAAAACTAAATGACTACTATAAAAAAAATCTGTCTCTAAATAAAACGTTTTCCAAATAAAATTGATTCCGTAAGAATCAATATTGGGACAAGATGATGTTAAACAAATTACTGACCAACTTCAACACCTAGCGCAAACCACAAAACCTAGGTTACAGACTGATGCCTAGGTAAGGTACACAAACTCCACTAAAGCGAAGCGGACGGAGCGGTGCGCGGCGCTAGGTGGAGCTTTGTAATCCGTGCGTATGTTTTTGTGATGTATATAACATCAGGATTTAGGTGTTTCCTTAGATGATGGATTAGTAGATTGTATCATATGGGAGCAAAATAATATTTTTACGGCGAGGGCGCTTTTTTGAATCCAGAGTGAAGTGAGGGATTCTAGAGTAGTCTTCTTAGTTAGAGTAGAGTTCTTTAGTAGAATCCTGAACGTAGCGAGGCATTCAAAGTACGTCACCCAAGTGGTACACTCTACTTTTCATCACCTCTATGAGAAAATAAAAGGCGCCTCATATTTTAAGGCCAAAACACACATACGGCGGGCACGGTGAATCGGCCTTTATTGTAATATTATTATTACATAAAACGTAGAGTAACAACGAAATTGAAATTAAATGGTAGCTAATAATAAAACAAATAAAAACTTATAATTACATTCTTTTCATTCATTTTCTTGTCGCTGAACACTAACATTACAAATACTTCCAAATTCAAAAAGTGCGCGGCAAAGATAATTCCGGCGCACTTATAAAGTTCCTTATAAAACACCACCTTTGGGCGCACTTAAATGCGAACCAAGCAGTCCTTTTCGAATAAATGTGATGAAAAAATTCTTGAACACCATTTTACCTATGATTACAGCCGACATTTACTACATGATCAACACCAAAAAATGAGCTGTTCTGTTTTAACGTTCTACACATACCTACTGTCGAAAGTCAATTCCCTTTTTGTGTGAAACGGCTACATTTTTTAGCAATTTCTATGTTAATTATGAGTACTAATATTTCACAGAACAATTTGTCATGAAACTTTCCCTAATAGGTAAATAAATGTGTTTGAAAAATCAATATATAGCGTGAGCGAAGCGGAGCTATGTTCTTTCTCAATATAGCATTTCTGAAATAAACTTATACGAACTACAACGCTATGCACAGTTCCACCCAGTTTCTCTTCGACTTGGTGATTTTAGACCTTACAAAGCTATGCCTAGAACGCCTAGATTATGTTTTGTCTAGATTACCTATTACCTAGTGACCGACCGCACGGTTACGGCACTACGAAAATACTCATTTATTTTCGGAACACTTCCTCGAATGTCGACATGATGATGTAAAAGGTGGTTTAACAAAACAGAAATATTAATTTTGATATTCTGGGTTTCTGATTTATGGTGCTGTAAAGCTATTTTGCAGAATCCGTTGGAGTTACTAAAGATTAAAAAAAAACAGAAGCCGCGCCTTTTCCGGAGATATTTAACAGCGGCCAAGCATCAGTGTGTCTTTAAATATATCTTTGACGTCACCTGTTCTGTGTTTGTAGTAGTCTATATTTACTATTTTTGACCGACGAACCATCGGAGGAGGTAGGTATACAATTCGACGCGTATATATATTTTTATGTATAACCTCGCATAACTTTTTTTATAGTGGTCCGATTTTAATAATTCTTTTTTATTGAAATTATATACTTTGAAATTGGTCCCATTTAAATTTTATTGAAATCGGCTGAGCCATTTTTGATAAATCAACAATAATTTGAAAAATGCTACATCGATCCGTGTGAAATATTCACGAATTCTGTACACGGGTGAAGTCGGTCATGCTAATTTTTGCAAAAAATAATCTTGTTACCAATGGATTCTGAATATTTTGTACGGCAATGCACGTCAGGAATTTAGTGTTATGTACGTACTGCTAAAACACTACGGCCAAACACGACTTTGCTACCGTAGTAAAACCAGAGACCACCTTTTTTTTCTTGGGGGTAGGTGTTATAACAACAACAGTTTTTGAAAACAGCTCTAATTGATTTAATAAAATAAAATAGTTAATCTGAAATTATACGACTAATTAATGCTTAAATGCAAGTTATAGAAATTTCTGCCTGCCTCTGAGTGTTTTCTCCACAAATATTACACTGTGCACCAAGTTATTCACTGTATTTGGACTAGACAACACATTCTTCAAAGAAAATGGACGCCATCCAAAAATCACTCAAGGAAATGAATGAAGCCTTTCACAAACGCCTTGATTCCATTCAAGGGCAGCTGCGGCCAGGGGACAGTTTGACCGGTGTGGCGGCTGATCTTGCTACGCTCCAGACCTTTGTCATAGCAAGCTTTGAGGCTGTGCATGCCCAAATTAGCATAATGACACAGCATATTGATAGAGGAGAGATGCGATCACGCCGCAAGATCTTGCTGCTGCACGGGGTTCCCGAAGAACAAAAGGAGGACACATCCAAAGTCGTCACGAAGACTATGTCGGAGCAGTTGAAGTTGACTGGTTTTTCCAGTGATGACATTAGTCGTTGTCAGCGAATGGGTCGTGTCTCAGGAAGCAAGCCACGGCCTATTTTGTTCAAGATCCGAGATGTGGCTCTGCGCGACAAGATCTGGCGATCTAAGACCGGCTTAAAGGGTTCTGGCTTCACCTTGTCGGAATTCCTCACTAAGTCCCGACACGACATGTTCATGGAGGCCCGCCAGAAGTTTGGAGTCACGAAGTGTTGGACGCAGGAGGGCAACATATTCGTGATAGGCCCCGACGGTGTTCGACACAGAATAAATAGTTCGGAGGATCTTGCGGCCTTACAAAAGAAGGTGGGCGCAGCCGCTAAGCCGCAGCCTGCTGCTATCCAGGCAGCGGCCGCCGACGCCAAGGATTCCGTGAGCATAAGACCTAGAAGAGAGAAAATTGGTCCGAAGAAATGATGCTCAGTATGTTCTTCGCTTCGAACTTATTGTTTATAACGCGTAGTTTAAAGTACGTATGGGGTAGTTCACATTTCTCTTTTGTACCCACTATTTAATTTGTTATAAGTAATTTTAATTATACACGCTTAGTTTTGTTGTAAAATTATTCTTTCAAAGTCATTATTTTTAATTCTGCAGTTTTTGTTTTGTTCGGTTTGTGTAAATGTCAAAGTAACTATGCTGTCACTTATGTCAAAACAACATTTTTTTTTTCTTTCACGACATCTTACGTCGTAGTCAGTTGCCAAAAGTAGTATAATATTATATTTATTGGGTTCATTCAATTCTCTTTGCAAAAACTATTTACCTTGTAAACTCCAAATATTCGCGCTCATAATTCCAAGTACTAGTACAAATAATAAAGTTTCAATGTTTTCTCTCGTAGTGTTACAGTGTATTGTATCGTTTTGTTTCTACCCAGGTAAACACAACTGGCAGGTGGACGATCTATCAGTTAGTCAGTTTTTTTTTTTATACAATATATTGTATATTTATTTACTACATTATTTGTGTATTTATATTTATTTATTTAGTATATATTTTTTTTTTGTATTTTATATATTTTTTTATAATAATACCAATATGTCTAACAGCGATTATGAATACCTTACATGTTCGTCTTCCACATCTTCTTGCGACAGCTTAGATAGTTTCCGTAGTTTGCCTTCTTTATCCGATTCCGTTGAATCACTTGTCTGTGACGTTCCTAAAAATTTTAATGTCCTTCACATAAATGCCCAGAGTATTACGGCTCATTATCCTGAAATGCTTGCGTCATTCGTGCATCCCAATATTCACGCAATTTTAATTTCCGAGACGTGGCTGAAACCTATCCTCCCTTCATCTTCTGTGGCGTTGCCCGGCTTTCGACTTATAAGGAATGATCGTATAGGTAAGGGTGGAGGAGGTGTCGGTATTTATCTCCGTACTCATATCCCTTTCTCTGTCGTTAGCATGTCTGCACAGCCGCCTCCATCTGACGCCGGTGAACATCTCCTCATTGAAGTCGTCCTGCACCACACTAAGATACTTCTAGGTGTTTACTACCCACACTCTCGTGATGTAAATTATTTTTTATCTCTTGAAAAATTATTAGAAAACAGCTCTACTTCTTACGATCACACCATATTAATGGGTGATTTTAATACTTGCTTACTAAAGCAAGATCACAGATCGAGAAAATTAGAGCTATTAGCCACATCTCTTAATCTCACTATACTTCCGCTTCGTGCTACTCACAACCCTCCAAATTGCACTCCTTCTCTTCTAGATATTATGCTTGTATCTTCTCCTGATCACGTTGTAAAGCACGATCAGTGTGCGGCGGACGATATTTCCCATCATGATTTGATTTTTCTGTCTTACAAAATCCGCCCTCCTAAAGTAAAACCTAAAATTCTTTTGCAACGCAGTTTTGGTAGTATCAACGTTGACGACTTACGACGTGATGCACAGAACTTAGACTGGTCTAATGTCTTAAATGCTACAAATATGGATGATAAAATCAGTGAGTTTAATCGGATACTGTCTAATTTATACGATGTCCATGCTCGTCTACGTAAAGTCAAAATGAAGCACGCGCCATCACCTTGGTTAACTGAGGAAATACGCACACTCATACACAAAAAGCTAATAGCCAAGAGTAAGCTTAAATATCGAGAAACTGACGTAAACAAAGAGAAGTACACTAATCTGCGCAATATCTGCAATAGGGCGTGTAGGGATGCACAACGCCGACATATTCATAGTTCTGTGGAAAACGGAGACCCGGTAAAAGTATGGAAGTTTCTTAGATCACTGGGAGTTGGTAAATCTCGTGAAGACAATATTCCTAAAAAATTAGACATTAACTTGTTGAATCAGCATTTCTCGGCCTCTTCTAATTTTGAAGGACCAGCAAAAGCTGCCACGCTAAAAAATCTTTCATCTCACCAACAACCCGATCATGAATCCTTCGCATTTGATCAATTTTCCGCTTGTGACGTTAAGAAGAGCATACAGTCAATTTCCTCTAATGCTGTCGGTAGCGATTGCATAAGTCGGAGAATGATCATACCTATTCTAGACGAGGTCATTCCAGTCATCCAGCACCTCCTTAATTTTTCCATATCCTCGAGCACCTTTCCAGCCATGTGGAAAGAAGCTCAAATCACTCCACTTCCTAAAAAGTCAAATCCTGAATCTTTCTCAGATTTCCGTCCAATCTCCATTCTCCCCTTTTTGTCCAAAGTGTTGGAACGGCTTGTCCACCAACAACTGTCATCCTTCCTTATTAAAAACAATCTCCTGAACCCGTTCCAATCCGGTTTCCGTGCTGGACATAGTACTGTCACAGCTCTAACGAAAATTACGGATGACATAAGGGATGGTATCGGTCATTGTAACTTGACGGTGCTATCGCTACTCGATTTTAGTAACGCTTTTAATAACGTAGATTTTGACATTTTGCTGGAAATCCTTCGCTCTCTTAACGTATCTCCAACGGCAATTGATTGGTTCCGTAGTTACCTGTTTGGACGCCGGCAGCGCATACGTATAGATGACTCCTATTCTTCTTGGTGTCATATCTCTGCTGGTGTACCGCAGGGCGGCGTTTTATCTCCACTTCTTTTTGCTATTTTCATAAATTCTATCTCGAAACAACTTTCTTCGTCCTATCACCTCTATGCAGATGACTTGCAAATTTATGTTCAGGCTCCTTTGGGGCAACTACATCAGGCGATTGAATTGACCAATAGTGATCTCGCACGCATACGGGATTGGAGCAAGTCATACGGCCTCACGGTAAACCCAGCAAAAACTCAAACGATTATCATCGGGAGTTCCCGAATGATATCGAAGATTGACTGGTTCCATCTCCCTCAGGTAATGTTCGACGAAATTCCTATCCCAACAAGCGAAACTGTAAAAAACTTAGGTGTGCTTTTTGACAGACAGTTTTCTTGGCATCCTCAACTGGCTGAAGTCAGTCGAAAATTGTTCGGTTCTGCAGCGTCCCTTAGACGTTTGCGAAATTTCCTTCCGATTACTACTAAAACTGCGCTAGTGAAATCACTCCTTTTCCCAATATTGGATTACGCTGACGTCTGCTATCTTGATGTAACCGAAGAGCAACTCGACAAGCTTGAACGTTTACAAAATGTTTGTATTCGGTTCATATTTGGTCTTCGCAAGTATGACCACATCTCAGAATTTCGCCAAAAGCTCAAATGGTTACCTATCCGCCTTCGCCGTAATAGTCATATCCTTTTCCTCCTATATAAAATCTTATTTGTTCCTTCTACTCCTTTGTATCTGAAAGAGCGCTTTGAATTTATTCAAGGTCACTCCAATTCTTTAAGATCCTCTCGTGCCCTGAAACTAGAATTCAAAGCCTCTACCCACTCCAACCTTTCCTATACTAAATCATTTACTTTACGAGCTGTCCTGCTGTGGAACGAACTGCCTGTTGCTATTAGACAGGCTAAATCCCTTCCCATATTTAAAAATCTGGTTTATCAATATTATCTTTCCTTATGTTAGCTAATATTGGTATATATATGTATATGTATTTATGTATTAGTATATAAGTATGTATATTTATAAGATGTATCATTATTTGTGTATTTTTTTTAAATTATAGTATCTGTAGGTTCTTTTCTGTATTGCTATTATGTATTTCAATGTATGTACTGTATTGTATACACCACCGACCATACTCCTATTTTTAGAATAATTCCAGTCCATCCAAAGGTTGCCTGGTAGAAATCGCCAAAGGCGATAAGGCCGCCATTGTACAGCATATTGTATATTGTATAGTTTCTGTACTGTGTTTCTGTGTACAATAAAGATATATTTATTTATTATTTATTTATTTAAAAGTGCGTAGACATGAGGTTTTGAGACACCAATAAAAATATATTGGTAAAAAATATTTTGGTTTTACTTTCCGAGGAACTTATATGTTTTTACAGGATCTTACCTACACTTAGACCACCATCAATAGGCTGCCAACAAATATTTAAATCAAAGTGTCTGAAATCGATAAGCTTAATATGTTAAGACACTGACCTTGTGCTTAAGATCAAGCTAGCGACTTCCTGGCCTCCTAATTTAACAGCAAAAAAGGACTTACAACTTTGGTATTTGACCGACAAACAATCATTACTAAAAAGAAACTACATAACGTTTAACGCGACCTTAAATTATAATTCTATAATAGATGAATCTAGGTGCGGCTGCCATCTTAAATATTGATCCATCAATACGGATACCCATTTAAATAACCGATTACAAAACCAGTATTCTCTTAAATCAAGTAAATATTACACAGTATTTGAACACACGTACGTAACTTGTCCCAAATTCTGTGCGTGGAATTCCGAGTTTTCTCACGGTGTTACATAGATTCTAATTTTTATGACCAATTAAACTGAGAATGTAGGGCTTTTGTGACCTTAATGATTTTGGTTCAAATTTTTCTGTCAAATATATGAAATGCTAGGTACGTTTGAGTACCCACAGCTTGGTATGAATGAAATACTAAGTACCTATCTACTTTGTTGCTAAGCGACACAAATATTTTCTTAAATGAATCCAATCATTTGGTTAACTGAATCACAATCAAGAAAATAAATTAAATAAACGCTAAGTCACTATATGCGTGTCTGTAGTATATTTGCTTTGCTATGTCTTTACCTACATATTATAGGCCTAAGTCATATATATTCAATCCACGAGTAAAGCCAGAATGGATAGCTAGTAGTAAATAGTTTGATGTACCTGCTTAACCTTTTATATTCAGTTGTCACACTCAATATTACGAAAAAAGATAACAAGCCGAAAAAATGCCAACCAACTTATTGCCACCAAAATATCACTAAAGGAAAACTCTTTTAGGCAACCTTATGATAGAGAGAATCTTACATAATATTGGTATATAAGTGTGGTGAAAATATTTATTTACATAACTTAAAAAGCATAGAAATTCAATTCTTAACTACCTTATACCTATATAAATATATCCTATCAAGATACAAAAAAAAAGAAAAAGGCTAAAAATCGAAACAAATACTGTGTCCATGTGCTACCACATGGACACAGTATTTGTTGCCAAGAACGCTGGCTGCATTCCCACGCTGGATGGTTAAAGAGATTCTCTGTGCAAGGAATGAGCCAGCTCTCTTGTCACCAGCAGCGTCAACAAGCTTTGGCGAAATATGTAGACACCTGCATAATTTGTACAATAATTAAATTTTAAACAGTAAACATTATCGCTCTATCATAACAAATAAATAACCAACAATCTAATAAAGCAATCATCTTGACATTCCCATAAGCAATTACTGCACAATTAACTCCTCTCTACCGCAATTAAAATAATTCTCACGTATTATGTCATACCGCTATATAAACAGAAATTCTCCAAAAAGGTCAGCGTATATTCCTGGAGATAAGACAACAATGCAATGTTGTGGTATCTGATGGGAAGTGAATGGGGAACTGCAGCCTTGTGGCTAGGTCGGTGGACTTTGATGTATGATATGAGGTCAGTGTGGCCATTTTTGGTTGCAACGGAAGAAGGGCTAGCAATGATCATAAATAGTCTTCACATTTTTGGTTGCAACGGAAGAAGGGCTAGCAATGATCATAAATAGTCTTCACATTTTTGGTTGCAACGGAAGAAGGGCTAGCAATGATCATAAATAGTCTTCACATTTTTGGTTGCAACGGAAGAAGGGCTAGCAATGATCATAAATAGTCTTCACATTTTTGGTTGCAACGGAAGAAGAGCTAGCAATGATCATAAATAGTCTACACATTTTTAACAGGCAGGTGCCTTAATCAATCAAAACTAAATTACATTTTTCTAATATCACAAACAAATATTTAAAATATCTGATAACTTAGTATTATCCTACTATATCCTACTAATATTATAAACGCGAAAGTTTGTGAGGATGGCTGGATGTATGGATGTTTGTTACTCTTTCACGCAAAAACTACTAAACGGATTGAGATGAAACTTTGCAATAATTCCTACTAATATTATTAACGCGAAAGTTTGTGAGGATGGATGGATGGATGTATGGATGTATGGACGCAAAAACTTCTAAATGGATTGAGATGAAACAGAATATATAGCTTATCAGAATAACACATAGGCTATAAATTATAATGATATTGCGTCAAAAATCAAAATATCATGCGGGCGAAGCCGCGGGTAAAAACTAGTATTACGTATTGTGAAAAATACGTACTTTAAAAGTGAAAGTTATTTTCAGATATTTTTCAATGATGAAAGTTCTATGATGAAAGCGCCTCTTATTAAACAGGAGCTTTCGTGATGAGATAATTCATCATCATCATCCGCAGCCTTCTTTAGCCCATTGCTGGGTATTAGCCTCTCTCTTGTTGTGTCATCTGTCTTAATCCCGTGCTAATCGAGTCCAGGTTTGACCAGCAACGTTGAAAATATCATCGACCTACGAGTACTTTGCTGCCGGTTGACCCACGCTCCACGCCGTATCTAGACAGTAAAGACAAGAAGCAATGATTTTTGACACTGTAGGAGGCAGCGGTGCTACACTAAATATTAGTTTCCTTTTCTTGAAGGACTCGTATTATTTTGAAACGAAAACCCGGAAACGTAGAAAACGTTCCGATTAAATGTTAGGGCTCGAAATCGATTAGGAAACTATTGGAAGCGGATGATCCTTCCTCTTCAGCCGAAGGAATAATTGCTGCAATCCGCATGTATTGTGTAGAAAGCTGTCTTTGCACGTATAATAGCACGATAATAACACATTATTGTAGATATTGTATACAGGGGCCACATGCTGGCAGACTTTCTGGAGAAAGAGGAACTCTTCATGATGAACTCTTTCTTCCAGAAGCCACCTCGCAGGAAATGGACCTGGATGAGTCCCGACGGTACCACGAGAAATGAGATAGACTTCATCATGACTAGCGAGAAACGGATATTTAACGACGTCTCCGTGATCCACAGGGTAAAAACCGGCAGTGATCACAGAATCGTGCGAGGCTAACTGAATATCAACGTTAAACTCGAAAGGTCCCGCCTGATGAAGTCTACGCTCCGACCTACTCGTGCCCACATACAAAACCCCGAAAACTTTCAGCTCGAGCTCTCGAATCGCTTTGCTTGCCTGGATAACTTTGCGTCGGTAGACGAGATCAATAACGGGCTCGTAGAAACTGTCCAAACGGTGGGTTCTAAGTTCTTTAGACCCCGCCGTTCAGATAGACCTCAGAAATTCTCCGATCATACTCTAAGTCTCATGGCCGAACGACGCTCGCTAAGACTGCAGTCTTCCGATGATGCAAAGTCATATAGGCGGCTCAATAGACAGATTTCAAAATCGGTGCGGTGCGACATTCGTCTCTTTAATACTAAACATGTTAAAGAGACAATAGAGCGGAACAAAGGCTCCAAAGTGTTCGCAAGGCATTTGTCTATTGGGCAAAGCCAGTTGACAAAGCTGAAGAGAGAAGATGGCAGTATAGCGTCAACCAAGGCAGAGGTATTGCAGGAGATCGAAAGGTTTTACGGACAGTTATACGCCTCGGTAGCAAAGCCTGTAAACAGCGCGGCCAATGACCCAAGAGCCAAGCTAACCCGACACTTCACCGAAGACATCCCGGACATTAGCCTGTACGAGATTAGGATGGCCCTGAACCAACTTAAGAACAATAAGGCGCCGGGTGACGACGGAATTACTTCAGAGCTTCTGAAAGCGGGTGGAACGCCGGTACTAAAAGTCCTTCAGAAGCTATTTAACACCGTCGTCCTCGAGGGCATAACGCCAGAAGCGTGGAACAGAAGCGTGGTGGTGTTGTTCTTCAAAAAAGGTGACAACACCTTATTGAAAAACTACAGACCCATCTCGCTTCTGAGCCATGTTTATAAGTTGTTTTCAAGGATAAGACAAAGGTCATGTGTAATTCTCATGTTGTACCCACCCCTATTTCAGTTGGGAACTCGGTTCTTGAAGTCGTTGACTCGTACGTCTACCTGGGACAAGTAGTCCAGTTAGGTAGGTCCGACTTCAAGAAAGAGGCCAATCGCCGAATCCAACTCGGTTGGGCAGCGTTTGGAAAATTGCGTAACGTCTTCTCGTCCGACATACCTCAGTGCCTCAAGTCGAAAGTTTTTGACCAGTGTGTGTTGCCAGTGATGACTTATGGCACAGAAACGTGGTGTCTCACTATGGGCCTTATTAGTAAGCTCCAAGTAGCCCAAAGAGACATGGAGAGGGCTATGCTCGGAGTTTCTCTGCGAGATCGAATCAGGAATGAGGAGATCCGTAGAAGAACCAAGGTTACCGACATAGCCCAGCGGATTGGCAAGTTGAAGTGGCAATGGGCAGGGCACATAGCGCGGAGAACTGATGACCGATGGGGTCGAAAAGTTCTTGAGTGGAGACCACGTACCGGCAAGCGCAGCGTAGGACGTCCACCCACGTCAAGGTGGACGGATGACCTTATTAGGACCGCAGGATCGCGCTGGATGCAAACCGCTATCAACCGGTCTTATTGGAAATCATTAGGGGAGGCCTATGTCCAGCAGTGGACGTTCTATGGCTGATATGATGATGATGATGTAGATATTGTACTATTATTATATTTGTTTTAACTCACGGGTTGCCCCGGATCTTTGAAGGGCATTGATGGGGCCGAAACCAACATCAAGAGGCCCTTTTACAATCATTAAGTAAAAAAATACAGTTTTTGTGTGATAAGAAAAGGGAAACTATTGTAAAGACGGAGAATAGGTACTTCTTGGGCTATTTTAATGAATTATTAAGGGATTATAAGCTGGTCTATGGAATGAGGTGCGGCACCCGCCAAGTAATGCCTCATTTCAAAATATTTAGGCGGGTGGTGACTTGCCATCCACTAAATGGGCCCTCCATAAAGGCTACCGTAATTAGGCGCCGGAGGGGCAACATTGGTGTGGACGGCTTAGGGTGTCGAGAGGTCTATTATAATTTTTAGAATTCCGTAGTAACAGTAAAGAACTCTTATTTCTTCATCTTTTTCTAAGTACAGCTACCGACTACTTCTACTTATAACAGCATTTAGACCCCCCCTTAAAGAACCTAAAACCCTCTCTACCAAAATTCTTTTAATTTCATCGTAGGTACTCTACTTAAGTATTCAATAGGGCATTTCATGTTAATATTTGTATTACTGAGTTATGAGTATATGTAGTGACGCATTCAAAAGATATTTAAGTCCTTTTAAATCAGCTGTAATTTGAACTACCTTGAATAGATTGAATATTTTAAATTAATGCTTTCTTCTATGAATAATATTTTAATTTAATTGTAGATTCATATACACAATTATATACGGAACTTTGCCATATGCGTGTGTAAACACGCTCTTATCTTACGTAATAATACTTTTATTTACACTTAATTGGAGAATAAAATACTGAATGAAAGATTTATGAATGATTTAAATGTCACAGAAATAAAAAGACGATTGGAGAAAGGTTGGAGACAATTTTCTACGAAAAAAGTTAGAACAGAATCCAGCCACGTATCTTCTAAGCTTTCAAAAATTAATCAATCAGTGATTAAAATATAAATGTATAACAAGATTTCTAAGAAGATAACAATGATAATATTTGAAGAGGATCAGAAAAATCTTTATATGAATCGCTATTTCCTTGGTCACGACATTATGCGTGAACGGCTGGACCGATTCGGGTAATTATTTTTTTGCGGTGATTGTTATTGTCAGGAAAAGGTTTTTATGAAAGAAAAATATAAGAAAATTGCAGGAAATACATAAACATACAGGTTTCTTCATGCTTATCAAGATATATATAATAATTATTCCAAATTCAAAATTATTAGTGCGATTCGCGCTTGACTTTTTCTGGACAAGAAAAAACAGTTGCATAAGTTTGTGAAGAAAATAAAAAGCTTTTTATAAAAAACATCAAATTAATTTCGGAAAAGTTGCCGTAACTGTGCGTTGGTGAGTTTGGTGCTAAACGTCATTGAAATTAGTGTACAGATGAAGGTGATATGAAGTTCACCGGGTCAGCTAGTACTATATAATAACTGTCGAAAATATCAAGAACTCTTCAATATTCTATACTAGTAAACTGTAGACCTCGCATAACACATCTCTTTAACTGAATCTTGATAAGCCTATCTATATCTCAGAGCAAATAAAAAAATCAAGAGGGAACGTCGTTGAACAGTCAAGTGAAGCCGGTTTTTTATTCATGTGTGAGTGCATCGCTGTTGCGCCGCCATAGTTTGACTGTCAAGCCAAGGCGTAGTTTCCTTGTACGTTGATGTATGTGTAAATTGTCTGTACACGGCGAGGCGTAGTTTTGGTCGGCCTCACTTGTTTGTTCACAACATTCTGTCTTGATTTTTTTATTTGGTCTGAGTCCTATATATTGATTCGCTCTGGATCAATTTGGTTCATACTCGCAATTCCTGTTATTTAAACAACAAAAATCAACATCCGGACAGACGAAAGCAAAATCTTCGAGAAGCACAGACCTTCGCTTCGCTTCGGTCAACTATTCTAAATACATATAGACACGTGTCAACGACTTTAATATGCATCTTCACAAAAGAGGCGGAAAACTTTAACTCCCCGAGAGCTATGGCTATAAACACATACCCACTCGTAGCTCGCGACCTTCGCATACCTACTCCATACCTACTTACTACTTGCCTTTTAAAGATCTCAAGGAAGACAAGTGAATATTCTTAAAATTTTAATTTAGCGATATGAATGCGGAATGATCTAGGAGGCACGTAAAGCTTTTCATTAAGATGTTTTGAAGATCTTCTTGAGAGGTTTTTTTGACTTGATGATTTTTGTCATATTCTTTTTGTAACATGCGTACAGTTAAGTCTCTGAGGAAGACATTTAAGTTTTACATGCCGTACTAAGCGCTGTACCACAGATCAGAAAACAAGTTGTATGTTCCATTGTTTTCTGATTTGTGCGGTGTACCAACTTTTGTACAAATGTTTAAGTGACATCGAAATTGGATAAAATATTGCAAATCAATGGATAATATTTTTGTTTTGGTTAAGTTAAGTTAAGTAGTTCTATCTCAACATGTTTTGAATAAAGTTATATCGTTTGGTTTTTTAATGGTTTGACAAAATTTGATTCGAAATTTATGAGATCGGTCTCATAAATTATAAATGTGAAATTCGTCGATTCTGCATTTTGTTGAGTCATTGACACTCAACATGCTATAAAGAATGAAATTCATAAGGCACGAAAAATTCCTTGATATTTTTAGCATAATTTTGAGACGGGTCCGTCCAAGTCCAGTGTTGTATTTTAAATAAAAATAAGCTTAAATTTTTAAATGTTTCATTAATGAAGGTGTACAACTAGGTACTTAAAAATGGCGTCTAATTTATTCTACTGAAAAATGACAGTACTTTTATTATTCACTCAAATTATATCATTTTATAAATTGATAGTTGATAATACCTTGAATAAATCATAAGGAAAGCTCCGGTTAACTCAATAGCTTTTAAGTCCACCGTATGACCCTGTCTTGCATCTGAACTTTACTGAATGTGCCACTTCTGTGAATAATTTCAGAATATATTATGTAATGGACTAACAATTGAATGTGTGAGGCAAGCCGCGGTGTCAAAACCTAGGCACCGCGACTCAATATTAAGGTCAAATATAACTAAGCTCTTGCAGTTAAATAACTAACTCGACGTGGTAATAGACGCAAAGTCATCGATATCTCAGAATGACGGACTTTATTAGATACTCCGATACGGTTATATTTATTTACACGCTAGGTCTACCAGCAGGTTTCCAAAGGATTCTTTTTTTCCTGGATTAAAAGTAGTTTATAATAATTTTCAACCTTTTATAAACAAAATTCTACTGCAAAATAAACCAAAAACCATAAACCAAATTCTAAAAAAACAGACGATTCGGTTACCATTAAAATAGTAGAGAGCAAAATTAGTGATGGCGATATCAAAGGCGCCGCACGAGTCCTGTTCTCCAGCGACACTATTGCCCCCCACACACCCGATACGGTCCAGTCACTCCGTGACAAGCATCCGCCGGCAGCATGTCTCCACCTGCCTGAGCCACCACACCCTGATGACGTTGTCATTGAAGTGTCAGCTCAGGAGATTGCAGCGGCCGTTTCTTCTTTTCGGAGCGGCTCAGCCGGAGGCCTAGATGGTCTCTCGCCTCAACATCTAAAAGATCTTCTATCTTTTAGCTCTGGTGAGGTGGCTGAGTCTCTCTTGAGAGAATTAACGGGTTTGGCAAATCTCATGTTATCTGGGCAGGTCAATGATGACGTTATCGAAGTCTTGTATGGCGCTAACCTATGCGCACTTGTCAAAAAAGATGGTGGCATCAGACCTATTGCTGTTGGCACCACATATCGTCGTCTCGCAGCCAAAGCCGGTTGTGGAAAAAAGGTTGCTCTTTTGAGTAGCCTTTTTCAACCAATACAGCTTGGCTTTGGTTCGCGGGGTGGATGTGAGGCTGCTGTTCATTCGCTTCGTACTTTTCTCGGTCAAAATTGTGGAGAGGTGTTGCTTAAGGTGGATGTCAAAAATGCTTTCAATTCGGTTAATCGAGACGCCTTGTTGGCACAGGTCAAAGACAAAATTCCCGATCTTTTCAATTTTCTTTGGCAATGCTACGGCAAACCCACTAAATTAATTTACAAAAATGATGTTTTGCTATCTTCCGTTGGCTGTCAACAAGGTGACCCTCTCGGACCAGCCATTTTCAGCCTGGCCATTCATCCAATTGTTCAACGTCTCCAATCTAAACTCAACGTTTGGTATCTGGATGACGGGACTTTGGGTGGCGATGCGAGCACAGTCCTACGTGATTTGGAAATTCTTATTGACGAGTTTCGTCAAATTGGTTTGGAGCTAAATTTTTCGAAATGCGAACTTTTCTTTTGCGACTCATGTCCGGATAAAGATTTGATACTTAACAAATTTAATGATTTGGCACCTAACATCAAATCGGTAGACAAGTGTTCTCTTCGCCTTCTAGGTTCGCCGATATTAGATGAGTCTTTTCCGCCTTTCGTTCAAGAAAAAATTCAAAATTTTTTGAGTGCCTCTGATAGGCTACTCAAAATTAACGCCCACATGGCTTTTACCATTATAAGATGTTGTCTGTTTGTTCCAAAATTTATGTACGCTTTACGATGTAGTCCATTGTGGAAACACAATGAGCTCCTTTTGAGCTTAGACGATGTTGTAAAGCAGTCCCTAGTATCGGTTTTGAATATTGACATGAGTGAAAGGGCGTGGCTACAAGCCTCCTTGCCTGTTAGGCTTGGAGGGTTAGAGGTCCGCCAAATTTCAAGTGTTGCTTTACCAGCTTTCTTGTCCTCCATTCATAGTACTCAGAACTTGATTGAAAAAATCCTCGCACCTTCTTTAGGCCATTCTGGCGTAGATGTAGCTCATTTGAATGAGGCAACGAATGCTTGGAGGGTCGCTTGCCCAAATACCGAGCTTCCAAAGACTTTATCGTCGCAGAGACTGTGGGATCGGCCGATCTGCGAACTAGCACGGAAATCTCTTCTAGACACGTGTCCTAGCGTCGCGGATCGCGCTCGTATCCTTGCAGTCTCTGTATGGGAGTCCGGTCTCTGGTTGCAAGCATTGCCCTCTTTCAATACTGGTAACCTTTTAGACCCAACTGCATTTCGTCTAGCTGTCAGCTTACGCTTGGGTGCAAGGTGTTGTGAAGCCCATCGCTGTCAGTGTGGTACTGCAGTTGACCAGCTCGGTCACCACGGTCTCTCTTGCTCAAGAAGCGCTGGTCGGATTGGACGCCACGCCAGCCTTAACGATGTCATACGCAGGGCTTTTGTCACCGCCAATATCGCAGCCGTACTCGAACCGAGTGGGTTGGCGCGTGGTGATGGCAAAAGGCCTGACGGCATGACGCTGGTCCCATGGAAGTGTGGACGGCCCTTAGTATGGGACGCAACTTGCGTCGATACTTTGGCACCGTCACATCTTCCTGAGACTCAGAGTAGGGCTGGAGCGGCGGCCAATTCGGCTGAGCAGCACAAGCGGCGCAAATATGCTAACCTCGGCAGTGGTTACATATTTGAGCCATTTGGAGTTGAGACTTTGGGTCCGTGGGGGCCGGGAGCTCATCTCGTTTTCAAAAGTCTTTCTGAGCGTCTGGTGGACGCGACGCGTGACCAAAATGCTGGTGTTTATTTGGCTCAACGTATAAGCATTGCCATTCAGCGTGGCAATGCTGCCAGCATGCTGGGCACGCTGCCAACTGGCAGTGGGCTTGAGCACTTGGATTATCTTTAGACCTTCAAGGGTCTGTGGATGATCCAATTGCTTTCTATGTAGTAGTAATGTAGTATTGTCATTATATTAAAATTAAAAAAAAAAAAAAAAAATTAAAAAAAAAAAAAAAAAAACCTTTCAACTATGTACCTATATCCATGTCCAAAATCATGTAGGTATACCCGTTGCTCCGTTGCTGCGTGAAAGAGTAACAAATAAAGCAACAAGCACACTTTCAGATTTATAATGTTTGTAAGGATATTCTACAAGATCATTTAATTTGGGTAAAGATAAAGGGTATTAGACCACGGACTTATATTAGGATAACATTACGAATACTCACCCCGAATAGTGTAAAAAATCAGCTGTTCCATACATAATATCGCGTGTCGATGAACTTATTGTATCTCATCTGTGCTCTGAGCGTCTTATGCTATGTTTGTGGTTTTCGCTCGAGAACTTTACGGGTCTTCGGGCATTACTTAAACGTAACATACAACGTTTCCTATAATAATTATTTTTCCCAAAAACATAGCATGACCGACTTCAACCGTGTACAGAATTCGCGACTATTTCGCACGGATCGATGTAGCATTTTTCATATTATTGTTCATGTATCAAAAATGGCTCAGCCGATTTCGATACAATTTAAATGTATATTCTTTCCATTAAAAAAGATATCGAAATCAAACCACTATGTAAAAAGTTATGCGTAACACATAAAAATAATGTATACGCGTCTAATTGAGTACCTCCTCCGTTTCGTCAGGTAATAAACAAATAAAACTTAACATTAAGTCCTGCAGTATATTTCCTTGCATAATTGAAAAGTGAAATCTCGACGCATACCGGCGCCTGTTGACATTGCGACGAGTTGCAGAGGCCAACACCTTCGATACCCTTCTATAAGGCCTGATAAGGCCCAGGGCGCTTTCAAACTTCTATCTTGATATCATTGAGATGTATATCTTAGGAGGCTTTAGGTACCGGTCTTTGTGGATATTTTTTGTGTAAATCTAAATATGCTTGCGTCTTGCCTGCCTCCTTTGGGTCATATTGTGGTTGTAAATAAAGAATTTTGTCTGTCCGTCTGTCGGTCTGTAATAGGATGTAACCTTTGCAGCGATCAATTTCGATATTACTGGAGGTTTTAAGTGCCTGTGTTTGTGTTTATTTTATTAGATAAAACGCACATAAATATGTTTGAGACTTGTTTACATTCGTAGGGTCATAGAATGTAACTAGTAATTAGGTATTCTACATTGCAATAAAATCAAACTAAGCAAAGCTTGTGATATAGCTGCCAGAGACTGATATACTACATATATACATATTTTAAATACATACTGCGACCAATTCGGACACCACGCATTATCTTGCACAAAAAGTGCAGGACGCTTTTCGCGGCACGCCAGCCTAAAAGATATTATCCGTCGGGCCTTTGTCAGTGGCGGCGTCCCGTCAGTTTTAGAGCCTAATGGACTCTCGCGAGACGACGGTAAGAGACCCGACGGAATGACATTGGTGCTGTGGAAGATGGGACGACCTTTAGTGTGGGACGCGACATGTGTTGAACCACTGGCGTCGTCTTATCTTCCTGGCACAACAGAAAAGGCTGGCGCTGCTACAGCTAAACCTGAAAACCTCAAACGGCACAAATATGAGTCGTTGGACAGAATGTACCATCTTGTGCCGTTTGGGGTTGAGACTTTAGGTCCGTGGGACCGGACGTTCTCATAACGTACTCGTATAAGGACCTGGCTAGGCGTCTAGTAGAGGTGACACGTGACCAGAATGCTGGCATCTACTTAGGCCAAAAAATTAGTATTGCTAAGTATTCAACGAGGCATCGCCGCCAGCATTCTGGACACATTACCCTCTGCCGCAGGTCTTTTAGATTAGTTTTATTTTAATTTTAGTATAAGTTTTAGTGTAAAGTTTTTTTAGTATGAGTTTTAAATTTAAGTAGGTCTAATTTTAATAGTT